>JAQQTP010000074.1:39770000-41195000 GCA_029884605.1 Ormosia emarginata | reverse complement strand
AATCTCCCGCACGCGCGTGGGGTAAGATAGGCATGAAATAACATCTATTTTTGCAGGATCTACCTCAATACCCTCACGAGATATCACATGCCCTAAGACTATACCTTGTTCTACCATGAAATGACATTTCTCAAAATTTAGAACGAGGTTAGTCTTAATGCATCTATGCAAGACTGAGCCGGACTATCTAAACATGCATCAAAGGAAGATCCATAGACAAGAAAATCATCCATGAATACGTCCATGCAATTTTCTAAAAATCGAAAAGATACTTACCATACACCTCTGAAAGGTGCCTGGAGCATTGCATAGACCAAAGGGCATCCTCCTGTATGCAAATGTGCCAAATGGACAAGTGAAAGTAGTCTTCTCTTGGTCTTCTAGGGCTATATGAATCTGAAAATAGCTCGAATATCCATCCAGGAAACAATAATGTGACTTGCCAGCTAACCACTCCAACATCTGATCAATGAAGGGCAGCTGGAAATGATCCTTTCGGTAGCCTGGTTGAGCCGCCTATAATCAATGCAAACTCGCCAACTGTTTTGAACTCGTGTGGGCACAAGCTCATTGTTCGATTCGCAACCACCGTGACCCCGCATTTCTTGGGAACCACTTGCACCTGGGCTCACCCATTGACCGTCGGATATGGGATAAATAATGCCGCCTTGAAGCAGCTTTGTAACTTCCTTCTTTACCACATCTAGAATCGGGGGATTTAGTCTCTTTTGGGGCATCTAACCGGTTTAATCCCTTCTTCCAATAAAATCTTATGCATGCATGTGGAGGGGCTAATACCAGGAATATCCGCAAGAGTCCATCCGATGGCTTGCCTATTCTCGCCTCAAAATCTGCAGTAATTTTTCTTCTTGATCGATTGTAGGTTTTTAGCAATGATCACCTAGGAAGTGTCTCACCATCTCCCAAATATGCATATTTAAGATGGTCTCGGTAAAGTCTTCAACTCCAAGGATGGAGGTTGTACAATGGAAGGTAACAAGTGATCTCAAAAATTGACTAACTCAAAGAACATTAATTTCAAAGATGGTACCGACTCTCATTCTCAATTGTTGCATCATCGCCACCGTATCATTACTCATAACAGAATAAATCTCAAGACATGCAAAGACATGGTTCAACATCACAAGTGGCACATGTATCACAAGAAACAGAACCAAGATAGTCAACAATATCGGGAATTCAAGATATAAATCAAGATAGACATCATCAACCAAGATCTCAATCATATCAACATGGAAAACGTAATGCTCCTCTGGGGGTGTCTCATGGCATCAAAAATGTTAAATTGTACCAAATCGTCGCCAAACTCCATAGAAAGGGGTGCCAAAGATGCACGTCTATCTTGGTCTTGGCGGTCTTGAGGAATGGTCTCGCCTAGAATCAATGGAGCATGGTTTGTTGGAGACTCATCTTCCATGTCCGAATGTAGAAATCTCTTTGGAAAAATCAACTCATTCACCCGAACTAACACATCTTCCAGCACACCTGCAGGATGAGCAGTGGCTCTATTTGCTAACTGAATCACGATACCAGTGGGTTGCAAAGTACCAATGTTTAAACACTTATACACTGACATGGGCATGACATTGATCGAAGCACCCAAATCTAGCATTGCATGCTCAAATCTAGAGTTGCCAATTGTGCAAGAAATTGTGAAAGTTCTAGGATCTTTGCATTTCTGTGGCATGCTTGGCAGAATCATTGCAGAAACATTTCTTCCCATGCTGATCTTCTCATCCCCTTTCAACCTTCTCTTATGAGTGCACAACTCCTTGAGAAATTTAGCATATTTTGGAATTTGCTTGATTGCATCTAGGAGGGAATATTGATTTCCACTTTCCCGAATGTCTCCATGACTTCTTTTTCCATTTCTCGCTTGCATTGTTCTCTTGGATTGTGTGATCCTATTTGGAAAAGGTAATGGAATGGTAACATCTGAATTCTTTGCAATTTTCTTCAGTGGCACAGATTTCTGGACTGAATTATTCATTTCCTGCCGTTTTTGGTCAATTTCGATTCTTTGTAAAGGTTGGAACATCAACTTCTTTGCCACTTCTCAAGGTAATTGCACTTACGTTGCCTCTTGGATTGTTGACTGTTTGTGAAGCAATTGGCTAGAACCTTGACTCTTTAGCTCGCTCACAAAGTGGTTGCCACCGCCCAATTTGAGTTTGTAAATTCTCGAATGTTGGCACCGACGTTCACTGAACCGAATGTTATTTGTGGCCATTTGTTTCATCGTCTTCCAATGATGGCTTAGCCGAGTGGATTGGACAGATCACCGAATTCTTTGTTGTCCGAATGCGCAGGGGGTATTTGTTGCTTGGACCTGCAACTTGGTATCTAAATTGTTGTTGCTGCTGGTGGGGCTGTTGTTGCTGCTGGTGGGGCTGTTGTTGCTGGCTAGGATTCCCATATCTCAAATTGGGATGGTCTCGCCAACCAGGATTATAAGTACTAGAAAATGGATCATATCTAGATTGTTGCTGTTGTTGCTGATATTGGGGTCTACCAGGAAAAACACCAGCTGCAGCAACACATTGATCTGGAAAAGCGGAACCATCTTCCTGAAGTGTAGGGCATGAATCAGTAGGATGAGATGAATTAGAGCAAATTCCACACACTGATGCAGTCATCTGCATGGGTGGTTGTTGACCCACTGCTATCTGTCTTACCAAAGAAGTCAATTCATCTAGTCTGTGTTCCATTCTTTGTTGGTCCATATGAGATGCTTGAATTTCATTAACTCCTCTGGTTGCGGTGATGATCCGCGAGCCAAACTGTTGGGTATTGGCTGCTATGTTTGCTATCAGATCTCTTACTAAGTAGGAGTTTTGTCTACTAAGGCTCCTCCAGAGGCAAAGATCGATCATGCTTCTATCATTTGGCAAAGAAGCCCTCATAAAAGTATTGAATCAAGAGTTGGTCACCAAATTAGTGATGAGGGCAGCTCGAACACAACTTCTTGAATCTCTCCCATTCATGCAAAGTCTCACCGACATCCGTCTCGATGCCACATATATCCTTCCTAATTGCAAAGCAGCTCTCGAGGCGGGGAAGAATCTCTCCAGGGAACAACCTCTTCATGTCATTCCAAATTCGACCGAACCTGGTGAAAGATAAAACAACCAATCTTTGGTCGCATCGACAAGTGAGAAGGGAAATGCCCTTAACTTGATGTGTTCCTCGAGAGATGCCTTGTGGCTTCATGGTTGAACACACAACATGGAACTCTTTCAGTGCTTATGAGGATCTTCACCCGCAAGACCATGAAACTTTGGTAACAAGTGTATCAAACCAGATTTCAACTCAAAATCTGCATCAAGATCGTGATATTGAATGCACAAAGATTGGTAAGATACATCAGAGCAAAGAAGTTCCTTAAGGGTTCTATTATGCATGTTATCAACCATGATTTCGTGGATTACTTAAGTTATCGTGTTCACTCCCAAAATTAGGTTCAGAATTAACTCTAGAATTTATCACACGAGATCTAATTAATCTATGCAAGGTCCTATCAATCTCGGGATCAAGATCAAGCAAGATATCGATTGGACCTAGTCATGCATCAACTAAAGCACAAAAACACAAAAACTGCAACTAAGCAAAATACACTAAACAACACTCAAAATATGCAAAAATAAATCTAGTTAATATGTCTAAATATTTTTAAAAATTATAGAATCAACACAGAACAAAATCTACATAAAAATGAAACTAGAAAATGCAATAAAAAATAATAAAAAATTGAAAAAGTGGTCTAAATGATAGAATTTCGAAAAACCAGGGATGACCTCACAGTATACTGTGAGTCTTGTTTATCAGGCTGTTTTCCTTCAACCGACCAAGTTTCAGCTCATTCTGGGCAAGTTTCAGTTCAAAAATTGCAATAGTTACCCGTAATCACCTGTTTTCCGTCTTTCCTAAATCAGAAAAATTCAAAAGCTAAGATAAAAACGTTAGTATGGTATGAACAATGTTAGTAAATGAAAAATAACTGTTAGAATAGGGAAGAAAGAACAAAAATTAGTAAGGTTACTCAAAATGAAAAGATTACACCTACGAGTTCCCAAGACAATGGCGCAAAATTTTGACGAGCGCCGAACTCAAATCAAAATTATAACCGAAGTTATTACCTAAACTTGTAGTATAGTGAACAACACCGGATCGTCTCCTCAAGGATCGTAGATGCAATTTGATCAAATCAAGTGAAAGTTAGAAAAAGGGGGTTTTGATGGTTCAAGGATCGCAGTGATAGGATTTAAAGAGAAATAACAATTAAAAGAACAGTCAATTTAGAAATCTATCCGAGATTGGGTGGATTCAATCATAGACCTTTCAACAAACACCTGAAATACATTTGAATGGTTAACTTGGATCTAACCGAGATCTCTCGCATCGATCCATAATTCATACTAGACAATCGTTCGTAATTCAATTGACAAGTGATAAACACAAATCTGCAATCGCACCATTCATGTAAATATATGTCAATTTAAGCACCGAATTCAATTAACCTAGGCACAAATCAGTAACCTAACCTCTTCAATTACGTGATTAGTTTAGATCAATCAGTTCTAAGTTTCATCACAAATCTCAATCTTCGCTTATGTGATTAATTCAGATCAATCAGGAAATTTCATCACAATACTTAATCTTAAACCAAGATCAAATCGGATCAAACATAAACAATCACCATTCATGCATTCAAGATCAAGAGAACAGAAGAAGAAGAGAAGAGGAATTCAAATATAAATCAAATACATTACATAACCAAGGTCTCAAGAATCCAAGCCACAATCTCTTCAAGAGTCCCGAATTGACTAGAAGTGACTTAGCTCTCCATTACAATGAAGGAAAAATATACAAGAACTATGAAAAGCTATTTCTAACACCAAGTGTGTGTTGTGTTTAGAGCTCTCCACATACTTCCTTTTATAGAGGATTCAGAGTAGTAGTAGATGGGTAGATGAGATTAGTAGGTGGAATTAGTAGGTGAGCTTGGTAGGTGAGATTGGTAGGTGAGCTTGGTAGGTGAGATTGGTAGGTGAGCTTCCTTGTCTCCAAAAGTATTCATTGCTGAACTCATTGATTTCGTCACTTCTGAGCAAGGTGGTCTTCATGAAAGTTCTAGGAAATTGTCTAAGCTTTCCAATGGCTCTAGAAGCACCCAAAAATTCGTCCTACAGCCTAAGATATGACCCAATTACTACAGACTGTTCAGGACCACTTTCAGCACCTCTGTTTTGACTTTCAGACCCAATATCTCCATCAAGGAGCCCAAATCAAGTTTTGTGCTTGACATGAAAGTTGTACATCTGGGTCTTAACTTTCAGATTACAAATTTTCAGCCCATTTTACATGCCCAAACTCGAATTATGTTCTGGTTACTACACACTGTTCGGGTTCCAGTCACAAATCCCGTATTCTGATTTCCATGCCCAATTAGCTCCACTAGATGTCTGAAATTGACTTTGAGCTCTTCATCAAAGTTGTAGAGCTCTCTCTTATCTTTCCTACAAGGTAAAATTCATAATTATCAGACATTTAGAACTCAAGATATGGCTAAAATACAGAAACAGTGTAAGACCCGAATAATGCTGAAAAAATTAATTAAGTCCGATTCGAGTTCAAACTTACAAAACATAATCAAATTCAGTCAATTAAGTACATGAAGAGTGTAAATAACTAAACATAAGGGTTTCTTAATGAATAAAATATGTGATTATCATTTACCACTTGAGAACTTAATGTCATGTTATTTTGAGTCCATGAATGGGACTAGGAAATTATGGATGTCTAAGTTGTATGAATTGTGACATGTTATGAAGGAGTATATTATTGATAAATACACATAAATATTGTTGGTGTTTCTCATGGACACAATATGGTATGTTATGGATAAGTACGTTATTGATGAATGTATATGATATGCAATGTTTATGAGGAACTTATCATTGATAAACATACATGATTAGATATTGTGTCGTCATGCATATGTGTTGTCCGTTGGACATTATTATAAAGGCTATGTGAGCCTAGGAGTTCGAATAACACCTTTATGCGGGTGCGAGTAGACTAAGCGTAGGTGTCATATGTTGTTGACCCTGGGGGCGTCGGGGTGTGGGTGTCTCACAATAGACAGTGGTAGCTCCACTGGGGCCGTGGGATAAACTAATGCGACACACCGACGATCCTGTCTGAGACGCTGTCCTGTATCGCGATCAACTATTGAGGTGCCATGTGTGAGCCATTTTGCGCAAATGTTTTTATGAGATAAGCACACTATTTTTAAGGCTAACGATACACTGGCATGACTCCTTGATTATTCACTCCAAGAATATTTATGTCTAGCTCCATGGGGTAGGAACTTTTTGGTACCCTTTTTGCAATGTGAATTGTCAGTCACATGATTCATTGAGCATGAGCATCCATAAATATAAAGTATGTTCACTATTACAACTGCAATAAATATTTAATTCTTGAAATATTGATGCTTTTCTATTTGTTGTTCATAATACTTGCTGTTATTAATTTTATTCTGTGCTTATTGTTATTCATTGTTGTTTTACTCTTATTGCTACTTTCCAATTATTATTGCACTTGGATTTATGAACTGTGCTTTATGTGGGCGCCCAGCGCTGTTTAATTTTCTTACTGCCATTTTGTTACTGAAAGTTAGGTGTCTCACCTCTTTCTGTAATTCTTTTATTTTTGTATTCTGGTTGGATCGTGTTCTTTTGAGAAGACATTCGTGAAGAAGATAAGGAAACTTCCGAGTTTCCAGGCTTCTGGCCAGACTACGATTGAGGCTATTTGAGGATATCGTCGCGCCTTCGGGGTTTCTTTGGCTACGTGCGGATTAACTTTCATGGAGGTCCTGACTGCTGGCACATTAATGTGCAGACGGATCGCTGTGTATATCATGGGGAGCTGACGGTGTCCCTAGCATAGGGTCGTTACGATGCCTCTATTTTTTATTTTCATGCTTTTATCTGGTTGGAGTTTTACATGCCCGTTAGGGACATGTGGGTTGATATGTGCTACACCCTATGGGATGACTCCTTTTTGTCCACTGCTCGGGCTCCTGCCCGTTGCTCCATTGTTCCAATGGAGGCTTCCTCGGACGACGAGGACCCCGAGGAGGACCCGGCTACGGTCCTTTCTCGTCAGTCATAGGAGCTGATACTATTGGTAGCAACTGATGGCTAACCGTCTATCTTTTTGGGAAGCCTGAAGTTTTGTTGTACATGCCGGGGTATATCTGTATATCTTTGGGTGGCTACATATTTTGCTTTTTGGTATATTTGAAATGTAATTAAACAGGCTCGTAAATATATACATATATGTTGTGTATGGTTCGTTTCATGTTGTTAAGTTTTATTTATGATTTCTACACGTAGTGGATCCTAACTTAACTCTCTTAACGCCACTTGGTAATAATCTATAATTGCAACCAAACAAAAAAATGGTGACAATTGTAAAGGAACTGAAATATTCATAAAAGTGAATCGGGACTATGAGTTTTAAAAATAATTACTATTTCTGCATTTTAATTTATAATTTGTTCCGCTTAATGTTCCATTGTTATAATAGTGTGACGTTCCTTCTTCACGGCTACTTATTGAAAAAGAGGCGTTACAAAGGCCGAAACCCTAGACCCTCCTGGCAAGAGTAGGAAAGATGCACGCTCCCACGTATACTAGGAGATAATGGCTTTTGTCACCTAGAGGCATGTTGACCCAGCCATGTAAAGCAGTTACTTAGCCCTCACCAAGCTGTTACACGCAGAAAGAAAGGCTCTATCGAAAAAACTAATAGCAATATAGGGAACAACTTTATGGATTTTAGGAAAAATAGGAAAATGGTTTCAGATGGGGGCACAACTCTCCACATGTTTACAATAAATGAGAGAGAGATTATTCTATAGAAAAAGATAACTCTCAAATACGATAGGAGAACAAAAGGAATGTCAGTCTCAATGTAAACATTCCTTATTTATAGAGGGAACGAAATATTCTAATTGGTTCCTGAGAAGGCAAATTGACTGCACATTTGAAGCCGCGTTTTAGTGCTCCCTCTCTGTGATTGACTATGATAGTAGCGCGCAGTTGGGAAATAACATGAAATTACTATCCTCTTTTAAAGGGTTTTTAATTCCTAATAAAGTTAAAGTGAATATTTCCTAAGCATGCTCAGACTGCTACAAACTGCAGAGTAAAGGCTACAGGAAAGGACAACAAAGACCCAGTGAACTACGCATGGGGGCAACCTATGATGTACCCCAGATAAAGGAATTGATGACGTGAGCAGAACGATCTAATTCGGATCCCGACCTTACTCATTAACCTTAGAGGCATATTATGACGTATCACAGACCTCGACTCTTTGAAAAAAAACATCGTGAGATCTGTCGTTAACTCTAACTTCGATCTCTTTGTCCACTGCATGTTGTGTGCTCATATCTAACTTGGATACCTTGACACTTAGCTATCCTATCCAAGCGTCAAGCTAGGGGTAACTATTTTGGACCATGATCTAGGACACTAGTTCCATGGGTCAACCCAGTATGCATATAGCCGGAGTCCGTCGTTGACACCCCAACAGGAATTCATGGTACACAATTGAGATCCTTACACAATGGATGTCAAATCATGTCATTGGGTAGCAACAACATTACCATGTGATTTGCGCAGTAGATAAATCCTAAGATTAATTATTATTGCCAATCATGATCTTGTGTAATAATAGTGTCTATAATCGCCTTTCACTGCTCATAACTGCAGTATCAACATTCTGATTTTATAGAGATCATCTGCAACTATTAAGGAAACGTACCTCCTAATCTAACCTCTATAAATTCCAGGCTCAATCATCTTCTATAGATAACTATTGCTCTTTAGCATAAACCCTAATTATGCACAGCCTGACTTGAGCATTTGAATGCTTTTGCAGGTACCAACCCCCTTGTTTCAACATGCTTTACTACTACTGCGTAAGGAGGAAAACACCAGTTTATGCTTATCCAGGTACGCGTCAGTATCCATTATTGAACATATATTAAAAATGCTCTTTCTTCTATAGGGGGTTTTAAAGCTCAGGGTCCAAATGGGTTGCATGCTATTTTCTTCCAATCCCAAATGGAAATGATTGGGGCCTTCATGTATAGATTGATGCATGATATTTTTGAAAATCCAGAGAGAGTTAGACATATTAATAAAACCTTTATTACACTTATCCCTAAAATTGATCAGCCTAAGCATATTAAGCAATTCTAGCTAATTAGTTTGTGTAATGTGGCTTTCGAATTGATTACAAAGGTTATTGTTGTAATGTCCTAATACTGATATCTCGTTATATCTAACACACACAAAGATAAATTGCACTAGCAACATTACTTCTTACGTAATAACATAATAATATATCCATAATCACCAAAGTAGTCACTATAGAGAGCCTTGAGGGATGCAAAAAACATACATACATATATATACATCACTAGCCTCAAAAAGACATAATGTAATACATAACTCTTTTTACATTACAAAGCAATTATAAACAAATATATAAGCTTTGTCTCAAAAGCAAAATAAATAACACTAGTCCATCTGCTTCTTCTTCTTTCCTTTTGAAGGGTCTTGACCTTGATTTACATAGAAACACAGTGGGGTGGGAATTCAAAAATCCTCAGTAATGGTATTCCAGAACCTCACTTGGCATAATTATCATACAATTATCCATTTACATTAGAGTATGTTGTAGAAAGTGCACGAGCCATTACTCGTTACCAAAGGAACATTCACATACATACCTTATGAAATATTCCCAAGCAACCATAATTGTCAAATAATCATACATAACATAATAAACATAATCTTAGCACATGCTAAGTAAGATAAGTTTAAATACTCTACAATGTTTAACTTTAAAACCAAAGAAACCAAGTTAACTTACGTACATACATTCATACATACTTAACTCATTTAAGAACCAAGCTATTTTACTAGGAACTCTGGCTTCTTGTATTATCTTGTAATAGGGAGGGAATGCTACATCGTCACACTACTTGTAACCTTGGCGCTCTGAGAATCTAGGGCTTTATTCTCGTTTGAAGAACCTTTTGGACTTCCCCTTTCTCTCCTTTGGCCAAATGATTGTGTACAACATGAAAGGTTAGAACATATAGGAAAAATACTACCAATCTTTCTTAGTATACTTGCATCTAATACACCACATCACTATATCTCAAGTGATATTTGTGCAACAGTAAGTTGCTAAAGGTGCTAGATACCTTCCTTAGGCAATCCACTATTCTTAGTTGCACTAAGGTTCATACATTTCATATATATACCATGCAGTATTATGTTTAACTCATACATTACCACCACCATAATTCATCACATAGTTCACTCTAACCAAGTGAAGAAACTAAACCTAGAAAACATGTACTTCTAACTCCATTCTATCTCATAAAGGAGCATTTCCATGCTTCTAGCATTTCTCATAGCTTATTTCTAAGTCCATTAATGCATCTCTAGCCCCACTTTCACTTTTAGGAGTAACTCATGCACTATGACAAGTGACTATTGTTAAATGAACTCAGCTTACTTATATCTAGTACTACACCTCATCACCTCACACGTGAAATCAAATGCAATACTATGTTGCTTAAGAGACTAGATACCTACCTATGGCAATCCATAACTATTAAATGCCCAAGGTCTCATACTTTCCCATATACACAATGTGGTCATTTCCACTTTGAAATACCCTTACTAGTGTCTCAAAACACTTTAAAATCCCATATACACAATGTGGTCATTTCCACTTTGAAATACCCTTACTAATGTCTCAAGACACTTTAAAAAGCATATAAAAAGGGTCCTAGCAAGTAGGGAAGTCCATTTTCTCAAAATAAGGATCTTGAGAAAAACTGCTCTGGGTGCCCACTCTCCAGCACCTAGGCACTGGAGTGGCAGAAAACTTACTTTGTTTTCCTAGACTCTGGCGCTCCAATCCTAGTGCTTAGGCGCCCCTCTAGCGCTTAGGTTCCCAACACTTGGTTCATGGGGGCGAAGTGCTCTGCCTCACGCAGAAATCATTTTGGGCAGTGGGCAGTGGGCACCTGGGCACCCAACTCCTAGCGCCTAGGCGCTAGTGCATCAAAATGAGATCCTCTATTCTACTGGTTTCCAAACTAATTTTCAACTCCGAAATAATGGGTTCTAAGTGATTTTTCTACCCAAACATGATCTCTAAATATGTTAGAATCATCAAACACTCTCTCAAACCATCTAGTATAGATTCATGAACAAGGTACAATCATCAAAATACCCATTTTCTAACTTCAAACTCAATGAGTTTTATGGATAGGGGGCGGTGGAGTAGCTGGAGAGATAAGGCTGAATCCTTTTAGTGTTAACTAAAAATATTATATCTCTTAGGAATACTTTGATCTTCCATTAACGAATTTTCTAACTTCTATAAGTGTTATAGAAAACTCTAGGACTTCATTTAGTTCTTACACTCATCTTTCAATGACTTTCTATACACTATTAACTATCACTTAAGCTTTATCACTCTTCCTTAAGTTAAGTTAAACATAAGGAACTAAGCTAATAAGCTTACATGTTTCTACCTTAACCTGTAATCATTTTCAGAAAACTCTCTATCCTCTACTTGATATTTCCACAAATCCTCATAATTTTCCAAGCTACCTGCCTATTTAATCTGGCCTTTAAACATTCATCCTGTGCTAGTAAAAATGTCTAACTAACTCAGTTAATTCTTCAAAATTTACCACACCTTATTCTATTTATTTATGACATAGAACTGAATTTTTCATATTTATTTCTATCACCTATACAGTTTATGCTAAATTCTGAGCTATTTTAAGCTATTTTTCACATTCAATGTTATGTTAATATATCCAAATTAACTCAGAAGGTCACCAAAATTAACAAGTAACTTATATAAGTGTTACTAAACTTCTATAACCATGATTAAGACTAATAGATTATAGAGGATGTTACATGTCCAACTCTTCAAGAAGAGCTCATTGAGCAAGTGAATGCGGTGGGTGGTTTTCTTAGACAGTCACAAAGGAAATATGATCCCTATTTGAGTACGTATAATCTTAGATGGAAGGGTCTCCATAATCTTAACTATGGGAATCCACAAGTAAATCAGCACGCGACTCAAAACTACCCAAGTTTCTAGCAATATAAACAGTCATGCCTCCTAAACAACAACCGAGCCAAACTTCTAATTCTGGTATGTCTTTAGAAGATATTGTTAAGTCTCTTGACAATAATACTTTGCAATTTCAACAGGAGATGAAACAATTTCAACAAGAGGCAAGAGCTAATATGCAAAAATTGGAAAATCAGATGGGCCAACAACCACAATTAGTCGGCTAGAGGTGCAAAGTTCAGGAAAATTACCCTCTCAAACGGTATTAAATCCAAGATAAAATGCAAGTGCAATCATTTTGAGCAGTGGTAAAGAGGTTGAGATTCTAGTAAACGTAGCCCCTACATCGTCGAAGCAAGAAAAGGAGAAAAACGTTATTGAAGATATGAATGTTCCTAATGATGATGACGTACCTAAGCGTAAGTTTTCGCCTCCTTCTGATTATAAACCAGTACCTCATTTTTCTCAGGCTTTAGCAAAATCTAGAAAAGATGATCAAAATAAAGATTTATGTGAGACTTTTGGTAGATGCGCGGTAAATATTCCACTTTTAGATGTTATTAAACAAGTACCTCGTTATGCTAAATTTTTGAAAGAACTGTGTACAATTAGGAGGAAGCAAAAACTTAAAGGATATGAGAAGGTGAGAGTTGGGGAGAATGTTTATGCAGTTATTTAAAGAAAACTCCCTATGAAGTGCAAAGATCCAGGTACATTTACTATCCTTTTTATGATAGGTAACATGATAACTCCATAAAATGTAGTTATTTATGCCCTGTATCTATGCTATATAGAATGCTTAGTCCTTGTTATTATGCATATATGGAAGATTTTAGGCTTATATTCATTGAATTCCATTTTGATATCTTCCTATATGATCTTAAGAAAATTTGGCATATTTTTCAAGTGATTAAGTGAATTTACAATTGTTATTAACTTAGTGATTTCTTTATTGCAGGATGGGCTCCAAACAAGCAGATATGTGGAAAACTTGGACCTACATTGGAAGAGAAAGTCCAAGGTAAATTTCAGCATATCACGCCGCAATGTAGGCAAGTTCATGCTCCAGTGTGGTACACTCAACCTGTTGCATACTGAAACTTGAGGCTAGCACGCCGCGATGCAAAGGAGTGTATGTCGTGGCGTGGTGACCTAAATTTAATGCATGCCACGGCGCAAGATGGTTCATGCCGCAACGTGAAACTAAAAAATGAACCTATAAATACTAATTTAAGGTAATTAAAACAAAAGTTTTTTGTTGGAACTTAGAACACAATTGCTAGGTTTGATATTTGAGGTTTAAAGGAAGCTAAAGGAAGCAAAGTTGGAGGTCATCTTCAAGAAGGAAGATTCAAGCATCAAAGAACACATCTATTGAGCTTCCCTCTTTTATTCCTTTTACGTCTTCTCTTCCATTGCCATAAACATGATTATTTGTGATAGATTTTCGTGTATCATGAGTAGCTAAGATGTATATAGGGATTTCTTTGGATTCTTCTATGAATATTGGTGATTTTGTAACCCTTTGAGTTAATATAGATGCTTTGGGTTTGTTTAACTATATTTCTCTTAATGCTCTTGAGTGTTTGGCCAACATTTAATGTAATTTGATTAAATCTATTGAACTAGACATAAGGATTTAGTTTTGAGATCATGGATATAGTTAATCATGTTTAATTTAATTCAATTAGTAGGATGAGTTAATTATCTAATGGGATAGACATATACCTATTGGTCATGCATAACTATTGTTGAGAATCATTTTTAATGAGTGGAGTTTACACTAGCTCTCATGGAAACATAGTGAACTAGGTAAATGAAGCATGATTAAATGACCTAGACATAGGCTTTTAACTAAGTTAGTTTCTCAAGCTAATATATCCCTTTTCATGTATGTTGCTTAAGAGGATTGTATATTACCAATTGAAGTAGAGGGTGAAGAAAGATTCTCTATTCTTAATCACTATCTTTTATTCCCGATTTACAGTATTTAAGTATTTTTAGTTAACTTATATGAACCTTTCCCAATTTGAATGTACTTGAATAGAAGTACTTAAGCTATAAGTTGCTATTTGGCATTAGAAAATGATTGTATCCTCATAGGAATGATATCCTATTTATCACTTTAATACTTGCGCGACTCGTGCACTTGCGGTACACAAAAAGGGCAAACATAACACTAGATTTGAGAAGGCCATGATAGATTTAGGAGCTTCTATCAATGTCATGCCATATTCTATATATGTTTCTTTGAAACTTAGACCTTTGAATAAAGTTGGTGTTGTGATTCAATCAGTTGATAGATCTGTTGTTTATCCTAAGGGTGCAGTTAAGGATGTTCTTGTGCAAGTTAATGATTTAGTTTTTCCTACTGATTTTTATGTGCTTGATATGGACAATGGTGATCAAACTGCTCCTATTTTGTTAGGAAGACCATTCTTAAAGACAACCAAGACAAATATTGAGGTCCATAGTGGCACACTTACCATGGAATTTAATGGTGAAATTGTTAAGTTTAATATTTATGAAGCCATTAAATATCCTGGTGATGATAATCTTGTTTATTCTATTGATGCGATTGATTCTTTACCACAAAAAGTTTTTGAACTTAATGGAAAAGATGGATTGGAAGTTGTTATTACGAAGCCTCTTGAGAAAGAGAATGAGGAGTTAGCCTAAGTACTGATTTGCAGGAAACAGTTGCAACGTTAAATGATTTCCTAAATTTGCAACAGTCTGGTAACATTCCTTATATTGAATTACTAGTTTCTAACGAGAGCATTTTACCTTGTTTTACAGCCTTCCATTCTATATTTGTAGCCTATCCCTAGTCACTTCAAGTATGTGTTCCTTGGAGACAGAAGAATGTTACTAGTGATCATCTCCAGTAAACTTAGTGCACCGCACGAAGAAAAACTTGTGCAAGTCCTTAAGGATCATTAGACGATTATTGGTTGGACAATTGCAGATATTAAAGGAATTAGCTTGTCTACATGCATGCAATGTATATTACTTGGAGAGGAATCAAAACCTTCCTGTCAGCTACAAAGAAGATTGAACCTGCCTATTGGTATGGCACCTTATCGGTTAGTGTTTGGGAGACCATGCCACCTTCCAGTTGAGTTAGAACACAAGGCTTATTAGGCTATCAAAAGTTTCAACATAAAGATGGATGAAAGTGGAGAACATATGAAGTTACAACTACAAGAGTTAGAAGAAATTCACAATGATGCCTATGAGAGTACAATGATTTACAAAGAAAAGACAAAGGTTTTTCATGACAAGATGATCTATAGGAAGGAGATTAAAGTTGGTCAAAAAGGCCATTCTATTCTATTCATGACTTCGTTTGTTTCTGGGTAAGTTGCGTTCTCGATGGATTGGACCTTTTGTTGTTACTAATGTTTTTCCTCATGGTGCAATTGAAATTCAAAGTTTAGCAACTTCGAAAGTGTTTAAGGTGAATGGCCATATACTTAAGCACTCCTATGAAGGTTTCTAAGTAGAGAATGTGACAGAATTGGACCTTGAGGATCCAATTTATACTGATTAAAGAAGGAAGTATTGAGTCGAGCCAACAACAATAAACAAAGGTGCTGCTTGGGAGGCAACCAAAGGGAGTTCGTTCTTTTTCTTATTTTCGCATTTATATTTTGGTTATTTTTTCCTTTTCTTTGCATTTAACCTTACATTGAGGACAATGTAAGGATTAAGTGTGGAGAAATGCTAGAGTAGTTTTTGGTTTGTTTTATTTTCTTTTTGTTATTTCTAAGTTGGCTTAAGTTCCTACCCAAGTTCAGAGTCTTTGTAGGAAGATATAAATAGTGTCAGCCGTGGAAAAAAAATAAAAAAATTGAAAATAAAAAAAATTGTTAGTTAGTTTTTTTTTTTTCAAAATTCACACCTTTTTGAGAAAATCTTGTATTGATAAATGATTGAAAAGAGCTAATAGAGGTTTTATGTGTCAATATCTTTGAGAAGTGAAAATCGAAAATTTATGATTATTATTTGTGTTCACTTCATGCATTTTATCAACTTGAGTTGGCATATGTATATGATGTAATTTCTTTTTTGCTTCCCTAGTCTTTAGATAGTTTTTCTACTCTTTTCAAAGCAAAGTTTTAAGAAGCACTGAGTTAAGGAGATTAAGGCAATTGAAAAAAGAAAGAGAAATTATATGATCCACCCAAGTGCATAAAAGAAAATAAGTGTGGGGGTGGTGAAAGTTGAAATGTGAATGGAATAAAAAATAAAGAGTATAGATTAGGCATGGATTAGAGTTTTTGATGTATGGGTTAGGCACATGGACAAGAATTTGAGTCTTTAGCTAGAGTTCATAATGTGTTAAGGAGGCACATTGTTATAAGTTCGAGCATTGCCTAGTCTATGTCTCTATATGAAAAAAATAGAAAAATAGAAAAATGATAAAAAATTCTTAAAGAAATCCTAATGATCCTTGATAAGGTGTAGACTTGAATTAGTAGAGAATTGAGTAGTGATTTTACCTATTTGACTTGTGGAAAGTGTTTATGAGTTATTAAGTATACATGTATTCATCAAGAGAGTAATTGAGTTCATGGGATTTGTCTTTTGAAAGCAAGCTTAATTTGATGACTCACATTTAAGTTGAATATAGATGCATGATTGAAAGATTGACCTCTTTAAGGTTTGATAGGTTATTGGCATGTCAAATTTATAGCAGTTTTCCTTTGAAAAGAAAATTTATGTACACTTGTAGTGTTTTCTCTTGTTTGTGCTTATATTTTTCTTGCCCGAGGATGAGCAAAAGTTAAGTGTAAGGGAATTTGATGAGAATTCAAAATGTCATATTTTCTCCCTTAATGTTTAATTTTTTATACTTATTTGGCGCCTAAATATACTCATTATTCTTATATTTTGATTTAGGATGCAAGCGGAGGTGTTAAGTGCAAAAAGAATCTAATTGGGCAATGTTGGACAGTTTCGATATCGCTTCGTAATCTTAGACATTCCTTAGCCTACAATTCTAATACACAAATCTGACGTGGTATATTTTTGGAAATTTCTAGATTTAGTGCACAAAAATACAAATTGAAACACCATTTTCCTAGTTATATTATGAGCCTGTTTTATTTTTAATATTTTTCTTAATTAGTTAGATTTGGATATAATTATCTTAGGATAATATGTAGAATATTTATAGAAGATTTGGTAGGAGATTTATAGAAGATTTTATAAAAGATTTGATAAAAGATTTGATAGGAGATTTGGTAGGAGATTTGGTAGGAGATTTGATAAGCTTGAATGTTGATACTTAAAGGATAAAATAGAGAGAAATCAATAGATTTTCACTCATGCCGCTCCCCCCTCTTCTCTTTCTTCAAGTTTTCATCTGTGGCCTTACGTGGTTAAATTTTATAATTGGTAGAAGGAAATAGAAGCCTCAGAATCAATAAAACTGTGAGATCTAATTTATTTTTATTGTTCAATTTATGCTTTGAGTATTGAAAGTTCTTCTATGACTATTTTCATGATTGTTTCATTTAATTACTATAAGGCCTACTAGTTTATTATTGATTGCAATCTATTACTAAATTAGAAATCAAATATTTAATTGTTTGATCCCTCTAATTTGTGAAGCAACTAAAATTTAATGATTTGCTATGTCAAAATTTATTAGATCTTAAGAAAAACACATGACTAAATTAAATGCAATCGATATGTTTGTGTTATTTAGTTTCATCGATCTCTCTAATTCTTAAAGCTATTACTAGATTAAACCTTTAGTGCTTGTCTTGGGATGTTTAGTAGTTAGGGTTATTTAGATCGCTTGTTTTCTAATTAATTATGACTTAGAAGAGATATGAAAATAGTTCCAATGGTGAATATTCAAATTGTGAATTGATATATACTTGCATTAATGATCAGTTGTAAAATTCTGATGATGGATGTTGACTTAGACCAAGGTTTGTTCTTTTGATTAATTTCAATAATTTAATTTGAATTGTTCCTTAGTTGTTTTTCTTAAAATTATTTTTGTTATACTCAAAACCTCCCATCAACATTCACGTAGTATAAAACTAAGCTAGATACTCTCCATGAGAACGATCCTTACTCGCACTACTATATGTATTTTTTTGAGTATAAGTTTTATTCTTGGTTGCCTGTGACAACACACTTGTGATGTATCATAGTATGTCCTCAGGGTTAATGAGTAAGACTGAGACCCAAGTTGGATAGCTCTGCTCAAGTCATCACTTTGCTATCTGGGATATGTAATAGGTTGCCTCTATGTATAGTTTGTGAGGTCCATGTTATGAGTGTAGTTTGGTTTTTATACCGTGATCCATGGTGTCATTTTACCGTGGTGTCTCATTCAAAGTCCGTGATTCGGCTTAGGTGTTCTTCTGGAAGTCACACGTAATTTCAATTTCGAACATTCTGGGCATTGTCCTTCCAGTTGCTGTTGTTCAGAAATAGTACACCACGTGGTTGAAGAACAATGGAAGCTTTCGTTTGGGATGCGTAGCGTCATGATTAGCTATTTTCAAATTTCAAAATGAAAGCGTCATGATTAGCCGCTTTAAAGTTTTGAAATGAATAAAAAGACGTATCTATCCCCATTAATTACAACGGTTGAGGAGGTTTTTCCTCACTTATAAATAGGAATAAGGTTTAACCCTTCTCACTTTCTGCTTACTCTCACATTCCAATTTTTTTCCTCTGGTGAACTAAGCAATTCCTGGAGAGTTTCCGCGACATTTGTTGGTGGTTCCAGGCTTTTCTCACCATTTAAAGCTCTTTTCTCAGTCTAACCTTTAAGGTGTTCACCATTTTCACCCTTTTCTTTCTTAGTGGGGGGAAAATGTCAAGAAGTGAGGAGATGGTGCAAAATAGTGGCTCGTCAGTGAAGGTTCTAAGTCCTTCATCATCCTTATGGCCTCAACCACAGTGGAGGCATCAAGCCGATGGTGGGGGTCCTGACGAGAATTCAAAGTGAGGTGGCGGCGGGGGACGTCCTCTTCGTCGCTTTCTCCAATGATGACCGTCAAATCATCTCTGATTGGGTTTCTTGTGTACGCTTCAGCCCTAGCACTCTTCAACCCCCATTTTCTTTCTTGCTATGCTATTACATGAAAGTAAGACTTTTAATGCAATGTGATGCTATTTTAGGATATCATAGATGAAGATAAGCATGAGTAATTCATGAAAAGTATGATTTTATACAAGTTTATTAATGAAGAATTATGATTTGGAGATGAATATGCATTGAATATAGATGTGAATTGGAATGCATAATATTATGATGTATACCTATGATGAGTAATAATATAAAGAATTATTCTATGATTGTATATCTTGTGTGAAAATATTTGAATGATACATAGTTTTATGAAAGACATTATGCTATGAATTGAGAATGAATGATAAATTAAATTACTTATGCAATGAATTATTGTTTGTGCCTTGTATAGAATGATTAGTTATCATTATTGAGAAGTAAATTAATGTATGCATAATGAATTTGATGATCAAGACAAGAATTAAAAAGATATTGAATGAATGATAAGGATAGCCCATGATCTAGGATCATCCTCAAACCTGGGGTGAGACTTGAAGAATGGTGGTTAAGGATGGTTATTCACTTACCACCAAAGTTATTGAGGTTGAGGATGGACATTTCCTCCCTTTTTACATAAGTTTTCTCCCTAAGTGAAAAGTAGTCGAGGATAGACATTTCCTCTTCTACTGGAGGTAATCCTAGATGGATGACAATATAAGGAAAGGATCCTTATCCTAGGTTAGAAAGGAAGGTTGAGAATGGACATTCCCTCCCTTCTAGAGTAGTTGAGGTTGAGGATGAATGATGCCCTCTTTCTCTTCACTCAAGTTTTTCTTAGTTGGTAAAGGTGATCCTAGGACAGAGATAGGTTGAGGATGGACATTCCCTCCCTATCAGAGTATATGAGGATGAACATTCCCTCTTTACCCACAACTCTGAAATGAGGATAGACATTCCTTCATAAGTTATGGTTTAGTTTACCCTGAATATGGGGTAGTTTTGTGTGACACACATAGCAGTGTCATAAATAGGTTGAAGTGCACTAACTTCATAGCAGACTACTACCAAGTGAATATGAATGAGAATGAAATAGCATTGTAAGGACGGATGACGAGCGCCGAACTCAGTCAAAATTATAACCGAAGTTATTACCTAAACTTATAATATAGTGAACAACACCGGATCGTTTCCTCAAGGATCATGATGCAATTTGATCAAATCAAGTGAAAGTTAGAAAAAGGGGGGTTTTGATGGTTCAAGGATCGCAGTGACAGGATTTAAAGGGAAATAACAATTAAAAGAACAGTCAATTCAGAAATCTATCCGAGATTGGGTGGATTCAATCATAGACCTTTCAACAAACACCTGAAATACATTTGAATGGTTAACTTGGATCTAACCGAGATCTCTCGCATCGATCCAGAATTCATACTAGACAATCGTCCGAATTCAATTGACAAGTGATAAACACAAATCTGCAATCGCACCATTCATGTAAATATATGTCAATTTAAGCACCGAATTCAATTAACCTAGGCACAAATCAAGAACCTAACCTCTTCAATTACGTGATTAGTTTAGATCAATCAGTTCTAAGTTTCATCACAAATCTCAATCTTCAATTATGTGATTAATTCAGATCAATCAGTTCTAAATTTCATCACAATACTTAATCTTAAACCAAGATCAAATCAGATCAAACATAAACAGAATCACCATTCATGCATTCAAGATCAAGAGAACGAAGAAGAAGAGAAGAGGAATTCAAATATAAATCAAATACATTACATAACCAAGGTCTCAAGAATCCAAGCCACAATCTCTTCAAGAGTCCCGAATTGACTAGAAGTGACTTAGTTCTCCATTACAATGAAGGAAAAATATACAAGAACTATGAAAAGCTATCTCTAACACCAAGTGTGTGTTGTCTTTAGAGCTCTCCACATGCTTCCTTTTATAGAGGATTCAGAGTAGTAGTAGATGGGTAGATGAGATTAGTAGGTGGAATTAGTAGGTGAGCTTGGTAGGTGAGATTGGTAGGTGAGCTTGGTAGGTGAGATTGGTAGGTGAGCTTGGTAGGTGAGATTGGTAGGTGAGCTTCCTTGTCTCCGAAAGTATTCATTACTGAACTCATTGATTTCGTCATTTCTGAGCCAAGTGGTCTTCATGAAAGTTCTAGGAAATTGTCTAAGCTTTCCAATGGCTCTGGAAGCACCCAAAAATTCGTCCTACAGCCCAAGATATGACCCAATTACTACAGACTATTCAGGACCAGTTTCAGCACCTCTGTTTTGACTTTCAGACCCAATATCTCCATCAAGGAGCCCGAATCAAGTTTTGTGCTTGACATGAAAGTTGTACATCTGGGTCTTAACTTTCAGATTACAAATTTTCAGCCCATTTTATATGCCCAAACTCGAATTATGTTCTGGTTACTACACACTGTTCGGGTTCCAGTCACAAATCCCGTATTCTGATTTCCATGCCCAATTAGCTCCACTAGATGTCTGAAATTGACTTTGAGCTCTTCATCAAAGTTGTAGAGCTCTCTCTTATCTTTCCTACAAGGTAAAATTCATAATTATCAGACATTTAGAACTCAAGATATGGCTAAAATACAGAAACAGTGTAAGACCCAAATAATGCTGAAAAAAATCAATTAAGTCCGATTCGAGTTCAAACTTACAAAACATAATCAAATTCAGTCAATTAAGTACATGAAGAGTGTAAATAACTAAACATAAGGGTTTCTTAATGAATAAAATATGTGATTATCAAATTCCCCCACACTTAGCTTTTTGCACTCTTGGGCAAAACATATAAAACTAAAGTTAGAAGACAAAGACAAACGACACAAACTTAAAAGCTAAAAACTCTAAAGGACTCAATGAAGCAAGAAGAGCAACAAGAAATTCAAGGGATCAAAGCATAAATGAGGTAAGATTTCTTCACATCTCAAACCAACAAGCAAGGAAACTTCCGTTGAAAAGAATGAATTAAGAATGATGGATCTTCACAAGATTCCCTCTCAATCTCTCAAGTGTTTAAAAGGTAGGTATTTCACTCAATTCAACCCATGAAAATTGCACTACCATAAGCTTGCTTATCTTCTACTTCTCCACTACTCAAAACACATGCACACACAAATCATGAGGACTTTATTCAAGGTTGTAGTGAGGTCAAGGTAACAGAAGAGGATAAAATGGATATGAGAAGATAAATACCAAAGAGAATAAAAGCAAATGAGAGCTGAGTTCAAATAACAAGCATAAAAGTTCATCTCAACTCTAATGTATATCCCTTTACATATTCATTTCCCAATCCTTTTCTCTCTCTCTTTTTTTTTATATATATGAACATAACTATATACATACATTTTTCTTTTTCTTTTTTTTTTTAGGCACTCTTTCTTTTCTTTTTTCTTTTTTTTTTTTTTTTTTTCAATAATCATTTTGTACACACACCCCATACTTGTTCAAAAACTCATCCATTAACCAGGCTAATGTTCTTTTATTCCCTAAGGTAAAGGAAGAACACGATTTTTCATTTAAGGCACATAATGAGCTAGAAACAAGGAATGGTCAAATAAGCTCAAAGGGGTTAAGTAAAGGAAAATATACAAGGTTAGCAGGAATCAGAGAATTTTCGAGAGGTCAAAAGAGTGCTTGATATCATATTGAAAACAAGGTTGGCTATTTGGTTAAACTAGCTAAGAAAGAGGGCCTCAATCATGTTCATGCATGCAAGTGAAATGTAGCCTCAAAAAGAATCAAAGCAAGTTCTAGAGTGGTCATTAACATGAGTGAAAATCACACAAGAAAGAAGAGAATGACATAAATGTTGAATCCATCCATTAGGCTCAAAATCTCACAAGGTATGCATCCATCAAACTCAATTCATCAATTCAATCATCCATCACCAAGCATATCAGTTCAAGAAGGGAGAAAAATTATTCAATCATGCAATGAACCTCTTTTTTTTTTTTAGAAATTTTTTTTTTTAACAAACGAAAAGAAACAGAAATATGCTAAAATCTCTCCCCCACACTTAATATAACATTGTCCTCAATGTGAAAGAAAGAGATAGAAAAGAGCAACACAACCTGATAAGAAGTGAATCAACGCTAAGCAGAAAAGAAACACACTGTCGATCTGCATCGGACCTGAAAAGAAATCAAACAAGAAAACGTTAGTACTTCTACAATTCAATACTAATTAATTACTACCTAAAAAACTCCTTACTCTGCCACCAATTAAGATGCGTCTCAAGAGTAAAATTACTCCTTACTCTGCCATCACTAATTGGTTTAATAAGTCCATGACAATCATATCATATCATAACAAAACAACAACAATTTTTTTTTTTATCAAACCCATTAAAGAGAAAGTTTCAGATCGGGCTCTTGTTTCTTGTTACTTCCTTCGCTGCTTCCTGTTGACCAATCATAACGCCCCAATTTTTTAGAAAATATTCTGAATGTACTGTTTTCTGTTTTTCATGCTTTTGTATGAATGACCGCTGTGTCCCTATTTTTCTGTTCTTGAATTTTGTATGAAAACAACTACGATAATACAGAGTTCAAATTTTATTTGATCGTTTTACGTAGTTTGCTTGAGACGGTAAAATAAAAATTTTTCTCGAGCTCTTGTATTAATTTTTCTCGAAAGATATACAGCTAAATAATACTTCTGGATATTTTATTTGAACGTTTTGGACGATTACCTACGTTGTGGGAAAAACGGAGAAATGACCGTTACGTCCCGAACGTACTGTTTTCTCTGTTTTTGTCTGTTTTTAATTGTTTTCTTCTTGATTTAATGCTAGAAAATACTGTCTGTGATTTTATATGAATTTTTTGTGTAATTTGCTCCGAGGCAGGAAAATAATATTTTCCGGGCCGGGGAAAAATCTTATTTGATTATTTAGAATTGGGGGATCTTACTTAACCCGATTCTAAATGAGACTAAAAATAATCTTTTAATTTTTAGGATTTAATGTCAAATAAAATAATTTTATATTATTATAATATTATTTTATTAGTCAAGTATGTTTTAGTGACAATGGACCCTAAATATTTTGCGGGACCCACAATTAGCGAAACGGTTAGATCGGTAGCTTAATTAATCACCGTAAGCGTAGAACTTTCCGAATGTGTGACTCGGCCTAGTGACTCACTCATGAGCATTTATTACGCAGTGTGACTAAGCCATGTGAGTCACCGGAACCAACCAATGAGAAGTAGGCTTGCTCACCAAGGCTTAATCTTAGCCTTTGATTCATCCAATGGCTTGGATGGAGCCAAGCAAGGTGCCCACCTTGCACCCCACATCAAGTTCACGGCCAAGAGGCCTTTGGTGACCAAAGATCACTTTGTCTTCATCACTTTTCTCTCTTCTCTCTCATCAAGAACCCTAGCCACCATTCTTGCCCATTTTCTCCACCATATTCGGCCAAGCTCATTTCCTAACCATTCAACCATCCAAAAATTTTTCTAACCAAGTTTCCTTAATCTAAACACCATTCTAAGAACCTTTGTAGTTGGGAGTTTCTTCAAATTCTTCCATCTAAGGCTTGGAAACCAACCTTGGAAGTTTTACCTAGAAGGTGAAATTTCATACTTTTCTTTTCTTTCTTCTTTTTCAAAGTTCTAAGCCATGATTTTTCCATGGTTTAGCTTCTTTTTCATGGTTAGTGACATGTAGGTTTTGTTTGAAATTTTTAGGTGTTTGGTGGAGTGAAAACCGTGACCTAAGGAGGTGAGAAAGCAAGTTTTTGTCTTCATTTAAGGTAAGAGGAAGACAATTCTTATCATCCCTTGATGGTGGTAAGAAGATGAGTTGTTTGTAGAATCCATAAGGATTCGGTTGTGGTGTGTTTATTGATGTGTATTTGTTAATTTTTGTGGTTGCTAGTAGCTTAAGTGTTATGTGTTAGTAGCTTTCTTATTTGGTAATTGTAATAATTTTGCATGCCTAATAGCTTTTGATTGTATGTCTATAAGCTTTAAATTAGGTTTATGTGTTAGAAATATTTTGCATGTGTTAGAAATATTTTGCATGTGTTAGAGATATAAATGCATGTGTTAGAATTGTATGATAAGGTTTAGGATGTGAATAACATGTGTAAGTTTGCATGAGTGTTCCAAAGAACACAATCCAATAGCTCACGGCAATGACAAGTTTGGAGGACCAAAATGTTCTCTTGATTTTTCCTAAAGTATAGCTTAATTAACCTAGGAGAATCAAGAAAGTTTCTAATTGATTTGATCAAAGAAAAATGCATTTAGAAATCAAATGGTACAAACTTAGTATTTTGGGCCAACATGCCTAAAGGATTAAATTGAATATAGATAACTATTTTCTAAAATGATTTAATGAACTTAGACTATAGAATACATTTGATATGATTTAAAAGGTGAAAGACATTTTGGAAATCAAATGCAAAAGTTTTATAAAATTCGGCCAACATGCCACTATAGGAATTCATGATTTTAAAAAAAAAAACTTGTTTCTAAACCTTTTTCAATTAAAAAGAAACAATACAAGTTAAGAAGAAATTTTCTATAATAATTTATGAAGGAACCAATTGATTAGAAGTAAGTCTAAAGGGTTAAAATTCATAATTTTATCATTAGGAAGGAAATACAGTAATGTTAAGAAATTTTCTAACATATAGCTCACTTTCGGTTTTGAAGCATGTTAGAGATTTCAAAAAGAATTTAATGAAATGGTTAAAAATTAGGTAAATAGAAATTTTATGGAAAATTTAGAAAATCATTATTATAAGTTTATAAACAAAATGCTGTCAATTTTTAGTAAAAATTGAACCTATAGGATAGTCAAAATATCCTAATGACAGTATACGGTATGAAAAATTATTCTACGTAGTTTAAATGTACTAAATATTATTTCTATCTGTTTAAATGGTAATTTTAAAGGCATTCGAATAAGAAAATGATTTAAAAATCCTACGCGATTGAGAAAACGTATTAAAAATGTTACGCGATTTTAAAAACGAGAAAAATATCTTTACCCGATTTTAAACGTTTGTAAAAACGACGACGAGATTTCAAAAACGCGATAAAATTTCTACGCGATTGACCGTTACCGTATTTATTTTTTTTCGCTGTCGGGAAAATGTGAACCCGTATGTGGTTTTGAGGTTATTTTGTCTTTGTCGGGAAAAAGTGAACCCGCATGGCTTTCTCGCATTGAGGGCATATATTTCTATCTTAAGGGCATTTTCGTAATTTCATATATTTGGAATTATGTTTTGTCTTTATACCGATTTTTGGTGTTTTGGGTTGACGAGACGAATCACATCGTGTTGTCGATGCGATAAGTGTAGTGTAGTTTATTGTTCTAATAAACTTGGAGACTTTAGTGTACGGGATCCCACATGTGGACAGTTGGTAGCTCCGCTGGGCCGTGGTAAACCGATAGCACACTAATGTACTCGACATTCACTATATTTAATCAAGGTTTGTAAAGTCTAGTAGTACATTGCCTATAGTGCCACAACGGAGATCAGAACTATACTACGCCTGGATGGTAGATTCCCAGTGTCGTAGGCTATTGACGCAACGTGTGATCGCGTAATAGTTGGTTGGGCAGCCGTGGTACTAATAGATTTTGCAAGTCATTCTCTCTGATATCTGTTTGGGTTTAGCTCCATGGAGTAGGGTTGTGTTTTGGTGTATTTGATTTTATCTTGGATAATATTCCATTTTCCTCTATTTATCTTTATCTGGTAACATCTTGGATGTTTTTACATTTTCTCTATTTGTATTTATCTGATAATTTTTATGTTAGTTGTCTATTTCTTATCTTATTTTATCTGTGAGATTGATTTATCTGTGTGAATTTCTTTATTTGTGTTATATCTGTGATGTTCTGAAACACTAGGATATTTAATATGTATTACTGTTATAGCTTATTCGTATTGTATGAACTGTGTAGTAGTTATGTGTCGTCTTCTTATTTGCCATGTTGCGATGATTTTATGTTGTCTTACCTCTTTATTGTATGTGTCTATTCTCTATTTATTTTTGTGCGGTAAAGAGTTTGAAGAGGAAGAAGAGGAACAACCTCTTGAGATCGTGTACCCTGAGGAAGAGGGAGATCGCAGACCGACGATCGCTTTACGAGCAAGAACCATCCGATCATCCATACCCTCTGGATTAATTGTGTGGGGATGGCGACGCCGCATTTTTGGGATTCGTAGAGCCGGTATTCCATGGAGGTGATCTGGCTTGGCATTTACGAGGAGATCGTGCTTCGTTACCTATCTTTGGACGTATGACCGTGATTCTACGTCATCGCTTTGATGGAGATCCGATTTCGACGACGACGCTTTTTCTCGCATTTAGAGTTACCCTTATCCATTAGGCGTTATTGGGGTGCTTTGAAAACCCCGAGCCTAGTGAGATAAGCATCGTGTCGACCGCGCGATCCCGTTATCGCCGTATGTCGAGACATCGTGATATTTATCTCCCGATGATCATTTTCACACCGAGAGTGATCCATCGAGGAGTAGATAATCATGATGTTTTTTTTTGGCGCGTCAGTACATGTCTCGTATATATATTAACTCTTTTAATGCTTTCTTTCTTGTTTTTGTTTAAATAGTTGTAGTCTTAGTTGTAAATTATATGTACAGCTTTATAACTTAACCATATGTATATTATTAGTGATGATGTTTTTTTTTTTTTATTTCGTATTTTCCGTATTATCTTTTTATTACATATTTCGCTATCGTGAATTATTTTTACAACCCGTAATAATTTTAACAAATATTCTGCAACTTGGGTAGATTTTATTTCTATTTATTTTATTTTCTTTTATGTGTGACATCCTCCAAAGGGGTGTTACACAATCTATCTGAGCTAATACCTGATCAGGTACATACTCAAAAGCTTCTAATTTATCAATGAGCTCATCAATAGTGGAGGCAGAGATAAGAAGTTGTCTTGTTAGAAGGAGTGATAAATTTATGTTCCACAGCTTTGTCAAGAAAAAATAACAAAAGATCAAAGAAATTATTAACATTCAACAAACCAATGGGTCTATGGTGGATGTTCAGTTCGGCCCAAGAGACAATTTGAAAAATATCTTCCAAAGTACCAAAACCACCAGGTAAGACAAGAAATGCATCAGAATTGTCAACCATTGTTTTCATTCGTCCATGCATAGATGTTACCTGAATTTCTTCTCCAATTGTCCTTCCAGTGATGTTATTTTCAGCTAAAGGTTTAGGAATAACACCTAAAACCCGACTGCCTCCTAAAAAGGCAGAAAGTGATACAGCCCCCATTAACCCACGACAACCTCCCCATATACAAGATGAATATTCCTCGCAGCAAGTCATCGACCAAGAGTGCTAGCTGCGTTTACAAACTCTAATCCCTTCCCATAACTCGACCCACAAAAAACACATACATTTTTGAGGTTACGAATAGAAGGCCCCATTCTATACTCTTCCTCCCCTTGAGTGTTTCTGAGTTTGAAGGAAAATGGAGAAAATGGAGTGTTTAAATAGGAAAAAGAGTGGAAAGGGGAATAATTGCACCTATGAGGGTAGGTTGGCTATTGTCAGAAAAGGTTGAAATTAAGAGACACAGAATCTTTTTTTTTTTTTTTTGACTTCAAGAAAACCATCAAGGTAAAGAAGTCTAG
This sequence comes from Ormosia emarginata, assembly GCA_029884605.1. Taxonomy (NCBI): domain Eukaryota; kingdom Viridiplantae; phylum Streptophyta; class Magnoliopsida; order Fabales; family Fabaceae; genus Ormosia; species Ormosia emarginata. The sequence goes on along the minus strand of JAQQTP010000074.1, from coordinate 41,166,071 downwards.
AAACCCCTGAAGGACCCTGCTCAAAGGATCGTCTGTACAAAAATCAAAATACAACAAAATGATACAAAGATAAAAGAAATAGAAAATGATGACATACCCATATGTACAGTCTCCATGGCGTATCTTTATACTGCGCGTCATGAGTGCAGTAGACATCACATTTTTTTATTTTTTTTTTTTGAAATTGTTAGAAAAACTTGATGAAAGATGAGTGTATACTTACTTAAGATTGGGATGGAGGTAGTCTGCTCTTTCGGCTTTGTGCCAAAGCATTGTTGACCAAGATTCGACCCATTCAAGACCAAATAAGCAACATAGGGCTCCCAAAAGGGACAAGTGGCCATAATACGACTGGCTGCCTCACATGTGGGATACAATCTACCTTCTTTGTTTTTCAATTAAGAAGGCTGGATCAGGATGCATGCATTTCCCCATTCACGGTTTGTGTTACCAAAGCCAACCCTAAGACGTATACAATTTTTTTTTTGTTTTTTGTTTTTTTTTTTGTTTTGAAAGATGACATGAAGAAGAAGAAGAGGATGATATGTACAGATTGTTTGTGGATGTGGCTCACATCTGCCTCTGGTTTAACGTCCAGTAACGGCTTAAACGTCTTCTATGAGTCGAGGATAAGCTTCCCATCCAATTTTCTTATAAATTGGCAAACAGGGTCTTTTAGAGTCAGATTCCCAAGACTGTAGCGTTTTTCTTCATCCTTGAAGAGATTCCATAAATTAAGAATTTCACCCCGCATCAATCCATAAGAACGCGTCTCAAGAGTCAATAAGATATCATCTAATGACTCCTTACTCAATCCATTCTTAATGAAGGATCTATTTGCGGAAACCATCCCCAAAGAATGACATTGCATGTTACAATTCCATCGTCCACATTTGTGACAGATTTGTAACCTTTTTGCTCTTCTCCTTTTAGAATATGAACTTCTTCCAAGACCGGGCATATATGAGTCAAATGAAATTGAGGACTCACCTGCTAATCGGACCTTTGCTTCAATTATCCAGCGTACATCTTCTGGCATACCTTTGTGCATTAACAGTCTCAATCTTTCACATCGAATTTTGTAGATTTTTCTCAGAGCTTTTTGAGGAAGAGAAGGAAAATGTTTTCTCAGGTTTGAAAGAATGACATCCATTTTGAAGGAGAAGAAGGGTTCAGTTATTTTGGGAAACTGAAAAATAAACCGACTCGAGAGTCACGGAGTACCGTATCCGCCACTTAATCGGCAACACAAAGAACTCAAGAACTTGGTTTTCCAGGAATGGTTGAGTCTTTGTCCATTAACTTAAGCGCAGTACCATTCCTAGGATCCTCAATATCTACGTCTCCAGAGAATACACGTGTCTGACAACAAAAGAACCGCGCCACCTAGATCTCAATTTTCCAAGGAGTAGGTGCAGATGATAATCTCAAAGCAGAACTTTTTTGACCAATTTTCGCAGCTTTTGCAAAAGGTGTAACAGACCTTTAATAAAGTAGGCCAATAAAATCCATCCGCAAGATTTTCGCAGCTTGTTGTCGCTGAAGAAAAAATGACCTCCACATGCTTCGAGTGACACTACCTACCTCATTGTCGGGCACACAACTGTTTTTCTTTTTTCTTTTCTATTCTTTTTTTTTTTTTTTCTTTTTTTTTCTTTTTTTTTCCTTATTCATAATGCGGATGGAGAAGGTTCATCACCTCCACTTCGCATTCTCTCGGAAGTTCATGATCTTGTTTGAGGCGGTGTCCATTGGTCTTATTAAGTGAGGTTGGTGAAAAGACTCCACCAGATCCCATTGGTTGAAACGTGATGACCAGGTTATGGTTGACACAACATGATAGCTTCCACTACGGTCCCATTGGTTGAAGTGTAACGACCAAGTGAAGCTTGAAGCATGAGGGTTCACATTGGGGTCCCATTGGTCTTCCTTGACTTCACCAATGGCATGCAATACATGTAATTTTGCAATCTTGCTTTCATTGATAATCTGGACCATGGCCTAAAAACAAAATCCACTTCAGTAGTTACTAGCATCTGCTGACTTTCCTCTTTCTTTGAAAATTCCTCAATGGCCTTCAACTCCACCTCCCTATATGTTTCAGATTCTGCAACTACATTGTTGATAGACCCTTCTATATCATTAGATCCTGCGTAAACAGAATCATTAGTTTTCAAATATGCAGAAATTTCAGCACACACAACACATTTTATATCACCATCATGATCAGCACATGAGTTGCAATTGATAGAATCATCAAAACCAATTAAATCAGGAAATTCAGCACACAACTCATCATGAGTTTTCTCAACTAAGTCTGCATGTAAATCAATATAACAATTAGAATGCAGGGAGTTGGGAATTGTTTGGGGAAAGAGTTGGTCTGACTCTTGACATCTCAGTTCATTAACAGTGGTTGTCAATTGGTCAATTTGGGTTGTTAAATCCTGAATAGTGGCAGTGAAATTATCTTTGGAACTCAATTTGGGTTTTCATCAAGTCCTCCCATGAAGGCTCAAGTTTTGTGGTTGATGGACTTGTTATCCGCTGGAATGGCTGCTCATATTGAAATGATTGTTCTTTGTAGTGATGCCGTATTACCATATCCCAGATCCGGATAGTATTCCCGCTAGGGTTGTATGTGTTGAAGAAGGGGTCATAACTCTGTTCTTCTTCTGCACCGTGGTTCATCGGAAAATAACTAGTCTTTGCAACAAATTGATCTGGAAAAACAAAACTACCATACTTGAAGTGTAGGGCATGCATATGTGGGGTGAGATGAACAAAAACAAATGTTACACACAAGTGTAGCTTCCCTGCACAGTGATTGTTGTCTCACTACTATATGTCTTACTAAAGAAGTCAACTCCTCAAGTTTTGACTCCATTATGCATGGTCCATTGTATCCTTAAAATGCAACAGAATGCAACAAAATGATAATGAAAGAAAAAGAAAAAAATTAAAAAGAAAGAGTTAGTATGGGATCAACACTCAAAATATGCAAAAATAAATCTAGTTAATGTATCTAAACATTTTTAAAATTTATGGGAGCAACACAGGACAAAATCTACATAAAAATGAAACTAGAAAATGCAATAAAAAATAATAAAAAATTAAAAAAGTGGTCTAAATGATAGAATTTCGAAAAACCAGGGGTGACCTCACAGTTTACTGTGAGTCTTGTTTATCAGGCTGTTTTCCTTCAACCGACCAAGTTTCAGCTCATTCTGGGCATGTTTCAGTTCGAAAATTGCAATAGTTACCCGTAATCACTTGTTTTCCGTCTTTCCTAAATCAGAAAAATTCAAAAGCTAAGATAAAAACGTTAATATGGTATGAACAATGTTAGTAAATGAAAAATAATTGTTAGAATAGGTAAGAAAGAACAAAAATTAGTAAGGTTACTCAAAATGAAAAGATTACACCTACGAGATCCCCGACATCTAAGCCCAAAATTTTGACGAGCGCCGAACTCAGTCAAAATTATAACCGAAGTTATTACCTAAACTTATAGTATAGTGAACAACACCGGATCGTCTCCTCAAGGATCGTGATGCAATTTGATCAAATCAAGTGAAAGTTAGAAAAAAAGGGAGTTTTGATGGTTCAAGGATCGCAGTGACAGGATTTAAAGGGAAATAACAATTAAAAGAACAGTCAATTCAGAAATCTATCCGAGATTGGGTGGATTCAATCATAGACCTTTCAACAAACACCTGAAATACATTTGAATGGTTAACTTGGATCTAACCGAGATCTCTCGCATCGATCCAAAATTCATACTAGACAATCGTCCAGAATTCAATTGACAAGTGATAAACATAAATCTGCAATCGCACTATTCATGTAAATATATGTCAATTTAAGCACCGAATTCAATTAACCTAGGCACAAATCAGTAACCTAACCTCTTCAATTACGTGATTAGTTTAGATCAATCAGTTCTAAGTTTCATCACAAATCTCAATCTTCGCTTATGTGATTAATTCAGATCAATCAGTTCTAAATTTCATCACAATACTTAATCTTAAACCAAGATCAAATCAGATCAAACATAAACAGAATCACCATTCATGCATTCAAGATCAAGAGAACAGAAGAAGAAGAGAAGAGGAATTCAAATATAAATCAAATACATTACATAACCAAGGTCTCAAGAATCCAAGCCACAATCTCTTCAAGAGTCCCGAATTGACTAGAAGTGACTTAGCTCTCCATTACAATGAAGGAAAAATATACAAGAACTATGAAAAGCTATCTCTAACACCAAGTGTGTGTTGTCTTTAGAGCTCTCCACATGCTTCCTTTTATAGAGGATTCAGAGTAGTAGTAGATGGGTAGATGAGATTAGTAGGTGGAATTAGTAGGTGAGCTTGGTAGGTGAGATTGGTAGGTGAGCTTGGTAGGTGAGATTGGTAGGTGAGCTTCCTTGTCTCCGAAAGTATTCATTGCTGAACTCATTGATTTCGTCATTTCTGAGCCAAGTGGTCTTCATGAAAGTTCTAGGAAATTGTCTAAGCTTTCCAATGGCTCTGGAAGCACCCAAAAATTCGTCCTACAGCCCAAGATATGACCCAATTACTACAGACTGTTCAGGACCAGTTTCAGCACCTCTGTTTTGACTTTCAGACCCAATATCTCCATCAAGGAGCCCGAATCAAGTTTTGTGCTTGACATGAAAGTTGTACATCTGGGTCTTAACTTTCAGATTACAAATTTTTAGCCCATTTTATATGCCCAAACTCGAATTATGTTCTGGTTACTACACACTATTCGGGTTCCAGTCACAAATCCCGTATTCTGATTTCCATGCTCAATTAGCTCCACTAGATGTCTGAAATTGACTTTAAGCTCTTCATCAAAGTTGTAGAGCTCTCTCTTATCTTTCCTACAAGGTAAAATTCATAATTATCAGACATTTAGAACTCAAGATATGGCTAAAATACAGAAACAGTGTAAGACCCGAATAATGTTGAAAAAAATCAATTAAGTCCGATTCGAGTTCAAACTTACAAAACATAATCAAATTCAATCAATTAAGTACATGAAGAGTGTAAATAACTAAACATAAGGGTTTCTTAATGAATAAAATATGTGATTATCAACGGACATTCCCTCACCTACCAAATGAATGAGAATATGAATGGAATGGTAATGTGAGGATGGACATTCCTTCACCTACCCTGAGAATGTGAATGGAACGGTATTGTGAGGATGGACATTCCCTCCATGCCTTTTTGAATAATGATGAATGTGTAACTGAATGGTAAAGGAGGATGGACATTCCCTCCATACCCTGTGAATATTAATGAGATATGGATCAATAATATACAACAAAGAATAAAAGAATGAAATATGATTAAAGATAAGGCATTTGATATATAATGTAAGAGATATGAAGAGTAATATATGGAATATGAGAATGATGAGATATAAAGATATATTATGAGAAATGAATAAATATGATGAACATAAAATATAATGGAATATATGACTTATGAAAAATAGTGAAAGGAGATGAATAAGTAATTATGATGTATGACGAGATACAATAACTTATTTGATTTTGTAATGAATATCATAAGGACTTTGATTTGCTACTTTATGTTCATTTGATTTGAAATATTTGATGATTAGTGATGTTTAATGAATAATGAGAATTATTTGATTGTGAAAATGATTATTATAAAGAATAATAATTGAACCTTTATTTCGGGAAGAGAAATGATCAGATTTGGTAGTTTGCCACCTTTCTAACTTATTACAATGACACATTTTTATAAAATTACTGAGAATTCTTTGAATTCTCACCCCCCGCACGCTTGTATTTTCGTAATATTTCCAGGAACAGAGAAGGCTCCAACAAGCAAAAGAGAAAATCGAAATCATGAAGAAAGAGTTTAGTCGCAATTGTTAGAAAAATATTATGTAGAATTTGTATAAGTATTGCCATGGAGGCATAAAATGTAGTATTTGTATTATAATAAATGTATTTGTATAAAGATCCTTTCGATATTTGTATAGTATTACACTCGCATCAAGCTCATATTTTCATATAGATGTTATCATTATTTTCACAAATTTGTTATTAGTGATAACACTAGTACAATCAATTTGTTTAAAAATCCTATCTTGCACTCTAGGACTAAGCACATTGAAATTAGACACCATTTTATAAGAGATCATGTGCAAAAAAGAGATTGCATGATAGACTTTATCGAAACAAGTAAACAACTTGCAGATATAATTATCAAACTTTAGCAAAAGAAGCATTCTTTTACCTTAGAAGAGAATTGGACATAATTGATCAATCATGCATATAAATAAATGATTGTGTTTTTTGCTTTATCATTGAATTATTTCTTTTGAATCATTACTGACTTAAGCATCGGAGGTTTTCCCAAATTTGCAGGTACTCCAACATTAGGTAAGATTCCACATCTCGAGTTTCATGATTGATTATATTATGTTAACTATCTGGTGTTTTTTTGATAGATTTATTCAAATAGTGTAATGTTTATTCGAATAATGAGCTCCAGTAGCCATCTAAAATCTATTTTTAAATTCTTTTTATTTGAATAAAGGAAACTCTATTCGAATAATAAAACATAGTAGCCCCTTGAATCTGATCTTTAAATGAATTTATTCAAATAAGGGAAATCCTTATTCAAATAATGCTTGGCAGGTGCGTTTTAAAACTATTCCTTGCTGGTTTTATTTGAATAACCAAATGGTTAATCGAATAATACTTGGCAACAAGTCAAGCCTGTGTGCTTTTATTTGAATAATGCAAAATCATTCAAATAAACCATGACAGAAAACGAAGTCTGTTGATCTTCCCATGAGTTTATTCGAATAAAGAAACACTTATTCGAATAAACACGGGCTGTCTTTAAAAGGAACAACGCTCCCTCCTCCTTCATTTTCCACTTTTCACTCTCTCTCATTTCCTTCGTATTCCTCAGGCAGCCCCATCTCTCTGCGCGCAACACTCTCTGCAAACCCTAAATCTCCCAAATTCCACTATTTTTGCCCCTTTCTCTCCATTCTTCTCCTATCTCTGTGCCACTATTTGTTCTAAAACACCATTCCCCTATCCCAATCTCTCTTCTCAAGCACATCCCTATCCCAAACATTATCACCCACGACCCCAACCTTCTGTCATGGCTTCATCCTCCAACCCAAAGTGCCTAAGGACCAAAACTACTTCCACAACAACCCTTTGTACCTATGTAGACTCTCCTCTGATCTGGAAGATCTAGGTCGTTTCAGAACTCACTTTGTGGGCAGACATCTTGTGCAACCAAAGCACATAGATTTGGCGTTCTTTGAAGTAGAAGGTGGGTTCAAGTTTTTGGATTTTTTGGCATATCAAGGGGTGTCAAAGCTTTGCACTTTCAGGGCTGACACCTATCCTGACCTTGTCAAGATGTTCTACTACAATTTGAAGATAGTTGGTTAGGACCTTCACTTAGAAGTCAAAGATCAACACATGGTGATCACTCCACAGGACTGGTTACAAATGTTTGATTACAGGCAACTAACCCCAACATTGAGGAAGATAGAGGCCCATATGTCAAGGAGTTTAAGAGGTCAAAAGATATTGAAGAAATAATAAAACCTGGTCTGGCGATACCTATGGCTGGGATAAAAGGTGGAAGTTTGAAGAGCCAAGATAGGCTTCTACACTACGCATACACGTATATTCTTGCTCCTCGAAGAGGCAACTATGCCTATCTTGGCAAAGACAACATTTATATGGTATGGGTCTTGAAGAGAAGATACCGGCTCAATTGGCCCAATTTCATCATGAAGCACATGATGAAAGCAAAAGGGAAGGAGAAATCTGACTTGCCCTATGACTTGCTCATCGCTGCCTTCCTTCAAAAATATCCGCATATCTTGGAAACAGAGCAACTGACCAAACTGATTCACCACAATGTCATCGGCTCCTTCACGCTTGAGAAGATGAAGATGATAAGAAATGAAGACAACTGGGTGTATCCAGATGAGTTGGAAGAATATGAGGATGAGCAGGACGGGGAACCTGCTACTACTGCTGCTGGCCCGATCACCAATGACCGAATCAACATTGCTCAATATGCAGGCATACATGCAAAACATCATGGGCACCATGTATGATAGGATAAAAGCCTGGGAACGCGAGCATGTAGCCATGAGACAAGAGCAGATAGCTATACAGGAAATCTTGGCATGTCACTTCCCTCCGCCACCGCCAGAAAACTAGTTTAGGATCCTTAGTCTTTGATGTATATGTTGTTCTTTTGCTTGAGTAATCGGTTGGATTAATGAATGAATGAATTTTTTTGTCTTTGATCTGATGTTGCTTGTTGGTTTTATTGCATTGGACTTTGCTATTATGACATACTACTTGTCCACTCTTTTGCTTACCGCAAGTACACAGATTGCACTTGTAATATAGTTAAGAGTCGAATATCATTCTCACGAGGACTATTGCTAATTCATAACTAACTATTAACTAATAGCTTAATAATTTCTATCCAAGAACATTCAATTTAAAAAGGTGTGTGTAAACTAATGGAAAGATTTAAATGCTATCTAATTGGAATTAAAGTTAATGATTAGAGAATAGGGAATCCTTCATCACCTCCTACTTCAATTGATGTTATGCAAACCTCTTTATCAACATACATGATATGGAATTTGTTAGCTTAAGAATTTTATTTAGTTAAAAGTCTATGTCTAGGTCATTTAACCATGCTTCATTTACCTAGTCACTATGTGTCCATGAGATCTAGAGTAAATTCCACTCATTAAGAATAATTCTCAATAATAGCCATGCATGACCAATAGGTATATGTCTATCCTATTAGCTAATCAACTTATTCAAGCCAATTGAATGAAATCAAACATGCATTAACTATACATATGATCTTAAATCCAAATTCCTATGTCTAGGTTCATTAGATTTAATCAAAACATATTAAATGTTAGCCAAACATTCAAAAGCATTAGGAACAATATGATTGAACAATCCTAAATCATATATATTAACTTAAAGGTTTACAAAAATCATCAATATTCATAGTAGGATCCAAAGAAACCCCTATACACAGCCTAGCCACTCATGACAAACGAAAATATATCATAAATACTCATTACTATGATAGGAAAAGAGAGGAAGATAAAGGAGAGAAGGTTGAAAGCTCAATAATGGTGGTTTTTGATGCTTGGATCCTCCTTGTGGAAGGATATGACCTCCAACTTTGGTTCTTTTGGCTTCCTTTCATCGTTACAAATAAACCCTAGCAGCTATGTTTTAAAAACAAAAAACGTTCTCTTTGTGGAATCTGATAGAATAGTATTTATAGGCTCCAAGTTTCTGTTTCACGCCGCGACGCTCAACTTGTCACGCCACTACATGTGTTGAATTTAGGTTAGCATGTCGCGACGCTCATTCATCACACTACGATGCTTATATTTCGTAGCTCTCTGCCAGAAATAAGGGATGCAACACGTCGCGGCGCTTACTTGCCCACGCCGCGGCATTGAATGCTGAACTTCACCTAATGCTTTCTCTTTCAATGCAGCTTTTAAGTCTTTAACAATTCTACTCATTTTGAGCCCTTCCTACAATTGAGAGGTCACTAAATTAATAATGTAACACGCCAAAAATTCGTATTTTATTTATTTCGGGCAATTCTTAATTATTTTGAATAATCCAACTCGACTTCTGTGGATATTATAATTTTTGTGATTTTTAGGAATTTTTGGGAAATTTTATGTTTTTTTTATTATTTTAATATTATTTTGGGGCTGTATACGAGCCTTCATATTTTATTTCTTTTTGAAAATCCTTAATGAATTTTACTAATCCGACTTGATTTTCATAAGTTTTATAATTTTTGTGATTTTTGTGGATGATTATAAATTTTTATATTTCTCTGATTATTTTTGGGCTGTTTGTGGGCCCAGGTGGCCTTACGTGGGCCCAGGTGAGTCTCGCAAAGTGAAATTTTTTCTACGTATAGAAAAATTTATACTATTTAGACGGAGACAAGGGATCTTACTAAACCTAAATCCAGAAACAGTTTTAGAAAATTTCTTTTACTGTGTTTTGTACTGTATTTAATTATCGAGCGATAAAAATACAGTAAAAATATTATTCGTAGGGTTATAGTAGATATAAAAATAAATATTATATTGCTTAAGTCAACATTAGTGGTTTGGATATCCACCATTGATTTAATCAACGGTGGAGACTTGATCTTGACTTAATCAACGGTTGAGAAACAAACTTAATGAAGAAGCATTGGATGATCACCATTGATTTAATCAATGGTGTGGGAGTAAACTTAGTTAGGAAGCTTTGGATATTCACCCTTGATTTAATCAATGGTGGAGATTTGATCTTATAAAGTGACAAAGATCATTTATGACCATTGGATGTGGATTTAAAGTATGAAGGAGTAATCTTGAACCTTAATTTTGGAGACACATCTAATGGCTAGAATTTCAAGGAGAAAGATCCAATGGCCTAGATTAAGTCTTCTAACTTAAAGTCTACATTAATCCTAACCATTGAACTAATCAATGGCTAAGGATGCACAAATAATGGTGGCTTGGAGATTGTTCACATTTTGAAGAAGCAAGAAGAGGGGGGTGGTTTTGTGATGGTGTAGGAGATTAGCCAAGTTTCAAGACACCAATTATATGTTGTTTTGGTCATTATTGATTAATTTCAAGAAGCTAAGTTATCAAACTTTCTCTCCATTTCTCTTCTCTAAGTAAATTTTGGCCAAGACCCCTAACTCTACCCTCCATCACTCTTTAATTTCATACAACCTTATTTCTTGAATCCTTACCTTATTCTAAGCAACTTTCATGTTGGAGACTTTCTCTAAATCATTCATTTTCAAGGACTTTCTTCAAGAGCAAAGTTATAGGGTATTTGAGGTGAAGTGTAAGGAAACTTCACATCTTCTTTGTTTTTCATGTTCTAAACCATGTTTGATCCATAGTTCTTCTTATTCAAGCTTAATATACTAATTTTCTTTGTGTTTGTTTTATGTTTAAGAAACTTTTGTTGGTGGAAATCTTGTTCAAAGTGCAAAGCAAGGAGCTTTTGAGGATCTTCAAGAGGTAAGAGGGAGATCCATCTCACCAACCAAGTATGGTGGCGAGAGATGGTTTGGTATTTGATGGATGGTGAATCTATGTGAGGATTCATATCCATGGTCATGTAATAATTTGTGTGTGTTTATGTGCTTTGATTATTTGCCTATGCTTGGTATGATTTGCATGATTTATTGCTTTTGATTATGGCATGCTTATGGTATATATGATGAAATATGTATATGTATGCCATGATTTGATGATGGAAAGGAAATTGATTTTTGGTTCTAAAGACCAAGAGGAATTTTGGCCAAGACACCTAGGTGTTCATAAATTAATATTTTCATGAATGATAAAATTGGATGATTAGAAAAGCAAGGAAAATAAACAAAGGATTTGTTTTTAAAGAAGTAGTGTTCATGGTTTTAAGAAGAATTTTTATTGATTTATTTTGTGTAAAAACAAGAATGGAATTTAATGGAACTCAAGGACATTTTTGAATAAATTTTTTTTAAGTATTTTATTAATCATGAGTTTTAAATGAAAAGATAAATAAGTTGATGATTTTAAAGATTTGCAAAGAAAGTGAAAAATGAAAATGAACAAATGATTTTATTTAAAAGACTATGAATATCAGAGTTTTTGAAGGAAATTTTAATAGTTTTATTTGTGTAAAACCATATCGATTTAAAAGGAAAAATATTTGATGGTTTCAATGGCCATGTACCACAGTTTTGAAGGTTTGTAAATGCTTTGGTTTTATGAAACAAAGTGATTTTCAAAGTGAAAATATAATTTGATTTAGTACAAGAATTTTCGGAAAAGGAATCAGAGTGTTTTATCACTTGAAAAATGGAATTTTCGTATATGAATGGAAAAGAGAGGTTAAAAGTGTTTGAACCTCAATTTATTTTGAAGAGAATTGATTTTAGAATTGATTTAAGAAAAATGGAGAATATAATAGTGATTTGATATTTTCTAACATATAACTCATCCTTTGGGTTTTGGAGAGCGTTAGTAAATTTTAAAGTTAAAAACATTGATTTAATTCAATGAAAGGGTGAAATTGTGGAATTTATTACGAAAAGGATTTCTTGAATGTGGAAATGTGAAGAATGAAGTACCTAAGTCATATTATTATGAGAAAGGTTGAAATGGAATTTTTGAAGGTTGAGAAATATTTTAGGTAATGGACTTATGGTGAAAAATATTTTACGTAACTTAAAAAGGTGATTTTTAAGCTACGCGATTTGAAAAATGTTAAAATATTTCTACGCAATTTGGAAAGCGTTTAAATATTTCAAAAATGATGGAAAATGGTTTACGCGACTTAAAAGAATGATTTTTAAGTTACGCGATTATGAAAATGGTGGAAAATCGCTACGCGATTTGAGAAATGTGTAAATATTCTTACGTAATTGAGAAAAATGTTGAAAAATCAATACATGATTTGAAAATACAATAGAAGTGTTGCAGAATTGTGAAAACGTAACAGAAATGTTACGCGATTGTGAAAACACGACGAATGTGTTTTGTGACTATGAAAACGCAATAATATGATTTTGCTATTAAAAATACAGTATGATTACTGTTGAACCAGTGTATGGACACTGTATGAGAAAATGACGAGTTTTGCCTGTGATTAGCATTTGGTGCATTTTACATGCATTGGAAAGATATGCCTGTGATTGACATTTGGTGCATTGAACATGCATTGGAAATGATGAATTTTGCCTGTGATTGGTATTGGTGCATTGAATATGCATTGAAAAGATATGCAATGAAGCATATGATGAAATTGAAAAATATGCATTGAGGCATATGTTGAATTTTGAACAAAAATTAATAGCTGATGCTATTATGACCCTTGTGGTTGAAGAGAGAGTGTGAATTGAAAGTGAGGTCTATGATGGATCTTGGGGGCGTCAAGGCGCGGCAGTCGACCAGTGGACATTCGTCTGTGGGCTAAGGCTGGACTATGTGCCACTTGGCGATGCAGTCCGTTGCAACGCATTGACGATACCCGACAATAACACGATTCTTTTCAAAAGCTAGACATTGTCTGTGGGCTAAGGCTAGGCATTGTCTATGGGCTAATCTGGAAGATTGTCTTTGGGCTAAGGCTGACAATTAACAGAGCATTCTTCTTGAAATTGTGAAAACCTCCATAGAGTGGTACATTGAGTCTACATGTATAACATATGCATAATAACTGAGCATTGGTTATGATAATTGAACTGTTGAATACTCGAATAATGTTAAGGGCATTATCATAAATATTGAATATCTATTTCTAATTGAGGAATATTGAATGATGATGATGATAAATAATGTTGATGGCATTATTGTAATTATTGTTATTTTATACATTATGATGATGGCATAATTATAATTATGGTATGACATAACTGTATGGTGTGTTGTTTGTGTTATCTCTGTGCTACCATATTGGTATTGGTATAGGTGATCTCACATCTTTGTTATATTATTTTGTTGTGTTTATATTACTAAAAAAATTATATAGTAGACGGAACGAGTTTCTTAGGCTTGACTGGAGGCAAATATTCTAAGTTCGGTGATAACATTGAGGGGTGACCATTCTGGATTCATCAGTGTACAGATTTGAGGAGGAACAGAAATATGACGCGTCAAGATGGGTACAAGACGGAAAAAGTATGTTGAGTTTTCTCGTTAGTATTTTACCGTGCTATTGAGTAGGACCCGTCATGGGGTTTGCTACTGTTTAAAATTGAGTCTGTAAGTTTTATATTTCTTGAATAATTGTTAAATATTATATGGCATCTGTAATGTATTTTAATCAGTTTAAATCTATTTATCAGTATTACTTATAAATATCAGTAAGTTTATGTTTCAGCGAAAAGAAATTTTAAAACCCATGTTTTATAACTCAAACCTTTTATGAAATCATTTTCAGATTGGGAGTTGGTAGTCAGAAATGTGATGCCCTACGGGGGGTGTTACAAATAACAATAGCAAGTTCACATAATCATAGGAAGAATTATACCAATTTGCTCAGAAAGCATATAAGAAGATGTCGCAATTGAATTCAGTGAACATAGCTTAAAATCTTCTAAATATGTCTGATAACAAGGACTAAGCAATCAACAAAGCACAGATATAGGGCTACAATAACACCATTTCATGGAGTTATCACACCCCCAAACCTAGGATTTTACTAGTCCTCGAGCAAAACAAAGTATGATTAAGTAAACTAGCTTAACAACACATGCTCCAGCATTCACTCAGCATTTTATCAAGAATTTCCAATGTTACAGAAACCACAACTAGTGTACCAAGATTGATTAAGTCCTCAAAGACTGCTAATGCCGCTCAATCAACTTTATACACATGTAATCATCCGCATGCAAACATCCAAAATCCTTTTTTATGCAGATCACATCTACCACTAGCATGCAAGTTAAACTTATCCTAATCAAGTCACATTTATCCAGATAAGTTTATGAACATACATGCTTAAGAATCATATAATCCACAAAATTATATGTTAACTCTCTGTCCACTAATGTAAACCATACATAAATGAGGATCAAAAAGGACTTTAACAACTTGTAATGTAATGCCAATGGTTAAGGGTTAAAGAATAACATGGAATGAATATAATACAAACATTAAGATACATAAACATGCTATTTCAAGACTTGAGCCTCCAACTTTTACCATCAGGGTAATCAACAATTTGAAAGATTAAAACTCTTTTAGAACCATTCAATGCTTTTTCATTTGACTTTTCTTATCTCATTCATTTGCTTTGCTTGTTTCTTTTCTTTTCTTTTTATACTTACACAAAGCTTTTCTTTTTCTTTTACAACAGATGGTTCCTTTAAGTTCATCTTTATACTGAAACAATCACCCATATCCTTTAAACACAAGACTCAAGTCAAGAAATAACCTATTATGCACTTAACAAACTATGATGGTAGGATGAAATTGCAATGTTTTCACATGCATTTAGAATAGTTACATGATAAGGAATATATAGGTGATGAAAAACATATAAGGCCAAACATACATCAAGCTTCAAAGGGGACCTATGGATATACTCATGTAAAGGTAAGCTTTTTAAGGCTCAATCGGTCTAAACAATGCACTGATCATTTCCTCACTCATGC
Source organism: Ormosia emarginata (assembly GCA_029884605.1). NCBI lineage: Eukaryota > Viridiplantae > Streptophyta > Magnoliopsida > Fabales > Fabaceae > Ormosia > Ormosia emarginata. Next base: position 41,150,823 of record JAQQTP010000074.1, on the reverse strand, counting down.
AAAATCTAGGATTTCACCTCAAGAGAGTTTAAACACAATTTCAAAGTTAATCAAAACTTTAGCATGCACTATTCATAAACCTTCTCTAGACAACACTTATATTAGGATCAAAGTTGCACAAGTATACAAGTGGGATCTAAATCACACATTTGAAAAGCGACTAGATTGCTAACATACTTTTTGATTGCATTTGGTTTTGCTCAAAAGATGGCACTTTGCAAGCAATGATATCATGGGACAGTCAACACTACACTAGCGATTAGCACATGATATACATTAAAGTATTCCAACATTTCCAAACATACATGTAAATCATCATGCACAAGAGTAATATACATTTGACCCTTATGTGAAAGGGAACAACAATTGTATGTTGAATGGGATTTCCACATTTACATGTTCCTTCAGATATTATCTTAACTAACTAATATTTAATTATTTAGCCCATTGTTATGCATTTTAACATATTCGACTTTGAGTTGAATATTCTAAACATGCATTCATTTGGTCTATGGGTATTAAACCATAAAAACTAAATACTCACAATATAATTAATCACAATACTAAATATAGACATAATAATATAAACATGATATCCACTGATCATCGAAACAAAAATTCTAACATTATAACATGCTTTTAAACATTAAAATCATACACCCAAAAAAGCATACAAGTTATAATGCCCTCCCCCAAACCTATGGGAAACAGTGTCCCACTGTACAAAATAGAATGAATGACAACAAAAGAAAGTGCCCTATATGAAATAGGGCTAGTCATCTGGGTCCTCGTCATCGTCATCTGCATGATCATCCTCGTGAGGAGCCCAATGCGGGTGTGGATCCTGCTATTGAGGGGGAGGAACTGCCACCACCTCAGGTGGGATATTAGGGGCTGGGAAGTCATCCATTAACAGCCCCAATTGCTCCACCATCCATCGGATAGTCTGGATCATATAAGTCTGCATAGTGGACAGATGCGCTATCTGAGCGTACAAATCATCTGGTGGAGGAACCATTCTAGGCTCTCCACTAGACTATCTCTGCTTGGCTAGCTGTGGGGCTGCTGCTATTGCTCCCACCCTCTCAATAAATGTATCATCGAGGGGCTGTTTAACATCTACAAGCTCCTCGTGCGGTCCTCACTGCACTCGCTACCGGTTGTAGAGCGAGTGGATCAATAATGGAAAGAAAAAACTCCTCGACTCTTGTATGCACCGCCTAATCTGATTGAAGATGATCTGGGCGACATCGATCGATCAACGCTCAATGATGTAGTAAACAAGAATGGCCTAATCACGTGTCACCTCAGATAGGTTTTTAGAAGGCAGGATACAGGTGCTGATAAGGTGATACCATACCCTGGCCTCAAGTGTTAAATGGGATCTGGTAAAGAATCATGGCCTGTTCGCCTAGACACTCAGAGTCTAGAGAACAGGCTGAGACTATTGACGAGCGCCAAACTCACTAAAATTATAACTAAGTTACGCCTACGACTTGTAGCATAGGAAGCAACACCAGATCGTCTCTCAAGGATTATAAAATGTAATTTGATCAAGTCAAGTTAAAATGGGGGGTTAGGCGAGATTAAGAAGCAGAATTAACAAATAGAATTAACAAACAAACAGAATTCGAATTAATCAAAATTAAGAAAGCAACCAATCCAAGAAAATTGTCTAAACTTGATTTTAATCCATCCTTAATTACTAAAGATCCATTCAATTATTAATCAAGTCCTTGGTTCTAGACCACATCAAGAAGCCTCTCAATGATCATGGATCTTCTACTCGAAATGCTTCTAGAGTTCAATTAATTAAGATTGGACAAGTTAAGCACTCATCAAAATCGAAATCAACTTAAAAGCCAAGATCCAACCAAGTTGAACATTTCATCAAACACCTTTAATGCCTTGTTTAATTTCTGAGTTCATCTATTTGCACTTGGTAATTAAGCAATTAACATATGAAAATTCCAATTAACTAACCAGAATTAACAAAGAGAAGAAGAAGAAAAGAAACTTGATTAATAAATGAACTTAAACATTAAAAACAAAATCTCAAGATTAAGAACCAAGTATGTTCAATCTCTTGGATTGATCTAAAGGCTCTACCCCTCCATGAGAAGGGGAGAACTCAAAAAAATAAAAGAAGGAAGAAGAAAATGAAAATTAGAGAGAAATAGGAGGAAGAGAGTTCTAGAGAGAAGAAAGAAAAATGTCAAATGAGAGGTGCCTCGGTTTCTGGCTTGTCACCCCTAAACTACCCCCTATTTTAGCTTTACATGATTAAAAACCTATTAATTACAAAGTTGGGTCAGTTATGAACATTTGGGCCTAAACCCCATGCAATTTGGAGGTCTATAACTCAAGTTATGACCAAAACAACATCAAATGGTTCCTAAACTCGTATTCTGACTTCCAAACAAAATTAGGCCTACTAGACATCTGAATGAGACTTTGAACTCTTCATCAAAGTTGTAGAGCTTCCTCTTAGGTTTCCTACAAGGTAAAGTTCATTATTATCAGATATCTAGAACTCAAGTTATGGCCAAAATACAGAAATAGTGTCAGAGGCCAATAATGCTGAAAAATTCAGTTAGGCCCAATTTGAGCCCAAACTCACAAATCATGACCAAACTCAATTAATTAAGAAAATGGAGAATGCAATTGACTAAACATGAGGGTTTATTAATGAATCAAATATGTGATTATCAAATTCCCCCACACTTAGCTTTTTGCACTCCTGGGCAAAACACAAAAGATCAAAACAAGGACAAAAGAGATCAACAAAAAGAACTCAAATTCCAATGACATTCAAGAATGCAAAAGTTTACGAGCAAGAAGAACAACCAAAGGTTCAAGGGATCAAAACATTTATGAGTTAACATTTCTTCACAACTCAAACCAACAAGCAAGGTAACTTCAAATTGAAAAGCATGAATCAAGAATGATAGACCCTCACAAGATACACTCTCAATCCTCAAGTATTTACAAGGTAAGTATTTCACTCAATTCAACCCATGAAAATTGCACTACCATAAGCTTGCTTATCTTCTACTTCTCCACTACCAAACACATGCACACAAAAATCAAGAGGATTTATTCAAGGTTGTAATGGGGCCAAGGTAAGGGAAGGAAACAATATGGATATGGCAAGTTAAGCACCCAAGAGAATAAAAGTGCAATAGGGAGGAACTCAATTGACAAGTAACAAGCATGAAATTTTGCCTCCCCCAAAATTCATGTAGTGCACATTCTCTTATATATTCCTTTCGTTTTGCTTTCACAACCTTTCTTGCATTCATTCTTTTTCTCTTCATTTTTCATTTCATTTTTTTTCTATTTTTTTTCAATTACCTTGCATATTACACATTAATTTGCATAACCCCCACACTTGAACTATTAATTGTCCACTAGCAAAAGAGCTCCTCAAATGAAAATGAACCAATGCTTTCCCATTCCCTAAGGTAAGGTAAAATCATGGTTTTTCACAAAGGCATAAAATGAGCTAAGACAAAGAATAGGCAAATAGGCTCAAGGGGGTTAATCAAGGGGAAATGATGCAAGGTTGGCTATTTGGCCAAAGTACCTAATCAAGAAAGAATGCCTCAATCAAGTTCATGCATGCAAGTGAAATGTAGCCTCAAAAAGAATCAAAACAAGTTCTAGAGTGAATATTAACACGAGTGAAAATCACACAAGAAAGAAGGGAATGGTGCAATGTTAAATCCATCCATCAATAGGCTCAAAATCTCACAAGGTATGCATCTATCGAACTCAATCCACCAATTCAAACATCCACTACCAAGCAAATTAGTTTCAAGAAGGAAGAAAATTTATTCAATCATGCAATGACCTTGAATTTCAATTGCTTCAAACTCATAAACATCATAAATCTTAGAACATCATCAAATTTTTATTTATTTATTTACATAAAACAAAAATTAAAAACAGCAAAAATGTAGCAAAACAGAAACAAAGAAAACAAAAAATAGTAGACAACATGCTAAATCTCTCCCCCACACTTAAAATTTGCTTTGCCCTCAATGTGTAGCAAACTAGCAATAGTATCAAAAAATATGAGACAAGCAAAATAAGAGAAAGGAGAAAGAAATAGCCTGATCAAGTGGGGTAGACGGCCTCTTGCAAGGTGATCGCCTCCACATCGTCTGCTTGAGCTTGAGCTCCCTTATAAAATGGCTTGAGGTGGTGGCCGTTGACTGTGAAAGCTTTCGCAGTGGCCTCATTTGTGATTTGCACAGCACCAGAAGGAAAAATGTTAGTGATAACAAATGGACCTAACCATCTAGATCGGAGCTTCTCGGGCATGAGCTTGAGGTGGGAGTTGCAGAGGAGAACTTTTGGCCAATCTCAAATGTTTTCCTCAGAATCATCTTATCATGGAAGGCTTTGGTCTTCTCCTTATAAAGTTTCGAACTTTCATAAGCCTCTAAGCGGATCTCCTCTAATTGCTACAACTGTAGCTTCCTCTCCATGCCTGCTTGATCTAGGTCCAAGTTGCACCTCTTCACTGCCCAGAATGCGCAATGCTCAATTTTCACTAGTAGATGGCATGCTTTGTCAAAAACAATCTGATACGGAGACATCCCAATCGATGTCTTATAACTAGTCTAGTAAGCCCATAAAGCATCCTCAAGCGTCTTACTCCAGTCCTTTCTGTTAGGTTGAACTGTCTTTTGGAGTATTTGCTTGATCTCCCTGTTGGAAACCTCAGTTTGTCCATTAGTCTAGGGGTGGTAAGGTGTAGAAACCCTGTGCAAGACCTCATACCTTTTCATTAAAGCCTCCATGCTCCGATTGTAGAAATGTGAACCTTGATCACTAATGATAGCTCTCGGGACTCCAAATCTGCAAAAAATATGTGATCTAGCAAAATCGACAACAACCTTGGAGTCATCAGCCCGAGTGGCTCTCGCCTCCACCCACTTGGAGACATAATCAACAGCTAGTAAAATGCAAACAAAGCCAAAAGAAATAGGAAAGGGTCCCATAAAATCAATACCCTAGACATCAAAAATCTCACAAAATAATAAAGGTTGTTGGGGCATTTCATTCCTGCGAGAAATATTACCTGTTCTCTGGCACTGGTCACAAGACTTACAAAACACAAATGCATCATGGAATAAGGTAGGCCAATATAAACCAGAGTCCAAAACTTTCCTAGCTGTACGAGTAGGTCCAAAATGTCCACCACATGCAAATGTATGACAAAAGCTAAGAACAAAATCAAACTCATGATTAGGGATGCATCTCCTAATTAACTAGTCACTATAAAATCTCCAAAGATAAGGATCATCCCACACATAATACTTAGACTCATTCTTCAACTTATCAATTTGAGCCCTAGTAAAACATGCAGGGAAAACACCAGCAACCAGGAAATTGACCATATCCGCAAACCAAGAAGAAATGACCTTACCTTGTAGCTGTAAAAGCTGCTCATCAGGAAATGAATCATCAATAGGAAGGGGATCCGAGGCTCTCTTAATTCTGCTCAAGTGATCAGCCACTAGGTTCTTTGTTCCACTCTTATCTCGAATCTCTACATCAAATTCCTGGAGTAGCAGCATCCATCTAATCAATCGTGGCTTAGCCTCAGGCTTCTTCAGAAGAAATTTCAGAGCTGTATGATCAGAAAATACCACAACCTTAGAACCAAGCAAATAAGATCGAAACTTATCCAATGCAAACACAATTTCCAAAAGTTCTTTTTCTGTGGTTATGTAATTTACTTGAGCAACATCCAAAGTGCGTAAAGCATAGTAGATCACATGGGAAGCTCTGCCCACTCTTTGTGCCAAGACCACTCCCACAACATAGTTAGATGCATCACACATAAGCTCGAATAGGAGTGTCCAATCAGGTGGCTGAATGACAGGGATACTAGTTAAAGCTCGCTTCAAGTGATCAAACGCCTGCATGCATTTCTGGTCAAACAAGAACTCTAATTCTTTCTGCAACAGGTTAGATAGCGGAAGGGCTATTTGACTGAAACCTCTGATAAAGCGCCTGTAGAAACCCGTATGTCCAAGAAAAGAACGAACTTCCCGCATGCAAGTAGGGTAAGATAAACAGGTAATCACATCTATTTTTGTGGGGTCAATAGCAATACCCTTACTAGACACTACATGACCCAAAACTATACCTTGTTCTACTATGAAGTGACATTTCTCAAAATTCAGGACAAGGTTAGTTTCAATGCATCGATGCAGTACTCTAGACAAACTATCCAAACAAGAATCAAAAGAAGAACCATATATAGTGAAATCATCCATAAACTCCATGCAATCCTCTAGAAAGTCAAAGAAAATACTTACCATGCACTGCTGGAAGGTACCAGGGGCATTGCAGAGGCCGAAAGGCATCTGCCTGTACGTAAAGGTGTCGAAGGGGCAAGTGAATGTGGTCTTCTCCTAGTCCTCATATAATTTGATAGTCTTGGCAACTATCAATTATATCATGTAAGAGAGATATATAAGCTAAAAGTCAAGAATGTTGTTGATTGTGAAGTATCATAGATGTCTAGAATCAATGAAAAATCTTCAATGCTATAGCATAAATGTTTAGGATATATTTCTAGGGAAATGGTTAAAGATCAAATTCTTCTTTCCTTAGTTTTCAATGACATGGGACCTTGCATGGATTGTAAAAAGGGAAAGTTAACTAAGACTAAGAAGAAGGGTTCAAGTCATAACTCTAGCTTACTAGAGATTATGCACATAGACATTAGTAGCCTTTATTCTCCTACTATTTGTGCTGCAAAGTTCTTTATCACATTCATTGATGAATTTTCTCTATATGGCTACATTTATCTAATAAAGGAAAGATCTGAATCCTTTAAAATTTTAGTTTTAAATTGAAGTAGAAAAGTAATTAAGAAAATGTTATCAAGATTGTGAGATCTGAGCAGGGTCATAAGTGTCATGGCAGATATAACATGTCTAAGCAATGCAATCCCAATACTCTAAGCTAGGTAGTTTTGAACCACTTCAAAGTTTAGGGTTTTTCGGCTGAGGTGAGGATATATAATCCTTGGAGAAGAAGACTGGTCCTAGATTTATTAGGTGTTACTTCATTAGGTATCCAAACCACGCGAAAAGGGTATATGTTCTATCGCCTTAAGAAAGATACAAAGATTGTGGAGTCCATGACTATGAAATTTCTTGAGTTTGACGTTACCGATGGTGAGATCATACATGTTACAAGATAGTTAGATAGAAGTTGTCCCCATACCTTTGCCAACATCTAAGAGTTCGAGACCTTCGACACTGGTTAAGACAGATGATTAGATAATTATTGAGCCTCATATTAATGAACATCCTGATGCTGAGCCTGCTACTCCTACTGAAGTTCCTCAACCAGTTGTACCTCTTGCACAAGAGCCTTTGATAAGGTAAATGTGAGAGCATGCTTTTGAGACAAAATTGTTATGAGACAAAATTTCTAGGAGAGCATGCTTTTGACGTAGGACATGTCATTGATCCTGTGACATGTGTTGAAGTTGTGACTTGTTCCAAACTTGATATGTGAATAGATACAATGGAAGAAGAGATGCAATCCATGGCTAAAATATAGTGTGGAAGCTTGTTGAACTTCTTAATAGGTGTAAACTTATTAGCAACAAACGGACGTACAAAACCAAGAAAGATTTCAAAGGCTACAATGTTTCAAGGCTAGATTAGTGGCTAAGGTGAGTTCACTCAGGGAGAAGGGTTGACTATGTTCAGGATTTCTCTCTAATTTGCTTCAAGGATTTGTTTAAAATTATTATGGCCTTAGTAGGGATCTAGATTCTAGTACTTCATTGGATGAATATGAGAATTGCTTTCTGATGTATTATTTAGTTTCTGTAATCTTCCTTAAACATGTGGAAATTATGCAATTATTACATCAACATATTAAAAAATTCAATCTAGATTCAGTCAAAATCAAAAGAGGAAGTGTAACACCCTTCTTCGAGTGCCACATTTTCCGACTCAACAAAAGAAGAGTGAATTAAATTATAAAAAATTTGATTATTTAAAATACAAGTTAAAACTTCTTTCTTGCAGAAAATATAAATTTACCAAAGTTGCAGGTAATATTTAAAAACATATTTCATTAATTAAGACTCACATATCAGACACTACATAATATTTAACAAATATTCAGTAAACATAAACTTACAGACTCAAAAGAAATAGTAACAAATCCCATGATGGGTCCTACTTAATAGCACGGTACTAATACTAACGAGAAAACTCAACATACTTATTATGTTCCGCATCCATCTTGATGCGCTAGATATCTGTTCCTCCGCAAAACTGCACACTGTCGAAACTGGGAAGATCACTCCTCGATATCGTCACCGAACTCAGAATATTGCCTCTAGTCAAGTCTAAGAAGTTCGCTTCGTCTACTATATAAATTTTAACAATACAAATACAACAAAGAGGTGAGATCTCCTTCATCAATACTAGTATGGTAGCAAAGAAAGATACGAATAACAAAGTCATTCCATACATACAGATATCACAATTATATTCATGTTATCAATTCATAAATAATTTATTAAACATATATCACAGTAAAATAAATAGTAACAATTTTATCATAACAGATATCATCAATATATATGAAATGATTATGTCATAATGTATGAACATTGACCGTACCACAACAATATGTGCACCGACCATGTGTATGCATACTGAATCAATTCCTACTCCATAGAGCTAATCACAATTTCAGAGATGAATGATCCAGAAGATCTGCTAGCCCCAATGACAGTCTACGCCAAGCGCGAAAAGCGATAGTGTTGTTAGGCGCGCAATGCGTTGCAACAGTTCATCATGGCCAGAGGTGTATAAGGTGAACAATTATCACCATGAATCACTGTGCCTTACGGTCCCCTAAGATCCATTATGGATCTCACTATTCGATTCTCATTCACTCCTAGGTAACAAAAGCCATAATAGTCATTGGCTATATACTGTTCAATACATGATAACTCAATTTCATCATTAGACTATTCCCAAATGAGATTAGAACAACCGCACATACAATTGTCTAATATCAATAGATTAATGATATTGTATAATTGCCCATGCAATTACATAATATCACCGATACATCTGAATCCAGTACATCAACCTTGCACCAGCTTTACTGTATTTCTCATTTACGCAATACTTTTATCGCGTTTCCACAATCGCGTAACACTTTTGTTACGTTTTCAAATCGTGTAACCATTTTCTAACGTTTTCTCAATCGCATAAAAATATTTAAACATTTTTCAAATCGCGTAGTGATTTTTTAACGTTTTTGAAATTGCGTAACTTAAAAATCACATTTTTAAGTCTCATAAAGTATTTTTCATCATTTTTCAACTGCGTAAAATATTTCTCAATATTCTAAACATCATTTTGAACTTTCCAAAAATTAATACAATTTCTAACTTCATTTTTCACGTTTTCTCACTTAAGAAATCCTTTCCATAAATTTTCTACTATTTCCCACAAAATTACTTTTTCATTGATTTAAATCAACTGTTATAGATTAAAATTTCCTAACGCGCTTCAAAACCCAACGAGTGAGATATACGTTATTAAACTTCAAGTTACCAATTTATTTCTTATTTATAAACTAAATCCACTAATTTAATTAATTCCAAAAATAAGCTTTTCTTACTTTTATATCTCAAAATCCCTTAATTTAAATCCTTTACTATTTTAATCCATTCAATATTATATTTAGAAATACTTTTTGTTCTAATCTACTAATTCTAGGCGTATTGGCCACAAATCATTTTGTTCTTCAAAAAAATCAATCATTTAATCACTTGCTATTTCATTTTTAATTTTAAAAACCTTTAATCCAATTTTCTTGATTTCTAAATCATCTAATCCATGATTAGTAAAATAACTTTGAATCTTTTGCTCCCAAAAATGATTTTGAGGCCGTGTGCCACCATGGTTCTTTTGAACCAACATACTTTCCTTTGTCATGTAAATCACATCTTATTACATATACAAATCATCATGCATCATAAACACATACTTAAGCATATTATCAAAGCAATAAGCATACCAATCACCAAATAATCATAAATATGGAAAACCTTTAACAAATAAGTGAATAAATCCATATGGATTTTTTACCACACACAAATCCACTCCTCACTACCAACACAGGGTTGATGAGGTTAATCTCCCTCTTACCTTTTGGTGATGCCTCCAAAGCTCCTTGCTTTTCTTCTTGAAGTAGATCTTCTCCACCAAGTTGTACTTAAAAACAAAGAACACACGCAATATTAACATTCAAGGATATCAAAGATGACCATAAGCCAAAATATGGTCTTAGAAACTTACCAAAGAAAAGAAAGATGAAGAACACAAATCTTCACCTAAAGGCTCTTAATCTTGAACTTGAAGATCAAGGTTGAAGATAGATGATTTAGACTAAGTGTTCAACATGAAAGTTGCTTAGGATAGCATGTAGATTTAGGAAACTAGGTTGCATGAAATTAAAAGATATTGGAGGGTGGATTTGGATGGGTTGGCCGTGAGCCTCCTTGATGAGAAAGATGAGAGCTTTTTGTTTTGGTTCTTGCTTGGGAAAGATGAAAGTGAAGATATGAATGAAATAAATCAAAGACCCCTCCTTAACAAGCCTTGGCCGTGAGCCCCCCTAGACACCAAGGGAGTGTCCAAGTTCATCCTAGCCACCAAGCTTAGCTAGCAAGTTTTCCACCCATTGGCCACCAAGAGTCTTAGCCACTTTGTGAGACTCACCACCACCATTGATTAGATCAAGGGTAGATAGCCAAAGCCTTCACCTCTAAGCTTGCTTCTTATTGGTTGCCACTTTTGTTGACCATTTTCTATTAGTTGCTCTTAAAAAGTCTTTGCCATAATCATTGACTTAATTCCTATTGGTTAGTCTTGGTTGCCTAGCTCTCCTAATGGTTCATCAAAGATGACTAGTTTCTAATTGGTTTATCAGAGGAAGACTAGATTCTAATTGGTTCAATAAAATGTCTAACCAACAAATTTGACCAATTCTTATTGGTTCTCACTAAAGTAGTCATAACTGTCATATTTGACCACTATCTTGCTTCGTCTTGAAGTTTTCTTTCAATTGGTCCATACTAGATATTTTCTGGTAAATATTACCTAATGGACAATAGCTACTATATTTTGGTTGTCCAAAAATTAAACTAAAAAAATTATAGAGTCAAAGAAAATTTCGAAAGCTATTTTTGATTTCGGGTTTAGTAAGATCTCCCAGCCCAGCATTAAAAGTCCAAAATTTTTCGACTCCAATTTTTTTTTTATTTTTCCAAGCGACCCCGGGTCTGCCCTGGGCCCACAAACAGTCAAAAATATTAGAATTCCACAAAAATTTCCATAAATCATAAAATTTATAAAACTCAATAAAAGTCAATAAAATCAATAAAAATAATTAAGCGTTAACTGAAATAAATAATAGATGAATTTTCTAGGTGTTACAACTCTCCCTCTCTAAAAAGAAGCTTCGTCCTTGAAGCTTAAACATATATTAAAACAAATACGAATACTGTTCTTTTATTTTGTCCTCCAACTCCCACGTTGCTTCTCCACTTATGTCACTCCAGACTACTTTAACTAACAAAATCTCTTTATCTCTAAGTTGCTTTATCCTTCAATCCTTGATCTTGATAGGAAATGTCTCATAGGTTAAATTTTCTTTCAAGTGTATTGCATCTGGTTCTATGACATGAGTGGGATCAGGAATGTACTTCCGCAATTGTGACACATGAAAAACATTGTGGAGATTTGATAGAAAAGGCGGCAACGCTATCTAATAGGCTATCGGACCTATCCAATGAAGAATCTGATATGGCCCAATAAACTTCGGAGTGAGCTTTCTCGACTTGATAACCCGTCAGACTCCAGTCATGGGTGTAACTCTCAGAAATACATGCTCCCCCTCTTCAAACTCAAGAGGCCTTCTTCTCTTGTCTGCATAGTTTTTCTGCCGACTCTGAGTGATTCGCATCTTCTCCTAAATCATCTTAACTTTATTAGTCATTTGTTGCACAAGCTTTGGTTCTAAAGCAAAACTTTCTCCATTCTGGTACCAACATAATGGTGTTCGGCATCGTCTTCCATACAATGCCTCATAGGGTGCCAACCCTATACTTGAATGAAAACTGTTGTCGTAGGTGAACTCTATCGGTGGTAAGAATTCATCCCAACTTCCATTTTTTTCCAAAACGCACGCCCTCAATAAATCCTTTAACGACTGAATCGTTCTTTCTGACTGACCATCCGTTTGTGGATGATAAGCATAACTTAAATGAAGTTTCGTCCCCACTTCCTCTTGTAAAGTTTGCCAAAATCTGGATGTGAACCTCGGGTCTCTATTCGAAATAATACTAGAATGTACACCATGCAGCCTAATAATCTCACCGATGTATACCTGAGTCAATCTTTCCATTGAGTATTTGATATTAATTGGCAAAAAGTGCGCTGACTTCGTAAGCCGATCAATAACTACCCAAATAGAATCATGACCCCTTCTAGTCTTTGGTAGTCCAGTCACAACGTCCATTGCTATATCATCCCATTTTTATTTAGGAATAGACAAAGGTTGTAATATTCCAGAAGGTCTTTGATGTTCAACCTTAACCTTTTGACAGACTAAGCAGGATGATACATACTCAACGACGTCTCTCTTCATCCCTTTCCACTAATACAATGGCTTTAAGTCTTGATACATTTTTGTGGCTCCGGGATGGATACTCAGCTTACTCCTATGAGCTTCATCCAAAATCAATCTCCTAAGTCCTTGATCGTTGGGCACACAAATTGTTCCTTTCAATTTCAAAATTCCATTTGTTCCTTCTTTAAATTCTAACGTTGCGCCTTGTTTCATTGCTTCCTTCACTTCTTGCAAATATTGGTCATAGTTCTGTCTCTCTCGAATTTCATCAATCAAACTATTTGAGATTGTGATTATGTTCACACACATCTTTCTCGGCATCAACTTCACAGACAACAACATATCCCGAAATTCTTCTATCAATTCGTTCTCCTTGATCATCATAACAGAAACACTAACCATTTTTCTACTTAAAGCATCTATTACGACATTCGCCTTCCCAGGATGATATTGTAACTAAAAATCGTTGTCCTTCAGAAATTCTAGCCAACGCCTCTACCTCATCTTCAACTCTTTTTGGTCAAACAGATACTTCAAGCTTTTAAGATCACTAAAGACATTGAACGTTACTCCATAGAGAAAATGTCTCCTGACTTTCAGTGCAAAAACAACAGCAACTAATTCCAAATCATGAGTAGGATAATTGCTCTTATGCACCTTTAATTGTCTTGAAACATATGCCACCATTTTTTTATGTTGCATTAGCACACAACCCAAACCTTGATTTGAAGCATTACAGTACACATCAAAAGGCACATCAGGATTAGGTAGAATCAGTACTGGGGAAGTAGTTAAATGTCTCTTCAACTCTTGAAAACTCTCTTCGCATGTATTAGTCTATGTAAACGGTTGATTCTTCTGCGTAAGCTGGGAGAGAGGTCCTGCGATCTTAGAAAACCCTTCAATAAACCTTTGATAGTAACCAGGTAATCCGATGAAACTACGAATTTTTGATACAGTCTTTGGTCTTTCCCATTCAAGAACTGTTTCAACTTTTGCCTCATCTACTTCAATTCCTTCTTCTGAAATCACGTGGCCCAAAAATTGTACTTCGCTTAACCAGAATTCACATTTGGACAACTTTGCGTATAGCCTATTTTCCTTCAAAATCTAGAGAACTATACTGAGAGATTCAGCTTGCTCCTCCAGATTTAGAGAATAGATCAGAATGGCGTCAATAAAGACAACGACAAATCTGTCTAGATATGGACAAAAGATCATATTCATGTAATTCATGAATATGATTGGAGTATTCGTCACTTTGAACGACATTACAAGATACTCATAATGCCCATAACGCGTCTGAAAAATGGTCTTATTGGAACAATCTAAAAGGATATGGTTAGAAAATAACCAATCCATTTTTAAGATTATATTTATTTTGAAGAAAAAGATGAACAAATCAACTCAACAGAAAATATTCAATCTTTGATAGACATAGGATAGTTTAAGCAACTTGAATATTCAACAAGAAGTTTTTGTAATAGAGTAGAGATAACTAGGTCAAAAGATAACGAAGACACAGATAGCTTTAATTGACCCACATAGTCATATACCATAAAGAAATAGGTTACCTCCAGAATTATACATCATAATTAATGGATCACATCCTGTGGCACAATCTCCCTTGTTTAAGTCTTCGGTATGGGATGCTTTTGCTCCACTTGGATTATCAATTTTTCCTTCTCTGTGAGATTTTGAAATACGTTTATTACGAACAGAAGGTTTCGTCTTTGGTGAAGTATAATTCCTGGAAATGTGTCCGGATTTTCCGCACTTGAAACAGACCACTCCCTTGATCATACAATGCTTTGTTGCGTGACCCTTTCCACACTTCATACATACTTGTAAAGGTGTCGCCTTCTGACTGGGTTTACTGCTACCAACACTTCCTCTACACGACTACTGTTGTTGTTGACTTCCCAGTGATTGCTAATACGTTTTCTGTTTAAACTGATTAACCTTTCTATTATTCCTTCTTTGGAATCTAAGTAGTCCAAAGTTACCCCAAAACTGACTCTCCTCCAGCAGATTCTGAACCTCGACTTCCAGTTCCTACTGTTGAACGAGACTCCAATTTTGTCGTACAATCACATCAATTGTTCTCCATATCGCTTCCACATAACGCGTCTGAAAAATACTCGTCATTTTGAACGACATTACAAGATACTCATAATGCCCATAACGCGTCTGAAAAATGGTCTTATTGGAACAATCTAAAAGGATATGGTTAGAAAATAACCAATCCATTTTTAAGATTATATCTATTTTGAAGAAAAAGATGAACAAATCAACTCAACAGAAAATATTCAATCTTTGATAGACATAGGATAGTTTTAGCAACTTGAATATTCAACAAGAAGTTTTTGTAATAGAGTAGAGATAACTAGGTCAAAAGATAACGAAGACACAGATAGCTTTAATTGACCCACATAGTCATATACCATAAAGAAATAGGTTACCTCCAGAATTATACAGCATAATTAATGGATCACATCCTGTGGCACAATCTCCCTTGTTTAAGTCTTCAGTATGGGATGCTTTTGCTCCACTTGGATTATCAATTTTTCCTTCTCTGTGAGATTTTGAAATACGTTTATTACGAACAGAAGGTTTCGTCTTCAGTGAAGTATAATTCCTGGAAATGTGTCCGGATTTTCCGCACTTGAAACAGACCACTCCCTTGATCGTACAGTGCTTTGTTGCGTGACCCTTTCCACACTTCATACATACTTGTAAAGGTGTCGCCTTCTGACTGAGTTTACTGCTACCAACACTTCCTCTACACGACTACTGTTGCTGTTGACTTCCCAGTGATTGCTAATACGTTTTCTGTTTAAACTGATTAACGTTTCTATTATTCCTCCTTTGGAATCTAAGTAGTCCAAAGTTACCCCAAAACTGACTCTCCTCCAGCAGATTCTGAACCTCGACTTCCAGTTCCTACTGTTGAATTAGACTCCAATTTTGTCGTACAATCACATCAATTGTTCTCCGTATCGCTTCCACAGTCGTAGTCATATCATCAGCATTACGTCTTGCTTCCATACGTCTACGTCTACCACAAACCATCTTCTTTCTTTAAAGATAGACAATTTAAAATACAATGGATACCAAAGTAACCATTTCAAGCAATATTGTCTCATTTCAGAAACCAAATACAGAGAAACACACAATAAAAATAAGATAAACCTAACCACAAAACCCTAAAAGACTCTAACCGTGCTCTGATACCAACTAATGTAACACCCTTCTTCGGGTGCCACATTTTCCAAGTCAACAAAAGAAGACTAAATTAAATTATAAAAGATTTGATTATTTAAAATACGAGTTAAAACTTCTTACTCGCTGAAAATATAAATTCACCAAAGTTGTAGGTAATATTTAAAAACATATTGAATTAATTAAGACTCACATATCAGACACCACATAATATTTAAGAAATATTCAGTAAACATAAACTTACAGACTCAAAAGAAATAGTAGCAAACCCTCTGACGGGTCCTACTTAATAGCACGGTAATAACACTAACAAGAAAACTCAACATACTTATTCTGTTCTGCATCCATCTCGACGCGCCAGATATCTGTTCCTCCACAAAACTGCACACTGTCAAAACTGGGAAGATCACTCCTCGATGTCATCACTGAACTCAGAATATTGCCTTTAGTCAAGTCTAAGAAGTTCGCTTCGTCTACTATACAAATTTTAACAATACAAATACAACAAAGAGGTGAAATCCCCTTCATCAATACCAGTATGGAAGCAAAGAATGATACGAATGACAAAGTCATTCCATACATACAGATATCACAATTATATTCATGTTATCAATTCATAAACAATTCCAGTAAACATATATCACAGTAAAATAAAAAGTAACTATTTTATCATAATAGATATCATCAATATATATGAAATGATTATGTCACAATGTATGAACATTGACCATGCCATAACAATATGTGCATTGACCATGTGTATGTATATTGAACCAATTCCTACTCCATGGAGCTAATAACAATTTCAGAGATGAATGGCTTAGAAGATCTGCCAGCCTCAATGACAGTCTATGCCAAGCGTGAAAAGAGATAGTGTTGTCGGGCGTGTAATGCGTTGCAACGGTTCATCATGGCCAGAGGTGTATAAGGTGAACAATTATCACTATTAATCACCGCGCCTTACGGTCCCCTATGATCCATCATAGATCTCACTATTCGATTCTCATTCACTCCTAGGTAACAAAAGCCATAATAGCCACCGGCTATATACTGTTTAATGCATGATAACTCAATGCATAACTCAATTTCATCATTAGACTATTCCCAAATGAGATTAGAACAATTGCCCATACAATTGTCTAATATCATTAGATTAATGATATTATATAACCGCCCATACAATTACATAATATCATCGATATATCCGAGTTTAGTACATCAACCTTACAGCAACTTTACTATATTTCTCATTTACGCAATACTTTTATCGTGTTTCCACAATTGTGTTATATTTTTGTTACGTTTTCAAATTGTGTAACCATTTTCTGATGTTTTCTTAATTGTGTAAAAATATTTAAATGTTTTCCAAATCGCATAGCGATTTTTCCACTTTTTGAAATTGCGTAACTTAAAAATCACATTTTAAAGTCGCATAAAGTATTTTTCATCATGTTTCAATTGCGTAAAATATTTCTCAATATTCTAAACATCATTGTGGACTTTCCAAAAAATAATTTTCACGTTTTCTCACTTAAGAAATCCTTTCCGTAAATTTTCTACTATTTCCCACAAAATTACTTTTTCATTGATTTAAATCAACTGTTCTAGATTAAGATTTCCTAACGCGCTTCAAAACCCAACGGGTGAGCTATACGTCATTAAACTTCAAGTCACCAATTTATTTCTCATTTATAAACTAAATCCACTAATTTAATTGATTCCAAAAATAAGTTTTTCTTACTTTTATATCTCAAAATCCGTTAATTTAAATCCTTTGCTATTTTAATCCATTCAATATTATATTTAGAAATACTGTTTATTCTAATCTACTAATTCTTGACGTATTGGCCACAAATCATTTTGTTTTTCAAAAATCAATCATTCATCACTTCTTATTTCATTTTTAATTTTAAAAACCTTTAACCCAATTTTCTTGATTTCTAAATCATCTAATCCATGATTAGTAAAATAACTTAGAATCTTTTGCTCCCAAAAATGATTTTGAGGCCGTGTGCCTCCATGGTTCTTTGGAACCAACATACTATCCTTTGTCATGTAAATCACATCTTATTATATACACAAATCATCATGCATCATAAACACATACTTAAGCATATTATCAAAACAATAAGCATACCAATCACCAAACAATCATAAATATGGAAAACCTTAAACAAATAAGTGAATAAATCCATATGGATTTTTTACCACACATAAATCCACTCTTCAGCACCAACCTAGGGTTGATGAGGTTAATCTCCCTCTTACCTTTTGGTGATGCCTCCAAAGCTCCTTGCTTTTCTTCTTGAAGTAGATCTTCTCCACCAAGTTGTACTTAAAAATAAAGAACACACATAATATTAACATTCAAGGATATCAAAGATGACCATAAGCCAAAATATAGTCTTAGAAAAGGAAGATGAAGAACACAAATCTTCACCTAAAGGTTCTTAATCTTGAACTTGAAGATCAAGGTTGAAGATGGATGATTTAGACTAAGTGTTCAACATGAAAGTTGCTTAGGATAGCATGTAGATTTAGGAAACTAGGTTGGATGAAATTAAAAGAGATTGGAGGGTGGATTTGGATGGGTTGGCCGTAAGCCTCCTTGAAGAGAAAGATGAGAGCTTTTTGTTTCAGTTCTTAGTTAGGAAAGATGAAAGTGAAGATATGAATGAAATAAATCAAAGACCCCTCCTTAACAAGCCTTGGCTGTGAGCCCCCCTAGACACCAAGGGAGTGTCCAAGTTTATCCTAGCCACCAAGCTTAGATAGCAAATTTTCCACCCATTGGCCACCAAGAGTCTTAGCCACTTTGTGAGACTTACCACCACCA
Organism: Ormosia emarginata; assembly: GCA_029884605.1. NCBI lineage: Eukaryota > Viridiplantae > Streptophyta > Magnoliopsida > Fabales > Fabaceae > Ormosia > Ormosia emarginata. Next base: position 41,132,063 of record JAQQTP010000074.1, on the reverse strand, counting down.
TTGATTAGATCAAGGGTAGATAGTCAAAGCCTTCACCTCTAAGCTTGCTTCCTATTGGTTGCCACTTTTGTTGACCATTTTCTATTGGTTGCTCTTAAAAAGTCTTTGTCATAATCATTGACTTAATTCCCATTAGTTAGTTTTGGTTGCCTAGCTCTCCTATTGGTACATCAAAGATGACTAGTTTTTAATTGGTTTATTAGAGGAAGACTAGATTCTAATTGGTTCAATAAAATGTCTAACCATCAAATTTGACCAATTCTTATTGGTTCTCACTAAAGTTGTCATAACCATCATATTTGACCACTATCTTGTTTAGTCTTGAAGTTTTCTTTCAATTGGTCCATACTAGATATTTTCTGGTAAATATTACCCAATGGACAATAGTTATTATATTTTGGTTGTCCAATAAATAAAACAGGAAAATATACAGTAAAAGAAAATTTTGAAAACTGTTTTTGATTTCAGGTTTTGTAAGATCTCCCAGCTCGGCATTAACAATCCAAAATTTTTCGGCTCTAGAAATTTTTTTATTTTTTCAAGTCCGCCCCGAGTCTGCCCTGGGCCCACAAACAGTCAAAAATATCAGAATTCCACAAAAATTCCCATAAATCATAAAATTAATAAAATTCAATAAAAGTTAATAAAATCAGTAAAAATAATTAAGCGTTAACTGAAATAAATAATAGATGAATTTTCGGGGTGTTACAACTCTCCCTCTCTAAAAAGAAGTTTCGTCCTTGAAACTTAAACATATATTAAAACAAATACGGATACTGTTCTTTTATTTTGTCCTCCAACTCCCATGTTGCATCTCCACTTACGTCACTCCAGACTACTTTAACCAACAAAATCTCTTTATCTCTAAGTTAATTTATCCTCTGATCCTTGATCTTGATAGGAAATGTCTCATAGGTTAAATTTCCGTTCAAGTGTACTGCATCTGGTTCTATGACATGAGTGGGATTAGGAATGTACTTCTACAATTGCGACACATGAAAAACATTGTGGAGATTTGATAGAAAAGGCGGTAACGCTATCTAGTAGGCTACCGGACCTACCCAATGAAGAATCTCATATGGCCCATTAAATTTCGGAGTGAGCTTTCTCGACTTGATAACCCGTCTGACTCCAGTCGTGGGTATAACTCTCAGAAATATATGCTCCCCCTCTTCAAACTCAAGAGGCCTTCTTCTCTTATCTGCATAGCTTTTCTGCCGACTCTTAGTGATTCGTATCTTCTCCTGATTCATCTTAACTTTATCTGTTGTTTGTTACACAAGCTTAGGTCCTAAAGCAAAACTTTCTCCATCCTGGTACCAACATAATGGTGTTCGGCATCATCTTCCATACAGTGCCTCATAGGGTGCTATCCCTATACTTGAATGAAAACTGTTGTCGTAGGTGAACTCTATCAGTGGTAAGAATTCATCCCAACTTCTAATTTGTTCCAAAATGCACGCCCTCAATAAATCCTCTAACGACTGAATCGTTCTTTTTGACTGACCTTCCGTTTGTGGATGATAAGTAGAACTTAAATGAAGTTTCATCCCTACTACCTCTTGTAAACTTTTCCAAAATCTAGATGTGAACCTCGGGTCTCGATCCGAAATAATACTAGAAGGTACACCATGCAGCCTAATAATCTCACCGATGTATACCTGAGTCAATCTTTCCATTGAGTGTTTGATATTAATTGGCAAAAAGTGTGCTGACTTCGTAAGCCGATCAATAACTACCCAAATAGAATCATGACCCCTTCTAGTCTTTGGTAGTCCAGTCACAACGTCCATTGCTATATCATCCCATTTCTATTCAAGAATAGACAAAGGTTACAACATTCCAGAAGGTCTTTAATGTTCATCCTTAACCTTTTGACAGACTAAGTAGGATGATACATACTTAGTGACGTCTCTCTTCATCCCTAGCCACCAATATAGTGGCTTCAAGTCTTGATACATTTTTGTGGCTCTGAGATGCATACTCAACTTACTCCTATAAGCTTCATCCAAAATCAATCTCCTAAGTCCTTGATCGTTGGCACACAAATCCTTCCTTTGAATTTCAATATTCCATCTGTTCCTTCGTTAAATTCTAATGTTACGCCTTGTTTCATTGTTTTCTTCGCTTGTTGCAAATATTGGTCATCGTTCTGTCTCTCTCAAATTTCATCAATCAAACTATTTGAGATTATGATTATAACACCCTTCTTAGGGTATCACATGTCTAACTACCGACTCATAATCTGAAAAGAAGTTCGCACAAGGTTTGAGTTATAAAATGTGAGTTTTAAAATTTCTTCTTTACTGAAACATAAACTTACTGAAATTCATAAGTATTACTGAAAATATATTTAATATACAATATTGACACCAATTAATATTTAAAAATTTAAAGAGAAATATAAAGCTAACAAAAAACTCTCTCTTTTTAACAGTAGCAAACCCTATGACGGGTCCTACTTAATAGCACGGTATAACACTAATGAGAAAACTTAACGTACTTGTTCTTTCTTGTATCCATCTTGATGCATCAGACATCTGTTCTTTATTAACACTGCACACCAACGAGTCCTGAGTGACCACTTCTCCATGTTGTCACCAATTTCAGAATATCTACCACCCGTTATGTCTAAGAAACTCGTTCCATCTACTATATAATTTTTAATAATACAAACACAGCAAGACAACATAACAAAGAGGTGAGATCACTTACACCAGTACCAACATGGTAGCATAGAGATAACACAAACAACATATCATACAGATAGATCATACCAGAATTATGATCATGCCATCAACATTAATCAACTATCATCATCCAATCATTCATCAGCTCAATTATCATAAACAACAATTACAATAATATCCTCAACATTGTCTAATTATCATCATCATCATCCAAGTATTCAAAATAGTTGTCATAGCCAATATTCCTCAATTAATATATCATACTGGTATAAATGCTCAGATTCATGCATGCGCACATAGACTCGCTTTTTCAAAAACAACTCCATGGAGGTTTTCACAATTTCGAGAAGAAGAATGCTGCGTTAATTGCCCACCTAAGCCCACAGACAATCTCCCAGTCGTTGAAAAGAATCGTGTTCTTGTCGGGTATCGTCAATGCGTTGCAACGGACTGCATCGCCAAGTGGCATATGGTCCAGCCTTAGCCCATAGACAGATATCCACTGGTCGACCGCCGCGCCTTGACGCCCCAAGATCCATCATAGATCTCACTATCAATTCTCATTCCCTCTTCAACCACAAGGGCCAAAATAGCTTATTAGCTATACTTTATACAATGCACGAATATATCAGTGCAAGTCCAACCACAAGGGCCAAATCTTTTCAATTTCATTTGTTCAATTTAATCATATGCCTCAATGCATATTTTTCCAATGCATGTATAATGCACCAATACCAATCACAGGCATATCTTTCCAATGCATATAAAATGCACCAAATACCAATCACAGGCAAAACTCGTCATTTTCTCATACAGTGTATGGACACTGTTTTAACAGTAATCATCATGTTATTATGTTTTTATAATCATAAAACACTTTTGTCGTGTTTTCACAATCGCGTAACATTTCTGTTACAAATCACAATTCCAAAACATTTTAGTTATATTTTCACAATACCGTAACACTTTTGTTACGTTTTCACAATACAGTAACATTTCTATTATGTTTTCAAAATACCACAACTCTTCTGTTGCACTTTTAAACCACGTACTAATGTTTCAACATTTTTCTCAATCACGTAAAAATATACGTTTCTCAAATCGCATAGTATTTTTCCACTGTTTCAAAATCACGTAACTTAAAAAATCATTCTTTCAAATCGCGTAAATCATTTTCCATCATTCTCAAAATATTTAAAACACTTTCCAAATCACATAATGATTTTTCGTCATTTTCACAATCACGTAAAAATATTCTATCACTTTTAAATCACATATTGATTTTTCAACAGTAGTTCAAATTACATAAAATATTTAAACATAACTCAAATCGCATAGAAATATTTTAATGTATTCCAAATCGCGTAGAAATATTTTATTGTATTTCAAATTATTTTTAAGATACGTAAAATATTTTTCAACATTTTACAATCACGTAAAATATTTTTCAACATTTTATAATCATGTAAAATATTCCTCAATATTCCAAACATTATTTTGGACTTAAATAAATCAATATCATTTTCAACACATTTTTCAAATTGCATAGCTTAAAAATCATGTTTTTAAGATACGTAAAACATTTTTCATCACCATTTCATTACAGAAAATATTTCTTAACCTTCAAAAATTCCTTTTCAACCTTTCTCAAAATAATATGACTTTGTATTTCATTTTTCACATTTTCTTCCTCAAGAAAATCTTTTTCCACATTTCTTTACTCAAGAAATCCTTTTCCAAAATATAATCCACAAAAAAATCACTTTTCCATTGATATAAATCAACATTTCAAAACTTAACATTTTCTAACGTATTTCAAAACTCGAAAATCAGTTATACGTTAGTAAATTTTCAAAACACCATTATATTCTTTATTTTTCCCAAATCATTTCCAAACACAACCTTCTTCAAAATAAATTAAAGTTCGAAAACATTTTCGTTTACAAAACTTGATTTTCTCAAGTGATAAACGCTCTAATTCCCTTTCCAAATTCTTGTGCGAAAATCATTTTGTTATAAAATCAAGGTATCCGTAAGTCTTCAAAAATCGTGAACGTGTTCATTGAAAACTGTCAAATCTTTCGAGAGACAAAATACTTCATTTTTTAAAATATCACTTTGTTCCATAAAAACTTAGGCATTACAAGCCTTCAAAAACGTGGACATGACTATTGAAACCATCAAATATTTTTCCTTCTAAATTGATATGGTTTTACACAAACAAAACTATTAAAAATCCTTTACAAAAACCGTGAACACTTAGTCTTTGAAATCAAGTCATTTGTTCATTTTCATTTTTTACTTTCTTTGCAAATCCATTTTCACTTTCTTTACAAATCCTTTTTCACTTTCTTTGCAAATCCTTTTTCACTTTCTTTACAAATCCTTTTTCACTTTCTTTGCAAATCCTTAAAATCAACATTGCTATTTTCATTTAAAACTCATGTTTAGTAAAACACTTAGAAACTTTTTACACAAAATAAATCAATAAAAATCTTTCTAAAATCGTGTTCATGTACTCTTTGAAAAATAAATCTTTTGTTTATTTTTCTTATTTTTCTAAACATCTCATTTCATTATCCATGAAAATATTAATTTGTGAACACCTATCTTAAGGTGTCTTGGCCGAAATTCACCATGTTCTAGGGACCAAAAATTAATTCTTTTGTTCTTGAAAAATTTCAACATAAACTCTAATAATGAGTGTCAAAACCGTGACCACTCTTCCTTTGGCTATTGGAGCCAAAAATTAATTTCCTTTCCATCATCACATCATGGCATACACATACATATTTTATTATATATACCATAAGCTACCATAAGCATGCCATAATCAAAAGCAATAAATCATGCAAATCATACAAAGCATGAACAAATAAATCAAACACATAAACACCCATAAATAATTACATGACCATGGATATGAATCCTCACATGGATTCACCATCCATCAAATATAAGACCATCTCTCACCACCATACTTGGTTTGTGAGATGGATCTCCCTCTTACCTCTTGAAGATCCTCAAAAGCTCTTTGTTTTGCTTCTTTTTCTAAGTCATTCACCACCAAGGGCTTCTCAAATACAAAACAAAATACATAAAAATTAGTATACTAAGCTTGATTAAGAGGAACCATGGATCAAACATGGTTTAGATCATGAAAAAGAAGAGAAGAAATGAAGTTTCCTTACACTTCACCATAAAAACCTTAGAACTTGCTCTTGGAAAAACTCCTTGAAAATGAATGATTTAGAGAAAGTCTCCAATATGAAAGTTGCTTAGAATAAGGTAAGGATTCAAGAAATATGGTTGTTTGAAATTGAAGAGTGATGAAAGGTATACTTGGAGTGCTTGGCCGAAACTTAGAGGAGAAGAGTGGAGAGAAAATATTTGATAAAGTCTTGGCTTTTTGGAGGAGACAAAGATGAATTATGATAGCAAATGCATGAAATGATTTTGGCCCCCTTTTTCCTAACATTGGTGTAGAGTGAAGAGAGAATTGAGTGAATTATTAGAGTGTTAGTCAAAGACACCAAATAATTGGAGAGTTTCCAAGTGATAGTAACAAACTTGGACCATTGGATCTTCTTCCTCCTTTAATCTTAGCCTTTAGATGAAGCTACTAAATGGATGGTCAAGATCTCTCCTTCCATGTTGCCATCCACGGGTCACAATTGAAGTCCAAGCAATTATATAAGACCAAATTTCAACCATAGATTAAATCAATGGTTAAGATTCAATCTTGAAAGTACAAGCAATTATTTGAAGCATTAATTCAATGGTTAGGATTAAGGTAGACTTTAGGTATAGCTTGAGATAGAAGACTTAATTTAGGCCATTGGATCTTTCTTCTTTAAATCCTAGCCCTTAGATGTGTCTCCAAAATGAATGGTTAAGATTACTCCTTCAAACTTTACATCCAATGGTCATAAATGATCTTTGTCACTTTTTAAGACTAAATCTCCACCATAGATTAAATCTAAATCCAATGGTCATAATTGATCCATCTCCACCGTTGATTAGATTCAAATCCAATGGTCACAAATGGTCCTAGCCACTTTGCAAGACCAAATCTCCACCCTTGATCAATTCTAAATCCAATGGTTATAAATGGTCATAGCCATTATATTAGACTTATCCTACACCGTTGATTAAATCGACGGTTGATATCAAAGTCTCTAATATTAAACTTGTTTCCTATTGGTCCATCAAAAATTATCATAACCACTAATTGTGGACTTAACAGTATAATATTTATTTTTATCTGCTAAACCCCACAAAAATTATATTTACTGTATTTTTATCGCCCGATAATTAAATACAGTACAAAACACAGTACAAGAAATTTTCTAAAACTGTTTCTGGATTCAGGTTTAGTAAGATCCTCTGTCTCCATTTAAATAGTACAAATTTTCTATGCGTAGAAAAATTTTCACTTTGCGGGACCCACCTGGGCCCACGTATGGCCACTTGGGCCCACTTACACCCCCTGGGCTCACAAACAGTAAAAAAATTCATAATCATCCACAAAAATCACAAAAATTAGAAAATTCACAAATATCAAATCACATTACATAAAATAATTAAAACCTAACGGTAAAAATTAAATTACGTAAATTTTTTCCTGGCCTGAAAATTTTTATTTTCTTGACACGGAGTAAATCACTCAAAACGATCAAATACGCTGACGGAATAATCAAAATAATTTTACAGTTTCCAGAAATTACTAAACAGTAAAATTCTATTAACTGTCAAAATTACTGTTTACGAGATACGAAATTTTTAGGGTGTTACAGTGATCATGTTCAAACACATCTTTCTCGACGTCAACTTCACAGACAACCGAATATCTCGAAATTCTTCTATCAATTCGCTCTCCTTGATCATCATAACAGAAACACTAAACATTTTTCTACTTAAAGCATCTGTTATGACATTCGCCTTTCCGGGATGATACTGTAACTGAAAATCGTAGTGCTTCAGAAATTCTAGCTAACACCTCTGCCTCATGTTTAACTCTTTTTGGTCAAATAGATACTTCAAGCTTTTATGATCACTAAAGATATTGAACGTTTACTACTAGCAATTTGGTTTTAGAGATCGATTTAGAGACCGATTTATTTCGGTCTCTATAGAGATCGAAATAGAGATCGGTTAAGAAAAAAAATCTAATTTGCCACCGAAATAAAATTGGTCTTTAATTCAGTCTCTAAATAAAAAAATTTACAAAAAAAAAATTAAATAAGTAGTGATAGCAAATTCGGTCGCTAAAAAAAATTAAAAATTAGAGAGCGATATTTCGGTCTCTAAATAAAATTTTTTTAAAATAAAATAAAATAAATAAGTAGCGGCTATAAATTCGGTCTCTAAAAAATAAAAAATAAAAAAATTCAAAAAAAATAAATATGTAGCGACCATGAAATTCGGTCGCTTAAAAATAAAAAATTAGAGACCGATATCTCGGTCTCTAAAAAAAAATTTACAAAAAATAAATAAATAAATAGGTAGCAAAAAAATAAAAAATTAGATATATGCCTTACATGAAAAACTATTATTTTACTTAATCTTAGGTAATATGAGAGCATTGGTTCATTTTCATTAGAGGAGCTCTTTTGCTTGAGGTTAATTAATAGTACAAGTATGGGGGTTGTGCAAATTGATGTGTAATATGCAAAGTGTTTGGTGAAAAATAAAAGAAAAAGAAAAAGAGTTAATTGAAAAAAAAAAAAATGAAAAGAAAAAAATAAATGCAAGAAGAATGTGAAAGAAAATAAATCGAAAAAGAAAAAAATAAATAAGAGACGGAATATGTAAAAACTATTTGCATTATATGAAATTGGGGGTAAAATTTCATGCTTGTTACTTGTCATTTGAGTTCCTCCTTAATGCTCCTTTATTCTAGTGGGTGTTTAGCTTATTATATCTATATTGTTTCCTTCCTTTACCTTGGCTCCATTACAACCTTGAATAAAGTCCTCTTGATTTGTGTGTGCATGTGCCTGAGTAGTGGAGAAGTAGAAGAAAAGCAAGCTTATGGTAGTTCAATTTTCATGTGTTGAATTAAGTGAAATACTTATCTTTTAAACACTTTAGAGATTGAGAGTGTATCATGTGAGGATCTATCATTCTTGATTCATGTTTTTCAAATTGAAGATACCTTGCTTGCTGATTTGAGATGTGAAGAAATGTTACCTTATGAATGTTTTGATCCCTTGAAACTTTGGTTGCTCTTCTTGCTTACAAACTTTTGTATTATTCTTAAATATCATTGGAAATTTTAGAAATTGAGTCTTGTAGAGTTTTTAGCTTTTGAGTTTGTGTTGTTTTTCCTTGTTCCCTAGTTTTGGTCTTATGTGTATTGCCCAAGAGTGTAAAAAACTAAGTGTGGGAGAATTTGATAGCAATATATTTTATTCATTTAATGATTCTCTCACTAGGTGTCTTAAGGTTCAAATTGGCTTAATTGATTTGATTTTGTCACATTTTATGATATTCGGCCTAATTGGATCATTGAAGGAATTATTGCATGAAATGAGCTTTATTTGTCTATTTGGCAATGTTTAGTATTTTGGCTATAATATGAGTTCCAAATATTTAATTGGTGTAATTCTAGTCTTGTAGGAAAGCTAATACAAATCTATACAAGTTTATGAAGACCTCGAAAGTTGAATCATATGTTTGGATAATTTAAATTGAAGTTGAAGCAAGAGCCAGAATGTTGATCTTGACAGCTTAACCTATACGCACTCATCAACACATATCTTGAGTTATAGAAGTTCAATGGATGTCAAACAAAACCCAAATGAAAGTTAAGATCCAAATCTACAATTCTTATGAGACTCCTAAGCTAAACTACGTTATTTTGGGCATGTAATTGAAGCTGCAAGTCAGAGATGAGTTATTGATGAGTTTGGCCACTTAATTGAGCATAACTTGAGTTGTAGGCCTCTAATTGACATTGGACTTGGGCCCAATGATTCCTAATGGATCCAGCTTTGTAACTAAAAGGTTTCTAATCATGTGAGGCCAAATTAGGGGGTAGTAATAGGGGATACAAGTAGAAAACTGAGGCTTATCCATTCATTCTATACTTTTTATCTTCTCTCTAGATCTTTCTTCTCTCCTTTCTCTCTAGTTTTCTCTTCTTTTTTTGAGTTCTTCCCTCCCATTCATGGAGGGGTAGAGCCTTTAATCAATCCAAGGGATTGACACTCTTGATGATTAATCTTGAGATCCTGTTTTAATTGCTATATATTCATCTATTAATCAAAATTTTCTTCTTCTTCTTCTCTTGTTTAAATTCTGATTTAATGCTTAATTTGATTGGGATTTTCATATGTTAATTGTGTAATTACCATGTTCCAAGAGATGAATTCAGAGGTTAAATAATTCATCAAAGGTGTTTGATGAATTGTTTAGCTTGGTTGGATCTTGGTTTTTAAGTTGATTAGGGTTTTGGATGAATGTTTAATTTGTCTAACCTTAATTAATTGAATTCTGGAAGCGTTTCTAGTAGATGATTCATGGATCATTGAAAGATGTCTTGATGTGATCTAAAACCAAGAATTTAGTTGATAATTGAATAGATCTATAGAGATCAAAGATGGATTAAAATCAAGATTGGTTAATTCTCTTAGGTTGGTTGCTTCTTAATTCTATTTTCTCTTCTTTAATTGCTTTCTGTTTTTGTATTTTTAATCTTGCAACCCCCCTTTGTTTATGTTTCTGTTTCTAATTTGTAATTCTATTTTTGTGACTCTATTTTTAATTTGTAATTCTGTTTTTGTGATTCTATTTCTAATTCTATCACTAGTTTTTGTTTTCTCCAAGTTTGATTTTGTTTGTTTTTAATTTTGTATATCTTTTCCTCCTTGTTCATTAACATCCTAATTTGAATCTGTGATCATAATCAAAGTGATCTATGGGCTTGACCTGGTGTTACCATATACTGTAAATTATTTTGGTAAACTGGTTATAAATTGTTAAATCTAGTAGTCTCAACAGCTATTAATATACCTTATATTGGATAACTATGTATTATGAAATAAGCCTCAAAGAATAACTATGCAATGTATTGAGAGGAAGTTATTTGAATAAGAAGTTTTGCTATTCGAATAAATAACTAGTTATTCGAATAGACATTCTGTTATTCGAATAAGATGGCTAATGTTTACATAAGTAGGAAAGCAAGTTACGTTGCAACAGAATGAAAAACTCAATTTTTCATTCAGTTCTCGTCTCTCTTAATACTTCAAATTCCCATAGTTACAATGGAACCAAACCAAGAGCTTGACATAAGTATGGTAAGATTAGCAAGAGACAAGTATCATGAAGGAAGAACTCTTGAATGTGGAAGAAACAATTATTATAGATACATGTGTCAACATATCAAGGCTTATTAGGAAGAAGTTTAAGGAAATGAGATATTGATTAAGTAATAATGATTACCGAATAAGAGAAATCTAGAACAAGTGTCAAGGAAATAAAGAAAACAGAAGGAAAAGATGGTGATTTATAGTTAAGAAGAAACAAGTGTTCAAGCATTAATTGTAGATGAGATAAGCATATGATATTAGCTGAAACATGTGTCAAATTTTGGATAAAAATCATATTAGCAGCCATGATTACGGAGGGAGATTTTTTTTATGATACCCAATACCCTCTCTATGTAAGACAAGCTCTATAAATACGTCCTTCCCTCCCCCTTTCTCAGCAGAAAACACTCACTTAATCACAAAACCAGCACCTCTATTTTCTGCCGCTTCAACTTTTCCATCTTCAACCACTATTCCACCAATCTCAATTCTGTAACAGAGGTCGAAATTAGCAAAGGCACTACTATTTCTTCTTTATTTCTTCTACTATACCTTCTAGTCCATTTCTTGCATCCATTTTCATTTGCTCTGTTCTAGCTTGAAGAAAGAATGGCAAAAACACTATTTTTGTTCGACTGTTTTATTTGAATAAGACCTGACTTTATTCGAATAAACCTCAAAAAACACTTTAAATATTTTATTTTCAAATGGTTTATTTGAATAAACCTTATGTCTATTCGAATAAACTCTTACTAAAGGCTGCAAATTGAAGATTTTTAATGAATCTATTCAAATAGATTTTTGTCTATTCGAATAGTCTTATTTCAGAATGTTAGAAAATTGTGGTGTTATTTGAATAGGCTGAAGAGCTATTCAAATAACATACACTAGAAAGCTAAAAGTGAACCTAAACTAGAAATTTTTTTAACATGGATAAATCTTTTATCATTTTTTTACATGAGCTATTCTTTTATTGTTCTTTATATATTATTGTTCTTAAGCTCTTATTTTTGCATTATTTATAATGATATTTGATGTTTCTTAAGAAGATTTAATTTAAGTTATTTTGTTTGAAGAAAGTACTTAAAAAATGTCATCCTATGGATAAAAATGAATCAATGTGCAAAAAAATTATTATGGCCATGATGAGAGAATTGAGGGACACCTCGATTAGAGATTATTATTGTGATCATGATAAGAGCATTGAGGGACGCCTTGATCAAAATAAGGATTGTGGTCATGATGAGAGCATTGGGGGACGCCTCAATAAAGAGAAATATGCACATTTGGTTGAGAGTATTGAAATAGGATGAGAAAAAAAAATTGAATTAATTACCCTTTCATTATTGAGACACTTGCTCTTTTATTTATACTTACGAAATTATGAAAAATTATTAAGTGTTTTATGGCATTATAAAATAATTATTTTATGATGGATTCTTAGATATGGTTTTAAAAATAGAGAATTGAAAAGAGTGGAAAATGTTTTTTGTTCTTGTGACAGCTGAAATTTTATTAGTTAAAACTTATATATGTTTTTGCTCTTTCCTACTGAGATTTTATCTCACATAGTTTGGTGTGGTATTTTAGATAATGCCGACTGTAAGATTTCTGATTAACCTACGTGTTCAGCAAGTGTATATACCAGAATTAGGAGATTATGTTTTCTCCTTTACTTTGGGGCATTTAAGCTTAATAATTTTACTTTTCGATGAGTAGTTGTAGTAACTAATATTTGTAAATATATAAATAGTACCTTATGAAGGCTTTTATTAGCCTAACTTTTTTAAAATTGGTTATTAACTTAAATAGTATTTGTATGTATATAACTAACTTTTGAAGGGATTCACCCTTACCGTAAAATATTGTACATTAAAATTTTAGTAATGATAGTAATGTGTGTTAATCTAATTTCCATGTTAAAAATATTAATTAAAATTATAAGATTAAAGGAGGACATTACACCCTTCATGGATGGGAGGGAAGAAATTCAAAAAAAAAAAAAGAAACCTAGAGAGAAGGGAGAGGGAGAGAGATGAAGAGAAGCTAAGAAAAAAATGTGTCTATCCTCCTCTTCGAACTCTCTGATTTTCCCTAAATAACTACTTGTAAAACTAAAAATTCAAGTTTTCCCCTAGCTTAGAATTAGTCATCTTCCTCTTAACTTTAATTGGACACCTAATTTGCCTAATTTGGGCTTAGGATAAGAGAGTTATGCTTAAAATATTCTTAACAGCTCTTTAAACCCATCAGTTGACTTCAAAGGGAGAGAACACCATCAAAACATCATAGTTTTGATAAGTGGTCCTCATAAGAGTTGAAGAGATACGTCTCATATTTTCGATGACACTGGTCTCAGGTCCACATGACTCCTACAACCTAAGTTATGGCCCAGTCCCTGCATATTGTTCAGGTTCCAGCGATAACATCTCTGTTCCAAATTTCAGGCCCAATCTGGCCCACTAGATATTCGATTCGGCCTTGGAGCTCTAATTAAAGTTGTAGAGTTTTCTCTCAAATTGTTTACATAGTAAAATTCATAATTTTTGTATGTCTAGAACTCAAGTTATGCGCAAAATATAGAAACAATATAAAATTTCTAATAATGCTAAAAAATATAATAAAGCTCAATTTGAACCCAAACTTATAAAATGTGGTCAAGACCAATTAATTAAGCACATAAGAGGTCTAAGAGACTAAATATGAAGGTTAACTAATGTTTAAAAATTATGTTTATCAAATTTTTCTACACTTAGCTTTTGCACATCCTAGGCAAACTAGAAATTCAACACGAGGGAATAAGGAACAATAACACAAACTCAAAAGTTAAAAACTCTAAAAGTCTCACTTTCCAATTATGTTTAAGAATGCAAAAGTCTATAAACAAGAAGAGTAACCAAAGCTTCAAGGAATCAAAACATTCATGAAGTAAGATTTTTTTACATCTCAAACCAATAAGCAAGGTAACTTCAATTAGAAAGCATAAAACAAGAATGATAAAACCTCCCAAGATACACACTCAATCTCTCAAGTGTTTAGAAGGTAAGTGTTTCACTTAATTAAACCCATGAAAATTTGCATTATCATAAGATTGCTTATGTTCTACTTCTCCACTACTCAAAACACGTATATACACAAATCAAAAGGACTTTATGAAAGGTTGTAATGGGGCCAAGGTAAAGGAGGGGAATAATATGGAGATGACAAGTTAAATATCAAAGAGAATAAAAGAACATTGGGGATGAGTTCAAATAACAAGCACGAAAGTTTAACCTAAATCTGTGTAATGTAAATTCTCTTTACATATTCTTTTCGTTTTTCGTTTCTTTCACAACAATTTCCTTTGTTCTTTTTTTCCTTTAATTTTCTTCTATTTTTTTTTCAATTGGCCACTCTTTCCTTTTTCACTAAACACTTTGCACACTAATTAGCACACCTCCACACTTGAGCTCCTCCAATGATAATGCCAATGGTCTATTGTTCCCTAAGATTAGGTAAAAACATAGTTTTTCACTGAAGGCATGTAATGAACTAAAAACAAGGAATTGGCAAATAAGCTCAAGGGGGTTAATCAAGGGAAAATATGCAAAGTTGACTATTTGGCTATAGTAGCTAATTCAAGAAAAATGTCTCAATCATGTTCATGTATGCATGCGAAAATATAGCCTAAAAAAGAATCAAAGTAAGTTCTAGAGTAACAAACTTCGTGAGTAAAAATCACACAAGAAATAAGAGAATGACACATATGCTTAATCCATTCATTAAGAGGCTTAAAGTCTCACAAGATACGGTTCTATCAAACTCAATATACTAATTCAATTTCCATTACTAAACAAGTTAATTTCAAGATGAAAGATAATTTATTCACTTATGTTATGAACCTTTAACCTCAATTGATGCAAACTCACAACTTTCACAAATCTCAAAATTCCATTAGAAAGTAATTGGAATATAATTTAAAAACAAAATAGAAACATAATTTTAAAAAAATAGAAAACAAAACTAGAATTTGAAACAAAAAATAGAAAATAGGTTTTTTAACATAAACAGTATACAGAAACGAATAACAAAGAAAAATTAAAATAGAAACAAAAACAAAAAATCAAAACAAAACATGTTTTGATGACAAAAATAATAAAAGAACAAAATTAGAATTAGAATAAAAAAACAGAAAACAAAATGTAAATTCCTCCCCCACATTTAAATTCTACATTATACTCAATGTAAAGCTTAAGAATCATCAAATCATCAATATACCATAAATATCATCAACAAATCTAGGACAAGTAAAATAAAGGAGAGAAGAAAGAAACATCCTTATCAAGTGATGTAAATGACTGCTTATAAGTGGACCTCTTCCATTGTGTCCTTTTGAGCTCCCTTATAGAATTGCTTGAGGCGATGTCCATTGACTTTAAAAACTTTGTTAGTTGCCTCACTTGTGATTTCCACTGCACCATAAGGAAAAACCTTAATGACTATAAAAGGACCTATCCACATAGAATGGAACTTGCCAGGCATGAGCTTGAGGCAGGAATTATAAAGGAGAAGTTTTTGGCCAATAGAGAACTCTTTCCTTGTTAACATCTTGTCATGAAGAATCTTGGTCCTTTTTTTTGTAAATCCAGGAATTCTCATAAGCTTCCAACTGAATCTCTTCAAGTTCTTGGAGTTGGAGCTTTCTTTGGGATTCAGCTTGATTCAAGTCAATGTTGCACTTCACCGCCCAATAGGACTTGTGTTCAATCTCCATCCGAAGGTGGCATGCCTTGCCAAAGACTATCCTATAGGGAGACATGCCTAAAGGAGTCTTGAAGACAGTCCTATATACCCACAATGTGTCCTCATGCCTCTTGCTCCAATCTTTTCTATTCGGTTGGACTATTTTTTTCAAAGATTTATTTCAAATTCTTATTCAAAACTTTGGCTTCCCATTAGTTTGTGGATGGTAAGGAGTCGAAACCTTATGCATCATACCACATTTCTTCAACAATGCCTCTATGTTTTTATTGTAGAAATGGGAGCCTTGGTCACTGATTATGGCTCTTGGAACTCTAAACTTGCAGAAAATGTTAGACCTTACAAAGTTTAAAACAACAAGAAAATCATCAGTCCAAGTGGCCTTGGCCTCCACCCACTTAGATATATAGTCAATAGTTAACAAAATGTAAAGAAAACCAAGGGAATTGGGAAAGGGACCCACGAAGTCAATGCCCCACACATCAAATATCTCACAAAACAATAATGGTTGTTGAGGCATCTCATTCCTTTGGGAAATGTTACTTGTCCATTGGCATTGTTCACAATTCTTACAATAATTATAAGCATCATGAAATAAGGTGGGCCAGTATAATCCAAAGTCTAAAATCTTCTTAGCAGTGTGTTGCGATCCAAAGTGACCACCATATACAAAGGTATGACAAAAATGTAGACTAGATTAAAACTCATAATCAGGCACACAACGTCTAATCACTTAGTTACTACATAATCTCCACAAATGAGGGTTATCCCATATATAATATTTAGCCTCACTCGTAAGCTTATTAATCTAATGCTTCTTAAAATAAGTAGGTAAATCAAATTCAACTAAATAATTTACTAAATCAGCATACCAAGGGTCTTTACCTCGCAGCTAAGAAACCTGTTCATCAGGAAAGGTCCTCGAATAGGAAGAGTGTCCACTGCTTGTGGGATCCGACTTAAATGATCTTCCACTAAATTCTCAGCTTTGCTCTTATCTCTGATCTCAATGTCAAACTCCTGCTGTAACACCCTCCATAGGGTATCACATTTTATACTAAAAACTTAAAACTTGAAGATCATTTGATAAAAGCTTTGAGTTCTAAAAGATGAATTTTTAACTTTCTTTTCATGGAAACATAAACTTACCAAAAATTTTAAGAAAATAGAAATTAAATTGAATTGATTAATACACATATTATATATACCACAAAATATTCAATAAAGAAATAAAACATGTAACTTACAGACTCAGAGAAACAATAGCAACCCAAAGACGTTTACTACTAATAGCACGGTAATAACACTAACGAGAAGAAACCCAACATAAATGCCTCGTTTCTCCACCAACTGCATCTTGTTGAAACTTGGAAGATCACTCCTCGACGCCGTCACCATCTTCAGAATTTTGCCTCCAATGGGTCTAAGAAACTTGCTTCGTCTACTATACGAATTTAAATAAAACAAACACAACAAAACAATACAGTAAAGAGGTGAGATCCCCTTTCACCAATACCAGTACGGTAGCAAAGAATAATACAAATGACAAAGTCATTCCATACACATAGATATCACAATTATAATCATGTTATCAATTTACAAATAATCCTAATAAACACATGTTATAATAAAATGAACAGCAATAACATTACCATGATAGATATAACAATTGATACAATAAAACACATAATCACATCATGCATAGTAACTCACATCAACGCATCATATATAATATCTCAACATTGAATATAAATAACAATAATAAGATGCAAATAAGATATGTCAATATACACAGACTCATTCCTACTCCATGGAGCTAAAAACACAGACATCAGAGAGAATGATCCGTAAAATCTATTAGTACCACGGCTACCCAACCAAACTATTCCGCGGACTCACGTTGCGTCTATAGCCCACAGTCACATGGTGTGGTGTAGCACACTGTATAACGTCGTGTCACTACAGGCAATGTACTATTAGACTTTACAAGATCTAAAAACACAGACATCAAAGAGAATGATCCGTAAAATCTATTAGTACCACGGCTGCCTTCAACTGATCCATCAAATCATCAATTCTT
This sequence comes from Ormosia emarginata, assembly GCA_029884605.1. Lineage (NCBI taxonomy): Eukaryota > Viridiplantae > Streptophyta > Magnoliopsida > Fabales > Fabaceae > Ormosia > Ormosia emarginata. The sequence continues at coordinate 41,114,238 of JAQQTP010000074.1, read as the reverse complement.
GGAAGCGGATATTTATTCTTGATAGTCACCTTGTTCAGCTAACGATAATCCACGCAAAGTCGAGAAGTTCCGTCTTTCTTCTTGACCAAAAGCACTGGTGCTCCCCATGGTGAAACACTAGGTCGCACAAATTGTTTCTCCAACAGTTCCACCAATTGTTGTTTCAGCTCCACCAACTCTGCTGGTGACATTCGGTATGGCGCAATTAAGATAGGACCTGCTCCTGGTACTAAATCAATTGAAAACTCGATCTCCCTCTCAGGTGGCAAACCAGGTACATCATCAGGAAAAATTTCTGGAAACTCATTGACAACAGGAACAGTATTCACATCTTTCTCGTTCTTGACTTCTAGAGAAGACAATAACATATATCCCTGTGCTTTCTCTCTTAACAATGACTTAACTTTAACAGCAGTCAAGAATCCAGACTTTTCTTCCTTAGGAAAAACTATGGTTTTGTTTGCACAGTCTATAAGGATATGGTTAGAAGATAACCAGTCCATCCCTAATATCACATCTATCTAAACAAGAGGCAAACAAATCAAGTTGACCGAAAACACACGGTCCTTGATAACAACAGGACAATCCAAACATATCTTAGACGTAATTACAGGTTTAGCAGTTGGTGTAGATACACTCAATTTAACATTCAGAGAAGACACAGGCAACTTCAATCTTTCCACACAATCATATGCAATAAATGAATGTGTTGCACCAGAGTCATATAACACAGTCAAAAGATTACCTTCAATGACTCCTTCTCCCTGAATAAGGTCATCAGATTGAGAAATTTCCATTCCCATCATAGCATATACTCGTCCTCCTGACTTCGGTTGAGTACCTCCTGACTTTTGCTGATTAGCTCGAACATAACGAACAGCAGGTTTCTTTTTTGGCTGAGTACAATCCTTAGACATGTGCCCAGGTTGTTTACAGTTAAAGCAAACTGTCCCTCTGATTGTGCACTCTGGAGAGATATGACCTTTCTTTCCGCACTTAAAACATGTTAGCGTAAATGCCACTCTCTGTCCAGCTCCACTACCACTAGTACTTCCCCCAACTGGTGGTCGTTGAGATTGACTCTCTGGTGGTCTAGAATACGGCTTGCGCTGAAACCGATTAGTATTACTGCTACCACCCCTCTGAAACCTTGTTGGTCCAAAGTTACGGTTTCTTTGGTCTCGTGACGGCTCCAAGTCCTCGAGTCGTGCACACGCATCAAGTAAAGCATGAAACTGATTCATTCTCAAAGATATCACTCCTCGTTTCAGTTCCACTCTCAACCCCGACTCAAACTTCCGACATCTCCACACATCATCTGGTCGAGTTTGAGCATAATTTGAGAACTGAGACAAACTCTCAAATTTAGTAGCATACTCATTCACCGTCATATTACCTTGACGCAAACCAAGAAATTCCATCTCCTTGGCATGTCTAGCACTCGCAGGAAAATACTTTTCCAAAAATGCGTTAGAAAATACCTCCCATGTAATTTCTATTCCTTCAGCCTGCAATAATCGGCGGGTTCCTCTCCACCAATGTTCTCCGTCTCCCCTTTAAAGGCTGCATACGTCATCTTCTTCTCATCGGAGCATCTTATTCCTTCAAAGATTCTCTCCAAGTCTTGTGTCCATTGACTTGCTTTCTCAGGATCAACCTCGCCTCTAAACTGTGGCGGATTGTTACGCCTAAATTCAGATAAATTTAGGGCATCAACAGTAGCATCTTCTTTTGTTGAGTTTGCTCTCGGTCTATTTGAGTAATCACTTGACCATTCGTGCATAGCTTCAAATAGCGCAATCATTGGGTCCACTTCCCGATTTATGTTCGCACGTCCTCGTCCTCTACCAGACATCTTCTTTCTTCAAACATAACCAAACAAAGTTAGATACATCCTTTCGGAAGTAAATCACAGAGAATCACACAGCATAAACAAAAACAGACCCAACCACAACCCCAAAAGACTCTAACATGGGCTCTGATACCAACTAATGTAACACCCTTGTGGGGATGTCACATTTATAAATAAAATAAAAGAAAGATAAATAAAATCTACCCAAGTTGTAAAACATTTGTAACATAATATTGCGGGTTGTAAAATTCTTCTTGTTAAACAGAATAGTATTGGATAAAATAACGCGGAAACACAAAATAAACAAACCAACATCACACATAATATACATATGGTTCAAGTTATAAGTTATACAAATAATTTACAATTATCTATATTTAAACTAAAACAGTAAACAAAACAGAAAAAGGTCAAATATATACAAACGCAGACGCGCCCAAGTACACATCATAAATATCTAACCCTCTGAAGGATCACTCTCAGATGAAACTTCAGGTGATAGATATCCAGGATGCCTCGACCCTCTACGGACACGGGTCCGTGCAGTCGATACGCTGCTAATCTCGCTAGGCACATCAAACATACCACCCCAATGACACCTAAGAGATAGTGGCAACTCCACATGTAAATACAACAAAGTAGAAAAGATCGGCACTCCAACAAACTCCGTACGTATGGTCACAGTCAGACGCCCTACGTACGTCACCGAATCACGATCCTCCAGCAGACGCCAGGCTTCAGAGCCTCCATGGAACTCCAGTCTCACAAACCCAAAGAAACCTGGTAGCGTCATATCCACACAATCAATCCAATGGATATAGATGATCGGATGGTTCTTGCTCGTAGAACTGATCTTCGGCTTCTTTCTTCCTCCTCCTATGGATACTCACACTCAAGAGGTTGTTCCTCTTCCTCAAACTCTTTATCACATAATTTAAAATATACAGAGAACACATACAAGAAAGAGGTAAGACAATCTAAATCATCACAAGCATGGTAAATAAGAAAACGACAATACAACAGATAAAACAATTCATACAATATAGAATGCCATAGCAACATAAACATAAATACAATATATCCCACATATATTATAAGAATTAAATATAAATGATATCACAGATAAAAATATGTTGATATACAATACAGATACATATGCAATATGACACGATCTTACTCCATGGAGCTAACCACATACAGACATCAAAGAGAATGACCCGCAAAATCTATTAGTACCACGGTTGCCCAACCAAACTATTCCGCGGTCTCACGTTGCGTCTATAGCCCACAGTCACATGGCGTGGTGTAGCACACTGTCTAACATCATGTCACTACAGGCAATGTACTATCAGACTTTACAAGATCTCGATTAAATATAGTGTGTGTCGAGTCCATTAGTGTGTTGCCAGTTACCACGACTCAGAGGAGCAACCAACTATCCACATATGGGATACCGCACACTAACGTCTCCAAGTCCATAAAGAAAATGAACCACACTACGTTTATCGCACCGACAATACGATGTGATTCACCTCGTCAATCAATCCACCAAAAACTGGCATTAACTCAATGCATGATAGAAAATTACCAGAATACCCTCAATGGTACAAATATGCGTATTTACGCAAATGCCCTCAATGGCAAAAACTCATGCCCTCATGGCAGAAACTCATGCCCTCATGGCAAAGATAAATACAGTAAGTCCCACCAGACAAATACTGTTTCACAACCTGTCCGGGTTCACCACTTAGCCCGACAGTAAAAATTTACTGTTTTCGTCAATCGCGTAGAAATTTTATCGCGTTTTCACAATTCCATCGTTTTTTACAAACATTTTTAAATCGCGTAAATATATTTTACTGTTTTTAAAATCGCGTAGGGTTTTTAATACGTTTTCTCAATCGCGTAAGGTTTTTAAATTATTTTCTTGTCCGAATTCCTTAAAAATTATTGTTTAAATAAACAGAAATAATATTTAGTACGTTTAAACTACGTAGAATATTTTTCATACCGTATGCTATCTTTTGGACATCTTTTCTATCTTATTTGTCTATTTTTACTAAAAATTGACAGTATTTTGTTTAGAAATTTATAATAATGGTTTCCTAACTTTTCTGTAAAAATTCCTTTTACTTAATTTTTAACCATATAATTTAACTTTTGAAAACCACTAACATGCTTCAAAATATAATATGAGCTATATGTTAGAAATTTACAAAAGCTATTGTATTTTCTTCTAACAGTAAAATCATTAGTTTTAACTTCTTGAATTTAATTCTAATTAATTTATTTCTTCAAAACTCATTGTAGAAAATTTCCTTTTAACATATATTGCTTCTTTTTGATTGAAAATAGTTTAGAAATGATTTTAGAAACCATAAATTCTTGGCTTTGGCATGTTGGCCGAAATACTTAAAATTGCCATTTGATCTCTACATTCATTTTTCTTGCTCTAAACAATTTTGCATCTTGTTAATTTTCCTAGGTTAATTAAATCATACTCTTAGAAAATTGATAAGAACATTTTGGTTCTCCTTTTTGGTTGAGGTCGTGAGCCTTGATGGTGTTCACATGTATCTAATATTTGACATGTTGTTCACATCCTAATATTTACACATGTATCTACTAACACATACAATATTTCAAAGCTTATAGACATGCAAATTAATACAAATCACAAATAGAAAAGCTAATAACAAACACACAAATGAATCCTTATGGATTCTACAATCACAAACAATTTCCATCTTCTTACCACCACCCAAGGATGATAAGATTTAAGTCTTCCTCTTACCTTAAATGAAGACAAATACTCTTTCACTCCTTTCTAGGGTTTCGGTTTTCACTCTCCAAGATACCTATCAAGCTTAAACAAAATTCTACAAGTTATAATCATGAAAGAAAGCTTAAACCATGGATAAATCATGGCTTAGAACTTTGAAAAAGAATTTAGAAATGAAAAACAAAGAGTTTCACCTTCTAGATAAAATCTCCCAAGTAGATTTTCAAGCTCCAAATGATGGATTTTGCAAGAACTCTCAACTAGAGATGTTCTTAGAATTGTGTTTAGGTTTAGAAAAGTTGGTTGGATGAAATTTTAGGTGGATGGATGGTGAATATGGTTGCTTGGCCGAATGCTTCACAAGGAAGACAACAATGGAGTTTGATATTTTTGGAAGAGAGAGAAGAGAGAAAATGCATGGAAGTCAAGTGAATAATGGCCTTCCTTGAGTGAATGGCCGTAGACATGAAGGGGCAAAGAGGTGTCCATTTTGGTTGGCTCCATCCTAGCCTTAGAATTGATCAATGGTGAGGATTAAGACTTGATCACCAAGCTTAGCTCTCATTGGTTAATCCTAGCCTTGTCACTAACCTTGTCATCAAGCTTAGTCACTAATTAAGCCTGGTCATTAAGCTTAGTCACTAACCTAATCATTGGGAATCTGCTCTAGCTTAAAACATTAACTGCTTTGCTAAACGTGGGTCCCGCAAGACATTTCCGGGTCCACTGTCATTTATTTATACTTGACTAATAAAATAATATTATAATAATATAAAATTATTTTATTTTACAATTAAATCCTAAAAATTAAAAGATTACTAAGTATCATTCGGAATTGGGTTTAGTAAGATCCCCAAATTCAGAATAATTGAAATAAGATTTCCCACCGGAAAATATTATTTTCCTGTCCCGGAGCAAATCACACAAAAAGTTCAAATAAAATAACAGACAGTATTATAAAGCAGTAATTCATACAGAAAAACAACAAACAGTACAAAAAGGACATAGTGGTCATTTATCCTAAAGTTGAAAAACATCAAACAGTGCATTCGGGACACAACGGTAATACCCCAAAAGTTTAGGGTGTTACACCTGCAAGAGCGATATCCACTGAATGAGTCTAGGCTTTGCCTCAGGCTTCTTTAGTAAGAACTTCAAGGCTGCATTTGGTCAGAGAAAACAATCACTTTAGTGCCTAGCAAATAGGAACAAAATTTATCTAAAGCAAAAATAGTGGCTAAAAGCTCTTTTTTAGTGGTGGTGTAATTGGCTTAGGCATAATCCAAAGTATGAGATGCATAAGATATCACATAAGGTTGCTTGCCAACTCGTTAAGAAAGGATGGTGCCAAGTGCAAAGTTGGAGGTGTCACACATCAACTCTAAAGGAAGCTCCCAATTTGGTGGCTGAATAATGGGACAATAGGTCAGATTCTTCTTCAACTGATCGAATGCCTTTTTGCAATGCTCATCAAACTTAAAATATTCTTTTTTTAAGAAGCCTAGACAATGGAAGGAAAATAGGCAATAACCCTATATGACCAAGAAAGGAATGCACTTCCCGCACACAAGTAGGGTAGGGTAAATAGGCAATAACATCGATTTTTGTCTTATCTACTTCAATGCATTTGCTAGAAACTACATGCCTTAAGACTAGACCTTGTTCTACCATAAAATGAAATTTCTCAAAATTAACAACAATATGTGTCTCAATGCACCTATTAAGCACCCTAGTAAGGTTGTCTAAACATGCATCAAAAGAAGATCCATAAACTGTGAAGTCATCCATAAAAACTTCCATGCAATGTTCTAAAAAGCCAAATAAAATGCTCACCATACATTGTCGAAATGTACTAGGGGCATTACAAAGCTAGAAAGACATCCTCCTATAAGCAAACGTGCCAAATAAGCAGGTGAATGTTGTCTTCTCGTAGTCCTCCGGGGCTATGTGAATCTAAAAGTTTCCTAAAAATCCATAGGAAGCAATAGAGTGACTTTCCAGCCAACCTCTCCAACATCTGATCAATGAAGGGCAATGGAAAGTGATATTTCCCAAGGACTTGGTTGAGCTTCTTATAATCAATACATACTCTCCAACTGTTCTGTATTCTAGTGGTGTTAGTGTATGCCCTAGAGGCCAATACATTTTATCTATATTTACATACATTGTATTATGTTAATTTTAATATATGAGACATTTTATTTATTGTGTTCCTTTTAATAAACATAATAAAGTCCTTAGAATAGTAAGTTTGATGTCGTAGAACATTAAGTGGATGACTTGATCATGAGATCCTATTGGATAAAATACTATTCTTAAATGTCCCTGGTCAAGTATTATTGTTAATCAGGACAATAATAATGCATTGAGACTAGTATGTATGTAGACTGATAGCCACATCTCACCGATCATGGATATGAGATATCAAGTCTTCACATAGGTACATATTAGAGTAATAATGTACTGAACAGACCCGCTATGAGAACGCTACATGGATCGTTATGTGAGTATCATAAGCAATTCTCATAGTGACAATGATGTATGTGGTCCTTTGACTTGAAATCACTATGATTCCTACATAAGGAGTTGTGTGTTTTAATGCCGTCAAATGTTATCTGTAATAAGGTGATTATAAAGTTAGTTATTGGATATACTGCAAATCATGCAGAGCGATGTGAACGACCTAGATGGGATTTGTCCCTCCTACATAACATGAGTGATATCTTCGGGCCCCCTGATTGAGTGAGACTACGAAATACGTGAACATGCTCAAATGAGTCAATATGATATATCGATCTCATTTGTTGTTATTAAGTCTACTTGGGTATCAGGAAACAAATGATTGAACTATACAAGGGTGACACATTCCATGCCTTGTGTTCAATCTAGATATCTGGACAAAGGGACTAAACTACACGGAAACATTGGTCACGGAAAGGTTATGTCAAATCACTGACATTCTCATTACTTGGATAGTAGTAATGTATTGCTAGATATCCCTCACTACTTATAATATTAAAAATGGGATTTTAATAGGATTTTAATATTACTGTCAACATTATAAGAACCTGCAAGGTTGCACACATAGAGCAGACTAAATTGGAGTAATTAGAATCCAAGTTAGACTAGGATTCAATCGTGGGTTGGACTCATAACAGATGAGTCTAGGGTTACACAACTTACCTTACTACTGCTCATACTTATTTAAGGCAGTCACTATTATAAATAGTACTGCTAAATGGGCTGCGAGGTATGCATTACAGAACCCTAGCCGCACCTATAGAAAGTGAGTGAGAGAGTGACAAGTTTCTTCTCTTCTCTTCACAGCTAGCACTGTGTGAGAGAGGCGTGACTCCTATTTGCAGATGTTGGACGTTCATGAGTTTGTTCGTGTGGATACCGCAGAGACATCGTCATTGTTACGGTGTTGGTGATTCACGTCACTTGTTTTTATCACGCTTCAAGAGGTAAACTTTTTTTTTGAAAAAAAAACTCAGATTATGGCCTTTTATCGCATGGATCCTTTATGGGAATTCTATTTTCCACTGCGTGATGTATCCGCAATTCCTAACAGTGGTATCAAAGCCACTTACGAAACCATGGTTCGATTTTTCTGGTCTTCTTGTTGTATGAAATAACATGATTCGTTGCTTTCTTTTCGTAAAAGATATGATCTTTATTTGTTATTTTTGAAACCTTTGCAAAAACATATTTTGTTTGATGTGTTGTATACGAAACCATGATGATGTTTTTAGAATAATGAATCTATTTTGTATGTATGTTTTTGCGATATTTTCTAGTATGTATATGATATGTACAACGTTTTGAACAACGTTGTTTCTGGACGGCATTCTGGAATCCTAGTTGTGGAGGCATCAAGCGTTGATGTCAAGCGAACCTCATTCTGGATAACATTCTAGACAGCGGCGCAAGGGTTATGGAATCCTTGTTTCTAGTTTGCGATGGCATCAAGTATTGATGTCAGGCAATGTAACGCCCCTTTTTGGGAGGGAACGTCACATTGTCAAATAAAATAAAATGCGGAAAATTAGATGAACAACGATTAAGACCCGGTTCATTTTAATTAATTGATGTTTAACCATGTGAGCAAAATTGGTAATATTTTTTTTTTATAATAATAATAATAATGATACTACGGAGTGCGGATAAAAGTAACGAATAAAACAATACATAGAAATTTGCACCTGAATAGCATGCATACATATATATAGAATTTAATACAACTGTTTCATAAATACAAGCCTGGCCATCATCAAAAAGCAAAACTATACCCACCCCAAGGGAAACATGCATATATACCCTCATGCATATACAAAATATACAGCCCAAATCAAAAAGAAAGATACATCAGGCCCCCAAAAACAAAAACACTTAGCGGCCCATCGGTAGCCACCAATGATCATCGACCCTCAAATAAAAGGGACCGATTCAGGATCATCAGGAGGACCCTCATCGGGATCTTCCTCATCCGAGGACTCATCCATAGGAACCACGGAGGCGCGGGACGGAGCCCGAGCGGTGGAATCGAAAGAATCCTCCTGCGGAGTGTAATAACGGGAACCCCACATCTCCCTGATAGGCAGGTAAAACTCCGGCGTAAGCTGAGGTAGCAAGTGAGGACAGGTGCCTCATGGTGTCTCCAGGCAAGTGATATCGACACGTCTCCCACATACACACAGCGGTCGGAGTTTAGGTTGATGTGCCGCACTCCGACCCTCCAAGGAAGGTCAGACGCACATCTCCCAAAAATTCGCGCATGCGTGCAGACATCGTCGCAGTCAAAGTCAATCCTGTGCGGGCCAGAAGCCGGGGAAGGCAGGCTCTTCTGTCTCTTCACCGTCGTCTTCGATCAGTACAGGGTGCACATAAACAGCAAGTAATAGAAGCACAGGGAAAGAGGTAAGATATCCTACCATCAATACCAATACAGCAACCAAGAACCGAACGGCGCATAACGCCCACGTAGCATGTAAAGGCAATAAATAAGCTTTTAAACAGATAACCAGTCAAGCAATCATTAATAGAGGTAATGAATAATTCATAATATCCAGGCAGTTAAATTCAGACAGTTAAATATCATGTAAACAATAATTTTCAGATGTCAGAATATTCCATGATGCATGGACACAACATTCAATTTCCTACTCCATGGAGCTAGACTCAAACAGTCGGAGAGAAAGATCAGGAGACATGTACGTGACTCCTACTGCCGAGGCCGGTGCTATCAATAATTTTTCTCGTGCACAATCATGGCATTGCACGGACATTCTACACTAGATCACGATATAGGACGGTGTCAAGTCCGGATCGTCGGTGCGTTGCATCGGTTTGCCCCACGGGCAAAGGAGCTACCAACTACCCATTGTGGAGGACCCGCACCCCGACGCCCCAAGGTCATAACAAGACCCACACTTGTCTACTCGCACCCGCACTAAGGTGTGTTCAATCTCCTAGGCAACTTGGCCTTACAACAGTCCACACGGACATCACAATGCATAAGACACTATGCATGCTCATGTATGATCCACAATCTCATACAAATTCATAATATACCACATTTGATCAAGAGAGAGTGCAATAAGCAAATTTGCATCCAAAAGAACCCAATATCAACATAATATCAATTTATAATTCAAGGAACATATTTTTGGTCCATTATGGATTTCTAAAATCTCTAAGTCTTATGAAAATTATCTCATTGGTTCATTAAGGTTTATGAAATCCTTAAGCTCTTGTATTCTTTGATTACTTGTAATCCTAGTATTGGGTTATGAAATCTTAACTCAAATTTTCACCTAAAGGTCATGGTCTTCCCAAGGTTTCAAATAAATCATGTTCACATCATTAGGTCCTTTTACTTGTTGTTTTGATCCAAGCTATTTGATTCTTATGTTTACCTTCCAAATTTAGCTTATTTCCTAAGCCTTAACCACAATTCATCATAAAATTTATTGTTGCAAGTTTCCTACTATTAATCTACGTTTTTAATTGCTTGATTAGTTCAAGTCTTGATGTCTCAAATTTTTGCTACCTTTTCCCTCATTCAAGCTCTCAAAACCGTGGCACTCAAGAGGTCCAACAACCAGAATTTTATCCACTTTGATCACCCTTAACTACTTGATTTAATTAGCCTTACATTGATCAAAATTTAAGCATTATTTCCCTTCATTTTCCAGCCCAAAAACAGCCCCAAAACAGAGTCAAAAACCGTGACACATGTAATGGTCCAGCAACCAGAATTTTGTCCACTTTAATCACCCTTAACTACTTGATTTAATTAGCCTTACATTGATCAAAATTTAAGCATCATTTCCCTTCATTTTCCAGCCCAAAAACAGCCCCAAAACAGAGTCAAGAACCGTGACACATGTAATGGTCCAGCAACCAGAATTTTGTCCACTTTAATCACCCTTAACTACTTGATTTAATTAGCCTTACATTGATCAAAATTTAAGCATCATTTCCCTTCATTTTCCAGCCCAAAAACAGCCCCAAAACAGAGTCAAAAACCGTGACACATGTAATGGTCCAGCAACCAGAATTTTCAGCAAGCAAGCATGGAGTTCAATCACAAAATTACATGAATAATTAACCACTCAATCAACTACTCAAAGCTAGATTAAAATAGCATTCAAGAAACCAATTTCAAGCAATTTTCAAGAACAACCACCATGTGGTTTTTCTTCCAAAAATCAAATACGAGATTCCTAGTTGCTAAAGAGGTTGAGGAGGATTAATCTTCCTCTTACCAAGATGAAGAACCAAGAAAAATTCCAAGAGCACTTGATTTTCGGATTTTAAGCTCCAAAAACCCTAGAAAATGTGGTCCAAGTTAGAACAATGTAATGGTGTGAAAAAGAAGAAGAAAATGACCATTAAATCAAGAGAAAACCAGAAACGAAAATGGGAAGGTAAATCTGAAAATTTTCAGCCATGGGAGCTCACCTTCAAAGCTTGAGAAATGGTTGAAGATGGAAGCTTTCTTGAAAACTCCAAGCACAAAAGATGATGAGAAGGAGTAGGAGATTAAGAAAATATGGTTGGTGTAAATTTTTATGAATGTTGGGGTTTCATGAGGTGGCTGGACGTGTAGGTGCTGGAAAAAGGAAGAAGAAAAGGTTTGAAGAGAGAAGAAGAAGAAAGAAACGTAAAAGAAGAAAGAAAGGTGCTTTTTGGTGATAATGCCTTTAGTTGTAATATTAGGATATTAGAATTGATTCTTTCTCTTTGGGTGGGCTGCAGATCACGTACGTGAGAGAGAGAATTGAGTGACAAAAATTGGCTTCCTTTGGAAGCTAATTCATTGGTCAAAGCTTGGGGTCAAAGCTTCTTAAGGAAGCTTGAATATTTAACTATTAAATTTGAATTAAAGTGGATAGATTTGATATAAAGTGGATTACATTAGGATAATGTGATAGTATTTTTATTACACACTATTATCCAATAGATAATAGTTACGATTGACAGTCGGTATTTAATTAATCGACAGATGAATTTTTCATTTGATTGATTTAATTGTATCGGTAGAAGATTTCTCAAAATTGCGAAACCTCGTAAACTGTGTCAAGTCTCGGGTTTAGTAAGATCCCCGTCGACTTATCCATAGTCCAAGGTTCTCGAGAAAACTTCGCGTTTCCCGATTACTCTTTCGCTAGCCTACAAGCACGCAAAACGAGGAATATATTAAAATATTCGACGGTTCCCGAAAATTCCCAGAAAATTCTCAAAAATTGCAAATATTATAAAACGACTATCCGTCATATAATTTTCCAATTTTTGAAGCACTACAATCGTTTTCACGACTCTGCTTTCGAGTTTCACGCAAAACGAGAAATATATTAAAATATTCGTCGTTTAGAAAAATTCCAGAAAAATTCACATAAATCACAAATATTGGAAAATGACTATTCATGGTGAAATAATCAATTTCAGGGGTGTTACACTGGTCTCAAGAAATTCTCGGCCCGGTGTGCACGTAAAACGAGGAATATATTAAAATATTCGTCGTTTAGAAAAATTCCAGAAAAATTCCTAAAAATCAAGAATGTTATAAAACGATGATTTATGATCAAATATGTATTTTTCGGAATGTTACAACACTCCCTACTAAAAGGAATTTCGTCCTCGAAATTTACATACCTTAAAATAATTACTGGATGTTGCTCCTTCATCTTGTCTTCCAATTCCCAAGTCGCATCACCAGGTTGCTTCATTCCAAATCACCTTTACCAATGGAATCTCCTTGCCTCGTAGTTGCTTTATCCGTCGATCCTCGATTCTCGCAGGAGACGTTTCATAGGTCGAGTTCTCTTTTAAGCGTACTTGTGTCCGGTGCTATGACATGACTTGGATCGGGTAAATATTTACGAAGTTGTGACACATGGAATACATTATGTATGTTTGCAAGAATAGGGGTAAGGCTATCGGTAAGCTACTTGGACCTATCCGACGAAGAATTTGGTAAGGTCCAAGAAATTTTGGAGTGAGTTTTCTAGATTTCAAGGCCGGCCGACCCCGGTCGTGGGTGTGACTTTCGGGAACACATGCTCACCTTCTTCAAACTCAAGAGGCTTTCTTCTCTTATCCGCATAGCTCTCCTGTCGGCTCTGAGCGGTTCTCATCTTCTCTTGAATCATCTTAACCTTCTCAGTCGTCTGCTGGATAATATCTGGTCCAATCGTAAGACGCTCGCCGTCTTGGTACCAACATAATGGTGTTCGACACCGTCTTCCATACAGAGCTTCATAGGGTGCCATCCCTATACTCGAATGATAACTGTTATTGTAGGTGAACTCCACCAGTGGTAGAACTTCATCCCAACTTCCAGTCTGTTCCATAGAACAAGCTCTAAGTAGGTCTTCTAGAGATTGGATCGTTCTTTTCGATTGACCATCGGTTTGCGGATGATATGCTGAACTCAGGCGCAATCTTGTCCCCAACGAAGCTTGTAAACTTTGCCAAAACTTTGAGGTAAACCTCGGATCTCTATCCGAGATTATACTCGTAGGCACACCATGTAATCTGACAATTTCCCCAATATACAGTCGGGTCAGCTTTTCCAAACTGTACCTTATGTTAATCGGGAGGAAATGAGCCGATTTTGTAAGTCGATCAACTATTACCCAAATCGAGTCATGTCCCATCCTCGTCCTTGGCAATCCCACAACAAAGTCCATTGCGATGCTGTCCCACTTCCATTCAGGAATAGACAATGGTTGCGAAAGAACCCACAAGTCGGCGATGTTCCACTTTGGCTTTTGACGGACTAGACAAGTCGATACACATCTAGTGACATCACTTTTTAGTCCATGCCACCAGAACAACTTCTTCAAGTCTTGGTACATCTTTGTTATACCAGGGTGCATACTTAGCTTGCTAGTGTGGGCGTGATCCACAATATATCGTCTAAGCTCTTGGTCACGAGGAATGCAAACTCTACCTCGGAATCTCAGAATTCCATCTGTTCCTTCTTCGAACTCTGTTTTCTCGCCTTGTTTCATTTGTTCTCTTATTCCTTGCAAGAATTCATCGGTCTTCTTTTTTCCCGTATGTCTTCCATCAACTCGCTTGAGATGGTAACCATATTCATGCAAATTCTTCCGGGTTCCAACTTAACAAATGACCATACATCTCTAAATTGTTCGATGAGATCTCTTTCCTTAATCATCAAGGCAGAAACACTGATAGTCTTTCTACTTAAGGCGTCAGCCACAACGTTCGCCTTGCCGGTGGTGGTACAACAACTGGAAATCATAATCCTTTAAAAACTCCACCATCTCCGCTTTGTCTCATATTCACTCTTTCGGTCATACAAGTACTTCAAGCTCTTGTGGTCACTGAAGATGTTGAATGTCGCTCCATATAGGAAATGTCTCCATATCTTCAGAGCAAAAACCACAGCTGCCAACTCCAAATCATGAGTCGGGTAATTCTTTTCATGCACTCGCAACTGTCGCGAAGCATAGGCTACCACCTTTCGGTGTTGCATAAGGACAGATCCCAAACCTTGATATGAAGCGTCGCAATACACCTCGAACGGTTCATTCGGATCAGGTAACACTAATACAGGTGAGGTAGTCAGCCGTTTCTTCAACTCTTGAAAACTCTGCTCACATTTATCAGTCCATTCGAAAGCTTGATTCTTCTTTGTCAATTGAGTGAGCGGTCCGGCAATCTTGGAAAACCCTTCTATGAACCTCCGGTAATATCCAGCTAAACCAACGAAACTACGGACTTCCGTCACTGACTTCGGTTGTTCCCACTGCAATACTGCTTCCACTTTGCATGGATCCACTGCGATTCCTTCTTTTGAGATCACATGACCCAAAAACTTCACCTCATCCAGCCAAAATTCGCACTTCGACAGCTTGGCATACAGTTCCTTTTCCTTCAAAATCGAAGAACTATCTTTGAGGTGCTCCGCATGATCCTCCCGATTAGGGAATATATCGGGATGTCATCAATGAAGACGACAACAAACTTATCCAAGTACGGACGAAAGATGCGGTTCATATAGTCCATGAAAATAGCGGCGCATTCGTCACACCAAACGGCATCACAAGATACTCGTAATGGCCGTATCGCGTACGGCGTCTTGGGTATATCCTCCGTCTTCACTCTTATCGATGATACCCGGATCTCAAGTCAATCTTCGAAAATACCGCTGCCCCTTCAGTTGGTCCATCAAGTCGTCAATTCTCGGGAGAGGATATTTGTTCTTGATTGTCAACTTGTTCAATTGCCTGTAGTCCACACACAATCTCGAGGTACCGTCCTTCTTTCGAACTAGTAGCACAGGTGCTCCCCACGGGGACACACTTGGTCTAACGAACTGCTTCTCCAAAAGCTCTTCTAGGCCGCTTCTTAAGTTCGGCTAATTATATCGGTGACATTCGGTAGGTGCTATAGACACGGGACCAGCTCCCGTACTAGATCAATAGCAAACTCGATTTCACGTGCCGGCGGTAAACCGGTACTTCTTCGGGGAAGATCTCGGAAATTCCTTCACTACCGGAATAGTACTCAAATCACCTCACTCTCAACTTTCAAAGAAGATAATAGCATGTACCCCCGAGCTCCTTCTTTCAAGAAAGCTCGTGCTTGGTTGGCCGTCAAGTATCTAGAATTCTCATCCACGGGAAAGACTATGGTCTTACTAGAACAATCTAACGAGGACATGGTTGGAAGATAACCAGTCCATCCCTAGGATTACATCTAACTGTGAAAGAGGTAAACGGATCAAATCAACAGAAAAGATTCGACCTTCAACAATCAAAGGACACTTCAAACAGACTTTGGTAGTAACTACCGGTTTATCAGTGGGGGTTGAAACAGTCAATTCAAAAGGTAGTTCAGACACAGGTAAACCAAGTCGTAGCACACACAGTCATATGATATGAAAGAATGGGTTGCCCCAGAGTCATACAGTACTTTTAAAAGATTACTTTCTATGGCGCCTTCTCCTTGAATCAAGTCTTCGGATTCAGAAGCTTCAGCTCCACTCATAGTATAAACTCGACCTCCGGCTTGCGGTTTCTTGGCTCGGGTTGCATTGACTGAAGGTTCAGCCTTCGCTTGGTTGCAGTCTCTGGACATATGGCCCGGTTTGCCACATCTGAAGCAAATGATTCCTTTTATCGTGGCAGTCTCTTGTGAGATGATCCTTCCCACACTTCAGGCATTTGGACGGGTAGGTCGTATTCTGACCAGTTCGGTTCCCAGAAGAACCTCCACTTGAACTTCCACCGGTTTGTTGTTGACTCCCCGTTGGTCGGGAATAGGGTTTCTTCTGAAAGCGGTTTGAACCACTGCCTCCACCTCTTTGGGACCGTACAGGCCCAAAGTTCCTGTTTCTCGCGTCTCTAGCCTGCTCCAAGGCTTCAACTTCACAGCAAGTGTCTAACAGTTCCGAGAATACCTTCATCTTCAAGGTAATCACAGCTTTCTTTACCTCGTACCTCAGTCCTTCGGTGAATTTCCAGCATTTCCAGGCTTCATCAGTTTGATGCTGGTAATGTGTTGAAAATTTCTCCAAGTTCTCAAACTTGGCTGCGTATTCGCTGACAGTCATGTTCCCCTGTCTCAGGTTGAGGAACTCCATCTCCTTTGCGTGTCTCGCATTCGCAGGAAAGTATTTGCCCAAGAATTTCTCCTTGAACAATTCCCAAGTGACCTCTGCTCCTTCGGCTTCTAATGCCCTTTGAGCTCCATTCCACCAGTCTTCGGCATTTCCGACAAGCATAAAAGTCGCATAATTTACCTTCTTGTCTTCCGCACAATTCATGCCACGAAAGACTTTTTCCAGCTCCTTGATCCATAGATTGGCCTTGTCGGGATCAAACTCCCCCTTGAATTGCGGAGGGTTATGACGACGAAACTCTGCTAAGTTTTGCGCGTCGGCGGTCGCCTCAAGTGTTGAGCGCTCTCTCTTGTTGTTGAGCAGTGCGTTCATTTTGTTGGGCGATGACTTCAGCCATTCTCTGCATCGCTTCAATAGCAGCTGCCATATCTCCACCTCTTGCCATCTTGCTTTTCTCTCAAATTGGATTACTGAAAACATAAGAAAAGTCAGAGGAATCCACTCAAGACACCCATCACAGAGATTCACACAGCACAAACAAGACAGACTCACACTCAAGACCCAAAGAAAACATAAACCGGGGCTCTGATACCAACTTAATGTAACGCCCCTTTTTGGGAGGGAACGTCACATTGTCAAATAAAATAAAATGCGGAAAATTAGATGAATAACGATTAAGACCCGGTTCATTTTAATTAATTAATGTTTAACCATGTGAGCAAAATTGGTAATAGTTTTTTTTTATAATAAGAATAATAATAAGGATGCTACGGAGTGCGGATAAAAGCAACGTATAAAACAATACATAGAAATTTGCACCTGAATAGCATGCATACATATATATAGAATCTAATACAACTGTTTCATAAATACAAGCCTGGCCATCTTCAAAAAGCAAAACTATACCCACCCCAGGGAAACATGCATATATACCCTCATGCATATACAAAATATACAGCCCAAATCAAAAAAAAGAAAGATACATCGGGCCCCCAAAAACAAAAACACAGCGGCCCATCGGTAGCCACCAATGATCATCGACCCCTCGGATAAAAGGGACCGATTCGGGATCATCGGGAGGACCCTCATCGGGATCTTCCTCATCCGAGGACTCATCCATAGGAACCACGGAGCGCGGGACGGGCCCGAGCGGTGGAATCGAAAGAATCCTCTGCGGAGTGTAATAACGGGAACCCCACATCTCCCTGATAGGCAGGTAAAACTCCAGGCGTAAGCTGAGGTAGCAAGTGAGGACAGGTGCCTCATGGCGTCTCCAGGCAAGTGATATCGACACGTCTCCCACATACACACAGCGGTCGGAGTTTAGGTTGATGTGCCAGCACTCCGGCCCTCCAAGGAAGGTCAGACGCACATCTCCCAAAAATCCGCGCATGCGTGCAGACATCGTCGCAGTCAAAGTCAATCCTGTGCAGGCCAGAAGCCGGGGAAGGCAGGCTCTTCTGTCTCTTCACCGTCGTCTTCGATCAGTACAGGGTGCACATAAACAGCAAATAATAGAAGCACAGGGAAAGAGGTAAGATATCCTACCATCAATACCAATACAGCAACCAAGAACCGAACGGCGCATAACGCCCACGTAGCATGTAAAGGCAATAAATAAGCTTTTAAACAGATAACCAGTCAAGCAATCATTAATAGAGGTAATGAATAATTCATAATATCCGAGGCAGTTAAATTCGAGACGTTAAATATCATGTAAACAATAATTTTCGATGTCGAATATTCCATGATGCATGGACACAACATTCAATTTCCTACTCCATGGAGCTAGACTCAAACAGGTCGGAGAGAAAGATCAGGAGACATGTCTGTGACTCGGCTGCCGAGGCCGGTGCTATCAATAATTTTCTCGTGCACAATCATGGCATTGCACAGACATTCTACACTAGATCACGATATAGGACAGTGTCAAGTCCGGATCGTCGGTGCGTTGCATCGGTTTGCCCCACGGGCAAAGGAGCTACCAACTACCCATTGTGGAGGACCCGCACCCCGACGCCCCCCAAGGTCATAACAAGACCCACACTTGTCTACTCGCACCCGCACTAAGGTGTGTTCAATCTCCTAGGCAACTTGGCCTTACAACAGTCCACAAGGACATCACAATGCATAAGACACTATGCATGCTCATGTATGATCCACAATCTCATACAAATTCATAATATACCATATTTGATCAAGAGAGTGCAATAAGCAAATTTGCATCCAAAAAGAACCCAATATCAACATAATATCAATTTATAATTCAAGGAACATAATTTAGGTCCATTATGGATTTCTAAAATCTCTAAGTCTTATGAAAATTATCTCATTGGTTCATTAAGGTTTATGAAATCCTTAAGCTCTTGTATTCTTTGATTACTTGTAATCCTAGTATTGGGTTATGAAATCTTAACTCAAATTTTCACCTAGAGGTCATGGTCTTCCCAAGGTTTCAAATAAATCATGTTCACATCATTAGGTCCATTTACTTGTTGTTTTGATCCAAGCTATTTGATTCTTATGTTACCTTCCAAATTTAGCTTATTTCCTAAGTCTTAACCACAATCCATCATAAAATTTATTGTTGCAAGTTTCCTACTATTAATCTACGTTTTTAATTGCTTGATTAATTCAAGTCTTGATGTCTCAAATTTTTGCTATCTTTTCCCTCATTCAAGCTCTCAAAACCGTGGCACTCAAGAGGTCCAACAACCAGAATTTTATCCACTTTGATCACCCTTAACTACTTGATTTAATTAGCCTTACATTGATCAAAATTTAAGCATCATTTCCCTTCATTTTCCAGCCCAAAAACAGCCCCAAAACAGAGTCAAAAACCGTGACACATGTAATGGTCCAGCAACCAGAATTTTGTCCACTTTAATCACCCTTAACTACTTGATTTAATTAGCCTTACATTGATCAAAATTTAAGCATCATTTCCCTTCATTTTCCAGCCCAAAAACAGCCCCAAAACAGAGTCAAAACCGTGACACATGTAATGGTCCAAACCAGAATTTTGTCCACTTTAATCACCCTTAACTACTTGATTTAATTAGCCTTACATTGATCAAAATTTAAGCATCATTTCCCTTCATTTTCCAGCCCAAAAACAGCCCCAAAACAGAGTCAAAACCGTGACACATGTAATGGTCCAGCAACCAGAATTTTCAGCAAGCAAGCATGGAGTTCAATCACAAAATTACATGAATAATTAACCACTCAATCAACTACTCAAAGCTAGATTAAAATAGCATTCAAGAAACCAATTTCAAGCAATTTTCAAGAACAACCACCATGTGGTTTTTCTTCCAAAAATCAAATACGAGATTCCTAGTTGCTAAAGAGGTTGAGGAGGATTAATCTTCCTCTTACCAAGATGAAGAACCAAGAAAAATTCCAAGAGCACTTGATTTTCGGATTTTAAGCTCCAAAAACCCTAGAAAATGTGGTCCAAGTTAGAACAATGTAATGGTGTGAAAAAGAAGAAGAAAATGACCATTAAATCAAGAGAAAACCAGAAACAAAAATGGGAAGGTAAATCTGAAAATTTTCAGCCATGGGAGCTCACCTTCAAAGCTTGAGAAATGGTTGAAGATGGAAGCTTTCTTGAAAACTCCAAGCACAAAAGATGATGAGAAGGAGTAGGAGATTAAGAAAATATGGTTGGTGTAAATTTTTATGAATGTTGGGGTTTCATGAGGTGGCTGGACGTGTGGTGGCTGGAAAAAGGAAGAAGAAAAGGTTTGAAGAGAGGAAGAAGAAGAAGAAACGTAAAAAGAAGAAAGAAAAAGTGCTTTTTGGTGATAATGCCTTTAGTTGTAATATTAGGATATTAGAATTGATTCTTTCTCTTTGGGTGGGCTGCAGATCACGTACGTGAGAGAGAGAATTGAGTGACAAAAATTGGCTTCCTTTGGAAGCTAATTCATGTGGTCAAAGCTTGGGGTCAAAGCTTCTTAAGGAAGCTTGAATATTTAACTATTAAATTTGAATTAAAGTGGATAGATTTGATATAAAGTGGATTACATTAGGATAATGTGATAGTATTTTTATTACACACTATTATCCAATAGATAATAGTTACAATGATTGACAGAGTCGGTATTTAATTAATCGACAGATGAATTTTTCATTTTGTATTGATTTAATTGTATCGGTAAAGATTTCTCAAAAATTGCGAAACCTCGTAAACTGTGTCAAGTCTCGGGTTTAGTAAGATCCCCGTCGACTTATCCATAGTCCAAGGTTCTCGAGAAAACATCGCGTTTCCCGATTACTGCTTTCAGTACAAGCACGCAAAACGAGGAATATATTAAAATATTCGACGGTTCGGAAAATTCCCAGAAAATTCTCAAAAATTGCAAATATTATAAAACGACTATCCGTCATATAATTTTCCAATTTTTGAAGCACTACATCGTTTTCACGACTCTGCTCGAGTTTCACGCGAACGAGAAATATATTAAAATATTCGTCGTTTCCGAAAAATTCCAGAAAAAAATTCACATAAATCACAAATATTGGAAAATGACTATTCATGGTGAAATAATCAATTTCCGGGGTGTTACACTGGTCTCGGCAATTCTCACCAGGTGTGCACGTAAAACGAGGAATATATTAAAATATTCGTCGTTTAGAAAAAATTCCAGAAAAATTCCTAAAAATCAAGAATATTATAAAACGATGATTCATGATCAAATATGTATTTTTCGGAATGTTACAACACTCCCCTACTAAAAGGAATTTCGTCCTCGAAATTTACATACCTTAAAATAATTATGGATGTTGCTCCTTCATCTTGTCTTCCAATTCCCAAGTCGCATCACCATTGCTTCATTCCAAATCACCTTTACCAATGGAATCTCCTTGCCTCGTAGTTGCTTTATCCGTCGATCCTCGATTCTCGCGGGAGACGTTTCATAGGTCGAGTTCTCTTTTAAGCGTACTTGTGTCCGGTGCTATGACATGACTTGGATCAGGTAAATATTTACGAAGTTGTGACACATGGAATACATTATGTATGTTTGCAAGAATAGGGGTAAGGCTATACGGTAAGCTACTTGGACCTATCCGACGAAGAATTTGGTAAGGTCCAAGAAATTTTGGAGTGAGTTTTCTAGATTTCAAGGCCCTAGCCGACCCGGTCGTGGGTGTGACTTTCGGGAACACATGCTCACCTTCTTCAAACTCAAGAGGCTTTCTTCTCTTATCCGCATAGCTCTTCTGTCGGCTCTGAGCAGTTCTCATCTTCTCTTGAATCATCTTAACCTTCTCAGTCGTCTGTTGGATAATATCTGGTCCGATTGTAAGACGCTCGCCGTCTTGGTACCAACATAATGGTGTTCGACACCGTCTTCCATACAGAGCTTCATAGGGTGCCATCCCTATACTCGAATGATAAGCCGTTATTGTAGGTGAACTCCACCGGTGGTAGAACTTCATCCCAACTTCCAAATTGTTCCATAGAACAAGCTCTAAGTAGGTCTTCTAGAGATTGGATCGTCTCTTTCCGATTGACCATCGGTTTGCGGATGATATGCTGAACTCAGGCGCAATCTTGTCCCCAACGAAGCTTGTAAACTTTGCCAAAACTTTGAGGTAAACCTCGGATCTCTATCCGAGATTATACTCGTAGGCACACCATGTAATCTGACAATTTCCCCAATATACAATCGGGTCAGCTTTTCCAAACTGTACCTTATGTTAATCGGGAGGAAATGAGCCGATTTTGTAAGTCGATCAACTATTACCCAAATCGAGTCATGTCCCATCCTCGTCCTTGGCAATCCCACAACAAAATCCATTGCGATGCTGTCCCACTTCCATTCAGGAATAGACAATGGTTGCAACAACCCAACAGGTCGGTGATGTTCCACTTTGGCTTTTGACAGACTAGACAAGTCGATACACATCTAGTGACATCACTTTTTAGTCCATGCCACCGAACAACTTCTTCAAGTCTTGGTACATCTTCGTTATACCGGGGTGCATACTTAGCTTGCTAGTGTGGGCGTGATCCACAATATATCGTCTAAGCTCTTGGTCACGAGGAATGCAAACTCTACCTCGGAATCTCGAAATTCCATCTGTTCCTTCTTCGAACTCTGTTTTCTCGCCTTGTTTCATTTGTTCTCTTATTCCTTGCAAGAATTCATCGGTCTTGTTTTTCCCGTATGTCTTCCATCAACTCGCTTGAGATGGTAACCATATTCATGCAAATTCTTCCGGGTTCCAACTTAACAAATGACCATACATCTCTAAATTGTTCGATGAGATCTCTTTCCTTAATCATCAAGGCAGAAACACTTATAGTCTTTCTACTTAAGGCGTCAGCCACAACGTTCGCCTTGCCGGGTGGTACAACAACTGGAAATCATAATCCTTTAAAAACTCCAGCCATCTCCGCTGTCTCATATTCAGCTCTTTTTGGTCATACAAGTACTTCAAGCTCTTGTGGTCACTGAAGATGTTGAATGTCGCTCCATATAGGAAATGTCTCCATATCTCTTCGAGCAAAAACCACACAATGCCAACTCCAAATCATGAGTCGGGTAATTCTTTTCATGCACTCGCAACTGTCGCGAAGCATATAGGCTACCACCTTTCGGTGTTGCATAAGGACAGATCCCAAACCTTGATATGAAGCGTCGCAATACACCTCGAACGGTTCATTCGGATCAGGTAACACTAATACAGGTGAGGTAGTCACCCGTTTCTTCAACTCTTGAAAACTCTGCTCACATTTATCAGTCCATTCGAAAGCTTGATTCTTCTTTGTCAATTGAGTGAGCGGTCCGGCAATCTTGGAAAATCCTTCTATGAACCTCCGGTAATATCCAGCTAAACCAACAAAACTACGGACTTAGTCACTGACTTCGGTTGTTCCCACTGCAATATTGCTTCCACTTTGCATGGATCCACTGCGATTCCTTCTTTTGAGATCACATGACCCAAAAACTTCACCTCATCCAGCCAAAATTCGCACTTCGACGACTTGGCATACAGTTCCTTTTCCTTCAAAATCTGAAGAACTATCTTTGAGGTGCTCCGCATGATCCTCCTGATTCCGGGAATATATCAGGATGTCATCAATGAAGACGACAACAAACTTATCCAAGTACGGACGAAAGATGCGGTTCATATAGTCCATGAAAATAGCAGGCGCATTCGTCACACCAAACGGCATCACAAGATACTCGTAATGGCCGTATCGCGTACGGCAGTCTTGGGTATATCCTCCGTCTTCACTCTTATCTGATGATACCCAGATCTCAAGTCAATCTTCGAAAATACCGCTGCCCCCTTCAGTTGGTCCATCAAGTCGTCAATTCTCGGGAGAGGATATTTGTTCTTGATTGTCAACTTGTTCAATTGCCTATAGTCCACACACAATCTCGAGGTACCGTCCTTCTTTCGAACTAGTAGCACAGGTGCTCCCCACGGGGACACACTTGGTCTAACGAACTGCTTCTCTAAAAGCTCTTCTAGCTGCTTCTTAAGTTCGGCTAATTCTGTCGGTGACATTCGGTAAGGTGCTATAGACACGGGACCAGCTCCCGGTACTAGATCAATAGCAAACTCGATTTCACGTGCCGGCGGTAAACCAGGTACTTCTTCAGGGAAGATCTCAGGAAATTCCTTCACTACCGGATAGTACTCAAATCAGCCTCACTCTCAACTTTCAAAGAAGATAATAGCATGTACCCACGAGCTCCTTCTTTCAAGAAAGCTCGTGCTTGGTTGGCCGTCAAGTATCTAGAATTCTCATCCACGGGAAAGACTATGGTCTTACTAGAACAATCTAACGAACATGGTTGGAAGATAACCACCATCCCTAGGATTACATCTAACTGTGAAAGAGGTAAACGGATCAAATCGACGAGAAAAGATTCGACCTTCAACAATCAAAGGACACTTCAAACGGACTTTGGTAGTAACTACCGGTTTATCAGTGGGGGTTGAAACAGTCAATTCAAAAGGTAGTTCAGACACAGGTAAACCAAGTCGTAGCACACAGTCATATGATATGAAAGAATGGGTTGCCCCAGAGTCATACAGTACTTTTAAAAGATTACCTTCTATGGCGCCTTCTCCTTGAATCAAGTCTTCGGATTCGAAGCTTCGGCTCCACTCATAGTATAAACTCGACCTCCGGCTTGCGGTTTCTTGGCTCGGGTTGCATTGACTGAAGGTTCAGCCTTTGCTTGGTTGCAGTCTCTGGACATATGGCCCGGTTTGCCACATCTGAAGCAAATGATTCCTTTTATCGTGCAGTCTCTTGTGAGATGATCCTTCCCACACTTCAGGCATTTGGACGGGTAGGTCGTATTCTGACCGATTCGGTTCCCGAGAAGAACCTCCACTTGAACTTCCACCGGTTTGTTGTTGACTCCCGTTGGTCGGGAATAGGGTTTCTTCCGAAAGCGGTTTGAACCACTTGCCTCCACCTCTTTGGGACCGTACAGGCCCAAAGTTCCCTGTTTCTCGCGTCTCTAGCCTTTGCTCCAAGGCTTCAACTTCGCACAAGTGTCTAACGATTCGAGAATACCTTCATCTTCAAGGTAATCACACTTTCTTTACCTCGTACCTCGGTCCTTCGGTGAATTTCCAGCATTTCCGGGCTTCATCGGTTTGATGCTTTGGTAATGTGTTGAAAATTTCTCCAAGTTCTCAAACTTGGTGCGTATTCGGCCGACAGTCATGTTCCCCTGTCTCGGGTTGAGGAACTCCATCTCCTTTGCGTGTCTCGCATTCGCGAGAAAAGTATTTGCCCAAGAATTTCTCCTTGAACAATTCCCAGTGACCTCTGCTCCTTCGGCTTCTAATGCCCTTTGAGCTCCATTCCACCAGTCTTCGGCATTTCCGACAAGCATAAAAGTTGCATAATTTACCTTCTTGTCTTCCGCACAATTCATGCCACGAAAGACTTTTTCCAGCTCCTTGATCCATAGATTGGCCTTGTCGGGATCAAACTCCCCCTTGAATTGCGGAGGGTTATGACGACGAAACTCTGCTAAGTTTTGCGCGTCGGCAGTCGCCTCGAGCTGTTGAGCAGCTCTTTCTTGTTGTTGAGTAGCGCGTTCATTTTGTTGGGCGATGACTTCAGCCATTCTCTGCATCGCTTCAATAGCAGCTGCCATATCTCCACCTCTTGCCATCTTGCTTTTCTCTCAAATTAGATTACTGAAAACATAAGAAAAGTCAGAGGAATCCACTCAAGACACCCATCACAGAGATTCACACAGAGCCTGACAAGACAGGACTCACACTCAAGACCCAAAGAAAACATAAACCGGGGCTCTGATACCAACTTAATGTAACGCCCCTTTTTGGGAGGGAACGTCACATTGTCAAATAAAATAAAATGCGGAAAATTAGATGAACAACGATTAAGACCCGGTTCATTTTAATTAATTGATGTTTAACCATGTGAGCAAAATTGGTAATATTTTTTTTTTATAATAATAATAATAATGATACTACGGAGTGCGGATAAAAGTAACGAATAAAACAATACATAGAAATTTGCACCTGAATAACATGCATACATATATATAGAATTTAATACAACTGTTTCATAAATACAAGCACAGCCATCATCAAAAAGCAAAACTATACCCACCCCAGGGAAACATGCATATATACCCTCATGCATATACAAAATATACAGCCCAAATCAAAAAGAAAGATACATCGGGCCCCCAAAAACAAAAACACTGCGGCCATCGGTAGCCACCAATGATCATCGACCCTCAAATATAAAAGGGACCGATTCGGGATCATCGGGAGGACCCTCATCGGGGATCTTCCTCATCCGAGGACTCATCCATAGGAACCACGGAGGCGCGGGACGGGCCGAGCGGTGGAATCGAAAGAATCCTCTGCGGAGTGTAATAACGGGAACCCCACATCTCCCGATAGGCGGGTAAAACTCCGGGCGTAAGGCGAGGTAGCAAGTGAGGACGGGTGCCTCATGGCGTCTCCAGCAAGTGATATCGACACGTCTCCCACATACACACAGGCGGTCGGAGTTTAGGTTGATGTGCCGGCACTCCGGCCCTCCAAGGAAGGTCGGACGCACATCTCCCAAAAATCCGCGCATGCGTGCGGACATCGTCGCGGTCAAAGTCAATCTGTGCGGGCCGGAAGCGGGAAGGCGGGCTCTTCTATCTCTTCACCGTCGTCTTCGATCGGTACAAGGGTGCACATAAACGACAAATAATAGAAGCACGGGGAAAGAGGTAAGATATCCTACCATCAATACCAATACAAACCAAGAACCGAACGGCGCATAACGCCCACGTAGCATGTAAAGGCAATAAATAAGCTTTTAAACAGATAACCAGGTCAAGCAATCATTAATAGAGGTAATGAATAATTCATAATATCCAGGCGCGTTAAATTCGAGACGGTTAAATATCATGTAAACAATAATTTTCAGATGTCAGAATATTCCATGATGCATGGACACAATATTCAATTTCCTACTCCATGGAGCTAGACTCAAACAGTCGGAGAGAAAGATCAGGAGACATGTACGTGACTCATTGCCGAGGCCGGTGCTATCAATAATTTTTCTCGTGCACAATCATGGCATTGCACGGACATTCTACACTAGATCACGATATAGGACAGGTGTCAAGTCCGGATCGTCGGTGCGTTGCATCGGTTTGCCCCACGGGCAAAGGAGCTACCAACTACCCATTGTGGAGGACCCGCACCCCGACGCCCCCCAAGGTCATAACAAGACCCACACTTGTCTACTCGCACCCGCACTAAGGTGTGTTCAATCTCCTAGGCAACTTGGCCTTACAACAGTCCACACGGACATCACAATGCATAAGACACTATGCATGCTCATGTATGATCCACAATCTCATACAAATTCACAATATACCACATTTGATCAAGAGAGTGCAATAAGCAAATTTGCATCCAAAAAGAATCCAATATCAACATAATATCAATTTATAAATCAAGGAACATATTTTTGGTCCATTATGGATTTCTAAAATCTCTAAGTCTTATGAAAATTATCTCATTGGTTCATTAAGGTTTATGAAATCCTTAAGCTCTTGTATTCTTTGATTACTTGTAATCCTAGTATTGGGTTATGAAATCTTGACTCAAATTTTCACCTAGAGGTCATGGTCTTCCCAAGGTTTCAAATAAATCATGTTCACATCATTAGGTCCATTTACTTGTTGTTTTGATCCAAGCTATTTGATTCTTATGATTACCTTCCAAATTTAGCTCATTTCCTAAGTCTTAACCACAATCCATCATAAAATTTATTGTTGCAAGTTTCCTACTATTAATCTACGTTTTTAATTGCTTGATTAATTCAAGTCTTGATGTCTCAAATTTTTGCTATCTTTTCCCTCATTCAAGCTCTCAAAACCGTGGCACTCAAGAGGTCCAACAACCAGAATTTTATCCACTTTGATCACCCTTAACTACTTGATTTAATTAGCCTTACATTGATCAAAATTTAAGCATTATTTCCCTTTCATTTTCCAAAAACAGCCCAAAAACAGCCCCAAAACAGAGTCAAAAACCGTGACACATGTAATGGTCCAGCAACCAGAATTTTGTCTACTTTAATCACCCTTAACTACTTGATTTAATTAGCCTTACATTGATCAAAATTTAAGCATCATTTCCCTTCATTTTCCAGCCCAAAAACAGCCCCAAAACAGAGTCAAAAACCGTGACACATGTAATGGTCCAGCAACCAGAATTTTGTCCACTTTAATCACCCTTAACTACTTGATTTAATTAGCCTTACATTGATCAAAATTTAAGCATCATTTCCCTTCATTTTCCAGCCCAAAAACAGCCCCAAAACAGAGTCAAAACCGTGACACATGTAATGGTCCAGCAACCAGAATTTTCAGCAAGCAAGCATGGAGTTCAATCACAAAATTACATGAATAATTAACCACTCAATCAACTACTCAAAGCTAAATTAAAATAACATTCAAGAAACCAATTTCAAGCAATTTTCAAGAACAACACCATGTGGTTTTTCTTCCAAAAATCAAATACGAGATTCCTAGTTGCTAAAGAGGTTGAGGAGGATTAATCTTCCTCTTACCAAGATGAAGAACCAAGAAAAATTCCAAGAGCACTTGATTTTCGGATTTTAAGCTCCAAAAACCCTAGAAAATGTGGTCCAAGTTAGAACAATGTAATGGTGTGAAAAAGAAGAAGAAAATGACCATTAAATCAAGAGAAAACCAGAAACAAAATGGGAAGGTAAATCTGAAAATTTTCAGCCATGGGAGCTCACCTTCAAAGCTTGAGAAATGGTTGAAGATGGAAGCTTTCTTGAAAACTCCAAGCACAAAAGATGATGAGAAGGAGTAGGAGATTAAGAAAATATGGTTGGTGTAAATTTTTATGAATGTTGGGGTTTCATGAGGTGGCTGGACGTGTGGTGCTGGAAAAAGGAAGAAGAAAAGGTTTGAAGAGAGAAGAAGAAGAAGAAACGTAAAAGAAGAAAGAAAGGTGCTTTTTGGTGATAATGCCTTTAGTTGTAATATTAGGATATTAGAATTGATTCTTTCTCTTTGGTGGGCTGCAGATCACGTACGTGAGAGAGAGAATTGAGTGACAAAAATTGGCTTCCTTTGGAAGCTAATTCATGTGGTCAAAGCTTGGGGTCAAAGCTTCTTAAGGAAGCTTGAATATTTAACTATTAAATTTGAATTAAAGTGGATAGATTTGATATAAAGTGGATTACATTAGGATAATGTGATAGTATTTTTATTACACACTATTATCCAATAGATAATAGTTACAGTTGACAGAAGTCAGTATTTAATTAATCTGACAGATGAATTTTTCGCTGTACTGATTTAATTGTATCAGTAAAGATTTCTCAAAAATTGCGAAACCTCGTAAACTGTGTCAAGTCTCGGGTTTAGTAAGATCCCCCGTCGACTTATCCATAGTCCAAGGTTCTCAGAGAAAACATCGCGTTTCCCCGATTACGCTTTCAGTAGTACAACGCAAAACGAGGAATATATTAAAATATTCGACGGTTCCGGAAAATTCCCAGAAAATTCTCAAAAATTGCAAATATTATAAAACGACTATCCGTCATATAATTTTCCAATTTTTGAAGCACTACAGTCGTTTTCACGACTCTGCTCGAGTTTCACGCGAACGAGAAATATATTAAAATATTCGTCGTTTCCGAAAAATTCCAGAAAAATTCACATAAATCACAAATATTGGAAAATGACTATTCATGGTGAAATAATCAATTTCTGGGGTGTTACACTGGTCTCAGCAATTCTCAGCCAGGTGTGCACGTAAAACGAGAATATATTAAAATATTCGTCGTTTAGAAAAATTCCAGAAAAATTCCTAAAAATCAAGAATATTATAAAACGATGATTCATGATCAAATATGTATTTTTGGAATGTTACAACACTCCCTACTAAAAGGAATTTCGTCCTCGAAATTTACATACCTTAAAATAATTACGGATATTGCTCCTTCATCTTATCTTCCAATTCCCAAGTCGCATCACCAGTTGCTTCATTCCAAATCACCTTTACCAATGGAATCTCCTTGCCTCGTAGTTGCTTTATCCGTCGATCCTCGATTCTCGCGGGAGACGTTTCATAGGTCGAGGTTCTCTTTTAAGTGTACTTGTGTCCGGTGCTATGACATGACTTGGATCAGGTAAATATTTACGAAGTTGTGACACATGGAATACATTATGTATGTTTGCAAGAATAGGGGTAAGGCTATACGGTAAGCTACTTTGGACCTATCCGACGAAGAATTTGGTAAGGTCCAAGAAATTTTGGAGTGAGTTTTCTAGATTTCAAGGCCGGCCGACCCCAGTCGTGGGTGTGACTTTCAGGAACACATGCTCACCTTCTTCAAACTCAAGAGGCTTTCTTCTCTTATCCGCATAGCTCTTCTGTCGGCTCTGAGCGGTTCTCATCTTCTCTTGAATCATTTTAACCTTCTCAGTCGTCTGTTGGATAATATCCGGTCCAATCGTAAGACGCTCGCCGTCTTGGTACCAACATAATGGTGTTCGACACCGTCTTCCATACAGAGCTTCATAGGGTGCCATCCCTATACTCGAATGATAAGCTTTATTGTAGGTGAACTCCACCAGTGGTAGAACTTCATCCCAACTTCCAGTCTGTTCCATAGAACAAGCTCTAAGTAGGTCTTCTAGAGATTGGATCGTTCTTTCCGATTGACCATCGGTTTGCGGATGATATGCTGAACTCAGGCGCAATCTTGTCCCCAACGAAGCTTGTAAACTTTGCCAAAACTTTGAGGTAAACCTCGGATCTCTATCCGAGATTATACTCGTAGGCACACCATGTAATCTCGACAATTTCCCCAATATACAGTCGGGTCAGCTTTTCCAAATGTACCTTATGTTAATCGGGAGGAAATGAGCCGATTTTGTAAGTCGATCAACTATTACCCAAATCGAGTCATGTCCCATCCTCGTCCTTGGCAATCCCACAACAAAGTCCATTGCGATGTTTGTCCCACTTCCATTCAGGAATAGACAATGGTTGCGACAACCAAACGGTCGGCGATGTTCCACTTTGGCTTTTTGACGGACTAGACAAGTCGATACACATCTAGTGACATCACTTTTTAGTCCATGCCACCGAACAACTTCTTCAAGTCTTGGTACATCTTCGTTATACCAGGGTGCATACTTAGCTTGCTAGTGTGGGCGTGATCCACAATATATCGTCTAAGCTCTTGGTCACGAGGAATGCAAACTCTACCTCGGAATCTCAGAATTCCATCTGTTCCTTCTTCGAACTCTGTTTTCTCGCCTTGTTTCATTTGTTCTCTTATTCCTTGCAAGAATTCATCGGTCTTCTGTTTTTCCGTATGTCTTCCATCAACTCGCTTGAGATGGTAACCATATTCATGCAAATTCTTCCGGTTCCAACTTAACAAATGACCATACATCTCTAAATTGTTCGATGAGATCTCTTTCCTTAATCATCAAGGCGAAACACGATAGTCTTTCTACTTAAGGCGTCGGCCACAACGTTCGCCTTGCCGGGGTGGTACAACAACCGGAAATCATAATCCTTTAAAAACTCCACCATCTCCGCCGTCTCATATTCAGACTCTTTACGGTCATACAAGTACTTCAAGCTCTTGTGGTCACTGAAGATGTTGAATGTCGCTCCATATAGGAAATGTCTCCATATCTTGAGCAAAAACCACAAATTTGCCAACTCCAAATCATGAGTCGGGTAATTCTTTTCATGCACTCGCAACTGTCGCGAAGCATAGGCTACCACCTTTCGGTGTTGCATAAGGACAGATCCCAAACCTTGATATGAAGCGTCGCAATACACCTCGAACGGTTCATTCGGATCAGGTAACACTAATACAGGTGAGGTAGTCAGTCGTTTCTTCAACTCTTGAAAACTCTGCTCACATTTATCAGTCCATTCGAAAGCTTGATTCTTCTTTGTCAATTGAGTGAGCGGTCCGACAATCTTGGAAAACCTTCTATGAACCTCCGGTAATATCCAGGCTAAACCAACAAAACTACGGACTTCGTCACGACTTCGGTTGTTCCCACTTTCAATCTTGCTTCCACTTTGCATGGATCCACTGCGATTCCTTCTTTTGAGATCACATGACCCAAAAACTTCACCTCATCCAGCCAAAATTCGCACTTCGACGACACTTGGCATACGGTTCCTTTTCCTTCAAAATCGAAGAACTACTTTGAGGTGCTCCGCATGATCCTCCCGATTAGGGAATATATCGGGATGTCATCAATGAAGACGACAACAAACTTATCCAAGTACGGACGAAAGATGCGGTTCATATAGTCCATGAAAATAGCGGCGCATTCGTCACACCAAACGGCATCACAAGATACTCGTAATGGCCGTATCGCGTACGGCGTCTTGGGTATATCCTCCGTCTTCACTCTTATCGATGATACCCGGATCTCAAGTCAATCTTCGAAAATACCGCTGCCCCTTCAGTTGGTCCATCAAGTCGTCAATTCTCGGGAGAGGATATTTGTTCTTGATTGTCAACTTGTTCAATTGCCTGTAGTCCACACACAATCTCGAGGTACCGTCCTTCTTTCGAACTAGTAGCACAGGTGCTCCCCACGGGGACACACTTGGTCTAACGAACTGCTTCTCCAAAAGCTCTTCTAGCTGCTTCTTAAGTTCGGCTAATTCTGATCGGTGACATTCGGTACGGTGCTATAGACACGGGACCAGCTCCGTACTAGATCAATAGCAAACTCGATTTCACGTGCGGCGGTAAACCGGTACTTCTTCGGGGAAGATCTCGGGAAATTCCTTCACTACTGGGAATAGTACTCAAATCGGCCTCACTCTCGACTTTCAAAGAAGATAATAGCATGTATACCCCCGAGCTCCTTCTTTCAAGAAAGCTCGTGCTTGGTTGGCCGTCAAGTATCTAGAATTCTCATCCACGGGAAAGACTATGGTCTTACTAGAACAATCTAACGAGAACATGGTTGGAAGATAACCAGTCCATCCCTAGGATTACATCTAAGCTGTGAAAGAGGTAAACAGGATCAAATCGACGAAAAAGATTCGACCTTCAACAATCAAAGGACACTTCAAACGGACTTTGGTAGTAACTACCGGTTTATCGGTGGGGGTTGAAACAGTCAATTCAAAAGGTAGTTCGGACACGGGTAAACCAAGTCGTAGCACACGGTCATATGATATGAAAGAATGGGTTGCCCCGAGTCATACGATACTTTTAAAAGATTACCTTCTATGGCGCCTTCTCCTTGAATCAAGTCTTCGGATTCGAAGCTTCGGCTCCACTCATAGTATAAACTCGACCTCGGCTTGCGGTTTCTTGGCTCGGGTTGCATTGGTGAAGGTTCGGCCTTTGCTTGGTTGCGGTCTCGGACATATGGCCGGTTTGCCACATCGAAGCAAATGATTCCTTTTATCGTGCGAGTCTCTTGTGAGATGATCCTTCCCACACTTCGAGGCATTTGGACGGGTAGGTCGTATTCGACCGGTTCGGTTCCCGAGAAGAACCTCCACTTGAACTTCCACCGGTTTGTTGTTGACTCCCCGTTGGTCGGGAATAGGGTTTCTTCGAAAGCGGTTTGAACCACCGCCTCCACCTCTTTGGGACCGTACGAGCCCAAAGTTCTGTTTCTCGCGTCTCTAGCCTTTGCTCCAAGGCTTCAACTTCCGACAAGTGTCTAACGATTCGAGAATACCTTCATCTTCAAGGTAATCACGGCTTTCTTTACCTCGTACCTCGGTCCTTCGGTGAATTTCCAAGCATTTCCAGGCTTCATCAGTTTGATCTTGGTAATGTGTTGAAAATTTCTCCAAGTTCTCAAACTTGGCTGCGTATTCGCTGACAGTCATGTTCCCCTGTCTCAGGTTGAGGAACTCCATCTCCTTTGCGTGTCTCGCATTCGCGGGAAAGTATTTGCCCAAGAATTTCTCCTTGAACAATTCCCAGTGACCTCTGCTCCTTCGGCTTCTAATGCCCTTTGAGCTCCATTCCACCAGTCTTCGGCATTTCCGACAAGCATAAAAGTTGCATAATTTACCTTCTTGTCTTCCGCACAATTCATGCCACGAAAGACTTTTTCCAGCTCCTTGATCCATAGATTAGCCTTGTCGGGATCAAACTCCCCCTTGAATTGCGGAGGGTTATGACGACGAAACTCTGCTAAGTTTTGCGCGTCGGCAGTCGCCTCAAGTTATTGAGCAACTCTTTCTTGTTGTTGAGTAGCGCGTTCATTTTGTTGGGCGATGACTTCACCATTCTCGCATCGCTTCAATAGCGGTGCCATATCTCCACCTCTTGCCATCTTGCTTTTCTCTCAAATTGGATTACGAAAACATAAGAAAACTCGGAGGAATCCACTCAAGACACCCATCACGAGAGATTCACACAAAGCACAAACAAGACAGACTCACACTCAAGACCCAAAGAAAACATAAACCGGGCTCGATACCAACTTAATGTAACGCCCTTTTTGGGAGGGAACGTCACATTGTCAAATAAAATAAAATGCGGAAAATTAATGAACAACGATTAAGACCCGGTTCATTTTAATTAATTAATGTTTAACCATGTGAGCAAAATTGGTAATATTTTTTTTTTTTTAATAATAATAATAATATACTACGGAGTGCGGATAAAAGTAACGAATAAAACAATACATAGAAATTTGCACTGAATAACATGCATACATATATATATAGAATTTAATACAACTGTTTCATAAATACAAGCACAGCCATCATCAAAAAGCAAAACTATACCCACCCCAAGGGAAACATGCATATATACCCTCTCATGCATATACAAAATATACAGCCCAATCAAAAAGAAAGATACATCGGGCCCCCAAAAAAAAAAACACGGCACCATCGGTAGCCACCAATGATCATCGACCCCTCGGAATAAAAAGGGACCGATTCGGGATCATCGGGAGGACCCTCATCGGGATCTTCCTCATCCGAGGACTCATCCATAGGAACCACGGGGCGCGGGACGGAGCCCGAGCGGTGGAATCGAAAGAATCCTCTGCGGAGTGTAATAACGGGAACCCCACATCTCACGATAGGCGGTAAAACTCCGGCGTAAGGCGAGGTAGCAAGTGAGGACGGGTGCCTCATGGTGTCTCCGGGCAAGTGATATCGACACGTCTCCCACATACACGCACGGCGGTCGGAGTTTAGGTTGATGTGCCGGCACTCGGCCCTCCAAGGAAGGTCGGACGCACATCTCCCAAAAATCCGCGCATGCGTGCGGACATCGTCGCGGTCAAAGTCAATCCTGTGCGGGCCGAAGCCGGGAAGGCAGGCTCTTCTCTCTTCACCGTCGTCTTCGATCAGTACAGGGTGCACATAAACAGCAAGTAATAGAAGCACAGGGAAAGAGGTAAGATATCCTACCCTCAATACCAATACAGCAACCAAGAACCGAACGGCGCATAACGCCCACGTAGCATGTAAAGGCAATAAATAAGCTTTTAAACAGATAACCAGTCAAGCAATCATTAATAGAGGTAATGAATAATTCATAATATCCAGGCAGTTAAATTCAGACAGTTAAATATCATGTAAACAATAATTTTCAGATGTCAGAATATTCCATGATGCATGGACACAATATTCAATTTCCTACTCCATGGAGCTAGACTCAAACAGTCGGAGAGAAAGATCAGGAGACATGTCTGTGACTCGGCTGCCGAGGCCAGTGCTATCAATAATTTTTCTCGTGCACAATCATGGCATTGCACAGACATTCTACACTAGATCACGATATAGGACAGTGTCAAGTCCGGATCGTCGGTGCGTTTGCATCGGTTTGCCCCACGGGCAAAGGAGCTACCAACTACCCATTGTGGAGGACCCGCACCCCGACGCCCCCAAGGTCATAACAAGACCCACACTTGTCTACTCGCACCCGCACTAAGGTGTGTTCAATCTCCTAGGCAACTTGGCCTTACAACAGTCCACACGGACATCACAATGCATAAGACACTATGCATGCTCATGTATGATCCACAATCTCATACAAATTCATAATATACCACATTTGATCAAGAGAGTGCAATAAGCAAATTTGCATCCAAAAGAACCCAATATCAACATAATATCAATTTATAATTCAAGGAACATATTTTTGGTCCATTATGGATTTCTAAAATCTCTAAGTCTTATGAAAATTATCTCATTGGTTCATTAAGGTTTATGAAATCCTTAAGCTCTTGTATTCTTTGATTACTTGTAATCCTAGTATTGGGTTATGAAATCTTAACTCAAATTTTCACCTAAAGGTCATGGTCTTCCCAAGGTTTCAAATAAATCATGTTCACATCATTAGGTCCTTTTACTTGTTGTTTTGATCCAAGCTATTTGATTCTTATGTTTACCTTCCAAATTTAGCTTATTTCCTAAGCCTTAACCACAATTCATCATAAAATTTATTGTTGCAAGTTTCCTACTATTAATCTACGTTTTTAATTGCTTGATTAGTTCAAGTCTTGATGTCTCAAATTTTTGCTACCTTTTCCCTCATTCAAGCTCTCAAAACCGTGGCACTCAAGAGGTCCAACAACCAGAATTTTATCCACTTTGATCACCCTTAACTACTTGATTTAATTAGCCTTACATTGATCAAAATTTAAGCATTATTTCCTTCATTTTCCACCCAAAAATTTGACACATGTAATGGTCATTTTGTCCACTTTAATCACCCTTAACTACTTGATTTAATTAGCCTTACATTGATCAAAATTTAAGCATCATTTCCCTTCATTTTCCAGCCCAAAAACAGCCCCAAAACAGAGTCAAGAACCATGACACATGTAATGGTCCAGCAACCAGAATTTTGTCCACTTTAATCACCCTTAACTACTTGATTTAATTAGCCTTACATTGATCAAAATTTAAGCATCATTTCCCTTCATTTTCCAGCCCAAAAACAGCCCCAAAACAGAGTCAAGAACCGTGACACATGTAATGGTCCAGCAACCAGAATTTTCAGCAAGCAAGCATGGAGTTCAATCACAAAATTACATGAATAATTAACCACTCAATCAACTACTCAAAGCTAGATTAAAATAGCATTCAAGAAACCAATTTCAAGCAATTTTCAAGAACAACCACCATGTGGTTTTTCTTCCAAAAATCAAATACGAGATTCCTAGTTGCTAAAGAGGTTGAGGAGGATTAATCTTCCTCTTACCAAGATGAAGAACCAAGAAAAATTCCAAGAGCACTTGATTTTCGGATTTTAAGCTCCAAAAACCCTAGAAAATGTGGTCCAAGTTAGAACAATGTAATGGTGTGAAAAAGAAGAAGAAAATGACCATTAAATCAAGAGAAAACCAGAAACGAAAATGGGAAGGTAAATCTGAAAATTTTCAGCCATGGGAGCTCACCTTCAAAGCTTGAGAAATGGTTGAAGATGGAAGCTTTCTTGAAAACTCCAAGCACAAAAGATGATGAGAAGGAGTAGGAGATTAAGAAAATATGGTTGGTGTAAATTTTTATGAATGTTGGGGTTTCATGAGGTGGCTGGACGTGTAGGTGCTGGAAAAGGAAGAAGAAGAAAAGGTTTGAAGAGAGAAGAAGAAGAAGAAACGTAAAAGAAGAAAGAAAGGTGCTTTTTGGTGATAATGCCTTTAGTT
Organism: Ormosia emarginata; assembly: GCA_029884605.1. NCBI lineage: Eukaryota > Viridiplantae > Streptophyta > Magnoliopsida > Fabales > Fabaceae > Ormosia > Ormosia emarginata. The sequence continues at coordinate 41,076,304 of JAQQTP010000074.1, read as the reverse complement.
GTAATATTAGGATATTAGAATTGATTCTTTCTCTTTGGGTGGGCTGCAGATCACGTAAATGAGAGAGAAGAGTGAGTGACAAAAATTGGCTTCCTTTGGAAGCTAATTCATGTGGTCAAAGCTTGGGGTCAAAGCTTCTTAAGGAAGCTTGAATATTTAACTATTAAATTTGAATTAAAGTGGATAGATTTGATATAAAGTGGATTACATTAGGATAATGTGATAGTATTTTTATTACACACTATTATCCAATAGATAATAGTTACAGATTAATGAAGTCGGTATTTAATTAATCGACAGATGAATTTTTCATTTGTCTTGATTTAATTGTATCGGTAAAGATTTCTCAAAATTGCGAAACCTCGTAAACTGTGTCAAGTCTCGGGTTTAGTAAGATCCCCGTCGACTTATCCATAGTCCAAGGTTCTCGAGAGAAAACATCGCGTTTCCACGATTACTCGCTCGATCGCACGCGCAAAACGAGGAATATATTAAAATATTCGACGGTTAGGAAAATTCCCAGAAAATTCTCAAAAATTGCAAATATTATAAAACGACTATCCGTCATATAATTTTCCAATTTTTGAAGCACTACTGATCGTTTTCACGACTCTGCTCGAGTTTCACGCGAACGAGAAATATATTAAAATATTCGTCGTTTAGAAAAATTCCAAAAAAATTCACATAAATCACAAATATTGGAAAATGACTATTCATGGTGAAATAATCAATTTCTGGGGTGTTACACTGGTCTCAGCAATTCTCACCAGGTGTGCACGTAAAACGAGGAATATATTAAAATATTCGTCGTTTCCGAAAAATTCTAGAAAAATTCCTAAAAATCAAGAATATTATAAAACGATGGTTCATGATCAAATATGTATTTTTTGGAATGTTACAGGCAAACTCTATTTCTGAATAACAGCGCAGCACAAGGGTTTAGGAAACCTTGTTCTTAGTTTGCGGTGCAAGGGTTTACCACGACATGAAGTGTTCATGTCCTCACGAGTTCTGGAAACCATGTTTCTGGATAGGTGACGGCGGCCATGAAGTGTTCATGTGATAGCTGCATGAAGGTTCAAATTCCTGTCGGGGCACTGCCCCGAGCCCTATGCTATCTCTGCATAGCGCATCTTTTATAAGGCGGGAAATTCAGATCTGTTTTTATGACTCACAAAAATAATGATAATAATAATGTATTATTGTTTGAGTTTTTGTGTACTTTGTGGTGCATGGTAAATGGTTATAGCCTTTGTCCTCTTTTTATGGTATTTTGGTGATTTTAAAATATGACCTGCGTGTCGTGCCTTTCCCTCTACATTCTGATTGTACATTCCCTTCTCACCTAACTCCCCTTGAATGTAAAAGAGGTTTCTATATAATATAATCTTAATGTGGAGGTATGAAGGCAGCATTAAATGAGGACGTTGCTGGAAGACGCTTGTGAAGCTGGTTCGCTCCCTCGTTTTAGTTAATGGTTCTCTCTTAGGGGCCATAACCATGTCACATTTATTATATGCTTTATATGTATGAGATGCATGGATGATGTTTATGGTATGATAAACAGCTTAATAAATGGTGAGATCCAATAATAATAAAAATTTCCTCAAAAGTAAATATTAAGTCATTATGTGATGCCTTCCAATACGTGGCACTCGTCAAGACTAGTATCGATTAAGTGTAGGTTTGCCAAAGCAGGATGCCTTTATCTATATTAGTAAGACACGATGGGATAATAGTAATATCCAACTGCCAACCATTAGATTTGACTTAACTAGGCCATTTCAATAGGATTGAAGGCTTAGAGGCATGGAGTTAGGCTTTAGTCCATTGGATGGATTAGAATAAGTGTTATTCACCTAACTATCCAAGAGTTGTATGTGATGTAAATGGACAAAGTTTCCTACCTAAATAACTGAATTTTGGGTGATCAACCAAAACTGACTCAAAGCTAGGTGAAATATGGATCTTAGCCCACTAGGAAATCTTACGATAGGATTTTCTGAGTCAATTCTGAGGGTCATTCATTTGAATAAAATAGTGGGAGACATATTTAATTAAAGATCTTGTTAAATATGTTTATGACATGATACTTATATTTTGCGTATTTCTATTTATAGATTACCATGACAACAAACACATCAAGTAACTTATCATTGCGATCAATCCTTGAGAAGGACAAGTTGTCTAGGACAAATTTCCTAGACTGGTACAGGAACTTTAGGATTGTTCTTAAGCAAAAGAAAAAGTTATATGTTCTAGAACAGTAGACCATTGACTAAGGGCAAAGTCGACCTACGAGTTAGAAATTAAGCAAAGTTTGTTGCATTAGCCGTAGGGACTTATCTTTTATCTTTGCCCATTGGGCCTGTAATAGAGTTAGAGAGTTGCTATTTTGTGTCTGCCATAAGCAGGAATATCATTTCTGTTTCTTGTTTAGATAAGAAAGGCTTTACTTTTATTATAAAGGACAAATGTTGTTCTATTTATTTGAATGATATTCTTTTATGGTAGTGCACAATTGAGTAATGGACTTTATGCCTTTGATCTCAAAACACACGTCTATAACATAAGTAAAAAGAGGTTTAAATCAAACGACATGAACCCAACTGATCTCTGACATTGTCATTTGGGCCATATAAATGAGAAACGCATCTCTAAACTCCATAAATATGGATTCTTGGACTCGTTTGATTCCGAATCATATGAGATATGTGAATCTTGTTTATTGGGAAAGATGACAAAGGCCTTATTCACTGGACAAGGTGAAAAGGCTAGTGATCTTTTGGGCCTTATATATAGTGATGTATGTGGAACCCTAAACACACTGGCTAGAGGCGGTTTTCAGTACTTCATTACATTTATTGATGATTTCAGTAGATATAGATTTATATACCTTATGAAGCATAAATCAGAATCCTTTGAAAAGTTTAAGAAGTTCAAGAATAAAGTACAAAACTAACTTGGCAAGAGTATTAAAGTCCTTCGGTCAGATCGAGGTGGTGAATACTTGAGTCAACAGTTTGACAATCATCTGAAAGAGTGTGGGATAATATCTCAACACACTCCTCCAGGAACACCATAATGGAATGGTCTCTGAAGGGAGGAACCGCACCTTGTTGGACATGGTCCGATCCATAATGAGTCATATAGACCTTCTAGGCTTTTTTTGGGGACATGCTCTGTTAACAGTAGCTTTCATACTTAACTGTGTTACATCTAAAAAAGTTCAAAAGACACCATATGAGGTATGGACTGGGAGACGGCCTAGTATGTCTTTCATGAAGATTTGGGATTGCGAAGCTTATGTCAAACGTCAAGTTTCTGATAAGCTTGGGCCCAAATCAGATAAATGCTTCTTTGTGGGGTATCCCAAGGAAACCAAGGGATACTATTTGTATAATCCTACCAAAAGCAAAGTGTTTGTCACACAAACTGTCGTATTCCTAAAAAAAGAGTTTATCTACAAAGAAATCAGTGGGAGAAAAGTAGAACTTGAAGAAGTTCAAGACTCACAGAGTAGCAATGAACCGATAGTGGAAATAAAGCAGCATTCACAAAGTGTTGTGGAATAACATCCTGCTCTAGTAGCACAAGACGTGTGTAACACCCTTGTGGGGATGTCACATTTATGAATAAAATAAAATAAAGATTAATAAAATTCTACCCAAGTTGTAAAACGTTTGTTACTTAGTAATACGGGTTGTAAAATTTTTCTGGTTAAACAGAATATTACGAAATAAAATAACATAGAACATAACATAACAAACTATTATCACACATAATATACATATGTTTTTGTTTTAAGTAGTACAAATAATTTACAACTACAATTATTTAAACCAAAATAGTAAACAAAGCAGTAAGAAGTCTATATATACAAATCGCAGACGCGCCCAAGTACACATCACAGAATTCTAACCCTCTGAAGGATCACTCTCAGATGAAACTTCAGGTGATAAGTATCCAGGATGCCTCGACCCTCTACGGACCCTAGTCCGTGCTGTCGACACGCTGCTAATCTCACTAGGCGCATCAAACATACCACCCCAATGACGCCTAAGAGATAGCGGTAGCTCTACATGTAAATATAACACAGTAGAAAAGATAGGCACTCCATCAAACTCTGTACGTATGGTCACAGTCAGACACCCTATGTACGTAACCGAATCTCTGTCCTCTCGCAGTTGCTAGGTTTCCAAGCCTCCGTGAAAATCCAACCTCACGAAACCAAAGAATCCTGGTAACGTCATACTCACTTAATCAATCTAGGGGATAAGGATGATCGGATGGTTCTTGGTCATCGAACTGATCCTCGGCTTGTTGCTGTTCTTCGTCCTCGGGGTATACACAATCAAGAGGTTGTTCCTCTTCCTCAAACTCTTCTTTTAAAACATAATATAAAATACAAGAAACAATACGTACAAAGAGGTAAGACAATCTATATCACCACAAATATGGTAAATAAGAAAACGACAATACAACAGTTATAACATTTCATATAGTATAGCATACTTTAACAGCATAAATAATAATATAAAATAACACAGAAATTAAGTGTAACAGTATCACATAATGTCACAGATAAAATAGTACAGATAATAATATTATAATGCACAACACATAAATTATATGTAATGCGACTCAACCCTACTCCATGGAGCTACAACCACGACATCGAGAGAATGACCCAAGAAGTTCTATTAGTACCTTAGGTACCCAACCAACTATTGCACTGTCTCACATTGTGTCTATAGCCCACTATCCAAAACATCGTGGTGTAGTATACAGTCCAAACATCATGTAACTACAGGCATTGTACTAACATAGTTCTTACAAGATCTTGATTAAGTATAGCGCGTGTCGAGACCACTAGTGTGTTATCGGTTACCACAGCCTAGAGGAGCGACCAACTGTCCATATGTAGAATAATCCGCACACTAATACCTCTAAGTCCATAAAGAAATGAACCATACTACGCTTATCACACCGACAACACGATGTAATTCACCTCGTCAATCAATTGCCAATTCCACAACGAATCGACTTAACTCTAAAAATATGAACATAACTATAATTACCAAAATACCCTTCAAATCTCAAATAATTACTAAAACGCCCTCAAACATCAAACGCAGTACGTCCCACTTGACAGTACTGTTTTTCAATCTGTCCGGGTCCACCATTTTGGCCCAACAGTAAAACTTACTGTTTTCGTCAATCGCGTAGAAATTTTATCGCGTTTTCACAATTTTGTCGTTTTTACAAACGTTTTTAAATCACATAAATATATTTTACTATTTTTGAAATCGCGTATTATTTTTAAATCGTTTTCTCAATCGCGTAAGGTTTTTAAATCATTTTCTTGTCCAAATCCCTTAAAAATCACTATTTAAATAAACAGAAAATAATATTTAATATGTTTGAGTTACGTAGAATATTTTCCATACCGTATATAATATATTGGATATCTTTTCTATCTTATTTGTCTATTTTTAACAAAAAATGATAGTATTTTGCTTTGAAAATCTATAACAATGGTTTTCTAAATTTTTCTGTTAAAATTTCTTTTGATTATATTACAACCATCTAATTACACTTTTGAAAACTGCTAATGGGCTTCAAAACATAAAGTGAGCTCTACGTTAGAAATTTTACAAAAGCTACTGTATTTTCTCCTAAATAGTAAAATCATTAGTTTTAGCTTTTTAAACTTAATCCACTCACTTTTATTCCTTAAAACTCATTGTACTAAAATCTTTTTGACATTATTACTTAACCTTGACAGAAAACAATTTTAGAAACTAAAAACACTTAACTTTGGCATGTTGGCCGAAATCCATAAACTTGTCATTTGATCCATAGATTTGTTTTTCTTGCTCTAAATCAATTTGTATCTTGTCAATTTACCTAAGTTAATTAAATCACTCTTTTAGAAAATGGTTGAGAACATTTTGGTTCCCATTTTGTGTTGAGGCCGTGAGCCTTGTATTTGTGCTCTTTGGAACACACATGCAAACCTTGCATATTATTCACATCCTACTAATTATTCATGCATTACTAACACATACAATATATTCAAAGCTTGTAGACATGCATATCAATACAAATCACAATTAAGAAAGCTATTACAACAAGCACACAAATGAATCCTTATGGATTCTACAATCACAAATAATTCCATTTTCTTATCACCACCCAAGGATGATAAGATTCAAGTCTTCCTCTTACCTTAAATGAAGACAAACTCTTCTCCTCTCCTTCCTATAGATTTCGGTTTCACCCTCCAAGAACCTAAGGATCTTAAACAAAATTTTAAAGAGTTACTACTATAAGAGAAAAGTGATAGAAAACTTAATAAACCTAACCCTTCTCTCCCCCTTGTAGCCATGGAGTCACTTGGAGAGGTGTCCACTTTGGTTGGCTTCATCCAAGCCTTAGAAATGATCAAAGGCTAACATAAACCCTTGGCCTCCAAGCTTAGCTCTCATTGGTTGATACTAACCTAGTCATTGCATAACTATGCACTTCTTGGAGCTTCCAAAAGCTCTTGGCCGTGTGGCCTCCTTAGGCAACTAACCAAGTTTGCTTCTCCTTAGCTATTTAGTTACACCTAGGTGAAACAATCTAATTACTTATCTAACTAGTTAGTTACTTAGGTTAACTTAGTTAACTTGGTACTAATAGATTTTTACTAACTTAGAAACCAACTAAATAGTTAAATAATTTACTATCACTTAGTTACTTAACAAGTCTTCTAAACTAATTTAATTAGGTTTCAAACTAACTAGCTTAGGTTTTCTAATTATAAACTAATTAGTCTAACCACTTTTGTTGACCTCATCCTATTGGTTAGAAATTTCAAGCCTACTTCGTTGACTTGCTCTCATTGGCTTAGAAATTTCTCTAGCCAAAATCGTTGACTGTTACTCTAAACATGGGTCCTGCAAAATATTTCCGGGTTCGCTGTCATCTATTTATACTGCCTAATAAAATAATATTATAATAATATAAAATTATTTTATTTCACAAGATAAATCCTAAAAATTAAAAGATTAATAACAAGATATCATTCAAATTGGGTTTAGTAAGATCCCCCAGCTTTGAATAATTAAAATAAGATTTTTCCGGCCCGAAAATTATTATTTTCCTGACTCGAAGTAAATCACACAAAAAGTCTAAATAAAATCACAGACAATAAAATATAACACTATATCACATAGAAAAACAACAAACAGTACAATTCGGGACACAACGATTATTTATCCTAAAGTTTGGGGTGTTACAACCTGCGTAGGTCTAACAGGATACGTCATCAACCAAAGAGATATGGATTTCTCATGACCCAACAAGGTGACGTATTGCTCATGGATCAAGATGAGCCTGTGACTTAACAGGAAGCCATTATTGGCCCAGAATCTGAGAAATGGCTTAAGGCCATGAGATTTGAAATGGAATCCATGTATGCCAACCAGGTATGGACCTTGATTGACCCACCTGAAGGGTAAAATCCATTGGGTGCAAGTGGGTTTTCAAGAAGAAAATCGATATAGATGGTAATGTGCACACCTTTAAGGCGCGATTAGTGGCTAAAGGTTTCAAGCAAATTCATGGTGTAGACTATGATGAGACTTTTTCCTTTTTCCCCAGTTGCGATGCTTAAATCCGTTCGGATCTTGCTTGCTATTGCAGTATAACATGATTATGAAATCTGGTAAATGGATCTCAAAATTGTTTTCCTTAATAGAAATCTTATCGAGGATGTGTACATGACACAACCTGAGGGTTTTCCACTCCAGAGGATGCTGGAAATGTAACACCCCAAAATTTACTTTTCTACTCTCAGGATTCATTCTAAAAATATTAGTGATTTTCTAGAATTTTCTTGGAATTTTCTGAGAACGCAGAATATTTTAATATATTTCTCGTTTTACGTGTGTACTGAGCGGAACCAGAGAAATGAGACATTTTCTCCGAGAACCTTGAACTATGGAAACGTCGACGGGGGATCTTACTAAACCCGAGGCCGGACATAGTTTACAAGGTTTCACATTTTTCGAGAGATCTTAACAGATGAGATAATAAAACACTGTGAGGAATTTATCTGTCAGATTTGGTAATGCTGACTTCTACCAACTATAACTATTGTCCAATAAATAATAACATGTATTAAAAATATTATCACATTATTCAAAATCTAGTTTTTGTGTCACATCTATTAGTTTTAATTTTAAAAGAAAGATTAAATTTAATCCAAGCTTGTTATGGGAAGCTTCCTAGCAATTTCCCTTGCAACACATTTTTCTCTCTCTCCTTTTTCCACTCTTCTACGATAGACACTACAAGGGGGGATCCCAAATATTTCCCCTCCATTGTCTTAATATTCCACCCCCATTTCTCTAAACCCAAATACCCATTTCTCTTTTTCTCTATTCTTCTTCCTCTCCACCGTCCACACACACACCCTCACATTGGAGACCAACTCCATTATTGGCCAAGCAAATCACATTTACTTGTTTCCTTCCACCATTCCAAGACTATTCTCATTAGTGGTTATCTTTTGGTTCTTCTTCTTCTTCTTCTTCTTCCATTTCTCTTCCACCATTAAAGCTAAAGCTTGGAGCTTTAAGGTAAAGCCTTCAACTTTCTTCCATTTTCTTGCTATTTTCGTTTCTCTTGGCCACCTTGGTGACCAAGAACCTATTTTTCATGGTTTGAGTGAACATTGTGGTGATCACTCACATTGGAGTTTTTCTTGAGGGAGGGAAAACGAAAATCTAGGACAAGAAGGAGTGGCACATTGTGTTGTTTTTCACATAGGTAAGAGGGAGATGATCCTCTTCAACCAATTTTGGAAGTAAGGGAATGTCTTGTATGTGTATTGTTGTTGATTTCTGAATCTATATGTAAAGCTCTCTCATTTTTATGTTGTTCTTGATGATAGTGTATTTTGTTGAGTTTGTATGATTTATTGATGTCTCTTGCATGATTTGAAGGTGTATTTGAGTATCTTGTTGATTAAATGTGGTAAGGATTGGTTTGGTTTGAGTTAGAGGACCTGAGGAACCCTATTTTCTGCAAGTTTACGCGTGGTAATCGATTACACGGGGCTTGTGATCGATTACCAAGCTCTTAAACATACAAAATCGTGATTCTGGAAATCTGGCAATCGATTACATCTGGTGTGTAATCGATTACAGAGATTATGTTTAGCTTGTAATCGATTACAAGAGGAGTGTAATCGATTACCAAGCCTCTCATGTCACGAAATGGTGCTTCTGGGAATCACGTAATCGATTACAATTTGTTGGGTAATCAATTACGGAGGTTCTGTCCAATTAGTAATCGATTACCACGGTTGTGTAATCGATTACGGTGCACTTGAAGTTACAAAACGTGGTTCTGGAATCACGTAATCGATTACAATGAGATGGTAATCGATTACGAGAGGTTGTTTCTCGTGTCGATCGACACAAGGGTGATGTAATCGATTACCAAGACCAAAAATGAGATTTTTGAGCTGGAAATGATTGAGATTATGGTTCTTTGTCCTTTGTAACTCAAACATAACCTGAAAACCCTGGATTCAAGGATTTTACTTTACTAAATTGTGATAGGAATGTGCATACGTGCCAATAGAGAAGAAATGATTTTGAATATAGAATTCTTGGATCCATGATAGGGAAAATTGTGGTATATGTGTAATGAGGAATACATGTTGATGCTGAGAATTATTGATGAAGCACTCAATGAGATAAGAATGATGATGTGCCATTGAGGCAATGTTGTGATAAATGTATTGTTGATATGTCATGTTGGACATGGAATAATGCTTATGTGCCATTGAGGAAAGGCTTATATTGAATGCATCATTGATAAACATACATGATTGGACATTGTGTCATCATGCATGTGTATTGTCCGTGGGACGTTGTTGAGAAGGCTATGTTGCCTAGGAGTTTGAATAACACCTATGTGCGGGTGCGAATAGACTAAGCGTAGGTGTTATATGTTGTTGACCCTGAGGGCGTCGGGGTGTGGGTGTCTCACAATGGGCAGTGGTAGCTCCACTGGGGCCGTGGGATAAACCAATGCAACACACTGACGATCCTGACTGTGACGTTGTCCTATGTCACGATCAACTGTTGAGGTGCCATGTGCGAGCCATTTTGCGCAAATGTTTTTATGAGATGAGCACACTATATTTTTAAGGCTAACGATACGCTGGCATTACTCCTTGATCATTCACTCCGAAAATGTTTATGTCTAGCTCCATGGAGTAGGAACTTTGGTACCCTTGTTGCATTGTGAGTCGTCAGTCACATGGTCCATTAAGCATTCATGATTGGATAATGTGTTTACTATTATGACTGTGATATTTATCTGATTCTTGGTAGTACTGATGTTGCTAGTTAGCTATGGATGATATTAATTACTGTTCCTTGTTGCTTTACTCTTATAATTGCTTTTCATGTATTACTGTACTTGTACGTATTAATTGTGTCTTATGTGGGCGTTCGACGCCGTTTATTTTCTTCTTTGCCTTGTTGTACCGTGGAAAGATCATCTCACCTCTTTCGATACTTTTCTTTATTTTGCATTTTTGTTGAATCGTATGCTCTCTAGAAGACACTTGTGAGGAGAATAAGGAAGCTACTGAGTTTCAAGGTTTCTGGCCTTATCTCGATTAAGACCGAAATTGTTGAGAATGTCTTTTCGCCCCCATGGATTTTTTGGTTACGTGCGGATCAACTTTCATGGTAGTCCGGTTTGCTGGCATATCAACGTGCAGACTGACCGATGTGTGTACCACGGCGAATTGACGGTATCTTTGGCATGGGGATGCTACACTGCGTCTATTTTTTACTTTCATGCTTTTGTGTGGTTGGAATTTTATATGCCTGTAAGAGATATGTGGGCGGATATGTACTATAACCCACGTGACGACTCTTTCTTGTCTACTGCCCGGGCTCCTCACTCGTTGCACGTCGTCTAAATGGATGTCTCGTCGGACGACGAGGACCACGAGGAGGATCCATCTACGGTTCCTTCTCATTCCGGGTAGTCTTAGGGTTGTTTTTTTTTGTAAATTGATGGCTACTTGATGGCTATCCGTTTATTTTGAGGGAGCCATACATGTATTAAAATTAGTGGGTAGATATTTGTATCTCTTAGGATAGGTACACATTTTGCTTTTTGTATATCTTTTTGGAAATGTAATTTAAAAAGCTTGTAATTCAAAAATTACAAAGTATGTAACTATCTATATTGTACATGGTTTGTATGTTTCAATACATCTTTGATTTCTCTTTGCGTTTTTGATAAGAAGTTTTATATGAAAGTGGAACTTTTAATTTTAACTCAATTACGCGATATATTTACAAACAAGTGTATATGTACATTAAATGGAAGTTTTAACCGAATTTATGTTAAAAAAAAAAAGAAAAAAAAAGGGTGTTCAAACTTTACGTAATCATTTGTGCGTCGTTTCACTATGGTGCGACGTTCCTTCTTCTTACCCATTATGATTAAGGGAAGAAAATGGGCGTTACACTGTCTTGGTATCAGAGCTCCCGGTTATGTTTCTTTGGGTCGTGTGGTTTTGGACTGTCTTGTTTGTGCTGTGTCATTCTCTGTGATTTTCTGTTTGGTATTCAAATGAATACATCTGACTTTCTCTGTGTTTTGCGTAGTCTAATCCGAGAAGGAACAATGGCTCGTCGAGGTGATATGGCTGCTGCCATAGAGGCAATACAGAAAATGGCTGAGGCAATGTTACAACAGAACCAGCAGATAGCTCAACAACAGGCTAGGGTTGCACAACAACAAGAGGCTACAGCGGATGTTCAGAACTTGGAAGGATTTCGTTGCGCTAATCCTCCACAGTTTAAAGGGGAGTTTGACCCGGAGAAAGCTACATTGTGGATTCATGAGTTGGAGAAAATATTCACGGGTATGAATTGTTGGGAATTTGTGGATCAAAAGTCTCGCAGTGGAATAACAGAATTCCCTCACAGGATCCATGTGAAAAATCCATAATCCGAGTTTTTAAATTTTTACCTCTTGAAGCGTGATAGACACAAGCGAGGTGAATCACCAACACCGTAATAGCGACGATGTTTCTGCGGTATCCACACGAACAGACTTGCAAAAGGAGTCACGCCTCTGTTTTCGTAGTGCTAGCTGCGAAGAGAGGAGAAGAAGACCTCACTATCTTTCACTCACTTTCTGTAGGTGCGGCTAGGGTTGTGATGTAACCTAGTAGCAGCCCCCTTAGCAGTACTATTTATAACAATGGCTGCCTTAAGTGAGTGTGAGCAGTAGCAAGGTAAGTGGCGCAACCCTAAACCCATCTGTCATGAGTTAGGTCCACAGTTGAATCCGAGTCCAACTTGGATTCTGATTACTCCAATTTAGTCTGTTCTAAATGTGTGACCCTGCAGGTTCTCATGACGTTGGTAGTAATATTAAAATATCATTTTAATATTACAAACAGTGAGTGGTATCTAGCAACACATCACTGCTACCCAAGTAATGAGAATGTCAGTGATTTGACATAACCTATCTGTGACCAATGTTTCCGTGTAGTTTAGTCCCTTTGTCCAGATATCTAGATTGAACACAAGGCATAGAACGTGTCACCCTTGTTTAGTTCAATCTTCAGTTTCCTGATTCCCGAGTAGACATAGTAATAACAAATAAGATCAATATCTCATATTGACTCATTTGAGCATGGCCATGCATTTCGTAGTCTCACTCAATCAGGGGCCTCGAAGATATCGCTCCTGTTATGTAGGAGGGACAAATCCCATCTAGGTCACTCACATCCCTCCACATGTATTGCGGCATGTCTAATAACCAACATTATAATCATCTTGTTACAGATGACGTTTGATGGCATTAAAACACACAACTCCTCTTGTAGGAATCGTAGTGATTTCAGGTCAAAGGACCACATACACCATTATCACTATGAGAATCGCTTATGACACTCACGTAACGATCCACGTAGCGTTCTCATGGCGGGTCTGTCCAATACATCATTACTCTAATATGTATCCATGTGTAGACTTGATATCTCATATCCATGACCCGTGAGATGTGGTCATCAGTCTATGCACATACTAGCCTCAATGTATTATTGTTGTCCTAATTAACAATAATACTTGACTAAGGACATTTAAGAATAGTATTTTATCCAATAGGATCTCACGATCAAGTCATCGACTTGATGTCCTATGGTATCAAATTTACTATTCTAAGGACTTTATTATGTCTACCAAAAAGAACACAATAAATGAAATGCCTCATATAAAATAACATAATATAATGTATGTAAATACAAACAAAATGTATTGGCCACTAGGGCATACACCAACAATCTCCCACTTGCACTAGAGCCAATCAAGCATATTTCTAATGCCTAAAGACCTAGTGTGACCCTCATGCTTCATTGTGCAAGAGGCTTCGTCGATGGATCAGCAATGTTATCATCTGTTGGTACTACGCATATCTTCACATCTCCTCTATCGATGATTTCTCGAATGAGATGGAAGCGCCCTAAGTATATGTTTGGATCGGCCAGGTGAGATCTGGGCTCCTTAGCTTGTGCAATGGCTCCATTATTATCACAATAGAGGTCCACTTGGGTCCACAATGCTAGGAACTACACCAAGCTCAATAATGAACTTTCTAATCCAAACGGCCTCCTTTCTTTGCATTGGAGGCGGCAAATATACTCGGCCTCGTGGTAGAATCGTGGCTTGTCTCCTACTTTGAACTCTTCCACTCACAAATTTCCACCATTCGGGCAATAAACAAAACCCGATTGCGATCTGGAGTCTTCCTTATCGGTTTGGAAGCTAGCATCAGTGTAACCCTTTACTACTAGTTCCTCTTCGACTCCATATACCAAAAACGAATCCTTAGTTCTTCTCAAGTACTTAAGGATGTTCTTGACAAAGACTCAGGTGACTCTTCACCGGGATCGGTCGGTACACCGCTCGTCATGCTCAAAGCATACGAGATATCCGGTCGAGTACATAACATGGCATACATGATAGATCCAATTGCAGATGCATATGGAATCTTACTCATGCGATCCCTCTCATCCTGGGTGGAAGGGGATTGAGCCTTAGATAGGCTTATACCATGCGACATAGGCAAGAGTCCTTTCTTGGATTCATGCATGTTAAAACGTCTTAACACTTTGTCTATGTATGTACTCTGACTTAGGCCAAGCAATCTCTGCGACCTATCTCTATAGATCCTGATACCTAATACATAGGTGGCTTCGCCTAAGTCCTTCATAGAAAAGCACTTCCCTAACCAAGTCTTTACGGACTGTAGGGTAGGGATGTCATTTCCAATTAGTAGTATGTCATCTACATACAATACTAGAAAGACAACTGTGCTCCCACTAACCTCCTTGTAGACACAAGATTCTTCTTCATTTTTGATAAAACCAAACTGTTTGATTGTATCATCAAAACGAAGATTCCAAATTTTCGGAAGCTTGCTTCAATCCATAAATAGATCGTTGTAACTTGCATACCTTTGTAGCATCCTGTGGAGTGGCAAAACCCTCAGGTTGTGTCATGTACACATCCTCGAGAAGATTTCCATTAAGGAAAGCAGTTTTGACATCCATTTGCCAGATTTCATAATCATGGTATACTGCAATAGCAAGCAAGATCCGAATAGATTTAAGCATTGCAACTGGGAAAAAGGTCTCATCATAGTCTACACCATGAATTTGCTTGAAACCTTTAGCCACCAATCGCGCCTTAAAGGTATGCACATTACCATCCATGTCGGTTTTCTTCTTAAAAACCCACTTGCACCCAATGGGTTTTATCCCTTCAGGTGGGTCAACCAAGGTCCATACCTAGTTGGTATACATGGATTCCATTTCAGATCTCATGGCCTCAAGCCATTTTTCAGATTCTAGGCCAATAATGGCTTCCTGGTAAGTCACAGGCTCATCTTGATCCATGAGTAATACGTCACCTTGTTGAGTCATGAGAAATCCATATCTCTCTGGTTGACGACGTATCCTGTTAGACCTACGCGGGTCTTATGCTACTAGAGCAGATTGTGGTTCCACAACGACTTGTGGAGGCTGCTCTATTTCCACCATTGGTTCGCTACTACTTTGTGAACTTTGAATTTCTTCAAGTTCTACTTTCCTCCCACTGATTCCTTTGGAGATAAACTCCTTTTCTAGGAATACAGCAGTCCGTGCGACAAACACTTTGCCCTTGGTAGGATTATAAAAATAGTATCCCTTGGTTTCCTTAGGATACCCCACAAAGAAGCATTTATCTGATTTTGGGCCAAGCTTATCAGAAACTTGACGTTTCACATAAGCTTCGCAACCCCAAATCTTCATAAAAGACATACTGGGGTCTTCTCCCGGTCCACATCTCATATGGTGTCTGTTGAACCATCTTAGATGGAACACGGTTAAGTGTGAAAGGCTGCATTAACGAGCATGTCCCCGAAGGAGCCTGGAAGGTCTGCATGACTCATCATGGATCGGACCATGTCCAACAAGGTCCTGGTTCCTCCTTTCGAAACACCATTCCATTGTGGTGTTCCGGGAGGAGTGAGTTGAGATATTATCCCACACTCTTTCAGATGATCATCAAACCGTTGGCTTAAGTATTCACCTCCTCGATCTGATCGAAGGATTTTAATACTCTTGCCAAGTTGGTTTTGTACTTCATTCTTGAACTCTTTGAACTTTTCAAAGGATTCTGATTTGTGCTTCATAAGATATACAAATCCATATCTACTAAAATCATCAGTAAATGTAATGAAGTACTGAAAACCGCCTCTAGCTAGTGTGTTTAGTGGCCCACATACATCACTATGTATGAGGCCCAAAAGATCACTAGCCCTTTCACCTTGTCCAGTGAATGGGGCCTTAGTCATCTTTCCCAATAAACAAGATTCACATGTCTCATATGATTCGTAATCAAACGAGTCCAAGAATCCATCTTTATGGAGTTTGGAAATGCGTTTCTCATTTATATGGCCCAAACGACAATGCTAGAGATAAGTCGGGTTCATATCATTTGACTTGAACCTCTTTGTATTTACGTTATAAATGGGCGTTTCGAGATCAAGGACATAAAGTCCATTACTCAAATGTGCACTACCATAGAAAATATCATTCAAATAAAGAGAACAACTTTTGTTCTTAATTATAAAAGTAAAATCCTTCTTGTCCAAACAAGAAACAGAAATGATATTCTGCTAATAGCGAGGCACAAAATAACAATTATCCAATTCAATTACAAGCCCGGTTGGCAAAGCTAATAAATAAGTCCCTACGGCTAGTGCAGCAACCTTTGCTCCATTTCCCACTCGTAGGTCGACTTCGCCCTTAGTCAATGGTCTCTTGCTCTTTAGATCCTGCACATTTACACAAATGTGAGATCCACATCCAAGATCTAATACCCATGATGCGTAGAGTAGATAAATTGACTTCTATAACAAAAATACCCGAAGTGGAAGTCTCACTTCCCTTCTTCTTCTTGAGCTCCTCTAGGTACTTGGCACAGTTCCTCTTCCAATGTTCGGTCGACCGCGGTGGAAGCATGTACCTTCCTTAGCCACTCCACCCACTTGGTTTCAAGCTAGAAGTGCTAGGCTTGGACTTTTCCTTGCCCTTACCCTTCCACTTGTCCCGGGGCTTTTTCTCTTGTTTCTTGCCCTTATTCTTATGGACCATCATTATGGCCTTTCCTTTGCCTTTGTTTATGTTACTGCTCGGCGATTCTCAACATGCTTAGCACTCTGTAGTGGTTTGTCAATTTTATTCATGTTGTAGTTCATGACAAATTGACTAAAACTATCCAGCAACGATTGTAGGACTAAGTCAGTGGCCAACTCTTGGCCCATAGGAAAACCGAGTCTCTCAAGGTTTTCAATGTACCCAATCATCTTGAGTACATGAGCACCAACAGGGCTTCCCTCTACCAGCTTACACTGAAAGAGTGCTTTGGAGACCTCATATCTCTCATGTCTAGCCTGCTCTTGATAAAGCTTTTTGAGGTGTACGATCATATCGTATGCTTCCATGTTCTCGTGTTGCTTTTGGAGCTCAGAGTTCATGGTGGCTAGCATTAGACATCCAATGTCCAAGGCATCATCTTGATGCTTCTTATAAGCATCTCTTTCAGCTCTAGGGGCATTAGCAACAGGTGGTTCAGGAATAAGTTGTTCTAAAACATACAACTTTTTCTCTTGCTTGAGGACAATCCTCAAGTTCTGTACTAATCTAGGAAATTTGTCCTAGACAACTTGTCCTTCTCAAGGACCGATCGCAATGATAAGTTACTTGATGTGTTTGTTGCCATGGTAATCTATCAACAGAAATATGCAAAATATAAGTATTATGCTATAAACATATTTAACAAGGTCTTTTAATTAAATACGTCTCCCACTATTTTATTCAAATCAATGACCCTCAGCATTGACTTGGAAAATCCCATTGGAAGATTTCCTAGTGGGCCAAGATCCATATTTCACCTAGTTTTGAGTCAGCTTTGGCTGATCGCCCAAAATTCAGTTATTTAGGTAGGAAACTCTTTCCAATTACATCACATGCAACTCTTGGATAGTTGGGTGAATAACACTTATTCTAATCCATCTAATGGACTAAAGCCCAACTTCATGCCTCTAAGCCTTCAATCCTATTGAAATGGCCTAGTTAAGTCAAACCCAATGGTTGACAATTGGATATTACTATTATCCTATCGCATCTTACTAATATAGATAAAGGCACCCTGCTTTGTGCGACCTACACTTGATCGATATTAGTCTTGACGAGTGTCACGCATTGGAAGGCATCACATAATGACTTAATATTTTCTTTGAGGGAATTTTATTATTAGATCTCACCATTTATTAAACTTGTTTAACATACCATAAACATTATCCATGCATCTCATACATATAAAGCATATAATAAATGTGACATGGTTATGGCCTCTAAGAGAGTAGCATTAATTAATGCCGGCTTCACCAAGCGTCTCCCACCAACGTCCTCACTTGATGTCGTCTCCTTGTCTCCACATGAAGATTACATTATAGAAACCTCTTTTACATTCGAGGGAGTTAGATGAGAAGAGAATGTACAATCGAATGTAGAGAGAAAGGCACGACACGCAGGTCGTATTTAAAATAACCAAAAAGCATAAAATAAAGACTAAGACCATAACCATGCACCATGCATCTCTAAGAATACATAACCACAAAGCAATAACACATTATTATTTTGCGAATTATAAAAACAGTTTTGAATATTGCACTTTCGAATATCACACACCACGAAACGGGGTTCGGGGCAGCGCCCCGACAGGAGTTGGACCCCTCCTGCCTCTATGACGGCTAGGGCAACAACACTTGAACCCTAAGGCCCGCAAACACATGAACGCTTCATGTGCCGTAGGGGTTCCACATAGCCGTCATCCCCTATCCAGAAACAAGGTTTCCAGAATGCGTGAAGACATGAACACTTCATGTCATGAGGATGCTTCATGGCCGTCGCAAAACGGAAACAAGGTTTCCAAAACCTTGTGTCGCTTCATGTGTATATCGCATTCATACGAAAAATATGCAGAAATAGAAAGCATTCAAAACAGTTTTCGTAGAATCATACATATCACATATGTATATACCAGAAAAATGCAAAAACAAAAAGCATTCAAAACGATTTTCATTCATACATATCATATATATATACCGTAAAAAACGCAGAAACAAAAGCTTTCAAAACAGTTTTCGCAAAAACATATGAACATCTTCATGGTTTCAGAAACAACATATAAAGATCATATCTTTTATCAAAAGAAAGCAACGAATCATGTTATCGCATATAACAAGAAAAGTAAAAAATCGAATCATGGTTTCGCAAGTGGCTTTCATACCACTGTTGGGAATTTGCGGATCAAAAGTCTCGCAGCGGAATAACAGAATTCCCTCACAGGATCCATGCGAAAAATCCATAATCCGAGTTTTTAAATTTTTACCTCTTGAAGCGTGATAGACACAAGCGAGGTGAATCACCAACACCGTAATAGCGACGATGTTTCTGCGGTATCCACACGAACAGACTTGCAAAAGGAGTCACGCCTCTGTTTTCGTAGTGCTAGCTGCGAAGAGAGGAGAAGAAGACCTCACTATCTTTCACTCACTTTCTCTGTAGGTGCGGCTAGGGTTGTGATGTAACCTAGTAGCAGCCCCCTTAGCGGTACTATTTATAACAAAGGTGGCTACCTTAAGTGAGTGTGAGCGAGAGCAAGGTAAGTGGCGCAACCCTAAACCCATCATCTGTCATGAGTTAGGCCCACAGTTGAATCCGAGTCCAAATTGGATTTTGATTACTCCAATTTAGTCTTTCTAAGTGTGTGACCTGCGCAGTTCTCATGACGTTGGTAGTAATATTAAAATATCATTTTAATATTACAAACAAAGTGAGTGGTATCTAGCAACACATCACTTTCTACCCAAGTAATGAGAATGTCGGTGATTTGACATAACCTATCTCGTGACCAATGTTTCCGTGTAGTTTAGTCCCATTGTCCGGATATCCAGATTGAACACAAGGCATAGAACGTGTCACCCTTGTTTAGTTCAACCTTCGGTTTCACGATTCCCGAGTAGACATAGTAATAACAAATAAGATCAATATCTCATATTGACTCATTTGAGCATGGCCATGCATTTCGTAGTCTCACTCAATCGGGGGAAAGATATCGCTCTTGTTATGTAGGAGGGACAAATCCCATCTAGGTCACTCACATCCCTCCACATGTATTGCGGCATGTCTAATAACCAACGTTATAATCATCTTGTTACAGATGACGTTTGATGGCATTAAAACACACAACTCCTCATGTAGGAATCGTAGTGATTTCGGGTCAAAGGACCACATACACCATTATCACTATGAGAATCGCTTATGACACTCACGTAACGATCCACGTAGCGTTCTCATGGCGGGTCTGTCCAATACATCATTACTCTAATATGTATCCATGTGTAGACTTGATATCTCATATCCATGACCCGTGAGATGTGGTCATCAGTCTACGCACATACTAGCCTCAATGTATTATTGTTGTCCTAATTAACAATAATACTTGACTAGGGACATTTAAGAATAGTGTTTTATCCAATAGGATGACGATCAAGTCATCCACTTGATGTCCTATGGTATCAAACTTACTATTCTAAGGACTTTATTATGTCTACCAAAAAGAACACAATAAATGAAATGCCTCATATAAAATAACATAATATAATGTATGTAAATACAAATAAAATGTATTGGCCACTAGGGCATACACCAACATGAATTGTGCTGATGATAGGAAGGTGACCTATGCCGTATACATGCTGATGGGAGATGCTGAACATTGGTGGACGGGAGAACAAAGGCTACTGCAAGCCACAAACAGGGTGATAACCTGGGAAGTGTTCAAAGAAAGGTTATTGAACAAGTATTTTCCTGAAAGTGCCAGGCACGCAAAAGAAATGGAATTTCTGAGATTGCGACAGGGAGGCATGATTGTAAGTGAATACGCCGCCAAGTTTGAGAACTTGTCCAGATTCTCAACCTATTTTCAACTTCAACCCAATGAAACTTGGAAGTGTCGGAAGTTTGAGGAAGGCCTGAGGCATGATGTGAAGAAAATCGTGATAGCTTTGAAGATCACTCAGTTCTCTGAGTTACTCGACACTTGTTGCCGATTGGAAAGTGTGGAACAAGAACGCGAGGCAAGAAACAGAAACTTTGGCCCCGTTCGGTCCCAAAGAGGAGGTGCTGGTAACGCAAGTCGTTATCAAAAGAAGCCTTATTCCAGACCCTCTGGAAGCCAACAACCATAAAAATTTCAAGGAGGAAGTCCAACTGGAAGCCCTGGAAGGATGGGTCAGAATGCTACAACTACTCCGAGATGCATGAAGTGTGGGAATGAGCATTTCACAAGGGATTGTACAATCAAAGGGTTTATTTGCTTTCGGTGTGGGAAACCTGGTCATGTTTTTCGAGACTGTAACCAGACCAAGGCGGAACCATTCGTCAATGCTGCTAAGACTTCTAAACCACAAGTTGGAGGCAGAGTCTACACCTTGAGTAGTGCTGAGGCCTCTGAATCCGAGGATCTGATACAAGGAGAAGGTATCATTGAAGGTAATTTTTTAATTGTACTGTATGACTCTGGTGCTACTCATTCTTTCATTTCACATGATTGTGTGAAAAGACTTGGATTGCCTGTGTCTTCTTTACCTTTCTATTTGACTGTTTCGACTCCAACTGCAAAACCTGTAGTCTCTACTAAGGTGTGTCTAGGTTGTCCTTTAATCGTGGAAGGTCGAATCTTTTCTGTCGATTTGATCTGTTTACCATTATCCCAACTAGACGTAATATTAGGAATGGACTGGCTATCTGCCAACCATGTTTTGTTAGACTGTTCCAGAAAAATAATAGTTTTCCCTTTGAGTGAGGATTCTAGATTTCTGATCGCTAACCAAGTGAAAGCTTTTCTGAAAGAAGGAGCTCGAGGATACATGTTGTTATCTTCTTTGAAAGTTGAGAGTGAAGTTGATGTGGACGCAATCTCTGTTGTTCGAGATTTTCTTGAGGTTTTCCTTGACGATGTACCTGGTTTGCCACCGGAACGTGAGGTCGAGTTTGCTATCGACTTGGTACCTGGAGCTGGCCCTATTTCTATGGCGCCTTACCGTATGGCACCAGCAGAGCTCGTGGAACTTAAGAAGCAGTTGGAAGAGCTCCTAGAGAAGAAATTCGTGAGACCCAGTGTGTCACCTTGGGGAGCACCTGTATTGTTGGTCAAGAAGAAAGATGGGACTTCAAGATTATGCGTGGACTACCGTCAGTTGAACAAAGTTACGATCAAGAACAAGTATCCATTGCCGAGGATAGATGACTTGATGGACCAATTGAAGGGAGCAGTTGTGTTTTCCAAAATCGATCTACGATCGGGATATCACTAAATCAGAGTGAAAGTGGAAGATATTCCCAAAACGACTTTGCGTACTCGTTATGGTCATTACGAGTACCTGGTGATGCCTTTTGGTGTGACAAATGCACCTGCGATATTTATGGACTACATGAATAGGATCTTTCGTCCTTCCTTGGACAAATTCGTTGTTGTTTTCATCGATGATATTCTGATCTATTCACAAAGTCACGAGGACCATGCTGAGCACCTCAGCATAGTTCTCCAGATCTTGAAGGAAAAAGAGCTATATGCGAAACTATCCAAGTGCGAGTTTTGGTTAGATGAAGTGAAGTTCTTAGGTCATGTAATCACAAAGGAAGGAATTGCAGTGGATCCTTCAAAGGTAGAAGCTGTACTACAGTGGGAAAGACCAACTACAGTGACAGAAATCCGAAGCTTCATTGGATTAGCCGGATACTACCGGAGGTTTATTGAGGGATTTTCCAAAATCGCTAGACCGCTCACTCAACTCACCAAGAAATACCAAGCTTTTGAATGGACAGATTCCTGTGAAGGGAGTTTCCAAGAGTTAAAAAGGAAGCTGACTACATCACCAGTGTTAGTCTTACCAAATCCTAACGAACCATTTGAAGTGTATTGTGACGCTTCGTACCAAGGTTTAGGATGCATTCTTATGCAAAATGGAAAGGTGGTAGCTTACGCTTCAAGACAATTGATAATGCATGAGAAGAACTACCCAATGCACGATCTAGAGTTAGCTGCAGTGGTGTTTGCATTGAAGATATGGAGACATTATTGTTGGGAATTGCGGATCAAAAGTCTCACAACGGAATAATAGAATTCCCTCACAGGATCCATGCGAAAAAGTCCATAATCCGAGTTTTTAAAATTTACCTCTTGAAGCATGATAATCACAAGTGAGGTGAATCACCAACACCGTAATAGTGACGATGTCTCTGCGGTATCCACACGAACAGACTTGCAAAAAGGAGTCACGCCTCTGTTTCGTAGTGCTAGCTGCGAAGAGAGGAGAAGAAAACCTCACTATCTCTCACTCACTTTTTGTAGGTGCGGCTAGGGTTATGATGTAACCTAGTAGCAGCCCCTTAGCATATTATTTATAACAAAGGCTGCCTTAAGTGAGTGTGAGCGTAGCAAGGTAAGTGGTGCAACCCTAAACCCATCTGTCATGAGTTAGGCACACAATTGAATCCGAGTCCAACTTGGATTCGATTACTCAATTTAATCTGTTCTAAGTGTGCGACCTGCAGGTTCTCATGACGTTGGTAGTAATATTAAAATCTCATTTTAATATTACAAACAAGTGAGCGGTATCTAGCAACACATCACTTGCTACCCAAGTAATGAGAATGTTAGTGATTTGACATAACCTATCTCGTGACCAATGTTTCCGTGTAGTTTAGTCCCTTTGTCCGGATATCCAGATTGAACACAAGGCATGGAATGTGTCACCCTTGTTTAGTTCAATCTTCAGTTTCTGATTCCCGAGTAGACATAGTAATAACAAATGAGATCAATATCTCATATTGACTCATTTAAGCATGGCCATGCATTTCGTAGTCTCACTCAATCGGGGGCCCGAAGATATCACTCTGTTATGTAGGAGGGACAAATCCCATCTAGGTCACTCACATCCCTCCACATGTATCGCGGTATGTCTAATAACTAACTTTATAATCATCTTGTTACGATAACGTTTGATGGCATTAAAACACACAACTCCTCATGTAGGAATCGTAGTGATTTCAGGTCAAAGGACCACATACACCATTATCACTATGAGAATCGCTTATGACACTCACGTAACGATCCACGTAGCGTTCTCAGGCGGGTCTGTCCAATACATCATTACTCTAATATGTATCCATGTGTAGACTTGATATCTCATATCCATGACCCGTGAGATGTGGTCATCAGTCTACGCATATACTAGTCTCAATGCATTATTGTTGTCCTAATTAACAATAATACTTGACTAGGGACATTTAAGAATAGTGTTTTATCCATTAGGATCTCACGATCAAGTCATCCACTTGATGTCCTATGGTATCAAACTTACTATTCTAAGGACTTTATTATGTCTACCAAAAAGAACACAATAAATGAAATGCCTCATATAAAATAACATAATATAATGTATGTAAATACAAACAAAATGTATTGGCCACTAGGGCATACACCAACAATTATTTGTATGGAGCCACATTCAACGTCTTCAGTGACCACAAAAGTCTGAAATACCTGTACGATCAGAAAGAGCTGAACATGAGGCAGCGAAGATGGCTAAAATTTTTGAAAGATTACGATTTCTAACTTCAATACCATCCTGGAAAGGCGAACGTGGTGGCCGATGCTTTGAGTAGAAAAACGATTAGTGTTGCTACTATGATGATTAGAGAAAAGGACTTGATAGAGCAATTCAGAGATATATGGTCATTTGTAAAGTTAACACCGGGTAAAATCTGCATGAATAGGATCACTATCTCGAATGACCTGATGGATGATATTCGAGAGAAACAAAAGGTCGATAAATTCCTGCAAGAAGAAAGAGAATTGATAAGGCAAGGTGGTGTATCAACATTGAAGGAAGGAAGCGATGGGATTTTGAGATTCTAAGGAAGGGTCTGTGTGCCTAAAGATGAAGAACTCAGAAAGTATATACTTGAACATGCTCATTCTAGTCAGTTGAGTATGCTTCCTGGAATGACCAAGATGTATCAAGACTTGAGGAAGTTATTTTGGTGGCATGGGATGAAAAGAGATATCGCTAGATGCGTGTCATCTTGTTTGGTTTGCCAGAAAACGAAGATTGAGCATCAAAGACTAGTTGGATTACTACAACCCTTGGCTATTCCTAAATGGAAATAGGATAGCATCGCCATGGACTTTGTTGTTGGGTTACCAAGAACTCGGAAAGGATATGACTCAATATGGGTAATAGTGGATCGACTTACGAAGTCAACTCACTTTCTGCCAATCAACATAAAATATCCGTTGGAGAAGTTGACTTAGATATACATTGGTGAAATTGTCAGACTTCACGGGATACCCATGAGTATTGTTTCCGATAGAGACCCGAGGTTTACCTTGAAGTTTTGGCAAAGTCTTCATGAGGCTATGGGA
The DNA here is from genome assembly GCA_029884605.1 of Ormosia emarginata. Lineage (NCBI taxonomy): Eukaryota > Viridiplantae > Streptophyta > Magnoliopsida > Fabales > Fabaceae > Ormosia > Ormosia emarginata. The sequence continues at coordinate 41,051,162 of JAQQTP010000074.1, read as the reverse complement.
ACAAAGTTACGGTTAAGTTCTGCCTACCATCCACAAACTGATGGTCAATCAAAAAGAACAATTCAGTCGTTAGAAGATCTATTGAGAGCTTGTACGATAGAGCAAACTGGAGGTTAGGATGAAATCTTACCATTGGTGGAATTCACCTACAACGACAGTTACCATTCAAGTATAGGGATGGCGCCCTATGAGGCTTTATATGGGCGGAGGTGTCGGACGCCTCTGTGCTGGTATCAAGATGGAGAATGGCTTACCGTTGGACCTGAACTCATTCAGCAGACAACTGAGAAGGTTAAAATGATTCAGGAGAAAATGAAAACGGCTCAGAGCCGGCAGAAGAGTTATGTGGACAAAAGAAGGAAACCTCTTGAGTTCGAAGAAGGGGAGCATGTCTTCCTGAAAGTCACACCTATGACTGGGGTCGGTCGTGTCCTCAAATCTAGAAAACTCACTCCAAAATTCCTTGGACCTTACCAAATTCTTCGTCGGATAAGTCCTGTTGCTTACCAAATAGCTTTACCCCCTTTTCTTTCAAACCTTCATAATGTCTTTCATGTGTCACAACTCAGAAAATATATCCCAAATCCTGATCATGTCATAGCACCTGATTCTGCACAATTGAAGGAAAACTTGACATATGAGACAACTCCTGTAAGGATTGAGGATAGGAGGACAAAGCAACTCAGAGAAAAGGACATTGCACTAGTGATGGTAATCTGGAATGAAGCAACTGGAAATGTGACGTGGGAGCTGGAGGACAATATGAAGGAGCAATATCCCGAATTATTTTAAGGTATGGAAAATTTCGAGCACGAAATTCCTATTTGTTGGGGAGAGTTGTAACACCCCAAAATTTACTTTTCTACTCTCAGGATTCATTCTAAAAATATTTGTGATTTTTTGGAATTTTCTTGGAATTTTCTGAGAACGCAGAATATTTTAATATATTTCTCGTTTTACGTGTGTACTGAGCGAAACTGGAGAAATGAGATATTTTCTCTGAGAACCTTGAACTATGGAAACGTCGACGGGGGATCTTACTAAACCCGAGGCCGGACACAGTTTACAAGGTTTTACATTTTTCGAGAGATCTTAACAGATGAGATAATAAAACACTGTGAGGAATTTATCTGTCAGATTTGGTAATGCTGACTTCTACCAACTATAACTATTGTCCAATAAATAATAACATGTATTAAAAATATTATCACATTATTCAAAATCTAGTTTTTGTGTCACATCTATTAGTTTTAATTTTAAAAGAAATATTAAATTTAATCCAAGCTTGTTATGGGAAGCTTCCTAGCAATTTCCTTGTAACACATTTTTCTCTCTCCTTTTTTTCCACTCTTCTACGGCAGGACACTACAAGGGGGGGGGGGGGAGCCCAAATATTTCCCCTCCATTGTCTTAATATTCCACCCTCATTTCTCTAAACCCAAATACCCATTTCTCTTTTTCTCTCTTCTTCTTCCTCTCCACCGTCCACACACACACCCTCACATTGGAGACCAACTCCATTATTGGCCAAGCAAATCACATTTACTTGTTTCCTTCCACCATTCCAAGACTATTCTCATTAGTGGTTATCTTTTGGTTCTTCTTCTTCTTCTTCTTCCATTTCTCTTCCACCATTAAAGCTAAAGCTTGGAGCTTTAAGGTAAAGCCTTCAACTTTCTTCCATTTTCTTGCTATTTTCGTTTCTCTTGGCCACCTTGGTGACCAAGAACCTATTTTTCATGGTTTGAGTAAACATTGTGGTGATCACTCATATTGGAGTTTTTCTTGAAGGAGGGAAAACAAAAATCTAGGACAAGAAGGAGTGGCACATTGTGTTGTTTTCCACATAGGTAAGAGGGAGATGATCCTCTTCAACCAATCTTGGTAGTAAGGGAATGTCTTGTATGTGTATTGTTGTTGATTCCTGAATCTATGTGTAAAGCTCTCTCATTTTTATGTTGTTCTTGATGATAGTGTATTTTGTTGAGTTTGTATGATTTATTGATGTCTCTTGCATGATTTGAAGGTGTATTTGAGTATCTTGTTGATTAAATGTGGTAAGGATTGGTTTGGTTTGAGTTAGAGGACCTGAGGAACCCTGTTTTCTGCAAGTTTACGCGTGGTAATCGATTACACGGGGCTTGTGATCGATTACCAAGCACTTAAACATACAAAATCGTGATTCTGAAAATCTGGTAATCGATTACATCTGGTGTGTAATCGATTACAGAGATTCTGTTTAGCTTGTAATCGATTACAAGAGGAGTGTAATCGATTACCAAGCCTCTCATGTCACGAAATGGTGCTTCTGGGAATCACGTAATCGATTACAATTTGTTGGGTAATCGATTACGGAGGTTCTGTCCAATTGGTAATCGATTACCACGGTTGTGTAATCGATTACCAGTGCCTTGAAGTTACGAAACGTGGTTCTGGGAATCACGTAATCGATTACACTGAGATTGTAATCGATTACAGAGGTTCTGTTTCTCAAGTAACCGATTACAAGGGTGATGTAATCGATTACCAAGACCAAAAATGAGATTTTTGAGCTGGAAATGATTGAGATTATGGTTCTTTGTCCTTTGTAACTCAAACATAACTTGAAAACCCTGGATTCAAGGATTTTACTTTACTAAATTGTGATAGGAATGTGCATACATGCCAATAGAGAAGAAATGATTTTGAATATGGAATTCTTGGATCCATGATAGGGAAAATTGTGGTATGTGTGTAATGAGGAATACATGTTGATGCTAAGAATTGTTGATGAAGCACTCAATGAGATAAGAATGATGATGTGCCATTGAGGCAATGTTGTGATAAATGTATTGTTGATATGTCATGTTGGACATGGAATAATGCTTATGTGCCATTGAGGAAAGGCTTATATTGAATGCATCATTGATAAACATACATGATTGGACATTGTGTCATCATGCATGTGTATTGTCCGTGGGACGTTGTTGAGAAGGCTATGTTGCCTAGGAGTTTGAATAACACCTATGTGCAGGTGCGAATAGACTAAGCGTAGGTGTCATATGTTGTTGACCCTGAGGGCGTCGGGGTGTGGGTGTCTCACAATGGGCAGTGGTAGCTCCACTGGGGCCGTGGGATAAACTAATACAACACACTGACGGTCCTGACTGTGACGTTGTCCTATGTCGCGATCAACTGTTGAGGTGCCATGTGTGAGCTATTTTGCGCAAATGTTTTTATGAGATGAGCACACTATATTTTTAAGGTTAATGATACGCTGGCATTACTCCTTGATCATTCACTCCGAAAATGTTTATGTCTAGCTCCATGGAGTAGGAACTTTGGTACCCTTGTTGCATTGTGAGTCATCAGTCACATGGTCCATTGAGCATTCATGATTGGATAATGTGTTTACTATTATGATTGTGATATTTATCTGATTCTTGGTAGTACTGATGTTGCTAGTTAGCTATGGATGATATTAATTACTATTCCTTGTTGCTTTACTCTCATAATTGCTTTCATGTATTACTGTACTTGTACGTATTAATTGTGTCTTATATGGGCGTTCGACGCCGTTTATTTTCTTGCTGCCTTGTTGGTACTGAAAGCTGGGAATCTCACCTCTTTCGGTACTTTTCTTTATTTTGCATTTTTGTTGAATCGTATGCTCTCTAGAAGATACTCGTGAGGAGAACAAGGAAGCTACTGAGTTTCAAGGTTTCTGGCCTTATCTCGATTAAGACCGAAATTGTTGAGAATGTCTTTTCGCCCCCGTGGATTTTTTGGTTACGTGCGGATCAACTTTCATGGTGGTCTGGATTGCTGGCATATCAACGTGCAGACTGACCGATGTGTGTACTATGGCGAATTGACGGTATCTTTGGCATGGGGACGCTACACTGCTTCTATTTTTTACTTTCATGCTTTTGTGTGGTTGGAATTTTATATGCCTGTAAGAGATATGTGGGCGGATATGTACTATAACCCACGTGACGACTCTTTCTTGTCTACTGCCCGGGCTCCTGCTCGCTGTTCTGTCGTCCCGATGGATGTCTCATCGGACGACGAGGACCCTGAGGAGGATCCATCTACGGTTCCTTCTCATTCCGGGTAGTCTTAGGGTTGTTTTTTTTGTAAATTGATGGCTACTGATGGCTATCCGTTTATTTTGAGGGAGCCTGACGTATTACTGGATTAGTGGGTAGATATTTGTATCTCTTGGGGTAGGTTCACATTTTGCTTTTTGTATATCTTTTTTGGAAATGTAATTTAAACAGGCTTGTAATTCTGGTACAAAGTATGTAACTATCTATATTGTACATGGCTGTATGTTTCATTACATGCTAATTTCTCTTTGACGTTTTTGATAAGAAGTTTTATATGAAAGTGGAACTTTTAATTTTAACTCAATTACGCGATATATTTACAAACAGGTGTATATGTACATTAAATGGAAGTTTTAACCGAATTTATGTTAAAAAAAAGAAAAAAAAAAGGTGTTCAAACTTTACGTAATCATTTGTGCGTCGTTTCACTATGGTGCGACGTTCCTTCTTCTTACCCATTATGACTAAGGGAAGAAAAGGGGCGTTACAGGAAAGGTGTGCAAGTTGCAACAATCTATTTATGGATCGAAACAAGCTTCTAGAAGCTGGAATCTTCGTTTTCATGATATAATAAAACAGTTTGGTTTCATCAAGAATAAAGAAGAATCTTGTGTCTACAAGAAGGTTAGTGGGAGCACAATTATCTTTTTGGTATTGTATATAAATGACATACTACTCATCGGAAATGACATCCCTACCCTACAGTCTGTAAAGACTTGGTTAGGGAAGTGCTTTTCTATGAAGGACTTGGGCCAAGCCACCTATGTGTTAGGTATCAGGATCTATAGAGATATATCACAGAGACTGCTAGGCCTAAGTCAGAGTATATACATAGACAAAGTGTTAAAATGATTTAACATGCATGAATCTAAGAAAGGACTCTTGCCTATGTCGCGTGGTGTAAGCCTATCTAAGGCTCAATCCCCTACCACCCAAGATGAGAGGGACCGCATGAGCAAGATTCCATATGCATATGCAATTGGATCTATCATATATGTCATGTTATGTACTCGACCAGATATCTTGTATGCTTTGAGCATGATGAGCAGGTACCAATCTGATTCTGGTGAGAGTCACTAAACTACTATCAAGAACATCCTTAAGTACTTGAGAAGGACTAAGGATTCATTCTTGGTATATGGAGCCGAGGAGGAGCTAGTTGTAAAGGGTTACACTGATGCTAGCTTCTAAACTGATAAGGATGACTCCAGATTGCAATCGGGTTATGTTTTTTGGCTGAATGATGGGGCTGTGAGATGGAAGAGTTCAAAGTAGGAGACAGTCACCGATTCTACCACAAAGGCTGAGTATATTGCTACCTCCAATGCAGCAAAGGAGGCCGTTTGGATCAGGAAGTTCATTTCTAAACTTGGCGCTATTCCTAGCTTTGTGGACCCAGTGGACCTCCATTGTGATAATAATGGAGCCATTGCATAAGCTAAGGAGCCTAGATAACACCAGCGATCCAAACATATACTTAGGTGCTTCCATCTCATTCGAGAAATCATCGATAGAGGAGATGTGAAGATATACAGAGTATCAACAGATGATAACATTGCTAATCTATTGACGAAGCCTCTTGCACAATAAAAGCATAAGGGTCACACTAGGTCTTTAGGCATTAGACATATGCCTGATTGGCTCTAGTGCAAGTGGGAGATTGTTGGTATATGCCCTAAAAGTCGATACATTTTATCTGTATTTACATACATTGTATTATGCTAATTTTAATATATGAGGCATTTTATTTATTGTGTTTCTTTTGATAAACATAATAAAGTCCTTAGAATAATAAGTTTGATGCCGTAGGATATCAAGTAGATGACTTGATCGTGAGATCCTATTGGATAAAACATCATTCTTAAATGTCTCTGGTCAAGTATTATTATTAATTAGGACAACAATAATGCATTGAGACTAGTATGTGTGTAGATTGATGGCCACATCTCACCGATAATGGATATGAGATATCAAGTCTTCACATGGGTACATATTAGAATAATAATGTACTGGACAGACTCGCCATGAGAACGTTACATGGATTGTTATGTGAGTGTCATAAGCGATTCTTATAGTGACAATGGTGTATGTGGTCCTTTGACCTGAAATCCTACATGAGGAGTTTGTGTTTTAATGCCGTCAAATGTAACAGCCCAAAAATTTATAATTTCATGATAAATAGTCGTTTTATAATATTTGTGATTTTTGTGAAGTTTTTTGTATTTTTCTGAGAACGTGAAATATTTTAATATTATTCTGTATTTTGCGTGCACACTAAGCGAAGCTGGGGAAATGAGATATTTTTTTCGAGAACCTTGATATGTGAAAACGTCGACGGGGGATCTTACTAAACCCGAGGCTGGACATGGTTTACGAGGTTTCACATTTTTTGAGATTTTTAGCTAATAAATGAAAATCATTGTGTATTTTATTATCTGTTGGATAATTAACACTGACTTCTGTCAACTGTAACCAGTAAAAATCCTATCACCTTATCCAAAAATTCACTTTATGTCAAATCAAATCACTTTTAATTTAAAAATAATGATATTCTAATCAAAGCTTCTCAAGGAAGCTTTGACCACGAATGACTAAAATGCCCAAAAATTACATAAGAAGCTAATCTCTCCCTCTCCTTCTCTCTTGATTTCCGCGGCTTTGAAGCTTTAGGGGGGAGCCAAAAATTTAATTTTTGCTTTATCATTTTACTCTAAAATCCTAAATCACAAAAAGCTATCACTCTTTTTCTCTTCATTTCCTCTTCTCACATTTTTCTCTCTTCTTCTTTCTCTCTTCCTTTCCTCTTCTCCATGGCAGCAGCCCATCCAAGTGGCCATCTCCATTTGTTTGCTTCACTACCACCATCTCTACATTCCTCTTCTTATTCTAAACATTTTCTCTTTAGTGATCATCTTCCAAATTCATCATTTTCTCCACTTTTCTTCAAGAACAAAGCTTGAAACTTTTGAGGTAAACTATTGATTTCTTACTTTCTGTTATTCTATTTCATTTCTATGGTCATTTTCATGGCCATAGATCCTTTCTTTTTCAAGCCATTGGTGTTGATTCTTTGAGTTATGATTCTTAGGGCTTGGTGGAGCTTTTGGCCGAAAATCACAAGTACATCAAGGGGGTGATTTTTGTGTTCTTCCTTTAGGTAAGAGGGAGATTTACTCACTTCAACCATTATTGGTGGTGAGGGAACTTTTGAGTAGTTGTTGATGGAGGAATCCTTAATGGATTGCTCTCTTTATGTGCTTATTTTTCATGTTATGTGCTTATTTGATTTATATAGAAATGTTAGTGATTTTGAATGCCTTGATGATATTGGATTACTTGGATTGGATGAATGGAAAAAAAAATTAGGGTTTCCTACCCTTTGGGGAGGTCATGATTTTGGACTATATTTTGGGGGGTTTGAATTTGATTCTTGTATGAATTGGAACTTAGGTAATTAGGTGTTAAAGGTTTGATGCATGTAATGGAAAAAAATTGAGTTTTCATACTCTTGGGAGGCTCACGGCCTCTAGGGAGTTTTTGGGGTCCAAGTGGTGTTTTTGTGTAACTTTGTGATTTAAGTAATTTAGTGTTATGAAATCCATAATATGATGAAAAGAAAAAAAATGGTTGGAATCTTGTTTTTGAAAGGCCACGGCCTCAATGGTCTATTTAACCTAGACTTATGTAATTAATCAAGACTTAGGAAATTAGGAATGTTGGATTCATAAAACAAAAATTGTGGGTTGTGTTGAATCTTATAAAGGTATGATGTTATTGAGGATTGATGTTTAATTTGACCATATTTTGGTATGATCATGAGAAGTATATTATTGATGAATATACATGATATGCATTGAGTCATCATACATTTGTGAAAGTTCATTGGACTCTATTGTAAAGGCGGTGCATGCCTAGGAGATTGAATTACACCTTAGTGCGGGTGCGAGTAGACTAAGTGTAGGTCATATTGTTGACCTCGGGGGTATCGGGGTGCGGGTGTCTCACAATAAACAGTGGTAGCTCCACTGGGACCGTGGGATAGACCGATGCAAACACACCGATGATCCGGACCGAGACACTATCCTATATCGCGATCTTGTTGAGAGTGCTATGTATAAGCCATGTTACGCAAAAGATTATTTTTATGATGAGCACTTTATTTTAAGGCAAACGAGATACTGACATGACTCCTTGATCATTCTCTCCGAATGTTTATGTCTAGCTCCATGGAGTAGGATTTTTGGCACCTCATGCATTATGTATTGTTGATCTCATATTTCTTCTGGCATGAGTGTCCATAACTATTAAATTATCTCTTTTAATGTTGTAATAATTATCTGATTATTGAAATGCTTACTGCCTGAGATATTATTGTTATTTCCTTTTTATTGCTTACTTTTATCATTACTGTCAATATATATATATATATATATATATATATATATATATATATATATATATATATATATATATATATGTATGTATATAGTTGTGATGTTATGTAGGCGTCCTGTGCCATTCTATTTTTTTACTGCCGTATTGGTATTGAATGATGGGTGTCTCACCTCTTTCCTATATACCTGTATTTTCGTTTTATTTATGTGCTTCTGAGAAGACGTTCGCGAGGAAGGGGAAGTGCCTAAGTTCCTTGGTTTCTGGCCTAACTACGATTAGCGCTTGTTCGAAGATATCATCTCGTCCACGTAGATTTTTGGGATATGCGAGGATAACTTTCCACGGGGGTCCTGATTGTTGGCATGAAAACCTAGGCATGGACCGTTGTATTTATCATGGGGACCTGATGGTGTCACTAGCTTGGGGTCACTATGACCCGCCTGTTTTTAACTTTACTGCTTTTGTTCATCTGGAGTTTTACCTACATGTCTGTGATTTGTGGGATGATCTCTATTATACCCCACAAGAGGATTCATTCATATCTACTGCACGAGCCTCTGCTCGTAATTCGGTCGCTCCGATGATGATTACATCTGACGAGGAAGACCCAGAGGAGGATCCTGCTACGGTTCCTTCTCGTCAGTCTTAGGGGGCTGGTATTATCGGTGGCTACTAATGGTTATCCGTTTATCTTTTTGGGAAGCCTAATGTTTTACTATTTTGATAGGCTGTATATTTGTACACATCTCGGGGTGGGTAAAGCTTTTGCTTTTTGTATACATGATGATGTAATTAAACAGGCTTGGTACAAATATATATATATATATATATATATATATATATATATATATATATATATATATTTAATATGTGAATGTATGGTTTTCTTTCATGCCGATTTTATTCGTAACTATATTTATTATTTGTTCTTAACAAAAAAAATATATACACTACCTAATTATTATACATTTACGATTTGAAGAAGTTTATTTATATATTAAATGAACAGGGTCTTAACTTATTGATTTGTTATTTTTCGCATTTTATTTTGGTGTGACGTTCCCTCTTTCTCCTAGAAAAAAGGGCGTTGCATCAAATATCATCTGTAACAAGGTGATTATAAAATCGATTATTGGACACACCGTGAATCATGTGGAGGGATGTGAGTGACCTAGATGGGATTTGTCCCTCCTACATAACATGAGCGATATCTTCGGGGGCCCTGATTGAGTGAGACTGCGAAATGCATAGCCGTGCTCAAATAAGTCGATATGAGATATCGATCTCATTTGTTATTATTAAGTCTACTCAGATATCAGGAAACGAAGGATTGAACTATACAAGGGTGATGCGCTTCATGTCTTGTGTTCAATCTAGATATCTGGACAAAAAGACTAAACTACACAGAAACATTAGTCACAAAAAGGTTATGTCAAATCACTGATATTCTCATTACTTGGGTGGCAACGATGTGTTGCTAGATACCGCTCACTGCTTGTAATATTAAAAATAGGATTTTAATATTACTGCCAATGCTATGAGAACCTACAGGGTCGCACACATAGAGCAGGCTAAATTGGAGCAATTAGAATCCAAGTTGGACTAGGATTCAATTGTGGGTCGAACTCATAACAGATGAGTCTAGGGTTGCACAACTTGTTGGGAATTTGCGGATCAAAGTCTCGCAGCGGAATAACAGAATTCCCTCACAGGATCCATGCGAAAAATCCATAATCCGAGTTTTTAAAAATTTTACCTCTTGAAGCGTGACAGACACAAGCGAGGTGAATCACCAACACCGTAATAGCGACGATGTTTCTACGGTATCCACACGAACAGACTTGCAAAAGGAGTCACGCCTGTTTCGTAGTGCTAGGCTGCGAAGAGAGGAGAAGAAGACCTCACTATCTCTCACTCACTTTCGTAGGTGCGGCTAGGGTTGTGATGTAACCTAGTAGCAGCCCCCTTAGCAAGGTACTATTTATAATAGTGGCTGCCTTAAGTGAGTGTGAGCAAGAGCAAGGTAAGTGGTGCAATCCTAAACCCATCTGTCATGAGTTAGGCCTACAATTGAATCCGAGTCCAACTTGGATTCTCGATTACTCCAATTTAGTCTGTTTCTAAGTGTGCGACCCCGCAGGTTCTCATGACATTGGTAGTAATATTAAAATCTCATTTTAATATTACAAACAAGAGCTGTATCTAGCAACACATCACTTGCTACCCAAGTAATGAGAATGTCGGTGATTTGACATAACCTATCCGTGACCAATGTTTCCGTGTAGTTTAGTCCCTTTGTCCGATATCCAAATTGAACACAAGGCATGGAACGTGTCACCCTTGTTTAGTTCAATCTTCGGTTTCTCGATTCCCGAGTAGACATAGTAATGACAAATGAGATCAATATCTCATATTGACTCATTTGAGCATGGCCATGTATTTCATAGTCTCACTCAATCGGGGGCCCGAAGATATCACTCTGTTATGTAGGAGGGACAAATCCCATCTAGGTCACTCACATCCCTCCACATGTATCGCGGTATGTCTAATAACCAACTTTATAATCATCTTGTTACGAGATGACGTTTGATGGCATTAAAACACACAACTCCTCATGTAGGAATCGTAGTGATTTCGGTCAAAGGACCACATACACCATTATCACTATGAGAATTGCTTATGACACTCACGTAACGATCCACGTAGCGTTCTCATGGCGGGTCTGTCCAATACATCATTACTCTAATATGTATGAGCGTGGATCCATGTGTAGACTTGATATCTCATATCCATGACCCGTGAGATGTGGTCATCGATCTACGCACATACTAGTCTCAAAGCATTATTGTTGTCCTAATTAACAATAATACTTGACTAGGGACATTTAAGAATAGTGTTTTATCCAATAGGATCTCACGATCAAGTCATCCACTTGATGTCCTATGGTATCAAATTTACTATTCTAAGGACTTTATCATGTTTACCAAAAAAAAAAAAAAGAACATAATAAATGAAATGCCTCATATAAAATAGCATAATATAATGTATGTAAATACAAACAAAACGTATTGGCCACTAGGGCATACACCAACACAACTTACCTTACTACTGCTCACACTCACTTATGGTAGTCACTAATATAAATAGTACTACTAAGGGGGCCGCGAGGTATGCATTACAGAACCTTAGCCGCACCTACAAAAAGTGAGTGAGAGAGTGACAGGTTTCTTCTCTTCTCTTCGCAGCTAGCTGGTGTGGTATAGATTATGATTAAAATTAAGAACAAAATTCAGTTGCCAAGTTCCACCAAAAATATAAAAACCTTGCAACCAACTGTAGTTAGCAAGGGTCGATCCACAAAGAACTAATTTAATTAACATTATGAATTGATTCCTAATTTAACCTCCAAAGGTTAATGCACAGTAAAAAAGGGGTTTTGGGGTTTTGATGAATATTGAATCAAATCAATAACAATAATAATAACACAAACTAGAATTAACAGATTAAATGAATTAGTTAAGAGATGGAATCCACCACTAGATTTATATGATAATGTTAGCCCACCTATCCTTTTATTCCAACATGATCAATTATGTTTCTACACAATTGTGAGATTAAATCTTTATTTTCCTTAGGTTTTGGCCAATTTAGCAACCGCTCAAATCAACTCCTAATCATTGATTAGCTATAAAGTAACTGCTCTTACAACTATCCAATAATTGCATTAAGATTTAGAAAACCAATCACACATATATAGTTTGCTTAGAACATATATTTCTCTAGATCCATTACCGCAACCGCGCATAATAAACCAAGATTTACCACTTTTGTTATTTGGAAAAAAGCATGTAGACTTTTATACCGTAAACATATAGTCCTCTAGTTTTATCACCACAACCACGCATAATAACCCTAGATATACCACTTTGAAATTGGTAATGAGTATAAAAACCTTCACACCACAACAATGTCTAGAAATATATGAATAAAAACATAATTGTGTTAAGATAAACGAATATGCAGGGTTCACAATATCAAAACTAGGGTTTCGTCTTCCCTTAACCAAATGAGAAACCTAGCCACACATAGCTAAAATGAAATCAATAGAAATACAACAGAAAAACATTGTCAAGAATGAAAGTGTAGAAGAAAACTAAATAGCAAACTAGTTCCTAAAGGTTGAGGATGATTTATCTTCGATTGCTCGAACCCAAGACTCCAATCTTCGATCCAATCTCCTTCTCCCTTGTTCTTGGTCTTCTCCTCAGCCTCCTGGCAGCTCCCAAGCTAGAACTCTCGTTCTTGAGACCCTATGCATCCTTATTTATAGGCCTCTTGACCTAATTCCTCTCAAATTCACGTGTTTCACTTTCTGACACGAGGACACGACCCATGTCAAATGACACCCCTCCCCCCGTGTCAGGCTCTGTTTCATTAATTTTACAAGTCAGAGAAGGACACTGCCCCCTCTCCCGTGTCAGGGGACACGGGCCGTGTCACTTGGTTTCTTCATTTTCAGCCTGGATTCTCAGCAAGCACTCTTCTTTCCTTGCTTCAAAAGGTGGTATTGATCTTCAAGAATCTTTGGCTCCTTCTTCAAGTGGATAACAAGCCTAGTTTGAGGCTAATGGATTCCAACACTCATGGGTTTCCTGAAAAAGCGTAATTCAATTATGAGTGTTTATGAACACATTTAAGCAAAATTTCACAATAAGGTTCCAAATAAGCTAAATATCAAAAACTTAGTTAAATGGTAGCAATTAAGCACAAATGGAATCCAATTGAATCAATTATAAGGCACTTGATTGCAAGATTTAAAGAATGCAAACTCAAGTGCAGTTTGTCTCAAGTAATAAATTTCTCAAGAGTCTGAGGTCGATCCACAGGGAATTGATGAAGAAAAATTAATTGAGGTAAGAAAAGGATTTGTCACAACACCAAAAGTAATAAAAGATGTTCACAAATGAATTTAAGAACTTGCTTGGGTTAGGAGATCCACTCTTGATAATAAATTAAAGGCAAGATTATTTCTCTTTATAACTCAATTGAAATCCACACACAACGAAGGTTCCAATCGGAAAATATAATATTCAAAGTTCAATTATATATGTAATCATATTATGATTCCTTTAATTTTCTACCAATATTTGTAAATGAGTTCAAGCATTCACTGTGTCAATCCTACTGTCTACAATAAATCAAGATCTCCATTATACAAAGAAAGTTTCTAAATTGATTGAAAATAAAATACAACACATATAATATCCATTTGATAATATATCATTTAAGCACAAGAAATAGAATAATCTAACCTTATTTCATTACCAAGAGCTTCACTCTTTCATCCCAAGCAAGATGAAGATTTAGTTACTCATAGATAAGAAGAAAGAAAGAGAGAAGAAGAGAAAGATGAACATAGCTTCAATTTAGAGCAAGAGAAAATTACAACAAAGGAAAAGAATAAACAAGCATAACCATAACTTCTAAAAACTAAGCCTAACACCAAGAACACCAAATGATCAGCCAATGGTGCCTTTTATAGAGGATTAGGGATACAAAATGACAAGGGGGCTGATTAAGAGTAGGTGGATGAGTGGGTGAATGAGTGGAAAATTCCAAATGGTGAGTTGGTGAGTGGAAAAGTATTGAGATTCTTTGTCTCCGAAATCATTCATTACTTAACTCATGGATTCTGTCATCAAATGGAAAAGTCATTTCATAAAAGTTGTAGATCCGGGTCTTAACTTTCAGATATCCAAATTTTAGCTCATTTCACCACCTACAATCCGAGATATGGCCCAATTACTGTAAACTGTTCAGGCTCAGTTTCAGCACCTCTATTTTGAATTCCAGACCCAATATCACCTCCAAGCTGTCCGATCTGAGTTTTGTGTTCTTCATGAAAGTTGTAGATATGGGTCTTAACTTTCAAGTGTCCAAATTTCAGCTAAGGAAGTTCCTACAGCCCGAGTTATGCTCTGATTACTGTACACTGTTCAAGTTCTAGACACAAAACTTGTGTTCTGACTTCCAAGCCCAATTAGCTCTACTAGATGTCTGAATGAGACTTTGAGCTCTTCATCAAAGTTGTAGAGCTCTCTCTTATCTTTCCTACAAGGTAAGATACATAATTTTTACACATCTAGAACTTAAGATATGGCAAAAATACAGAAATAGTGTAAGACCCAAATAATGCTGGAAAAATCAATTAAGTCCAATTTGAGTCCAAACTTACAAAACATAACCAAGCTTAATCAATTAAGTACATGGAGAGTGTAAATGACTAAAAATGAGAGTTTATTAATGTATAAAATATGTGATTATCAAATTCCCCCACACTTAGCTTTTTGCACTCCTAGGTAAAACACATAAGACCAAAGCTAGGAAATAAAAAAAAACGACATAGACTCAAAAGCTAAAAACTCTAAAAGACTCGATGAAGCAAGAAGAGCAACCAGAAATTCAAGGGATCAAAGCATTAATGAGGTAACATTTCTTCACATCTCAAACCAATAAGCAAGGAAACTTCAATTGAAAAGAATGAATGACGAATGATAGATCCTCACAGAATTCACTCTCAATTTCTCAAGTGTTTAAAAGGTAAGTATTTCACTCTATTCAACCCATGAACAATTGTACTACCAAAAGCTTGCTTATCTTCTACTTCTCCGCTACTCAAACCACATGCATACAAAAATCAAGAGGACTTTATTCAAGGTTGTAATAGGGTCATGGTAAAGGAGAGGGGATAATATGGATATGAGAAGATAAATACCAAAAAGAATAAAAGAGCATTATGATACAGTTAGAGTGGAGAAAATGTTTGAGAACATTCATCATAAAGGACAATCACTAATATTTGACTAATGTTTTGTTGAAGATCAATCCCAAATTAGTGAATTGAATTCATTGTTAGATTTGAACGTTCTCCTTTTCTTCCTGTTGTTTCCAAGCATCCACCTTTATTTTAGACTTTGATAATCCTTTGATTGCAATGGTGGTAAGTTTTTTTTTTTTTGATCATTTTGTACACACACCCCCACACTTATTTAAGAACAATGTCAATGCTCTCTTATTCACTAAAGTTGGGTAAAACATGCTTTTTTTTTCTCTTTTTCTTTTTTTTCTTTTTTTTTTGAAGGCACGTAATGAGCTAAAAATAAGGAATGATCAAATAAGCTCAAAGGGGTTACACAAGGGAAAATATACAAGGATGGCTATTTGGTCAAAGTAGCTATTTCAAAAT
Source organism: Ormosia emarginata (assembly GCA_029884605.1). Classification (NCBI taxonomy): domain Eukaryota; kingdom Viridiplantae; phylum Streptophyta; class Magnoliopsida; order Fabales; family Fabaceae; genus Ormosia; species Ormosia emarginata. The sequence continues at coordinate 41,035,433 of JAQQTP010000074.1, read as the reverse complement.
GCCTCAATCATATTTATGTATGCATGTGAAAATGTAGGCTCAAAAAGAATCAAAGCAAGTTCTAGAGTAACAATTCCATGAATGACAATCACACAAGAAAGAAGAGAATGGTACAGATATTCAATCCATTCATCAATAGGCTCAAAATCTCACAAGGCATATTTCTATCATTCTTAATCCACCATATCAACATTCATATCCAAGCTTGTGATTTTTAAGAAAGAAGACAAGTTATGCTAAGATTCAAGAATCCATTTGCTACTTCTATACAAAATAATTATCTCTTCAACTAAGATGTGCCTCAAGAGTAAAATTACCTCCAAGGTAAAATTTACTCCTTACTCTGCTATCCTTAATTGGTTTTACTACGAATAGATTTCTGATAGTCATATCACTAAACATACTTCCCAATTTAGATGTGTCTCAGGAGTAAAATTACTCCTTACTCTGCCATCATTCATTGGTTTAGTAAGTCCATGATAATCAAATTATACTTCCCAAAAAAAAAATTTTTTTTGGTCAACTATCCTTCCCCCCCAACAGATCACAACATTGTTTTCAATGTTAAAATATAGATGAGTAAAGGATAGAAGATATTACTTGTTAGAGAAATTACTGAAAAGAGAAACCTGACACAAATTTAAACAGAAACAAAGTACAATAAATAAAACCCAAAGCTTAATATTATTTAAGTAACTAGAGTGTCTGATCGGGCTTGCGATGCATACTGCTTCCCTCACCGCTTCCTTCTGACTAATCTATCTAAGTTATTACTGGATCAAGTTCATAAACAAAAGCTTTTAATTTATCAATCAACTCATCAATAGTGGAAGCAGAGATAAGAAGTTGTCTTTTTGAAGATGTGATAAATTTCTGTTCCACAGCATGGTCAAAAAAAAGTAACAAAATATCAAAGAAATTATTTACATTCAACAAACCTATGGGTTTATGATGGATGTTCGGTTGAGCCCAAGAAACAATTTGAAAAACTTCTTCCAAGGTACCAAAATCACCTGGTAAGGCAATGAATGCATCAGAGTTTTCAAGCATTATTTTCATTTGTTCATGCATTGATGATACCTTAAGTTCCTTCCCAATTGTCTTTCCAGTGATGTTCTGTTGAGCTAAAGGTCCAAGAATGACACCTAAAACCTGACTGCCTCTTATATATGCAGCAAGTGATACAACTTCCATTAACCCACGGCAACCTCCCCCATATATAAGATGAATATTTCTCGTAGCAAGTGATCGACCAAGAGTGGTAGTTGTGTTTACAAACTCTAAACCCTTCTCATACTTAGACCCACAAAATACACAGATATTTTTAAGTTAACGAACAGAAACACCTTCCATTTCTATACTCACCTTCCCCTTGAATGATTTTGAGTTAGAAGAAAATAGAGAAAATGGAGTATTTAAATAGGAAAAAGAATGGAAAGGGTAATAATAGTACCTATAAGGGTAGGTTGGCTGTTGTTAGAAAAGTTTGAAATTAAGAAACACATAATCTTTTTTTTTTTGGAATTCAAGAAAACCATCAGGGTAAAGAAGTCTAGAAACCCCTGAAGGACCCTGCTCAAAGGATCTTCTGTCCAAAACCAAAATACAGTAAAATCATACAAAAATAAAAGAAATATAATAGAAAATGATGACATACCTTTATGTACAGTTTTCATGGTGTATCTTTATACTGCGCGTCATGAGTGCAGTAATGACATATCTTTATATTGCGTGTCACCAATGCAATAGACACTCACGTTTGTTTATTTGAAGAAAAGAGAAAGAAGAAACCAATGTGGGTTTTCATCCTGGATCTAGAACCTGTATCAATAAAGATGCTAAAATCTGAAACCCGCAATGTCCAAGATCCAGAACGTCCCATCTCAGGGCGCTGAGAGCCCCTTCTAATAAAAAAGAGGATGAAGCTCAGATGCCACATACGCTTTGGCAGCCGCGGGTTACTTCTCACTAATAACCAGAGTAGAATGCTTCTGCCTATCCATTAACTACATAGTGCCTAGATGGTAAATATTGGGTTATGGAGTGCGATTCTTTACAGAGCATGGTACACAAACTTTTTTAAGGACCAGCATGCAAAGGTCCACCTGAGTCAATGACGGGTCAAGCAAAGGCTGGGGCTCCATAACTGATTAAAGTCATGGTACTCCTTTCGAATCGCCCTTGTTTAGACATTTTTTTTTTTATAGAAAACATGAAGAAGAAGAAGATAATATGTACAGATTGTTGTGGATATGGCTCACATCTGTCTCTGGTTTCACGTCCAGTAACGGCTTAAACGGCTTCTATGAGTCGAGGATAAGCTTCCCATCCAATTTTCTTATAAATTGGCAAACAAGGTCTTTTAAAGTCAGATTCCCAAGACTGTAGCGTTTTTCTTCATCCTTGAAGAGATTCCACAAATTAAGAAGCTCACGATGCATAAATCCACAAGAATGTGTCTCAAGAGTCAATAAGATATCATCTAATGACTCCTTACTTAGTCCATTCTTAATGAAGAAAATTTTATCTTCTCTATTTGTGGAAACCATCCCCAAAGAACGACATCGCTTGTTACAATTCCATCGTGCACATTTGTGACAGACTTGTAACCTTTTTGCTCTTCTCCTTTTAGAATATGAACTTCTTCCAAGACCTAGCATGTATGAGTTAAATGAAATTGAAGACTCACCTTCTAGTCAGACCTTTGCTTTAATTATCCAGTGTACATCTTCTGGCATACCCTTGTGCATTAACAGTCTCAATCTTTCACATCTAACTTTGTAGATTTTTGTTAGAGTATTTTGTGGGAGAGAAGGAAAATGTTTTCTCAAGTTTGAAAGAATGACATCTATTTTAAAGGAGAATAAGGATTCAATTATTTTAGGAAACTAAAAAACAAATCGACTTGAGAGTCACAGAGTACCGTTATCCGCCACTTAACCGGCAACACAAAGAACTGCAAAAAGAAGGCAACAAAATTAGAATAAATTCTATTCATAACAAGGATCAGAAAGCGAGATGAATTCTACCTCATCAACTTGGTTTTCCAGAAATGGTTTGAGCCTTTGTCCATTGACTTTAAACATATTACTATTCTTAGGATTCCCAATATCTACGGCCCCATGAGGATACACATGTTTGACAACAAAAGGACCACTCCACCTAGATCTCACTTTTCCAGGGAATAGGTGCAGACAAGAATTATAAAGCAAAACTTTTTGACCAATTTCAAAAGATTTTCTCAAAATTGTCTTATCATGAAAAGCTTTTGTTCTAACTTTATAAATCTTTGAGTTCTCATATGCATCATTTCTCAATTCCTCCAATTCATTTAATTGCAATTTGCATATCTTGCAAGCATCATTAAGATTTAGATTGAAAGTTTTAATGGCCCAAAATGCTTTATGTTCCAATTCTACAGGCAAGTGACAAGGTTTTTCATAGACTAATCGATAGGGTGACATGCCCAAGGATGTTTTGAAAGCAGTACAGTAAGCCCAAAGTGTATCGTTTAGTCTTAAAGACCAATCTTTATGATTTGGGTTAACTATTTTTTCCAAAATTTGTTTAATCTCCCTATTTGCCAATTCAACTTGTCCACTTGTCTGAGGGCGATAAGGGGTGGCAATTTTGTATGTAATACCATATTTTTTCATTAAAAATTCAAATGGTTTATTGCAAAAATGTGTTCTCCCATCACTGATGATAGCTCGAGGGATTTCAAATTGACACAAGATATTTTCTTTTAAAAATTTGAGAACAGTTTTATGATCATTGTGTCGGCATGGAATCGCTTCAATCCATTTTGAGACATAATCAACTGCAACCAGTATATACACAAATCCAAATGAGGATGGAAATGGACCCATGAAATTAATTCTCCAACAATCAAAAATTTCAATGACAATGATAGGGTTCAGAGGCATCATGTTTCTTTTTGAAATTGAGCCCATTTTTTGACAATTTTCACAATTTTTACAAAAAGTATAGCAGTCCTTAAATAAAGTGGGCTAATAAAATCTGCACTGCAAGATTTTCGCAGCTGTTTTCTTTGAAGAAAAGTGACCTCCACATGCTTTTGAGTGACAAAATTTAATGACACTACCTACCTCACTGTCGGGCACACATCTCCGAAAGATTTGGTCAGGATAATATTTGAACAAGTATGGGTCATCCCAATAAAAAATTTTCACCTCTGTCAAAAATTTCCTTCTATCTTGGTGCGTCCATTGAGGCGGCATCTTTCCTGTTACAAGAAAGTTGACTATGTTAGCAAACCAAGGCATGAAATTGACAGAAAATAAAAATTCATCGGGAAAAGAATCATTGATGGGTGTGCTATCAAAAGGTGAGCCTATTGTAAGTCTGGACAAATGATCAGCGACAACATTTTTGGCTCCTTTCTTATCTTTTATTGTGATGTTGAATTCTTGAAGCAACAAGATCCATTGTATCAATCTTGGTTTGGCATCCTACTTAGACATCAAATATCTAACAACAGCATGATCGATGAAAATCACAATAGAAAAACCAATTAAGTAAGATCGAAATTTGTCCAGTGCAAAAATTACAGCAAGTAGTTCTTTTTCAGTAGTGGTGTAATTCATTTGTGCACTATTTAAAGTTCTACTTGCATAACAAATCACATGAGGCTTACTTTCCTTTCTTTGGACTAAAACAACGCCCACAACAAAATCACTAGCATCACACATCAACTCAAAAGGCAAAGACCAGTCAGGATATTGCATGATAGGAGCAGATGTCAGAAGACCAATTAATTTTTCAAAAGATTTTTGACATTCATGAGTCCAATCAAATGGTGCATCTTTCAACAAAAGATTACATCATGGTCTAGATATGACACTAAAATCCTTACTGAATCTTCTGTAAAATCCTCATGTCCTAAAAAGGAATGAACTTCTTTGACTGTTTTTGTGGAAGGCAAATGGGCAATTAATCCAACTTTGGCTTTATCAACTTCAATTCCTTTAAAAGATATCATATGACTTAACATTATTCCTGAGGTAATCATGTAATGACATTTTTCTCAATTTAACACAAATCCTTTTTCTTCACATCTTTTAAGAACTTTTTCTAAATTATCAAGATAATTTTCAAAAATATCTCCAAAAATTGTCAAGTCATCCATAAAAATCTCTAAATAATGTTCAATCATTTCACTGAAAATGCTTAACATGTATCTTTGGAATGTTACCGGAGCATTACAAAGGCCAAAAGGCATTCTTCTATATGCAAAAGTACCAAATGGACAAGTAAAAGTGGTCTTTTCTTGATTTTCCAATGTAATTGATATTTGATTATAACCCGAAAAACCATCAAGAAAACAGTAGTATGGATGTCCTGCTACCCTTTCCAGAATTTGATCATGAAATGGCAAAGGAAAATGATCTTTCCTAGTAGCAGCATTTAATTTTCTAAAATTAATACACATATGCTAACTAGATGAGACTCGCGTAGGTATTAATTCACCCTTATCATTTTCAACCACTGTTATTCCAGATTTCTTAGGCACAATTTGTGTAGGGCTTACCCATTGGCTATTAGAGATAGGATAGATAATTCTAACATCAAGCAATTTAAGGACTTCAGCTCTAACTACCTCTTTCATGTGTGAATTTAATCTTCTTTGAGGTTGTTGAGAAGTTTTAGCATTATCCTCTAAATATATTCTATGTGTACAGATTAATGAATTAATACCTTTTATGTCCTTTAATGTCCATCCAATTGCACTTTTATGTCTTTTAAGTACTTCTGTTAACATACCTTCTTGTTCTTCAGTAAGAGACGAGGAAATCACCACTGGAAAGCTTTGCTCTTCTCCCAAAAATGTGTACTTCAACCTAGCATGTAGTGGCTTTAGTTCTGGTGTGGGTACTTCTTCATGGGCATTATCATTCATGGGTTTTAGCTCTTCAAATCTTGGCTTCCATCCCTTGTACTCCATTAGCTGTGTACAATCAAGCAAAGAGCATATTTCAAAGATATCATCTTCTAATTGCATGCCTAACTCAAATGAATTGACTAAACAAATTTCTAATGGGTCAGAAGAACTCCTTATTTGAAGATGATCATCTATAATGGCTTCAATTCCTTCAACTTCCTCCTTTTCATCAAGGACTTCCTGTGGTTGCTTGCACATGTTAAAAACATTGAGCTCTAGTGTCATGTTTCCAAATGTTAGCTTCATCACTCCATTTCTGTAATTTATCAAAGCATTAGATGTTGCTAAAAATGGATGGCTTAAAATAACAGGAATTGACTTGTAACTATCAATCATAGGTTCAGTATCTAAGACAATAAAATCCATAGGATATATGAATTTATCAACTTGTACTAACACATCTTCCACTATAGGATAAACTGAATATGGAAGCAAATTGACACTAGCACCAAGATCAAGTAAAGCTTTTACAATTTTATGTTCTCTAATAATGCATGAAACTGTAGGACAACTAGCGTCTTTATATTTCAATGCATTATTATTCTGAAGAATGGAGCTTACCTGTTCAGCCAAAAATGCTTTCTTTTTCACATTTAGTTTCCTTTTAACAGTGCACAAGTCCTTCAAATATTTGGCATAACAAGGAATCTGTTTAATAGCATCTAATAGAGGAATATTGATCTTCACTTGTTTCAAAATTTCAAAAATTTTAGTGTGGTGGTCCAATTTCTTTGGATTATTCAATGCTTGAGGAAATGGGGGTGAAAGCGAGAGTTTGGTCTCTTTTTGGTCAACTTCTTCATTTTCTTGGGGAATTGGTTCATCTTCTTTCTCACAAGGTTCGAAAATTTGTTTTTCAACAACCTTTCCACTCCTGAGAGTTATCATTGACTTGACTTAGTCCATTTGTTGGTTTTCTGAACTCCCCTAATTTAGACTATACTGACACTTGGGATTTGGTTGAGGTTGAGAAGGAAATTTTCCTTTCTCATGAATGGTGAGTGCAGAAGAAAGTTTAGCAAAAGTTTCTTTTATGTCAATCATGATTTGATTGTTTTGTTTATTAATGGTCTCTTGCTTTTCTATGAATGCATGCAGTGTTTCTTCAAGGTTTTTCCTATATGGTGGGACATAAGATGCATATCCTTGAGAATTTTGAGAGTCCTGTTGTGCCTGAGGAGGTGGTGGTTGCATGAATTGTGACTGATTATTATTCCTCCAACTGAAGTTTGGGTGATTTCTCCATCCCGGATTGTATGTATCTAAAAAAGAAGAAGTAAATGACTTTTAAAATTATTCATTACATTTACTTGCTCATGTACAACTTCTTTAAAAATAGAAATATTAGGACATTCATGTGTTGAGTGTCCTAAGTCATCACAAATGCCACAAATTTCTTTATTTTGCATAGATTTGATTCCTTTTGCTTTTCCTAATTCCATTGCTTCAACCTTTCTAGCCAAACTAGCAAACCTAACATTTAGATCTTCCTCTTGACCAAGGTGATATTTTTCTTTATTAGCACTTGCAAGGTTAGATCTAATTGAATTCTCAGAAGTGCACTATGCCAAGGTTGAGAATTTTCAGCCAACTGGTTTAAATAGTCTAAAGCTTCATCGGGTTCTTTATTAAGAAACTCTCCATTGCACATTGTTTCCACAAATTATTTAGTTTCAAGTGTTAAACCTTCATAAAAGAAGCTTATAGTGCACCATTTTTCAAAACCATGATGTGGGCAAGAATTTAACAAATCTTTAAACTGTTCCCAACATTGAAAATATACTTTATTTGAATTTTGGAAAAAAATTTGGATTTGTCTTTTCATAGCATTGGTTTTATGTGTTGGAAATTTTTTTTGCAAGAGCTCACCTTACATTTCTTCCCATATGCCAATTGATCTTGGTTTCAAAGTGTTAAGCCAAGATTTTGCTTTATCTTTTAAAGAAAAAGGAAACAATTTTAGCTTAACAATCTCTTCAGTGCAATTTTGGTCATTAAAAGCAACACATACTTCCTCTAATTCTTTCATATGTAAATATGGGCTTTTAGACTCTAAACCATAAAAATTAGGAAGTAAAGAAATCATACCTGGCTTGAATCTAAAATTATTGACATTGAGTGGAAAGATAAAACATGATGGACTAGAATTTCGAGGTGGTTGCAAATATTCACGCATGGTTCACAACGGTTGATTTTCATGATCATCATGTACACTATAACACCCTCCGTAAGGCATCACATTTTTTACTACTAACTTATAATCTGAAAATGATTTCATAAAAGGTTTGAGTTATAAAAGGTGGGTTTCAAAATTTCTTTTCACGGAAACATAAACTTACTGATATTTGTAAGTAATACTAAAAAATAGATTTTAAACTGATTAAAACTCATATAACGGACATCACTTAATATTTAACAATTATTCAAGAAATATAAAACTTATAGACTCAATTTTAAACAGTAGCAAATCCCATGACGGGTCCTACTCAATAGCACGGTAAAACAATAACGAGAAAACTCAATATACTTATTTCATCTTGTATCCATCTTGATGCGTCATATATCTGTTCCTCCTCAAATCTGTACACCATCGAATCTGGGATGGCCACTCCTCGATGTTGTCACCGAATTTAGAATATTTGCTTCCAGTCAAGTTTAAGAAACTTGTTCCATCTACTATACATTTTTAACAATACAAGCACAACAAAATAATATAACAAAGAGGTGAGATCACCTACGTCAATACTAATATGGTAGCACAGAGATAATACAAACATCATATCATACAGATATATCACACCATAATTACAATTATGTCATCATCATAATGTATAAAATAACAATAATTACAATAATGCCATCAACATTATTTATCATCATCATCATCCAATATTCCTCAATTAGAAATAAATATTCAGTATTTACGATGATGCCCTCAACATTATCCAAGTATTCAACAGTTCAATTATCACAACCAATACTCAATAATTATGCATGTGCACATAGACTCAATTTCCTACTCCATAGAGCTAATACTAAGTTCGGAGAAATTGATCCGAAAGATCTGTCTATACCAACATGCCTCAGACCACGTGCCACATGTCTCATATGTGTTTGCACATCTAGCATATACACGACAGTCTTTACTAGATCTTGATTAAGAATAGTGTCTCGGTCAGGATCATCGATGTGTTGCATCGGTCTAACCCACAGTACAGAAAAGCAACCAACTGCCCAATGCGAGCAACCCGCACCCCGATGCCCCCAAAGTCAACAAGTGACTTACACAATGCATATCGCACCCACTCAAGAGGTGTACGTCTCTCCTAGCCAAATAGCCATATCCAGTCCATCAGACCTTTCCATGCATGTTCAATGTACCAATGCCAATCATAGGCAAAATTCATTATTTTCTCATACAGTGTCCATCCAATGGTATAAAAGTAATCTTACTGCATATTTAATCGCAAAAATCATATTATCACGTTTTCATAGTCGCACAACACTTTCATCATGTTTTTCACAATCGTGCAACATTTCTATTACGTTTTCACAATTTCACAACATTTCTGTTGCGTTTTCAAATCACGTAGCAATTTTCCATCGTTTTCTCAATTACGTAAAAATATTTCATCATTTTTCAATCACATAGTAATTTTTCAACAATATTTCAAACGCATAAAAATATTTAAATACTTCCCAAATCGCGTAAAAATATTTTAACAATTTTTTCAAATCGAGTAGCTTAAAAATCATGTTTTTAAGTTATGTAAATCATTTTTCACCATTTTTCAACTTCGTAAAATATTTCTCAACCTTTAAAAAATTTCATTTCAACCTTTCTCAAAATAATATGACTTCTCACAATATTTTTCACATTTTCTTACTCAAGAAAATCTTTTTCGCAATTTATTCCATAAATTCACCATTTCATTGAATTAAATCAATGTTCCTCACTTAAAATTCCCTAACGCGCTCCAAAACCCAAAGGATGAGTTTTACGTTAGTAAATTTTAAATCATCAACGTTTCAAAATAAATTCTCAAATTCAATTCTCTTCCAAAATAATTTGAGGTTCAAACCCTTACAACCTCTATTTTCCTTTCATAACCGAAATTTTTATTTCTCAAGTGACAAAACACTCTGCTTCCCTTTCCAAAATCTTTATACTAAATCAAATTATATTTTCACTTTGAAAATCACTTTGTTTCATAAAATCAATGCATTTACAAGCCTTCAAAACCGTGGTCATGGCCATTGAAACCATTCTTATATTTTTCCTTCTAAATCATCTAAGTTTCATTCTTGTTTTTACACAAACAAAACCATTAAAATTCCTCAACAAAACCGTGAACACTTATTCCTTGAAAACAAACCCTTCGTTTATTTTCCTTGCTTTTCTAAACATCAAATTTTACCATTCATGAAAATATTAATTTGTGAACACCTATTTTGAGGTGTCTTGGCCGAAATTCTCATGGTCTTTGGAACCAAAAATTATTTTCCTTTCTAACAATTTTTATGGCATACATCACATATAATCAATATATTACATTTCAAGCATACCATAAAAGCAATAAAAATTATACTAAACATGCAAGCATAAATAAATCATGCAAAGCACATCAAGCATAAGCAAATAATCAAAACACATAAACACCCGCAAATAATTACATGACCATGGATATGAATCCTCACATGGATTCACCATCCATCAAATACAAGACCATCTCTCACCACCATACTTGGTTGGTGAGATGGATCTCCCTCTTACCTCATGAAGAACCTCCAAAGCTCCTTGGTTTGCTTCTTGTACAAGTCTTTCACAGCCAAAAGCTTTTCTTAAAAATCAAAGTAAACATACATAATCAATATCTAAGGCTTAAATAAGAAAACCATGGATCAAAACATGGTTTAGAACATTAAAGATAAGATCTAGAAAAGAATATCAAGAACTTCACCCCATTTACCCTTCAAACTTGATCTTAGGAAAAATACTTGAAGATAGATGATTTAGAGAAAGTCTCCAACATGAAAGTTGCTTAGAATAAGGTAAGGATTCAAGATATGTAATTGAATAAATTATAGAAGAGTGGAGGTAGGTTTTGGAGTGGCTGGCCAAAAGCTCCTTGGAGTGGAAAGAATGGAGTTTTTTCTTCTTCTTCTTGGAAGAGAGAGAATGGAGAAAATTGTTTTTAGTCTTTGGTAGAATGAAAATGAAGATAGAAATGAAAACTCTTCCTACCTAGTAGTTGCCGTGGAGTGCATGGAGAGAAAGGTAATATTGTGTGTGTAGCTTTTTGTTTTTCTTTGATAAGAATGAAAGAAAAGTTGATAGGAAAGATTTAGTGTAGAAATTGTCTTGCATTATTCATTGCATGACCGTAGGTGAGTAGGAGAAAAGATGAATCAATTATGGGTAGTTTGTCTCCAAAAAGAACTGCGTGGTCGTAGGATACATGTGCAAAGCCACCAAAAATTGACTTACTTTTGTTTAGCTTCTTGAATTATTGTTAGAAGAATGACCAAGTAAAATGAGTAAAAGAATTGGGCTCCCCTTCAAGTGCATGGCCGTATGCTTCAAATGGAGAAAGCCACCAATATTGACTTGTCTTACTTTGTTCAATTGATAAAAGATGATAGGAATGGATGAAATTAAAATTGTAATAATTGCCTCATAAGAGCAATGCTTTGCCGTGGAACTTCACAAAGGAGAAGCCATTTTATTTGACTTGGTCTCACTTTGTTTCACTTGAATTGTATCCTAATATCACAAAGTGAATTGTTTATTAGAGCAATTTGTGCTTCCTTCACCATAGAAGCAACAATTTAAGGAATCCAAACTTTATTCAATAGCTTGTTTCCTATTGGTCCTTAAAGAGTCAAGCCATTATTCTTGACCAATTTCTATTAGTTCTTGGAAAGTCTAAGCCACTAAGTTGGACTCATCACCACCATTGATTAGATCAATGGTTAGGATTAATGTAGCTTCTAATTATAGCCTTTAGATGTAAGACTTAATCTAGGCTATTAGATCTTTCTCCTTGAAATCCTAGCCATTAGATGTATCTCCAAAATGAAGGGTCAAGATTACTCCTTCATACTTTACATCCAATGGTCATAAATGGTCCTTGTCATTTTTTAAGACCAAATCTCTACCCTTGATTAAATCAATGGTGGATCTCTAACACTTTTTAAGACTAAATCTCTACCGTAGATTAAATCAACGGTGGATATCCAAAGCCTTCCTTATTAAGCTTGTCTTTACAACCATTGATTAGATCAATGGTGAATATCCAAAGCTTCTAAATTAAGTTTACTCCTACACCATTGATTAAATCAATGGTGATCATCCAATGCTTCTTCATTAAGTTTGTTTCTCAACCGTTGATTAGATCAATGGTTGATATTCAAACTAAGTCTTCTCATCCAAGGGTACAAATCAAAGTCAAGCCCTCTTTGTTGACTAGTTTCTATTAGTTGATCTTATTTCTATAGCCTTCTAATTGGTTTACCCTACAAACATAATTTTTATGATATTTTTACTGTCCAATAATTAAATATAGTACAAAATACAGTAAAAGAAAATTTTGAAAATTGTTTTCGGTTTCAGGTTTAGTAAGATCCCCCATCTCAGTCTCAACAATACAAATTTTATGGCTTCGAAAAAATTTTCACTTTTTTGAATCCACCTGGGCCCACATATAGCCCCCTAGGCCCATACACAGTCCAAAAATAATCAGAGAAATATAAAAATTTTATAATCATCCACAAAATTATAAAAATTATAAAACTTATGAAAATCAAGTCGGATTAGTAAAAATCATTAAGGATTTACAAAAAGAAATAAAATACGAAGGCTCGTATACAAATTTCAAAATAATATTAAAATAATAAAAAAACATAAAAACTCCCCAAAATTTCGAAAAATCATAAAAATTATAAAATCCATGGAAGTCGAGTCAGATTATTCAAAATAATTAACAATTGTCTGAAATAAATAAAATACGAATTTTCGGGATGTTACAATACTCCCCCTCTAAAAAGAATTTCGTCCTCGAAATTCGTAGTAGCTTTCGAATCAAAAATGGATACTGCTCTTTCATCTTATCTTCTAGTCCTCACATTGCATCTCTACTTACGTCATTCCTTTTGACCAACGAAAACACTTTGCCTCACGTTCAACTTCTCCTGATCAAATGGATACCTTAGACTTTTGTGATTGATTAAGACGTTAAATGTTACTCCATAAAAAAAAATGGCTCCATATTTCTAATGCAAACTCAACAGCTACTAACCCTCATTCACGCATAGAATAGTTCTTCTCATGTAACTTCAATTCCCTTGAAGCATACGCTACAACTCTTCTATTCTACATAAGCACATATCTTAAACTCCGATGTGACGCATCATAGTACACCTCCAATGGTTTACTAGGATTTGACAGAACTAATACCAAAGAAGTAATCAAACACATTTTCAACTCCTGAAAATTCTCCTTGTATATAGGGATGGCAATGGGTATTGGACCCGATGGGTACCCGCAAAAATTACCCACAATGGGTAGGGTAATTACCCGCTTAATGGGTATGGGTAAGGGTATGGGTAAGTGACTTTAATTTTGAAAAATTTTGATGGGGATGGGTGCGGGTCCCTTCCTTACCATGGTACCCACCCCGCCCTTACCCGCACATACTTATTTATTTATTATTTATTTATATATACATATATATATATATAACACATTATATCTTGATAAATATATATATATATATATATATATATATATATATATATATATATATATATATATATATATATATATATATAACACATTACACATGCTTTGGGAGCACACAAGGCCAAGACTATACGATACCTACGTAAATTCTGCGTGAAGGCCAATTGCTAATTTGCTATCACTTTTATTATAACAGTGGGCCAATTCACTTGACTTTTCTTTTGGACTTTGAAACTTTCAAATTGTCCTTCGAAACTGGAACCTCCTTGTCCTCGTATTGCTTCATGCTCCCGCTTTGCTCTTAACAGAAGTGTCTCACACATCGCATCCTCGAAGAAATTAGAAACCTATCTACTATCTACCGAAAGACAAAAACGCGTATCACTCGGGTTTAGCAATTGGAACACCCAGGTTTATATTGCCTTCAACTTGCCTCTATTTATGTCTCTATTCGGATTTATATCTCTGTTCTAGTTGCCTTTCATTTACTTGTATTTATGTTTATGTTACAGATTGCCTATAAAAGCATTTTAGTTTGCATTTTGGTTGTTAAAATATGCTGCATACGTTACTAATTTTGCCATTTGTGGAATGCAATTGCCAATTGAAAGACATTGAGGTGCGCTGCCTCTACCTGGTGCCTGGTGTTTTTTGTCATGTAAACACAAGATTTGTTATTTCCTTTTATGTCTTTAGTGCTTTCTATTGATTAGATATTGTAAATAGGATCCATTTTGCCTATTTTATTTTTACTTATTTGGTGCTTTCTTTTATTGGTTTATTGTGCTATTATATTGTGTGTAGGTTGTATTAATTATTAATTATATATTATCAAATATACCTTGACTTTGTTTCTTTATACCCGACCTCTTTACCATATTTTTTATTTTGTTTTGCTTTCATGTACCTAATCACGATGGAAAATCTATGTGGAGTGATTCCTTCTATGGAATCAAAGTAGCTCTTCTCCTATTATGTCAAGTACTCCCACACAACTTGAAAGTGTACCTAGTGATCCGAACACTAGCTCTTCTCCTAGTGATCCTCTTCCTCTTGCTTGTGGATGGTGATGATATAACTTCATGATGATAGCAAAAAAGAAAGTTATCGTTGTTTGGAACCACTTCAAGAGAAAAGTAGTTAATGGAGAAGAAAAAGCTATATGCAATTATTGCAACAAACATATGACCTGGTAGAAGATCTGATGGAACAAATCATTTGCATAAACACTATCGACTTGTAAAAGAAGGTCGTTTAAGGACATAAGACAATCAATCTTGTTGAGAGAACAAAAGAAGGTTGATGGGTCATCTACTTATTTGAGTAACTACCATTTTGATCCAGAGAAATCAAGAAAAGACCTTGCTTGTATGGTAATAGTTCATGAGTATCCACTTTCAATGGTGGACCATCTGGGATTCCGAGCATACTCGAAGGTCTTCAACCTTTGTTCAAGGTTCCTAGTCGAAACACG
Organism: Ormosia emarginata; assembly: GCA_029884605.1. Classification (NCBI taxonomy): domain Eukaryota; kingdom Viridiplantae; phylum Streptophyta; class Magnoliopsida; order Fabales; family Fabaceae; genus Ormosia; species Ormosia emarginata. Next base: position 41,020,256 of record JAQQTP010000074.1, on the reverse strand, counting down.
TCTTAAAAATGATATTATCAAGATCTATCAAAATGAAAAGTTGAAGACTATGGGACTCTTAGACAAGATTGCGAGTAAAATTGCTTTAACAACAGACTTGTGGACAGCTAGCAACCAAAAGAAGGGGTTTATGGCTATTACAGCTCACTACATTGATGATGATTGGGATATGCAAAGTCGTATATTAAGGTATATATTTTTGTGATCATTATATCATATTTATTAACTTTATCAATTACATTTAATTTTTGCATTGTATTAATACTCAATAAATTATTTTGCATAATAGGTTTGTGTATGTAGAATGTCCACATACAGCTGAAGCTCTTTCAAAGGTGTTGATAGAATGTATGATAGATTGGAATATTGATAGAAAGTTGTCTACCATCACTTTGGATAACTGTAGCACTAATGACTCTCTTGTTCGTTTGTTGTTAAACAAACTTGATTGTTCTGCTTCTTATGCTTGATGGTCAATTATTTCATATGAGGTGTTGTGCACATATTCTGAATTTAATTGCACAAGATGGTTTGAGTGTTCTTGGAGATGGCATAGAGAAGGTTAGGAATAATGTTGCTTATTGGACAACCACACCTAAAAGAGAACAAAGTTTTAGGGAAGCAGCACGTCAAATAAAAGTTTCCATAACAAAGAAACTCATTCTTGATTGCAAAACTAGATGGAATTCTACTTATCAAATGCTTGTTGTTGCATTGGCTTACAAGGATGTTTTTGTTCGTTTGAAAACAAGATAGGATTTATATACATGTTTGCCTACAACTGCTGAGTAGGAAATTGCAAAAGAAATTTGTAGTAGGTTGGAAGTATTTTATCGTGTAACTGAGATGTTTTCAGGCACACAATATCCCACAACAAATATATTCTTCCCTTTGGTTTGTGAAATAAAGTTCTCTTTGCAGCTATGGCAAACTTGCTCAATTGAAGCTATTAGAAATATGGCTTCAAAAATGATTGCCAAATTTGGGAAATATTGGTCTGTTGTTCATGGAATTATGGGGATTGCCATTGTTTTGGATCCAAGATACAAATTGAAGTTGTTAGAGTACTTCTTTCCCAAGCTTTATGGAAGTAGTTATTCAATTAAAATTAACAATATCAAGAAATTATGCTACTCATTGTTTGAAGATTATCTAGCCAACACAAATGGGATAATGGAAGGTTCAGGATTCAAATGTTCAATGACAAGAGTCCCCCATCAGATAATCTTAATATTAACAATTTTCTTAGTGATTATGACTCATTTGTCAATGATACAAATGAGACACAATCAAAGTCCGAGTTGGATAAAAAATTAATCGTCAGAGAAATATAACTTGGAAGAGAAGGTATTGCCCAGGAGTGCTACATTTGATATTCTTGGATGGTGGAAAACAAATGGGATCAAGTATCCAATATTGCAAAAAATTGCCAAGAATATTTTGGCTATTCCAATTTCAAAAACTCCCAAAAATTCATAAAAATCAGCACAAGGTAGGTTGTTGAGTCCTCATCGTTCTAGGCTTCATGAGGATACTTTGGAGGCACTTATGTGTGCACAAAGCTGGTTGAAACATGAGAAGAAAGGTAATAAATGTTACAAATATCTATTTATTCATTTAAATTTGTGTTTAGTGTAATCATTAATTTTCTTTTTATGTTGTAGTTTCGTTGGTATCAATTGGACCAAAACAATATTTACATGTGAAAGATAAGCGTTTGCAATCTTTTCAAGATTCTTATGATGATGAGGTATAATAACATAATAATTTATGTTATTAATTTTGACTTTACTATCATAACTAATTAGTGTAATGTATCACTTTTTTCCGACAGATTTTGGAGAGTACCAAAGACGTGACTTGGAAGCTTATGAATTTGTTGTTTATGAATTTCTTGTCCATCAGATTTTGGAGAGTACTCAACACTTTTTATGATTATGTTTGAAAGACTTTGAATAGTTTGACAATTGTATGACATTGACATTTTTAATCAATGTCTTTTTATCCATTGATTTTTTCGTAGTTAATAAAATACGGTAAACTCTTCATTCTATACAAGGTACTTAGGTACCCGAGAGGGTAATGTATCACAAGGTACACGGGCATCAAAGTTGCTACCCACGCGGGTATGGGGACGGGTACGGATATTTTTTTTAAATGCGGGTATGGGGACGGGTACTATAGTACCCTACCCAGACCCTACCCATTGCCATTCCTACTTGTATACATCAGTCCATACAAACACTTAATTCTTTTTGGTAAGCTAGGTGAGAAGTCCTGCGATCTTGGAAATTTTCTCAATAAATTTTCTACGGATTTCTATTACCGTCTTTGACTTTTCCCATTGAAAAACTATTTCAACCTTTGAAGGATCCACCGCAATCCCTTCCTTAGAATTACAGAACCCAACAACTGTACTTCACTCAACCTGAACTCGCATTTCGACAACTTAGCATACAACTTCTTCTCCTTTAGAATTTGGAAAATCACACTAAGATGTTTAGTATGTTCCTTATGATTTCGAGAATAGATCAGAATGTTGTTAACAAAGATAATGACAATTCTGTCTAGATAAGGACGAAAAATTCTACCCCTATAATTTATAAATATTACAAGAGCATTGGTCACTTCGCACAACATCACTTAAAATTTCCTTGTCCTCGTATCGCTTCATTCTCCTGCCTTTGCTCTTAACAGGAAGTGTCTCACTAACCGAGTTCTCTTTCAGCAACACTGTACCAGATACTATGACATGAATTTGAATAGGAATATCCTTTCTTACAATTTGAGATATATGAAAAACATTATGAAAGATAGCAAAACTATCTGATATGTTACCGGACATATCTAACAAAGAATTTGATGTTGCCCGATTTTTAAGAATGAGTTTTTCTAGAATACTAACACTTTATTGAGACAACCTCATAGGATATGGTTGGAAAATAACCAATCTGTTTCAAAGATCACGTCTATTTATGAAAAAGATAAACAGATCAAACTAACACAAAAATTTGATCCATAACAATAATAGGATAATTTGAATAACTTGAGTAGCACGATAGGCTAGTAATAGAAACAGAAGTAAACAAGTCAAAAGATAACGAAGACACAGATAACTCTAACATATAATTGATCCACACAATCATATGCCATAAAGAATAGGTTGTCCCCAGAATTATACAGTATAGTTAAAGAATCACCTTCCGCTGCATAGTCTCCCTTGTTTAGGTCTTCAGCTCGGAACATTCCCGTTCCATTCGGGGTATCGACTCTCCCTACTACCTGAGATTTTGAAACATGTACGTTACTAACAGAAGACTTCATTTTTGGTGGAACACAATCTCTGGAAATGTGTTCAGGCTTTTCGCACTAAAAACAAGTTATTTCCTTGGACGTACAATCCTTCGTTAAGTGCCCTCTTCCACATCTCTTACATAACAATCAAGATGTCACGGTCTAACTGAGTTTACTACTACAAGCACTTCCTCCACACATTTGCTGCTACTTCTGATTTCCTGGTGATCATAACTACGTTTTCCGTTGAAATCAATTTACCTTCCTATTATTCCTCCTTTTGAATACCCAAGTTCCATCGTTACGAGATCTTGTATTTTAAGACTGATTCTCTTCCATCAGATCCTAAACCTTAACTTCCAGTTCCCGTTGTTCAACGATCCTCTGTTCCTGCTGTACTATCACATCAATTGTCTTCCACATTACTCCCGTAGTTGCAACCGTATTATTAGTAGCACGTTCTGCTTCCACACGCGTACATCTACCACGAACCATTTCCTTTCTTCAAAGATGGACGAATCAAAATAAAATGGAAACTAGATGTACCTATTTCAAACAACATTGTTTCCTTTCGAAAATCAAACACACAGAGAACACAACACAAGCAAAATAGACCTAACCACAAACCCCAAAAGACTTAAACCGTCCTCTGATACCAACTAATGTAACACCCTCCATAGGGCATCACATTTCTGACTACCAACTTATAATCTGAAAATGATTTCATAAAAGGTTTGAGTTATAAAAGGTGGGTTTCAAAATTTCTTTTCACGAAAACATAAACTTACTGATATTTGAAAGTAATACTGAAAAATAAATTTTAAACTGATTAAAACTCATATAACAGACACCACTTAATATTTAACAATTATTCAAGAAATATAAAATTTATAGACTCAATTTAAAACAGTAGCAAACCCCATGACGGGTCCTACTTAATAGCACGACAAAATACTAACGAGAAAACTCAACATACTTATTTCATCATGTATCCATCTTGATGCGTCATGTATCTGTTCCTCCTCAAATCTGTACACCATCAAATCTGGGATGGCCACTCCTCGATGTTGTCACCGAACTAAGAATATTTGTTTCCAGTCAAGTTTAAGAAACTCGTTCCATCTACTATACATTTTGACAATACAAGCACAATAAAACAATATAACAAAGTGGTAAGATCACCTACGCCAATACCAATATGGTAGCACAGAGATAATACAAACAGCATATCATGTAGATATATCACACCATAATTACAATTATATCATCATCATAATGTATAAAATAACAATAATTACAATAATGTCATCAACATTATTTATCATCATCATCATCCAATATTCCTTAATTAGAAATAAATATTCTATATTTACGATGATGCCCTCAATATTATCCAAGTATTCAACAGTTCAATTATCATAACCAATACTCAATAATTATGCATGTGCACATAGACTCAATTTCCTACTCCATGGAGCTAATACTCAGTTCAGAAAAATTGATCCAAAAGATAAACCCACGTTCCCACTAACAACATGCCTTAGACCACGTGCCACATTTCTCATATGTATTTGCACATCTAGCATATACACGACGGCAGCCCACGACAATACTAGATCTTGATTAAGAATAGTATCTCGGTCAGGATCATCGGTGCATTGCATCGGTCTAACCCATAGTACAGAAGAGCAACCAACTGCCCAATGCGAGCAACCCGCACCCCGATGCCCCCAAAGTCAACAAGTGACATACACTACGCATATCGCACCCACTCAAGAGGTGTACGTCTCTCTAGGCAAATAGCCATATTCAGTCCATCGGACCTTTCCATGCATGTTCAATGCACTAATGCCAATCATAGGCAAAATTCATTATTTTCTCATATGGTGTCCATACACTAGTCCATGCATGTAAAATGCACTAATGCCAATCACAGGCAAAATTCATTATTTTCTCATACAGTGTCCATCCAATGGTTTAACAGTAATCCTACTGTATATTTAATCGTGAAAATCAATTATAGCATTGTCATAGTCACGCAATACTTTCATCGTGTTTTTCACAATCGCGCAACATTTCTGTTACGTTTTCACAATTTCACAACATTTCTGCCACATTTTCAAATCGCGTAGCAATTTTCCATCGTTTTCTCAATCACGTAAAAATATTTCATCATTTTTCAATCACATAGTGATTTTTCAACAATATTTCAATTGCGTAAAATATTTAAACGCTTTCCAAATCGCGTAGAAATATTTTAACATTTTTTCAAATCGCGTAGCTTAAAAATCACGTTTTTAAGTTACGTAAATAATTTTTCACCATTTTTCAACTTCGTAAAATATTTCTTAACCTTCAAAAAATTCCATTTCAACCTTTCTCAAAATAATATGACTTCTCACATTATTTTCCACATTTTCTTACTCAAGAAAATCTTTTTCGCAATTTATTCCATAAATTCACCATTTCATTGAATTAAATCAATGTTTCTCACTTAAAATTCCCTAACGCGCTCCAAAACCCAAAGGATGAGTTTTACGTTAGTAAATTTTAAATCATCAATGTTTCAAAATAAATTCTCAAATTCAATTCTCTTCCAAAATAATTTGAGGTTCAAACCCTTACAACCTCTATTTTCCTTTCATAACCGAAATTTCTATTTCTCAAGTGACAAAACACTCTGATTTCCTTTCCAAAATCCTTATACTAAATCAAATTATATTTTCATTTTGAAAATCACTTTGTTTCATAAAATCAAGGCATTTACAAGCCTTCAAAACCATGGTCATGGCCATTGAAACCATTCTTATATTTTTCCTTCTAAATCATCTAAGTTTTATTCTTGTTTTTACACAAATAAAACCATTAAAATTCCTCAAGAAAACCGTGAACACTTATTCCTTGAAAACAAACCCTTTGTTTATTTTCCTTGCTTTTCTAAACATCAAATTTTACCATTCATGAAAATATTAATTTGTGAACACTTATTTTGCGGTGTCTTGGCCGAAATTCTCATGGTCTTTGGAACAAAAAATTATTTTCCTTTCTAACAATTTTTATGGCATACATCACATATAATCAACATATTATATTTCAAGCATACCATAAAAGCGATAAAAATTATACTAAACATGCAAGCATAAATAAATCATGCAAAGCACATCAAGCATAAGCAAATAATCAAAACACATAAACACTCATAAATAATTACATGACCATAGATATGAATCCTCACATGGATTCACCATCCATCAAATACAAGACCATCTCTCACCACCATACTTGATTGGTGAGATGGATCTCCCTCTTACCTCATGAAGAACCTCCAAAGCTCCTTGGTTTTCTTCTTGTACAAGTCCTTCACCACCAAAAGCTTTTCTTAAAAATCAAAGTAAACATACATAATCAATATCTAAGGCTTAAATGAGAAAATCATGGATCAAAACATGGTTTAGAACTTTAAAGATAAGATCTAGAAAAGAATATCAAGAACTTTACCCCCTTTACCCTTCAAACTTGGTCTTAGGAAAAGTACTTGAAAATGGATGATTTAGAGAAAGTCTCCAACATGAAAGTTGCTTAGAATAAGGTAAGGATTCAAGATATGTAATTGGTTAAAATTATAGAAGAATGGAGGTAGGTTTTCGAGTGGCTGGCCGAAAGCTCCTTGGAGTGGAAAGAATGGAGTTTTTTTTTCTTGTTCTTGGAAGAGAAAGAATGGAGAGAATTGTTTTTAGTCTTTGGTAGAATGAAAATGAAGATAGAAATGAAAACTCTTCCTACCTAGTAGTTGTCGTGGAGTGCATGGAGAGAAAGGTAATATTATGTGTGTAGCTTTTTGTTTTTCTTTGATAAGAATGAAAGAAAAGTTGATAGGAAAGATTAAGTGTAGAATTGCATTATTCATTGCATGATCGTAGGTGAGTAGGAAAAAAGATGAATCAATTATGGGTAGTTTATCTCCAAAAAGAAGTGCATGGCCGTAAGATATATGTGCAAAGCCACCAAAAATTGACTTACTTTTGTTTAGCTTCTTAAATTATTGTTAGAAGAATGACCAAGTAAAATGAGTAAAAAAATTGGCCCCCCCTTCAAGTGCATGGCCGTATGCTTCAAATGGAGAAAGCCATCAATATTGACTTGTCTTACTTTGTTCAATTGATAAAAGATGATAGAAATGGATGGAATTAAAATTGTAATAATTTGCCTCACAAATAGATGCATTGCCGTGGGACTTCACAAATGAGAAGCCATTTTATTTGACTTGGTCTCACTTTGTTTCACTTGAATTGTATCCTAATATCACAAAGTGAATTGCTTATTAGAGCAATTTGCTCTTCCTTCACCGTAGAAGCAACAATTTAAGGAGTCCAAACTTTATTCAAGAGCTTGTTTCCTATTGGTCCTTAAAGAGTCAAGCCATTATTCTTGACCAATTTCTATTGGTTCTTGGAAAGTCTAAGCCACTAAGTTGGACTCATCACCACCATTGATTAGATCAATGGTTAGGATTAATGTAGCTTCTAATTATAGCCTTTAGATGTAAGACTTAATCTAGGCCATTAGATCTTTCTCCTTGAAATCCTAGCCATTAGATGTATCTCCAAAATGAAGGGTCAAGATTACTCCTTCATACTTTACATCCAATGGTCATAAATGGTCCTTGTCATTTTTTTAAGACCAAATCTCCACCCTTGATTAAATCAATGGTGGATCTCTAACACTTTTTAAGACCAAATCTCCACCGTAGATTAAATCAACGGTGGATATCCAAAGCCTTCCTTATTAAGCTTGTCTTTACAACCATTGATTAGATCAATGGTGAACATCCAAAGCTTCCTAACTAAGTTTACTCCCACACCATTGATTAAATCAATGGTGATCATCCAATACTTCTTCATTAAGTTTGTTTCTCAATCGTTGATTAGATCAATGGTTGATATTCAAACTAAGTCTTCTCATCCAAGGGTACAAATCAAAGTCAAACCCTCTTTGTTGACTAGTTTCTATTGGTTGATCTTATTTCTATAGCCTTCTAATTAGTTTACCCTACAAACATAATTTTTACGATATTTTTACTGCCTAATAATTAAATACAGTATAAAACACAGTAAAAGAAAATGTTGAAAATTGTTTTTGGTTTCGGGTTTAGTAAGATCCCCCGTCTCTGTCTCAACAGTACAAAATTTTCTGGCTCCGAAAAATTTTTCACTTTTCTGGACCCATCTGGGCCCACGTATAGCCCCCTGGGCCCACAGACAGTCCAAAAATAATCAAAGAAATATAAAAATTTCATAATCATCCACAAAATCATAATAATTATAAAACTTATGAAAATCAAGTCGGATTAGTAAAAATCATTAAGGATTTACAAAAAAAAAAAATACGAAGGCTTGTATACAAATTTCAAAAATAATATTAAAATAATAAAAAACGTAAAAACTCCCAAAAATTCATAAAAATCACAAAAATTATAAAATCCACGAAAGTCAAGTCGGATTATTCAAAATAATTAAGAATCGTCCAAAATAAATAAAATACGAATTTTCAGGGTGTTACATACACTTTCATTTTCAGTCATTATGTCAATTGTGTGTGATTGTGATTCAAACAAATCAATATATAAAGTACCAGGATTAATTTTAACTAAATGACCAGAATTTAAATCACGATACCAATTAAGCATAAATAAATGACTTAAAATGGAAAAAAATAATGTACAAGTCGGTAATTTACACCAACCATTAAATATTAATAAGGATGTGATATAAACTAACCACCCAATAAATATTAACAAGTAAAAAGTTAGATAACTGATAAAGTAAAAAGTTAGAGAGTTAGAGAGTTAATAATTAGTAAGTTAGAAAGTGCGTCAAGTAAAATACGTAAAATAAAGTGTAGAAAGTAAAGTCCAAAAGTAAATTACGTAAAATAAATTTAAAATATGAAAAAGGAGAGAGTTTTGAGCCCCACCAGAGTGGCGTTAAAGAGAAGAGAAGAAGAAAGATTATTTCATTATGTGAGAAAGTAATAATAAATAATGAAATTAAAAAGTTAGAGAGCGAGAAAATAAATGACATAAATTAAAAGTTAGAGAGCAGAAAATAAAAGTTAGTAAACAAAAATAAATGACATAAATTAAAAGTTAGTAAACATAAGTAAATGACATAAATATAAATGTTAGAAAGTTAGTATGTTAGCAAGTTAGTAGGTTAGTAAGTTAGATAGTTAGAAAGTTAGAGAGTTAGTAAAGAAACCGAAGGATCGGCAAGCCGATCTTTTGCTTCAGTGAGGGAGAAGAGAAAATAGATTTTATTAAAGAAAAAGAACCTCAATAAATCAAAACTTCTAATCAAGTCTCCAACAACGGCGCAAAAAACTTGATTGCAGGATTTAAAGAATGTAAACCCGAGTGTAGGTTGTCTCAAGTAATAAATTTCTCGAGAGTCCGAGGTCGATCCACAGGGAATTGATAAAGAAAAATTAATTGAGGTAAGAAAAGGATTTGTCACAACACCAAAAGTAATAAAAGATGTTCACAAATGAATTTAAGAACTTGCTTGAGTTAGGAGATCCACTCTTGGTAATAAATTAAAGGCAAAATTATTTATCTTTATAACTCAATTGAAATCCACACACAACGGAGATTCCAATCGGAAAATATAACATTCAAAGTTTAATTATATATGTAATCATATTATGATTCCTTTAATTATCTACCAACATTTGTAAAAGAGTTCAAGCATTCATTGTGCTAATCCTATTGTCTACAATAAATCAAGATCTCCATTATACAAAGAAGGTTTCTAAATTGATTGGAAACAAAATACAACACATATAATGTCCATTTAATAATATATCATTTAAGCACAAGAAATAGAATAATCTAACCTTATTTCATTACCCAAGAGCTTTACTCTTTCACCCAAGCAAGATGAAGATTTAGTTACTCATAGATAAGAAGAAAGAAAGAAAGAAGAAGAGAAAGATGAACATAGCTTCAATTTAGAGCAAGAAAAAATTACAACAAAGGAAAATAATAAACAAGCATAACCATAACTTCTAAAAACTAAGCCTAACACCAAGAGCACTAAATGATCAGCTAATGGTGCCTTTTATAGAGGATTAGGGATACAAAATAACAAGGGGCTGATTAAGAGTAGGTGGATGAGTGGGTGAATGAGTGAAAAATGCCAAATGGTGAGTTGGTGAGTGGAAAATTATTGAGATTCTTTGTCTCCAAAATCATTCATTGCTTAACTCATGGATTCTGTCATCAAATGGAAAAGTCATCTTCATGAAAGTTGTAGATCTGGGTCTTAACTTTCAGATGTCCAAATTTCAGCTCATTTCACCACCTACAGCCCGAGATATGGCCCAATTACTGCAGACTATTCAGGCCCAGTTTCAGCACCTCTGTTTTGACTTCCAGACCCAATATCACCTCCAAGCTGTCCGATCTGAGTTTTGTGTTCTTCATGAAAGTTGTAGATATGGGTCTTAACTTTCAAGTATCCAAATTTCAACCCAAGCAAGTTCCTACAGCTCGAGTTATGCTCTGATTATTGTACACTATTCAGGTTCCAGATACAAAACTCGTGTTCTAACTTCCAAGCCTAATTAGCTCCACTAGATGTCTGAATGAGACTTTGAGCTCCTCATTAAAGTTGTAGAGCTCTCTCTTATCTTTCCTACAAGGTAAGATACATATTTTTTACACATCTAGAACTCAAGATATGGCCAAAATACAGAAACAGTGTAAGACCCAAATAATACTAGAAAAATCAATTAAGTCCAATTTGAGTCCAAACTTACAAAACATAACCAAGCTTAATCAATTAAGTACATGAAGAGTGTAAATAACTAAAAATGAGGGTTTATTAATGTATAAAATATATGATTATCAGCACTCAAAATATAAGAACAATCGACAGATCAAATACTCCCACACTTAGCCTTTTGCACTCCTGGGCAAAAAATATATAATCAAGCACAGTTTCCCAATAAGCTATGAAAGTGCAGAACAATGAGCAAAGACCTATATGCTTTAGTTTCTTCAAAGAATCTAAGCAGTCGTGAATTTCCTCTCTTGACAATCCAATTCAGCAAGTAAAATTAATAAAAAAAATCAAGGTTAAATCAATGTGATAAATCCTTACTAATGTGCTTTTCACTCAAGTGATTCAGGCTTGTGTTTACTCTCAACCAACTCATGAAAACATGCCCTACCATAAGCGTGTCAAGCCTCTACTTCTCTATCACTTAGGCCACATGCATACAAAGATCAAAAGGTCTTCAGTTAGGTTGTAATGGGGTCAGGGTCTAGGTAGGATACATCAAGGATAAGCAAAGCTAGACCATAGGAATTAGAAGAGCAAAAAGGAAAGATATTTAATCATTACAATAAGAATTTTCCAGCAATCTTCAAATTACAATTTCTTTTCTGTATCTTTATCTTTTTCTAACCTTTCTTCATTCAATAATCAACTGTTAACCTTTTTCTTTCTCATTTCTTTATTTTCTTTTTCTTTTTTCTTTTTTCTTTTTATATTTAAACCTTGCATTCCATTCACATCATATTTTGCCAACAATATACTTGTTTATATACTTGTATGGCAAAACAAACGCATCATTGCTTCCCCCACACACTTATTCAAAGACCAATTCCCAACATAATCATTAAGCTCTTCTACTCCCTAAGGTAAGGTATCAAAATGGTTTTTCGCTTTTATGCTTGAATTGAGCTTTGATAGAAGGAAAAGAGGTCAATTAGGCTCAAAGGGGTAAGCAATGGATAAAAATGTAAGGACAACTATTTGGCCAGTAGTTATTTGAAAGAAATGCCTTTTTCATATAAATTGCATGCAGTGGTCATTTGTAGCTTAAAAATAAGTCAAGACAAGTTCTGAAAAACACATAATCAAAGAACCAAAAAGGCTTAAAATTAGCCATATACAACAAGGCCCAAAAACTCACTAGGTCTTGATTCATCACTTTTTGAATTAAACACTTCAATTTTTCAAAATCCTACTCAACAAAATTGAAATCAAGAAAGTTTATTCCATCAAGCTTAAAGTTTTAATGAATTTTTCTAAAAACTTTTAGTCATATGCTCACCATTCAGGTCACTTGAAAGCTTATTGGAAATTGAAAGCCTTTTGGAAAAATATCCACAAAAAAAGTTCAATTAAGATCATCATTCATACACCCACACTTAAAGCAGGCATTGTCCTCAATGTCTAAGCACACACAGTAGAGAAAATATCCACAATAGAAGTATCAGTGCAATACGAAGACAATAGTGGTTGCGAAGAAATGGTGAGGGAAGGTGATGTATTTGGTGAAAATAGAAAGAAGAAGGAAGAAGGAAGGAATGGCATTGTAGGTGGTGTTTTGGAGCAAGAAAGATGAACTTGATGATATTCCCATGAAATGGTCCCATGAAGTCAATGGCCCACACTTCAAATACTTCCACAAAGATGATCAAGATTTGAGGCATTTGATTCCGAGGACCTATATTACCTGTTCTTTGACAGCGGTCACAAGACTTACAGAAGTTGTAAGTATCCTTGAAAATTGTTGGCCAATAAAAACCATTGTCAAGTACCTTGTTGGGTGTCCTTTTTATTCCAAAATGTCCCCCACATGCATAGGTGTGACAAAAGGAGAGAATGGAGTGAGTCTCTAAGTTCGGAATGCACCTCCTAATCACTTGATCTGCACAATGTTTCCAGAGGTAAGGATTATCCCATATGTAATATTTACAATCACTCCTTAGTTTATCTCTTTGAGCCTTGTTCCAGCCTTCTAGAAAGTCTTTGGTGACCAAGTAATTTACAATATTAGCATACCAAGGGATTATAGCCTTGATGGCCATCAGATACTCATCTGGAAAACTTTCTATGATTGGTATTTCCTCCTCCTTAGTCACCAACCTACTCAAATGTTCTACTACCAAGTTTTTGCTTTCCTTTTTGTCTTTTATTTCCTAGTCAAATTCCTTTAGCAGTAGAATCCATCGGAGCAATCTAGGCTTCACTTCTTTTTTTGTGCGAAAATACTTTAAAGCTGCATGATCTGAAAAAGCAATTACTTTAGAACCAATAAGATATGATATAAATTTTTCTAAAGCAAACACTACAGCTAGAAGTTCTTTTTCATTTGTAGAGTAATTAAGTTGAGCATCATTTAGAGTCCTTGATGCATAATAGATGGCATAAGGCACTCTATTAACTCACTGTCCTAGGACAGCCCCTACCGCAAAGTCGTTGACATCACACATCAGCTCAAATGATAGTTCCCAATTTGGTAGCCTTATGACAGGTGCAACAGTCATTAATTCCTTGAGCTTAGTGAAAGCTCCTATACATTTCTCATCAAAGTTGAATGGAACATCCTTTTGAAGTAGTTTGCAAAAGGGTAATGATATTTTGGAGAAATCCTTGATGAATCTCTGGTAGCAACCTGCATGACCAATGAAAGAATGATTTTCCCGCACACTAGTAGATGGGGGTAAAGAATGCATGAGTTCTACCTTAGCTTTATCTACCTCAATTTCCCTAGCAGAAATTACAAGACCCAACACTATACCTTCCTCTACCATGAAATGACATTTTTCCCAATTCAGCACAAGGTTAGTGTCAATGCATCTTTTTAACACCAATGTTAGGTGTTCTAAATAGTTGTCAAAACCATTTCCAAAAACACTGAAATCATCTATAAAGACCTCTATAATGATTTCAATATAATTAGAAAATATGCTCTTCATGCATCTCTGAAAGGCCCCTGGTGCATTGCAAAGTCCAAAAGGCATTCGCCTATATGCAAAGGTACCAAATGGACAAGTGAAAGTGGTTTTGTCCTGATCTTCTGGAGCAATGGCAATCTGATTATAACCTAAAAATCTATGTAGAAAACAGTAGTGAGAATGACCAGCTAATCATTCTAATACTTGATTAATAAAAGGTAAAGGAAAGTGGTCTTTTCTAGTGGCAGCATTCAGCTTTCTGTAATCAATGTAAACACACCACCTTGTTTGTAACCTAGTGGGGATAAACTCATTTTCAGTATTTCTTACCATAGTAATTCTGGATTTCTTTGGTACTACCTAGACTAGGCTTACTCACTTGCTGTCAAAAATAAGGTAAATCACCCCTACACTTAGGAGCTTTAGTATTTCCTTTTTCACAACCTCCATCATAGGAGGATTCAACCTTCTCTGGGGGTCTCTCACAGGTTTAGCACCATCCTCTATTACGATTCTGTGCATGCAAATGGAGGGACTAATACCCTTGATGTCAGTTATCGATCAACCAATGGCCGTTTTGTGCTCTTGCAAAATAGCTACCAATTTCTCTTCTTGTTCTTGGGTAAATGACTTTGCAATTATCACTGGAAGTGTGCCCTTCTCTCCTAAGAATATGTATTTAAGATGATTAAGTAATGCTTTTAGTTCTAACTCCGGTGACTACACACTAGAAGGTTTAGGAGCTTCATTAGAAACTAGGAACTCAAAATACGAAACCTCATGTCCTTTTGTAGTGGATAAGAGCTCATGCAAGGCTGCTACTATTTCATGAATGTCCTTACTCCATGGCTTTCCTGCATCACCCTTCTTCTTTTCCTATACATCTAAGCTATGAGTCAATACAGTATTAATAGTATCAAAATGATTAGACTCAAAAGCTACAGAAATTAAAGAATCAGAAGCATCAAAGGATTCAATAAAACATGTAGAATGCACATCACTCGGGTATCTCATAACTTCAAAAATATTGAATCTGATTAATTCCCCATCAAATTCCATGGTTAATGTCCCCGAGTGCACATCAATCTTTGTCTGCGTAGTCTTCAAGAATGGTTTCCGCAACAAAATAGGAGCAAAGTTGGGGGATTTATCTTCCTCCATGTTTAGCACATAGAAGTCTATCGAAAATACTAACTCATTCACCTGCACCAACACATCCTCAACAACACCGTTTGGGTATGTGTTAGATCTATCAGCCTTGAATTATAACACCAGTTAGTTCCAAAGGACCTAGATGTAAAGATGCATAAATGGAATAAGGCATGACGTTTATAGATGCACCTAAATCTAGCATTGCCCTCTCAAACCTTGTGTTACCTATAGTGCATGGTATGGTGAATGTGTCAGGATCCTTACATTTAGTTGGGAGTTTCTTTTTAATTATAGCTAAAACATTCTCTCCCACATGGACCCTTTCATTTCCTTCTAATTTCCTTTTATTAGTGCATAATTCTTTCAAAAAGTTTGCATATCTAGGCACTTGCTTAATGGCATCTAACAAAGGGATGTTAACTTTCACTTTTTTAAAAGTCTCTTGGATCTCTTTTTCTGCTTCTTATTTCCTAGTCTTTACCAATCTACTAGGAAAAGGTGCTTTAGTGACATATTTAGGAAGTGGTTCAGGGATACTTACCTTAGGGACTTTAGAACTTTGCCCCTCCTCATTTACTTCCTTGGGTGTTTCATCTTCCTCTTTAGTGATTGGTGGAGAAGATGTAGGTTCATCCAACGTCTTCCCACTTCTTAATATGACAGCACTAACATTTTCTCTCGGATTTACTTTAGGTTATGAGAGAAGTTTCCTCGAAAGTTAGGTCTGAACCTTGTTGAGTTATGTGGCTATCTGGCTTACTTGATTCTACAGGTTATTGATAGTGGCTCTTGTATCTTGTTGGAAACTCTGTATAGTGGCCTTCTGCTCTTGCTGAAATTGAAGGTTACTAGTAGCCATTTGCATCATTAACTCTTCCATTGAAGGTTTAGGTTGCCTTAGTGCTTAAGCTTGCTATTATCTTGCGGGGAAAGGTGCTTACCTTTGTTGAAATCCTAGAGGACCATAAGCTTGAGGTTGATTCTGGGGTTGCTCTGCATAGCTAAAGTTAGGATGATCCCTCTACCCCAGATTATATATGTTAGAATAGGGGTTGTAGTTTTTGGAATGTCTAGAATATCCCCCTACTGCCTTTGTCTTCTCATTTGTATCCTCTTGTAGAGTGGGACACATATCAGTGGGATGTCCAGAAGAGCAACAAATCCCACAAGCATTCACCGGTGCTTTTCCATTATCCATAAGCCGCTAAACCATGGCAGTTAACTGGGTCATCTACTGCTGTAAACTAGTGATTTTTGCTTCTTTAACTGCTCTCACTCTGGTGTCATTCTGAGTGAAAAATTATTGAGTGTTAGTAGCTATCCTCGAGATCAAGTTTCTAGCTTCTTGAGAAGTCTTATCAAACAAAGCTCCTCCACTAGCAGCATCAATCATGTTGTGGTCTATCACTAGCAAACCCTCATAAAAATATTGAATTAGAAGCTGCTCAGTGATTTGATGTTGAGGGCAGCTAGCACATAGTCTCTTAAACCTCTCCCAGTATTCATGAAGTTATTCCCCATGCCTTTGTTGGATACTGCATATTTCTTTTCTGATGGTTGCAGCCTTTGAGGCAGGGAAGTATCTATCTAGGAAAGCTCGAGCCATGTCCTGCCATGAATTAATGGATCCGGGTGGCAAATAGTACAACCACTCCTTTGCAGAATCTTTCAATGAGAAAGGAAAAACTCTGAGCTTGACTTGTTCTACTAAAATTCCTACAAGCTTCATGCTAGAACAAACCACATGTATTTCCTTCAAATACTTATTAAGGTCCTCCCCAACTAATCCATTGAAAGATGGTAAAAGATGGACTAGGCTGGATTTCAACTCAAATGCCCCTTTAGTTTCTGGAATTTCTATGCAAAGAGGTTGTTGGTCCAAATTTGGAGCACTCAATGTCCTTAGAGTTGATTCTACTATCACAACTTCTTTAGGTATCTCTTCAAATATCTCTAAACTTGATAGCTCTATATGGCAGACAGCTTCGACGTCAGCAGGTGTGAATTGAAAAGGAAACTGTGAGCTGACTTGTTCAAAGTAGTGCCTTAGATTCCTCAATTGCTTGTTCACTTCATCACTGGACATGAACACCTGCAAAACAGTCGAAAAGAAGAAATGAAAGTATTAAAAATTGAAACAAATACATAGTGAAAATAGGAAACAAATTAATAGCGCAATTCAACAATCAGTTCCCTAGCAACGGCGCCAAAATTTGGTGTGATGTAGATTGTGATTAAAATTAAGAACAAAATTCAGTTGCCAAGTTCCACCAAAAATATAAAAACCTTGCAACCAGTTATAGTTAGCAAGGGTCGATCCACAGAGAACTAATTCAATTATCATTATGAATTGATTCCTAATTTAAACTCCAAAGGCTAATGCACAGTAAAAAGGGGGTTTTGGGGTTTTGATTAATATTGAATCAAATCAACAACAATAATAACAACACAAACTAGAATTAACAGATTAAATGAATTGGTTAAGAGATGGAATCCACCACTAGATTTATATGATAATGCTAGCCCACATATCCTTTTATTCCAACATGATCAATTATGTTTCTACGCAATTGTGAGATTAAATCTCTGTTTTCCTTAGGTTTTAGCCAATTTAGCAACTGTTCAAATCAACTCCTAATCACTGATTAGCTATAAAGCAACCGCTCTTACAACTATCCAATAATTGCATTAAGATTTAGAAAACTAATCATGCTAAGATCTAATCACACACCGGGATTAAATTGCTTAGAACATATATTTCTCTAGATCCATTACCGCAACCGCGCATAATAAACCAAGATTTACCACTTTTGTTATTTGGCAAAGAGCATGAAGGCTTTTATACCGTAGACATATAGTCCTCTATTTTTATCACCGCAACTGCGCATAATAACCCTAAATATACCACTTTGAAATTGGCAATGAGTATAAAAACCTTCATACCACATCAATGTTCAGAAATATATGAATAAAAACATAACTGTGTTGATATAAACAAATATGCAAGGTTCACAAAATCAAAACTAGGGTTTCATCTTCCCATAACCAAATGAGAAACCTAGCCACACATAGCTAAAATGAAATCAAGCGAAATACAATAGAAAAACATTGTCTAGACTAAAAGTGCAGAAGAAAACTAAAGAGGAAACTAGTTCCCAAAGGTTGGGGATGATTTATCTCCGATTGCTCGAACCCGAGACTCCAATCTTCGATCCAATCTCCTTCTCCCTTGTTCTTGGTCTTCTTCTTAACCTCTTGGTAGCTCCCAAGCCAGAACTCTCGTTCTTGAGACCCTAGGCATCCTTATTATAGGTCTCTTGACCTAATTCCTCTCAAATTCACGTGCTTCACTTTCTGACATGAGGACACGGCCCATGTCAAATGACACAGCCCCCTTGTGTTAGGCTCTGTCATTAGCTTTTTATTAATTTTACAAGTCACAGAAGGACACTACCCCCCTGATGTCAGGGGACACGGGCCATGTCACTTGGTTTCTTCATTTTCAGCCTGGATTCTTAGCAAACATTCTTCTTTCCTTACTTCAAGAGGTGGTATTGATCTTCATGAACCCTTGGCTCCTTCTTCAAGTGGATAACAAGCCTAGTTTGAGGCTAATGGATTCCAACACTCACGGGTTTCCTGAAAAGCATAATTCAATTATGTGTGTTTATGAACACATTTAAGCAAAGTTTCACAATAAGGTTCCAAATAAGCTAAATATCATAAACTTAGTTAAATGGTAGAAATTAAGCACAAATGGAATCCAATTGAATCAATTATAAGGCACTCAAAATATAGGAATAATCAATAAATCACTAGCACTGTGTCAGAGATGTGAGACTCATTTTGTGGATGTTGGACATTTGTGAGTTTGTTTGTGTGGATACCGTATAGACATCATCGCTATTACGGTGTTGGTGATTCACGTCACTTGTGTTTCTCACACTTCAAGAGGTAAACTCATTTTAAAAAAAACTCTGATTATAGTCTATTTCGCATGGATCCTTAGTGGGAATTTTGCTTTTTTCGCTGCGTGATGTATCTGTAATTCCTAACATTAAGTCTTCTTTGGGGTTGCCTCACTAGTATGGCTTTCTTTTCTAAGGAAATCTGATGCATGCATGTTGAAGGACTAATCCCAAGAATATCTGCAAGTGTCCATCCAATGGCTTTCTTGTGTTGCCTTAAGATCTCCAATAATTTCTCTTCCTGTTCAGGCTGCAAATTCTTAGCCATTGTCATTGGTAGCTTCTCATCTGCTTCCAAGAACGCATACTTCAAATGTTCAGGTAAAGGTTTTAACTCAAAGGTAGGTGATTGTTGCACTGAAGGTATCAATCTAGTTGAAGAAACCAATTATTCTAATTTAACTGCAACATTACCTACAATATGTGTACATTCTTCCAAAACAGCATCATCATATCCCATAGAATCAAAAAATTCAGAACATGTTGTATCATATCCCATATACGTAGAAACCTCATAACATGCAGTATCATATCCCATATACGCAGAAATCTCAGAACATATAGCACACATACTAGTCTCATCACAAATAGAAACAGAACATCTAGAACAATCATTACTATCCATAAATCTTAATAATTACAGGAAATTCAGCTAGCATATCAACATGCATATCATCAGCAAGCAAATCAATGACATCTAATTGAAAAATAGAATGCTCTTCTAAAGAATATTTCATGACATCAAAGATATTAAATTGAACTATATTATTTCCAAATTCCATGAAAAGGGTACCGATATGCACTTCAATCTTAGTTTTTGTAGTTTTCAAAAAGGGTCTACCTAAAATCAATGGGGGTTGACTAAATGCAAATTCATCTTCCGTGTCAGAACATAAAAATCTGCTAAGAATATTAAATTATTTACCCTAACTAAAACTTCCTTAAGCATTCCTGTAGGATGAGTTGTGCTCCTATTTGCTAGCTGAATGACAACTCCGGTTGGCTTTAACTCTCCAATCTGGAGAGATTCATAAACTGATTTTGGCATCACATTAATTAAGGCATCTAAATCCAACATCACGTGCATAAAATACTTGTTGCTTATTGTGTAATGAATGGTGAATGTTCTAGGATCCTTGCATTTATAAGGCATATTTGGTTGGATCAAGGCAGAAAAATTTCTTCCCATGCTCATTTTCTCATTTCCTTTCACCACCTCTTGTCAGTGCACAATTCTTTCAAAACTTTGCATACTTTGAAATATGTTTTATTGCTTCCAGGAGAGGTATATTGACTTCTACCTTCTGAAGGGTCTCCATAATCTCCCTATCCAATTTAGTTTCAGCTATCTTCTTTGATTGAGTAATCAGTTGAGAAAAGGGAGAGGAATGTTAAGAGTAGATTTTTCGGTAGAATTTTTCATTAACTTCTGATTTTTCTTCCAATTCTCTGCATGTTTTATATTTTGCTGTATTGAATCTTCTACAAAATTTTAGTTTACTGAATCTGATTTTTCTGCACAATTTTGTTATATAATCTCTGGTTGGTGTTAGGTTGAACCACTAACTTCTTTGGTACTTCTCAAGGTTATGACACTTACATTGCTTCTTGGATTATTAATTGTTTGGGAAGGCAATTGGTTGGAACCTTAAGACTTCAATTCATTGATGGAAGTTGCAAGTTGACTAATTTAAGTCTCCAAGTTCTAAATGGTTGTCTTGATTCTCTATTGAAACTAAAGGTTATTGGTTGCTACTTTGCTATATGGGCTATTTCACTAGTTGTTTAAACTATTGGTTGCTTGAGCCTACTTTATTTTATCTGGTATGCTATTGTTGCTACTGAAATTAGTCAGAATGGTCGCCATACCACAGATTGGGATGATTTCTCCATCAAGGGTTATAGGTGTTAGAATAAGGGTCATACTTTGGCTGCTAGTGGTATGGTCTGCTTGGAAAGATGTCAGCTACTGCTTCACTACTTTCTTGTAATGCAAGACACTAATCTGTTGGGTGGTCTGGCAAGGAACAAATTCCACAAAGTTTCGCTAGGGACTGAATTTGCCAGTGCCGTAATGTTAGTTTTCTAACCAAGGAAGTCAGTTCCTCCAATTTGTTCTCCATTTTCTGTTGATCAACATCATAAACCTTTACTTCTTTGACTTCTTAGTTGAGGTAATGATTCGTGTGCCAAATTGTTGTGTATTTGCTATCATGTTTGTTATTAAATCTCTTGTTGCAGTAGGGATTTTGTTCACTAAAACTTCTCCAGAGGCAACATCTACTATGCTTCTGTCCATAGGTAAAAGTCCCTTATAGAAATACTGGATTAGCAACTAGTCATTGATCTGGTGATGAGGATAACTTGCACACAACTTCTTAAATCTCTCCCAGTATTCATGAAGTGTCTCACCATTGTTTTGCTTGATCCCATATATGTCCTTTCTGATGGCAACTGCTCTTGAGGCAGGGAAGAATTTCTCTAAGAACAACCTCTTCATATCATTCTAGCATGTTATGGCAGTTGGTTGCAAGTAATACAATCAATCCTTGGTTGCTCTATCTAATAAGAAAGGGAAGATGTTGGTGTATGTCCTAGTGGCCAATACATTTTGTTTGTATTTACATACATTATATTATGATATTTTTGATATATGAGGCATTTCATTTATTGTGTTCTTTTTGGTAGACATAATAAAGTCCTTAGAATAGTAAGTTTGATACCATAGGACATCAAGTGGATGACTTGATCGTGAGATCCTATTGGATAAAACATTATTCTTAAATGTCCCTAGTCAAGTATTATTGTTAATTAGGACAATAATAATGCATTGAGATTAGTATATGCGTAGACTAATGACCACATCTCACGGGTCATGGATATGAGATATCAAGTCTACACATGGATACATATTAGAGTAATGATGTATTGACATTACCCGCCAATATAGAACGCTACGTGGTTTGTTACGTGAGTGTCATAAGCGATTCTCATAATGATAATGGTGTATGTGGTCCTTTGACCTGAAATTACTATGATTCCTACATGAAGAGTTGTGTGTTTTAATGCCATCAAACGTCATCTGTAACAAGATGATTATAAAGTTGGTTATTAGACATACTGCGATACATGTGGAGGGATGTGTGTAACGCACTAAATATAACAACCGCGGCGCAATCGTCATTACACCACAGTTACTAAATGATAAACACATATTTTATTCATTAAGAAACCCTTATATTTAGTCATTTACACTCTCCATATTCTTAATTGATTGAGTTTGACATGATTTTGTGAGTTTGAGCTCAAATTGGTCCTAATTGAATATTTTCAGCATTATTGAGATTTTACACTGTTTCTGTATTTTGGTCATAACTTGAGTTCCTGATATCTGAAAATCATGAATTTTATCTTGTAGGAAAGCTAAGAGGAAGCTCTACAACTTTGATGAAGAGCTCGAAGTCCGATTCAGATGTCTAAGGGACCTAAGTTTACATGGAAGTTCAGAATACGGGTTCTGTCAGTAGAATCCGAACAGTGTGCACTCATAAAATCATATCTCAAGATGTAATAATGGAGATGGGCTGAAATTTGGACAGTGGATAGTCAAGATCCAAATAAACAACTTTCATGAAGAACACATTTTCAGAAAAAGAAGTCTAGTAGGTCATTTTGAGCTTGCAAGTCGGAACAGAGGTGCTGAAGTTGGGTTTGAGCAACCTACGGTATTTGGGACATATCTTGGGCTTAAGGAAGCCAAATTGGACGAACCAGCTATCCATTTTATAGCCAAGACAAGGATCTACAACTTTCATGAAGAACACTTTTCGTGGTTCTGAAGTATAGTGGGTCGTTTTTGGCTTCCAAGTCAGACACGAAATTTTCGTCCTCAACCACCCACTCATCCATCCACTAATCCACTCATCCACTCATCCACTCATCCACTAACTCACCCATTCATCCACTCATACACTAATCCAACCACTTAACCACTCCACCCACTCATCCACTAATCCATCCACTCATCCATCCACTCACCCATTCATGTCCATAATTTCCCACTCACCAAAAGTCCTTTGGCATTTTTCACTAATTCAACCACTCAACCATTCCACTCACTCATCCACTAAACCAATCCACTAAACCAACCCACTAATCCATCCACTCAAACACTCCACTCACTCACCCACTCATCCACCCACTTCCCTTTGTCATTTTGTTACCTTAGACTTCTATAAAAGGCACCATTTATCATGAACAAGATGTAACTCTCCTTCATTTTCTCTCTTAGTTTCTTGTTTCTTCATAGTTTCTTCTTGTTTCTTCATAGTTTTTCTTGTGATTTCTTTCTAGCTATGTGTAACTAAACCTCCCTTGGTTAAGGGGTGATGAAACCGCTAGTATTAATGTTGTAAACTTTGCATATTTGATTATTTCAACACAGCTTATGTTTTTATTCATATATTTCTCAATCTATTGTTGGTATGAAGGTTTTTGTACTTGTTCCTACTTTCAAAGTAGTAGATCTAGGTTTATTATGCGCGGTTGCGGTAGTAGATCTAGTGGGATGTATGATGTTCATGTGGGTATAATTATCTTTGTGCTATTTGCCGTTATAAAAGTGGTAGATCTGGGTTTATTATGCGCTGGTTGCGGTATTAGATCTAGAGAAATATATGTTCTAAGTAATTTAATCCCTGTGTGTGATTAGACCTTAGTGTAATTGGTTTTCTAAATCTTAATGCAATTGTTGGATAGTTGTAAGAGCGGTTGCTTTATGACTAATCGCTGATTAGGAGTTGATTTGAGCGGTTGCTAAATTGGCCAACACGTAAGGAAAACAGAGATTTAATCTCACAATTGCATAAAAACATAATTGAGCATGTTGGAATAAAAGGATATGTGGATTTACATTATCATATAAATCTAGTGGTGGATTCAATCTCTTAACCAATTTTCTTATATTGTTGATTTCAGTTTGTTTATTGTTATCTTTGAAGTCGTTCATTGTTCATCAAAACTCCAAAACCCCCTTTTACCGTTTATTGTTAATCGAGTCTAAATTGGGAATTGTTTAATAGTGTTAATTGAATTGGTTCTCTGTGGATCGATCCTTACTAACTACAACTAGTTGTAAGGTTTTTATTTTCTCGTGGGCCCGACAACCGATTTTTATCTTAATTTTAATCACTACATCCGCACGCATCGAATTTTTGGCGCCGTTGTCGGGAACCAATTTTTTCAATTACACTATTAATTTATTTCCTATTTTTATTCTGTTTTTATTTTATTTTATTTTATTTTATTTTTAATCTTTCTTTCTCGAGTGTTTTGTAGGTGTTGATGTCCTTTGAAGGAGTAGACGAAGGATTGCTAAATTTGAGGAACTATATTGATCAACTCACTTCACATCCTCAATTTCCCTTCCATCCTAGCTAACTTCCAACTCACACCCGACATTGAAGTCGCCTGTTACATTGATCTATCAAGTTCGTAGACATTTGAGCCATCCGAAATATCTCAAGAAGTGACAATGGCGTAAAACACTTTAAGGGCATTGGGTGCTCCAGATCTAGATCAACACCTTCTTTGCATAGACATTCTTGAAAATGAAGAGGCATTTGAATTGAAATCCGGTTTAATCCATCTCTTGCCATCTTTCAATGGATTACCCGGAGAGGACCCCAACAAGCACTTGAAGGAAATCCATGTGGTATGTTCTAGCATGAAACCCGCAGGAATTCATGTAGAGCAAGTCAAGTTGAGAGCTTTTCCATTCTCATTGAAAGACTCACTAAGGAGTGGCTTTACTACTTGCCACCCGGATCCATCCAATCATGGCAGACATGGCCCGAACTTTCCTAGACAGATACTTCCCCGCCTCAAAAGCTCGCAACAATCGAAAAGAAATCATGGTATTCAACAAAGGCATGGGGAATCACTCCATGACTACCGGGAGAGATTTAAGAAGCTATGTTTCACCGCCCTCATCATCAAATAAGTGAGCAAATTTTTAATTCAAGATTTCTATGAAGGCTTACAAGTGATGGATCGCAACATGATTGATGTGCTAGCGGAGGAGCATTGATTGATAAAACTCCTCAAGAAGCTAGAAACTTGATCTCAAGAATGGCTCGCCAATACTCAACAATTCTACTCTAGAAATGACACCGGAGTAAGAGCAAAGTGAAAGAAGTAGAGACAACCAAGATACAAAGAAGAATGACTCAATTGACTGCTATGGTTCAAATGTTAATGGATTCGTGTAAAGCACCGCTCATGCTTGTGGGATCCGTTGTTCATCCGGACATCCCACCGATATGTGTCCCACTCTCCAAGAAGACACAAATGAGGAGGTAAGAGCAAGAGGGGGATATGCTGGACTTTCAAAAATTACAACCCCTACTCAAACACATATAATCCGGTTGGAGGGATCATCCAAATTTCAGCTATGCAAAGCAACCTCAAAATCAACCTCCTTATGGACCTCCAGATTCCAACAAAGGCAAGTACCTTTCCCTCGTAGACAAGAAGAAGTTCAAGCTCCTAAGCAATCTGAGCCTTCATTAGAGGAGCTAGTAAAACAAATGGCCACTAATAATTTGCGCTCCAACAAGAAACAAATGCAACTATACAAAGTTTCAAACAAGAAACAAGGATCGCAATCAATAACTTGCAGAATCGATAGGACAGCTTGTCCACGTAATTCAACAAGTTTCAAAGCCAAGCTTCAGGGAAACTACCCTCACAAATGTAAGTGAATCCGAGGGAAAATGCTAGTGTCACACATTGAGAAGCGGAAAGACGATGGATGAGCCTACCTCTCTTCCACCAATCATTCAAGAGAAGGATGAACCACCCAAAGAAGCAAATGATAAGGGCAAACTTCCAAAACCCCTAAGGTAAGTATTTCGAACCCCTTCCTAAATATGTCACTAAAGCTCCTTTTCCTAGTAGGTTGGTTAAAACCAAGAAAGAAGAAGCAGTAAAAAGAAATACTTGAGACTTTTAGGAAGGTAGAGGTTAATATCCCTTTGTTAGATGCCATTAAGCAGTGTACCTAGATATGCAAAATTTCTGAAAGAATTATGCACTAACAAGAGGAAGTTAAAAGGAAATGAAAAGGTCCAAGTGGGAGAAAATGTTTCAAATTGTAATTAAAAAGAAACTCCCAACCAAATGTAAGGACCCCGGCACATTCACCATTCCATGCACTATAGGTAACACAAGGTTTGAAAGGGCAATGCTTGATTTAGGTGCATCTATAAATGTCATGCCATATTCTATTTATGCATCTTTATACTTGGGTCCTTTGGAACCTACTGGTGTTGTTATTCAATTGGTTGATAGATCTAATGCATACCCTAAGGGTGTGGTTGAAGATGTTTTGGTACAGTGAATGAATTAGTGTTTCCTACAGACTTCTATGTTTTGGACATGGAAGAGGATGAGTCTCCCAAATCTGCTCCTATCTTGCTAGGAAGACCATTTTTGAAGACTGCACGACAAAAATTGATGTGCACTCAGAATTCTAACAATGGAATTTGATGGGGAATTAATTAGATTCAATATTTTTGAAGCTATGAGATACCCAAGTGATGTGCACTCGCTTGTTTAATTGATTCTTTTGATCCTTTTGATTCTTTAATTTCTGCAGCTTTTGATACCGACCATTTTGATGCTCTTGATACAATTCTAACTCATAGCTTAGATGTACAGGAGGAAAAGAAGAAGAGTGAAGAAGAGCCATGGAGTGAAGACATTGATGAAATTGTTGCTTTGCCTTACAAGAGCTCTCTTCCACTCCGTAAGAGCATGAGGTAACTTTTGTTGATTTACCCGTTACTACCGATATACCTCAACCTTCATCAGTTGTGCGAGCACTGAATTGGAACCGAAAGCACTACCCGATCATCTTAAATACATCTTCTTGGGGGAGAAGGACACCCTTCCAAAGAATAATTGCAAAGTCACTCACCCAAGAGCAAGAAGAGAAACCGGTAGTCGCTTTGCAGAACATAAGACAGCCATTGGTTGGTCAATAGCCGATATCAAGGGTATTAGTCCCTCCGTTTGTATGCACAGATATTAATGGAGGAGGATACTAAACTCGTGAGAGACCCTCAACGGAGATTGAATCCTCCCATGATGGAGGTTGTGAAAAGGAGATACCGAAGCTCCTAAGTGTGGGGTGATCTACCCCATTTCGACACAAGAAGTGGGTAAGCCCACCCTGTAGTACCAAAGAAATCTGGAATTACCGTGGTAAGAAATGCTGAAAATGAGCTTATTCCCACTAGGTTACGCAGTGGTGGCGTGTTTGTATTGATTACGTGAAGTTGAATGCCGCCACGAGAAAAGACCACTTTCCTTTACCTTTCATTGATCAAATGTTAGAAAGATTAGTGGTCATTCTTATTATTGTTTTCTGGATGGTTTTTCAGTTACAATCAGATTGCCATAGCTCCGTAAGACCAAGACAAGACTACATTCACTTGTCCATTTGGTACCTTTGCATATAGGCGAATGCCTTTTGACTCGCAATGCACCAGGAACTTTCCAAAGATGCATGATGAGTATATTTTCTCGATTACATTGAAAACATCATTGAGGTTTTTATGGATGACTTTAGTGTCTTTGGAAATGATTTTGAAAATTGTTTGGAACATTTAACTTTGGTGCTTAAAAGATGCATTGACACTAACCTGGTACCGAATTGGGAAAAATGTCATTTCATGGTGAATGAAGGTATTGTGTTAGGTCATGTAATTTCTGCTAGGGGAATTGAAGTAGATAAAGCTAAGGTAGAACTCATGCATTCTTTGCCACCACCCACTAGTGTGCGGAGATTCGTTCTTTTATTGGTCATGCAGTTTCTACCGGAGATTCATTAAAGACTTTTCTAAAGTCTCATTGCCCCTTTGCGTTTCTTCAAAAAGATGTTAATTTTAACTTTGATGAGAAATGTATGGAAGCTTTCAATAAACTCAAGAAGTTGTTAACTCGTTGCACCTATCATCGTGCCACCCAACCGGGAGTTACCTTTTGAACTAATGTGTGATGCCGTGACTTTGCAAAGAGGAGTCTGTCTTGGGACAACGAGTTGATAGAGTTCCTTATGCCATTTACTATGCATCAAGGACTCTAAATGATGCTCAACTTAATTACTCAACCACGTAAAAGGAACTTCTAGTCGTTGTATTTGCTTTAGAAAAATTTAGATCATATCTAATTGGTTCTAAAGTGATTGTGTTTTCAGATCACGCACCTTGAAGTATCTTCTAACAAAGAAAGAAGCAAAGCCTAGATTGCTCGATGGATTTTATTGCTCCAGAATTTGACTTGGAGATTAAAGACAAGAAAGGGAGCGAAAACTTGGTGGCCGATCACTTGAGTAGATTGGTAATCAAGAGGAAGAAATGCCTATCATGGAGACTTTTCCTGATGAATATTTGATGGTTGTCAACACCATAATCCCTTGGTATGCCGACATTGTTAACTACCTGGTTACTAAGGACTTTCCTGAGGATTTGAACAAGGCCCAAAGAGATAAATTAAGGAGTGATCAGAATACTATATCCGGGATGACCCGTACTTATGGAAGCATTGTGCGATCAAGTCATTAGGAGGTGCATTCCCGATTCTCGAGACACACTCCATCCTCTCTCCTTTTGCCACACCTATGCATGTGGAGGACACTTTGGCAAAGAAAAGGACAGCCAATAAAGTGCTTGACAAGTGGTTTCTATTGGCCTTCAATTTTCAAAGACGCTTACAACTTCGTAAGTCTTGTGGACCGCCGTCGAGAACAGTAATATTGGTCCTCGTAATCAAATGCCTCGACTCCGATCATTTTTGTGGAACTCTTTGATGTGTGGGGTATTGATTTCATGGGACCATTCCCTCCTTCATTTGGTTTCACATACATTCTTTTATCTCGTTGATTATGTGTCTAAATGGGTGGAAGCAAAAGCCACTGATCCGATGATTCTAAAACTGCGTTGCGATTTTGTTAAGTCACATATTTTCTCCAGTTCGGGACCCCAAGGGCTATCATCGGTGACCAAGGGACCCATTTCTCAACAAAACCTTTGATGCTCTATTGAAGAGATATGGAGTAATGCACAAAATTTCCACTCCTTACCATCCACGACAAATGGGCAAACCGAAGTGTCCAACCGGAGATTAAGTCAATCCTTGAAAAGACAAGTGAATCCCTCAAGAAAGGATTGGAGCACTCGACTTGAAGATGCTTTATGGGCTTATAGGACTGCCTATAAGACTCCCATCGGCATGTCACCATTTCGGTTGGTGTATGGAAAGCCCTGTCATTTGCCCGTTGAGTTGCAACATCGATCTTACTCGGCCATTAAACAAGTTAATATGGAATTAGAAGGTGCTGGAAAGCAAAGGAAGTTCCAGTTACAGGAATTAGAAGAACTAAGAAATGAAGCCTTTGAGAATGCCCTGATTTATAAGACTAAAGCTAAGGCATTCCACGACCAATTGATTTCCGTAAAGAAATTTCACAGAGGACAAAAAGTCCTGCTATTCCAATCAAGACTCAAATTATTTCTAGGTAAACTGCGTTCTAAGTGGATTGGGCCGTTTGTGGTAACTAATGTTTTTCCTTTTGGTGCGCTGAGATCGGAGTGAAAATTCGCAAAGCATTTAAGGTCAATGGTCATCGTCTCAAACCATATCATGAACTTCCCGACAAAGGTGCAGAGATGGAAGTGATGACCCTCATCCTTCCACAATATGAGGAGCAAGGAAAGTATCATCATGTCGGGCCGAGGACAATAAACTAAGCGCTCATTGGGAGGCAACCCAACCAGATTTGCTCTCTTTATCCCTTTTTATTTTGTGTTTTCATTAGTTCTTAGATTATGTTTTTATCTGTTTGTTGGTTGTAAGCATTTGAATCTCTAAAAAAAAAAAAAAAAAACATTGTGTGCCCGACAATAAGGTAGGTAGTGCCATTAAATTTTGTCACTCGGAAGCATGTGAAGGTCACTTTTCTTCAAATGACAACAACTGCGAAAATCTTGCAAAGATGGATTTTATTGGCCTACTTTATTCAAGGTCTGTTACACCTTTTGCAAAAGTTGTGGAAATTGGTCAAAAAGGTTCTCGCTTTGAGATTATCATCTGCACCTACTCCTTGAAAAATTGAGATCTAGGTGGCGCGGTTCTTTTGTCATTGTCAAACACGTGTATCCTCTGGGGCCGTAAATATTGAGGATCCTAGGAATGGTAATGCGCGTAAAGTTAATGGACAAAGACTCAACCATTCCCGGAAAATCAAGTTCTTGAGTTCTTTGTGTTGCTTGCTAAGTGGCGGATACGGTACTCTCGTGACTCTCAAGTCGGTTTATTTTTCGCTTTCCCAAAATAACCGAATCCTTCTTCTCCTTCAAAATGGATGTCATTCTTTCAAACTTGAGAAAACATTTTCCTTCTTTTCCTCAAAATGCTCGAGAAAAATCTACAAAGTTCGATGTGAAAGATTGAGACCGTTATGCACAAAGGTATGCCGAAGATGTACGCTGGATAATTGAAGCAAAGGTTCGATTAGCGGTGAGTCCTCAATTTCATTTGACTCATATATGCCCTGGTCTTGGAAGAAGTTCATATTCTAAAAGGAGAAGAGCAAAAAGGTTACAAGTCCGTTACAAATGTGGACGATGGAACTGTAACAAGCGATGTCATACTTTGGGGATGGTTTCCGCAAATAGAGAAGATAAAATTTTCTTCATTAAGAATGGACTGAGTAAGGAGTCATTAGATGATATCTTATCGACTCTTGAGACGCATTCTTGTGGATTGGTGCATCGTGAAATTCTTAAATTGTGGAATCTCTTCAAGGATGAAGAAAAACGCTACAGTCTTGGGAATCTGACTCTAAAAGACCCTGTTTGCCACTTTATAAGAAAATTGGATGGGAAGCCTATCCCCGACTCATAGAAGGCGTTTAAGCCGTTTCTGGACGTAAAACCAGAGGAAGATGTGAGCCACAATCACAACAATCTGTACATATCATCATCATCTTCTTCTTCTTCTTCTTCTTCTTCTTCTTCATGTCATCTCTCAAAAACAAAAAAAAAAAAAAAAAAAAAAAAAAAAAAAAAATTATGTATACGTCTTAGGGTTGGCTTTGGTAACACACACCGTGAATGGGGAAATGCATGCATCCTGATCCAGCCTTCTTAATTGAAAAACAAAGAAGGTAGATTGTATCCCACATGTGAGGCAGCCAGTCGTATTATGGCCACTTGTCCCTTTTGGGAGCCCTATGTTGCGCTGGTCTTGAATGGGTCGAATACTGGTCAACAATGCTTTGGCACAAAGTCGAAAGAGCGACTACCTCCATCCCAATCTTAAGTAAGTATACACTCATCTTTCATCAAGTTTTTCTAACAAATTCAAAAAAAAAAAAAAAAAAAAAAAGAGAGGACGTGATGTCTCATCGCACTCATGACGCGCAAGTATAAAGATACGCCATGGACACTTTGTACATACAGTATGTCATCATTTTCTATTTCTTTTATCTTTGTATCATTTTGTTGTATTTTAATTTTTGTACGTACGATCCTTTGAGCAAGGTCCTTCAGGGGTTTCTAGACTTCTTTACCTTGATGGTTTTCTTGAAGTCAAACAACAAAAAAAATAAAAATAAAAAAAAAAAAAAAAAAAAAAAAATAAAAAAAAAGTAAAAAAAAAAAGAGGAGAAAAGATTCTGTGTTTCTTAATTTCAACCTTTTCTCGACAACACCAACCTACCCTCATAGGTGCAATTATTCCCTTTCCATTCTTTTTCCTACTTAAACACTCCATTTTCTCCATTTTCCTTCAACTCGAAACACTCAAAGGGAGGAAGAGTATAGAATGGGGCCTTCTATTCGTAACCTCAAAAATGTCTCGTGTTTTTTGTGGGTCGAGTTATGGGAAGGGATTAGAGTTTGTAAACGCAACTAGCACTCTTGGTCGATCACTTGTCGCGAGGAATATTCATCTTGTATATGGGGGAGGTTGTCGTGGGTTAATGGGGGCAGTATCACTTGTCGCTTCTATAGGAGGCAACAGTTTTAGGTGTTATTCCTAAACCTTTGGCTGAAAATAACATCACCGGAAAGACAGTTGGAGAAGAAATTCAGTAACATCTATGCATGGACGAATGAAAACAATGGTTGACAATTCGATGCATTTATTGTCTTACCAGTGTGGATTTGGTACTTTAGAAGAAATTTTTCAAATTGTCTCTTGGTAAACTAAACATCCACCATAGACCCATTGGTTTGTTGAATGTTAATAATTTCTTTGATCTTTTGTTATCTTTTCTTGACAAAGTCATGGGAACGTAAATTTATCACTCCTTCAAAGAAGACAACTTCTTATCTCTGCCTCCACTATTGATGAGCTCATTGATAAATTAGAAGCTTTTGAGTATGTACCGATCCGGTATTAGCTCGTATAGATTGGTCAACAGAAGCAAATAAGGAAGTAACAAGAAACAAAAGCCGATCTGCGACTTCATCTTTAATGGGTTTGATTTTATTGTACCTTGTTTCGTTTAAATTTGTGTCGCTTTCTCCAACAGGTAATATCTTCTCCCTTTACTCATCTATATTTTAACATTGAGGACAATGTTGTGATTTAGTTGGGGGGAAGGATAGTTGACCCAAAAAAAAAAAAAAAAAAAAAAAAAAAAAAAAATAAAAAATAAAAAAAATAAAAAAAAATTGTTGTCTTTGTTTGGAAAGTATGATATGATTGTCATGTACTTATTAAATCAATTAGTGATGGCAGAGTAAGGAGTAATTTTACTCTTGAGACGCATCTTAATTGGTGGCGAGTAAGGAGTTTTTTAGGTAGTAACTAATTAGTACTAAAGTTTTATTGTTTGATTTCTTTTCGTGGTCCGATGCGGTCTCGACAAAGGTGTTTCTTTTCTCGCTTGCGTTGATTCACTTCTTATCGTGTTGTGTTGCTCTTTTCTATATCTCTCTTTCACATTGAAGGCAATGTTATATTAAGCGTGGGGAGAGATTTCAGCATGTTCTTTTGTAAAAAAAAAATTCAAAAAAAAAAAAAAAAAAAAAAAAAAAAAAAAAGGGTTCATTGCATGATTGAATAACTTTTCTCCCTTCTTGAACTGATATGCTTGGTGATGGATGATTAAATTGATGAATTGAGTTTGATGGATGCATACCTTGTGAGATTTTGAGCCTAATGGATGGATTCAACATTTATGCCATTCTCTTCTTTCTTGTGTGATTTTCACTCATGTTAATGACCACTCTAGAACTTGCTTTGATTCTTTTTGAGGCTACATTTCACTTGCATGCATGAACATGATTGAGGCCCTCTTTCTTAATTAGCTAGTTTAACCAAATAGCCAACCTTGTTTTCAATATGATATCAAGCACTCTTTTGATTTCTTGAAAATTCTCTCGATTCCCGCCAACCTTGTATATTTTCCTTTGCTTAACCCCTTTGAGCTTATTTGACCATTCCTTGTTTCTAGCTCATCATGTGCCTTAAATGAGAAATCGTGTTCTTACTTTACCTTAGGGAATAAAAGAACATTAGCTTGGTTAATGGATGAGTTTTTGAACAAGTGTGGGGGTGTACAAAAAATGGTTGTTGAAAAAGAAAAGAGTGCCCAAAAAGAAAAAAAAATGTATGTATATAGTTATGTTCATATATATAAAAAGAAAGAAAAAAAAAAAAAAAAAAAAAAAAAACCAAGTGTTTAAAAAAAAAGAAAAGGATTGAGAAATGAATATGTAAAGGGATATACACTAGAGTTGGGATGAACTTTTATGCTTGTTATTTGAACTCACTCTCATTTGCTTTTATTCTCTTTGGTATTTATCTTCTCATATCCATTTTATCCTCTCCTCGTTACCTTGACCTCACTACAACCTTGAATAAAGTCCTCATGATTTGTGTGTGCATGTGTTTTGAGTAGTGGAGAAGTAGAAGATAAGCAAGCTTATGGTAGTGCAATTTTCATGGGTTGAATTGAGTGAAATACCTACCCTTTAAACACTTGAGAGATTGAGAGGGAATCTTGTGAAGATCTATCATTCTCATTCATGTTGAAGATACCTTGCTTGATGGTTTGAGATGTGGAGAATTGTTAACTCATGAATGTTTTGATCCTCAACCTTTGGTTGTTCTTCTTGATTGTAAAATTTTGGTCTTGAGTTTTGCCCAGAGTGCAAAAAGCTAAGTGTGGGGGAATTTGATAAACACATATTTTATTCATTAAGAAACCCTTATATTTAGTCATTTACACTCTCCATATTCTTAATTGATTGAGTTTGACATGATTTTGTGAGTTTGAGCTCAAATTGGTCCTAATTGAATATTTTCAGCATTATTGAGATTTTACACTGTTTCTGTATTTTGGTCATAACTTGAGTTCCTGATATCTGAAAATCATGAATTTTATCTTGTAGGAAAGCTAAGAGGAAGCTCTACAACTTTGATGAAGAGCTCGAAGTCCGATTCAGATGTCTAAGGGACCTAAGTTTACATGGAATTCAGAATACGGGTTCTGTCAGTAGAATCCGAACAGTGTGCACTCATAAAATCATATCTCAAGATGTAATAATGGAGATGGGCTGAAATTTTGACAGTGGATAGTCAAGATCCAAATAAACAACTTTCATGAAGAACACATTTTCAGAAAAAGAATTCTAGTAGGTCATTTTGAGCTTGCAAGTCGGAACAGAGGTGCTGAAGTTGGGTTTGAGCAACCTACGGTATTTGGGACATATCTTGGGCTTAAGGAAGCCAAATTGGACGAACCAGCTATCCATTTTATAGCCAAGACAAGGATCTACAACTTTCATGAAGAACACTTTTCGTGGTTCTGAAGTATAGTGGGTCTTTTTTGGCTTCCAAGTCAGACACGAAATTTTCGTCCTCAACCACCCACTCATCCATCCACTAATCCACTCATCCACTCACCCACTCATCCACTAACTCACCCACTCATCCACTCATACACTAATCCAACCACTTAACCACTCCACCCACTCATCCACTAATCCATCCACTCATCCATCCACTCACCCATTCATGTCCATAATTTCCC
The DNA here is from genome assembly GCA_029884605.1 of Ormosia emarginata. Classification (NCBI taxonomy): domain Eukaryota; kingdom Viridiplantae; phylum Streptophyta; class Magnoliopsida; order Fabales; family Fabaceae; genus Ormosia; species Ormosia emarginata. Next base: position 40,984,987 of record JAQQTP010000074.1, on the reverse strand, counting down.
ACTCACCAAAAGTCCTTTGGCATTTTTCACTAATTCAACCACTCAACCATTCCACTCACTCATCCACTAAACCAATCCACTAAACCAACCCACTAATCCATCCACTCAAACACTCCACTCACTCACCCACTCATCCACCCACTTCCCTTTGTCATTTTGTTACCTTAGACTTCTATAAAAGGCACCATTTATCATGAACAAGATGAAACTCTCCTTCATTTTCTCTCTTAGTTTCTTGTTTCTTCATAGTTTCTTCTTGTTTCTTCATAGTTTTCTTGTGATTTCTTTCTAGCTATGTATAACTAAACCTCCCTTGGTTAAGAGGGTGATGAAACCGCTAGTATTAATGTTGTAAACTTTGCATATTTGATTATTTCAACACAGTTATGTTTTTATTCATATATTTCTGAATCTATTGTTGGTATGAAGGTTTTTGTACTTGTTCCTACTTTCAAAGTAGTAGATCTAGGTTTATTATGCGCGGTTGCGGTAGTAGATCTAGTGGGATGTATGATGTTCATGTGGGTATAATTATCTTTGTGCTATTTGCCGCTTATAAAAGTGGTAGATCCGGGTTTATTATGCGCTGGTTGCATGTATTAGATCTAGAGAAATATATGTTCTAAGTAATTTAATCCCTGGTGTGTGATTAGACCTTAGTGTAATTGGTTTTCTAAATCTTAATGCAATTGTTGGATAGTTGTAAGAGCGGTTGCTTTATGACTAATCGGTGATTAAGAGTTGATTTGAGCGGTTGCTAAATTGGCCAACACGTAAGGAAAACAGAGATTTAATCTCACAATTGCATAAAAACATAATTGAGCATGTTGGAATAAAAGGATATGTGGATTTACATTATCATATAAATCTAGTGGTGGATTCAATCTCTTAACCAATTTTCTTATATTGTTGATTTCAGTTTGTTTATTGTTATCTTTGAAGTCGTTCATTGTTCATCAAAACTCCAAAACCCCCTTTTACTTGTTTATTGTTAATCGAGTCTAAATTAGGAATTGTTTAATAGTGTTAATTGAATTGGTTCTCTCAGTGGATCGATCCTTACTAACTACAACTAGTTGTAAGGTTTTTATTTTCTCGGTGGGCCTGACAACTGATTTTTATCTTAATTTTAATCACTACATCCGCACGCATCACTAAATCTAAGTGTGTCACAGTCATGATAACAATAATTTAAATTCTCAAGAATCTATATGTATTATTTATTTATTTATTTATTTGACAATTTTGCATAAGTAGAAAATACGAGCCTCAAATGAAATATAAACATATTCAACCCATAATACAACCACTGAAATGAAATCATATTCCTTATATATATATATATATTTTATATTCAATTTACACAAATCACCGATGACATAGAATATGATAGTTACAGAGTCCAATAAAATACAGCGGGAATAAAAAAAACACTAAAGGGAAAAGTAGTAACCCAGGGATAAGTACTACCAGCAGACAAAGCCGCAACCCTATATGTACATGACACACGGCGTCCCAGTTGACACGACAGGCATCAATGCCACCACGCGGCTGCACTCTTACGTAATCGACGAAATCTTGTCCAAACGCTCAAGTCAATCAACCAAGGTATGGTCCCTCTTTATCTTCCTCACGATCTTTTATCAAATATAAATGTAAAATAGAAATGCACAGATATAGGAAAGAGGTAAGACACCCGTCTTTCATTACCACTATTGGCAGTAAGAAAACAACACGGCGCAAAGCGCCCACAGAGTAATACAGTTCATATATTTATCAACAACAACAGCATGGTTTATAACACAATTAGTTCAGTTGTAAGCAAAAATAAGGAAACAGAATGCACGAGTGTAGTAAGACTTAACAATGTCAACCCAATCACAATAAGATTTCCAGAAATCAGTACAATGGTCAGATAATCGTTTACTTGAGTAAAACAGTTACTTTAACAGATGTGCATGCTCAACAACTTATGAGACTGACGATGAATGATGCCCGATGCATTATGGTACCAAATCCTACTCCATGGAGCTAAACATTAACCTTTTCAGAGTGAATGATCAAGGAGTAATGTCAGTATCTCGTTAGCCTTAAAATAGTGTGCTTCATCTCATAAAATATTTGTGCATCATGGCTTATACATGACACCTCAACCGTTGATCGCGACATAGGACAGTGTCCCGGTCCGGATCGTCGGTGTGTTTGTATCGGTTTACCCCACAGCACAGAGGAGCTCTAAACTGTCCATGTGAGGGACCCGCACCCCGACGCCCCCTAGGGCCAACAACATGTGGCACCTACGCTAGTATATTCGCACCCGCACATAGGTGTGATTCAACTCTTAGGTTTTTCATATGCATGATGACTCAATGTCCAATCATGTATGCTCATCAATGATGCATCCATCATATACAATACCACAATGGCATATATTCATTTTCAATATTAATAAATCATTTCTCATCGAGAATTAAACCAACAAATATATAACCCTTCATAGGGACTTACAACACATAGAGTTAAATCTCAATATTAATATACATTATGGCTTATCAAAATCACTATTTCCCACTAAGGGTTTAACAATTCCATGAATCTAAGTCTAGATCAATTATGCAAACCTTTAGGTTAAGTAACCTTTAAAACCGTAGCCTTACAAGCCCTCAAGATTCTAAATTCCTTCTCGTGTTATGCTCTAGTCTCTTGATACCAATCACTTAGTTTTTTTATTCTACATGAGATCAATCCAATTCCTAATATCCATGATCGAAATCACGGCTTCCCAAAGTCCACTACTAACATCAATTTCTCCCATTTTATGCATTGATTTCTTGATATCCTTTACTTAAGTTTTAGTTCACTAAGCTCATTCCAATTCCTTATAGTTTTAATCTAAAATCGTGGCTTCACATTGAGTTAAATAACCCTTAAAACTCTCCATCTCAATTTCTAACATTAGCATTCACCTCTCCAATTACACAGCTCCCTCTCACAGTTACCTAGGATTATGTTTCAGGCGCCTAGGCGCCATCTCTGGAGCGCCTGAGCGCTGGTGGAGCGCCTGGACGCTGACCACGAAGCGCCTGAGCACTCACCAGGCCGCGTCACAGGGAAAAATTTTTGGGCATCGAGCACCTAGGCGCTCTATGCACAGCGCCTGAGTGCTAGTGCATTAACAAGGGTTCTGCAGAATTCGTTTCTGCAGAACCTTGGCCCATCTTTCACCTAAGTTTCTCATTCATTTTTCCTAACAATCCAAAATATGATTCATGACCTCTAAATACAAAATAACAATATATAGGTTCATAATCATCAAAGCACACAATGCAAATCCATATACTCATACAAATCAAATAACTACAAAATCATGGAAATAACACAATATAACAAAGAGGGAAATCCAACATGGATTCCCTCATCAACACAATACACAAGACATTTCCTTACTACCAAGATTGGTTGAAGAGGATCATCTCCCTCTTACCTAAATGAAGATAATCACAAGGATGTTTCTCCTTTTTGCTCTTGATTTTGGTTTTTCCCCCTTCAAGAATACCCTAGGGTGAGCAACTCCCAAAGTATTCACTCAAATCATGGAAAAAATGACTCCTTGGCCACATAGGTGACCAAGAAAATGAAAATGAGAAGAAAATAAAAGAAAGTGGAAGACTTTACCTCAAAAGCTCCAAGCTTTAGCTTCAATGGTGGAAAATGGAAGAAGAAGATGAAGAACCAAGGATGGCCACAAGGAAAAATGGTCTTGGAATGATGGAAGAAAGCTAGACATAGAAGTGGTGAAGCAAGAAAGTGAAGATGGTGAATGGTGAGGGTGTACAACAGGAGGAGGAGGAGGAGGAGGAGGAGGAAGAAGAAGAAGAAGAAGAAGAAGAAGAAGAAGAAGAAGAAGAAGAAGAAGAAGAGGTGATTATTGGCTCCCAAGGGCCTCTGCCATGTAGAAGGGGGGGAGGGAAGAGAGAGAGAAATGTGAAATGGGAGGAAATTTCCTGGAAGTTTCCCAAAAGAGTTTTTGGAATTAATTTAATCTTTATTTTGAAAATAGAGCTAATAGATTTGACACAAGGTAGATTTTTGAATAGTGTGATAAAATTTTTATTACATGTTATTATTTATTGGACAATAGTTATAGTTATAGTTATAGTTAGCAGAAGTCAGCATTAACAAATCTGACAGATTAATTCTTCGCAGTGTTTTATTATTTCATCTGTTAAAATTTCTCGAAAGACGTGAAATCTTGTAAACTGTGTCCGGCCTCGGGTTTAGTAAGATCTCCCGTTGACGTTTTCATAGTTCAAGGTTCTCGAAAAAAATATTTCATTTTCCCAACTCTGCTCAATATGCACGTAAAGCGAGGAATATATTAAAACATTCGTCGTTTCCGAAAAATTCTGAAAGAATTCACATAAATCACAAATATTAGAAAATGACTATTCATAATGAAATTTTCCATCTTTGGGAGCGTTACAGTCGTTTTGCCAATACTGCCCAATATGCACGTAAAACGAAGAATAATATTAAAATATTTCGCGTTCTCAGAAAAATCCAGAAAAATTCCTAAAAATCCCAAATATTGTAAAATGATCATTTATCCTAAAATTATTAATTTTTGGGATGTTACAATATGAGTGATGTAATACCCTTAAGTACATGTTAGACTGGTAAATGGTTACCGAAGGTAGCATTTGACTTATTTAGCATGTCAGTAAAGTTTTGTGACAATCTGAGTTCATTTAGGCACTTAGTTGCAACATAGAAGTTGTAAAGTGACTTAAAATGACTCAGATAATAGCATAAGTTGCTAAGTTAAGAGAAATAAACATAGAGAGTTTATTTCTAGGTCACAAATAAGCCATGTAAGATGTGGTAAAAGTTTCAAGAGAATCGGAGTCAGTTTGGTATTTTTAGGCATACAGGTTGTGCTTTTAATGCCGGATTGATCCCTAGCAGATATAGAAAATGATGAGAATTGTGAAACAACAATTTAGATGAATCTTATGATTTATTCTAAAGTTGTTAGAAGCAGGGAAACTCGAATTAGCACAATTCGGGTGTCCATAAGAGATATAAGTTTCGGTGTAAAAAGTTAAGTTAATCTTTTCCCGTAATTCCTTCACGTCCCAGCCCCTTTATATTTCTATCTTCTCTCACAGAGAAGGAGAAACCGAAAACAGAAAGAGAGAAAGGGAGAAGGGAGAAAGGGGAAGAAGGAAGAAGGAAGAAGGGAGAAGGAAGAGGAAGATCAAGCTTCAAGGTTCAAGGCTTCAAGTCTTCAAGAGGTAGGGGTTTAGAGCTTTTATTCATCTCTTTCCTCTATGTATGCATATAGATACATAATATGCTAATTTGAGTTTTAGAGATGTTAGATGAGTTTGGCTTGCATAGAAGTGTTTCTTGGGTCAATTCGACTTGTCTATAACATCGCTTAAGTAAGAAGACCCTTGAATCACAAAGTGAGCCTTAAGTTAAAGAATGAAGAATTTTAGCCATAATCCAAATTAAGAGATTTAAGAGAGTAATTGATGTTCCTAAATGTTAAAGAACTGATTAGGGACTTAGAATTACTTAGAATTTGGATTGAAATGGCTTGGAATCAGCGAGAAATGACCAATAGAACAAGAAACCCGTAGTCGCACTCCGCAGAACCGTGGTTCTCTGGCGATGGCGCCGCGGCGTGGAGATAGTCACGCCGCAGCGTGAGAGTTTTTCGCTGGGAATGTCGCGGCGTAGAAGATGCATGCCGCGGCGTGAGGCTAAAAATTAGCCCAGTAGTAGCCCTCGAGGGAAGGGCGCCGCGGCGTGCAAATGCTTGTCGCGGCGCGTGAGACCCCGAAGCTCCAAAATGATGTTTTTGGATGTTCGAGGTGCTATAGTTAATGGAATCATTGAGACATGTTTCCTAAGTGTGTTAAGGCACAAGTTGGGATATTTTCAAGTGGAAAATATCTATCCATCAAGTATGAGAAAGCATAGGCTTTTAAGCATCCTAAAGGAAAGGTTTGCTTTAAGTAATGACATTGCACTTTAGGCAACTTAATTTTGCAATTGATATCACTTAAGATGTGATGAGATAGTGCAATAGAGATGAATAATAGTATTCACTCTAGTAGAGAATAATGAGAAAGGTATGAACCTTAGGAAATCCAAGAATAGTGGATTACCTTAGGAAGGTGCCTAGAAGCTTAGGCAACAAAGAGTTGCAAGTAAGAACCACTCTTGAGTTAGATTACATGAGTGGAGACAAGATTGTGTATTAGTTCCACAGAGGGAACGTTTAGGTACTTAGTCTCAAGTTAAGTGAGACTTAGTACATTGCTAAATACACAATAAGAGGAATTGTGACTAAGAAGATGTCATAAGCGAAAAGTAGAACAAAATGTACAATAACTCAAGTATAAGCTAAGATGAGTTAGAAGTACAAGATAAAGAGAAGTTACTTCCTTAGATACGAGCAAAGCATGGAAGTTGAGTTTAGAATAAGCATGTTAGCACACAAGTGTAGTATACGCTACTACCGAAGTGTGATAGAAAAGGAAAGTTAGATGCATGAATTACTCTCTTTAGATAAAGTTGAGTTAATTATGCAAAGTTTTAGAGAAATGCCCTCGCCTTCCTTAAGCAAGGTTAGATGAGGCATTAGTTAAGATAGACTCTTTCACTAGGATGAGTTGAGTCTATAGAAAAGAGTAAGATGGTGTTTATGTAAGAGATAAACATAACACTAAGCTCTTCACACACTAGAGACTTAAGCTAGTGTGAAGATGAAGAGAAAAGGACCTTAGGGCAACCAAGATTAGTGGTTTGCCAAAGGTAAGTACCTAACACCTCAAAACCTAAGGTTGCATTAGAAATCACTTAAGAAAAGGAGTGATGAGGTGGAGTTTAGGTACAAGTAAGAGACATAGTTTAGTGATGTTTACACGAGAATGTAACATTATATGATGTGAGGTCATTTAGCCGAGAGGTAAGGAATCGAGAGAAGTTCCTAAGGAACAAGTATTCCTAACTAAGTGCTAAGGTTACATGTAGTATGAGGTTACAGATTCTCCTCATTACAAAGGGTAAACATAAGAAGAGAAGAATATGCTTAGCTCTTAGAGGAACTAAGTATATAAGTATGTACGAAAGTCTATGAATTAGTCAAGTAGGATCGATCTGGTGAGTATCCTTTGATGTTAATCATGAAGGCAAAAGGGGATAGATGGGTGTCCGAAGGACTTTTGAGAAGGACATAACCCTAATGTCTCGATGTGCCAAAACCAAAGGAGATAAGTGGGAAATCCAAAGATGCTCTTTGAGCAAGGATGAAGCCCGAACTTCTCAATGTGCCAGGATACGTGTAAGGTGAGGATGAGGTTTTCCTCTAGTTACCACTGGATAATATACTGACTAGTTCCTAGCAAACTCCTTCGCTTCAAAACAAAACTCTGCATTTGCATTTCATTCACATGCTCTTAGTATTCCTTAGGCATATTCATTACATATCATTATCATTGCATTTACGGACAGTTGTATGGGCACTGTCCGTCACTGTTGGTATGTACAGATGTATGGGCGCTGTATATATTAACAGTGTGTTGACTCTTAATTGTTATCACACTATTAGAAAGTGTATAAGTTATGAGAAAAGAGGAGGAAACTCCTAAGTTATGAGAAAAGAGGAGGAAACTCCTAAGTTATGAGAAAAGAGGAGGAAACTCCTAAGTTATGAGAAAAGGGGACAAAGCTCCTAAGTTAGAATTATAGCATTTGTTATATTTTTGTTATATACAATGTTATAGAGAACTGGTATTGGAATTGCTTTTACTGAGAATGTTAATTCTCACCCCAGTTGCTATTCCATGTAAATCCAGATGCAGGTTCAGATGCAGGCACAGATGCTGGCGCAGGCAAAGGCTCAGGTACAGAGATGCAAACCCTGCCAAGGATGAGAAGATAAAGCATGGAGACTAGAATAGTTTTTATTGCTTTAAGTAGACAGAACTTATGTAATAAGTTTATGTTTGTTCTGTAAGTTTTATTTTATATGTATTACAATAAGCCCTCAGGTGGCTAAGTTGTATATGTATATGTATGAGTTTAACTTTTTCCGCAATCTCTCAAGGCTTTCTATAATTACTCAGTTGTGATTATAGATTTATGTTAGTATGTGATATAGAAGTGACATCTCTAGTACTGGTTATCTTTATATATCTTTATCTGTCTAGGATATATCTGGATATCTGTATTAGGGTGTTACAAGTGACCTAGATGGGATTTGTCCCTCCTACATAACAAGAGTGATATCTTCGGGGGCCCTGATTGAGTGAGACTACGAAACGCATGGCCATGCTCAAATGAGTCAATATGAGATATTGATCTCATTTGTTATTACTATGTCTAATCGGGAATCAGGAAACTAAAGATTGAACTAAACAAGGGTGACACGTTCCATGCCTTGTGTTCAATTTGGATATCTGGACAAAGGGACTAAACTACACAGAAATATTGATCACGGATAGGTTATGTCAAATCACTGACATTTTTATTACTTGGGTAGCAGTGATGTATTGCTAGATACCGCTTACTGTTTGTAATATTAAAATGAGATTTTAATGTTACTACCAACGTCATGAGAACCTACAGGGTCGCACACTTAGAACAGACTAAATTGGAGCAATAAGGATCCAAGTTGGACTCAGATTTAATTGTGGGCCTAACTCATGACAGATGGGTTTAAGGTTGCACAGCTTACCTTGCTACTGCTCACACTCACTTAAGGCAGCCACTATTATAAATAGTATTGCTAAAGAGGTTGTTACATACGTTACATCACAACCCTAGCCACACCTAAGAAAGTGAGTGAGAGACAGTGAAAGGTTCTTCTCTTCTATTCGCAGCTAGCACCGCAAAACAGAGGCATGACTCCCTTTTGCAAGTCTGTTCGTGTGGATACCGCAGAAACATCATCGCTATTACGGTGTTGGTGATTCACCTCGCTTGTGTCTATCACGCTTCAAGAGGTAAAAATTTTAAAACTCAGATTATGGATTTTTCGCATGGATCCTGTGAGAGAATTCTTTTATTCCGCTGCGAGATATTTTGATCCGCAATTCCTAATAGAAGACACTCAATTTGATATGTTCTTCGAGAATTCCCTGAGGCTTCATGGTCGAACAAACCACATAGAACTCCTTGAAGTGCTTATGAGGGTCTTCACCTACAAGTCCATGGAACTTTGGCAGCAAGTGTATCAATCCAGATTTCAATTCAAAATCAGCATTTGAGTCAGGATATTGAATGCACAAAGATTGATAATTCACATCAAGTGCTGCTAGTTTCTTAAGGGACCTATTATGCATATTATCAGTCATAGTTGCAATGTTACTTATATTCTCAAGTTCAGTTTTGGTTTCAATGTCAATTTTAATTTCAAATGCTATCATTTCACTAAGCCTATGAGTTTTATTAAGTGTATGCAAGACCCTCTCAATATCAGGGTCAATGTCAAGCAAATGATTACTAGAAGACTTAGTCATACACTACACTACACTATAGAGGCTAAAAAAAATGACTCAAAACACAAAAACACAAAACAGTAGTAAAAATCACACAAAATATCACTAGTTACCTTATCTACACAATTTTAAAAATTATGGGACTACCATAGGATGAAAGCTACTAAAAAATGGTACCCAAAAATGTAATAAAAAATCTTTAAAAAATAAAAAAGTGGTCTAAACGATAGAATTTGGCCAAGATAGGGTGGTGCTCACAACAAAATGTGAGCTTTGTTCCAAATAATGTCCTCTACTTGCTAACCAAAATTCAGCTCTATCAGAGATAGTTGGGTCGTAAAGTTTTTTTTTTTTGCACTTGTAGGCCACAATTAGGCTAAAAACCACCTGAAACAAGGGAATTGGGGGTCATTGGAGGGTTAGCAGTTAATTATACTCCTAATATGATTTATACCCATCAAAACCTTAAAGAGAGAGAACACCATCAAAATGTTACTGTTACAATAAGTGATCTTCATAAGAATTGAAGATCTGTGTCGTAGTTTTCCAATGGCACCGGTCCCAGCTCCATATGACTCATACAACCCAAGTTATGGCCCAATCCTTACATATTGTCTAGGTTCCAATGACAACATCTTTGTTCTGCCTTCCAAACCCAATCTGGTCCACTAGATATCTGATTCAGCCTTGGAGCTCTCACATCAAAGTTATAGAAATTTCTTTAAGCTTTCTTAGAAGGTAAAATACATAATTTTTATATGTCTAGAACCCAAGTTATGCCCAAAATACAGAAATAGTGTAAAATTGCCAATAATGCTGAAAAATACAATTAAGCCAAATTTGAACTCAAACTTATAAAATATGGTCAAGATAAATCAATGAAGCACATAAGAGGTCTAAGATACTAAATATAAGGGTTAACTAATGTATAAAAATTGTGTTTATCACTTTCCTCAATGGTGCAACAGGCTAAGGGCTTTTAGGAGAGTAAGAGAGAGCATCTAGTATGCAACTTAAAAAACTCCATTTATGGGTTTAAACAATCTTCATGCTACTTGCTTTTTTTTTTTAATTTGATCAAGTAGTGGGCAACCTAGGCTTGGTGGATAATAAAGTAGATCATTGCATATGTCTCAAAGTAAGTGGAAGCAAATTCTTTGTTTTAGTTCTTTATAATGATGATATTTTCATTATCTTAGAGAAACATCGTTTGTCTTAGGTATTAAATTAATAAGGATAGGACTTGTGGTTTGTTAAGTTTATTGCATAAGAATATGAAGGATTGCAAGCCTAGAGGTGTTCCTATTACTGAAGGTGACAAGATTAGCAAGAGCCGACAATCACAAAATGAAATTGAAAAGGAGTCAATGAAGAAAATGTCGTATGCAAGTGTTATAGGGAGTTTGATGAATATTCAGGTTTGCTAAGAAAGTGAAAATATATTTGCAGAAAGTAAAACCTACATGCTTGTATATGAGAGGATAGATAACTTAGAAGTGGTTAGATATACAAATTTCATTTTGGAAGGTGCCCCAATGACATGAAATCCACTTCTGGTTACATTTTTATGCTAGCTGGTGGTGCCATATTCTAGAAGAGTGTTAAGTAGACCATGATGGTTCCTTCAACTATATAGACCGACTTTGATATATATCTTAGTGTTACTTCTCATATGATATGGCTTAAGAATCTTATCTCAGGTCTTTAGGTTGTTTTTTCTATCTTCAAACCACTAAAGGTTTAATGTGATAATAGTGCAGTTCTATATTTCAAAAGGAAAAATAAACCTTCTAGTGGATACAAGCATTTGGAGCTGAAGTACCTGACAGTTAAAGACTTTGTGAAGAAAGGAGACATAGTTGTTGAACACACAAACACAGAGTCAATGCAAGCAGATTCATTAACCAAGGGACTTAGACCTATAATTCTCAAAGGACACATTGAAAACACAGGAGTATTAAGCTCTTTTGATGTGTTTGGTTAGTGGGAGTGTTTTACATTTATTTACTACACTTGTTTGTCTCTTTTGAGACCTTTTATTTGGGGGCATGATATATATTATATTTTTGCACGTTGATTATTTTATATTGTGCATTTGCTTGCCCTGTTTGGTACACTTGGTGATTATTATTATATGTGCATATGACTGATATTTTATATTGTGTACCTTATGAGATATATTACATATGGTTTTATGCCATACAATATTTTTCATGCTTGATGTAGCATGTCAGTTGTACATGCTCTTATGAGCATGCTAGTTATTCATGCTTGCTAGAGTATGTTAGTTTTCTTGCTCATAATGAGCATGATAGTGATTTCGCACGCTCGAAAAAGAGCAAAGGTGTTGAAAAGAAATCATTAGAGGACTGACATTGAAAATAGCACTATTGGATCACAAGTTTGGTATTATTTTCATGCTACACTACACTACCACATTAGAACTTAGTCTATGCTATTGGTAATGCTTGTGACCATAGAAGGCCTTACATCAATAAAGGGTGTAATTGCTACCATGATTTGTTATTGTCATTAGTATGAGCTAGGTCAATTTGAAGGTGTTATCCCATGGATCATTGTTTATGAAATCGTGGCCACATATATTGTGAAAACTAATTGTTAACTTGAGAGTTGTTTAAAAAAAAATATTTTTCAAAATGTTATCCTTCAATTAGTGTTACCCAAGTAGGAGAATGTTAGAATATTTTTAATATGGGCTACCACTAATTGATGTTTTGAGTTTTATTAAAACGGGTTAATGGTCGATCCATATAGGAGAAGGAAAAGGCCAAGGATGATTCATTTATTTTAGGCCTATTACACCTTATTGGGTTGATGTGTTAGGAGACTATTAGTGTAGGCTAGTTCCTTAGTGGGCTATAATGGGAGGGCTTGTTACCAAGTGGCTTTAATACTCAAGAGGGGGGATGAATTAAGTTTGTAAAATAATTTCACAATTCTTTCGCAAAATACTTGATTATCAATTTTCGTTGAAGCTATTGTTTATCAAAGTTAAATGGATAGAGAAGATAGTGGGCTTTCACTTATAAGTAAATCAACCAAGTAAGATAGTATTCAAGATATTCAATAAAACAGTGTACAAAGTAAGAAAGATGAGTTTAGGAAGACAAACACAAAGCTTTATCCTGGTTCAGCCACTAATTTTCTTGTGCCTTACATCTAGTCCTCAAGTAAACACACGAAATTTCCACTATATCTTCAAGCTTCAAACAGGTGCTTGACAACCTTTACAAGATGGAGCACTTAACACACCTTAGGATACCTCACCTTTGTGCTTGAGCATCTACTTTGAAGGGATATATCACCCTTACAGATTTGAGGGATATCTCACTCTCTCTTTATATTTTATATAGAGTATAGATGATAAGAAACTCTCTCAAGAATGGATAATACAAATTAAAGAACAATGGTATCAAGGATTCACACTTTTAGAAGCTCAAAACAGAGTATTGATTGGAAGTATGGTAAAACTTGTATTTAATGCTCAAGAATGATTTTTAGAATGTTTTTCAACTTGTAATCAATGCACAAACACTTTCATTTATAGCCCAAAGCATTTAAGAGCCATTGGTGATGGTTGGGAAGCATTAAATGCTAAATAGAGCCATTGAAAAACTGTTTCTGGTTTCTAAATAACTGGTTATGACTTTGTCATAATCGGTTATTGCTTAACTAGGCCTTTTTAAAACTTCTCAATAACCGGTTATGAGAAAACCATAACTGGTTATAGCTTTTTATAAATAGAAGCCTTTGCTTTTGACTTTTGCAAATAACTGGTTATGAAAACTTCATAATCGGTTATGGCCTTTTAAAAATAGAAGCATGTGCCACTGACTTTGGTGAATAACCGATTATGAAAACTTCATAACCAATTATGGCACCCTATTTTTGGATAAGATAGGTCTAAAAAGTCATAACTTCTTCGATAAATATTTGTTTAAAACGAAAGACCACTCATTTGAAAGGTTATTGAGTCTACTTTATAATGAAATAGGTTTCAGTTTAAGACCTAAAAAAGGTTAGAAAGAAAAATACAAATGAGTGACTTATAGATAGTTTTTCCAAAGTGTAAATATGACAAATTTTCATCCATAAGAACTAACACTAAGTTAGTTATATAAAAAAAACCATTTGTTTGGGCATTTTACCAATTAAGAAACACATATAAAGATTTAAAACTTTGTTTGAACTTTGTGTTTCCTATGTACCTTTACACGTAAGACCTAAGTCCTATGAACTAATCTTGACAAAACTTGGAACTTGATCTTCGCGTAATTAATCCTTGTTGTTTGTTAATCATCAAAACCAAGTCCATTACCATCCACATTCTCCCTCTTTGTAATGATGACAAACAATCATTTGAAAAAAGTATTAGTTCAATTAAATTAGAATTTACAAAGGTATATGAGACTTACTCACCCTCTATTTTTCAAGAGGCGATTAGTTCAGAGTTTTGCATAGCTCCCCCTTAGTATTTGAAATCCCAGAATCATTGAGTTTATACCTTTACCTTTTCTCAAGGATTACCAAAAGCTTCTCCCCTTTTTGTCATGATAAAAAAGATATACATAAAATACCAATTTTGACAAAAAAGAAGACATATTTTAACAAGTCCAAGCATTTATACCAGAAATTCAATAGATGTGAACCAAAACTCATAGCCATTTGATAACATAGATATTCAATAATTTGAGCAACAGGATTATAAAAAAAAAAAAAGAACATGCATTGCTATTCACATTTGATACCAATATACCAACACCAAAAGCATATCATGATATATGAAATTGTTCACAGTTAAGCTAATAATTGTTAGATCAAAACAGGAAGTATATATATCAAAAACAGTAACTAAAAGAAAACTGGATCCATGCTTAAGCCTCGTGATCTTCAGGTTGTTGAAGTTGACCTCAAGTTTTTCTAAGCGATCCTCCATGGAGTTGAGGCGGTCATACATAACCCCATTAGTGTTTTCTTGATAGACCCTCAAATCCATAATTTAAGCATGTAAGCTAGCTTGCATATTTATAATAACAGCTAGGATCTGGTCTTCATTTTGAGCAGGGGTATCTTTCATAAGAACATCAACATCTCCAGTTGGTGCAGCTGTTGCCTCATGTCCTCTACCATATACCCATTCATCATTCACTTTCTTGATTTGCATCCTGTTGAAGGTAGCTTGGCCAAATTTGTTATGGCTAGTGAGGTCAATCACACCATCTTCATGTAGTCTAAGAGTGTATTGATCAAAAATATTTGCAACAACCAAGGCATAAAGAAGATCCATCATCAATATATCCTTGGCCTTCATTATGTAGTGCATGATGAAAAATGGCCAATTGAAGTGTAGCCTATGTTTCATAGCCCACATCAAGAAGACATCCTATTCTTAAACTAGGGCATAATTGCTAGCCCTTGGAGCCAAGATGTGTACCACCACAAAATGCAAAAGACGATCTTATGGTTTTAGGTAACTAGCAGTAAAGTTTTTCCCAGTTGGAATAGGGATACCAGGTTGAAGCATGCTCTCAACAGGTTCTCTCTTAACGAAGCCCTCCCAAGTCTTATAACTATCAAAAGTAAAACTTTCCCCATTATGAGTGAGTCCAAATAGAGGGTTCCACTGACTAGGGGTTACTATAATCCTATGTCTCCTAACTTCAGAAACCAAGTTTCCTCCAATGATGCTCAAATTACAGAAATAAACCTTTGTAACTTTAAGGTAGTAGTACTTACTATGAGCAGAGACAAAGTTCTTTAGCCCATGATACTATAAAATTTCAGTGAGGAAGATGCATTATTGACTGACAAAGAACTCCCAGTCCACGTATTTAGGATGAATTAAGTTGCGAGCCTGGAACTCCAAACGGTACTTCTGCATGTGCTTCTTCTAAGAGAAGTACTTACGACGGTCCAGGTTAAGAGGAATGTCAGAGTCATTTTCTGGAGAAGGAGGTTCGTTTAGTATAGATGGGTACTTGATGCATGCCTTTGGGGTAAGAGGAGCTACTGGCCATGGTGGATTTAGGACACGTGATAGAGGAAGGTGGAAGAACATGGGAGTGATGATTTTGGGGAAATGGATGATTTTAAACGGTGGAAATGGTGAGAAATGAGAGGAAATGGTGTTTGGAGGCTGTGTTTTGGTAAATTTTGGTGATGGGTGATGAATTGGAGGGATTGGGTATGGTGGAAGATGAGAGGAAGAAGATGAAGAAAGGTGAGGAGGGTGAAGGGGCACGTAAATGGAGGGAAGGGGCTGTTGTTTGGCATTTAAACTTGGCCTTCATAACCGGTTATACAATTCCCATAACCGGTTATTTTCATGCCTGACAGATTTATGCCTTCTGTTATGATAGAATAACTAGTTATGAGTTTTTCACAACCGATTATTTGTGTGTTCCAGTGAACACCAAATAACCCCATAACTGGTTATGGTGATCGAATAACCGGTTATTTTAGCTTGGCAGAGGGCACAACCTTCACCAGAATCATATCATTTCTCTTCCTTTCAAGTAACCAACCTCTAATATACCTTCTCACTTAGTGTTCTTTCACTATAAACATATTTTCTTGATCAAACATCTCTTAAAACATTTCTCTTTTTTGTTTTCTCCAAGGAACCAAGAATCCAACCCCTTGACTGATCTTTTTCTTTTCAGAACTCACCAGAAAAATTGAGATTTGTGACTAAGGGGACTCAAACATGGATCAAGCACCTGCAAAACAAATTTAGGAGAAACTCTGATACTCAAGTCAGTATTTGATTCAATATTAAGGTTCAAAACACATTTATATAGCAAATTTACTATGTAATACAACCAAGAATGGCATTATACAGTAAAATGAACTTAAACAACAGGATTTAAATGCATGAATGATCAAATATGTCAAGTTCTCTTCTTATATTAAAGAATGCTTCTTTGTTTAGTGAAGATGTCAACTAGTTGCTTAGTGGTTTCAATAAATTCAAGCATGCAATCACCTTTTTGAACATGATCCTTTATATAGTGATGCTTAATCTCAATACGTTTAGTTCTAGAGTACTAAATGGGATTTTTAGACAAATTGATTGCACTTGTGTTATCACACCTTATAGGAATGTGATCAAGCTCAAGACCATAGTCTTGAAGTTGTTGCTTCATCCAAAGGATTTGAACACAATAACTCCCAGCTACAATATATTAAGTTTCAGCTGTTAACAATGCCACATTATTTTGTTTCTTGCTATGCCAAGAAACTAGTGAGCTTCCAAGCAAGTGGCATCCAATTTGCATCCAGCAAAATTAGAATTGAAATAACCTATTAGGTTACATGAGGCACTCTTAGGGTACCATAAACCCATTTGTGAAGTGTTTATTAGACATTTCATAATTCGTTTTACCGCATATAAGTGTGATTCCTTAGGATTTGCTTGATATTTAGCACATATGCATACACTAAACATAATATCAGGCCTACTTGCTGTAAGATAAAGAAGTGAGCTAATCATACCTCTATATTTTGAGATTTCAACAGATTTACCTCCTTCATCCTTGTCCAAATAACAAGAAGTGCCAATTGGTGCTGCCATATGCTTGCCATTGTCCATTTCAAACTTTTTGAGCAGCTCCTTGTAATACTTAGATTGACTTATGAAAGTCTCATCCCTTGTTTGCTTGATTTGGAGTCCAAGGAAGAAGTTGAGCTTACCCATCATAGACATCTCAAATTCATTTTGCATAACATTTGTAAATTCCTTACAAAGAGAGTCATTAGTGGCACTAAATATTATATCATCAACATATATTTGAATAAGAAATATGTCATGCTTTTTATGCTTGATGAAAAGGGCAGTGTCAACCTTGCTCCTAGAGAAGCCTTTTTCTAACAAGAACTTGCTCAACATTTCATACCAAGCTCTAGGACCTTGTTTCAAGCCATACAAGACCTTTTTCAGTTTAAAAACAAGGTTGGGCAGTTCAAATTCTTCAAAACCAGGACGTTGTTTCACATATACTTCTTCTTGTATGAAACCATTTAAAAAGGCATTTTTAACATCCATTTGATAAAGTTTGAAATCCATCATACATGCATATGCAAGTAGCATTCTAATGGCCTCTAATCTAGCTATGGGAGCATATGTTTCCTCATAATCTATTCCTTCTTCTTGATTATAACCTTTAGTAACAAGCCTAACTTTGTTTCTTGTTATTAAGCCCGTTTCATCAAGTTTGTTCCTAAAGACTCATTTGGTGTCAATTATAGGATGATCATTGGCCCTTGGAACCAATTCCCACACTTGATTTATCTCAAATTGGTTTAGTTCATCTTACATGACCAAAATCCAATGTTCATCATTAATGGCCTCATTTATGTCTTTAGGTTCAACTTGAGAGACAAAAGCTAATTGAATACATGTATTTCTAAGAGAGTTTCGAGTGATTACTCATTTTGATACATCACATATCACCTTGTCAAGATAATGATATCTTGATGTTCTCCATTCTCTTTAAAGATCATTTAAAGTTTCTTCCTCTTGTTATGGTGGTGCTTTCTCTCTTTGGCTTTCTCTATTTTGCTCTTCTTCTTTGCCTCCCAAGTGCGTGTTGGATAGAATTTTTGCAACATCATCAATAGCATCCTTTCTTGACTTATTTAGGTTAGTTTCATCAAAGGCAACATGTATTGATTCTTCTATAGTCATAGTTCTCTTATTAAAAATTCGAAAGGATTTACTACTAAGTGAGTAACCAAGAAATATTCCTTCATCAAATTTAGCATTAAACTTGCCTAGGTTATCTTTTTCATTATTTAAAACAAAGCATTTGCACCCAAATACATAAAAGTGAGAAATGTTTAGTTTCCTTTCTTTGTAAAGTTCATAAGGGGTTTTCTTTAAAATGGGCCTTATTAGAACCTTATTCATAACATAACAGGTGGTACTTATAGCATCCGCCCAAAAATACTTAGGAAGGCTTATTTCATGGAGCATAGTTCTTGCTAACTCTTCTAAAGATTGATTTTTCCTTTCAAAGACTCCATTTTGTTGTGGAGTTATGGGAGCAGAAAAATTATGCTCAATGCCATTTTCATTGCAAAATATTTCAAATTCATGATTTTCAAATTTTCCACCATGATCACTTCTTATGGATGCAATGCTACAAATATTTTCATTTTGAATAGCCTTTTTAAGTTTTCTAAATACATGAAAGGCATTATTCTTATGAGCAAGGAAAAGAGTCTATGTAAATCTAGAGTAATCGTCCACAATCACAAAAGTATAGTTACCCCCAAAGCTCATAATTCTTGATGGTCCGAAAAGATCTATATGCAAAAGTTATAAAGCTCTAGTAGAAGAAACAACATTTTTAGCTTTGAAAGAAACCTTTACTTGTTTACCCTTTTGACATGCATCACAAAGTTTATTTTTCTCAAATTTGAGCTTTGGAAGACCAATCATCAAGTCTTTAGAAACAAGTTTGTTTAGGTGATCCATATGAATGTGAGTAATTCTCCTATGCCATAGCCATGAATCACTTTCTTTACTCATTAAGCATCTTGTATTTTGAGAGGTAATATCATCAAGGTTGGTCATATATATGTTATCAGTTCTATAACCAACAAACTTAACTTGTTTATCATCCTTATCTTCAACTATGCAACAATTAGAGTCAAAGATAACACTATGTTGCTTATCACATAATTGACTTATGATTAACAAGTTATGCTTTAGTCCCTCTACATACAAGACATTTTCAATCAAAGAAGAGGAATTCTTACTAACTTTTCCAATGTCAAGGATCCTTCCTTTATTGTTATCCTCATAGGTGACATGTCCATGCTTCTTTCATGCAAGGAAGGAGAATTTGGAGCCATCACTCGTCATGTGCTAGGAGTAACCACTATCAAGATACCAACTTGAACTTTTGGTCTTCAACCACACCTACAACACACATTCAAATTTTAACCTTTGGTACCCAAATTCTCTTGGGTCTTTGTGTGTTAGCATTGGGTAAGGTGCCCTTAGGGACCCAAACCCTCTTAGTTCCAACCTTGGTGTTGACATTTTTTCTTGCATTACATGTTGATGCATTTTGTCCTTTCTTACCACAATGAAAGCATTTGATAAAGGGGCTACTAGATTTACTTGATAAAACAAAAAAATTCTTGTAAGACTTTTGTAGATTATTGGGATTATACCATAAACCAAATTTTTGAAAAACACACATTTGTTTCCCTAGTAACACATTCAAGTTATCTCTTCTAAAGGTAAATTTTGAAATAGTATTATTTAAGTCCTCAATTTCTTTTTCAAAAACTTTGCATGATGAGCAAGGTAAAGATATAGATGCATTATCATGTGAAGAGGAAGTCATGCATAATGAATTAGCATCAATAAGTCCTAAGGTCTTATTTTCAATTTTAAGCTAATTAATCTCCTTGTTTAAAATGGCAACTTTGTTTATTAATAAAGAGATTGTTTTGTTGGGGGATAAAACCATTTTTGTGAGCCTCGTGGATTCATCATGCAATTCTTGAAAAGCATTTTGTAATTCACTAAAGGAAGGTGAAGAATCTAGGTTTGAAGATGTTACCTCGATGTCACTTTCTTCTTCTTCTTCACCTCTCTCTAGCCATGAGACATACATGGGCTTCTTCATTTTCTAAACTATTGGAGGAGTCCATGTCATTGTCCTCCCATGCTATACAAGCTCTCCTTCCTTTCTTTTCTTTAAAGGGTCTCTTCTCAAACTGCTCCAATTTCTTAAGATATACGGGACATTCCATCTTCATATGCCTTGATTTTCTGCATTCATAACATATTGGAGTTAATGAGGTTCCTTCTCCTTTGTGATAGGTCTTCTTTGGAGGGAAAGGTGGTCTTCTTTGAAATCCTTTCTTCTTAAGGAATCTTCCAAATTTTCTCACAAGAAGGCTAAGATTTTATTCATTTAGCTCAAGGTTTTCATTGTCATCTCCATCATCTTCATCATCTTCTTCAATTGTGGAGGAGGTGGCTTTGAGAGCAATTCTCTTCTTCTTCTTGTCATGTTCCTCATTGTGATTAAGCCTATTTAGTTCCAATTCATGCTCATGGAGCTTCCCAAATAAAGTGACTAGAGACATTGTTGATAAATCTCTTGATTCCACAATAGCCGTAACTTTTAGTTGTCAATTCCTGCTCAAACATCTCAAAACTTTGTTAATAAGATCTTCATTAGGAAATGTCTTTCCCAATGAGATAAGATAATTTACAATGTATGTGAATCTTTTTTGCATTTCTTGAATACTTTCGCCTTAATTCATTATAAATAATTCGTATTCATTAGTGAGAGTGTTTATTCTTTATCGTTTTACTTCACTTGTACCCTCACGAGTTATTTGTAGAGTATCACACATTTCTTTGGAGGTCTTATAATTTGACACCCTAAAAAATTTATCATACCCCAAGGATGTGGTGATGATGTTTTTGACTCTCAAATTGTAGTGAACCTTCTTTTTATCCTCATCGGTCCATTCACTTCTTAGTGTATTAGGTCTTATACCATCAATAGTACGTGTGGGAATAAAAGCACCATTTTCAACGACATCCCACACATCTAAGTCAATAGCTTCAATAAAAATGTTCATCATTTCTTTTCAATAGGCATAATCATCCCCATTGAAAAATGGAGGCTGATAATCACATATTTTATTCATTAAGAAACCCTTATGTTTAGTCATTTACACTCTCCATATTCTTAATTGATTGAGTTTGGTATGATTTTGTGAGTTTGAGCTCAAATTGGTCCTAATTGAATATTTCCAGCATTATTGAGATTTGACACTGTTTCTGTATTTTGGCCATAACTTGAGTTCCTAATATCTGATGAACATGAATTTTACCTTGTAGGAAAGCTAAGAGGAAGCTCTACAACTTTGATGAAGAGCTCGAAGTCTGATTCAGATGTCTAAGGGACCTAAGTTGACATGGAAGTCAGAATACGGGTTCTGTCAGTAGAATCCGAACAGTGTGCACTCAAAAAATCATATCTCAAGATGTAATAATGGAGATGGGCTGAAATTTGGACATTGGATAGTCAAGATCCAAATAAACAACTTTCATGAAGAACACATTTTGAGAAAAAGAAGTCTAGTAGGTCATTTTGAGCTTGCAAGTCGGAACAGAGGTGCTGAAGTTGGGTTTGAGCAACCTACGGTATTTGGGACATATCTTGGGCTTAAGGAAGCCAAATTGGACGAACCAGCTATCCATTTTATAGCCAAGACAAGGATCTACAACTTTTATGAAGAACACTTTTCGTGGTTCTGAAGTATAGTGGGTCGTTTTTGGCTTCCAAGTCAGACACGAAATTTTCGTCCTCAACCATCCACTCATCCATCCACTAATCCACTCATCCATCCACTAATCCACTCATCCACTCATCCACTAACTCACCCACTCATCCACTCATACACTAATCCAACCACTTAACCACTCCACCCACTCATCCACTAATCCATCCACTCATCCATCCACTCACCCATTCATGTCCATAATTTCCCACTCACCAAAAGTCCTTTGGCATTTTTCACTAATTCAACCACTCAACCATTCCACTCACTCATCCACTAAACCAATCCACTAAACCAACCCACTAATCCATCCACTCAAACACTCCACTCACTCACCCACTCATCCACCCACTTCCCTTTGTCATTTTGTTACCTTAGACTTCTATAAAAGGCACCATTTATCATGAACAAGATGTAATTCTCCTTCATTTCTCTCTAAGTTTCTTCTTGCTTCTTCATAGTTTCTCATAGTTTTGTATATTTTGATGCTCCCCTTCATGGTAATGGAGGGCTAAGCTACTTTGGGTCAATTTAGAACTCTTGAAGAGATTGTGGTTTGGATTCTTGAGACCTTGGTTATGCATTGTATTTGATTTGTAATTGAATTCCTCTTTTCTTCTTCTTTCTTCTTCTTTCTTCTTCTTCTTCTTCTTCTTGATCTTGAATGCATGAATGGTGATTCTATTTATGTTGATCTAATTTGATCTTAGTTTAAGATTGAGATTTGTGATGAAACTTAGAACTAATTGATCTAAACTAATCACATAAATGAAGATTGAGATTTGTGATGAAACTTAGAACTGATTGATCTAAATTAATCACAGAATTGAAGAGGTTAGGTTACTGATTTGTGCCTAAGTTAATTGAATTCGGTACTTGAAATTAACATAGATTTTCATGAATGGTGCGATTGATTTGTGTTTATCACTTGTTAATTGAATTCTAGACGATCGTCTAGTATGAATTCTGGATTTGATGCAGAGATCTCTGCTAGATCCAAATTAACAATTCAATTGCGCTTCAAGTGTTCTATGAAGGGTCTATGATTGAATCCACCCAATCTTGGATAGGTTTCTAAATTGACTACTCTTTAATTGTTATTTCTTCCTTTAATTTTGTTAAGTGCGATCTTAAACTATCAAACCCCCTTTTTGCTAACTTTCACTTGATTTGATCAAATTGCATTTACGATCCTCGAGGAGACGATCCTGTTGTCACTATGCTACAAGTTTAGGTAATAACTTCGGTTATAATTTTGACCGAGTTCGGCGCCGTCAAAATTTTGGCGCCATGTTCGGGGATTAGTAAGTGTAATCTTTTCATTTGAAGTGTTTTTACTAACTTTTGCTTTTTATTAATTTTTCTAACATTTTTAACCATTGTCTAGTGTATTTTGCTTATTTATTTGTTTTTGTGTGATGCATGACTAGGTCCGAGCCTCGATAACTTGGTTGACTTTGATCCCGAGATTGATAGAACCTTGCATAGGTTGATTAGAGCTCGTAGGCTAAGTGCAAGAATTGCTTCCCGAATTTGATCTTAATATTGAGAGTGAACTTGAGATCTTGAATAATTCTCAAACTATGGCCGATAACATGCAAAATAGAACTCTTAAGGAACTTGTCGCTCCCGATATAACTAACCGGGCCTTTGTGTATTCAATACCCAGATCTTGATGCCGATTTTGAGTTAAAATCTGATTGATACATTTGTTGCCCAAGTTTCACGGTTTTGCAGTGAGGATCCCCATAAGCATCTAAAGGAGTTCCATGTGGTTTGTTCAACCATGAAGCCACATGGGATCTCGTAAGAGCACATCAAGCCGAGGGCATTTCCTTTCTCACTTGCCGATACAAACAAGGATTGGTTATTTTATCTTTCACCAGTTCAAACAAGTTGGACCGACATGAAGCGTTGTTCTTAGAGAAATTTTTCCCGCTCTAGAGCCGCCGCCATTAGAAAAGATATATGTGGCATAAGACAAATGACAGGGGAGACTTTGCATGAATATTGGGAAAGATTCAAGAAGTCCGTGCTCGAGCCGTCCCCACCACCAAATCACCGATCGCTCTTAATTCAATATTTCTATGAAGGCTTGCGCCAAATGACAAGCATGGTGGATGCCGCCTCCGGAGGAGCCTTAGTAGACAAGACCCCTCGCAGCAAAGCCGAGAGATTTGATAGCAAACATGGCAGCCAACACCCAACAATTTGGCACACGAATTATTACCTCAACCAGAGGAGTCAATGAAATTCAATCGTCTCATGTAGACCAACAGAGAATGGAACACGTACTTGATGAATTAACTTCTTTGGTGAGGCAAGCTAGCAAGTGGCACAACAAGCACCAATGCAGATTGCCGCAACCGTGTGGCATTTGCTCTTGTTCATCTCATCCTACCGATGCATGCCCTACACTTCAGTGATGGTGGTTCTATTATTCCGTAACAATCATTGCAAACCTGGTATTTTTCCCGGTAGACCCCAATATCGCAATCACAAAGAAGAAATTTCGTATATGATCCATTTTCTAATACCTATAACCCCGGCCGAGGGACCATCCCAACCCGAGATATGGAAATTCTCGTCAACAACAACAATGTTCTACCAACAAAGAAGAACTACACAGCTTAGATACCAAGCTACAGTGCCCTAGCAACAAGTACCAACCACCTCGCATTTAGGCAAGCACAACCTCGCGCCACCCACCCATACAAGAAATTTCTCCAAATACTTGCTCCAAGAACCACCCACCGAGCCACCTTTCGAAGACTTGATGAAACAAGCCAAATAGAATGTCAATGCCACCATCCAGAATTTACAAACTCAAATCGGGCGTATGGCAACCACTCGAGTGAGCCGAAAAGTCAAGGGTCGAACCAATTGCCTTCACAAACAAATAACAACCCAAGAGGCAATGTAAGTGCCATTAGCTTGAGAAGTGGCAGAGAAGTTGACGGTCCTACTCCACCACAACCCGAACTACAAGTGCAAAGAACCGTAAGGTGACCAAACAAAAGAAAGTGGATAGCTCACCCAAAAATCTATGACACGTAAGAAATGTGCGAGAATTCAAATCGCTATTCCACTACCTTTTCCAAACAGAGTCACACAAATTCAAGCATACCGCGCAAAACGTAAATAGAAAGAGAAGTCATGGACACATTCAGAAGGTGGAAATCAATATTCCCTCCTTGATGCAATCAAGCGCATTCCCAAGTATGCCAAATTCCTCAAAGAGTTGTGTACTCACAAGAGAAGACTTAAGGGTACCGAGAAAATAAGCACGGGCGTAAATGTTTCTCGCAATGATTCTACCAAGCATGCCACAAAAATGCAAAGATCCCGGAACTTTCACAATTCCTTGCACGATAGGTAACTCCAAATTTGAACATGCAATGCTAGATTTGGGTGCTTCGATTAATGTCATGCCTATGTCAATTTATCGGGCCCTGAACATTGGCACTTTGCAACCCACCGGTATAGTGATTCAATTGGCAAATAGACCACCGCTATCCCGCAGAGTACTAGAAGATGTATTAGTTCTGGTGAATGAGCTAATTTTTCCAAATGACTTCTATGTCTTGGACATGGAAGATGAGTCTTCAAAGAAACCATGCTCCATTAATTCTAGGCACTCATTCTCAAGACCGCCAAGACCAAGATAGATGTGCATGCCGGCACCCTTTCTATGGAGTTTGGCGATGATTTGGTACAGCTTTAACATTTTTGATGCCATGAGACATCCCCTGAGGAGCATTCTCGTTTTTCATATTGATGTGATCGAGATGTCAAGGTTGATGATGTTTATGCTGATTTATATGCTGAATTCCCTGATATTGCTGACTTTCTCGATTCTCGTTTCTTGTGATACATGTGTTGCTTGTGATGTTGAGCCATGTGCTGCATGTGCTGAGATTAATGCAGTTATAAGTGGTGATGTAGCTGCTGACTTGAATGGTACAACATGTGAAAATGAGAGTCAGAAGTATGACGAATTTAATGTTGCTGAATTAGTTGTTTCAAATAGCTTGTTGCCTTCCATTGTACAGCCTCCATCCTTAGAGTTGAAGACTTTGCCACACCATCTTAAATATGCATATTTAGGAGATGGTGAGAAGTCGCAAGATTGTTGCTAAGAATCTGCAACCCGAACAAGAAGAAAAATTGTCGCAGTGTTTTGAGGCGTAATAAGCAAGCCATCTGGATGGACACTTGCAGATCTTCCCGGTATTAGTCCCTCCACATGCATGCATAGGATTTTATTGGAAGAGGATACGAAACCAAGAAGGCAACCCCAAAGGAGACCGAACCCCTTGATTCTAGATGTGGTGAAGAAGGAAGTGACCAAGCTACTTCAAGCCGGCATTATTTATCCCATATCGACAAGAATGGGTGAGCCTCAGCGTGCAGTTGTTCCCAAGAAATCTGGGGTCACAAGAGTTGAGAATGAGAATAACGAACTTCTACCCACAAGAGTTCGTAATGCTAGCTTGGCGGTTTGCATTGATTATAGGCGCTTAACCAGTGCTACCGTAAAAGATCATTTTCCGCTACCTTTCATTGATCGATGTTGGAGAGGCTAGTCGGCAAGTCACATTATTGTTTTCTCGGATGGATATTCAGTTATTTTCAGATTCATATAGCCCCGTAAGACCAAGAGAAGACTACTTTCACTTGTCCATTTGGCACATTTGCATACAGTGAGGATGCCGTTTGGTCTCGTGTAATGCTCCTGCACCTTTCAAAGGTGTATGGTAAGTATCTTTTCTCGACTTTTTAGAGAATTGCATGGATGTGTTTATGGATGATTTTACTGCCTATGGTTCTTCCTTTGATGCATGCTTGATAGTCCGGCTCAGTTTTTACATAGATGCATTGAAACTAACCTTGTTCTCAATTTTGAGAAATGTCATTTCATGGTAGAACAAGGTATAGTTTTAGGACATGTAATATCTAGCAAGGGTATCGAGGTAGATCCCGCAAAAATAAATGTTATTTCATGTTTATCTTACCCCACATGCGTGCGGGAGGTTCGCTTCTTTCCTTGGTCATGCAGTTTCTATAGGCGGTTCATAAAAGATTTCAAAGAAAAATTGCTCTTCCACTATCCAACTTGCTACAAAAAGAAGTGAGTTCCATTTTGACCGTAAATGCAAGGATGCCTTCAATCACTTGAAGCAAGCATTGACCAAGACACCTATCATCCACCACCGATTGGACACTTCCATTTGAGCTCATGTGTGATGCCTCTAATTATGCTTTGGGAGTCGTTTCTTGCACAAAGGGTCGGTAAAATATCTCATGTCATCTCTTATGCTTCAAGAACTTTAGATCCTCGCACAAGTCAACTACACCACCACCGAAAAGGAACTTTTAGCAATTGTTTTTGCTTTAGACAAATTTCGATCATATTTGCTTGGTTCTAGAGTGGTTGTGTTTTCAGATCATACACCAAGTTTCTCCCGAAGAAGCTTGATGCAAAGCCTAGATTGATTAGGTGGATTTTGCTCCTCCAAGAGTTCGATATTGAAATCCGTGATAAAAGTGGAGCGAGAATTTAGTGGCCGATCACCTAAGTCGTATTGAAAAGGAGGCGATACTTTACCTATCCATGATGTCTTCTCGATGAGCAGCCTTTTCAAGCCGCAAGGTAACACTCCTTGGTTTGCTGATTTGATAAATTTCTTAGTTGCTGGTGTTTTCCCTGCACATTTTATTAGGGCTCGTGATAAATTGAAAAGTGAGTCAAAATATTATGTGTGGGATGACCCTTATCTCGTGGAAATTTTGTAGTGACCAAGTCATTAGAGATGTGTGCCCGATAATGAATTCCATTCTATTCTTAGCTTTTGTCATACACTTGCATGTGGCGGTCATTTTGGTCCCCAAAGGACTGCTAGGAAAGTTTTGGAATCTGGATTATATTGGCCCACTCTATTTCATGATGCATATGTGTTTTGTAAATCTTGTGATCAATGCCAAAAAACAGAAACACTTCTCGAAGGAATGAGATGCCCCGTAAATCCTTATTGTTCTCGTGAGATTTTTGATGTACGGGTATTGATTTTACGGGACCCTTTCCTCGTTTCTTTTGGTTTTGTTTACATTTTGCTAGTCGTTGATTATGTATCCAAGTGGGTGGAGGCGAAAGCTACTCTGACCGATGATTCCAAAGTTGTTGTGGATTTTGTTAGATCACGCATTTTCTCGCAGTTTGGAGTTCCAAAGGCCATCATCGTGATCGTGGTTCACATTTTTGTAATCGAAGCACGGAAGCTTTGATGAAAAAGTATGGGTCTTGCACAGAGTTTCTACACCTTACCATCCCCAAACTAATGGGCAAGCCGAGATTTCCAACAGGGAGATCAAGCAGATACTCCGTAATAGACGCTCAACCTAACAGAAAGGACTCGGAGCAAGAGGCTTCGAGGATGCTTTATGGGCTTACCGGATCGCTTATAAGACACCAATCGGGATGTCTCCGTATCGGATTGTTTTTGAAAGCCCTGCCACCTACCGGTGGAAATTGAGCATCATGCATTTTGGGCAAGTGAAAAGGTGCAACTTGGACCTAGATCAAGGTGTATGGAGAGGAAGCCACAAATGCAAAGAATTGGAGGAGATCCGCTGAGGCTTATGAAAGTTCCAAACTTTATAAGGAGAAGACCAAAGCCTTCCATGATAAGTTGATTCTCGAGGAAAACATTTGAGATTGGTCAAAAAGTTCTCCTCTATAACTCCCGCCTCCGATTCATGCCTCGGCAAATTAAGGTCTAGATGGGATGGACCATTTATTGTTACTAAGGTTTTTCCTTCCGGTGTCGTTCGATTAAAAGTGAGGTCACCGCCAAAGCTTTCATCGTAAATGGACACCGCCTCAAACAAGATTTCATGAACTTCCGAGAATGCGTAAGTGAGGTGATGAACCTTCTCCATCCGCATTATGAATAAAAAAAAAAAAAAAAAAAAAAAAAAAAAAAAAAAAAAAAAAAAAAAAAAAAAAAAAAAAATATGCCCGACAACGAGGAAGGTAGTGCCATTCAATTTTGTCACTCTAAGCAAGTGGAGGTCACTTTTTCTTCAACGACAACAACAAATAAAAATCTTGCAAAGATGGATTTTATTGGCCCACTTTATTCAAGGTCTCGTTACACCTTTTGCAAAAGTTGCGAAATTGGTCAAAAAGGTTCTCGCTTTGAGATTATCATCTCACACCTACTCCTTGAAAAATTGAGATCTAGGTGGCGCGGCTTCTTTTGTCATCAAACACGTGTATCCTCTCGGGGCCGAAGATATTGAGGATCCTAGGAATGGTAATGCGCTTAAAGTTAATGGACAAAGACTCAACCATTCCCGGAAAACCAAGTTCTTGAGTTCTTTGTGTTGCCTAAGCTAAGTGGCGATACGGTACTCCGTGACTCTTAAGTCGGCTTATTTTTCGCTTTCCCAAAATAACCGAATCCTTCTTCTCCTTCAAAATGGATGTCATTCTTTCAAACCCGAGAAAACATTTTCCTTCTCTTCCTCAAAATGCTCGAGAAAAATCTACAAAGTTCGATGTGAAAGATTGAGACCGTTAATGCACAAAGGTATGCCGAAGATGTACGATGGATAATTGAAGCGAAGGTCCGATTAGCAGTGAGTCCTCAATTTCATTTGACTCATATATGCCCTGGTCTTGGAAGAAGTTCATATTCTAAAAGGAGAAGAGCAAAAAGGTTACAAGTCCGTCACAAATGTGGACGATGGAATTGTAATGTTTAATGTCGTTCTTTGGGGATGATTTCCGCAAATAGAGAAGATAAATTTTCTTCATTAAGAATGGATCGAGTAAGGAGTCATTAGATGATATCTTATTGACTCTTGAGACGCATTCTTATGGATTGATCGTGAAAATTCTTAATTTGTGGAATCTCTTCAAGGATGAAGAACAACGCTACAGCCTTGGGAATCCGACTCTAAAAGACTTCGTTTGCCAATTTATAAGAAAATTGGATGGGAAGCTTATCCTCGACTCATAGAAGATGTTTAAGCCACATCGGACGTTAAACCGAGGCGATGTGAGCCATATCCACAAACAATCTGTACATATCATCTTCTTCTTCTTCTTCTTCTTCATGTCATCTCTAAAAAAAAAAAAAAAACAAAAAAAACAAAAAAAAAAAAAAAAAAAAAAAAAAAAAAAAAAAAAAAAAAAAAAAAATGTATACTTCTTAGGGTTGGCTTTGGTAACACACACCGTGAATGGGGAAATGCATGCATCCCGATCCAGCCTTCTTAATTGAAAAACAAAGAAGGTAGATTGTATTCCACATGTGAGGCAAACAATGTATTATGGCCACTTGTCCCTTTTGGGAGCCCTATGTTACGCCGGGTCTTGAATGGATCGAATATCGTCAACAATGCTTTGGCACAAAGCCGAAAGAGCAGACTACCTCCATCCCAATCTTAAGTAAGTATACACTCATCTTTCATCAAGTTTTTCTAACAATTTCAAAAAAAAAAAAAAAGGGACGTGATGTCTACTGCACTCATGACGCGTAAAGATAAAGATACGCCATGGAAACTGCTACATACAGTATGTCATCATTTTCTATTTCTTTTATCTTTGTATCATTTTGTTGTATTTTGATTTTTGTACAGACGATCCTTTGAGCAGGGTCCTTCAGGGTTTCTAGACTTCTTTACCTTGATGGTTTTCTTGAAGTCAAAAAAAAAAAACAAAAAAAAAACAAAAAAAAAAAAAAAAAAAAAAAAAAAAAAAAAAAAAAAAAAAAAAAAAAAAAAAAAGATTCTCAAAAAAAAAAAGTGTTTCTTAATTTCAACCTTTTCTCGACAACATCCAACCTACCCTTATAGGTGCAATTATTCCCTTTCCATTCTTTTTCTTATTTAAACACTCCATTTTCTCCATTTTCAACTCGAAACACTCAAAGGGAGGAAAAGTATAGAATGGGGCCTTCTATTCGTAACCTCAAAAATGTCCGTGTTTTTTGTGGGTCGAGTTATGGGAAGGGATTAGAGTTTGTAAACGCAGCTAGCACTCTTGGTCGATCACTTGCATGAGGAATATTCATCTTGTATATGGGGGAGGTTGTCGTGGGTTAATGGGGGCTATATCACTTGCTGCCTTTTTAGGAGGACAACAGTTTTAGGTGTTATTCCTAAACCTTTAGCTCAAAATAACATCACCGGAAAGACAATTGGAGAAGAAATTCAGTAACATCTATGCATGGACGAATGAAAACAATGGTTGACAATTCTCGATGCTTTTTTGTCTTACCCGGTGGTTTTGGTACTTTGGAAGAGATTTTTCAAATTGTCTCTTGTCGAACCGAACATCCACCATAAACCCATTGGTTTGTTGAATGTTAATAATTTCTTTGATCTTTTGTTATTTTTTCTTGACAAAGTCAGGGAACGTAAATTTATCACTCCTTCTAAGAAGACAACTTCTTATCTCTCGCCTCCACTATTGATGAGCTCATTGATAAATTAGAAGCTTTTGAGTATGTACCGATAAGGTATTAGCTCGATAGATTGGTCAACAGAAGCAAATAAGGAAGTAACAAGAAACAAAAGCCCATCCCGACACTTTCTCTTTAATGGGTTTGATTTTATTAAAAAAAAAATTTTTGTTTTGTTTGGAAAGTATGATATGATTGTCATGGACTTATTAAACCAATTAGTGATGGCAGAGTAAAGGAGTAATTTTACTCTTGAGACGATCTTAATTGGTGGCAGTAAGGAGTTTTTTTAGGTAGTAATTAATTAGTATTAAATTGTGGAAGTACTAACGTTTTCTTGTTTGATTTCTTTTCGTGGTCCGATGCGTAATCGACAAAGGTGCTTCTTTTCTCGCTTGGCGTTGATTCACTCCTCATCAGGTTGTGTTGCTCTTTTCTTTCCGCTTTATTTATCACTTTCACATTGAGGACAATGTCTATATTAAGTGTGGGGGAGATTTTAGCAAGTTTCTTTTTTTGTTAAAAAAAAAAAAAAAAAAAGGTTCATTGCATGATTGAATAACTTTTCTCCCTTCTTGAACTGATATGCTTGGAGATGGATGATTGAATTGATGAATTGAGTTTGATGGATGCATACCTTGTGAGATTTTGAGCCTAATGGATGGATTCAACATTTATGCCATTCTCTTCTTTCTTGTGTGATTTTCACTCATGTTAATGACCACTCTAGAACTTGCTTTGATTCTTTTTGAGGCTACATTTCACTTGCATGCATGAACATGATTGAGGCCCTCTTTCTTAATTAGCTAGTTTAACCAAATAGCCAACCTTGTTTTCAATATGATATCAAGCACTCTTTTGACTTCTTGAAAATTCTCTCGATTCTTGCCAACCTTGTATATTTTCCTTTGCTTAACCCCTTTGAGCTTATTTGACCATTCCTTGTTTCTAGCTCATTATGTGCCTTAAATGAGAAATCGTGTTCTTACTTTACCTTAGGGAATAAAAGAACATTAGCTTGGTTAATGGATGAGTTTTTGAACAAGTGTGGGGGTGTGTGTACAAAATGGTTGTTGAAAAAGAAAAGAGTGCCCAAAAAGAAAAAAAAAAAAATGTATGTATATAGTTATGTTCATATATATAAAAGAAAAAGAAAAAAAAAAAAAAAAAAAGAAAAAAAAAAAAAAACCAAGTGTTTAAAAAAAAAAAAGGATTGGGAAATGAATATGTAAAGGGATATACACTAGAGTTTGGGATGAACTTTTATGCGTTATATTTGAACTCACTCTCATTTGCTTTTATTCTCTTTAGTATTTATCTTCTCATATCCATTTTATCCTCTCCTCACACCTTGACCTCACTACAACCTTGAATAAAGTCCTCATGATTTGTGTGTGCATGTGTTTTGAGTAGTGGAGAAGTAGAAGATAAGCAAGCTTATGGTAAGGCAATTTTCACGGGTTGAATCGAGTGAAATACCTACCCTTTAAACACTTGAGAGATTGAGAGGGAATCTTGTGAAGATCTATCATTCTCGATTCATGTTGAAGATACCTTGCTTGTTGGTTTGAGATGTGGAGAATTGTTAACTCATGAATGTTTTGATCCTCGAACCTTTGGTTGTTCTTCTTGATTGTAAAATTTTGGTCTTGAGTTTTGCCCAGAGTGCAAAAAGCTAAGTGTGGGGGAATTTGATAATCACATATTTTATTCATTAAGAAACCCTTATGTTTAGTCATTTACACTCTCCATATTCTTAATTGATTGAGTTTGGTATGATTTTGTGAGTTTGAGCTCAAATTGGTCCTAATTGAATATTTCCAGCATTATTGAGATTTGACACTGTTTCTGTATTTTGGCCATAACTTGAGTTCCTAATATCTGATGAACATGAATTTTACCTTGTAGGAAAGCTAAGAGGAAGCTCTACAACTTTGATGAAGAGCTCGAAGTCTGATTCAGATGTCTAAGGGACCTAAGTTGACATGGAAGTCAGAATACGGGTTCTGTCAGTAGAATCCGAACAGTGTGCACTCAAAAAATCATATCTC
This sequence comes from Ormosia emarginata, assembly GCA_029884605.1. Taxonomy (NCBI): domain Eukaryota; kingdom Viridiplantae; phylum Streptophyta; class Magnoliopsida; order Fabales; family Fabaceae; genus Ormosia; species Ormosia emarginata. The sequence continues at coordinate 40,951,615 of JAQQTP010000074.1, read as the reverse complement.
AAGATGTAATAATGGAGATGGGCTGAAATTTGGACATTGGATAGTCAAGATCCAAATAAACAACTTTCATGAAGAACACATTTTGATAAAAAGAAGTCTAGTAGGTCATTTTGAGCTTGCAAGTCGGAACAGAGGTGCTGAAGTTGGTTTGAGCAACCTACGGTATTTGGGACATATCTTGGGCTTAAGGAAGCCAAATTGTACGAACCAGCTATCCATTTTATAGCCAAGACAAGGATCTACAACTTTCATGAAGAACACTTTTCGTGGTTCTGAAGTATAGTGGGTCGTTTTTGGCTTCCAAGTCAGACACGAAATTTTCGTCCTCAACCATCCACTCATCCATCCACTAATCCACTCATCCATCCACTAATCCACTCATCCACTCATCCACTAACTCACCCACTCATCCACTCATACACTAATCCAACCACTTAACCACTCCACCCACTCATCCACTAATCCATCCACTCATCCATCCACTCACCCATTCATGTCCATAATTTCCCACTCACCAAAAGTCCTTTGGCATTTTTCACTAATTCAACCACTCAACCATTCCACTCACTCATCCACTAAACCAATCCACTAAACCAACCCACTAATCCATCCACTCAAACACTCCACTCACTCACCCACTCATCCACCCACTTCCCTTTGTCATTTTGTTACCTTAGACTTCTATAAAAGGCACCATTTATCATGAACAAGATGTAATTCTCCTTCATTTCTCTCTAAGTTTCTTCTTGCTTCTTCATAGTTTCTCATAGTTTTGTATATTTTGATGCTCCCCTTCATGGTAATGGAGGGCTAAGCTACTTTGGGTCAATTTAGAACTCTTGAAGAGATTGTGGTTTGGATTCTTGAGACCTTGGTTATGCATTGTATTTGATTTGTAATTGAATTCCTCTTTTCTTCTTCTTTCTTCTTTCTTCTTCTTCTTTCTTCTTCTTCTTGATCTTGAATGCATGAATGGTGATTCTATTTATGTTGATCTAATTTGATCTTAGTTTAAGATTGAGATTTGTGATGAAACTTAGAACTAATTGATCTAAACTAATCACATAAATGAAGATTGAGATTTGTGATGAAACTTAGAACTGATTGATCTAAATTAATCACAGCAATCAAGAGGTTAGGTTACCGATTTGTGCCTAAGTTAATTGAATTCGGTACTTGAAATTAACATAGATTTTCATGAATGGTGCGATCATGGATTTGTGTTTATCACTTGTTAATTGAATTCTAGACGATCGCCTAGTATGAATTCTGGATTTGATGCAGAGATCTCTGCTAGATCCAAATTAACAATTCAATTGCGCTCAAGTGTTCTATGAAGGGTCTATGATTGAATCCACCCAATCTTGGATAGGTTTCTAAATTGACTACTCTTTTAATTGTTATTTCTTCCTTTAATTTTGTTAAGTGCGATCTTAAACTATCAAACCCCCTTTTTGCTAACTTTCACTTGATTTGATCAAATTGCATTTACGATCCTCGAGGAGACGATCCTGTTGTCACTATGCTACAAGCTTAGGTAATAACTTCTGCTATAATTTTGACCGAGTTCGGCGCTCATTAAAATTTTGGCGCCATTGTCGGGATTAGTAAGTGTAATCTTTTCATTTGAAGTGTTTTTACTAACTTTTGCTTTTTATTAATTTTTCTAACATTTTTAACCATTGTCTAGTGTATTTTGCTTATTTATTTGTTTTTGTGTGATGCATGCACTGAGGTCTCGAGCCTCGATAACTTGGTTGACTTTGATCCCGAGATTGATAGAACCTTGCATAGGTTGATTAGAGCTCGTAGGCTAAGTGCAAGAATTGCTTCTGAATTTGATCTTAATATTGAGAGTGAACTTGAGATCTTGAATAATTCTCAAACTATGGCCGATAACATGCAAAATAGAACTCTTAAGGAACTTGTCGCTTCCCGATATAACTAACTGCCTTTGTGTATTCAATACCCGATCTTGATGCCGATTTTGAGTTAAAATCTGATTGATACATTTGTTGCCCAAGTTTCACGGCTTTGCAGTGAGGATCCCCATAAGCATCTAAAGGAGTTCCATGTGGTTTGTTCAACCATGAAGCCACATGGGATCTCGTAAGAGCACACATCAAGCCGAGGGCATTTCCTTTCTCACTTGCCGATACAACCAAGGATTGGTTATTTTATCTTTCACCAGGTTCAAGAATGTTGGACCGACATGAAGCGTTTGTTCTTAGAGAAATTTTTCCTCGCCTCTAGAGTCGCCGCCATTAGAAAAGATATATGTGGCATAAGACAAATGACAGGGGAGACTTTGCATGAATATTGGGAAAGATTCAAGAAGTCGTGCTCGAGCCGTCCCCACCACCAAATCACCGATCGCTCTTAATTCAATATTTCTATGAAGGCTTGCCGCCAAATGACAAGCATGGTGGATGCTGCCTCTGGAGGAGCCTTAGTAGACAAGACCCCTGCAGCAGCGAGAGATTTGATAGCAAACATGGCAGCCAACACCCAACAATTTGGCACACGAATTATTACCTCAACCAGAGGAGTCAATGAAATTCAATCGTCTCATGTAGACCAACAGAGAATGGAACACAGACTTGATGAATTAACTTCTTTGGTGAGGCAGTTAGCAGTGGCACAACAAGCACCAATGCAGATTGCTGCAACTGTGTGTGGCATTTGCTCTTGTTCATCTCATCCTACTGATGCATGCCCTACACTTCAGATGGTGGTTCTATTATTCCGTAACAACTGCTGCAAAGTGTAGCCTGGGTATTTTTCCCGGTAGACCCCAATATCGCAATCACAAAGAAGAAATTTCGTATATGATCCATTTTCTAATACCTATAACCCCGGGCCGGAGGGACCATCCCAACCCGAGATATGGAAATTCTCGTCAACAACAACAAATTTCTACCAACAAGAAGAACCACGCTTTAGATACCAAGCTACAGTGCCCTAGCAACAAGTACCAACCACCTCGCATTTAGGCAAGCACAACCCGCGCCGCCACCCATACAAAGAAATTTCTCCAGCCTACTGCTCCAAGAACCACCCACTCCACCGAGCCACCTTTCGAAGACTTGATGAAACAAGCCAAGAGAATGTCAATGCCACCATCCGAATTTACAAACTCAAATCGGGGCGTATGGCAACCACTCGAGTGAGCCGAAAAGTCAAGGGTCGAACCAATTGCCTTCACAAACAAATAACAACCCAAGAGGCAATGTAAGTGCCATTAGCTTGAGAAGTGGCAGAGAAGTTGACGGTCCTACTCCACCACAACCCGAACTACAAGTGCAAAGAACCGTAAGGTGACCGAAAACAAAAAAAGTGGATAGCTCACCCAAAAATCTATGACACGTAAGAAATGTGCGAGAATTCAAATCCGCTATTCCACTACCTTTTCCAAACGAGTCACACAAATTCAAGCATACCGCGCAAAAACAGTAAATAGAAAGAGAAGTCATGGACACATTCAGAAGGTGGAAATCAATATTCCCTCCTTGATGCAATCAAGCGCATTCCCAAGTATGCCAAATTCCTCAAAGAGTTGTGTACTCACAAGAGAAGACTTAAGGGTACCGAGAAAATAAGCATGGGCGTAAATGTTTCGCAATGATTCTACCAAGCATGCCACAAAAATGCAAAGATCCCGGAACTTTCACAATTCCTTGCACGATAGGTAACTCCAAATTTGAACATGCAATGCTAGATTTGGGTGCTTCGATAATGTCATGCCTATGTCAATTTATCACCCTGAACATTGGCACTTTGCAACCCACCGGTATAGTGATTCAATTGGCAAATAGGACCACCGCTCATCCCGCAGAGTACTAGAAGATGTATTAGTTCGGTGAATGAGCTAATTTTTCCAAATGGACTTCTATGTCTTGGACATGGAAGATGAGTCTTCAAAAACCATGCTCCATTAATTCTAGGCGCACTATTCTCAAGACCGCCAAGACCAAGATAGATGTGCATGCCGGCACCCTTTCTATGGAGTTTGGCGATGATTTGGTACATGCTTTAACATTTTTGATGCCACGAGACATCCCCTAGAGGAGCATTCTCGTTTTTCATATTGATGTGATTGAGATGCCGGTTGATGATGTTTATGCCGATTTATATGTCGAATTCCCCGATATTGCCGACTTTCTCGATTCTCGTTTCTTGTGATACATGTGTTGCTTGTGATGTTGAGCCATGTGCCGTACATGTGCCGAGATTAATGCGCTTATAAGTGGTGATGTGCAACCGCCGACTTGAATGGTACAACATGTGAAAATGAGAGTCGAAGTATGACGAATTTAATGTTGCCGAGTTAGTTGTTTCAAATAGCTTGCCGCTTCCATTGTACAAATTCCATCCTTAGAGTTGAAGACTTTGCCGCACCATCTTAAATATGCATATTTAGGAGATGGTGAGAAGTCGCAAAGATTGTTGCTAAGAATCTCGCAACCCGAACAAGAAGAAAAATTGTCACAGTGTTTTGAGGCGTAATAAGCAAGCCATCGATGGACACTTGCAGCATCTTCCCGGTATTAGTCCCTCCACATGCATGCATAGGATTTTATTGGAAGAGGATACGAAACCAAGAAGGCAACCCCAAAGGAGACCGAACCCCTTGATTCTAGATGTGGTGAAGAAGGAAGTGACCAAGCTACTTCAAGCCGGCATTATTTATCCCATATCGACAAGAAATGGGTGAGCCCCGTGCGTGTTGTTCCCAAGAAATCTGGGGTCACAAGTAGTTGAGAATGAGAATAACGAACTTCTACCCACAAGAGTTCGTAATGGGCTTGGCGTTTGCATTGATTATAGGCGCTTAACCAGCTACCGTAAAAGATCATTTTCCGCTACCTTTCATTGATCGATGTTGGAGAGGCTAGCCGGCAAGTCACATTATTGTTTTCTCTGGATGGATATTCGTGTTATTTTCAGATTCATATAGCCCCGTAAGACCAAGAGAAGACTACTTTCACTTGTCCATTTGGCACATTTGCATACAGAGGATGCCGTTTGGTCCGTGCAATGCTCCGGCACCTTTCAAAGGTGTATGGTAAGTATCTTTTCTCGACTTTTTAGAGAATTGCATGGATGTGTTTATGGATGATTTTACCGTCTATGGTTCTTCCTTTGATGCATGCTTGATAGTCCGCTCAGTTTTACATAGATGCATTGAAACTAACCTTGTTCTCAATTTTGAGAAATGTCATTTCATGGTAGAACAAGGTATAGTTTTAGGACATGTAATATCTAGCAAGGGTATCGAGGTAGATCCCGCAAAAATAAATGTTATTTCATGTTTATCTTACCCCACATGCGTGCGGGAGGTTCGCTTCTTTCCTTGGTCATGCAGTTTCTATAGGCGGTTCATAAAAGATTTCAAAGAAAATTGCTCTTCCACTATCCAACTTGCTACAAAAAGAAGTGGAGTTCCATTTTGACCAAATGCAAGGATGCCTTCAATCACTTGAAGCAAGCATTGACCAAGACACCTATCATCCAGCCACCGATTGGACACTTCCATTTGAGCTCATGTGTGATGCCTCTAATTATGCTTTGGGAGTCGTTCTTGCACAAAGGGTCGGTAAAATATCTCATGTCATCTCTTATGCTTCAAGAACTTTGGATCCTCGCACAAGTCAACTACACCACCACCGAAAAGGAACTTTTAGCAATTGTTTTTGCTTTAGACAAATTTCGATCATATTTGCTTGGTTCTAGAGTGGTTGTGTTTTCAGATCATACACCAAGTTTCTCCCGAAGAAGCTTGATGCAAAGCCTAGATTGATTAGGTGGATTTTGCTCCTCCAAGAGTTCGATATTGAAATCCGTGATAAAAGTGGAGCGAGAATTTAGTGGCCGATCACCTAAGTCGTATTGAAAAGGAGGCGATACTTTACCTATCCATGATGTCTTCTCGATGAGCAGCTTTTCAAGCCGCAAGGTAACACTCCTTGGTTTGTCGATTTGATAAATTTCTTAGTTGCGGTGTTTTCCCCGCACATTTTATTAGGGCTCGATTGATAAATTGAAAAGTGAGTCAAAATATTATGTGTGGGATGACCCTTATCTCGTGGAAATTTTGTAGTGACCAAGTCATTAGAGATGTGTGCCTCGATAATGAATTCCATTCTATTCTTAGCTTTTGTCATACACTTGCATGTGGCGGTCATTTTGGTCCCCAAAGGACTCTAGGAAAGTTTTGGAATCTGGATTATATTGGCCCACTCTATTTCATGATGCATATGTGTTTTGTAAATCTTGTGATCAATGCCAAAAAACAGAAACACTTCTCGAAGGAATGAGATGCCCCGTAAATCCTTATTGTTCTCGTGAGATTTTTGATGTACGGGTATTGATTTTACGGGACCCTTTCCTCGTTTCTTTTGGTTTTGTTTACATTTTGCTAGTCGTTGATTATGTATCCAAGTGGGTGGAGGCGAAAGCTACTCTGACCGATGATTCCAAAGTTGTTGTGGATTTTGTTAGATCACGCATTTTCTCGCAGTTTGGAGTTCCAAAGGCCATCATCGTGATCGTGGTTCACATTTTTGTAATCGAAGCATGGAAGCTTTGATGAAAAAGTACGGGGTCTTGCACGAGTTTCTACACCTTACCATCCCCAAACTAATGGGCAAGCCGAGATTTCCAACAGGAGATCAAGCAGATACTCCGTAAGACAGCTCAACCTAACAGAAAGGACCGGAGCAAGAGGCTCGAGGATGCTTTATGGGCTTACCGATCGCTTATAAGACACCAATCGGGATGTCTCCGTATCGGATTGTTTTTGAAAAGCCTCCACCTACCGGTGGAAATTGAGCATCATGCATTTTGGGCAAAGTGAAAAGGTGCAACTTGGACCTAGATCAAGCAGTATGGAGAGGAAGTCAGCACCGCAAAGAATTGGAGGAGATCCGCTGAGGCTTATGAAAGTTCCAAACTTTATAAGGAGAAGACCAAAGCCTTCCATGATAAGTTGATTCCGAGGAAAACATTTGAGATTGGTCAAAAAGTTCTCCTCTATAACTCCCGCCTCCGATTCATGCCCGGCAAATTAAGGTCTAGATGGGATGGACCATTTATTGTTACTAAGGTTTTTCCTTCCGGTGTCGTTTCGATTAAAAGTGAGGTCACCGCCAAAGCTTTCATCGTAAATGGACACCGCCTCAAACAAGATTATGAACTTCCGAGAATGCGTAAGGAGGTGATGAACCTTCTCCATCCGCATTATGAATAAAAAAAAAAAAAAAAAAAAAAAAAAAAAAAAAAAAAAAAAAAAAGAAAAAAACAACTATATGCCCGACAATGAGGAAGGTAGTGCCATTCAATTTTGTCACTCTAAGCAAGTGGAGGTCACTTTTTCTTCAACGACAACAACAAATAAAATCTTGCAAAGATGGATTTTATTGGCCCACTTTATTCAAGGTCTCGTTACACCTTTTGCAAAAGTTGCGAAATTGGTCAAAAAGGTTCTCGCTTTGAGATTATCATCCGCACCTACTCCTTGAAAAATTGAGATCTAGGTGGCGCGGCTCTTTTGTCGTCAAACACGTGTATCCTCTCGGGGCCGAAGATATTGAGGATCCTAGGAATGGTAATGCGCTTAAAGTTAATGGACAAAGACTCAACCATTCCCGGAAAACCAAGTTCTTGAGTTCTTTGTGTTGCCTAAGTTAAGTGGCGGATACTTGACTCGTGACTCTTAAGCTCGGCTTTTTTTTCGCTTTCCCAAAATAACCGAATCCTTCTTCTCCTTCAAAATGGATGTCATTCTTTCAAACCCGAGAAAACATTTTCCTTCTCTTCCTCAAAATGCTCGAGAAAAATCTACAAAGTTCGATGTGAAAGATTGAGACCGTTAATGCACAAAGGTATGCCGAAGATGTACGATGGATAATTGAAGCGAAGGTCCGATTAGCAGTGAGTCCTCAATTTCATTTGACTCATATATGCCCTGGTCTTGGAAGAAGTTCATATTCTAAAAGGAGAAGAGCAAAAAGGTTACAAGTCCGTTACAAATGTGGACGATGGAATTGTAATGCATAAATGTCGTTCTTTGGGGATGATTTCCGCAAATAAATCCTTCATTAAGAATGGATCGAGTAAGGAGTCATTAGATGATATCTTATTGACTCTTGAGACGCATTCTTATGGATTGATGCGGGTGAAATTCTTAATTTGTGGAATCTCTTCAAGGATGAAGAACAACGCTACAGCTCTTGGGAATCGACTCTAAAAGACTCTGTTTGCCAATTTATAAGAAAATTGATGGGAAGCTTATCCTCGACTCATAGAAGATGTTTAAGCCACATCGGACGTTAAACCAGAGGCGTATGTGAGCCATATCCACAAACAATCTGTACATATCATCTTCTTCTTCTTCTTCATGTCATCTCTAAAAAAAAAAAAAAAAAAAAAAAAAAAAAAAAAAAAAAAAAAAAAAAAAACAAAAAAAAAAAAAAAAAAAAAAAAAAAAAAAATGTATACTTCTTAGGGTTGGCTTTGGTAACACACACCGTGAATGGGAAATGCATGCATCCCGATCCAAATTCTTAATTGAAAAACAAAGAAGGTAGATTGTATTCCACATGTGAGGCAAACAATGTATTATGGCCACTTGTCCCTTTTGGGAGCCCTATGTTACGCCGGTCTTGAATGGATCGAATACTGTCAACAATGCTTTGGCACAAAGCCGAAAGAGCAGACTACCTCCATCCCAATCTTAAGTAAGTATACATCATCTTTCATCAAGTTTTTCTAACAATTTCACAAAAAAAAAAAAAAAGGACGTGATGTCTACATCGCACTCATGACGCGTAGTAAGATAAAGATACGCCATGGAAACCGTACATATACAGTATGTCATCATTTTCTATTTCTTTTATCTTTGTATCATTTTGTTGTATTTTGATTTTTGTACAGACGATCCTTTGAGCAGGGTCCTTCAGGGTTTCTAGACTTCTTTACCTTGATGGTTTTCTTGAAGTCAAAAAAAAAAAAAAAACAAAAACAAAAAAAAAAAAAAAAAAAAAAAACAAAAAAAAAACAAAAAACAAAAAAAAAAAAAAAAAAGAAAAAAAAAAGAAAAAAAAAAAAAAAAAAGATTTTGTGTTTCTTAATTTCAACCTTTTCTGACAACATCCAACCTACCCTTATAGGTGCAATTATTCCCTTTCCATTCTTTTTCCTATTTAAACACTCCATTTTCTCCATTTTGCTTCAACTAAGAAACACTCAAAGGAGGAAAAGTATAGAATGGGACCTCCTATTCGTAACCTCAAAAATGTCTGTGTTTTTTGTGGGTCGAGTTATGGGAAGGGATTAGAGTTTGTAAACGCAGCCTAGCACTCTTGGTCGATCACTTGCTGCGAGGAATATTCATCTTGTATATGGGGAGGTTGTCGTGGGTTAATGGGGCTGTATCACTTGTCGCCTTTTTAGGAGACAACAGTTTTTAGGTGTTATTCCTAAACCTTTAGCTCAAAATAACATCACCGGGAAGGACAATTGGAGAAGAAATTCAAGTAACATCTATGCATGGACGAATGAAAACAATGGTTGACAATTCGATGCATTTCTTGTCTTACCAGGTGGTTTTGGTACTTTGGAAGAGATTTTTCAAATTGTCTCTTGGTCGAACCGAACATCCACCATAAACCCATTGGTTTGTTGAATGTTAATAATTTCTTTGATCTTTTGTTATTTTTTCTTGACAAAGTCAGTGGAACGTAAATTTATCACTCCTTCTAAGAAGACAACTTCTTATCTCTCGCCTCCACTATTGATGAGCTCATTGATAAATTAGAAGCTTTTGAGTATGTACCGATAAGGTATTAGCTCGATAGATTGGTCAACAGGAAGCAGCGAAGGAAGTAACAAGAAACAAAAGCCCAATCTGACACTTTCTCTTTAATGGGTTTGATTTTATTAAAAAAAAAATTTTTGTTTGTTTGGAAAGTATGATATGATTGTCATGGACTTATTAAACTAATTAGTGATGGCAGAGTAAGGAGTAATTTTACTCTTGAGACGTATCTTAATTGGTGGCAGAGTAAGGAGTTTTTTTAGGTAGTAATTAATTAGTATTAAATTGTGGAAGTACTAACGTTTTCTTGTTTGATTTCTTTTCGTGGTCCGATGCGTAATCGACAAAGCAGGCTTCTTTTCTCGCTTGGCGTTGATTCACTCCTCATCAGGTTGTGTTGCTCTTTTCTTTCCGTTTTATTTATCACTTTCACATTGAGGACAATGTCTATATTCAGTGTGGGGGAGAGATTTTAGCAAGTTTCTATTTTGTTAAAAAAAAAAAAAAAAGGGTTCATTGCATGATTGAATAACTTTTCTCCCTTCTTGAACTGATATGCTTGGAGATGGATGATTGAATTGATGAATTGAGTTTGATGGATGCATACCTTGTGAGATTTTGAGCCTAATGGATGGATTTAACATTTATGCCATTCTCTTCTTTCTTGTGTGATTTTCACTCATGTTAATGACCACTCTAGAACTTGCTTTGATTCTTTTTGAGGCTACATTTCACTTGCATGCATAAACATGATTGAGGCCCTCTTTCTTAATTAGCTAGTTTAACCAAATAGCCAACCTTGTTTTCAATATGATATCAAGCACTCTTTTGACTTCTTGAAAATTCTCTGATTCCTGCCAACCTTGTATATTTTCCTTTGCTTAACCCCTTTGAGCTTATTTGACCATTCCTTGTTTCTAGCTCATTATGTGCCTTAAATGAGAAATCGTGTTCTTACTTTACCTTAGGGAATAAAAGAACATTAGCTTGGTTAATGGATGAGTTTTTGAACAAGTGTGGGGTGTGTGTACAAAATGGTTGTTGAAAAAGAAAAGAGTGCCCAAAAAGAAAAAAAAAATGTATGTATATAGTTATGTTCATATATATAAAAGAAAAAGAAAAAAAAAAAAAAAAAAAAAAAGAAAAAAAAAACCAAGTGTTTAAAAAAAAAAAAAAAAGGATTGGGAAATGAATATGTAAAGGGATATACACTAGAGTTGGGATGAACTTTTATGCTTGTATTTGAACTCACCTCTCATTTGCTTTTATTCTCTTTAGTATTTATCTTCTCATATCCATTTTATCCTCTCCTCGTTACCTTGACCTCACTACAACCTTGAATAAAGTCCTCATGATTTGTGTGTGCATGTGTTTTGAGTAAAGTGGAGAAGTAGAAGATAAGCAAGCTTATGGTAGTGCAATTTTCATGGGTTGAATTGAGTGAAATACCTACCCTTTAAACACTTGAGAGATTGAGAGGGAATCTTGTGAAGATCTATCATTCTCGATTCATGTTGAAGATACCTTGCTTGTTGGTTTGAGATGTGGAGAATTGTTAACTCATGAATGTTTTGATCCTCGAACCTTTGGTTGTTTTTCTTGATTGTAAAATTTTGGTCTTGAGTTTTGCCCAGAGTGCAAAAAGCTAAGTGTGGGGGGAATTTGATAATCACATATTTTATTCATTAAGAAACCCTTATGTTTAGTCATTTACACTCTCCATATTCTTAATTGATTGAGTTTGGTATGATTTTGTGAGTTTGAGCTCAAATTGGTCCTAATTGAATATTTCCAGCATTATTGAGATTTGACACTGTTTCTGTATTTTGGCCATAACTTGAGTTCCTAATATCTGATGAACATGAATTTTACCTTGTAGGAAAGCTAAGAGGAAGCTCTACAACTTTGATGAAGAGCTCGAAGTCTGATTCAGATGTCTAAGGGACCTAAGTTGACATGGAAGTCAGAATACGGGTTCTGTCAGTAGAATCCGAACAGTGTGCACTCAAAAAATCATATCTCAAGATGTAATAATGGAGATGGGCTGAAATTTGGAAATTGGATAGTCAAGATCCAAATAAACAACTTTCATGAAGAACACATTTTGAGAAAAAGAAGTCTAGTAGGTCATTTTGAGCTTGCAAGTCGGAACAGAGGTGCTGAAGTTGGGTTTGAGCAACCTACGGTATTTGGGACATATCTTGGGCTTAAGGAAGCCAAATTGGACGAACCAGCTATCCATTTTATAGCCAAGACAAGGATCTACAACTTTCATGAAGAACACTTTTCGTGGTTCTGAAGTATAGTGGGTCGTTTTTGGCTTCCAAGTCAGACACGAAATTTTCGTCCTCAACCATCCACTCATCCATCCACTAATCCACTCATCCATCCACTAATCCACTCATCCACTCATCCACTAACTCTCACCCACTCATCCACTCATACACTAATCCAACCACTTAACCACTCCACCCACTCATCCACTAATCCATCCACTCATCCATCCACTCACCCATTCATGTCCATAATTTCCCACTCACCAAAAGTCCTTTGGCATTTTTCACTAATTCAACCACTCAACCATTCCACTCACTCATCCACTAAACCAATCCACTAAACCAACCCACTAATCCATCCACTCAAACACTCCACTCACTCACCCACTCATCCACCCACTTCCCTTTGTCATTTTGTTACCTTAGACTTCTATAAAAGGCACCATTTATCATGAACAAGATGTAATTCTCCTTCATTTCTCTCTAAGTTTCTTCTTGCTTCTTCATAGTTTCTCATAGTTTTGTATATTTTGATGCTCCCTTCATGGTAATGGAGGGCTAAGCTACTTTGGGTCAATTTAGAACTCTTGAAGAGATTGTGGTTTGGATTCTTGAGACCTTGGTTATGCATTGTATTTGATTTGTAATTGAATTCCTCTTTTTCTTCTTCTTTCTTCTTTCTTTCTTCTTCTTCTTGATCTTGAATGCATGAATGGTGATTCTATTTATGTTGATCTAATTTGATCTTAGTTTAAGATTGAGATTTGTGATGAAACTTAGAACTAATTGATCTAAACTAATCACATAAATGAAGATTGAGATTTGTGATGAAACTTAGAACTGATTGATCTAAATTAATCACGTAATTGAAGAGGTTAGGTTACCGATTTGTGCCTAAGTTAATTGAATTCGGTACTTGAAATTAACATAGATTTTCATGAATGGTGCGATCGGATTTGTGTTTATCACTTGTTAATTGAATTCTAGACGATCGTCTAGTATGAATTCTGGATTTGATGCAGAGATCTCGGTTAGATCCAAATTAACAATTCAATTGCGCTCAAGTGTTCTATGAAGGGTCTATGATTGAATCCACCCAATCTTGGATAGGTTTCTAAATTGACTGCTTCTTTAATTGTTATTTCTTCCTTTAATTTTGTTAAGTGCGATCTTAAACTCATCAAACCCCCTTTTGCTAACTTTCACTTGATTTGATCAAATTGCATTTACGATCCTTGAGGAGACGATCCGGTGTTGTCACTATGCTACAAGTTTAGGTAATAACTTCGGTTATAATTTTGACTGAGTTCGGCGCTCGTCAGAGGCCTATTTATAGAAGAACCTTCGTTAGAAAAATCATTTAAAGTCATCTTTTCTCTTAAAGCTGCTAAGCTCTTTACACAAGAATCTAGCTTTGATACCACTTGTTACCAAGTGGCCTTAACACTCAAGAGGGGGTGAATTGAGTTTGTAAAATAATTTTGCAATTCTTCGCAAAACACTTTATTATCAATTTTCGTTGAAGCTATTATTTATCAAAGTTGAATGGATAGAGAAGATAGAGGGCTTTCACTTATAAGTAAATCAACCAAGCAAGATAGTATTCAAGATATTCAATAAAACAGTGCTCAAAGTAAGAAAAATGAGTTTAGGAAGAGAAACACAAAGCTTTGTCCTAATTCAGCCACCAATCCACTTGTGCCTTACGTCTAGTTCTCAAGTAAATACCTGAGATTTTCACTATATCTTCAAGCTTCAAACAGGTGCTTGACAAACTTTACAAGATGGAGCACTCCACACACCTTGGAATATGTCACCTTTGTGCTTGAGCCTCTACTTTGAAAGGATACCTCACCCTTACAGATTTGAGGGATACCTCACCTTCTCTTTATAGTTTATACAGAGTATAGATGATAAGAAACTCTCTCAAGAGTAGATAATACAAATTAAAGAACAATGGTATCAAGGATTCACACTTTTAAAAGCTTAAAACAGAGTATTAATTGGAAGTATAGTAAAATTCGTATTTAAACCAACTTATAATCAATGCACAAACACTTTCATTTATAGACCAAAACATTTAAGAGTCATTGGTGGTGGTTGTGAAGCATTAAATGCTAAATAGAGTCGTTGCAAAACGGTTTCTGGTTTCTAGATAACCGGTTATGACTTTGTCATAATCGGTTATGGCTTAACTAGGGCCTTTTAAAACTTCTCAATAACTGGATATGAGAAAACCATAACTGGTTATAGCATTTTATAAACAGAAGCCTTTGCTTCTGACTTTTGAAAATAACCGGCTATGGAAACTTCATAACTAGTTATGGCCTTTTAAAAATAGAAGCCTGTGCCACTGACTTTGGTGAATAACTGGTTATGAAAACTTCATAACCAGTTATGGCACCCTGTTTTTGGATAGGACAGGTTTGAAAAGCCATAACTTCTTCAATACATATTTGTTTAAAACAAAATACCACTCATTTGAAAGGTTATTGAGTCTACTTTATAATGAAATAGGTTTCAGTTTAAGACTTTAAAAAGGTTAGAAAGAAAAAGATAAATGAGTGACTTATGGATAGTTTTTCCAAAGGGTAAATATGACAAATTTTCATCCATAAGAACTACCACCAAGTTAGTTATATAAAAAACTATTTGTTTGGGCATTTTATCAATTAAGAAACACATAAAGATTTAAAACTTTGTTTGAGCTTCGTGTGTTTCCTATGTACCTTTACACGTAAGACCTAAGTCCTATGAGTTAATCTTGACGAAACTTGATCTTTGCGTAATTAATCCTTGTTGTTTGTTAATCATCAAAATCAAGTTCATTGTCATTCACAGGACTAACTAGGGTTAACATAATTATAACTACAGACTAGGTTCCCCCTCCAATCCTATCTGTGAAGCTTTTCCCATCGAGAGTCGCATGACGACTTGGAGCATGGAGGGGAAGACCTAGTCCTACAGAAGATCTAGCTTTCAAAGTAGTCATCGAACCTAATCATGGTCAAGTAAAGTACGTGATTTACATAGTTTATGTTATATTATATTTGGTTTCTATATTCACATATGACTTTATAATTATTTCTTATAGAGGAAGCACTACCCACTCTCACCCTATTGATATTTCTATATGAGAATATGTAAATAATTTCTATATGGGAATAAGTAAATAATAATGTAGATAGCAAAATAAAAAGAATATATCTCTTTAAAAAAATTAGATTATTAGCACTCTCAAATATCTATTTATATTTTCTACTCACCAATCAAAAATTAGTGTTTTTTTAAAGTTATAAGTGACTAAGAGATAAGATATAAAATATAAAATATGTTTATATATCGAACGATATTATTAACACTTTCAATTATTTATTCACACTTCCTATTAAAGTAAATTAAACTATATCAAACAACAAAAGTATATTAAATCAACTTAACTATATTAAACTAAAGAAAAAAAAGGAAGAATATACTAACGTATATTAATTTGAGTATAAGGGACTCAGGTCTCTTGAGCATATGATTTTAGGTTAGATCTTAAAATTTAAGTGTATAAAAAAAATTATTTTGAGGGATTTCTACTTAAACACTTAATTATTTTATGAGAGATTAATTTCTCACTTATTAAATAAAAGAAAAATTTGGAAAACTAAAAAATGAAAAAAGGAATAGTATTGAAAAAAAAACAAAAGAATAGTGTTTGGGCGAGAAAAAAGTTTTATAGCAAATGACACGTGTAAAGGACGGGGTTGCTTTTCTAATATAGCAATATATTCATTATTGTGTAGTCATCCGGAAGGTGAGGAAGGTGACAAAAGGGACTATAAACACCACCACATATCTTTTAATTTTTATATTTTTATCATAAATAATATATATATTTTTTATATATTTTATTTAATATTATTTATTATATTTATTTTTTTTTTTTATATTATTTTTTTTATTTAATCACACATTTTAAAAAATATATATACGATACTTACATATCTAAAAAAATATAAGAATTTCTTTTTCCCATATCCTTCAACCCGAAGGTCATATGGTAAAATAAAAACCAGAAAATATGATGAAAAAGATAATGAAAAAATACGAGCAGCACCCAGTCCTGATTACGAGAAAATAAAATCCGAAAAATGATGAAAAAGTATGAAAAAAAGGTTACTGGTCTTGCCCAAACATCTGGTAGAACAAAGGTATAACATGGCTTTTGAAATACGAGTTCGCCTTCATGATCCAATATAAGTGGTCGCAAGCTACTACCGTCTCCGCCCTCAATGCCGGCAGTCATCTGTGCCCTTGTTGTCGCCGACAATGGCAGAAGGTTCTTCCACGACAGCTTCGTGGCTTTTGGATGGTTCTTTTTGTGGTGCAGGCTTTTCAGTAAGGCTTCTGCAAGAGCTTCGCTTGCTCTGCCCTTGTCACCACTGCCCACTGTGACCACTTCCGCTGTTAATTCCTTCAGGTTAATGGTGGCAATGCTGCTATCCCTCCCGATGCCCACCGCCTTTGATGAAATCTAGCATGATTAGTACGAAAATTACAGAACAAATGTGATGGTATCTTCCTATTTGAATCCAATTCAAGTAAATAATTTTGTAAAATGAATTTTATTTTGAATTCTCTGATTTTACATGTTGGGCTAAATGGCCTTCAATTACTAAATTGTGTTTAAATTCGGACGTTATTAATATCGCTCCCTTTTTAACGTTATTTTGTCTCACGTTGACCAATTTCAAATGTGGCTATTAAATTTTGATGTTATTAAATAGAATTCCCTTTTCATGTATATCATCAAAATGGCTAATTAAGGATAGTACAATCTGGAAACTTTTGTGGACAAATTATGACGTGAATCTACTAATCATCAATTTATTCTTTTGGCATATACCCTTTTACAAATTCCCTAATTTCCTCAATTAAGGCATGATTGTGTTAATCACCTCTTAATGTCTTTTTAATTCCTTTACCCATTGTTTAGTTTGGAGAGAAAATGAGAGGAGAAAAAATGTGATGATTTTGTACTTTTTCCTCCTCTGGTTGAGGAGAGAAAACAAGAGAAAAGGAAAAAGGTTTTTGACACTACTAGAAATTTGAATTTTAAAAATTAAAAAAATAGTTTTTAAATTAAAAAAATTGATTGCTAAAATAGTTAACAATCGATTTAGAGATCGATTTAAATCAGTCTCTAAACTCCTCTTTGTTAAATATTAGTGACTGATATTAGTTGGTCGCTAAATTTAGATACCAATTTAGCGATCAATTATTTAAAAAAATTAGTCGCTAATTTTGATCAAATATTAGTCAATTATTTTTCAAAAAAATACATTAGAGACCGATTTAGAGACTATTTTTAGAGACCGATTTATTGATCTCTAAATCGGTCTCTAAATCAGTTTCTAAAAGCATAAATATATTATATATTTTATAAAATCGGTCGTTAACTCAGTCTCTAAATTAGAGAGCGATTTATTAATCTCTAAATTGGTCTTTAAATCAGTCTCTAAAAGGTTGAATATATTATATATTTTATAAAATCGACCACTAAATTGATTTCTAAATTAGAGACCGATTTATTTGTCTCTAAATCGGTCTTTAAAAGGCTGAATATATTATAAGACTAATTCATCAGTCTCTAAATCAATCACTAAATGTCATTTTTTTTTACATATTCGGTTTCTAATTCGACCTCTAATTTTTATATGAATTTGTAATTATTTTTAAATTTATTAAAATCCAAATTTTTAAAACACCTAATAAAAAATAGTCAACAATCTCATATATAACCAAACACATAAATAAAAAATAACGTTACTAAACTAATTCAATCATTAGAATATCTTATTTAAATATCAAGACATTTTAGAATAAACTAAACTAAGCATTGTCTACAATATTTCATTACTACAATATTTCAAATGTAAGAAAGTTGAACACAATACAAACTAAACTCTAATAATAAAAACTCCTCCTCCTCCTCCTCCTCCTCCTCCTCCTCCTCCTCTTCTGCTCCATCAGTCACGGGAAATGTTTGAGAAAGCTGAAAGTTCATCGACTGCATCATCTCTCGTACTAGCGGGTTTGTCTCGTCAATCTGTCTCATATTATCTGCCACTTGATCCCGAAGCTCATTTCTCTCACTTCTTAATTCTTCAAGTTCATCTCCTCGCACCTAGTCAGATGATGAAGAACTTAAGCTACGATATTGTTGTATTTTAGCCACTACGGTTAACTCAATTCCAAGACCATATATTTTACCTATTTTCACTCCAGCCACATTGCGCCACACATCCAACTCATTTGAGGGAGGAGTTCCCTGCTCTGATGCTTTTTAGGTCATTTCTTGCATTTTGATTGCAAATTTGGTCTGTCAATACTAATATGACACTAATAAATGTAAAAAGTTAAAACAGTACATAAGTATAACATCATATAAGCCATGACATAAAGTATAAGAATAAGTGTGGTTTCAATCACATGTTAAAAGTTGCAAGCTTGTTTAATTTCAATTTGAGATGATAGCATAGTTAAAATATTCCCCATTGAAAATAGAATAGGGACTTTTGACATGCAATAAACAGATATCATAACAAGTTGAAAAATAGGCCAGGATAAGAATAAACATGGTTTCAATCACATGTTCAAAGTAGGTTCCTATGATTTATCACCAAAAAGACAATCAAGAGGAATCTAAGCATGGTATTGCAAGCACACACATAAAAAAAATTATGACTTATATTTAAAGTTCCCTTTAAACATCAAGACAACAATATGAATACAATTATTGAACAATGGAAAGAAGATAGTGTATGTGTGAAGGCTTTTAATGCTCTGCAATGATCAACTATAAACCATGAAAAATGGAGCAAAGAATCTGAAAAAAAGTCTCACAAAAGTCTTGATGCAGGGAGCTACACCTGCAACCAGCCACCCTATGAGGTGAATTTCTCACCTTGTTGCCACTAGCTCAGTGCAATTGGAGCTTCTCAAGGGCTATAAAATATGGCATAACAAAGAAACGGGGGGAGAACTCAGTTTTTCAGAATCATTTTTGCAACATAAAGCTCTATTCAGCTTTCACCACCTGAAGCCAACAACCCATCAAGCCACCACCTTCACTACATTCTACCTTATCGCTATCTTCACCCTTACTTCACAAAAACAACACCACCACACCACTTCCATAACCACTCTCACCAGCTTCCTATAACAACCCCATAACTTCATCATCTTCAACCCACCATTAACAATCACCCACAAACCCACCATTAGCAACCACCCACAAACCCACCATTAATAACCACCACAAACTTATAACACCCTAAAACTACCACTGTGTATATCATCAATATACTCAGATAAATAGCATCAGGATAGTTACCTCTAAATTTAAACATGAATATCAACCTGTATTGTAATTATCAGCATATAAATATATAGAGCCTTTAATAACAATAAAGAGATCAAGATAATTTTACACAACTGGAAACTTGATCTTTACTACGAAATTACAAAAAATGTTTGAGATATACAAATAACTATAACAAGTTATAAATGTATAAATATAACACCAGTGATGTGGATTAAAGGATGCAAACCCAAGTGCAGGTTGTCTCAAGTAATAAATTTATCAAGAGTCCGAAGTCGATTAACAAGAAATTGATGAAGAAAAATTATTTGAGGTAAGGAAAGGTTTTGTCACAACAATAAAGATATTAAAACTTATTCACAATTAAATTAAAGAACTTACTTGGGCTAGGAGATCCACTTTTATTAATAAATTAAGGACAAGATTAATTCTTTTTATAACTCAATTGAAATCCACGCACAACGGAAGTTCCAATTGGAAAATAAAATATTCAAAGTCCATTTAGAATTACATACGTAGTTATATTATAGTTCCTTTAATTATTTACTAACACTTGTAAATGGCTTCAAGCATTCATTGTGCCAAACCACTTGTCTACAATGAATCAAGAACTCCGCTTTACAATGAGGGTTTCTAAATTGATTGGAAACAAAATACAACACATATAATGATCACTTAATAATATATCATTTAAGTACAAGAAAGAAATTAATCTAACCTTATGTTATTACCAAAAGCTTCACCCCTTCACCCAAGCAAGATGAAAATTAGTTACCCATTAGCAAGAAGAAAGAAAAAGAGAAGAAGAAGATGATGATCATAATTTCTATTTACAACAAAAGAAAATTACAACAAGTAAATAACATAATAACATGATCTTAATCTAAAACCAAGATTACCTTAATAGGCAGCCAAGGCTACCTTTTATAGAGCATCAAAAGCAAAAGATGACAATGAGTGGGACAATGAGTGGGTGGATAATTAAGAGGTGGGTGGATGATTAAGGAGTAGATGGATGATTGCAAAAAAATGCTTGTCTTCACTTGCATAAAATAATTTGGTGCCAAACTCGTGCTTGCTGACAGATTCTCAGAAAGTGGCCTAAATGAAAGTTGTAGACCTTTGTTTTGGCTATCAAATGCCCACTTGAACCATCCAATTTGGCCTCCTATAGCCCAAGATATGACCTAATCATTGCAACTGCTCAGGCCCAATTTTAGCCTTTCTGTTCTGACTTGTAAGCCCAATATGACCTCCAAGACATCTAAACTGACTCTTGTGTTCTTCATGAAAGTTGTAGATTTGGGTCTTAACTTTCAAATGGCACTAGCTTTAGCTCAATGCAACTCATACAGCCTAAGTTATGCCCTGATTAGTGCACATTGCTCGGGTTCTAGTGATAGAACCCGTTTTCTGACTTCTAGACCCAATTAGCTCCACTAGATGTCTGATTGAGACTTTAAGCTCTTCATCAAAGTTGTAGAGCTTTCTCTCAACTTTCCTACAAGGTAAAATTTAAAATTTCTAGACATCTAGAACTCAAGATATGGCTAAAATACAGAAATAGTGTAAAATCTCAATAATACTGAAAAATATCTATTAAGCCTAATTTGAACCCAAACTTACAAATCATGACCAAGCTCAATCAATTAAGTACACGAAGAGTGTAAATGATTAAAAATGAGGGTTTATTAATGTATAAAATATGTGATTATCAAATTCCCCCACACTTAGCTTTTTGCACTCCTGGGCAAAACACATAAGACCAAAGCTATGAAACAAAGAAAAACG
This sequence comes from Ormosia emarginata, assembly GCA_029884605.1. Lineage (NCBI taxonomy): Eukaryota > Viridiplantae > Streptophyta > Magnoliopsida > Fabales > Fabaceae > Ormosia > Ormosia emarginata. The sequence goes on along the minus strand of JAQQTP010000074.1, from coordinate 40,930,359 downwards.
ATACAGACTCAAAAGTTAAAAATTCTAAAAGACTCGATGAATCAAGAAGAGTAACCAGAAATTCAAGCGATCAAAGCATTCATGAGTAACATTTCTTCATATCTCAACCAACAAACAAGGAAACTTTAGTTGAAAAGAATGAATCAAGAATGATAGATCCTCACAGAATTCACTCTCAATCCCTCAAGTGTTTAAAAGGTAAGTATTTCATTTTATTCAACCCCTGAAAAATTGCATTACCATAAGCTTGTTTATCTTCTACTTCTCCACTACTCAGAACACATGCACACACAAATCATGAGGACTTTATTCAAGGTTGTAATATGATCAAGGTAAATGAGGGTGGTAATATGGATTTGACAAGTTAAAAATCAAATAGAATAAAAGAGCATGAAAGCTGAGTTCAATTAACAAGCATGAAAATTTATCTCCACTCCACCTAATACAAATTCCATTTACATATTCTTTTCTCTTCCCTTTTTGCCTTGTTGACCCTTCTTTACACTTTTTTTTTAGATCATAAATATACACACACATTTTTTTCAATTAGCTACTCTTTCTTTTTTCACCAATCATTTTGCACACACACCCCCACACTTGTTCAAGAACTCATCCATTAACAAAGTCAATGCTCTCTTATTCACCAAAGTCAGGTAAGAACATGATTTTTCATTTAAGGCACACAAAGAGTTAGAAACAATGAATAGTCAAATAATCTCAAAGGGGTTAAGCAAGGGAAAATAGGTCATTTCCAATGCCTTACGTTAGCAGGAATCAAAGAATTTCCAAGAAGTCATAAGAGTGTTTGATATCATATTGAGACAATATGCTGCTGAGCAAGGCTGCCTATTTAGTTAAAGTAGCTATTTCAAGAAAAATGTCTCAATCATGTTTATGTATGCATGTGAAAATGTAGCCTCAAAAAGAATCAAAGCAAGTTCTAGAGTAACAATTGCATGAGTGAAATCACACAAGAAGGAAGAGAATGGTACAAATGTTCAAACCATTTATCAATAGGCTCAAAATCTTACAAGGCATATTTCTATCATTCTCAATCTATCAATTCAACATCCATAACCAAGCATGTGAAATTTAAGACAGAGGACAATTTACGCTATGATCCAAGAATTCATTTGCTACTTCTACACAAAATAATTATTTCTTCAACTAAGATGCATCTCAAGAGTAATAAAAATACTCTTAGTCTGTCATCCTTAATTGGTTTTACTATGAGTAAGTTTTTGACAATTATATCAATAAACATACTTCCCAATTTAGATGTATTTCAAGAGTAAAATTACTCCTTACTCTGACATCATTCATTGGTTTAGTAAGTTCATGACAATCATATCATATTTCCCAAAAAAAAAAATTTTTTGGTCAACTATCCTTCCCCCCAACCAGATCACAACATTGTCCTCAATGTTAAAATATAGATGAGTAAAGGATAAAAGATATTACCTGTTGGAGAAATTTGACATAAATTTAAACATAAACAAAGTACAATAAATAAAATCAAAGGTAAAGGAAAGTTATAGACGAAGTGTCAGATCTGACTTTCTTTTCATGTTGCTTCCCTCACTGCTTCCTACCGACCAATCTATCTGAGCTATTGCTGGATCAAGTTTATAAACAAAAGCTTCTAATTTATTAATCAACTTATCAACAGTGGAAGCAGAGATAAGAAGTAGTCTTGCTGTAAGTGTGATAAATTTCTGTTCCACAACTTTATTAAGAAAAAATATAAAAGATGAAAGAAATTATTAACATTCAACAAACCTATGGGTTTATGATGGATGTTCAGTTAGGCCCAAGAGACAATTTGAAAAACTTCTTCCAAATTACCAAAATCACCTAGTAAGGCAATGAATGCATTCGAGTTGTGAAGCATTATCTTCATTCGTTCATGCATAGATGATACCTTAAGTTCCTCCCCAATTGTCTTTCCAGTGATGTTCTATTGAGTTAAAGGTCCATGTATAACACCTAAAACCTAACTGCCTCCTATATATGCAACAAGTGATACAGCCCCCATTAACCCACGACAACCTCCCCCATATATAACATAAATATTCCTCACAGCAAGTGTTCGACCAAGAGTGGTTGCTGCATTTACAGACTATAAACCCTTCCCATGCTTAGACTCACAAAATACACAAATATTCTTAAGTTGACTAACAGAAACACTTTCCATTTCTATACTCACCTTCCCTTTGAATTATTCTGTGTTGGAGGAAAGTGGAGAAAATAGAGTATTTAAATAGGAAAAAGAATAGAAAGGGTAATAATAGCACCTGTAACACCCCTTTGGAGGATGCCACACATAAAAGAAAATAAAAGAAATAGAAATAAAATCTACCCAAGTTGTGAAACATTTGTTAAATATTATTACGGGTTGTAAAATAATTCCTGATAGACAGAAATATGATATAAAAAGATAATGCGGAAAATACAAAATAAAAAAAAACATCATTACTGATAATATACATATGATTAAGTTATAAGTCGTATAAAATAATTTACAATAAAGACTACAATATTTAAACAAAAACAAGAAGAAAGAAAGCAATAAAAGAGTTAATATATATATACGTATTACTGTTGACGCGCCCAAAAAAAAACATCATGGTTATCTAATCCTCGATGGATCACTCTCGCATGAAAATGATCATCAGGAGATAGATATCCTGGATGTCTCGACACACGGCGATAACGGGATCGCGCAGTCGATACGATGCTTATCTCACTAGCTCAGGGTTTTCAGCACCCCAATAATGCCTAATGGATAAGGGTAACTCTAAGTGCAGAAAAAGTGTCGTAATCATGACAGGCTCTTCATCAAAACGATGACGTAGGATCACGGTCACACGTCCTGCATACGTCACAGAGTCACGATCGCCTCGTAAGTGCCAAGCCAGAGAACCTCCATGAAATACTAGCTCTACGAATCCCAAAAATCCTGGCGCTGCCATCCCACACAATCAATCCAAAGGATATGGATGATCAGATGGTTCTTGATCGTAAAACTGGTCGTCTGCCTGCTGATCTTCCTCCTCCTCAGGGTACACGATCTCAATAGGCTGATCCTCTTCCTCGAAGTCTTTACCGCGTAAAATAATTAAACAGAAAATACATATAACAAAGAGGTAAGACAACATAAAATCATCACAACATGGCCAATAAGAAGACAACAAACAACATATATACAGTTCATGCAATACATAAGGCTTTAACAATTATAATAACAAAATTGAAGTAAAATTTAGATATCATAACAATATATATCATAACAGAATAAAACCTCACAGATAAAATAAGAAAGATAAGAATAAACAGATAAGATATAATAACCAAATATAGAAATAGTAACCAGATAAAATAAACAAATAAGATATAGATAAACAATAAATAGATAAGATGAACATAAATAGATATAGAGATAAATAATATGACAAAATCCTACTCCATGGAGCTAAAGAAAACACAAGTATCAGAGAGAGGAATGATTCGTAAAATCTATTAGTACCACGGCTGCCCAACCAACTATTCCGCGGTCACACGTTGCGTCTATAGCCCCACGACACAGGAATCCATCAATCCAGGCGTGGTGTAGTTCACGGTCTCACGTTGTGGCACTACAGGCAAATGTACTACTAGATTTCACAAATCTTGATTAAATATAGTGTATGTCGAGTACCATAGTGTGCTATCGGTTTACCACGGCCCAAATGGAGCTACCAACTCGTCCACATGTGGGATCCCGTACACTAAAGTCTCCAAGTTCATTAGAACAATGAACCACACTACGTTTATCGCATCGACAACACGATGTGATTCATCTCGTCAACCAATTCACCAAATACATGGCACACATAACAGATAGATGGAAAGCCTGTACGGGTTCACATTTTCCCGACAGCAGATATAGTCTCAAAAGCCTGTACGGGTTCACATTTTCCCGACAACATATAAATTTTCAAAAGCCTGTACGGGTTCACATTTTCCCGACAGCAAATAGATTTTCAAAAAGCCTGTACAGGTTCACATTTTCCCGACAGCATATAGATTTTCAAAATAATTTGTACGGGTTCACATTTTCCCGACAGTATAAAGATAGTAACGGTCAATCGCGTAGAAATTTTATCGCATTTTCATAATTCCGTCGTTTTTACAAACGTTTAAAAATCAGGTAAAGATATTTTTCTATTTTTAAAATCGCGTAGCATTTTTAATACGTTTTCTCAATCGCGTAAGATTTTTAAATCATTTTCTTATTCGAATGCCCTTAAAATTACTGTTTAAACAAACAGAAATAGTACTTAGTACATTTAAACTACGTAGAGTAATTTTTTTCATACCGCATACTGTCTTTAGGATATTTTTACTATCTTATTGGTTCATTTTTACTAAAAATTGACAGTATTTTATTTAGAATATAATAATAATGGTTTCCTAAATTATCCATAAAATTTCCATTTACCTAATTTTTTTAACCATTTCATTTAATTCTTTTTGAAATCTCTAACATGCTTCAAAACCTTAAGTGAGCTATATGTTAGAAAATTTCTCAAAATTTTTGTATTTTACTTCCTAATGATAAAATTACTAGTTTTAATCCTTTAAGCTTAATTCTACTCAATTTGTTTCTTCAAAAATCATTATAGAAAATTTCTTCTTAACTTGTATTGTCTCTTTTTGATTGAAAAAGGTTTTGAAACTAAGTTTAGAAACCATGATAACCTATATTGGCATGTTGGCCAAATTTCGTAAACTTCTTTATTTGATTTCTAAATCATGTCAAAGGTATTATCTTATCTAAGTTCATTAAATCATGTTATAAAATAATGATTTTGAATCAAATAAATTCTTTAGGCATGTTGGCCCAAAATTTACTAAATCTTTACCATTTGATTTCTAAATTCCTTTTCTTTGATCAAATCAATTTGAAACCTTCTTATTTCTCCTAATTAATTAAGTTACACTTTTAGGAAAAATTAAGAGAACATTTTGGTCCTCTCACTTTGTCATTGCCGTGAACTAGGGAATGTGTTCTTTGGAACACTCATGCAAATTTACACATGTTATTCACATCTTATACCTTATCATACAATTCTAACACATGCATTTATATTTCTAACACATGCAAAATATTTCTAACACATAAAACCTAAATTAAAGCTTATAGACATGCATTCAAAAGCTAATAGACATGCAAAATTATTACAATCACCAAACAAGAAAGCTACTAACATACAACACCTAAGCTACTAGCAACCACAAAAATTAACAAATACACATCAATAAACACACCACAACCGAATCCTTATGGATTCTACAAACAATCCATCTTCTTACCACCATCAAGGGATGATAAGAATTGTCTTCCTCTTACCTTAAATGAAGACAAATGATTAGCTTTCACACCTCCTATGGTTCGGTTTTCACTCCACCAAATACCTAAAAATCTCAAATAAAATCTACATGTTATTAACCATGAAAAAGAAGCTAAACCATGGAGAAATCATGGCTTAGAACTTTGAAAAAGAAGAGAGAAAAGAAAAATATGATATTTCACCTTCTAGGTCAAATTTACAAGGTTGATTTCCAAGCCCTAAATGGAAGATTTTGAAGAAACTCCAAACTAGAAAGGTTCTTAGAATAGTGTTTAGGTTAAGGAAACTTGGTTAAAAAAATTTTTGGATGGTTGGATGGTTAGGAATGGCTCTTGGCCGAAAATGGTGAAGAAGATGAACAAGAATGGTGGCTAGGGTTTTGATGAGAGAGAAGAGAGAAAAGTGATGAAGGAGAAAGGTGATTTTGGTCTTCAAAGGCCTCTTGGCCGTAGACATCAAGTGAGGTGCAAGGTGGGCACCTTGCTTGGCTTCATCCAAGCCATTGGATGAATCAAAGGCCAAGATCAAGCCTTGGTGAGCAAGCTTGATTCCCATTGGTTGGCTCTTGGTGACTCACACGCTGAGTCACACAGCTCATTAAATTCTCTCACGAGTCACTAGCCGAGTCACTGCTTCGGAAAGTTCTACCGCTACGCTGATTAATTAAGCTACCGATCTAACTGTTCTACTAATTGTGGGTCCCGCAAAATATTTTCGGTCCATCTGTCACTAAATTATATCGACTAATAAAATAATATTATAATATTATAAAATTATTTTATTTGATGCTTAAATCCTAAAAATTAAAAGATTATTTTTAGTCTCATTCAATCGGGTTAAGTAAGATCCCCCAATTCTAAATAATAAAATAAGATTTTCCCGGCCCGGAAAATATCATTTTCCCGCCTCGGGCAAATCACACAAAAAGTTCATATAAAATCACAGACAAGTATTTTCGTGCATTAAATCAAGAAGAAAACAATTAAAAAAGAAAAAACAAAAAAATGACGTTCGGGACGTAACGGTCATTTTCCCATTTTTTCCCACAACGTAGGTAATTGTCCAAAACGTTCAAATAAAATATCCAAGAAGATTATATAGTGTATATCTTTCGAGAAAAATTAATACAAGAGCTCGAAAAAATTTTTATTTTACTGTCTCGAGCAAACTACGTAAAACGATCAAATAAAATTTGAGCCTCAGATTATCGTAATTGTTTTCATACAGAAATCGAGAACAGAAAAATAGGGATACAGCGGTCATTCATACAAAAACATGAAAAACAGAAAACAGTACATTCAGAATATTTTCTAAAAATTGGGGCGTTACAGCACCTACAAGGGTAGGTTAGTTGTTGTTAGAAAAGTTTGAAATTAAGAAACATAGAATCTTTTTTTTTATTATTTTTTTTTGTATTTTTTGTTTTTTTGTTTTTTTTTAACTTCAAGAAAACCATCAAGGTAAAGAAGTTTAGAAACTCTTGAAGGATCATGCTCAAAGGATTGTCTGTCCAAAACCAAAATACAATAAAATCATACAAAGATAAAAGAAATATAATAGCAAATGATGACATACATTTATGTACAGTTTTCATGGCAAATCTTTATACTGCGTGTCATGAGTGCAGTAGTGGCATATCTTTGAGTTACGTGTCACCGGTACAACATATGAACTCCACAAGGATTGTTGAACCGACAATAAGAACCTTTGAGTCTTTTCTGTCCCGCTTGTGGAATAGCAGCCCTCTATCTTCCTACAAACCTAATTAAAGGCTTGTATTCTAAAAAGATGGTACCTGACCGCAGTCAGTCAGAACTCGCCATAGAGGTCTACTAATTAAAGTAAGTAAGCGGCTCAATAATAATTTTTGTTCACTATAAAGACGGGACACTTCTTTCTGTCCATCAACGGTACAAAGCCTTTGTTCCAAGAACTGGGAATGTAGCACGTGGCTCTCTACAGAGCATGGCACATGAATCTTATTTACATACCAGCGTATGAAGATCTTCTTCTGAGTCTATGACAAAATGGGCTTCTGCCCGGAGCTTCTAATCAAATTAAAAACCAAGTACAACCGAAGTTTTTCTTTTTTTTTCTTTTTAACCTTATTTTTTTTTCACTTTTTCTTTTCTTTTCGTTCTCTTTTTTTTTTAGAATAAGAAGATAATATATACATGTTGTTGTGATTGTGGCTCACATCCTCCTCTGGTTTTACGTCCAATAATAGCTTAAATGCTTTCTATGAGTCAAGGATAAGTTTCCCATCCAATTTTCTTATAAATTGGCAAACAGGGTCTTTTAGAGTTAGATTCCCAAGACTGTGACATTTTTGTTCATCCTTGAAGAGATTCCACAAATTAAGAAGTTCATGATACTTAGATCCACAAGAATGCGTCTCAAGAGTCAATAAGATATCATCTAATGACTACTTACTCAGTCTATTCTTAATGAAGAAAATTTTATCTTCTCTGTTTGCGGAAACCATCCCCAAAGAATGACATCGCTTGTTACAATTCCATCGTGCATATTTATGACAGACTTGTAACCTTTTGCTCTTCTCCTTTTAGAATATGAACTTCTACCAAGACCTGGCATATATGAGTCAAATGAAATTGAAGACTCGCCTGCTAGTCGGACCTTTGCTTCAATTATCTAGCATACATCTTCTGGCACATCCTTGTGCATTAACAGTCTCAATCTTTCACATCTAACTTTGTAGATTTTTGTCAGAGCATTTTGAGGGAGAGAAGGAACATGTTTTCTGAAATTTGAGAGAATGACATCCATTTTAAAGGAGAAAGATTCAGTTATTATGGGAAACTAAAAATAAACTGACTCAAGAGCCATGAAGTACCGTTATCTGCCACTTAACCGGGAACACAAAGAACTGCAAAATGAAGGCAACAAAATTAGAATAAATTCTATTCATAATAAGCTTTAGAAAAAGAGATGAATTTTACCTCATCAACTTAGTTTTTCAGAAATGGTTTGAATCTTTGTCCATTAACTTTAAACACATTACCATTCTTAGGATTCTCAATTTCTATGACCCTATCAGGATACACATGTTTGAAAACAAAAGGACCACACCACCTAGATCTCAATTTTCCAGGGAATAGGTGCAGACGAGAATTATAAAGCAAAACTTTTTGACCAATTTCAAAAGATTTTCTGAAAATTGACTTGTCATGAAAAGCTTTTGTTCTAGCTTTATCAATTTTTGAGTTTTCATATGCATCATTTCTCAATTCCTCAATTTCATTTAATTGCAATTTGCATATCTTGCAAGCATCATCAAGGTTTAGGTTGAAAGTTTTAATGGCCCAAAAAGCTTTATGTTCCAATTCTATAGGCAAGTGATAAAGTTTTCCATAGACTAACTAATAGGTTGACATGCCCAAAGATGTTTTGAAAGCAGTACGGTAAGCCCAAAGTGCATCGTTTAGTCTTAAAGACTAATCTTTATGATTTGGGTTAACCGTTTTCTCCAAAATTTATTTAATCTCCCTATTTGCTAATTCAACTTGTCCATTTGTCTGAAGGTGATAAGTAGTGGCAATTTTGTGTGTAATACCATATTTCTTCATTAAAGATTCAAATGGTTTATTGTAAAAATGTGTTCCCCCATCACTGATGATAGCTCGAGGGATTCCAAATTGACACAAGACATTTTCTTATAAAAATTTGAGAATAGTTTTATGATCATTGTGTCGGCATGGAATCATCTCAATCCATTTTAAGGCATAATCAACTGCAATCAAAATATACACAAATCCAAATGAAGATGGAAATGGACCCATAAAATCAATTCCCCAACAATAAAAAATTTCAATAACAAGGATAGGGTTCAGAGGCATTATGTTTCTTCTTAAAATGAAGCCCAATTTCTGACAGTTTTCACAACTTTTGTAAAAAGTATAACAGTCCTTAAATAAAATAGGCCAAAAAAATTCGCATTGTAAGATTTTCGCAACTATTTTCTTTGAAGAAAAATGACGTCCACATGCTTCTGAGTGACAAAATTTAATGACACTACCTATCTCACTGTCAGGCATATATCTTTGAAAGATTTGGTCAGGACAATATTTGAATAAGTATGGGTCATCCCAATAAAAAAATTTCACCTCTGCCAAAAATTTTCTTCTATCTTGGTGCGTCCATTGAGGCGGTATCTTTCTTGTTACAAGAAAGTTGACTATGTTAGCAAACTAAGGCATGGAATTGACAGAAAATAAAAATTCATCAGGAAAAAAATTATTGATGGGTGTGTTATCAAAAGGTGAGCCTGATGTAAGTCTGGACAAATGATAGCAACAACATTTTCGGCTTCTTTCTTATCTTTTATTGTGATGTTAAATTCTTGAAGCAACAAGATCCACTGTATCAATCTTGGTTTGGCATCCACTGGAAAGCTTTCCTCTTTTCCTAAAAATGTGTACTTCAACCCAGCAGGTAATAACTTTAATTCCAGTGTGGGTACTTCTTTACGGGTGTTATCATTCATAGGTTTTAGCTCTTCAAATCTTGGCTTCCATCCATTGTACTCCATTACTTGTGTACAATCAAGCAAAGAGCAAATTTTAGAAATATCATCATCTAATTGCATGCCTGAATCAAATGAATTGACTAAACAAATTTTTAATGGGTCAGAAGAACTCCTTATTTGAAAATGATCATCTACAATGGCTTCAATTCCTTCAACTTCCTCCTTTTCATCAAGGACTTCCTGTGGTTGCTTGCACATGTTAAAAACATTGAACTCCAGTGTCATATTTCTAAATGTTAGCTTCACCACTCCATTTCTGCAATTTATCAAAGCATTAGATGTTGCTAAAAATGGACGGCCTAAAATAACAGGAATTGAATTGCAACTATCAACCATAGGTTCAGTATCCAGGATAATAAAATCCACAGGATATATAAATTTATCAACTTGTACCAACACATCTTCCATTATTCCTCTTGGAATTTTAATTGATCTATCGGCAAGTAGAAGAGTTACAAAAGTTGGTTTTAACTCACCCAAGTTAAGTTGTTAATAAACTGAATATGGAAGCAAATTGACACTAGCACCAAGATCAAGTGAAGCTTTTTCAATTTTATGTTCTCCAATAATGCATAAAATTGTCTAGGGTCTTTATATTTCAATGCATTACTGTTCTGAATAATGGAGCTTACGGGTTCATCCAAAAAGGCTTTCTTTTTCACATTTAGTTTCCTTTTTACAGTGCACAAGTCCATCAAATATTTGGCATAAGATGGAATCTGTTTGATAGCATCTAATAGAGGAATATTGACCTTCACTTGTTTCAGAATTTCAAAAATTTCAGTCTTATGGTTTAATTTCCTTGAATTGTTTAATGCTTGACGAAATGGGGGTGCAAGCAAGAGTTTGGTCTTTTTTTGGTCAATTTCTTCATTTTCTTGGGGAACTGGTTCATCATCTCTCTCACAAGGTTCGGGAATTTGTTTTTCAACAACCTTTCCACTCCTAAGAGTTATCACTGACTTGACTTGATCTATTTGTTGACTTTCTAGACTACCCTTATTTAGACTGTACTGACCCTAAGGATTTGATTGAGGTTGAGAAGGAAATTTTTTTTTATCGTGAATGGTGAGTGCAGAAGAAAGTTTAGCAAGAGTTTCTTTTATGTCAATCATGGTTTGATTATTTTGTTTATTAATAGCGTCTTGCTTTTTTATTAATGCATGCAGTGTTTCTTCAAGGTTTTTTCTATATGGTGGGACATAAAGTGCATATCCTTGAGAATTTTGAGAGCCCTGTTGTGCCTGAAGAGGTGGTGGTTGCATGAATTATGACTGATTATTATTCCTCCAACTGAAGTTCGGGTAATTTCTCCATCCCGGATTGTATATATTTGAAAAAGAAGTAAATGGCTTTTTAAAATTATTCATTGCATTTACTTGCTCATTTACAACTTCTTTAAAAATAGAAATCTTAGGACATTCATGTGTTGAGTGTCCTAAGTCATCACAAATGCCACAAATTTCTTCATTATGCACAGATTTGATTTCTTTTGTTTTTCCTAATTCCATGGCTTCAACCTTTCTAGCCAAACTGGCAAACCTAGCATTTAGATCTTCATGTTGACTAAGGTGATATTTTCCTTTATTAGCACTTATAAGGTTAGATCTAATTGAATTTTTAGAAATATTAGTACCATGCCAAGATTGAGAATTTTTAGCCAACTGGTTTAAATAGTCTAAAGTTTCATCAGGTTCTTTATCAAGAAACTCACTATTACACATTGTTTCCATAAATTGTTTGGTTTCAGGTGTTAAACTTTCATAAAAGAACCTTATAATGCACTATTTTTCAAAACCATGATGTGGGCGAGAATTTCACAAATCTTTAAACCGTTCCCAACATTGAAAATATGCTTCATTTGAATTTCGAAAAAAATTTTGGATTTGTCTTTTCAAAGCATTGGTTTTATGTGTTAGAAAAAATTTCTTTAAGAACTCACCTTGCATTTCTTATCATGTGCCAATTGATCTTAGTTTCAAAGAGTTAAGCCAAGTTTTTGCTTTATCTTTTAAAGAAAAAGGAAACAATTTAAGTTTAACAATCTCTTCAGTGTAATTTTGGTCATTGAAAGAAATACATACTTTCTCAAATTCTTTTAGATGTAAATATGGGCTTTCAAATTCTAAACCATGAAAATTAGGAAGTAAAGAAATCATACCTGGCTTAAATCTAAAATTATTGGCATTGAGTGGAAAGATAAAGCATAATGTACTAGAATTTCGAGGTGGTTGCAAATATTCACGCATGGTTCGCAACGGTTGATTTTTATTTTCATCATGTACACTTTCATTTTCAGCCATTGTGTCAATTGTGTGTGATTGTGATTCAAACAAATCAATATATAAAGTACCAAGATTAATTTTAACCAAATGACTAGAATTAGAATCACGATACCAATTAAGCAAAAATAAATGACTTAAAATAGAAAAAAATAATGTATAAGTCAGCGGTTTACATCAGCCATTAAAATATTAACAATAAATAAATGACATAAATAAAAAAATGCACATGTTATTAAGTCAGAAAACAAAAATAAATGACATAAATAAATAAGTTAGTAAGTTAGTAAGTCAGATAGCAAAAATAAATAACATAAATAAAAAAGTTAGTAAGCATAACTAAATGACATAAATAACAAAGTTAGTAAGCATAAATAAATAACATAAATAAATAAGTTAGTAAGCATAAATAAATGACATAAATAATAAAGTTAGTAAGCATAAATAAATGATATAAATAAATTAGTTAGTAAGTCAGTAAGTTAGAAAGTTAGTAGGTTAATAAGTTAGAAAGTTAGAAAGTTAGAGAGTTAGTAAAGAAACTGAAGGACCGGCAAGCCGATCTTTTGCTCTGGTGAAGGAGAAGAGAGAAAAGATTTTATTAAAGAAAGAGAACCTCATTAAATTAAAACTTTGAATCAAGTCCCCGGCAACGGTGCTAAAAACTTGATGCGAATTAAAGGATGCAAACCCAAGTGCAGGTTGTCTCAAGTAATAAATTTCTCGGGAGTCCGAGGTCGATCCACAGGGAATTGATGAAGATAAATTCTTTGAGGTAAGGAAATGCTTTGTCATAACAATAAAGATATTAAAACTTGTTCACAATTAAAATAAAGAACTTGCTAGAGTTAGGAGATCCACTTTTGGTAATAAATTAAGGACAAGATTAATTCTTTTTATAACTCAATTGAAATTCACGCACAATGGAGGCTCCAATCGGAAAATAAAACATTCAAAGTCCATTTAGAATTACATACGTAATTATATTATGATTTCTTTAATTATTTACCAACACTTATAAATGGGTTCAAGCATTCATTGTGCCAAACCACTTGTCTACAATGAATCAAAAACTCCACGTTACAAGGAGGGTTTCTAAATTGATTGGAAACAAAATACAACATATATAATGATCACTTGATAATATATCATTTAAGCACAAGAAAAAAATTAATCTAATCTTATTTTATTACGAAAAGCTTCACCCATTTCACCCAAGCAAGATGAAAATTAGTTACCCATTAGCAAAAGAAAGAAAGAGAGAAAAAGAAGAAAATGATCACAACTTCTGTTTACAATAAAAGAAAATTACAACAAGTAAATAACATAATAACATGATCTTGATCTAAAACCAAGATTATCCTAATAAGCAGCCAAGGCTACCTTTTATAGAGCATCACAAGCAAAAGATGGCAATGAGTGGGACAATGAGTGGGTGGATAATTAAGAGGTGGGTGAATGATTAAGGAGTAGGTGGATGATTGCAAAAAAATATTTGTCTTCACTTGCATAAAATAATTTGGTGCCAAACTTGTGCTTGCTGACAGATTCTCAGAAAGTGGCCTTCATATCAAATGCCCAGTTGAACCATCCAATTTGGTCTCCTACAGCCTAAGATATGACTCAATCATTGCAACTGCTCAGGCCCAATTTCAGCCCCTCTATTCTGACTTGCAAGCCCAATAAGACCTCCATGACATCCGAATTGGCTCTTGTGTTCTTCATGAAAGTTGTAGATTTTGGTCTTAACTTTCAAATGGCATTGGTTTTAGCTCAATGCAACTCATACAGCCCAAGTTATGCCCTAATTAGTGCACACTGCTCGGGTTCTAGTGACAGAACCTATTTTCTGACTTCCAGGCCCAATTAGCTCCACTAGATGTCTGATTGAGACTTTGAGCTCTTCATCAAAGTTGTAGAGCTTTCTCTCAACTTTTCTACAAGGTAAAATTCATAATTTCTAGACATCTAGAACTCAAGATATGGCCAAAATACAGAAATAGTGAAAAATCTTAATAATACTAAAAAATATCAATTAAGCCTAATTTGAAGCCAAACTTACAAATCATGACCAAGCTCAATCAATTAAATACATGGAGAGTGTAAATGATTAAAAATGAGAGTTTATTAATATATAAAATATGTGATTATCAACTGATAAACTAAATACATTAGTATCATGTAAACAAAATAGCTAACTAGGTCTTCATTATCCTTCCTTGCTCCTGCTAAGCTGATTTGCTAGATTTATCATGGAAACAGAAAATTGGGGTGAGAATGATAATTTTTAGTAGTAATTTTAAAACATGATATCATCATAAATCTAGCTACTTCAGGAAAAAAATAGTTCATACGTGTAAGAAAAATAATTGGAAAGGTGGCACAAGCCAAAATTTTGTCATTTCCTTTCCTAAAGTAGATAACCAATTTAATTTAAACAAAATAACTTCAATCAATTACATAACATCACAGTTTAAATTAGAACACTTAATTATCATTAAATAGGTAACCATTAAACTTACTTACCCTTGTCACACAAAACAAGACAATTGCCCATACAATTGTCAAATTATGTAGTACATGATTATACAATACATGATGTTGTATGAATATGCCTAATATGTGCCCTAAAATGCTTGTAATATGGTTTCACAAAACAATTTTGTTTTAGAAAAACACATGTTATTTAATTATTTCCAAGAAGCCCTTTTGTTCATTGTATGGTTTTTCTGGGTAGGCAGGATGCTCTTTTGTTCCATGCACTACCAACATTTTTAACATAAGACTTGGCGCTCTTTTGTCCAAGCTACTTGGAGCCCTTTTGTCCAAGTTATAATATTATCATACATGAAAATATCAAATAGCAAGTTTGAAAATCAAAACATACAAGAATATGTTTAAAATCATTCTACATTAACCTTCACATAATATCATTCTTCCTTGCATAAAAGGAAACAACACAATTAAAGAAATACATCCTGAAATACATCTTTTAGTGTCACAACACAATTAAAGAAACATTTATGAAGGATCCCAACACATTGGAAGCTTCATTTTTACAAAAATACAATGCTGAGAAATTTTGGGGGTGGCACCTAGGCGTGGCCTTTTGGTGCCTAGGTGTGACCCTCTCTATCTCAACCACGCCAAGGCGTGGTTCACTGGCGCCTAGGCGTGGTTTACTAGCGCCTAGGCGTGACTTGCACCGGAAAAATTCTGTAGAAACATGATTTATGCATTCTCTTAATTCCAACCAATTTTCAATCACCAAAATCAATATTCAAGCATCATTAATGAACTACAAACCTCTTATAACCCTCAAACATCCACTTAACTTACTCAAACATAAATTAGAGCAATAAATCATGAATCCAAAACTCATTTATCAATACTTTAAACATATAAATACAAGAGGAATCAAGAGGCTCAAATTCATCAATAACACAACAAGAGTTATATTCAATCTTAAAACTCAAGAATGATCAAGATTAACTTAAACTCATAGTAAACCTATTTTTGGATTCAACAAATAATATGAAAGAAAAGGAAGATGATGAATGGAAGAAAATTTCCCCTACCTCAAGCTTTGCCTTTTCCCTTCTTTTTTCTGTTCTTTTGCTCTTCTCATTTTCTTTCTTTTCTTTCTTCTCTTCCTCCGCTAGCTACCTTCTGATTTCTCCTTTCTTTGTTTTTTGAAATTGTCGTTGAGAGAGTGAGAGAAAGTTTTAACAAAAGTCAAATAAAGGATGAGTTTAAATGACTTTTGTATAAGTTACTAAAAATTCGTATCTCTTAGGAACACTTTGATTTTACTAAATCAAGTTTTCTAACCTCCAATGATACTAAAATACATTTTATGATTCACCTAATTTTTAATTTCCTTATTTCCATAATTTTCCATGTCTACTACAAGTCAATTCAATATTAAAACGCATAACTAGTATGCTTAAAAATACTAAATCAAGTAAGTTTGTCATGCAACTTTTAACTACACCTTATTTCATATATTTTGACTTAGAAATAAATTTTTCATATTTATTTCCCTTATCTAAGCAATTTATGTTATTTTCTTGAGTTAAAATAGTCATTTTGCATGTTCTATATTGCGGCAAAGTGCCTAAATTAACTCAGAAGATCACAAAATTGCTTGGACATGTTAAACACATATTATAACTCATTTTTGTCCATAAACATCACTAACATATTAAGAAGGATATTACATTCCTCCCTTTTTTTTTAAATTTTGTCCTCAAAATTGCTAACCTCAATCAAAAAGCTCTCTGGATAATCTTGCGTCATGTCAGACTCTAACTCCCAAGTAGTCTCCTCTGATCCAATACCATTCTAAATAACCTTCAGCAAAGGAATTCGCTTACCTCTGAGCTCTTTGGCTCCCTCATCGACGATCCTCACAAGTTTCATTGCATAAGTTAAGTCATCTTTCAATTGTATTGATTCAGGTTCTATAATGTGTGAAGGATCAGGATTATACTTTCGAAGCTGTGACACATGAAAAACATCATGAAAGTTTGATAGGTTTGGTGGGAGGGCTATTTGGTAAGCTACTAGTCGGACTCTCTTTAAAATTTGATAAAGACCAAGAAATCGTGGGTTTAACTTTCGTGTTTTTAAAGCTTTTCCAACCCCTGTAGTAGGAGTGACTCTTAGGAAAACATGTTCTCCTTCCATGAACTCTAAAGGTCTCCTCCTTCTATCAGCATAGCTCTTTTGCTTGCTCTGAGCTGTAACTAATCTATCATTGATCATCTTAATTTGTTCTGTTGTTTGTTACACTAATTCAGGTCCTAGAATAGGTTGCTCATAAACCTCATACTAACATAGAGGTGATCTACATTTTCTACCATACAATGCCTCATAGGGTGTCATACCTATGCTGGAATGATAGCTATTATTGTAGGCAAATTCTACTAAGGGTAAGAACTTATCCCAACTTTCCTTTTGTTCTAACACACAGGCTCTCAGCATGTCTTCCATGGTTTGGATAGTTCTCTCTAACTGTCCATCAGTCTGTGGATGGTAAGTTGTTGTAACACCCTCTTTAAGATGTCACATTTTCGAATACTTATAAAACCTTACCCAAGTTATAAATCATTTCTTAACATATAATAATATAAGTTGTGAAAATTTTCTTTTTGTACATTATATCATTAAATAAAAATAAACAGAACACGAAATAAAACAGACTATTAAATACACACCATAATTATATATATGATTTTGTTTTTATGAATACAAATATTTACATACTACAAACTATTTTATAAAGCATTAAATTATTTTAACAAAGCAGTAAATTGTCTGACTCATAACAAGCTGTAAACTAGCCCAAGTGCACATCTAGAAGTTTTGATCCTCCGAAGGATCCTCCTCTGGTAGATCATCGGAAGACAAAAACCCCGGATGTCGTGAAGCCCTATGGACAGGAGTCCGCGCAGTCGACACACTACTAAGCTCACTAGGGGCATGGAAACGTCCACCCCAATAATGCCTAATAGACAAAGGCAACTCTAGATGCACATAAACAGTAGTAGAGAACATTGGAACACCATCATATTCTCTACTAAGGGATACAGTCAAACGTCCCACATAAACAATCGACTCCCTATCAACTTGTAGACGCCAGGCTTCAGAACCTCCATGAAACTCTAGTTTCACGAACCCCAGAAAACTTGGTAGCGTCATACCGCGTCAAAATCAATCCAAATGGTAAGGATGATCTTGAGACTTGCCCTCTTCGCACTGATCACTCAGATGTTGTTCCTCCTCACACTGACAATAAGGAGGTTGCTCCTCTTCCTCTTTTTCACAATCTTTACCGACATAAATAATAATACATAAATGCATACAAAGAGGTGAGACAATCTACATCACTACCAGCATGGCAGTATAGAAAACTACAGTACATACAGATATAACATTTAATATGTCAAATCATATTATTACATCATACATAATATCGCAGACTAAATATAAATATCACATCTTGATGCAAACACATATGCAGATGTACACAGACTCGTTCCTACTCCATGGAACTAACCACAAACATCAGAGAGAATAACCTAGTAGATATGCCTATAGCTCTGGCTGCCCTGGCCAAATATTACACAGTCTAATCGTCTTGTACAACAAGCATTGTTCCAGACAGTCTAACTAGATCGTGATTAAGAATTGTGCTTGTCGAGATCGCTAGTGCGTAGCCCATTACCATGGCCCAAAGGAGCTACCAACTGTCCACATGTGGAATCCTTTGCACACTAACGCCTCCAAGTTCACTCAATGAACCATATTACGCCTATCGCACTCGCACTACGGTGTAATTCATCTTGTCAGCAACTTGTCAATTTCAACCAAATTGACACATTTCTCTATGCATGTGCATGAACCAAAATACATTAATAACATCGTTATCATTATTTTCCATAATAGTACGCCACCACTTGGCAATACTATTTTTCAACATATTCGGGTCCACCGCTTTAACCCGATCGCAAACTGTTGTTATTCTCAATCGCGTAAATATTTTATCGCATTTTCACAATCGTGTCACCTTTTTTCAACATTTTCAAATCGCGTTAATATTTTTCGATGTTTTTGAAATCGTGTAGTATTTTTAAGTCATTTTCTCAATCACATAACGTTTTTTAAATCGTTTTCTCAATCGCGTAACATTTTTAAATCGTTTTCTCAATCGCGTAGTTTAAAAATCATTATTTTAAATACGCGTAAGGTATTTCTCATATTTTTCAACTACGTAAAATATTTCTTTACTTTCTAAATTATATTTTGAAACTTTCTCCATTATATATTTATTTTTAGCTTTATTTACAACATTTCCTTGTGAAAATCCTTTAAATAATATTTTTTACTGTTGCATTTAAAAATTACCCTTCTTGGACATAACCAATATTTACATCTCGAAACCTTCTAACGCGCTTCAAAACCCAAAGGGTGAGTTATATGTTAGTACTTTTCAAGTGTTTATTTTATTTCTCATCCTTACTTAATTCCTCTAATTAAGCACTAAAATAACTTCACTTTATTTTATTCTCTAAAATTCATTAAATTGAATTCTTATTTAAATTAATTACATAGTCCACACTTAGAAAATGATTTTGGATCAAAGATATCATAAATGGCATGTTGGCCGAAATTCACAATGTTCTCTATAAATCATCTTTAAATTATTTTCTATTATCTAAGTCCTTGTAAAAATCATTAATCCAATTAAATTAATTCATCCATGATTTAGAAAATAATTGAGAACATCTTGGTTCTCTTTGTGGTAGTGAAGCCATGAGCTTCATGTGTTCTTTGGAACACTCATGCAATTCCTCAACATGTTATTCACATCCTATTGCATGCAATAACTATCATGCCTTCATAAACACATATTAAAAACATATATCAAAGCTATAGACATGCTTGCATAAAAAATCATCACAAATAGGAAAAACTTTAAACAATTAAGTGAATGAATCCTTATGGATTCTTCACCACAAACACATCTATTTTCTCACCACCAATACATGGTTGATGAGATTAAATCTCTCTCTTACCTCTAAGGAAGACAAAATCCTTCTTGGATGCTTTCCTAGTGATTTCATGAACCTTTAAGAAAAACCCTAACAAACTTAAACAATTTATAAAGTCATAAACTATGGTTGAAAAAGAAAAACCATAGATCAATCATGGCTTAGAACTTCAAGAATGAATTTAGAAACAAGAAACAAGGATTTTTACCTTGTATAGAAGAAACTTCAAAGTTGGATGATTTTGAATGATGTTTAGGTTTAAGAAGTGGTGTTGGATAAAATTTTAGAAGAGTGGAGGTATGGTTATGAAGTGGTGGTCGTGAGCTCCATAAAGGGAAGAAATGGTGTTTTTGGTTCTTGGAAGAGAGAGAAAGGAGAGAATAGATTTGTGATAGAAAAGATGGAGTGAAAAATGATCCTATCTCTCTAGTACTTAGCCGTGTAAGTGTAAGGATAGGAAGGTAAGAGTTTTGTGTGATATTTTTGCTAGGTTCATAACTATGGATGTTAGATATTTGTACAAGAGATAAGCTTGAGCAAAATTAATGACTTGAACCTCCTTTGGAAGCCATTTGGCCGTGGAGTTCAATGGAGTCACCAAACCAAGTTTTGGTTCATTTAAGTATCTAGTTATGCTTAGGTTAATCTAGTTAGATTTCCTTTGCTTGTAATGAAACCAAGCTAACCTAGTTTGATCTCCTAGTTACTTAAGTGTGAATCATCAATGTTTAGAAGAATGGTGAAGCTTCCTAACTATGGATTCCAAAGAAAAGCTAACCAAGTTTCATTCCATTTAGTTTCTGCATAGAATATAAACTAATTTAGTTAGGTTTTCTAGTTACTAACTAACTAGTCCAACCGCTTTTGTTGACTACCAACCATTGGCTTAGGAAATTCAAGCCAATATCATTGACCAATTTCTATTGGTTCACCGAATTGTAAGTCACAAAGACTTTTTCGGTTCCTATTGTTCACTGGGCAAAAGCTACTACTCTTAAGTCAGTAGGTACTGTGCACCAGATAATAAAATAATATTAAAATATAAAATATTTTTATTTCACAGATAAATTCTAAAAATTAAAAGATTAATACACGTATCACTCAGAATTGGGTTTAATAAGATCCCCCAGCTCCGAATAATCAGATAAAGATTTTCCTTGGCCCAAAAATTATTATTTTCCTGACTCAGAGTAAATCACACACAAAGATCAAATACAGTCACAAAACAGTCAAAATAAATTTACAGCACACAGAAATCACAAAACAGTACAATTCAAATGTTACTGTAAATTAGTGAAATTTGGGGTGTTACAACTCTCCCCCACCAAAAAAATTTCGTCCCCGAAATTTATCGTACCTTAAAAAAGTTGTGGGTATTGCTCCCTCATTTTATCCTCCAACTCCCAAGTAGCATCTCTCGTCACCTCATTCCAGATTACCTTAACCAATACAATTAACTTCCCTTGAAGCTGCTTCACTCTCTTGTCCTCAATCTTAACAAGAAGCATCTCATACGTCAAATTATTTTTCAGTTGTACTTCATCGGGCTGAATAACATATGTGGGATTGGAAATATATTTTCTTAACTGAGACACATGCAATACATTATGGAGATTGGAAAGAAAAGGTGGCAAAGCTATTTGGTAGGCTATTAGACCTATCCGACGAATGATTTGGTAGGGTCTGATGAATTTAGGAGTGAGTTTTTTAGATTTGATAACCCTTCCGACACCAGTCGTAGGTGTTATTTGCAAGAACACATGCTCACCTTCCTCAAATTCAAGAGGTCTCCTTCGCTTATATGCATAGCTTTTCTGTCAGCTCTGAGTCGTCCTTATTTTCTCCTGAATCATTTTCACCTTTTCTGTAGTTTGTTGTACAAGATCAGGTCCTATGTTCATGTTTTCCCCATCCTGATACCAACACAAAGGTGTTCGACATCGTCACCCATATAGTGCTTCATAGGGTTCCATCCCTATACTTGAGTGAAAACTATTGTTGTAGGTGAATTCTATCAGAGACAAGAATTCATCCCAACTCCCTTGTTGTTCTAACACATAAGCTCACAACAGATCCTCCAGCGATTGGATAGTCCTCTCAGGTTGACCATCAGTCTGCAGATGATAAGTAGAACTCAGACGTAGCTTAGTCCCCATGGCTTCTTGTAGGCTTCACCAAAACCTCATTATAAACCTCAAATCTCTATCGGATATGATACTAGAGGGTACACTGTGAAGTCTAACAATTTCACTAATGTACACCTGGGTCAATCGTTCCAACAAATACTTGATATTGATCTGCAAAAAGTGCGCTGACTTCGTAAGCCTATCAACTATAACCCATATAGAATCATGACCCTTCCTAGTTCTTGGCAATCCGGTAACAAAATCCATTGCGATACTATCACATTTCCATTCTGGAATAGTTAAGGGTTGTAACATACTGACAGGTCTTTGATGTTCAACTTTTGCCTTTTGACAAACAAGGCAAGACGCCACACGTTCCGCAACATCTCTCTTCATCCTTAGCCACCAAAACATCCGCTTTAGATCTTGATACATCTTAGTCATCCCCGGATGCATACTTAACCTACTAGTATGAGCTTCATCAAGAATCGCTTGTTTAAGATTGGGATCATCAGGTATACAAATCTTTCCTTCAAATCTTAAGACCCCATTAGATCCTTCCTCAACTGTTGCCTTATGACCTTGCTTCAAAAATTCTTTCTCATTCTACAAAAATGGATCATCTTCCTGTTTTTCTCATATTTCTTCTCACAAGTCATTCAAAACAGTAACTATATTTAGACGAATCCTTCCTAGTGCCAATTCCACAGACAACCACAAATCTCTAAATTGATTAATCAATTCCCCCTCCTTCATCATCATTGCAGAGACACTGATCACCTTCCTACTTAAGGCATCTTCCACCATATTCGCCTTTCGTGGATGGTATTGAAGCTAAAAATCATAATCCTTCAAAAACTCTAGCCACCGCCTCTGCCTTATGTTTAACTCATTTTGATCGAACAAGTACTTCAAACTCTTGTGATCACTATAGATGTTAAACACGGCCCCATACAGAAAATATCTCCACATCTTTAACGCAAAAACCACTGCGGCTAGTTCCAAATTGTACGTTGGGTAGTTCCTCTCATGTACCTTCAGCTGTCTTGAAGCATACGCTACCACATTTCTATTCTGCAGTCATTGGATCAGCATTACGTTCCACGTTTGCACGCGTTCTTCTACCACTAGATATTTCTTTCTTCAATCAACCAAACAAGAAAAAACAAAGTCAAACGTAATCTTTCAGAAACAAATCACAAAGAATCACACAACACAAGCAAAAATAGACCCAACCACAAACCCCAAAAGACTCTAACTTGGGCTCTGATACCAACTAATGTAACACCCTCTTTAGGATGTCACATTTTCGAATAATTATAAAACCTTACCTAAGTTATAAATCATTTCTTAACATATAATAATATAAGTTGTGAAAATTTTCTTTTTGTACATTATATCATTAAATAAAAATAAACAGAACATGAAAAAAAATAGACAAATAAATACACACCATAATTATACATATGATTTTGTTTTTAAGAATACAAATATTTACATACTACAAACTATTTTATAAAGCATTAAACTGCTTTGACAAAGTGATGGGATATAATTATATTTAAAAGTTTCAAACCCAAGTGTAGGTTGTCTCAAGTAATAAATTCTCAGGAGTCCGAGGTCGATCCACAGGGAATTGATGAAGGAAAACTAATTAATTGAGGTAAAGAGAAGATGTGTCACAAGATTAAAGGTGATATAAGTTGTTCACAAATGAAAAGGATTTGCTTGGCTTAAGAGATCCACTCTTGGTAATAAATTAAAAATAAGATTATTTCATTTTATAACTCAATCTTCATCATGCATAATGAAGATTCCAATCAGAAGATTTAACATTTAAAGTTCAATCATGTAATCATATTATGGTTCCAATAATTATCTACTAATACTTGTAAATCGTCAAAAGCATCCAATGTGCCAATCCTATTGTTTACAATGATCAAGATATTCATTATACAAGAAGAGTTTCTAAATTAATTGGAAACAACATACAACACATATTATATTTGCTTAATAATATATCATTTAAGTACAAGAAAGAAATTAATCTAACCTTAATTTATTACCAAGAGCTTCACCTTTTTACCCAAGCAAGATGAAGATTAGTTACACATGAGAAAGAAGAAAAGAAAAAGGAAAAGGGTAAGGCAAAGGAGAACAACAGAACATAAATTCTTTGCTTTCTGAACGCTTGAACGCCCTCCTTCAGAATTTGATTGCCTATTTATAGGCAAATTTGATACAGGAGCTACAGTGCTACAGTGATGCTACAGTGATGCTATGTGATGCTGCAGTGCTACAGTGATGCTGCAGTGATGATTTGTTGACATCATCCATCAAGTATTTTTTTTTACAAATCTTCTATGCAATCACCTCCATTCTTCGATCCTTTGCATTTACCTAACAAAAATACATAGAAACACATAATTACAACACAATTTAAAATACTAAAACTATAACAAAACTCAAGAACAAACCCAATTAAAAAGATTAAAAAGAATGAAAAACACACACAATGAACCATAAAAATTATAAGTTTTGCAGGTTCATCACACCCCCACACTTGAGCTTTTGCACTCTTGGGCAAAATATATAAGACCAAAACTAGGAAATGACACTGAACTAAAAAAAAACTAAAAACTTTAAAAGATTTAATGAAACAAGAAGAGCAACTAGTCATTCAAGGGAACAAAGCATTTTTTTTATATTTCTTCATATCTCAAACCATTAAGCAAGGAAACTTCAGTTAAAAAGAATGAATCAAGAATGAAAGATCCTTACAAGATTCACTCTCAATCCCTCTAGTGTTTAAAATGGTAGATATTTCACTCAATTCAACCCATGAAAAATTGCACTACCATAAGCTTGCTTATCTTCTACTTCTCCACTACTCAGAACACATGCACACAAAAATCAAGAGGACTTTATTCAAGGTTATAACGGGGTCATGGTAAAGAAGGAAAGATAATATGGATATAAAAAGATAAATACCAAAGAGAATAAAAGAGCATTATGGTACAGTTAGAGTGGAAAAGATATTTGAGAACATTCATCAATAAGGACAATGACCAATATTTGACTAATGTTTTATTGAAGATCAATCCCAAATTGATGAGTTGAATTCATTGTTAGGCATAAACCTTCTCCTTCTCTTCCTGTTGTTTCAAAGCATCAATCTTTATTCTAAATATGGATATGGTTAGCTCTTTCTTTCTTTTCTTTTCTTTTCTTTTCTTTTCTTTTTTTTTTTACACACACACACACCCACACTTGTTTAAGAAAAAAAGTTAATGCTCTCTTATTCCCTAAGGTCAGGTAAAAACAAGTTCCCTTTTTTTTTAAGGCACGTAATAAGCTAAAAACAAGAACTGGCCAAATAAGCTCAAAGGGGTTATACAAGGAAAAATATACAAGGATGACTATTTGATCAAAGTAGCTATTTTAAAATGCCTCAATCATATTTATATATGCATGTGAAAATGTAGCCTTAAAAAGAATCAAAGCAAGTTCTAGAGTAACAATTTCACGAGTGAAAATTACACAAGAAAGAAGAGAATGGTACAAATATTCAATCCATTCATCAATAAGCTCAAAATCTCACAAGGCATGTTTCTATCATTCTTAATTCACCAATTCAACATTCAAATCCAAGCATGTGATTTTTAAGAAAGAAGAAAATTTATGCTATGACCCAAGATATGCTTTTTGCTACTTCTAAAACCATTTTTTTTCTCAACTATGATGCGTCTCAAGAGTAAAATTACCTTAAGGGCAAAATTTACTCCTTACTCTGCCATCCTTAATTGGTTTTGTTGTAGGTTTCTGACAGTCATCTCACTAAACATACTTTCTTCAACTAAAATGCGTCTCAGGAGTAAAATTACTCCTTACTCTACCAATATTCATTGGTTTAGCAAGTTCATGAAAATCATATCATACTTCCCTACTCTCTTTTTTTAAACTATTTAACTATCCTTACCATTCCCCCCAACTAGATCATAACATTGTCCGCAATGTTAAAATATAGATGAGTAAAGGATAGAATATATTACCTGCTGGAGAAATCTGACACAAATTTAAACAGAAACAAAGTACGATAAATGAAATCAAACCCATTAAAGGTGAAGTGTTAGATCTGGCTTTCTTTTCTTGCTGCTTCCCTCACTGCTTCCTGATGACCAATCTATCTGAGCTAGGACTTTATCAGGTTCATGAACAAAAGCTTCTAATTTATCAATCAGCTCATCAATAGTGGAGGCAGAGATAAGAAGTTTTCTTGCCAAAGGAGTGATAAATTTCTGTTCCACAGCTTTATCAAGAAAAAATAGCAAAAGATCAAAGAAATTATTAACATTCAACAAACCAATGAGTTTATGGTGGATGTTCAGTTCGGCCTAAGAGACAATTTGAAAAATTTCTTCCAAAGTACCAAAACCACCTGGTAAGGCAATAAATGCATCAGAGTTGTCAAGCATTGTTTTCATTCGTCCATGCATAGATGTTACCTGAATTTCTTCTCCAATTGTCTTGCCAGTGATGTTATTTTGAGCTAAAGGTCTAGGAATGACACCTAAAACCTAACTGCCTGCTACAAATGCAAAGAGTGATATAGTCCCCATTAACCCACGACAACCACCCCCATATACAACATGAATATTCCTCGCAGCAAGTGTTCGACCAAGAGCGCTTGCTACATTTACAAACTCTAAACCCTTCCTATAACTTGACCCACAAAAAATACAGACATTTTTAATGTTACGAACAGGAGGTCCCGTAATTTCACCTTCCCTTAGAATGATTATGAGTTGGAGGAAAGTGAAGAGAATGGAGTGTTTAAATAGGAAAAAGAAGGGAAAAAGTAATCATAGCACCTATATGAGTAGGTTGGCTGTTGTCAGAAAAGTTTGAAAGTAAGAAACACGAAATCTTTTTTTTTTTAACTTTTTTTTTAACTTCAAGAAAACCATCAGGGTAAAGAAGCCTAGAAACTCCTGAAGGACCCTGCTTAAAGGATCGTCTGTTTAAAAATCAAAATACAATAAAGTGCATTAACTATTAGAAAGAGAGATGAATTTTACCTCATCAACTTAGTTTTTCAGAAATGGTTTGAATCTTTGTCCATTAACTTTAAACACATTACCATTCCTAGGATTCTCAATTTCTATGACCCTATGAGGATACACATGTTTGAAAACAAAAGGACCACTCCACCTAGATCTCAATTTTCCAGAGAATAGGTGCAGACGAGAATTGTAAAGCAAAACTTTTTGACCAATTTCAAAAGATTTTCTGAAAATTGACTTGTCATGAAAAGCTTTTGTTCTAGCTTTATAAATCTTTGAGTTTTCATATGCATCATTTCTCAATTCCTCAAGTTCGTATAATTTCAATTTGCATATCTTGCAAGCATCATCAAGGTTTAGGTTGAAGGTTTTAATGGCCCAAAAAGCTTTATGTTCCAATTCTATAGACAAGTGACAAAGTTTTCCATAGACTAACTGATAGGTTGACATGCCCAAAGATGTTTTGAAAGCAGTACGGTAAGCCTAAAGTGCATCGTTTAGTCTTAAAGACTAATCTTTATGATTTGGGTTAACCGTTTTCTCCAAAATTTATTTAATCTCCCTATTTGCTAATTCAACTTGTCCATTTGTTTGAAGGTGATAAGTAGTGGCAATTTTGTGTGTAATACCATATTTCTTCATTAAAGATTCAAATGGTTTATTACAAAAATGTGTTCCCCCATCACTGATGATAGCTCGAGGGATTCCAAATTAACACAAGACATTTTCTTATAAAAATTTGAGAACAATTTTATGATCATTGTGTCGGCATGGAATCGTCTCAATCCATTTTAAGGCATAATCAACTGCAATCAAAATATACACAAATCCAAATGAAGATGGAAATGGACCCATAAAATTAATTCTCCAACAATAAAAAATTTCAATGACAAGGATAGGGTTCAGAGACATTATGTTTCTTTTTAAAATGAAGCTCAATTTCTGACAGTTTTCACAACTTTTGCAAAAAGTATAGTAGCCCTTAAATAAAATAGGCCAATAAAATTCGCATTGTAAGATTTTCGCAACTATTTTTTTTGAAGAAAAATGACGTCCATATGCTTCTGAGTGACAAAATTTAATGACACTACCTACCTCACTGTCAGGCATATACCTTTGAAAGATTCGGTCAGGACAATATTTGAACAAGTATGGGTCATCCTAATAAAAAATTTTCACCTCTGCCAAAAATTTTCTTCTATCTTGGTGCGTCCATTGAGGCGGCATCTTTCTTGTTACAAGAAAGTTGACTATGTTAGCAAACCAAGGCATGGAATTGACAGAAAATAAAAATTCATCAGGAAAAGAATTATTGATGGGTGTGTTATCAAACGGTGAGCCTGTTGTAAGTCTGGATAAATGATCTGCGACAACATTTTCGGCTTCTTTTTATCTTTTATTGTGATGTTGAATTCTTGAAGCAACAAGATCCACCGTATCAATCTTGGTTTGGCATCCACTGGAAAGCTTTCCTCTTTTCCTAAAAATGTGTACTTCAACCCAGCAGGTAATAACTTTAATTCCAGTGTGGGTACTTCTTTACGGGTGTTATCATTCATGGGTTTTAGCTCTTCAAATCTTGGCTTCCATCCATTGTACTCCATTACTTGTGTACAATCAAGCAAAGAGCAAATTTTATAAATATCATCATCTAATTGCATGCCTGAATCAAATGAATTGACTAAACAAATTTTTAATGGGTCAGAAGAACTCCTTGTTTGAAAATGATCATCTACAATGGCTTCAATTCCTTCAACTTCCTCCTTTTCATCAAGAACTTCATGTGGTTGCTTGCACATGTTAAAAACATTGAACTCCAGTGTCATATTTCTAAATGTTTGCTTCACCACTCCATTTCTGCAATTTATCAAAGCATTAGATGTTGCTAAAAATGGACAGCCTAAAATAACAGGAATTGAATTGTAACTATCAACCATAGGTTCAGTATCCAGGACAATAAAATCCACAGGATATATAAATTTATCAACTTGTACCAACACATCTTCCATTATTCCTCTTAGAATTTTAATTGATCTGTCGGCAAGTAGAAGAGTTACAAAAGTTAGTTTTAACTCACCCAAGTTGAGTTGTTAATAAACTGAATATGGAAGCAAATTGACACTAGCACCAAGATCAAGTGAAGCTTTTTCAATTTTATGTTCTCCAATAATGCATAAAATTGTAGGACAACTAGGGTCTTTATATTTCAATGCATTACTGTTCTGAATAATGGAGCTTACGGGTTCATCCAAAAAGGCTTTCTTTTTCACATTTAGTTTCCTTTTTACAGTGCACAAGTCCTTCAAATATTTGGCATAAGATGGAATCTATTTGATAGCATCTAATAGAGGAATATTGACCTTCACTTGTTTCAGAATTTCAAAAATCTCAGTCTTATGGTTCAATTTCCTTGAATTGTTTAATGCTTGACGAAATGGGGGTGCAAGCAAGAGTTTGGTCTTTTTTTGATCAATTTCTTCATTTTCTTGGGGAACTGGTTCATCATCTCTCTCACAAGGTTCGGGAATTTGTCTTTCAACAACCTTTCCACTCCTAAGAGTTATCACTGACTTGACTTGATCTATTTGTTGACTTTCTGAACTACCCTCATTTAGACTATACCGACCCTTAGGATTTGGTTGAGGTTGAGAAGAAAATTTTTCTTTATCGTGAATGGTGAGTGAGAAGAAAGTTTAGCAAGAGTTTCTTTTATGTCAATCATGGTTTGATTATTTTGTTTAGTAATGGCCTCTTGCTTTTTTATTAATGCATGTAGTGTTTCTTCAAGATTTTTCCTATATGGTGGGACATAAAGTGCCTATCCTTGAGAATTTTGAGAACCCTGTTGTGCCTGAAGAGGTGGTGGTTGCATGAATTATGACTGATTATTATTCCTCCAACTGAAGTTCGGGTGATTTCTCCATCCCGGATTGTATATATTTGTAAAAGAAGAAGTAAATGGCTTTTTAAAATTATTCATTGCATTTACTTGCTTATTTACAACTTCTTTAAAAATAGAAATCTTAGGACATTCATGTGTTGAGTGTCCTAAGTCATCACAAATGCCACAAATTTCTTCATTATGCACAGATTTGATTTCTTTTGTTTTTCCTAATTCAATGGCTTCAACCTTTCTAGCCAAACTGGCAAACTTAGCATTTAGATCTTCCTCTTGACTAAGGTGATATTTTCCTTTATTAGCACTTACAAGGTTAGATCTAATTGAATTTTTAGAAATATTAGTACCATGCCAAGATTGAGAATTTTTAGCCAACTGGTTTAAATAGTCTAAAGCTTCATCAGATTCTTTATCAAGAAACTCACCATTACACATTGTTTCCACAAATTGTTTAGTTTCAGGTGTTAAACTTTCATAAAAGAAGCTTATAGTGCGGTATTTTTCAAAACCATGATGTGGGCAAGAATTTAACAAATCTTTAAACCGTTCCCAACATTTAAAATATGCTTCATTTGAATTTCAAGAAAAATTTTGGATTTGTCTTTTCAAAGCATTGGTTTTATGTGTTAGAAAAAATTTCTTTAAGAACTCACCTTGCATTTCTTACCATGTGTCAATTGATCTTAGTTTCAAAGAGTTAAGCCAAGTTTTTGCTTTATCTTTTAAAGAAAAAGGAAACAATTTAAGTTTAACAATCTCTTCAGTGCAATTTTAGTCATTGAAAGAAATACATACTTCCTCAAATTCTTTTAGATGTAAATATGGGATTTCAGATTCTAAACCATGAAAATTAGGAAGTAAAAAATCATACCTGGCTTAAATCTAAAATTATTGGCATTGAGTGGAAAGATAAAGCATGATGTACTACAATTTCGAGGTGGTTGCAATTATTCACGCATGGTTCACAATGGTTGATTTTCATTTTCATCATGTACACTTTCATTATCAGCCATTGTGTCAATTGTGTGTGATTGTGATTCAAACAAATCAATATATAAAGTACCAAGATTAATTTTAACCAAATGACTAGAATTAGAATCACGATACCAATTAAGCAAAAATAAATGACTTAAAATAGAAAAAAATAATGTACAAGTCAGTGGTTTACACCAGCCATTAAAATATTAACAATACATAAATGACATAAATAAAAAAATGTACAAGTTATTAAGTCAAAAAATAAAAATAAATGACATAAATAAACAAGTTAGTAAGTTAGTAAGTCAGAAAGCAAAAATAAATGACATAAATAAAAAAGTTAGTAAGCATAAATAAATGACATAAATAACAAAGTTAGTAAGCATAAATAAAAGACATAAATAACAAAGTTAGTAAGCATAAATAAATGACATAAATAAATTAGTTAGTAAGTCAGTAAGTTAGTAGGTTAGTAAGTTAGAAAGTTAGAAAGTTAGAGAGTTAGTAAAGAAACTGAAGGACTGGCAAGCCGATCTTTTGCTCTGGTGAAGGAGAAGAGAGAAAAGATTTTATTAAAGAAAGAGAACCTCATTAAATTAAAACTTTGAATCAAGTCCCTAGCAACGGTGCCAAAAACTTGATGCGGATTAAAGGATGCAAACCCAAGTGCAGGTTGTCTCAAGTAATAAATTTCTCAGGAGTCCGAAGTCGATCCACAGGGAATTGATGAAGAAAAATTCTTTGAGGTAAGGAAATGCTTTGTCATAACAATAAAGATATTAAAACTTGTTCACAATTAAATTAAAGAATTTGCTAGAGCTAGGAGATCCACTTTTGGTAATAAATTAAGGACAAGATTAATTCTTTTTATAACTCAATTGAAATCCACGCACAACGGAGGTTCCAATCGGAAAATAAAACATTCAAAGTCCATTTAGAATTGCATACGTAGTTATATTATGATTTCTTTAATTATTTACCAACACTTATAAATGGGTTCAAGCATTCATTGTGCCAAACCACTTGTCTACAATGAATCAAAAACCCCACTTTACAAGGAGGGTTTCTAAATTGATTGGAAACAAAATACAACATATATAATGATCACTTGATAATATATCATTTAAGCACAAGAAAAAAATTAATCTAATCTTATTTTATTACGAAAAGCTTCACCCCTTTCACCCAAGTAAGATGAAAATTAGTTACCCATTAGCAAAAGAAAGAAAGAGAGAAAAAGAAGAAAATGATCATAACTTCTGTTTACAACAAAAGAAAATTACAAGTAAATAACATAATAACATGATCTTGATCTAAAACCAAGATTATCCTAATAAGCAGCCAAGGCTACCTTTTATAGAGCATCACAAGCAAAAGATGGCAATGAGTGGGACAATGAGTGGGTGGATAATTAAGAGGTGGGTGAATGATTAAGGAGTAGGTGGATGATTGCAAAAAAATGTTTGTCTTCACTTGCATAAAATAATTTGCTGCCAAACTTGTGCTTGCTGACAGATTCTCAGAAAGTGGCCTTCATATCAAATGCCCAGTTGAACCATCCAATTTGGCCTCCTACAGCCCAAGATATGACTCAATCATTGCAACTGCTCAGGCCCAATTTCAGCCCCTCTGTTATGACTTGCAAGCCCAATAAGACCTCTATGACATCCGAATTGGCTCTTGTGTTCTTCATGAAAGTTGTAGATTTTGGTCTTAACTTTCAAATGGCATTGGCTTTAGCTCAATGAAGCTCATACAGCCCAAGTTATGCCCTAATTAGTGCACACTGCTAGGGTTCTAGTGACAGAACCTATTTTCTGATTTCCAGGCCCAATTAGGTCCACTAGATGTCTAATTGAGACTTTGAGCTCTCATCAAAGTTGTAGAGCTTTCTCTCAACTTTTCTACAAGGTAAAATTCATAATTTCTAGACATATAGAACTCAAGATATGGCCAAAATACAGAAATAGTGTAAAATCTTAATAATACTGAAAAATATCAATTAAGCCTAATTTGAATCCAAACTTACAAATCATGACCAAGCTCAATCAATTAAGTACATGGAGAGTGTAAATGATTAAAAATGAGGGTTTATTAATGTATAAAATATGTGATTATCAACTGATAAACTAAATACATTAGTATCATGTAAACAAAATAGCTAACTAGGTCTTCATTATCCTTCCTTGCTCCTGCTAAGCTGATTTGCTAGATTTATCATGGAAACAGAAAATTGGGGTGAGAATGATAATTTTCAGTAGTAATTTTAAAACATGATATCATCATAAATCTAGCTACTTCAGGAAAAAATTAGTTCATACGTGTAAGAAAAATAATTGGAAAGGTGGCATAAGCCAAAATTTTGTCATTTCCTTTCCTAAAGCAGATAACCAATTTAATTTAAATAAAATAACTTCAATCAATTACATAACATCACAGTTTAAATTAGACCACTTAATTATCATTAAATAGGTAACCATTAAACTTACATACCCTTGTCACACAAAACAAGACAATTGCCCATACAATTGTCAAATTATGTAGTACATGATTATGCAATGTGTGATGTTGTATGAATATGCCTAATATGTGCCCTAACATGCTTGTAATATGGTTTCACAAAACAATTTTCTTTTAGAAAAACACATGTTATTTAATTATTTCCAAGAAGCCCTTTTGTTCATTGTATGGTTTTTCTGGGTAGGCAGGATGCTCTTTTGTTCCTTGCACTACCAACATTTTTAACATAAGACTTGGCGCTCTTTTGTCCAAGCTACTTGGAGCCCTTTTGTCCAAGTTATAATATTATCATACATGAAAATATCAAATAGCAAGTTTGAAAATCAAAACATACAAGAATATGTTTAAAATCATTCTACATTAACCTTCACATAATATCATTCTTCCTTGCATAAAAGGAAACAACACAATTAAAGAAGTACATCTTGAAATACATCTTTTAGTGTCACAACACAATTAAAGAAACATTTATGAAGGATCCCAACACATGGGAAGCTTCATTTTTACAAAAATACAATGCTGAGAAATTTTGGGGGTGGCGCCTAGGCGTGACCTTTTGGTGCCTAGGTGTGACCCTCTCTGTCTCAACCACGCCAAGGCGTGGTTCATTGGCGCCTAGGCGTGGTTTACTAGAGCCTAGGCGTGACTTGCACCAGAAAAATTCTGTAGAAATATGATTTATGCATTCTCTTTATTCCAACCAATTTTCAATCACCAAAATCAATATTCAAGCATCATTAATGAACTACAAACCTCTTATAACCCTCAAACATCCACTTAACTTACTCAAACATAAATTAGAGCAATAAATCATGAATCCAAAACTCATTTATCAATACTTTAAACATATAAATACAAGAGGAATCAAGAGGCTCAAATTCATCAATAACACAATAAGAGTTATATTCAATCTTAAAACTCAAGAATGATCAAGATTAACTTAAACTCATAGCAAACCCATTTTTGGATTCAACAAATAATATGAAAGAAAAGGAAGATGATGAATGGAAGAAAGTTTCCCCTACCTCAAGCTTTGCCTTTTCCCTTTTTTTTTTCTGTTCTTTTCCTCCTCTCATTTTCTTTCTTTTCTTTCTTCTCTTCCTCCGCTAGCCACCTTCTGATTTCTCTTTTCTTTGTTTTTTGAAATTGTCGTTGAGAGAGTGAGAGAAAGTTTTAACAAAAGTCAAATAAAGGATGAGTTTAAATGACTTTTGTATAAGTTACTAAAAATTCGTATCTCTTAGGAACACTTTGATTCTACTAAATCAAGTTTTCTAACCTCCAATGATACTAAAATAAATTTTATGATTCACCTAATTTTTAATTTCCTTATTTCCATAATTTTCCATGTCTACTACAAGTCAATTCAATATTAAAACGCACTAGTGTGCTTAAAAATACCAAATCAAGTCAGTTTGTCATGAAACTTTTAACTACACCTTATTTCATATATTTTGACTTAGAAATAAATTTTTCATATTTATTTCCCTTATCTAAGCAATTTATGTTATTTTCCTGAGTTAAAATAGTCATTTTGTATGTTTTATATTATGGCAAAGTGCCTAAATTAACTCAGAAGATCACAAAATTGCTTGGACATGTTAAACACATATTATAACTCATTTTTGTCCATACACATTACAAACATGTTAAGAAGGATATTACATTCCTCCCTTTTTTTTTAAAATTTTGTCCTCAAAATTGCTAACCTTAATCAAAAAGCTCTCTGGATAATCTTGCGTCATGTCAGACTCTAACTCCCAAGTAGTCTCCTCTGATCCAACACCATTCTAAATAACCTTCAGCAAAGGAATTCGCTTACCTCTGAGCTCTTTGGCTCCCTCATCGACGATCCTCACAAGTTTCATTGCATAAGTTAAGTCATCTTTCAATTGTATTGATTCAGGTTCTATAATGTGTGAAGGATCAGGATTATACTTTCGAAGCTGTGACACATGAAAAACATCATGAAAGTTTGATAGGTTTGGTGGGAGGGCTATTTGGTAAGCTACTAGTCGGACTCTCTTTAAAATTTGATAAAGACCAAGAAATCGTGGGTTTAACTTTCGTGTTTTTAAAGCTTTTCCAACCCTTGTAGTAGGAGTGACTCTTAGGAAAACATATTCTCCTTCCATGAACTCTAAAGGTCTCCTCCTTCTATCAGCATAGCTCTTTTGCTTGCTCTGAGCTATAACTAATCTATCATTAATCATCTTAATTTATTCTGTTGTTTGTTGCACTAATTTAGGTCCTAGAATAGGTTGCTCATAAACCTCATACCAACATAGAGGTGATCTACATTTTTTACCATACAATACCTCATAGGGTGTCATACCTATGCTGGAATGATAGCTATTATTGTAGGCAAATTCTACTAAGGGTAAGAACTTATCCCAACTTTCCTTTTGTTCTTACACACAGGCTCTCAGCATGTCTTCTATGGTTTGGATAGTTCTCTCTAACTGTCCATCAGTCTGTGGATGGTAAGTTGTTGTAACACCCTCTTTAAGATGTCATATTTTCGAATAATTATAAAACCTTACCCAAGTTATAAATCATTTCTTAACATATAATAATATAAGTTGTGAAAATTTTTTTTTTGTACATTATATCATTAAATAAAAATAAACAGAACATGAAATAAAACAGACTATTAAATACACACCATAATTATACATATGATTTTATTTTTATGAATACAAATATTTACATACTACAAACTATTTTATAAAGCATTAAATTATTTTAACAAAGCAGTAAACTGTCTGACTCATAACAAGTTGTAAACTAGCCCAAGTGCACATCTAGAAGTTTTGATCCTCCGAAGGATCCTCCTCTGGTAGATCATCGGAAGACAGAAACCTCGGATGTCGTGAAGCCCTACGGACAGGAGTCCGCGCAGTCGACACACTACGAAGCTCACTAGGGGCATGGAAACGTCCACCCCAATAATGCCTAATAGACAAAGGCAACTCTAGATGCACATAAACAGTAGTAGAGAACATTGGAACGCCATTATATTCTCTACTAAGGGACACAGTCAAACGTCCCACATAAACAACCGACTCCCTATCAGCTTGTAGACGCCAGACTTTAGAACCTCCATGAAACTCTAGTTTCACGAACCCCAGAAAACTTGGTAGCGTCATACCGCGTCAAAATCAATCCAAATGGTAAGCATGATCTTGAGACTTGCCCTCTTCGCACTGATCACTCAGATGTTGTTCCTCCTCACACTGACAATAAGGAGGTTGCTCCTCTTCCTCTTTTTCACAATCTTTACTGATATAAATAATAATACATAAATGCATACAAAGAGGTGAGACAATCTACATCACTACCAGCATGGCAGTATAGAAAACTACAGTACATACAGATATAACATTTAATATGTCAAATCATATTATTACATCATACATAATATCGCAGACTAAATATAAATATCACATCATGATGCAAACACATATGCAGATGTACACAGACTCGTTCCTACTCCATGGAACTAACCACAAACATCAGAGAGAATAACCTAGTAGATATGCCTATAGCTCTGGCTGCCCTGGCCAAATATTGCATAGTCTAATCATCTTGTACAACAAGCATTGTTCCAGACAGTCTAACTAGATCGTGATTAAGAATTGTGCTTGTCGAGATCGCTAGTGCGTAGCCCATTACCATGGCCCAGAGGAGCTACCAACTGTCCACATGTAGAATCCTTTGCACACTAACGCCTCCAAGTTCACTCAATGAACCATACTACGCCTATCGCACTCGCACTACAGTGTAATTCATCTTGTCAGCAACTTGCCAATTTCAACCAAATTGACACATTTCTCTATACATGTGCATTAGCCAAAATACATTAATAACATCGTTATCATTATTTTCCATAATAGTACGCCACCACTTGGCAATACTATTTTTCAACATATTTAGGTCCACCGCTTTAACCCGATCGCAAACTGTTGTTATTCTCAATCGCGTAAATATTTTATCGCATTTTCACAATCGTGTCACCTTTTTCCAACATTTTCAAATCGCATAAATATTTTTTGATGTTTTTGAAATCGTGTAGTATTTTTAAGTCATTCTCTCAATCGCGTAACATTTTTTAAATCGTTTTCTCAAACGCGTAACATTTTTAAATCATTTTCTCAATCGCATAGTTTAAAAATCATTATTTTAAATACGCGTAAGGTATTTCTCATATTTTTCAACTACGTAAAATATTTCTTTACTTTCTAAATTATATTTTGAAACTTTCTCCATTATATATTTATTTTTAGCTTTATTTACAACATTTCCTTGTGAAAATCCTTTAAGTAATATTTTCTACTGTTGCCTTTAAAAATTACCCTTCTTGGACATAACCAATATTTACATCTCGAAAATTGCTAACACGCTTCAAAACCCAAAGGGTGAGTTATATGTTAGTACTTTTCAAGTGTTTATTTTATTTCTCATCCATACTTAATTCCTCTAATTAAGCACTAAAATAACTTCACTTTATTTTATTCTCTAAAATTCATTAAATTGAATTCTTATTTAAATTAATTACATAGTCCACACTTAGAAAATGATTTTGGATCAAAGATATCATAAATGACATGTTGGCCGAAATTCACAATGTTCTCTATAAATCATCTTTAAATTATTTTATATTATCTAAGTCCTTGTAAAAATCATTAATCCAATTAAATTAATTCATCCATGATTTAGAAAATAATTGAGAACATCTTGGTTCTCTTTGTGGTAGTGAAGCCATGAGCTTCATGTGTTCTTTGGAACACTCATGCAATTCCTCAACATGTTATTCACATCCTATTGCATACAATAACTATCATGCCTTCATAAACACATATTAAAAACATATATCAAAGCTATAGACATGTTTGCATAAAAAATCATCACAAATAGGAAAAACTTTAAACAATCAAGTGAATGAATCTTATGGATTCTTCACCACAAACACATCTATTTTCTCACCACCAATACATAGTTGATGAGATTAAATCTCCCTCTTACCTCTAAGGAAGACAAAATCCTTCTTGGATGCTTTCCTAGTGATTTCGTGAACCTCTAAGAAAAACCCTAACAAACTTAAACAATTTATAAAGTCATAAACTATGGTTGAAAAAGAAAAATCATGGATCAATCATGGCTTAGAACTTCAAGAATGAATTTAGAAACAAGAAACAAGGATTTTTACCTTGTATAGAAGAAACTTCAAAGTTGTTTTCCAAGCACTAAATGGATGATTTTGAAGAAACTCACAACATAAAAGATGTTTAGAATGATGTTTAGGTTTAAGAAGTGGTGTTGGATAAAATTTTAGAAGAGTGGAGGTATGGTTATGGATTGGCAGTCGTGAGCTCCATAAAGGGAAGAAATGGTGTTTTTAGTTCTTGGAAGAGAGAGAAAGGAGAGAATAGATTTGTGATAGAAAAGATGGAGTGAAAAATGATCTTATCTCTCTAGTACTTAGCCGTGTAAGTGTAAGGATAGGAAGGTAAGAGTTTTGTGTGATATTTTTGCTATGTTCATAACTATGGATGTTAGATATTTGTACAAGAGATAAGCTTGAGCAAAATTAATGACTTGAACCTCCTTTGGAAGCCATTTGGTCGTGGAGTTCAATGGAGTCACCAAACCAAGTTTTGGTTCATTTAAGTATCTAGTTATGCTTAGGTTAATCTAGTTAGATTTCCTTTGCTTGTAATGAAACTAAGCTAACCTAATTTGATCTCCTAGTTACTTGAGTGTGAATCATCAATGTTTAGAAGAATGGTGAAGCTTCCTAACTATGGATTCCAAAGAAAAGCTAACCAAGTTTCATTCCATTTAGTTTCTACATAGAATATAAACTAATTTAGTTAGGTTTTCTAGTTACTAACTAACTAGTCCAACCGCTTTTGTTGACTACCAACCATTGGCTTAGGAAATTCAAGCCAATATTGTAACACCCTTTTGGAGGATGTCACACATAAAAGAAAATAAAAGAAATAGAAATAAAATCTACCCAAGTTGTGAAATATTTATTAAATATTATTACGGGTTGTAAAATAATTCTTGATAGACAGAAATATGATATAAAAAGATAATGCGGAAAATGCGAAATAAAAAAAAACATCATCACTAATAATATACATATGGTTAGGTTATAAGTTGTACAAATAATTTACAACTAAGACTACAAATATTTAAACAAAAACAAGAAAGAAAGCAATAAAAGAGTTAATATATATACGTACATACGTGACGCGCCCAAAAAAAAAAAAAAAATCATGGTTATCTAATCCTCGATGGATCACTATCACCGAAAATGATCATCGTGGGGATAAATATCCCGGATGCCTCGACACACGGCGATAAATCGCGCGGTCGATACGATGCTTATCTCACTAGGCTCGGGTTTTCGGACCCCAATAACGCCTAATGGATAAGGGCAACTCTAAGTGCGAAATAACGTCGTCGTCATGACAGGGCTCATCATCAAAACGATGACGTAGGATCACGGTCACACGTCCCCGCATAAGTCACGAGTCACGGTCTCCTCGTAGATGCCAAGCCGAGCACCTCCATGAAACACCAACTCTATGAATCCCAAAATCCTCCGGCGTCGCCATCCTCACAATCAATCCAGAGGATATGGATGATCGGATGGTTCTTGATCGTCAACCGGTCGTCCTTGCCGATCTTCCTCCTCTTCGGGGTACACAATCTCAAGAGGCTTTCCTCTTCCTCGAAGTCTTTACCGCGTAAAATAAATAAACAAAAATACATATAACAAAGAGGTAAGACAACATAAAATCATCGCAACATGGTCAATAAAAAGACGGCATACAATATACATACAGTTCATGCGATATATAAAGCTTTAACAATTATAATAACAGATTTAAGAAAATTTAGATATCATTACAATGTATCACATCACAAATAAAACTTCACGATAAAACAAGAAAGATAAGAATAAACAAATAAGATATAATAACCAAATATAATAACAATAACCGGATAAAATAAATAAATGAAATACGATAAAAATAAGTAGATAATGTGGAAACAAATAGACATAGAGATAAACAATATAACAAAATCCTACTCCATGGAGCTAAAGAAAAACACAAGTATCGAGAGAGGAATGATTCGCAAAATCTAATAGTACCACGGCTGCCCCACCAACTATTCCGCGGTCACACGTTGCGTCTATAGCCACGACACGAGAATCCATCAATCCAGGCGTGGTGTAGTTCACGGTCTCACGTTGTGTCACTACAGGCAAATGTACTACTAGATTCCACCAATCTCGATTAAATATAGTGTATGTTGAGTACCATAGTGCGCTATCGGTTTACCACGGCCCAGCGGAGCTACCAACTGTCCACATGTGGGATCCCGTACACTAAAGTCTCCAAGTTCATTAGAACAATGAACCACACTACGTTTATCGCATCGACACCACGATGTGATTCGTCTCGTCAACCAATCCACCAAATACATGGCACACATAAAAAAAATAGATGGAAAGCCCATGCGGGTTCACATTTTCCCGACAAAGAATTAATTCTCAAAAACCATGCGGGTTCACATTTTCCCGAAAGAAATAGATTTTCAAAAGCTCATGCGGGTTCACTTTTTCCCGACAATAAAAATAAATATGGTTACGGTCAATCGCGTAGAAATTTTATCGCATTTTTGAAATCTCGTCGTTTTACAAACGTTTAAAAATCGGGTAAAGATATTTTTCTGTTTTTAAAATCGCGTAGCATTTTTAATACGTTTTCTCAATCGCGTAGGATTTTTAAATCATTTTCTTATTCGAATGCCTTTAAAATTACCGTTTAAACAAATAGAAATAATAATTTGTACATTTAAACTACGTAGAATAATTTTTCATACCGCATACTTGTCATTAGGATATTTTTACTATCTTATAGATTCATTTTTACTAAAAATTGACAAGTATTTTTGTTTATAAACTTATAATAATGGTTTTCTAAATTTTCCATAAAATTTTCTATTTATCTAATTTTTTTTTATCCAAATCATTTAATTCTCTTTTGAAATCTCTAACATGCTTCAAAACCTAAAGTGAGCTATATGTTAGAAAATTTCTCAAAATTTCTCAGTATTTTACTTCCTAATGATAAAATCACTAGTTTTAATCCTTTAAACTTAATTCTACTCAATTGGTCTCTTCAAAAATCATTATAGAAAATTTTTTGTTAACTTGTATTATTTCTTTTTGATTGAAAAAGGTTTGAAATCAAGTTTTTAGAAATCATAATTACCTATAGTGGCATGTTGGCCGAATTTTATAAAACTTTCTCATTTGATTTCTAAATCATGTCAAAGGTATTATCTTATCTAAATTCATTAAATCATGTTATAAAGTAATGATTTTGGAATCAAATAAATCTTTTAGGCATGTTGGCCCAAAATGTACTAAATCTTTACCATTTGATTTATAAATTCCTTTTCTTTGATTAAAACCATTTAAAACCTTCTTATTTCTCCTAATCAATTAAGTTGCACTTAAGGAAAAATGAAGAGAACATTTTGGTCCTCACACTTTGGCATTGCCGTGAGCTAAGGAATGTGTTCTTTGGAACACTCATGCAAATTTACACATGTTATTCACATCCTAAACCTTATCATACAATTCTAACACATGCATTTATATCTTTAACACATGCAAAATATTTCTAACACATGCAAAATATTTCTAACACATAAAACCTAATTTAAAGCTTATAAACATACAATCAAAAGCTATTAGACATGCAAGATTATTACAATTACCAAATAAGAAAGCTACTAACACATAACACTTAAGCTACTAGCAACCACAAAAATTAACAAATACACATCAATAAACACACCACAACCGAATCCTTATGGATTCTACAAACAACCCATCTTCTTACCACCATCAAGGGATGATAAGAATTGTCTTCCTCTTACCTTAAATGAAGACAAAAAACTTGCTTTCTCACCTCCTAGGTCACGGTTTTCACTCCACCAAACACCTAAAAATCTTAAACAAAACCTACATGTTACTAACCATGAAAAAGAAGCTAAACCATGGAAAAATCATGGCTTAGAACTTTGAAAAAGAATAGAGAAAAGAAAAGCATGAAATTTTACCTTCTAGGTAAAACTTCCAAGGTTGGTTTCCAAGCCCTAGATGGAAGAATTTGAAGAAACTTCCAACTACAAAGGTTCTTAAAATGGTGTTTAGGTTAAGGAAACTTGGTTAGAAAAATTTTTGGATGGTTGGATGGTGTAGTTTGTGTCTTGGCCGAATGGAAGGAAGAAAATGGACAACAATGGTGGCTAGGTTTTTTGATGAGAGAGAAGAGAGAAAAGTGATGAAGATGGAAGGTGATTTTTGGCTTTCTCTCTCCAATGGCCGTAGCCTTCTAGGGTAAGGATGTGCATGGATTTGGCTTCATCCAAGCCATTGAACACATCAAAGGTCAAGATCAAATCTTGCTTAACAAGCTTTAATTCTATTGGTTGCTCATGGTGACTCACCTGGCTTAGTCACACTTGTGTAATAAATGCTTTCACGAGTCACTAAATGAGTCGACTGTTTCTGAAAGTTCTACGACTTACGGTGATTAATTAAGCTACCGATCTAACCGCTTTGCTAATTGTGGGTCCCGCAAAATATTTCCTGGGTCCATCATCACTACTAAAACATCTTGACTAATAAAATAATATTATAATAATATAAAATTATTTTATTTGTGATTAAATCCTAAAAATTAAAAGATTATTTTTAGTCTCATTCAAATCGGGTTAAGTAAGATCCCCCAATTCTAAATAATAAAATAAGATTTCCCGGCCCGGAAAAATATTATTTTCCCTGCCTCGAGCAAATCACACAAAAAGTCCATAAAAATTTACGTACAAGATTTTCGGGCATTAAATCAAGAAGAAAACAATTAAAAACAGACAAAAACAAATAAAACAAGATGCGTTCGGGACGTAACGGTCATTTTCCCGCTTTTTTCCCAC
Organism: Ormosia emarginata; assembly: GCA_029884605.1. Lineage (NCBI taxonomy): Eukaryota > Viridiplantae > Streptophyta > Magnoliopsida > Fabales > Fabaceae > Ormosia > Ormosia emarginata. The sequence continues at coordinate 40,886,970 of JAQQTP010000074.1, read as the reverse complement.
AACGTAGGTAATCGTCCAAAACGTTCAAATAAAATATCCAAGCGGTATTATTTAGTCAGTATATCTTTCGAAAAAATTAATACAATAGCTTCGAGAAAAATTTTTATTTTATCTTGTCTCGAAACAAATTACGTAAAACGATCAAATAAAATTTGAACCTCATTATCGTAATTGTTTTCATACTAAATCGAAACGAGAAAAATAGGGACACGGCGGTGTCATTCATACAAAAGCATGAAAAACAGAAAACAGTACATTCAGAATATTTTCTAAAAATTGGGGCGTTACAAATATCATTGACCAATTTCTATTGGTTCACCGAATTGCAAGTCACAAAGACTTTTTCGGTTCCTATTGTTCACTGGGCAAAAGCTACTACTCTTAAGTCAGTAGGTACTGTGCACCAGATAATAAAATAATATTAAAATATAAAATATTTTTATTTCACAGATAAATTCTAAAAATTAAAAGATTAATACACATATCACTCGAAATTGGGTTTCATAAGATCCCCTAGCTCTGAATAATCAGATAAAGATTTTCCTTGGCCCAAAAATTATTATTTTCCTGACTTAGAGTAAATCACACACAAAGATCAAATACAGTCACAAAACAGTCAAAATAAATTTACAGCACACAGAAATCACAAAACAGTACAATTCAAATGTTACTGTAAATTAGTGAAATTTGGGGTGTTACAACTCTCCCCCACCAAAAAAATTTCGTCCCCGAAATTTATCGTACCTTAAAAAAGTTGTGGGTATTGCTCCCTCATTTTATCCTCCAACTCCCAAGTAGCATCTCCCGTCACCTCATTCCAGATTACCTTAACCAATACAATCAATTTCCCTCGAAGCTGCTTCACTCTCTTGTCCTCAATCTTAACAAGAAGCATCTCATACGTTAAATTATTTTTCAGTTGTACTTCATCGGGCTGAATAACATATGTTGGATTGGAAATATATTTTCTTAACTGAGACACATGCAATGCATTATGGAGATTGGAAAGAAAAGGTGGCAAAACTATTTGGTAGGCTACTAGACCTATCCGACGAATGATTTGGTAAGGTCTGATGAATTTAGGAGTGAGTTTTTTAGATTTGATAACCCTTCCGACACTAGTCGTAGGTGTTATTTGCAAGAACACATGCTCACCTTCCTCAAATTCAAGAGGTCTCCTTCGCTTATATGCATAGCTTTTCTGTCAGCTCTGAGTCGTCCTTATTTTCTCCTGAATCATTTTCACCTTTTCTGTAGTTTGTTGTACAAGATCAGGTCCTATGTTCATGTTTTCCCCATCCTGATACCAACACAAAGGTGTTCGACATCGTCACCCATATAGTGCTTCCTAGGGTTCCATCCCTATACTTGAGTGAAAACTATTGTTGTAGGTGAATTCTATCAGAGACAAGAATTCATCCCAACTCCCTTGTTGTTCTAACACACAAGCTGACAACAGATCCTCCAGCGATTGGATAGTCCTCTCAGGTTGACCATCAGTCTGCAGATGATAAGCAGAACTCAGACGTAGCTTAGTCCCCATGGCTTCTTGTAGGCTTCGCCAAAACCTCAATGTAAACCTCAGATCTCTATCGGATATGATACTAGAGGGTACACCGTGAAGTCTAACAATTTCACTAATGTACACCTGGGTCAATCGTTCCAACGAATACTTGATATTGATCAGTAAAAAGTGCGCTGACTTTGTAAGCCTATCAACTATAACCCATATAGAATCATGACCCTTCCTAGTTCTTGGCAATCCGGTAACAAAATCCATTGCGACACTATCACATTTCCATTCTGGAATAGTTAAGGGTTGTAACATACCGACAGGTCTTTGATGTTCAACTTTTGCCTTTTGACAAACAAGGCAAGACGCCACATGTTTCGCAACATCTCTCTTCATCCTTAGCCACCAAAACATCCGCTTTAGATCTTGATACATCTTAGTCATCCCCGGATGCATACTTAACCTACTAGTATGAGCTTCATCAAGAATCGCTTGTTTAAGATTGGGATCATCAGGTATACAAATCCTTCCTTCAAATCTTAAGACTCCATTAGATCCTTCCTCAACTGTTGCCTTATGACCTTGCTTCAAAAATTCTTTCTCATTCTACAAAAATGGATCATCTTCCTGTTTTTCTCATATTTCTTCCAATAAGTCATTCAAAATAGTAACTCTATTTAGACGAATCCTTCCTGGTGCCAATTCCACAGACAACCACAAATCTCTAAATTGATTAATCAATTCCTCCTCCTTCATCATCATTACAGAGACACTGATCACCTTCCTACTTAAGGTATCTTCCACCACATTCGCCTTTCGTGGATGGTATTGAAGCTAAAAATCATAATCCTTCAAAAACTCTAGCCACCGCCTCTGCCTCATATTTAACTCCTTTTGATCGAACAAGTGCTTCAAACTCTTGTGATCACTATAGATGTTAAACACGGCCCCATACAGAAAATATCTCCACATCTTTAATGCAAAAACCACTGCGGCTAGTTCCAAATTGTACGTTGGGTAGTTCCTCTCATGTACCTTCAGCTGTCTTGAAGCATACGCTACCACATTTCTATTCTGCATCAACACACATCCTAATCCCTGATAAGAAGCGTCACAATACACTTCGAAAGTCTCGCTTGGATCCGATAAAATCAGCACTGGTGCGGTCGTCAATCTTTTCTTTAACTCCTAGAAACTTTCTTCGCATTCTTCTGTCGAAACAAAAGCTTGACTCTTCCTCGTGAGTTGTGTAAGAGGTCCTGCTATCTTAGAGAAACCTTCAATGAACCTTCGATAATATCCGGCCAATCTAACAAAACTCTGGATTTCTGTCACTGTCGTTAGCCTTTCCCATTACAGAATGGTTTCCACTTTCAATGGGTCCACCACAATACCTTCCTTGGAAATCACATGACCTAGAAACTGAACTTCTTCCAACCAAAACTCACACTTCGTTAACTTTGCATACAACTTCTTTTCTTTCAAAATTTGGAGAATTATGTTGAGATGTTCAGCATGCTCTTCCGGATGTTGAGAGTAGATCAGAATGTCATTGATAAAAGCAACAACAAATCTATCTAGGTATGGATGAAAGATCCTATTCATGTAATCCATGAATATTGCAGGAGCATTCGTCACTCCAAATGGCATCACTTGATACTCATAATGCCCGTAACGAGTTTGGAAAGCTGTCTTAGGTATATCCTTTACCTTGACACGAATTTGATGATAACCTAATCGCAGATCTATCTTAGAGAAAATAACTGCTCCTTTCAGTTAGTCCATCAAATCGTCAATCTTTAGAAATGGATACTTATTCTTTATCGTAACCTTGTTCAGTTGGCGGTAGTCCATACAAAGATGAGAAGTTCTATCCTTCTTCTTGATTAGCCGTACTGGTGCTCGCCACAGTGAAACACTCGGTCGTATAAACTATTTTTCCAACAGTTCCTCCAATTGCTTCTTTAATTCTACTAATTCCGATGGCGACATCCGATATGGTGCAATCGAAATAGGACCTGCTCTTGGTACCAGATCGATAGAAAACTCTATCTCTCTTTCTGGTGGTAAACTGGGTACCTCTTCAGGAAAAACCTTGGGAAACTAGTTAATGATAGAAATAGCGTTCACGTCTTTCTCACTCTTAACTTCTAAAGAAGATAGCAACATGTATCCTTGAGCTCTATCCCTCAACAATGATTCGACTTTAGCAGCAGTTAAAAATCTAGAATTCTCATCCTTTAGAAAAACTAAGGTTTTATTGGAATAGTCTAATAAGATATGGTTAGAAGATAACTAATCCATTCCTAAGATTATGTCTATTTCAACAAGAGGTAAGCAAATTAAATTAACAGAAAAGACTCGATCATTTATAATAATAGGGCAATTCAAATATACTTTAGATGTAACAACAGGCTTGGCAGTTGGTGTAGAAATAATCAATTGAAAACTCAAAGAAGACACAGGCAATTTCAACCAATCCACACAATCATATACAATAAATGAATGTGTTGCACCCGAGTCATATAGTACAATTAAAAGATTACCTGCCACAACACCTTCTCCCTAAATAAAATCTTCGGACTGGAAGTTTTAGCTCCGCTTATCGTGTATACTCGCCCTCCAGATCTCGGCTGAGTAGCACTAATGTTACCCACAGTTGGCTCCCTTTTTAGCTAGTTGCATTCCCTGGAAACATGTTTAGGCCTTCCACATTTAAAACAGATCGTTCCCTTGATTGAACAATCTCTGGATATGTGGCCACTTTTTCCATATTTAAAGCACCTCGGCGTAAACGCCACGTTTTGGCCAGTCTTGTTGCCACTAGAACTTCCCCCAAAAGATGGACGTTGGGGTTGGTTCCCCGGTGGTCTTGAGTACGGTTTGCGCTGAAACCGACTATTATTGTTGTTGCCCCCTCTTTGGAACCTAGTCGGTCCAAAGTTGCAATTCCCTGAGTCTCGAGACGGCTCTAGCTCCTCAAGTCGTCGACATGTATCCATTAGGGCAAGAAATTGATTCATCCTCATAGGCAGCACTCCTCTTTTCAGTTCTACCCCTAGTCCTTCTTTAAACTTGCGGCATTTCCACTCCTCATTAAGTTGGATTTGGAAATACCTTAAGAACTGTGACAAGCTCTCGAATTTTGTGGCATACTCACCAACAGTCATGTTACCTTGTCGTAAACCAAGAAATTCTATTTCCTTGGCATGTCGGGCACTAGTAGGAAAGTACTTCTCCAGAAATACTTCGCAGAATACCTCCCATGTAATTTCAGTTCCCTTAGCTTATAGTAATTACCAAGCTCCTCTCCACCAGTTCTCACCGTCCTCCATTAGCATAAACGTAGCATATGTCACTTTCCGATCGTCAGCACATCTCATTCCTTCAAAATCTTTTCTAGTTCTTGGATCCAAAGACTCACCTTCTCTGGATCAAACTTGCCCCTAAACTGCGGTGGGTTATTGCGTCTAAACTCAGATAAATTCAAAGCATCAGTAGTAGCTTCTTGTTGCTGGGCTGCTCGTTGATTCTGTTGTATAATTACTTCTGCCATATACTGCATGGCTTCAACAGTTGCAGTCATTGGATCAGCATTACGTTCCACATTTGCATGCGTTCTTCTACCACTAGATATTTCTTTCTTCAATCAACCAAACAAGACAAAACAAAGTCAAATGTAATCTTTCAGAAACAAATCACAAAGAATCACACAACACAAGCAAAAATAGACCCAACCACAAACCCCAAAAGACTCTAACTTGGGCTCTGATACCAACTAATGTAACGCCCTCTTTAGGATGTCACATTTTCGAATAATTATAAAACCTTACCTAAGTTATAAATCATTTCTTAACATATAATAATATAAGTTGTGAAAATTTTCTTTTTGTACATTATATCATTAAATAAAAATAAACAGAACATGAAAAAAAATAGACAATTAAATACACATCATAATTATACATATGATTTTGTTTTTAAGAATACAAATATTTAAATACTACAAACTATTTTATAAAGCATTAAACTGCTTTGACAAAGTGATGGGATATAATGATATTTAAAAGTTTTAAACCCAAGTGTAGGTTGTCTCAAGTAATAAATTCTCAGGAGTCCGAGGTCGATCCATAGGGAATTGATGAAGGAAAACTAATTAATTGAGGTAAAGAGAAGATGTGTCACAAGATTAAAGGTGATATAAGTTGTTCATAAATGAAAAGGATTTGCTTGGGTTAAGAGATCCACTCTTGGTAATAAATTAAAAATAAGATTATTTCGTTTTATAACTCAATTGAAATCATGCATAATGAAGATTCCAATTGGAAGATTTAACATTTAAAGTTCAATCATGTAATCATATTATGGTTCCAATAATTATCTACTAATACTTGTAAATCGTCAAAAGCATCCAATATGCCAATTCTATTGTCTACAATGGATCAAGATATTCATTATACAAGAAGAGTTTCTCAATTAATTGGAAACAACATACAACACATATTATATTTGCTTAATAATATATCATTTAAGTACAAGAAAGAAATTAATCTAACCTTAATTTATTACCAAGAGCTTCACCTTTTTACCCAAGCAAGATGAAGATTAGTTACACATGAGAAAGAAGAAAAGAAAAAGAAAAAGGAAAAGGAAAAGGAGAAGGAGAACAACATAACAGAAATTCTCTGCTTTCCGAACGCTTGAACGCCCTCCTTCAGAATTTGATTGCCTATTTATAAGCAAATTTGCTACAGGAGCTACAGTGATGCTACAGTGACGCTACGTGATGCTGCAGTACTACAGTGATGCTACAGTGACGATTTGTTGACATCATCCATGACATCATCCATCAAGTATATATATATATTTTTTTTTTCAAATCTTCTATGCAATCACCTCCATTCTTCGATCCTTTGCATTTACCTAACAAAAATTACATAGAAACACATAATTACAACACAATTTAAAATACTAAAACTATTACAAAACTCAAGAACAAATCCAATTAAAAAGATTAAAAAGAATGAAAAACACACACAATGAACTATAAAAATTATAAGTTTTGCAGGTTCATCACACCCCCACACATGAGCTTTTGCACTCCTGGGCAAAATATATAAGACCAAAACTAGGAAATGACACTGAACTAAAAAAAAACTAAAAACTTTAAAAGATTTAATGAAACAAGAAGAGCAACTAGTCATTTCAAGGGAACAAAGCATTTTTTTTATATTTCTTCACATCTCAAACCATCAAGCAAGGAAACTTCAGTTAAAAAGAACGAATCAAGAATGAAAGATCCTCACAAGATTCATTCTCAATCCCTCTAGTGTTTAAAATGGTAGATATTTCACTCAATTCAACCCATGAAAAATTGCACTACCATAAGCTTGCTTATTTCTACTTCTCCACTACTCAGAACACATGCACACAAAAATCAAGAGGACTTTATTCAAGGTTATAACGGGGTCATGGTAAAGAAGGAAGGATAATATGGATATAAGAAGATAAATACCAAAGAGAATAAAAGAGCATTATGGTACAGTTAGAGTGGAAAAGATATTTGAGAACATTCATCAATAAGGACAATGACCAATATTTGACTAATGTTTTGTTGAAGATCAATCCCAAATTGATGAGTTGAATTCATTGTTAGGCATAAACCTTCTCCTTCTCTTCCTGTTGTTTCAAAGCATCAATCTTTATTCTAGATATGGATATGTCACACAGTGTATCAGATGGTTAGCTCTTTCTTTCTTTCTTTTCTTTTCTTTTCTTTTTTTTTTACACACACACACCCACACTTGCTTAAGAAAAAAAGTCAATGCTCTCTTATTCCCTAAGGTCAGGTAAAAACATGTTCCCTTTTTTTTTTTAAGGCACGTAATAAGGTAAAAACAAGAAGTGGCCAAATAAGCTCAAAGGGGTTTTACAAGAGAAAATATACAAGGATGGCTATTTGGTCAAAGTAGCTATTTTAAAATGCCTCAATCATATTTATATATGCATGTGAAAATGTAGCCTCAAAAAAAAATTAAAGCAAGTTCTAGAGTAACAATTTCACGAGTGAAAATCACACAAAAAAGAAGAGAATGGTACAAATGTTTAATCCATTCATCAATAAGCTCAAAATCTCACAAGGCATGTTTCTATCATTCTCAATTCACCAATTCAACATTCAAATCCAAGCATGTGATTTTTAAGAAAGAAGAAAATTTATGCTATGACCCAAGATATGCTTTTTGGTACTTCTAAAACCATTTTTTTTCTCAACTATGATGCGTCTCAAGAGTAAAATTACCTTAAGGGCAAAATTTACTCCTTACTCTGCCATCCTTAATTGGTTTTGTTGTAGGTTTGTAACAGTCATACATATGATTTTGTTTTTAAGAATACAAATATTTACATACTACAAACTATTTTATAAAGCATTAAACTGCTTTGACAAAGTGATGGGATATAATTATATTTAAAAGTTTCAAACCCAAGTGTAGGTTGTCTCAAGTAATAAATTCTCAGGAGTCCGAGGTCGATCCATAGGGAATTGATGAAGGAAAACTAATTAATTGAGGTAAAGAGAAGATGTGTCACAAGATTAAAGGTGATATAAGTTGTTCACAAATGAAAAGGATTTGCTTGGGTTAAGAGATCCACTCTTGGTAATAAATTAAAAATAAGCTTATTTCGTTTTATAACTCAATTGAAATCATGCATAATGAAGATTCCAATCGGAAGATTTAACATTTAAAGTTCAATCATGTAATCATATTATGGTTCTAATAATTATCTACTAATACTTGTAAATCGTCAAAAGCATCCAATGTGCCAATCCTATTGTCTACAATGGATCAAGATATTCATTATACAAGAAGAGTTTCTAAATTAATTGGAAACAACATACAACACATATTATATTTGCTTAATAATATATCATTTAAGTACAAGAAAGAAATTAATCTAACCTTAATTTATTACCAAGAGCTTCACCTTTTTACCCAAGCAAGATGAAGATTAGTTACACATGAGAAAGAAGAAAAGAAAAAGAAAAAGGAAAAGGAAAAGGAAAAGGAGAACAACAGAACAGAAATTCTCTGCTTTCTGAACGCTTGAACGCCCTCCTTCAGAATTTGATTGCCTATTTATAGGCAAATTTGATACAGAGCTACAAAGTGATGCTACGGTGATGCTACGTGATGACGCCTACGTGATGCTGCAGTGCTACAGTGATGCTACAGTGACGATTTGTTGACATCATGCATGACATCATCCATCAAGTATTTTTTTTTTTACAAATCTTCTATGCAATCACCTCCATTCTTCGATCCTTTGCATTTACCTAACAAAAATACATAGAAACACATAATTACAACACAATTTAAAATACTAAAACTATAACAAAACTCAAGAACAAACCCAATTAAAAAGATTAAAAAGAATGAAAAACACACACAATGAACCATAAAAATTATAAGTTTTGCAGGTTCATCACACCCCCACACTTGAGCTTTTGCACTCTTGGGCAAAATATATAAGACCAAAACTAGGAAATGACACTGAACTAAAAAAAAACTAAAAACTTTAAAAGATTTAATGAAACAAGAAGAGCAACTAGTCATTTCAAGGGAACAAAGCATTTTTTTTTATATTTCTTCACATCTCAAACCATCAAGCAAGGAAACTTCAGTTAAAAAGAATGAATCAAGAATGAAAGATTCTCACAAGATTCACTCTCAATCCATCTAGTGTTTAAAATGGTAGATATTTCACTCAATTCAACCCATGAAAAATTGCACTACCATAAGCTTGCTTATCTTCTACTTCTCCACTACTCAGAACACATGCACACAAAAATCAAGAGGACTTTATTCAAGGTTATAACAAGGTCATGGTAAAGAAGGAAGGATAATATGGATATAAAAAGATAAATACCAAAGAGAATAAAAGAACATTATGGTACAGTTAGAGTGGAAAAGATATTTGAGAACATTCATCAATAAGGACAATGACCAATATTTGACTAATGTTTTGTTGAAGATCAATCCCAAATTGATGAGTTGAATTCATTGTTAGGCATAAACCTTCTCCTTCTCTTCCTGTTGTTTCAAAGTATCAATCTTTATTCTAGATATGGATATGTCACACAGTGTATCAGATGGTTAGCTCTTTCTTTCTTTTCTTTTCTTTTCTTTTCTTTTTTTTCTTACACACACACACCCACACATGTTTAAGAAAAAAAGTCAATGCTCTCTTATTCCCTAAGGTCAGGTAAAAACATGTTCCCTTTTTTTTTTAAGGCACGTAATAAGGTAAAAACAAGAACTGGCCAAATAAGCTCAAAGGGGTTTTACAAGAGAAAATATATAAGGATGGCTATTTGGTCAAAGTAGCTATTTTAAAATGCCTCAATCATATTTATATATGCATGTGAAAATGTAGCCTCAAAAAAAATCAAAGCAAGTTCTAGAGTAACAATTTCACGAGTGAAAATCACACAAGAAAGAATAGAATGGTACAAATGTTTAATCCATTCATCAATAAGCTCAAAATCTCACAAGGCATGTTTCTATCATTCTCAATTCACCAATTCAACATTCAAATCCAAGCATGTGATTTTTAAGAAAGAAGAAAATTTATGCTATGACCCAAGATATGCTTTTTGCTACTTCTAAAACCATTTTTTTTCTCAACTATGATGCGTCTCAAGAGTAAAATTACCTTAAGGGCAAAATTTACTCCTTACTCTGCCATCCTTAATTGGTTTTGTTGTAGGTTTCTGATAGTCATCTCACTAAACATACTTTCTTCAACTAAAATGCGTCTCAGGAGTAAAATTACTCCTTACTCTGCCAATATTCATTGGTTTAGCAAGTTCATGAAAATCATATCATACTTCCCTACTCTTTTTTTTTAACTATTTAACTATCCTTATCCTTCCCCCCAACTAGATCACAACAATGTCTGCAATGTTAAAATATAGAAGAGTTAAGGATAGAAGATATTACCTGCTGGAGAAATCTGACACAAATTTAAACAGAAACAAAGTACGTTAAATAAAATCAAATCCATTAAAGGTGAAGTGTCAGATCTAGCTTTCTTTTCTTACTACTTCCCTCATTGCTTCCTGATGACCAATCTATCTGAGCTAGGACTTTATCAGGTTCATGAACAAAAGCTTCTAATTTATCAATCAGCTCATCAATAGTGGAGGCAGAGATAAGAAGTTTTCTTGCCGAAGGAGTGATAAATTTCTGTTCCACAGCTTTATCAAGAAAAAATAGCAAAAGATCAAAGAAATTATTAACATTCAACAAACCAATGGGTTTATGGTGGATGTTCAGTTCGGCCCAAGAGACAATTTGAAAAATTTCTTCCAAAGTACCAAAACCACCTGGTAAGGCAATAAATGCATCAGAGTTGTCAAGCATTGTTTTCATTCGTCCATGCATAGATGTTACCTGAATTTCTTCTCCAACTGTCTTGCCAGTGATGTTATTTTGAGCTAAAGGTCTAGGAATGACACCTAAAACCTGACTGCCTGCTACAAATGCAGAGAGTGATATAGCCCCCATTAACCCACGACAACCACCCCCATATACAACATGAATATTCCTCGCAGCAAGTGTTCGACCAAGAGCGCTTGCTACATTTACAAACTCTAAACCCTTCCCATAACTTGACCCACAAAAAACACAGACATTTTTAATGTTACGAACAGGAGGTCCCATAATTTCACCTTCCCTTAGAATGATTATGAGTTGGAGGAAAGTGAAGAGAATGGAGTGTTTAAATAGGAAAAAGAAGGGAAAAAGTAATCATAGCACCTATATGGGTAGGTTGGCTGTTGTCAGAAAAGTTTGAAAGTAAGAAACACGAAATCTTTTTTTTTTAACTTTTTTTTTAACTTCAAGAAAACCATCAGGGTAAAGAAGTCTAGAAACCCCTGAAGGACCCTGCTCAAAGGATCGTCTATTCAAAAATCAAAATACAACAAAATCATACAAAGATAAAAGAAATATAATAATAAATGAGGACATACATGCATGTACAGTTTTCATGGCATATCTTTATACTGCATGTCATGAATGCAGTAGTGGCATGTATTTGAGTTGCGTGTCACCAGTGCAACATATGAATTCCACAAGGATTGCCGAACCAACAACAAGAACCTTTGAATCCTTTCTGTCTTGCTTACGGAAGAACAGCCCTCTATCTTCCTGTAAACCTAATTAAAGACCTGTATTCTAAGAAGATGGTACCTGACCGCAACTAGTCAGAACTCGCCATAGAGACCTACTAATTAAAATAAGTATACAGCTCAGCTAACAGTTTCCATTCACTGTAAAGACGGGACGCTTCTTTCTGTCCATCAGCGCTACAGAGCCTTGGTTCCAAGAACTGGGAATGTAGCACACGGCTCTCTACAGAGCATGGCACACGAACTTTATTTACATACTGGCGTGTGAAGGTCTCCTCCTGAGTCTATGACAGGACGGGCATCCGCTCGGGGCTCCTAATCTAATTAAAGACCAAGTACACCCGTAGTTTCGCCTTTTTTTTTCAAGTTGTTAGAAACCTGATGAAAGATGGGTGTATACTCACTTGAGATTGAGATGAAGGTAGTCTACTCTTTCAGCTTTGTGCCAAAGCATTGTTGACCTGTATTAGACTCATTCAAGACCAGCGCAACATAGGACTCCCAAAAGGGACAAGTGGCCATAATATGACTGGCTGCCTCACATTTCGGATAAAATCTACCTTCTTTGTTTTTCAATTAAGAAGGCTGGATCAGGATGCATGCATTTCTCCATTCACGTTGTGTGTTACCACAGCCAAACCCAAGATGTATACATACTTTCTTTTTATTTTTTTTCTCTTTTTTTTTAAACATGAAGAAGAAGAAGAAGAAGAAGAAGAAGAAGAAGAAGAAGAAAATATGTACATGTTGTTGTGGATGTGGCTCATATCTGCCTCTGGTTTCATGTCCAGAAACGGCTTAAACGCCTTCTATGAGTCGAGGATAAGCTTCCCATCCAATTTTCTTATAAATTGGCAAATAGGGTCTTTTAGAGTCAGATTCCCAAGACTATATTGCTTTTGTTCATCCTTGAAAAGATTCCACAAATTAAGAAGTTCACGATGCATAAGACCACAAGAATGCGTATCAAGAGTCAATAAGATATCATCTAATGACTCCTTACTCAGTCCATTCTTAATGAAGAAAATTTTATCTTCTCTATTTGCGGAAACCATCCCCAAAGAATGACATCGCTTGTTACAATTCCATCGTCCACATATATGACAGACTTGTAATCTTTTTGCTCTTCTCCTTTTAGAATATGAACTTCTACCAAGACCTGGCATGTATAAGTCAAATGAAATTGAAGACTCACCTGCTAATCGGACCTTTGCTTCGATTATCCAACGTATATCTTCTGGTATACCTTTGTGCATTAACAATCTCAATCTTTCTCATCTAGCCTTGTAAATTTTTGTTAGAACATTTTGAGGAAGAGAAGAAAAATATTTTCTCAGGTTTGAAAGAATGATATCCATTTTGAAGGAGAAAAAATCAGTTATTTTGGGAAACTGAAAGAGAGCAAACCGACTTAAGAGTCACGGAGTACCGTCATCCGCCATTTTACCGGGGAGCTAAAGAACTGCAAAACAAAATAAAGCCACAAAATTAGAGTAAATTTTTCACATAACAAGGATCAGAAAGGGAAATGAATTCTACCTCAGCAGCTTGATTTTCTAGAAATGGTTTAAGTCTTTGTCCATTGACCTTAGACACATTACCATTCCTAGGATTCTCAATGTCTATGGCCCCATAAGGATATACATGTTTGACAATAAAAGGACCAGTCCATCTAGATCTCAATTTTCCAGGGAATAGGTGAAGACGAGAATTATAAAGCAGAACTTTTTGACCAATTTCAAAAGATTTTCTCAAAATAGATTTGTCATGAAAAGCTTTTGTTCTTTCTTTATAAATTTTTGAGTTTTCATATGCATCATTTCTCAATTCCTCAAGTTCATTTATTTGCAATTTGCGTAACTTGCAAGCATCATCAAGATTTAAATTGAAAGCTTTAATGGCCCAAAATGCTTTATGCTCTAGTTCTACAGGCAAGTGACAAGGTTTTCCATAGACTAACCGATAGGGTGACATGCCTAAAGATGTTTTAAAAGCAGTACGGTAAGCCCAAAGTGCATCGTTTAGTCTTAAAGACCAATCTTTACGATTTGGGTTAATCATTTTTTCTAAAATTTGTTTAATTTCCCTATTTGCTAATTCTACTTGTCCACTTGTCTGAGGGTGATAAGGGGTAGCAACTTTATGGGTAATACCATATTTCTTCATTAAAGATTCAAATGGTTTATTACAAAAATGTGTTCCCCCATCACTGATGATAGCTCGAGGGATTCCAAATCGACTTAAGACTTTTTATTTTAAAAATTTGAGAACAGTTTTATGATCATTTTGTTGACATGGAATCACCTCAATCCATTTTGAGACATAATCAACTGCAACCAAAATATACACAAATCCAAATGAGGATGGAAATGGACCATGAAATCAATTCCCCAACAATCAAAAATTTCAATGACAAGGATAGGGTTCAGAGGCATCATATTTCTTTTAGAAATAGACCCTAATTTTTGACAATTTTCGCAATTTTTACAAAAGGTATGGTTGTCTTTAAATAAAGTGGGCCAATAAAATCTACACTGCAAGATTTTCGCAGCTGTTATCTTTGAAGAAAAATGACCTCCACATGCTTCTGAGTGACTAAATTTAATGACACTACCTACCTCATTGACGGGTACACATCTCCGAAGATTTGATCAGGAAAATATTTGAACAAATATGGGTCATCCCAATAAATTTTTTTACCTCAGTCAAAAACTTTTTTCTGTCTTGATGTGACCATTAAGGCGGCATCTTTCCTGTTACAAGAAAATTGACTATGTTCGCAAACCAAGGCATAGAATTGACAGAAAATAAAAACTCATCAGGAAAAGAATCATTGATAGGTGTGCTATCAAAAGATGAGCCTGTTGTAAGTCTGGACAAATGATCTGCGACAACATTTTCGGCTCCTTTCTTATCTTTTATTGTGATGTTGAATTCTTGAAGCAACAAAATCCACCGTATCAACCTAGGTTTGGCATCCTGCTTAGACATTAAATATCTAACAGTAGCATGATCAGTAAAAACAACAATAGAAGAACCAATTAAATGAGCTCGAAATTTGTCCAATGCAAAAATTATAGCACGTAGTTCTTTTTCAGTAGTGGTGTAATTCATTTGTGCACTATTTAAAGTTCTACTTGCGTAACAAATCACATAAGGCTTACCTTCCTTTCTTTGGCCTAAAACAACACCAACAACAAAATCACTTGCATCACACATTAATTCAGAAAGCAAAGACCAATCAGGGGATTGCATGATAGGAGCCGATGTTAGAAGACCAATTAATTTTTCAAAAGATTTTTGGCATTCTTGAGTCCAATCAAATGTTGCATCTTTTGTCAGAAGATTGCATAATGGTCTAGATATGACACTAAAGTCCTTAATAAATCTTCGATAGAATCCTGCATGTCCTAAAAAGGAACGAACTTCTCTGACTGTTTTTGGGGAAGGCAAATGAGCAATTAATTCAACTTTGGCCTTATCAACTTCAATTCCTTTAGAAGATATCACATGACCTAACACGATTCCTGAGGTAACCATGTAATGACATTTTTCCCAATTTAAAACAAATCCTTTTTCTTTACATCTTTTAAGAACTTTATCCAAATTATCAAGACAATTTTCAAAAGAATTTCCAAAAACTGTCAGATCATCCATGAAAACCTCTAAATAATGCTCAATCATGTCACTAAAAATACTTAGCATGCATCTTTGAAAAGTTGCCGAAGCATTACAAAGACCGAAAGGCATTCTTCTATATGCAAAAGTGCCAAAGGGGCATGTAAAAGTAGTCTTTTCTTGATCCTCTAATGCAATTGGTATTTAATTATACCCCGAATAACCATCAAGAAAACAATAGTAGGGATGTTCTGCTACTCTTTCTAGAATTTGATCAAGAAATGGTGAGGGGAAATGATCTTTCCTAGTGGCTGCATTCAATTTTCAAAAATCAATACACATATGTCAACTAGATGAAACTCGCGTAGGTATTAACTCACCTTTTTTTATTTTCAACCACTGTTATTCCAGATTTCTTAGGCACAACTTGTGTAGGGCTTACCCACTGACTATCGGAAATAGGATAAATAATTCCAACATCAAGTAATTTAAGAACTTCAGCCCTAACTACCTCTTTTATGTGTGGATTTAATCTTCTTTGAGGTTGTTGTGATGTTTTAGCATTATCCTCTAAATGTATTCTATGTGTACAAATCAATGGATTAATGCCTTTTATATCTGTTAATGTCCATCCAATTTCACTTTTATGCCTTTTAAGTACTTCTATCAATATACCTTCTTGTTCTTCAGTAAGGATTGATGAAATTACTACTGGAAAGCTTTGGTCTTTTCCCAAAAATGTATACTTTAACCCAGAAGGTAATGGCTTTAGTTCCAGTGTGGGTACTTCTTCATGAATATTATCATTCGTGGGTTGTAGCTCTTCGAATCTTGGCTTCCATCCTTTGTATTCCATTGCTTGTGTACAATCAAGCAAAGAGCATATTTCGGAAATATCACCATCTACTTGCATACCTGAATTAAATGAATTAATTAAACAAACTTCTAATGGGTCAGAAGAACTCCCTTTTAGAAGATGGTCATCTACAATAGCCTCAATCCCGTCAGCTTTCTCATTTTCATCATTGACTTCATGTGGTTGCTTGCATAAGTTGAAAACATTAAGCTCAAGTGTCATGTTTCCAAATGTTAGCTTCATCAATCCATTTCTACAATTTATCAAAGCATTGGATGTTGCTAAAAATGGGCGACCTAAAATAATAGGAATTGACTTGGAACAATTAATCATAGGTTCAGTTTCCAAGACAATAAAATCTACAGGATAAATGAATTTATTAACTTGTACTAACACATCTTCCACTATTCCTTTTAGAATTTTAATTGATCTATCAGCAAGTAGAAGAGTTACAGAAGTTGGTTTTAACTCACCCAGATTGAGTTGTTGATAAACTGAATATGGAAGCAAATTAACACTAGCACCAAGATTAAGTAAAGCTTGTTCAATCATATGTTCTCCAATAATGCATGAAACCGTAAGACAACCAGGATCTTTATGTTTCAAAACATTATTGCTTTGAATAATGGAACTTACCTGTTCGGTCAAAAAGGCATTCTTTTTCACATTTAATTTTCTTTTAACAGTGCATAAGTCTTTCAAAAATTTGGCATAGGAAGGAAAGTGTTTGATAGTATCTAACAACGGAATATTGACCTTTACTTGTTTAAGAATTTCAAAAATTTCAGTTTGGTGGTTTACTTTCCTTGGTTTGCTTAATGCTTGAGGAAATTGGGGTTGAAGAGACGAGAGTTTGGTCTCTTTTTTGGTCAGATGACTTACCAACTTCTTCCTTATCTTGGAGAATTGATTCACCATCTTTCTCACAAGGTTCAGAAATTTCTTTTTCTATAACTTTTCCACTCCTAAGAGTTATCATAGAATTGACTTGATTTATTTGTTGGTTTTCTAAACTACCCTCGTTTAGACTATATTGACCTTTGGGATTCAGTTGGGGTTGAGAAGAAAATTTTCCTTTCTCGTGAATGGTGAGTGCAGAAGTAAGTTTGGAAAGAGTGTCTTTTATGCCTATCATGGTTTGAGTGTTTTGTTTATTGATGGCCTCTTGCTTTTCTATGAATGCACTCAATGTTCCTTCAAGGTTTTTCCTATATGGCGGGACATAAGGTACATATCCTTGAGGATTTTGAGAATCCTGTTGTTCCTGAGGAGGTGGTGGTTGCATGAATTGTGCTTGATTATTATTCCTCCAATTGAAGTTCGGATGATTTCTCCATCTTGGATTGTAAGAATTTGAAAAAGAAGAGGTGAATGGCTTTTTAAAATTGTTCATTGCATTTACTTGCTCATGCACAACTTCTTTAAAAATAAGAATATTAGGACATTCATTTGTCGAATGTCCTAATTCATCACAAATGCCACAAATTTCTTCACTTTGCACAGATTTGACTTGTTTTACTTTTCCTAATTCCATGGATTTAATCTTTCTATCCAAACTAGCACACCTTGCATTTAGATCTTCTTCTTGACTAAGATGGTATTTTCCTTTTCCTGCATTTGCAAGGTTATATCTAATTGAATTTTCAGAAGGATTAGTTCCATGCCAAGATTGAGAATTTTTAGCCAAATGGTTTAAATAATCTAAAGCATCTTCAGGTTCTTTATCAAGAAACTCGCCATTACACATCGTTTCCACAAATTGTTTAGTTTCAGGTGTTAAACCTTCATAAAAGAAGCTTATAGTCCGCCATTTTTCAAAACCATGATGTGGGCAAGAATTTAACAAATCTTTAAAACGTTCCCAACTTTGAAAATATGCTTCATTTGAATTTTGGGAAAAATTTTGGATTTGTCTTTTCAAAGCATTGGTTTTATGTGTTGGAAAAAATTTCTTCAAAAACTCACTTTGCATTTCTTGCCATGTGCCAATTGATCTTGGTTTCAAAGCATTAAGCCAAGTTTTTGCTTTATCTTTCAAAGAAAAAGGAAACAATTTAAGCTTGACAATTTTTTCAGTGCAATTTTGATCATTGAAAGCAATACAGACTTCTTCAAATTCTTTTAGATGTAAATATGGGCTTTCATTTTCTAAACCATGAAAATTGGGAAGTAAAGAAATCATACCCGGCTTAAATCTAAAATTATTAGCAGTGAGTGGAAAGATAAAACATGATGGACTAGAATTTCAAGGTGGTTGCAAATATGCACGCATAGTTCGCAATGGTTGATTTCCTTATTCATCATGTATACTTTCATTTTTAGCTCGTTGTGTTTGATTATCATGTTCAACATATGTACCTTCAAATTCAATCATTGAGTTAATTGTGTGTGATTATGATTTAAATAAATCAATATATAAAGTACTAGGATTGATTTTAACCAAACGACTAGAATTGAATCACGATACCAGTTAAGCATAAATAAGTGACATAAAATAAAAATAATATACAAGTAGGCGGTATACACCGGCCGTTAAATATTAAGTAGGCGGTATACACCGGCCGTTAAATATTAAGTAGGATGTGGTATAAACCAGCCACCCAAAAATAAAAATACAGAAATTAAAATGCAGAAAATAAAGTGCAAAAAGTAAATTTAAATATGAAAACCGGAGAGTGGCAGAGCCCCACAGAGCCGGCGAAAGAGAAGAGAAGAAGAAATATTATTTCTTTAAGTTAGATGGCAGAAAAATAAATGACAGAATTTAAAAGTTAGATGCGTAAAATAAATGACATAAATTAAAAGTTAGATTGCGTAAAATAAATGACATAAATTAAAAGTTAGATTGCGTAAAATAAATAAATAAAAAAAATGTTTACAAAAGGATGGGGTAATAATGGACAAGTAGGCGGTAAAAATCAGCCGTTAAATATTAAGAAGGATGGGGTAATAAACCAGCCACCAAATAAAAACAAAAAAATACAAAAAATAAATTACAAGAAAGTAAAAGGGAGAGTTACTCCCACTAAATTAGTGCGTAAAAATAAAAGGGAGAATTAACCCTACTGAGTTAATATATACAAAAGGTTAATTTTTTTTATTTTTTTTAAATTTTTTACTATTCACTTCACTATTCACTATTTACATTACTATTCATATTACTATTCATACTATTCACACATAAAAAAATACTAGTTAATGTGTTAGTAAACAGATAAATAAAAATGAAAAAAGTAGAGGAGGAATATACCTGATGGTGAAGTTTACTTACAGAAAGAGAACCTCAATATATTAGAACTTCAAATCAAGTCCCCGGCAACGGCGCCAAAAACTTGATGGGATATAATTATATTTAAAAGTTTCAAAGCCAAGTATAGGTTGTCTCAAGTAATAAATTCCCGGGAGTCCGAGGTCGATCCACAGGGAATTGATAAAGGAAAACTAATTAATTGAGGTAAAGAGAAGATGTGTCACAAGATTAAAGGTAATATAAGTTGTTCACAAATGAAAAGGATTTGCTTGAGTTAGGAGATCCACTCTTGGTAATAAATTAAAAATAAGATTATTTCGTTTTATAACTCAATTGAAATCATGCATAATGAAGATTCCAATCGGAAGATTTAACATTTAAAGTTCAATCATGTAAACATATTATGGCTCCAATAATTATCTACTAATACTTGTAAATCGTCAAAAACATCCAATGTGTCAATCCTATTGTCTACAATGGATCAAGATATTCATTATACAAGAAGAGTTTCTAAATTAATTGAAAACAACATACAACACATATTATATTTGCTTAATAATATATCATTTAAGTACAAGAAAGAAATTAATCTAACCTTAATTTATTACTAAGAGCTTCACCTTTATACCCAAGCAAGATGAAGATTAGTTACACATGAGAAAGAAGAAAAGAAAAAGAAAAAGGAAAAGGAAAAGGAGAACAACAGAACAGAAATTCTCTGCTTTCAGAACGCTTGAACGCCCTCCTTCAGAATTTGATTGCCTATTTGTAGGCAAATTTGTTACAGGAGCTACAGTGCTACAGTGACGCTACGTGATGCTGCAGTGCTACAGTGATGCTACAGTGACGATTTGTTGACATCATCCATGACATCATCCATCAAGTATTTTTTTTTTTACAAATCTTCTATGCAATCACCTCTATTCTTCGATCCTTTGCATTTACCTAACAAAAATACATAGAAACACATAATTACAACACAATTTAAAATACTAAAACTATAACAAAACTCAAGAACAAACCCAATTAAAAAGATTAAAAAGAATGAAAAACACACACAATGAACCATAAAAATTATAAGTTTTGCAGGTTCATCACAAAGCAGTAAACTGTCTGACTCACAACAAACTGTAAACTAGCCCAAGTGCATATCTAGAAGTTCTAATCCTCCGAATGATCCTCCTCTGGTAGATTATCGGAAGACAAAAACCCCAGATATCGTGAAGCCCTACGGACAAGAGTCTGTACAGTCGACACACTACTAAGCTCACTAGGGGCATGGAAACGTCCACCCCAATAGCGCCTAATAGACAAAGGCAACTCTAGATGCACATAAACAGTAGTAAAGAACATTGGAACACCAACATATTCTCTACTAAGGGATACAGTCAAACGTCCCACATAAACAACCAACTCCCTATTAGCTTGTAGATGCCAGGCTTCAAAACCTCTAGGAAAATCTAGTTTCACGAACCCCAAAAAACTTGGTAGCGTCATACCGCGTCAAAATCAATCCAAATGGTAAGGATGATCTAGAGGCTCGCCCTCTTCACACTAATCACTCAGATGTTGTTCCTCCTCGTACTGACAATAAGGAGGTTGCTCCTCTTCCTCTTTTTCATAATCTTTACCGACATAAATAATAATACATAAATGCATACAAAGAGGTGAGATAATCTGTATCACTACCAACATGGCAGTATAGAAAACGACAATACATACAGATATAACATTTAATATGTCAAATCAAATTATTACATCATGCATAATATCGTAGGCCAAATATAAACATCATATCATGATGCAGACCACATATGCAGATGTACACAGACTCGTTCCTACTCCATGAAGCTAACCACAAACATCAAAGAGAATGACCTAGTAGATTTGCCTGTAGCT
This sequence comes from Ormosia emarginata, assembly GCA_029884605.1. Taxonomy (NCBI): domain Eukaryota; kingdom Viridiplantae; phylum Streptophyta; class Magnoliopsida; order Fabales; family Fabaceae; genus Ormosia; species Ormosia emarginata. Next base: position 40,865,639 of record JAQQTP010000074.1, on the reverse strand, counting down.
CCGGCTACCCCGGCCAAATATTACACAGTCTAATCATCGTGTACAACAGGCATTATTCTGGACAGTCTAACTTGATCGTGATTAGGAATAGTACTTATCAAGATCGCTAGTGCGTTGCCCGTTACCACGGCCTAGAGGAGCTACCAACTATCCACGTGTGGAATCCTCCGCACACTAATGCCTCTAAGTTCACTCAATGAACCACACTACGCCTATCACACCCGCACTATGGTGTAATTCATCTCATCAACAACTTGTCAATTTCAACCAAATTGACACATTTCTCTAACATGTGCACGAGCCAACATACATAAATAACATCGTTATCATTATCTTCCATAATAGTACGCCACCACTTGGTAGTACCATTTTTCAACATATTCGGGTCCACCGCGTTAACCCGACAGCAAGCTACTGTTATTCTCAATCACATAAATATTTTATTGCAGTTTCACAATCACGTCACCTTTTTCCAATGTTTTCAAATCGCGTAAGTATTTTTCGATTTTTTGAAATCGCGTAGTGTTTTTAAGGGTGTGTTTGGTTCAGCTGTGAAAACTTTGATTATTTCAATAATCGATTATAATCAATTATTGTATAAAAGCTTTTTGTTATAATCGATTATAATCGATTTATTTTTATGTTTGGATATATTAGCTGAAAAGTGATTTTAAATTAATCTATTTCGTTTGGTTGATATAAAAAAGAATCACTTTTATGCATTAAATTACCAAAATAGGTATAGAATGATTAAAAAAGTTATTTAATTAAGGATAAAATGGTATTTACATATCAAAATGTAAAGAATAATCTATAAGCTAGAATCATAAGCTTCAATCTTCAGCATTATAAAAATTAGCTTCAAAAAGCTTTTATTTTACATTGAATTTTGTGAAAAACTGAAGCTGATTTTACCAAACATGATTAAACACTGTTGAAACAGCTTTTTTCTCAAAAAAAAGCTATTTCCAACTAAAATAAGTGCATCCAAACATGCACTAAGTCATTTTCTTAATCGCGTAACGTTTTAAATCGTTTTCTTAATCATGTAATATTTTTAAATCGTTTTCTCAATCGCGTAGTTTAAAAATCATTATTTTAAATGCGCGTAAGGTATTTCTCATATTTTTCAACTACGTAAAATATTTCTTTACTTTCTAAATTATATTTTGAAACCTTCTCCATTATATATTTATTTTTAGCTTTATTTACAACATTTCCTTTTGAAAACCCTTTAAGTAATATTTTCTACTGTTTCCTTTAAAAATTACCCTTCTTGGGCATAACCAATATTTACATCTTGAAACTTGCTAACGCGCTTCAAAACCCAAAGGATGAGCTATACGTTAGTACTTTTCAAGTATTTATTTTATTTCTCATCCTTACTTAATTCCTCTAATTAAGCTCTAAAATAACTTCACTTTCTTTTATTCTCTAAAATTCATTAAATTGAATTCTCATTTAAATTAATTACATAGTCCACACTTAGAAAATAATTTTGGATCAAAGATATCATAAATGGCATATTAGCTGAAATTCACTATGTTCTCTATAAAGCATCTTTAAATTATTTTCTATTATCTAAGTCCTTGTAAAAATCATTAATCCAATTAAATTAATTCATCTATGATTTAGAAAATAATTGAGAACATCTTGGTTCTCTTTGTGGTAGTGAAGTCGTGAGCTTCATGTGTTCTATGGAACACTCATGCAATTCCTCAACATGTTATTCACATCCTATTGCATACAATAACTATCATGCCTTCATAAACATATATTAAAAACATATATCAAAACTATAGACATGCTTGCATCAAAATACATCACAAATAGGAAAAACTTTAAACAATCAAGTGAATGAATCCTTATAGATTCATCACCACAAACACATCCATTTTCTCACCACCAATACATGGTTGATGAGATTAAATCTCCCTCTTACCTCTAAGGAAGACAAAATCCTTCTTGGATGCTTTCCTAGTGATTTCATGAACCTCCAAGAAAAATCCTAACAAACTTAAACAATTTATAAAGTCATAAACTATGGTTGAAAAAAAAATCATGAATCAATCATGGCTTAGAACTTCAAGAATGAATTTAGAAACAAGAAACAAGGATTTTTACCTTGTATAGAAGAAACTTCAAAGTTGTTTTCCAAGCACTAAATGGATGATTTTGAAGAAACTCACAACATAAAAGATGTTTAGAATGATGTTTAGGTTTAGGAAGTGGTGTTGGATAAAATTTTAGAAGAGTGGAGGTATGGTTATGGAGTCGTGGCCATGAGCTCCACAGAGGGAAGAAATGGTGTTTTTGGTTCTTGGAAGAGAGAGAAAGGAGAGAATAGATTTGAGATAGAAAAGATGGAGTGAAAAATGATCTTATCTCTCTAGTACTTGGCCGTGTAAGTGTAGGGATAGGAAGGTAAGAGTTTTGTGTGATATTTTTGCTTGGTAGATAACTATGGATGTTAGATAATTGTACAAGAGATAAGCTTGAACAAAATTGATGACTTGAACCTCCTTTGGAAGCCATTTGGCCATGGAGTTCAATGGAGTCACCAAACCAAGTTTTGGTTCATTTAAGTATCTAGTTATGCTTAGGTTAATCTAGTTAGATTTCCTTTGCTTGTAATGAAACCAAGCTAACCTAGTTTGATCTCCTAGTTACTTGAGTGTGAATCATCAATGTCTAGAAGAATGGTGAAGCTTCCTAACTATGGATTCTAAAGAAAAGCTAACCAAGTTTTATTCCATTTAGTTTCTACATAGAATATAAACTAACTTAGTTAGGTTTTCTAGTTACTAACTAACTAGTCCAACCGCTTTTGTTGACTACCAACCATTAGCTTAGGAAATCCAAGCCAATATTGTTGACCAATTTCTATTGGTTCACCGAATTGCAAGTCACAAAGACTTTTTCAGTTCTTATTGTCTACTGGGCAGAAGCTACTACTCTTAAGTCAGTAGGTACTGTCCACCGGATAATAAAATAATATTAAAATATAAAATATTTTTATTTTATAGATAAATTCTAAAAATTAAAAAATTAATACATGTATCACTCGGAATTGGGTTTAGTAAAATCCCCTTGCTTCGAATAATCAGATAAAGATTTTTCTTGACCCGAAAATTATTATTTTCTTGACTCGGAGTAAATCACACACAAAGATCAAACACTGTCACGGAACAGTCAAAATAAATTTACAACACATAAAAATCACAAAATAGTATAATTCAGACATTGCTGTAAATTAGTGAAATTTGGGGTGTTACAGTTGTGCTGAAATGCAACTTGATTCCAAAGGCTTGTTGTAAAGCTCCCCAAAATGTAGAGGTAAACCTAGGATCTCTGTCCGACACTATACTTGTAACATCCCGAAAACATGTTAAGCTTGTATATGGTCTCAGAGGTACTATTATACTTGTATAAAATGTCAGTTAAGTTTTGTGACAAACTAAGTTCGTTTAGGCACTTAGTTGCAACTCATAAGTTAAAAAGTAACTTAAAATGACTCAGATAGTAGCATAAATTTTTAAGTTAAGGGAAATAAACCTAGAGAGTTTGTTTTTAAGTCACAAATAAGGTGAATGAGGTGTAGTTAAAATTTGAGAACAATCAGAGTTAGTTTAGTTTTTTTAGGCATACTGGTTGTGCATGTTAATGCCGGATTGACTAGTAGCAGATATGAAAAATTAAGATATCGGTGAAACAATAAATTTGATGAATCTTAGTATTTATTTCAAAGTTGTTAGAAGTTGAAAAACTTGATTTAGCTAAATTCAAGTGTCCTTAGCAGATATAAAGTTCCAATGTATGGTTTAAGTGCCAAAGTTAGATTTCTCTTTCTTATTTCCTCCCTTATCCCACGGCTGAAACCAGAAAAGAGAGAAAGAAAAACATAAACCAAAGAAAGAAAAGAAAGAAAGAAAGCAAAGGGAGAGAACGGGGGAAAAGCAAGAGGATCAATGGAAGACCAAGGATCAAATCTTGAGGGAGGTTCTAAGAGTAAGATCAGGGCTTCAAGATCTTCATCTCATCCATACAAGAGGTAAGGGTTCTTGAACTCTAAACTCACTTTCTTCTCATGTTCCATATTTAACTCATTTGGGGGTTAATATGTCAAAATGAGATCTAGAGATGTTTTATATGATTTTCTTGCTTGGATGAGTTATAAGTATTGTTTATGACTTGTTCATGCTAAGGGTTTGGATTAGAAACAAAAATCTATCCATTTGGACCTAAAATACTCAAAGTGTAGATTTTGGGGTTTTGATGAGTAATTTTGTGTTTGGATCCATTTTTGATGAAATCAATTAGTGTTTTATGTTCCCCTCTTGTTTGTAAACTTGTTTAGGACTTAAAATCATTAAGAAATAGTTTTAAAGTGATCAAATTTCGTGTGTGACACCAATGGAATAGCGCCACACTTTTGTAGAATTTTGTAGAAGATTTTATCATGAGATCACACCTAGGCATGACTAAACCACACCTAGGCGTGGGGTGGTCAGTCTTGGATCCTGATCAGACAGAGAGTGCCGCGTCTAGGCATGGTAAAACTAAGCTTAGGCATGAGACAGGGCAACATCCTGACAGCCTGTATTGTTTATTACATAGCTTGAGCTGTAGATATCGGAATAATTTGATTCTAGAGGCATTCTAAAGCTAACATGCAAGGCTATTAGACTGCAAAATTTTAGAATTATATGAGTTAGGATGTATATTTGGTGTATTGATGAAAATTAGCCTTTTTAGGTAATAAACTAAGAAATGTCAATATATGAATCTTGTTGAAATGAAGTTTCCTACTTATTAGAACTCTTTATACATCCTTTTTGGAGTGTGTTAGGATGCTGCTAGGGATATTTCAAGAGGAAACAACCCTTTAGTATAGATGATAGAGTTTAGACCCTTTGTGCATCCAATAGTTAAGGATTGCCATAGGTAGGTATCTAACACCCTAGACACTTAGTTTTGCATTGGATATCACACAAGATGTGATGATATGGTGTAATAGATACAAGTATACTAGAATGAATTAGTAGCATTCACTCTAGTTAGTTGTTAAAGGTATGAGCCTTAGAATATCCAAGAGTAATGGATTACTTTGAAAGGTACCTAGAACCTTAAGCAACAAAGTGTTATAAGTACTAATCACTCTTGTGTTAGTTTCACTTGAGTGGAGTCAAGTTTGTGTGTTTAGTTCCTAATCGGGGGTGGTTGTGTACTAATTTCTCTAGTTAAGTAAGATCTCGTGCATTATTAGATACATAATAGGATGATCTATGACTCCAAAGTTTGTCATATTCATTGAGTATAGCAAAAACATGCTAAGCTCCTTATTTAGCAAAGTTGAGTTGGAGATGCATATAGGAAGAAAGTTACTTCCTTGAATACTAAGTTAAGTATGGAAGATCAAGTCGTTAGGTATTCCAAGAATTAGGAGTTACCTAAAATAGGTATTTGGAACCTTGAGCACTCTAATGTAACACAGGACACTACAGGTAGTGCAATAGCAAGGAGAGTCGGATGCAAATGAGAGAGGTATAAATTACTTATCTGGATGCACGAATTACTCAATTGTAGTAGAGTTGAGCTAAGTGTGCAAAGATCAGAGAGGTTCTCATTTAACTCCATAAGTTGAGTCAAAATGACACATTAGTTAAGATAGACTCTTTCACAATGATGAGTTGAGTCTATGAGCAAGTTTACAGTTAGTGAGGATGACAATTTTCCTCTGTCCCAGGTAGGACCAGAATGTGATAAGTTCACTCCCTACCTTGACAAGTGTTCGTGGAACCAGAGTTTCCTAGAATGAACAAGTAGAGGTAGGGTTAAATCGTCAGCTTTGCAGTTACAATTCAGTTGTATGGGCAATTGTCTATTGTTGTTGACATAAGTGATTGTATGAGTGGTTGCTTATGTTAATGGTATGTAGGCTATCGGTTTGGTTATACTATTAAGTATTGTGCAATTATTAGTTATAGTGGAGGAAACTCCTATGATAGTTATTATAGACAATATCATACGGTAGTATGTGCGATTGTATAATGTTGAGTTTAATTAAATTATGTATGCAGTTTACATTGTTTGATGCCATGAAATCAACGAATATTACTAAGAATTTTCATATTCTCACCTCTTTCTATTTTTCTATGGTTAAAGCAGATCAAGACTGTTCAAAGGGTAAGGAGATAAAGAAACAGAAGAACTAGTGTAGATTAGTTTTATTTGTTTCCTTTATAGACAAAGTTAATGTATTTATTTATATTAGCTAGAGAATATTTAAAGGTTGTATGTATAATTTCTTGCTGTTGTGGCAATTGATGTATACGTGTATAACTTTTTAGTTATGGCTCTCCATAATTATTTAAAAATGTTATGGATTAGTTGATGATTATATTAGAAGTAGCATATCGATTATTGTTTATCCAGGTATTTACTAGTTATACTAGGATATTGATATTAGGGTGTTACAATACTAGTGGGGACTCCATCTAACCTCACTATTTCCTGCAAATATAGTTGAGCTAGTCTATTTAAAGAAAAGTTGGTTCTAATGGGCAAAAAGTGGGCAGACTTGGTTAATCTATCCACAATCACCCATATGACATCAAAACCTTATTGAGTTATTGGTAACCCCATAACAAAGTCCATTGTAATACATTCCTACTTCCACTCTGGAACTATTAAGAATTGTAATGGTCCTAAAGGTTTCTGGTGTTCTATTTTGACCTTCTGACAAACTAGACACCTGGACATATAATTTACTATGTCTGTTTTCATTCCTGACCACCAAAACATTCTTTTAAGATCTTGGTACACTTTAGTCACCTTAGGATTAATGGTATATTTACTCTTATGTGCTTCATCCAAAATCTTCTCTCTAAGATCATTTTCTTTAGGAATGCAAATCCTATCTCCAAACATAATAGTTCCATCATTTGCTATACTAAACCCTTTAGGTCCACCTAACAAGATTTGCTCCCTAATTCTTCTTAAGTAATCATCTCTTTCCTGAGCATCCTTAATTTGAGTCCTGAAGTCACTAATGATATCCACTCTGCTCATGTAAAGACTATGTGGAGACATAGTTACATTTAGACTCAAATCACTAATTTTTTCTAAAAGATCTACTTCTTGAATCATCATCCAAGACACATGTAGAGATTTTCTATTAAGTGCATCAGCTACCACATTGCCTTTACTTGGATGATATTTCAATTCGAAGTCATAATCCTTGAGAAATTCCATCCATCGTCTTTGTCTCATATTTAACTCTTTTTTATCAAACAAATACTTTAAGCTCTTGTGGTCGCTAAAAACTTCAAACTGAACACCATAAAGGTAATGCCTCCAAATCTTCAAAGCAAGCACCACTGCTGCCAATTCCAAATCATGGGTGGGATAATTCTCTTCATGTGGCCTTAATTGTCTAGATGCATATGCAACTACCTTTCTGTTCTGCATAAGGACACAACCTAATCCCATTCTTGAAGCATCACAATATACTTTAAAACCTTCCTGAGGATCTGAAATCACTAAAACAGGTGTCATAGTTAGCTTCAACTTCAATTCCTGAAAACTATCCTCACAAGCTTGTGTCCAGACAAAAGGACTTCCTTTCCTAGTTAACCTAGTTAAAGGTAAAGCTAGTTGAGAAAATCCTTTTATGAACCTTCCATAATATCCGGCCAAAACCAAGAAGCTCCTAATTTCTATTGTTATTGTGGGTCTCTCCCATTGCAACACTGCTTTAACCTTACTAGGGTCAACAGACATTCCTTGCTTGGATATCACATGCCCTAAGAACTATACCTTTTCTAACCAAAATTCACATTTTGATAATTTAGTAAACAATTTCTTTTCCTTTAGGATTTCTAGAACGATCCTGAGATGTTCTTCATGCTCCTCAATTATCTTTGAATAAATGAGAATATCATCTATAAAGACAACCACAAACTTATCCAGGTAAGGTCTAAAAATTTTATTCATATAGTCCATAAACACAACTGGTGCATTGGTTAGACTAAAGGACATTATAAGATATTTATAATGTCCATAACGAGTCCTAAAGGCAGTTTTAGGAATATCTGATTCCCTAACTCTGATTTGATGGTATCCTGATCTCAAATCAATCTTTGAAAATAATGTTGCCTGTCTTAACTGATCTATCAAATCATCTATCCTAGGCAGCGGATACTTATTATTAATTATAACCTTATTCAATTGTTTGTAATCTATACACAACTGCATACTCCCATCCTTTTTTCTTTACCAGTAGCACTGGTGCTCCCTATGGTGAGACACTGGGTCGAATAAACTGTTTATCTAACAACTCTTCTATTTATTTTTTAAGTTTTACCAACTCTAAGGGAGACATCCTATATGGTGATATAGATATAGGCCCGATTTCTAGCACTAAATCTATATTAAACTCTATCTCTCTTATAGGTGGCAACTCAGAAACTTCCTTAGGAAAAACTTCTGGATGTTCCCTCACCACTGGTATCTCTTCTAAACTTTGTTCACCCTCAACATTCATGGAAAACATGAGAACATATCCCTGAGCTCCTTCTACTAAGTAATGGTTGACTTGTTTAGCATTTAAAAACACTAACTCATAAGAAACAGGTATAGGAGATTTATCTAACAAGAATATCAAAGTTTTATCTGAACAATTTAAAACAACATGGTTAGAAGACAACCAATCTATTCCCAAAATGATTTCAATATCAACAAGGGGTAAGCAAATAAGATCCACAAAGAAGATCCTATTTTCTATTTTAACACAATAGTTCAAACATATGGAAGAAGTAATTACAGGTTTTCTTGTTGGAGTGGATACTGATAAGATACTGGAGAGTTCAGACACAAGTAACTCCAACCTCTTCACACATTCATATGAAATAAATGAATGAGAAACTCTTGAATCATACAATACAATTAAAAGATTATCCTTAACTATATGCGTACCTTGAATGAGGTCAGGGGTTATAGTCGCCTTGATTATCCTTAATTATACACGTACCTTGAATGAGGTCAGGAGTTCTAGCCGCCTCCTTACCACTCAGAGTATAGATTCTTCCTCTGGCTTAAGGTCTCTGGTTTGATATGGCTTTCTATCTTTGTGGACAACTTTTAGCAAAGTGCACCTCCTGACTACAAACATAACATGCAATCTGACCGAGCAAACAAGGTCTTCCTCCATGATTTTTCCCATATTTAGGCCATTTGAAATCCCTAAATCCTACTTGCCCTGTTTGCACTTGTTTACCTTTGTCCTGTTGAAGCTTTGGTTGAAAAGCGCCTCCTTGAAATATGTCATCCCCTCTCTTCCTCTTTTAAAAACCCACGGTCTTTTGCTCTGTTTAAGGCTTAGACTCACTTGACTTTACAATCTTACACTTTTTGATTTAGGTGGGAAAATCCCTAATCTCTAGGGGCCTAACAAATCCCTTAATCTTATCTCTTAACCCAGACTCAAACTTAAGGCACCTCTAGTTTTCATCTGGATTCAACCAAAAATAAAAAGAGAACTTGGAAAGTTCATCAAACTTTGCTTCGTAATATGCTATAGACATATTTCCTTGCTTCAACTCAAGGAATTCTACTTTTTTATCATCTTGCACATTTTTTGGAAAATACTTGTCAAGAAAAGTTGTTCTAAATACTTCCCACGTCACCTGAGTACCCGCAACTTCTAATAATCTTCTGGAACTCTTCCACCAATTCTCCACTTCACCTTTTAACATAAAGGAAGTAAATGACACTTTTTGTTCATCGGCACATCCCATCACCTCAAATATCTTTTCCAACTCACTAAGTCACTCTTGGGCCTTAACTGGATCGGGCTTCTGCTCCAAATGATGGGGGATTCAACTTCCTAAACTCCAATAATTCGTGAAATTGCTAATTTTTTACTACTGCCACATCTTTAATTAGTGGATTCTGATTCTGTCCCATTCTCTCCATCATTCTAGTAGTAGCCTCAGTTTGCGCCCTCATTGCTTCCATCATCACTCTGACCATCTCAGACATATCATTATTATTTTCACTAGTAGCCCCGTGTTGTTCACTTAGGTGGTGCCATAATTTTCTGTTCACATGAAACAATACATATTGAGTTGATCATTCTCAATATCATGTAACAGTATGTCAGTAACTATTAACAACCAATCCTAAAGCAAGTCATGTAACACAATTTAAATATCTCCAATAAGAGATAAAAGAATGCATAACTTAAATCATTTAAACATGCCCTAAAGCATAGTCAGTCCATTCCCTGGCACGATAGGATGAACTGCTCTGATACCAAAATGTAACACCCTAAAACTACCACTGTGTATATCATCAATATACTCAGATAAATAGCATCAGGATAGTTAGTTCTAAATCTAAACGTGAATATCAACATGTATTGTAATTATCAGTGTATAAATATATAGAGCCTTTAATAACAGTAAAGAGATCAAGATAATTTTACACAACTGAAAACTTGATCTTTACTATGAAATTACAAAATATGTCTGAGATATACACATAACTATAACAAGTCATAAATGTATAAAAACAACACTAGTAAACTAAATACATTAGTATCATATAAACAAAATAGCAAACTAGGACTTCATTGTCCTTCCTTGCTCCTGCCAAGCTGATTTGCTAGATTTATCATGGAAACAGAAAATTGGGATGAGAATGATAATTCTAAGTAGTAATTTTAAAACATGGCATCATCATAAATCCATCTACTTCAAGAAAAAACCAGTTCATACATGTAAGAAAAACAATTGGAAAGGTGGCACAAGCCAAAATTTTGTCATTTCCTTTCTTGAAGCAGATAACCAATTTAATTTAAATAAAATAACTTCGATCAATTACATAACATCACAGTTTAAATTAGAACATTTAATTATCATATTAAATAGGTAACCATTAAACTTACATACCCTTTTCACACAAAACAAGACAATTACCTATACAATTATCAAATTATGTAGTACATGATTATGCAATGCATGATATTGCATGAATATGCCTAATATGTGCCCTAAAATGCTTGTGATATAATTTTACAAAACAATTTTGTTTTAGAAAAATACATGTTATTTGACTATTTCCAAGAAGCCCTTTTGTTCCAAGAAGCCCTTTTGTTCCTTGTATGATTTTTCTATGCAGGCAGGACGCCCTTTTGTTCTTTTGACTACCAACATTTTTAACATAACACTTGGCGCCTAGGCGTGACCCTCTCTATCTCAACCATGCTTAGACGTGGTTCAGTGGCACCTAGGCGCGACCTGCACCAGAAAAAATCTGTAGAAACGTGATTTCTACATTCTCTTGATTCCAACCAATTTTCAATCACCAAAATCAATATTCAAGCATCAATAATGAACTACAAACCTCTTATAACCCTCAAACAGCCACTTAACTTAATTAAACATAAATTAGGGCACTCAATCATGAATCCAAAACTCATTTTCAATCTTTTAAACATAAAAATACAAGTGGAATCAAGAGGCTCGATGATAACACAACAAGAGTTATATTCAATCTTAAAACTCAAGAATGATCAAGATTAACTTAAACTCATAGCAAACTCATTTTTGGATTCAACAAATAAGATGAAAGAAAAGGAAGATGGTGAATGGAAGAAAGTTTCCCCTACCTCAAGCTTTGCCTTTTCCCTTTTCTTTTCTTTACTTTTCCTCATCTCCTTCTCCTTCTTTTCTCTCTTCTCTTCCTCTGCTAGCTACCTTTTGATTTCTCCTTTCTTTGTTTTCTAGAATTGTCATTGAGAGAGTGAGAGAAAGCTTTAACAAAAGTCAAATAAAGGATGAGTTTAAATGACTTTTGTATAAGTTACTAAAAATTTGTATCTCTTAGGAACACTTTGATTCTACTAAATCAAGTTTTCTAACCTCCAACGATACTAAAATAAATTCTATGATCCACCTAATTTTTAATTTCTTAATTTTCATAATTTTCCATATCTATTACAGGTCAATTCAGTATTAAAACATACAACAATGTGCTTAAAAATACTAAATCAAGTCAGTTTGTCGTGAAACTTTAACTACACCTTATTTCATACATTTGTGACTTAGAAATAAATTTTTCATATTTTTTCCCTTCTCTAAGTAATTTATACTATTTTCATGAGTTAAAATAGTCATTTTGCACGTTCTATATTGTGGCAAAGTGCCTAAATTAACTCAGAAGATCACAAAATTGCTTGGACATTTTAAACACATATTATAACTCATTTTTGTCCATAAACATTACTAACATGTTAAAGAGGATGTTACACAAACCCACCACACCACCTCCATAACCATCTCACCACATTCATCAACCTCAAACACCCACTACCGTCCACCCATCAACCTCGACCCGCCAACCCGGAGCACCATCCTAATAACTGCTGAGTTTACCAAATTTAAATCAATTTATAACTGAATTACTAAAACTACTTGCAGTATAAGGTAACACCAGGACGAGCCCGTAGATCACTCTAATTATGAAGTCAGATTAAGAGGTTAATAAACAGGGGGGAAGGAGTTTGTGAAATTAACAACAAAAATATAAAGCAATTAAAGAAGAAAAAACAGAATTAAGAAGCAACCAATCCAAGAGAATTAACAAATCTTGATTTTAATTCATCCTTGATTTTTATAGATCCATTCAATTATCAACTGAATCCTCGGTTTTAGATCATATCAAGATGCCTCTCAATGATCCACAAATCTTCTACTAGAAATGCTTCCAGAATTTAATTAATTAAGGTTAGACAAATTAAGAATTCATCCAAAACTCAAATCAACTTAAAAACCAAGATCCAACCTAGTTAAACATTTCATCAAACACCTTTGAAGCATTGTTTAACCTCTGAATTCATATATTGGCATATGGTAATTATGCAATTAACATATGCAAATTCCAATCAAGTTAAGCATTAAATCAGAATTTAAATAAGAGAAGAATAAGAAGAGAAACTTGATTAATAATTAAATGTAGAACAATTAAAATAGAATCTCAAGATTAAGTATTGATAATCACATATTTTATACATTAATAAACCTCTATTTTTAATCATTTACACTCTCCATATACTTAATTGATTAAGCTTGGTCATGATTTGTAAGTTCGGGTTCAAATTAGGCTTAATTGATATTTTCCAGCGTTGTTGAGATTTTACATTGTTTCTGTATTTTGACCATATCTTGAGTTCTAGATGTCTAGAAATTATGAATTTTACCTTGTAGGAAAGCTGAGAAAAGCTCTAAAACTTTGATGAGAGCGCGAAGTCTCAATCAAACATATAGTAGAGCTAATTAGGCCTGGAAATCAAAAAATGATTTTTTTCACTAGAACCCGAGCAGTGTGCACTAATCAGGGTATAACTTGGGTTATATGAGTCGCATTGAGCTGAAACTGGTGTCATTTGAAAGTTAAGACCTAAATCTATAACTTTCATGAAGAATATAAGAGCCAGTTCGGATGGCTTGGAGGCCATATTGGGCTTGTAAGTCATAATAGAGGAACTGTAGTTGGGCCTGAGCAGTGTACAGTGATTAGGCTGGAATTTGAGTTGTAGGAGTTGTATGGAGATGAAATTGGTGGATTGGAAAGATAAGACAAAATCCTTCAACTTTCTTGAAGATCACTTTTCCAGAAAATGACGTTTTAACAGAGTTATAATCGTGTGAAGATAGTTGAATTAGTTGGTACGAGTGGAGAGACAAGCATCATTAATTATCTACCTACTCTTTAATCATCCACCTACTAAATAATCATCTACCCACTCAATAATCATCCACCCACTCAATAATCATCCACTCACTCATTAATTAACTCCATTGTTACTTTCCACTCATCCACCCATCATCTACCTACTCATTAAATAACTCCATTGTCATTTTCACTCATCCACCCATCATTTACCCACTTATTAAATAACTTCATTGTCATTTTGTACTCCTCAAGCTCTATATAAAGGAGCATTGACTTGTCATTTTTGGAATCTTAGCTTAGATTATGCTATTGTGTTATTTGTTTCTCTTGTTGTAGTTTTCTTTGTTTTAAATTGAAGTTATGTTCATCTTTTTCTTTTTCTCTCTTTCTTTCTTCTTGTTCATGAGTAACTAATCTTCATCTTGCTTAGGTGAAAGGATGAAGCTTTTGGAAATAAAAATAAGGTTAGATTAATTTCTTTCTTGTACTTAAATGACATATTATCAAGTGGTCATTGTATGTGTTGTATTTTATTTCCAATCAATTTAGAAATCTTCCTTGTAAAGTGGAGTTCTTGATTCATTGTAGACAAGTGGTTTGGCACAATGAATACTTGAACCCATTTACAAGTGTTGGTGTTGCTAAATGATTAAAGAAACCATAATATAACTACGTATATAATTCTAAATGGACTTTGAATGTTTGTTTTTCCGATTGGAACCTCCATTGTGTGTGGATTTCAATTGAGTTATAAAAAAATAATTAATCTTGTCATTAATTTATTACCAAAAGTGGATCTTCTAACCTAAGCAAGTTCTTTTTTTAATTGTGAACAAGTTTTATTATCTTTATTGTGGTGACAAATCAATTCCCTACCTCAAAGAATTTTTCTTCATCAATTCCCTGTAGATAGACCTCGAACTCCCAATAAATTTACTACTTAAGACAACTTGCACTTGGGTTTGCATCCTTTAATCTACATCAAGTTTTTGGTGCCGTTGTCAGGGACTTGATTTTAAGTTTTAATTTATTGATGTTCTCTTTCTTTAAGTAAACTTCACCATTTGGTATATTCTTTTTCTACTCTTTTAACTTTCTAACTTTCTAACTTACTGACTTACTAACTTACTAACTTTCTAACTTATTGACCTACTAACTTATTTATGTCATTTATTTATGCTTTCTGACTTTTTTAATTTATTTCATTTATTTTTGCTTTCTGACTTACTAACTTACTAATTTGTTTATTTATGTAATTTATTTTTACTTTTTGACTTACTAACTTGTACATTATTTTTTATTTTAAGTCATTTATTTATTGTTAATATTTTAATGGCTTGTGTAAACCGCTGACTTGTACATTATTTTTTATTTTAAGTCATTTATTTATGCTTAATTGGTATTGTGATTGAAATTCTGGTCGTTTGGTTAAAATTAATCCTGGTACTTTATATATTGATTTGTTTGAATCACAATCACACATAATTGACACAATGGCTGAAAATGAAAGTGTACATGATGAACATGAAAATCAACCGCTGCGAACTAATCGTGAATATTTGCAACCACTTCGAAATTCTAGTCCATCATGTTTTATATTTCCACTCAATGCCAACAATTTTAGATTTAAGCCAGGTATGATTTCTTTACTTCCTAATTTCCATGGTTTAGAATCTGAAAGCCCATATTTATATCTAAAAGAATTTGAGGAAATATGTATCACTTTCAATTATCAAAATTGCACTAAAGATATTGTTAAACTTAAATTGTTTCCTTTCTCTTTGAAAGATAAAGCAAAAACTTGGCTTAACGCTTTGAAACTAAGATCAATTGGCACATGGCAAGAAATGTAAAGTGAGTTCTTAAAGAAATTTTTTCTAACACATAAACCAATGCTTTAAAAAGACAAATCCAAAATTTTTTTCAAAATTCAAATGAAGCATATTTTCAATGTTGGGAACGTTTTAAAGACTTGTTAAATTCTTGCCCTCATCATGGTTTTGAAAAATGGCACACTATAATCTTCTTTTATGAATGCTTAACACTTGAAATCAAACAATTAGTGGAAACAATGTGCAATAGTGAGTTTCTTGATAAAGAACCTGAAGAAGCTTTAGTATATTTAGACCATTTGGCTGAGAATTCTCAATCTTGACATGGTACTAATCCTTCTGAAAATTCAGTTAGATCTAACCTTGTAAGTAAATGAAAATACCACCTTAGTCAAGAAGAAGATCTAAATGCTAGGGTCGCCAGTTTGCCTACAAAGGTTGAAGCCATAGAATTAGGAAAAACAAAAGAAATCAAATCTGTGCAAAATGAAGAAATTTGTGGCATTTGTGATGACTTAGGACACTCAACACATGAATGTCCTAAGATTCCTGTTTTTAAAGAAGTTGTACATGGGCGAGTAAATGCAATGAATAATTTTAAAAAGCCATTTACTCCTTCTTTTTTAGATTCATACAATCTGAGATAGAGAAATCACCCGAACTTCAGCTGGAAGAATAATAATCAAGCACAATTTATGCAACCACTGCCTCCTCAGGAACAACAAGACTCTCAAAATTCTCAAGGATATGCACCTTATGTCCCACCATATAGGAAAAACCTTGAAGAAACAATGCATGCATTCATAGAAAAGTAAGTGGTTATTGATAAACAAAACACTCAAACCATAATTATCATAAAAGAAACTCTTGCTAAACTTTCTTCTGCACTCACAATTCACGAGAAAGGAAATTTTTCTTCTCAACCACAACCAAATCCCAAGGGTCAGTACAGTCTAAATGAGGGAAGTTCAGAAAATCAACAAATGGATCAAGTCAAGTCTGTAATAACTCTTAGGAGTGGAAAGGTTGTTGAAAAACAAATTCTCGAACTTTGTTAGAGAGATGACGAACCAATTCCCCAAGAAAATGAAGAAGTTAACCAAAAAGAGACTAAACTCTCGCTTGCACCCCCATTTCCTCAAGCATTAAATAATTCAAGGAAATTGAACCATAACACTGAAATTTTTTGAAATTTTGAAACAAGTGAAGGTCAATATTCCTTTGTTAGATGCTATCAAATATATACCTTCTTATGCCAAATATTTGAAGGACTTGTGCATTGTTAAAAGGAAACTGAATGTGAAAAAGAAAGCCTTTTTGGCTGAATAGGTAAGCTCCATTCTTCAGAATAATAATGCCTTGAAATATAAAAACTCTGATTGTCCTACAGTTTCATGCATTATTAGAGAATATAAAATTGAAAAAGCTTTACTTGATCTTGGTGCTAGTGTCAATTTGCTTCCATATTCAGTTTATCAGCAACTCAACTTGGGTGAATTAAAACTAACTTCTGTAACTCTTCTACTTGCCAATAAATCAATTAAAATTCCAAGAGGAATAGTGGAAAATGTGTTAGTACAAGTTAATAAATTCATATATCCTGTGAATTTTATTGTCTTGATACTGAACCTATGGTTGATAGTTGCAGGTCAATTCCTGTTATTTTAGGCCGTCCATTTTTAGCAACATCTAATGCTTTGATAAATTGCAGAAATAGAGTAGTGAAGCTAACATTTGGAAATATGACACTGGAGCTCAATGTTTTTAACATGTGCAAGCAACCACAGGAAGTCCTTGATGAAAAGGAGGAAGTTGAATGAATTGAAGTCATCGTAGATGATCATCTTCAAATAAGGAGTTCTTCTGACCCATTAGAAATTTGTTTAATCAATTCATTTGATTCTGACATGCAATTAGATTATGATATTTCTGAAATATGTTCTTTACTTGATTGTACACAGGTAATGGAGTACAAGGGATAGAAGTCAAGATTTGAAGAGTTAAAACCCATGAATGATAATACCCATGAAGAAATGCCCACACTAGAACTAAAGTCATTACCTGCTGGGTTGAAGTACACATTTTTAGGAGAACAGCAAAGCTTTCCAGTGGTAATTTCCTCGTCCATTACTGAAGAACAAGAAGGTATGTTAATAGAAGTACTTAAAAGGTATAAAAGTGTAATTGGATGGACATTAAAGGACATAAAAGATATTAATCCATTAATATGTACACATAGAATACATTTAAAGGATAACGCTAAAACATCTCAACAACCTCAAAGAAGATTAAATCCACACATGAAAGATGTAGTTAGAGCTGAAGTTCTTAAATTACTTAATGTTGGAATTATCTATCCTATCTCTAATAGTAGTGGGTAAGCCCTACACAAGTTCTGCCTAAGAAATCTGGAATAACAGTGGTTGAAAATGATAAAGGTGAATTAATACCTACGTGAGTCTCATCCAGTTGACGTATGTGTATTGATTTTAGAAAATTACATGCTGCTATTAGGAAATATCATTTCCCCTTGCCATTTCTTGATCAAATTCTGGAAAGGATAACAGGACATCCATACTACTGTTTTCTTGATGGTTATTCGGGTTATAATCAAATACCAATTGCATTGGAGGATCAAGAAAATACCACTTTTACATGCTCATTTGGTACTTTTGCATATAGAAGAATGTCTTTTGGCCTTTGTAATGCTCTGGTAACATTCCAAATATGTATGTTAAGTATTTTTAATGACATGATTAAGCATTATTTAGAGGTTTTCATGGATGACCTAATAGTTTTTGGAAATTCATTTAAAAATTGTCTTGATAATTTGGAAAAAATTCTTAAAAGATGTGAAGAAAAAATATTTGTGCTAAACTGGGAAAAATGTCATTACATGGTTACCTCAGGAATAGTGTTAGGTCATGTGATATCTTCTAAAGGGATTAAAGTTGATAATGCTAAAGTTGAATTAATTGCCCATTTTCCTTCCCCAAAAACAGTCAGAGAAGTTCGTTCCTTTTTAGGACATGCAGGATTTTACAGAAGATTCGTAAATGACTTTAGTGTCATATCTAGACCATTATGTAATCTTCTATTGAAAGATACATTGTAACACCCCTTTGGAGGATGTCACACATAAAAGAAAATAAAAGAAATAGAAATAAAATCTACCCAAGTTGTGAAACATTTGTTAAATATTATTACGGGTTGTAAAATAATTCCTGATAGACAGAAATGTGTAATAAAAAGATAATGCGGAAAATACGAAATAAAAAAAAACATCATCACTAATAATATACATATGATTAAGTTATAAACTGTACAAATAATTTACAACTAAGACTATAACTATTTAAACAAAAACAAGTAAAGAAAGCAATAAAAGAGTTAATATATACGTACATACGTTGACGCGCCTAAAAAACATCATGGTTATCTAATCCTCGGATGGATCACTCTCGGTCGAAAATGATCATCGGGAGATAGATATCCGGATGTCTCGACACACGGCGATAACGGGATCGCGCGGTCGATACGATACTTATCTCACTAGGCTCGGGGTTTTCAAGCACCCCAATAACGCCTAATGGATAAGGGTAACTCTAAGTGCGAAATAATGTCGTCGTCGCAATCGGATCTCCATCAAACCGATGACGTAGAATCACGGTCATACGTCCAAAGATAGGTAACGAAGCACGATCTCCTCGTAAATGCCAAGCCGAGATCACCTCCATGAAATACCAGCTCTATGAATCCCAAAAATGCTGGCGTCGCCATCCCACACAATCAATCCAGAGGATATGGATGATCGGATGGTTCTTGATCGTAAAACTGATCGTCGGCTTGCTGACCTTCCTCTTCCTCAGGATACACAATCTCAAGAGGTTGTTCCTCTTCTTCCTCTTCAAACTCTTTACCGTATAAAATAAATAGACAAGAGACACATACAATAAAGAGGTAAGACAACATAAAATCATCGCAACATGGCCAATAAGAAGACGACAATTAACAACTACACAGTTCATACAATACGAAAAGCTATAACAGTAAAACATATTAGATATCCTAGTGTTTCAAAACATCATCGACATAACGCAAATAAAGAAAATCACACAGATAAATCAATCTCACAGATAAAATAAGATAAGAAACGGACAACTAATATAAGAATTATCAGATAAATATAAATAGAGAAAATATAAAAAAACATCCAAGGTATTACCAGATAAAGAAAAATAGAGAAAAATGGAATATTATCCAAGATATAATCAAATACACCAAAACACAACCCTACTCCATGGAGCTAAACCCAAACAGATATCAGAGAGAATGACTTGCAAAATCTATTAGTACCACGGCTGCCCAACCAACTATTACGCGGTCACACGTTGCGTCAATAGCCTACGACACTTTGGGAATCCACCATCCAGGCGTAGTATAGTTCACGGTCTCCGTTGTGGCACTATAGGCAATGTACTACTAGACTTTACAAACCTCGATTAAATATAGTGAATGTCGAGTACATTAGTGTGCTATCGGTTTACCACGGCCCAAATGGAGCTACCAACTCATCCCCACATGTGGGATCCCGTACACTAAAGTCTCCAAGTTCATTAGAACAATAAACCTCACTACATTTATCGCATCGACAACACGATGTGATTCGTCTCGTCAACCAAAACACCAAAAATTGGTATAAAGACAAAACATAATTCCAAATATATGAAATTACAAAAATGCCCTTAAGATAAAAATATGCCCTCAATGGCAAAAAGCACATGCGGGTTCACTTTTTCCCGTCAAAAAATAACCTCAAAAGCACAGACGGGTTCACATTTTCCCGACAAATAAAAATAAATATAGTAACGGTCAATCGCGTAGAAATTTTATCGCGTTTTTGAAATCTCGTCGTTTTTACAAACGTTTAAAAATCGGGTAAAGATATTTTTCTGTTTTTAAAATCGCGTAGCATTTTTAATACGTTTTCTCAATCGCGTAGGATTTTTAAATCATTTTCTTATTCGAATGCCTTTAAAATTACTTGTTTAAACAGATAGAAATAGTACTTAGTACATTTAAACTACGTTGAATAATTTTTCATACCGCATACTGTCATTAGGATATTGTTACTATCTTATAGGTTCATTTTTACTAAAAATTGACAGTATTTTGTTTATAAACTTATAATAATGGTTTTCTAAATTTTCCATAAAATTTCTGTTTACCTAATTTTTAACCATTTCATTAAATTCTTTTTGAAATCTCTAACATGCTTCAAAACCAAAAGTGAGCTATATGTTAGAAAATTTCTTAATATTACTGTATTTCCTTCCTAATGATAAAATCACTAATTTTAATCCTTTAAACTTAATTCTACTCAATTTGTTTCTTCAAAAATCATCATAGAAAATTTCCCTTAACTTGTATTGTCTCTTTTTAATTGAAAAAGGTTTGGAATCAAGTTTTAAAAATCATAATTACCTATAGTGGCATGTTGGCCGAATTTTATAAAACTTTCTCATTTGATTTCTAAATCATGTCAAAGGTATTATCTTATCTAAGTTCATTAAATCATGTTATAAAGTAGTGATTTTAAATCAAATAAATCCTTTAGGCATGTTGGCCCAAAATTTACTAAATCTTTACCAATTGATTTCTAAATTCCTTTTCTTGGATCAAAACAATTTGAAACCTTCTTATTTCTCCTAATTAATTAAGTTGCACTTTAGAAAAAATGAAGAGAACATTTTGGTCCTCACACTTGGTCATTGCCGTGAGCTATTGGATTGTGTTCTTTGGAACACTCATGCAAATTTACACATGTTATTCACATCCTATATTTTATCATACAATCCTAACACATGCATTATATTTCTAACACATACAAAATATTTCTAACACATGCAAAATATTTCTAACACATAAAACCTAATTTAAAGCTTATAGACATACAATCAAAAGCTAATAGACATGCAAAATTATTACAATCACCAAACAAGAAAGCTACTAACACATAACACTTAAGCTACTAGCAACCACAAAAATTAATAAATACACATCAATAAACACACCACAACCGAATCCTTATGGATTCTACAAACAACCCATCTTCTTACCACCATCAAGGGATGATAAGAATTGTCTTCCTCTTACCTTAAATGAAGACAAAAGCTTGCTTTCACACCTCCTAGGTCACGGTTTTCACCACCAAAAATACCTAGAAATCTCAAACAAAACCTACATGTTACTAACCATGAAAAAGAAGCTAAACCATGGAAAAATCATGGCTTAGAACTTTGAAAAAGAAGAGAGAAAAGAAAAGCATGAAATTTCACCTTCTAGGTAAAACTTTCAAGGTTGGTTTCCAAGCCCTAGATGGAAGAATTTGAAGAAACTTCCAACTACAAAGGTTCTTAGAATGGTGTTTAGGTTAAGGAAACTTGGTTGGAAAAAATTTTGGATGGTTGGAGTGTTAGGAAATGAGCTTGGCGAATATGGTGAAGAAAATGGACAAGAATGGTGGCTAGGGTTCTTGATGAGAGAGAAGAGAGAAAAGTGATGAAGATGAAAGTGATTTTTGGTCTCCTAAGGCCTCTTGGCCGTGAACATCAAGTGGGGTGCAAGGTGGGCACCTTGCTTGGCTTCATCCAAGCCATTGGATGAATCAAAGGCCAAGATCAAGCCTTGGTGAGCAAGCTTGATTCCCATTGGTTGGTTCCTAGGTGACTCACATGCTTTGAGTCACACAAAGTATTAAATGCTCTGGTCAGTCGAGTCACTGATCGGAAAGTTCTACGACTTACGGTAATTAATTAAGTTACCGATCTAACCGTTACGCTAATTGTGGGTCCCGCAAAATATTTCCTGTCCACTTTGTCACTAAATTATCTTGACCGATAAAATAATATTATAATAATATAAAATTATTTTATTTGTGATTAAATCCTAAAAATTAAAAGATTATTTTTAGTCTCATTCAGAATCGGGTTAAGTAAGATCCCTCAATTCTAAATAATAAAATAAGATTTCCCTGGCCCTAAAAATATTATTTTCCTGTCTCGAGCAAATCACACAAAAAGTCCATAAAAATTCACAGACAAAGTATTTTCGGGTATTAAATCAAGAAGAAAACAATTAAAAACAGACAAAAACAAATAAAACAAGACGTTCGGGACGTAACGGTCATTTTCTCATTTTTTCCCACAACGTAGGTAATCGCCCAAAACGTTCAAATAAAATATCCAAAGCAGATATATATAGTCAGTATATCTTTCGAAAAAATTAATACAAAGAGCTCGAGAAAAATTTTTATTTTACCGTCTCGAAGCAAACTACGTAAAACGATCAAATAAAATTTGAGCCAGTATTATCGTAGTTGTTTTCATACAAAAATCGAGAACAGAAAAAATAGGGACACAACGGTCATTCATACAAAAGCATGAAAAACAGAAAACAGTACATTCAGAATATTTTCTAAAAATTGGGGCGTTACAACTCTCCCCAACAAATAAAAATTTCGTCCTCGAAATTCGACGCTCATCCAAATAAATGAGGATACTGATCCTTCATTTTATCTTCTAGTTCCCAGGTAGCTTCACCCGTCATATCATTCCATATGACTTTCACTAGCTCGATCATCTTCCCTCGAAGCTGCTTTACCTTTCTGTCCTCTATCCTGACAGGTAAAGTTTCGTAAGTCAAATTCTCCTTTAACTGCACGTCATCTGACTGTATAACATGTGTCGGATCTGGTATATACTTCCGTAACTGAGACACATGAAACACGTCGTGCAAATTGGATAGAAAAGGCGGCAAAGCAATCTGATATGCTACAGGACCAATACGTCGGATAATCTGATATGGTCCAATGAATTTAGGAGTAAGCTTCTTAGACTTAATTACTCTTCCGACACCAGTCGTAGGAGTAACTCTCAGAAACACATGCTCACCCTCCTAAAACTCAAGAGGTCGTCTTCGCTCATCCGCGTAACTCTTTTGTCTGCTTTGCGTCGTTCTCATCTTTTCTTGTATCATCTTGACCTTATCCGTAGTTTGTTGTACAAGCTCCGGTCCAACAGTCATACTTTCTCCATCTTGATACCAGCATAGCGGCATTCGACATCGTCTTCCATACAATGCTTCATAAGGTGCCATTCCGATGCTTGCGTGAAAACTATTATTGTAGGTGAATTCTATCAAAGATAAAAATTCATCCCAACTTCCCCGTTGTTCCAAAACACAAGCACGCAATAAATCCTCCAAGGACTGTATAGTTCTTTCTGTCTGACCGTCAGTCTGCGGATGATACGCTGAACTCAGTCGTAACTTAGTTCCCATAGCTTCTTGTAGACTTCGCCAAAATCTTGACGTAAACCTCGGATCACGATCAGAAATTATACTTGTCGGTACACCATGTAGTCTGACAATTTCACTGATGTACAACTGGGTTAATCTTTCCAATGAATATTTGATATTAATTGGTAAGAAATGAGCCGATTTCGTAAGTCTATCAACTATAACCCATATTGCATCATGACCTCTCCTTGTCTTCGGCAAACCAGTAACGAAATCCATAGAAATGCTATCCCATTTCCATTCTGGAATCGATAATGGTTGCAACATCCCAGCTGGTCTTTGGTGTTCAACTTTCGACTTTTGACAAACTAGGCAAGTTGACACGCATCTAACCACATCACCCTTCATTCCATGCCACCAAAATAACTTCTTCAAGTCTTGGTACATTTTTGTTATGCCTGGATGCATACTCAATAGACTAGTATGGGCATGTTTCACAATATATCTTCTCAGTTCTCGATTACGAGGAACACAGACTCTACCCCGAAATCTCAGAATTCCATCAGTTCCTTCCTTAAACTCTAGTGTCTCACCTTGTTTCATTTGCTCCCTTATTCCTTGCAAAAATTTATCGGCATTTTGCTTTTCCTTTATGTCTTCCATCAACTCGCTCGAGATAGTAACCATGCTAATACAGATCTTCCCCGGTTTCAACTCAACAAATGACCACTCATCTCTAAACTGTTCAATGAGCTCCTTTTCTTTAATCATTAGCGCAGAAACACTAATAATCTTCCTGCTCAAGGCATCGGCCACGACATTCGCCTTACCAGGGTGGTACAAAAGCTGAAAATCATAATCGTTCAGAAATTCTAACCATCTTCGCTGTCTCATATTCAGCTCCTTCTGGTCGTACAAGTACTTCAAACTCTTGTGATCACTGAAGATGTTGAACGTTGCTCCATAGAGAAAGTGTCTCCATATCTTCAAAGCAAAAACTACCGCAGCCAATTCCAAATCATGCGTAGGATAATTCTTTTCATGAACCATCAATTGTCGAGAAGCATATGCCACCACGTTCCGATCTTGCATCAACACGCATCCTAGCCCTTGATAAGAAGCGTCACAATACACATCGAAAGATTTCGTCGAATCTGGTAGGATCAACACCGGCACAGTTGTTAACCTCTTCTTCAACTCTTGAAAACTGGCTTCACGCTCTTCCGTCCATTCAAAAGCTTGACTTTTCCTCGTCAGTTGTGTAAGCGGTCCAGCAATCTTGGAAAAACCTTCGATAAATCTCCGATAATAACCAAGCAAGTCCAACAAAACTTCGAACTTTATTACTGTCTTAGGTCTCTCCCACCGTAAAAACAGTCTCCACTTTCGATGGGTCCACCGCAATACCTTCTTTAGAAACTACGTGACCAAGAAATTGAACTTCTTCCAACCAGAACTCACACTTAGACAACTTCGCATACAACTGCTTTTCCCTCAAAATCTGAAGAACAACACTCAGATGTTCAGCATGCTCTTCCTTCGATTGAGAATAGATCAGAATGTCATCGATAAAGACAACGACAAATCTGTCTAAATATGGACGAAATATCCTGTTCATATAATCCATAAATATGGCAGGAGCATTCGTCACCCCGAATGGCATTACCTGATACTCATAATGTCCATAACGAGTTCGAAAAGCAGTTTTCGGCACATCTTCCCCTTTTACACGAATCTGGTGATAGCCTGATCGCAGATCTATCTTGGAAAATATCACAGCTCCTCTCAATTGATCCATCAAATCGTCGATTCTTGGAAGCGGATATTTATTCTTGATAGTCACCTTGTTCAACTGCCGATAGTCCACACAAAGTCGTGATGTTCCATCCTTTTTCTTGACCAAAAGTACAGGTGCACCCCATGGGGAAACGCTAGGTCGTACAAATTCTTTTTCCAACAGTTCCACCAATTGCTTTTTCAGGCTCCTCCAACTCTACGGCGACATACGATATGGTGCAATTGAGATAGGACCTCATTCCCGTACTAAATCAATTGAAAACTCGATCTCTCGCTCAAAGCAGAAACCAGTACATCTTCGGGAAAAACATCCTAGGAAAATCGTTGACAACAGGAATAGTATTCACATCCTTCTCATTCTTAACTTCTAGAGAAGACAATACCGTATATCCCTCGCTCCATTTCTCAACAAAGACTTGACCTTAACAAGCAGTTAAGAATCCAGACTCTTCTTCCTTTGGAAAAACTATAGTTTTCTTCGCACAATCTATGAGAATATGGTTAGAACATAACCAGTCCATCCCTAAGATTACATCTATCTCAATGAGAGGCAAACAAATCAAATCAACCAAAAACAAACGGTCCTTCACAACAATTGGACAATCCAAACAGATCTTAGAAGTAACTACAGGTTTAGCAGTTGGCGTAGATACATTCAACATAACATTCAGAGAAGATATAGGCAACTTCAACCTTTCTACACAATCATATGCAATAAACGAGTGTGTAGCACCCGAGTCATACAATACAGTCAGAAGATTACCTCCAATGTCTCCTTCTCCCTGAATAAGATCATCAGACTTAGAAATCTCAGATCCCATCATTGTATACACTCGTCCTCCAGATCTCGGCTGAGTACTTCCAGACTTCTGCTGATTAGCTTTAACATACCGAACAACAGGTTTTCTCTCCGGCTGTGGACAATCCTTTGATATGTGCCCAGGTTGCTTACAATTGAAACAAACTGTACCTTTAACTGTACACTCGGGAGAAATATGACCTTTCTTCCCGCACTTAAAACATGTTGGCGTAAACGCCACCCTCTGTCCAGCCTCCACTACCACTTGCACCTCCACTAACGGATGGTCGTTGAGATTGACTTCCGTTGGCTGGTATACGGCTTCGCTGAAACCGATTTGCATTACCACCTCCACCTCTCTCGGAACCTTGTCGGTCCAAAATTCCGATTCCTTTGATCTCTAGATGGCTCTAACTCCTCAAGTCGAGCACAAGCATCCACCAAAGCATGAAACTGAGTCATCCTCAAAGATACCACTCCTCGTTTCAGTTCCACCCTTAAACCCGATTCAAACTTCCTGCATCTCCACACATCATCTTGTCGTGTCTGAGCATAATCTGAGAATTGAGACAAACTCTCAAATTTTGTGGCATACTCATTCACCGTCATATTCCCCTGTCGCAAACCAAGAAATTCCATTTCCTTGGCATGCCTAGCACTTGCAGGAAAATATTTATCCAGAAAAGTATTAGAAAACACTTCCCAGGTGATCTCAGTCCCTTCTGCTTGCAATACTCGGCGGATTCCTCTCCACCAATGTTCTGCATCTCCTCTCAGCATGAAGACAACATAAGTTACTTTCTTTTCATCGGTACATCTCATCCCCTCAAAGATTCTCTCTAAATCTTGCATCCATTGACTCGCTTTCTCCGGATCCACCTCGCCTCTAAATTGTGGCGGATTATGGCGCCTAAATTCGATAAATTTAGGGCATCACCAGTAGCATCTTCTTTGTTGGGCGCTCTCAAATTTTGCTGAGTAATCACTTCAGCCATCTGCCGCATAGCCTCAGCAGCAACCAACATCGGGTCCTCATCACGATTTACGTTAGCACGTCCTCTACCTCTACCAGCCATCTTCTTTCTTCAAACATAACAAAACAAAATTAGATACATCCTTCTAGATATTTCCGAAAGGATATAAATCAAAAAGATCACAGAGAATCACACAGCACAAACAAAAACAGACCCAACCACAACCCCAAAAGACTCTAACTTGGGCTCTGATACCAACTAATGTAACACCCCTTTGGAGGATGTCACACATAAAAGAAAATAAAAGAAATAGAAATAAAATCTACCCAAGTTGTGAAACATTTGTTAAATATTATTACGGGTTGTAAAATAATTCCTGATAGATTTAAATGTGTAATAAAAAGATAATGCGAAAAATACGAAATAAAAAAAAACATCATCACTAATAATATACATATGATTAAGTTATAAACTGTACACAAATAATTTACAACTAAGACTACAACTATTTAAACAAAAACAAGAAAGAAAGCAATAAAAGAGTTAATATATACAGACATACGCTGACGCGCCCAAAAAACATCATGGTTATCTAATCCTCAGATGGATCACTCTCAGTCTGAAAATGATCATCGGGAGATAGATATCCCGGATGTCTCGACACACGGCGATAACGGGATCGCGCAGTCGATACGATACTTATCTCACTAGGCTTAGGGTTTTCAGCACCCCAATAACGCCTAATGGATAAGGGTAACTCTAAGTGCAGAAATAATGTCGTCGTCGCAATCGGATCTCCATCAAACTGATGACGTAGAATCACGGTCATACGTCCAGCATAGGTAACAGAAGCACGATCTCCTCGTAAATGCCAAGCCAGATCACCTCCATGAAATACCAGCTCTATGAATCCCAAAAATGCTGGCGTCGCCATCCCACACAATCAATCCAGAGGATATGGATGATCGGATGGTTCTTGATCGTAAAACTGATCGTCGGCTTGCTGACCTTCCTCTTCCTCAGGATACACAATCTCAAGAGGTTGTTCCTCTTCTTCCTCTTCAAACTCTTTACCGTATAAAATAAATAGACAAGAGACACATACAATAAAGAGGTAAGACAACATAAAATCATCGCAACATGGCCAATAAGAAGACGACAATTAACAACTACACAGTTCATACAATACGAAAAGCTATAACAAGAAAACATATTAGATATCCTAGTGTTTCAAAACATCATCGACATAACGCAAATAAAGAAAATCACACAGATAAATCAATCTCACAGATAAAATAAGATAAGAAACGGACAACTAATATAAGAATTATCGATAAATATAAATAGAGAAAATATAAAAAAAACATCCAAGGTATTACCGGATAAAGAAAAATAGAGAAAAATGGAATATTATCCAAGATATAATCAAATACACCAAAACACAACCCTACTCCATGGAGCTAAACCCAAACAGATATCGAGAGAAATGACTTGCAAAATCTATTAGTACCACGGCTGCCCAACCAACTATTACGCGGTCACACGTTGCGTCAATAGCCTACGACACTTTGGGAATCCACCATCCAGGCGTAGTATAGTTCACGGTCTCCGTTGTGGCACTATAGGCAATGTACTACTAGACTTTACAAACCTCGATTAAATATAGTGAATGTCGAGTACATTAGTGTGCTATCGGTTTACCACGGCCCAAATGAGCTACCAACTCATCCACATGTGGGATCCCGTACACTAAAGTCTCCAAGTTCATTAGAACAATAAACCTCACTACATTTATCGCATCGACAACACGATGTGATTCGTCTCGTCAACCAAAACACCAAAAATTGGTATAAAGACAAAACATAATTCCAAATATATGAAATTACAAAAATGCCCTTAAGATAAAAATATGCCCTCAATGGCAAAAAGCCTGTACGGGTTCACTTTTTCCCGTCAGCGAAATAACCTCAAAAGCCTGTACGGGTTCACATTTTCCCGACAGCGAAAAATAAATATAGTAACGGTCAATCGCGTAGAAATTTTATCGCGTTTTTGAAATCTCGTCGTTTTTACAAACGTTTAAAAATCGGGTAAAGATATTTTTCTGTTTTTAAAATCGCGTAGCATTTTTAATACGTTTTCTCAATCGCGTAGGATTTTTAAATCATTTTCTTATTCGAATGCCTTTAAAATTACTGTTTAAACAGATAGAAATAGTACTTAGTACATTTAAACTACGTTGAATAATTTTTCATACCGCATACTGTCATTAGGATATTGTTACTATCTTATAGGTTCATTTTTACTAAAAATTGACAAAGATTTTGTTTATAAACTTATAATAATGGTTTTCTAAATTTTCCATAAAATTTCTATTTACCTAATTTTTAACCATTTCATTAAATTCTTTTTGAAATCTCTAACATGCTTCAAAACCAAAAGTGAGCTATATGTTAGAAAATTTCTTAATATTATCTGTATTTCCTTCCTAATGATAAAATCACTAATTTTAATCCTTTAAACTTAATTCTACTCAATTTGTTTCTTCAAAAATCATCATAGAAAATTTCCCCTTAACTTGTATTGTCTCTTTTTAATTGAAAAAGGTTTGGAATCAAGTTTTAAAAATCATAATTACCTATAGTGGCATGTTGGCCGAATTTTATAAAACTTTCTCATTTGATTTCTAAATCATGTCAAAGGTATTATCTTATCTAAGTTCATTAAATCATGTTATAAAGTAGTGATTTTAAATCAAATAAATCCTTTAGGCATGTTGGCCCAAAATTTACTAAATCTTTACCAATTGATTTCTAAATTCCTTTTCTTGGATCAAAACAATTTGAAACCTTCTTATTTCTCCTAATTAATTAAGTTGCACTTTAGGAAAAATGAAGAGAACATTTTGGTCCTCACACTTGGTCATTGCCGTGAGCTATTGGATTGTGTTCTTTGGAACACTCATGCAAATTTACACATGTTATTCACATCCTATATTTTATCATACAATCCTAACACATGCATTATATTTCTAACACATACAAAATATTTCTAACACATGCAAAATATTTCTAACACATAAAACCTAATTTAAAGCTTATAGACATACAATCAAAAGCTAATAGACATGCAAAATTATTACAATCACCAAACAAGAAAGCTACTAACACATAACACTTAAGCTACTAGCAACCACAAAAATTAATAAATACACATCAATAAACACACCACAACCGAATCCTTATGGATTCTACAAACAACCCATCTTCTTACCACCATCAAGGGATGATAAGAATTGTCTTCCTCTTACCTTAAATGAAGACAAAAGCTTGCTTTCACACCTCCTAGGTCACGGTTTTCACCACCAAAAATACCTAGAAATCTCAAACAAAACCTACATGTTACTAACCATGAAAAAGAAGCTAAACCATGGAAAAATCATGGCTTAGAACTTTGAAAAAGAAGAGAGAAAAGAAAAGCATGAAATTTCACCTTCTAGGTAAAACTTTCAAGGTTGGTTTCCAAGCCCTAGATGGAAGAATTTGAAGAAACTTCCAACTACAAAGGTTCTTAGAATGGTGTTTAGGTTAAGGAAACTTGGTTGGAAAAATTTTTGGATGGTTGGAGTGTTAGGAAATGAGCTTGGCCGAATATGGTGAAGAAAATGGACAAGAATGGTGGCTAGGGTTCTTGATGAGAGAGAAGAGAGAAAAGTGATGAAGATGAAAGTGATTTTTGGTCTCCTAAGGCCTCTTGGCCGTGAACATCAAGTGGGGTGCAAGGTGGGCACCTTGCTTGGCTTCATCCAAGCCATTGGATGAATCAAAGGCCAAGATCAAGCCTTGGTGAGCAAGCTTGATTCCCGTTGGTTGGTTCCCGGTGACTCACATGCTGAGTCACACAACAGATAAATGCTCTGTGAGTCACTAGTGAGTCACTGTTTTCTGAAAGTTCTACGACTACGGTAATTAATTAAGCTACCGATCTAACTGTTACGCTAATTGTGGGTCCCGCAAAATATTTCCTGGTCCACTTGTCACTAAATTATCTTGATTGATAAAATAATATTATAATAATATAAAATTATTTTATTTGACAGATTAAATCCTAAAAATTAAAAGATTATTTTTAGTCTCATTCAGAATCGGGTTAAGTAAGATCCCCCATTCTAAATAATAAAATAAGATTTCCCGGCCCGGAAAAATATTATTTTCCCGCCTCGAGCAAATCACACAAAAAGTCCATAAAAATTCACAGACAAGGTATTTTCGGTATTAAATCAAGAAGAAAACAATTAAAAACAGACAAAAAACAAATAAAACAAGATGCGTTCGGGACGTAACGGTCATTTTCCCATTTTTTCCCACAACGTAGGTAATCGCCCAAAACGTTCAAATAAAATATCCAAGAAGATTATATAGTCAGTATATCTTTCAAAAAATTAATACAAGATGTTCTAGAAAAATTTTTATTTTACTGTCTCGAAGCAAACTACGTAAAACGATCAAATAAAATTTGAACCAGTATTATCGTAGTTGTTTTCATACAAAAATCGAGAACAGAAAAATAGGGACACAGCGGTCATTCATACAAAAGCATGAAAAACAGAAAACAGTACATTCAGAATATTTTCTAAAAATTGGGGTGTTACATACATCATTTAATTGGACTCAAGAATGTCAAAAATCTTTTGAAAAATTAATTAGTCTTCTAACATCTGCTCCTATCATGTAATCCCCTGACTGGTCTTTGCCTTTTGAGTTAATGTGTGATGCTAGTGATTTTGTTATGGGTGTTGTTTTAGGCCAAAGAAAGGAAGGTAAACCTCATGTGATTTGTTACGCAAGTAGAACTTTAAACAGTACACAAATGAATTACACCATTATTGAAAAAGAACTACTTGCTATAATATTTGCACTAGACAAATTTTAATCTTATTTAATTGGTTCTTCTATTGTGATTTTCACCTATCATGCTGCTGTTAGATATTTGATGTCTAAGCAAGATGCCAAACCAAGATTGATACGGTGGATCTTGTTACTTCAAGAATTCAACATCACAATAAAAGATAAGAAAGGAGATGAAAATATTGTTATGGATCATTTGTACAGATTTACAACAAGCTCACCTTTTAATAACACACCCATCAATGATTTTTTTCCCGATGAATTTTTATTTTCTGTCAATTCAATGCCTTGATTTGCTAACATAGTCAACTTTCTTGTAACAGGAAAGATGCCGCCTCAATGGATGCACCAAGATAGAAAGAAATTTTTGACAGAGGTGAATTTTTTTTATTGGGATGACCTATACTTGTTCAAATATTGTTCTGACCAAATCTTTCAGAGATGTGTGCTCGACAGTGAGGTAGGTAGTGTCATTAAATTTTGTCACTTAGAAGTATGTGGAGGTTACTTTTCTTCAAAGAAAACAGCTACAAAAATCTTACAGTGCGAATTTTATTGGCCCATTTTATTTAAGGATTGCTATACTTTTTGTAAAAATTATGAAAATTGTCAGAAATTGGGCTCCATTTCAAAAAGAAACATGATGCCTCTTAACCCTATCCTTGTCATTGAAATTTTTTATTGTTGGGGAATTGATTTCATAGTTCCATGTCCAATCTCATTTGGATTTACATATATTTTGGTTGCAGTTAGTTATGTCTCAAAATGGATTGAGATGATTCCATGCCGACACAATGATCATAAAACTGTTCTCAAATTTTTAAAAGAAAATGTCTTGTGTCGATTTGGAATCCCTCGAGCTATCATCAGTGATGGGAGAACACATTTTTGCAATAAACCATTTGAATCTTTAATGAAGAAATATGGTATTACACACAAAATTGTCACCCCTTGTCACCCTCAAACAAATGGACAAGTTAAATTGGCAAATAGGGAGATTAAACAAATTTTAGAAAACATAGTTAACCCAAATCGTAAAGATTGGTCTTTAAGACTAAACGATGCACTTTGGGTTTACCATACTGCTTTCAAAACATCTTTGGGCATGTCACCCTATCGGTTAGTCTATGGAAAACCTTGTCACTTGCCTATAGAACTGGAGCATAAAGCATTTTGGGCCATTAAAGCTTTCAACCTAAACATTGATGATGCTTGTAAGATACGCAAATTACAATTAAATAAACTTGAGGAATTGAGAAATTTTGCACATGAAAACTCAAAGATTTATAAAGCTAGACCAAAAGCTTTTCATGACAAGTCAATTTTGAGAAAATCTTTTGAAATCGGTTAAAAAGTTCTGCTTTATAATTCTCGTCTGCACCTATTCCTTGGAAAATTAAGATCTAGGTGGAGTGGTCCTTTTGATGTTAAACATGTGTATCCTCATGAGGCCATAGACATTGAGTATCCTAGGAATGGTAATGTGTTTAAAGTCAATGGACAAAGACTCAAACCATTTCTAGAAAACCAAGTTGATGAGGTAGAATTCATCTCTCTTTCTAATCCTTGTTATGAATAGAATTTATTCTAATTGTGTTGCCTTCTTTTTTCAGTTCTTTGTGTTCCCAGTTAAGTGATGGATAATGTAACACCCCCTCAAGGTATCACATTTTCGACTCCCAACTATAATCTGTAAAGAAGTTCATAAACAAGGTTTGAGTTATAAAAGATGGGTTTTAAAAATCTCTTATTACAAAGACGAAAACATAAACTTACTGAAAACCATAAGTATTACTGAAAATATATTCAAACTGATTAATATACAATATTGACACCAATTAATATTTAACAATTTAAAGAGAAATATAAAACTAACAGACTCTCTTTTTAACAGTAGTAAACCCCATCACGGGTCCTACCTAATAGCACGGTACAACACTAACGGTACAACTTAACATACTTATTCCTTCTTGTATCCATCTTGATGCATCAGACATCTGTTCCTTATCAACACTACACACCAATGAGTCCTGAATGACCACTCCTCCATGTTGTCACCAATCTCAGAGTATCTACCACCCGTCATGTCTAAGATAACTCGTTCCATCTACTATTTGTTGGGATTAATTTTTGTCAAAAGATGTGCAAGTGTACACAGTCAAACAAGTAATAAAGTGTGAGTGAAGATCGTTCCCACGAGGATTTAAATGTATTGAATATAATTTCTAAACTTAACTTTCCTATTTAACGAAATAAAAGAAGAGAAATTCTTAAGCATGTAAAGTAATTGGAGTAATGAGGTATCAGAGCAGTAAGTAATAATTGCAAGGAATTAATAAAAACAATAAATGAGTGTTTTAAATCAGAAATGGAAACAGTTAGGATTTTAATCTTTTGTAATTCTTTACTTCAGGGTAACGTATGCTTCAGGATGCTACAGCATTTAGTCCAGGAAATGAGATTTGCTTTCCAGTAGTAAAAACTGAGTTCATTAAAAGCTTCTTATTCCTAAGTTCCAATTAATTTCCCTCAGTTGTCAGAGAAGCACGTCCAGCGACTTAAAGACTTGAAGGCTATTCCTAGCTCATTCAACACAATTAATTTTCCAATTAATTGTTCTATCTTCATCTTCTAATCAAGTCCACTAACTTGGTTTTTCCAAACGAAATTAGTTGATATTTCAGATTAGTTGATCAAGCTAAACCGAAATTAAACATTTAAGCAGAGAAGAAGAAAATGAATAACATCCATAACATAGGATTACCCTTCAGTACAATTACAAATTCATAAAATCCTAACTAATGGAATTTAGCTCATAATGAGCTTGAAAACAAAGTAAAAAAAAGAAATGTAAACTAAAGACATGATGTGTAAAAACTGGAATTACATAGAGAAATCTGATGCTGACGGCTCTGCCAGTACCTTCAAAAAGCTCCCCTAAAAGCAAGGTCACTCTCACTATTTGTACTAGTTCCCAAAATAGGGTTACACTCTCTCTCATGCCTCACTTTTTGGGCTTTTACAAATTCAAATATTAAAATACTCCTTGGCCCAATTCCCAAGTACACAATTCTTTGCATTGTATTCTCTTTCTTCCTTTTAAGTACAAATGCGACGGTATTTTGTCTTCTAGTGGACAAGAGTTGAGCTGGAAATGATTTTATCTTATAGTGATTAGCTCCCCCAAAGCTGCAGCATTCCAAAACATCCCAGAGCAATTCCTTCAGCAACTACACCTTTAAAACCTGCTCAGAAATAAATCAAACCTTCAAAGAATAACAAATTTCAAAATTTACAACTTTTCACAATTACTCAGATTAACACAGATATTTACTCAATTAAACAAAACTTGAAGTTCTTCTCCAAAATTGATCAAAACAAGAACAATGACTAAGCTAAAAGGATAGTAATAACTCTTATTTCTAAGAGTTATCACTATTCAATTTTAATAATACAAACACAGCAAAACAATATAACAAAGAGGTGAGATCACCTACGCCAGTACCAACATGGTAGCATAGAGATAACACAAACAGCATACCATATAGGTATATCATACCATAATTCCAATAATGCACTCAACATTAATCAACTATCATCATCCAATTATTTATCAGTTCAAATATCATTCAATATTCACGATAATGTCCTCAACAATATTCAAGTATTCAGCAATTCAAATCACACAATACTAATAATAATGCCATCAACATTATTTATCATCATCATCATCTAATATTCCTCAATTATCATATCATGCAGATATAGATACTCAGATTTATGCATATGTTATGCATGTAGACTCAATGTCTTACTCCATGGAGGTTTTCACAATTTCGAGAAGAATGCTGCATTGGTTGTCACCTTAGCCCAAAGACAATCTTCCGGATTAGCCCACAGACAAATGTCCAGCTTTTGAAAAGAATCGTTATTGTCGGGTATCGTCAATGCGTTGCAACGGACCGCATCGCCAAGTGGCATATGGTCCAGCCTTAGCCCACAGACAGATATCCACTGGTCGACTGTCGCACCTTGACGCCCCCAAGATCCATCACAGACCTTACTATCAATTCACATTCTCTCTTCAACCACAAGGGTCACAATAGCATCAGCTATCAAATTTTTTTGTTCAATGCACGAATATATCAATGCAATTTTGTTCAATTTCCTCATATGCCACAATGCATATTTTTCCAATGCATATTCAATGCACCAATGCCAATCATAGGCAAAATTCATCATTTTCTCATATAGTGTTCATACACTAATTCATGCATATAAAATGTGTCAATGCCAATCACAGGCAAAATTCACAATTTCATATTCAGGGTCCACATATTGGCCTATTCTCAGTTTAATTTTATAATCTCATAATCAGGGCCCACACACTGGCCCAACAATAATCATACTGTATTTTCAACAGCGAAATCATATTATCACGTTTTTATAGTCACAAAACACTTTCATCGTGTTTTCACAATCGCGCAACATTTCTATTACGTTTTCACAATTTTGTAACGTTTTCACATCACATATTGATTTTTTAACATTTTCATCAATCACGTAAAAATACTCTACCATTTTTAAATCGCGTAGCAATTTTTCGACAATATCTCAAATGCGTAAAATATTTAAACGCTTTCCAAATTGCGTAGAAATATTTCAACATTTTTCAAATCGTGTGGAAATATTTAAACGTTTTTCAAATCGCGTAGCTTAAAATTCACGTTTTTAAGTACTTAAATCATTTTTCACCATAATTCCATTACGAAAAATATTTCTCAACCTTCAAAAATTCCATTTCAACCTTTCTCAAAATAATATGACTACTCACATTATTTTCCACATCTTACACAAGAAAATTCTTTTTGCAACAAATTCCACAAATTCACAATTCCATTGAATTAAATCAATGTTTCTCATTTAAAATTTCCTAACGCACTCCAAAACCCAAAGGATGAGTTTTACGTTAGTAAATTTTAAATCACCATTATATTCTCTATTTTTCTCAAATCAATTCCAAAATCAACTCTCTTCAAAATAAATTGAGGTTCAAACAATTACAACCTCTCTTGTCCATTTACATATGAAAACTTCATTTCTCAAGTGATAAAACACTC
Organism: Ormosia emarginata; assembly: GCA_029884605.1. Classification (NCBI taxonomy): domain Eukaryota; kingdom Viridiplantae; phylum Streptophyta; class Magnoliopsida; order Fabales; family Fabaceae; genus Ormosia; species Ormosia emarginata. Next base: position 40,828,175 of record JAQQTP010000074.1, on the reverse strand, counting down.
TGATTCCCTTTCCAAAAATCCTTGTACTACATCATTTTGTTCAAACACTTTGTTTCCACTTTGAAATCACTTTGTTTCATAAAACCAAAACTATTCCAATCTCCTAAACACCGTGGAGTCTTTGGCCATTGAAGCTATCAAATACTTTTCCTTTTAAGTTGATATGGTTTTACACAAACAAAACCATTAAAAATTCTTTAACAAAACCGTGAGATTCATATTCTTTGAAATCAAATCATTTGTTTTATTTTCATTTTTCACTTTCTTTGCAAATCCTTAACATCATCAACTCATTGCTCTTTTCATTTAAAACTCATGATTAATAAAATACTTAGAATCTTTTAATTCAAAAACCTCCTTCAAAAATCATGAACACTTATTCTTTGAAAACAAACCCTTTGTTTATTTTCCTTGCTTTTCTAAACATCCAATTTTACCATTCATGAAAATATTAATTTGTGAACACCTATTTTGAGGTGTTGAGGCCGAAATCCTCATGGTCTTTGGAACCAAAAATCAATTTCCTTTCCATCATCAAGTCATGGCATACATATACATATTCAAATATATATCACAAGCATGTCATAATCAAAAGCAATAAATCATGCAAATCATACCAAGCATAGGCAAATAATCAAAGCACATAAACACCCACAAATAATTACATGACCATGGATATGAATCCTCACATGGATTCACCATCCATCAAATACACAACCATCTCTCACCACCATACTTGGTTGGTGAGATGAATCTCCCTCTTACCTCTTGAAGATCCTCAAAAGCTCCTTGTTTTGCTTCTTTTTCCAAGTCCTTCACCACCAAGGGCTTCTCAAATACAAAACAAAACACAAGTTAATTAACATATCAAGCTTGAACAAGAGAAACCATGGATCAAACATGGCTTGGAACCTTGAAAATCAAAAGAAAAGTGAAGATTAATAAACTTCACTAATAAAGCTTCAATCTTTAGCTTGAAGAACAAGTTTGAAGATGAATGATTTAGAGAAAGTCTCCAACATGAAAGTTGCTTAGAATATCATGTAGATTCAAGATCTATGGTTGGATGAAAATATAAGAGATTGGATGGTGATTTTGGATGGATGGCCGAAATTCCTCTTGAAGAACAAGGTTGGAGTTTTTGATTTTTGTGAAAGGAAAGGTTCTTAGACTTGGTTAAGATAAAGAATGAAGTGAAAACATTAAGTTTTCCTTCCACCAATTTCGTAGAGCTCCTTGGAAAAATCCCTAAAAATCATAAACAAATGTTAAAATCAATAACAAGTGTAGAAATAGGTAAACCATGGTTCAAGCATGGCTTAGAAAATTAAAACTTGAAGCTTGGGTGAAGAGATAAGAACTTTACCCTTTATGATAGAAACTTAAAGCTTGGATTTGAAGCTCAAGATAAATGATTTTGTGAAAACTCATAACTAGAGATGTTCTTAGAATAAGGTAAGGATTCAAGAAACTAGGTTGTATGAAATTTTTGATGATGGAGGGCATTCTTAGGTGTCATGGCCGAGACTTGCTTGGAGGAGAAGGAGAGAAAATTTTCTAAGAGCTTAGGCTTTTTGGAATGATCAAGAATGATCAATAATGTGTAATAATGGTCATAGACTTTTTACTATGGCCTTAAGCTTCAAAAACCGTCCCCTCCCCTTCATAATGCATGCAATAAGTGATCAATAAGTGATCATCTTTTCAAGCCACCATTTAGAGCATTCTAGGCCATTGATTAATTCAATGGTTAGGATTAAGGTAGACTTTTGATTAGAAGACTTAATCTAAGCCATTAGTGTAACACCCTTATGGGGATGTCACATTTATGAACTAAAATAAAATAAAATAAAGATAAATAAAATCTACCCAAGTTGTAAAACATTTGTTACATAGTAATACGGGTTGTAAAATTTTTCCGGTTAAACAGAATATTACGAAATAAAATAACATGGAACATAAAATAAACAAACTATCATCACACATCATATACATATGGTTTTGTTTTAAGTAGTACAAATAATTTATAGCTATAATTATTTAAACCAAAACAGTAAACAAAGCAGTAAAAAGTCTATATATACAAACGCAGACGCGCCCAAGTACGCATCATAAATATCTAACCCTCTGAAGGATCACTCTCAGATGAAACTTCAGGTGATAAGTATCCAGGATGCCTCGACCCTCTACAGACTCTAGTCCGTGCTGTCGACACGCTGCTGATCTCACTAGGCGCATCAAACATACCACCCCAATGACGCCTAAGAGATAGCAGTAACTCCACATGTAAATACAATACAGTAGAAAAGATAGGCACTCCATCAAACTCCATACGTACGGTCACAGTCAGACGTCCTACGTACGTAACCGAATCTCTGTCCTCCCGCAGTCTCCAAGCTTCAGAGCCTCCGTGAAAATCCAACCTCACGAAACCAAAGAATCCTGGTAGCGTCATACTCATACAATCAATCCAATGGGTATGGATGATCGGATGGTTCTTGATCGTCAAACTGATCCTCGGCTTGTTGCTGCTCCTCGTCCTCGGGGTATACACACTCAAGAGGCTATTCCTCTTCCTCAAACTCTTCTTTTAAAGACATAATTTAAAATACAGGAGCACATACAATAAAGAGGTAAGACAATCTATATCACCACAAACATGGGAAATAAGAAAATGACAATACAACAGATATAGCAATTCATACAATATAACATACCATAACAGCATAAATAGTAATATAGAAATTAAAAGTAACAGCATCACATAATGTCATATATAAAATGGTACAGATAAAATAGTACAGATAATAATATTATAATGCACAACACATAAATCATATGTAATGCAACTCAACCCTACTCCATGGAGCTATAACCACAGACATCAGAGAGAATGATCCGTAAAATCTATTAGTACCCCAGGCTGCCCAACCAAACTATTCCGCTGTCCCACGTTGCGTCTATAGCCCACTGTCAAACGTCGTGTAGTAGTATACAGTCTCACGTCGTATACTACAGGCATTGCACTATCATAGATTTTACAAGATCTCGATTAAGTATAGTGCGTGTCGAGACCATTAGTGTGTTACCAGTTACCACGGCCCAGAGGAGCGACCAACTGTCCACAAATGGAATAATCCGCACACTAATGCCTCCAAGTCCATACAAAAATGAATCACACTACACTTATCGCACCAACAATACGATGTTATTCATCTCGTCAATCAAATCACCAATGATCAACTACATTGGCACAACTCAAATGTATGAATCAAAATAACTAAAATACCCTCAATGGTATCAGTATCCATTTTTATGGAAATGCCCTCAATGGCAAAATTATGAAAATGCCCTCAATGGCAGAAATTATGAAAATGCCCTCAATGGAAAAAATTACGAAAATGCCCTCAATGGCAAAATTTTGAAAATACAGTATGTCCCACCTGACAATACTGTTCCATAACTGTCAGGGTCCACCACTTTAGCCCGACAGTAAAACTTACTGTTTTCATCAATCGCGTAAAAATTTTATTGCGTTTTCACAATTTCGTCATTTTTACAAATATTTTTAAATCGCATAAATATATTTTACTGTTTTTGAAATCGCGGATTGTTTTTCAAACGTTTTCTCAATCGTGTAAGATTTTTAAATCATTTTCTTGTCCGATTTCCTTAAAAATTACTATTTAAATAAACAAAAATAATATTTGATACGTTTAAACTATGTAGGCTATTTTTCATACCGTATAAAGTATATTGGATATCTTTTCTATCTTATTTGTCTGTTTTTAGCAAAAATTGATAATATTTTGCTTAGAAAATGTATAACAATGGTTTTCTAAGTTTTCTGGAAAAAAAAATCCTTTTTATATTACAACCATTTAATTATACTTTTGAAAACTACTAACGTGCTTCAAAACATAAAATGAGCTCTACGTTAGAAATTTTACAAAAGCTACTGTATTTTCTTCTAAACATTAAAATCATTAGTTTTAACTTCCTAAACTTAAATCTATTCATTTTTATACCTCTAAACTCATTGTAATAAAATTCCTTTTAGTATTTATTACTTCTCTTTGTTTAAAAACAATTTTAGAAATCATAAACACTTGGCTTTGGCATGTTGGCCGAATTACACAAATTTTGCCCTTTGATCTTTAAATTCATTTTTCTTGCTCTAAATCGATTTTGTATCTTATCAATTCACCTAAGTTAGTTAAATCACTATTTTGGAAAATTGTTGAGAACATTTTGGTTCTCATTTTATATTGAGGCCGTGAGCCTTGAATGTGTGTTCTTTGGAACACTCATACAAACCTTGCATATTATTCACATCCTACTAATTATTCATGCATTTCTAACACATACAATATTTTAAAGCTTGTAGACATGCATATTAATACAAATCACAAATAAGAAAGCTATTAAACAAACAACACAAATGAATCCTTATGGATTCTACAATCACAAACAATTCCATTTTCCTATCACCACCCAAGGATGATAAGATTTAAGTCTTCCTCTTACCTTAAGTGAAGACAAACTCTCTTTCACTCCTTTCTATGGTTTCGGTTTCACCCTCCAAAGTCACCTATCAAGCTTAAACAATTTCTACAAGTTACTAACATTGAAAGAAAGCTTAAACCATGGATCAATCATGGCTTAGAACCTTGAAAAAGAGTTTAGAAATGAAAAACAAGAAATTTCACCTTCAAGGTAGAATCTCCAAAGTAGTTTTTCAAGCTTTAGATGATTGATTTTGCAAGAACTCTCAACTAGAGATGTTCTTAGAATTGTGTTTAGGTTTAGAAAAGTAGGTTAGAAGAAATTTTGGGTGAATGGATGGTGAAGACAAGCACTTGGCCGAATGGACCTTCAAGGTGCATCTATGGTGTTTTCTTGTTTTTGGAAGAGAGAGAAGAGAGAAAAGCTTAAGTTAAAGATAGGAAATGAAATGATAATTGCCTTCCAAAGAGCACTTGGCCGTGGAGTTCAATTGCAAAGGAGGTGTCCATTTGGTTGGCTTCATCCAAGCCTTAGAAATGATCAAAGGTCAAGATGAAGCCTTGGTCTCCAAGCTTAGCTTTCATTGGCTAATCCAAGCCTTGTCATTAAGCCTAGTCATTAAGCCTAGTCATTAAGCCTAGTCATTAAGCCTAGTCATTAAGCCTTTAGATATTTCACCACTAATGATGTTTAATTAAGCTACTAATGTTGACTACTTTTACTAAACATGGGTCCCGCAATCATTTCCAGGTCCACTGTCATTTATTTATACTGACTAATAAAATAATATTATAATAATATAAAATTATTTTTTTTACAGTTAAATCCTAAAAATTAAAAGATTAATAACTGTATCATTCAGAATTGGGTTTAGTAAGATCCCCCAACTCCGAATAATTAAAATAAGATTTCCCCGGCCCGAAAATTATTATTTTCCTGACTCGGAGCAAATCACACAAAAAGTTCAAATAAAATCATAGACAGTAAAATAAAATTGTATTTCATACAGAAAAATAACAAACAGTACAAAAAGGATATAACGGTCATTTATCCTAAAGTTGAAAAACAGAAAACAGTACATTTAGGACACAACAGTCATTCACCAAAAGTTTAGGGTGTTACAATTAGATTTTTCTCCTTGAAATCCTAACCATTAGATGCATCTCCAAAATGAAGGGTCAAGATTACTCCTTCTAACTTTCAATCCAAGGGTCATAATTAGTCATAGCCATTTTAGAAGACCAAATCTCCACCATTGATTAAATACAAATCCAATGGTTATAAATGATCCATCTCCACCGTTGATTAAATCCAAATCCAATGGTCACAAATGGTCCTAGCTACTTTATAAGATCAAATCTCCACCCTTGATTTAAATCTAAATCCAACGGTTATAAATGGTCCTAGCCATTTTATTAGACTAATTCTACACCGTTGATTAAATCGACGATTGATATCAAAGTCTTCAATATTAGACTTGCTTCCTATTGGTCTGTCAAAAGAACTAAACTTGTTTCCTATTGGTCCGTCAAAAGTTGTCATAACCACTATTGTTGACTTAAGCAATATAATTTCTATTTTTATCTGCTATAACCCCACAAAAGAATATATTTACTATATTTTTATCGCCCGATAATTAAATACAGTACAAAACACAGTACAATAAAATTTTAAAAACTATTTTCGGATTCAAGTTTAGTAAGATCCCCCGCCTCTGTCTAAACAATACAAATTTTTCTATACGTAGAAAACTTTTCATTTTTCTGGACCCATGTGGGGCCCACATATGACCTCCCTGGGACCACAGACAGCCCACGGATAACGCTAAAATAATAAGAGTAATATAAAAATTTCATAATCACACACAAAATCACAAAAATTAGAAAATGCACAAATATCAAATCAGATTACGTAAAATAATTAAGACTTAACAGTAATAATTAAATTATGTAAGATTTTCCCTGGCCCGAAAATTATTATTTATCTGACACGGAGTAAATTACTCAAAACAATCAAATACGCTGACAGAATAATCAAAATAATTTTACAGCACATAGAAATCACTAAACAGTAGAATTCTATTAACTGTTAAAATTACTATCAACTATTTAGAAAATTTGGGGTGTTACAATACTCCCTCTCTAAAATGAAATTTCGTCCTCGAAGTTTGATAACCCTGATTTCACACCCTCAGAATAAATATAAATATTGCTCTTTTATCTTGTTTTCCAGTTCCCATATTACATCTTCACTTATATTGTTCCAAACGATTTTAACCAATGAAATCTCTTTGTCTCTTATTCAACTTCTCCTAATCAAACAGATATCTCAGATTCCTATAATTACTGAAGACATTAAATTTTACTCCCTAAAGAAAGTATATCCATACTTCTAATACAAATACAGCATCTACCAACTTCCATTCCTGCGTAGAATAGCTTTTCTCAAGTGACTTCAATTTCCTAAAATCATACCCTACAACTCTTCTATTCTGCATAAGCACACATCTTAAACTTTGATGTAATACATCATAGTACACCTCCAATGGTTTACTGAGATTAGACAAAACTAACACTAGAAAAATACTCAAACAAATTTCAACTCCTAAAAATTCTCCTTGTATGCATTAGTCCATACAAACACTTAATTCTTTCTGATAAGCTAGGTAAGAAGTCCTATGATCTTAGAAAATATCTCAATAAATTTTCTACAGATTTTCGTTACCATTTTTAACTTTTGAAAGATCCACTACGCTTCTGCTACATCACTCTGATACTATGACATGGATATAGATAGGAATATCCTTTCTTGCAATTTGCGATACATGAAAAACATTGTGAAGGATAACAAAACTATCTGATATATTACCATACTTATCCAACAAGAATTTGATTTTGCCTGATTTTTAAGAATGAATTTTTTGGAATACTAACACTTTATTGTGACAATCTCTTAGGATATGGTTGGAAAATAACCAATCTATTTTCAAAGATCACATTTATTTATGAAAGAGATAAACAGATCAAACTAACACAAAAATTTGATCCATATCAAGAATTTGAATAACTCAAGTAACACGATAAGGTAGAAATGGAAACAGAAATAAACAAATCAGAAGATCACGAAGACACAGATAACACCAACATATAATTGATCTACTCAATCATATGCTATAAAGAATAGGTAAAGAATTACCTTCTACAATACAATCTCCCTTGTTTATGTCTTCAGCTCAGAACACTTCCTATTACCTGATATTTTACTAACAGAAAACTTCATTTTCACTGGAACACAATCTCTGAAAATGTGTCCAAACTTCCCGCACTTAAAACAAATTATTTCCTTGGACGTATAATCCTTCATTAAGTGCCCTCTTTTCCACATCTCTTACATAATAATAAAGACGTCACGGTCCAACTGGGTTTACTGCTACAAGCACTCTCTCCACACATTTGCTGCTGCTGCTACTTTTCTGGTGATCGTAACTACGTTTTTCACTAAAATCAATTACTTTCCTAATATCCCTCCTTTAGAATACCCAATTCCAAAATTACGAAATCTTGTATTTCAAAACTAATTCTCTTCCATCAGATCCTGAACCTCAAATTTCAGTTCCTGCTGTTCGGCGATCCTCTGTTTCTGTTATACTATCACGTCAGTTGTCCTCTGTATTGCTCCCGTAGTGGCAACCATATTCTGGTGTCACGTTCTGCTTCCACACGCGTACGTCTATCACGAGCCATTTCCTTTCTTCAAAGACGAACAAATCAAAATAAAATGGATACCAGATGTAAACATTTCAAATAACATTGTTTCTTTTTGGAAATCAAACACATAGAGAACACAACACAAGCAAAATAGACCTAACCACAAACCCAAAAGACTCAAACCGTGCTCTGATACCAACTAATGTAACACCCCCCTCAGGGTATCACATTTCCGACTCCCAACTCATAATCTGTAAAGAAGTTCATAAACAAGGTTTGAGTTATAAAAGATGGGTTTTAAAAATATCTTATTACAGAGACGGAAACATAAACTCACTAAAATCCATAAGTATTACTGAAAATATATTCAAACTGATTAATGTACAATATTGACACCAATTAATATTTAACAATTTAAAGAGAAATATAAAACTAACAGGCTCCCTTTTTAACAGTAGTAAACCCCATCACTAGTCCTACTTAATAGCATGGTACAACACTGACGGTAAAACTTAACATACTTATTCCTTCTTGTATCCATCTTGATGCATCAGACATCTGTTCCTTGTCAACACTGCACACTAATGAGTCGTAAACGACCACTCCTCCATGTTGTCACCAATCTCAGAGTATCTACCACCTGTCATGTCTAAGACAACTCGTTCCATCTACTATTCAATTTGAATAATACAAACACAGCAAAATAATATAACAAAGAGGTGAGATCACCCACGCCAGTACCAACATGGTAGCATAGAGATAACATAAACAGCATACCATACAGGTATATCATACCATAATTTCAATAATGCACTCAACATTAATCAACTATCATCATCCAATTATTTCTCAGTTCAAATATCATTCAATATTCACGATGATGTCCTCAACAATATTCAAGTATTCAGCAATTCAAATCACACAATACTAACAATAATGCCATCAACATTATTTATCATCATCATCATCCAATATTCCTTAATTATCATATCATGCAGATATAGATACTCAGATTTATGCATATGTTATGCATGTAGACTCAATGTCTTACTCCATGGAGGTTTTCACAATTTCGAGAAGAATGCTCTGTTAATTGTCAGCCTTAGCCCAAAGACATTCTTCCAGATTAGCCCACAGACAATGCCCATCCTTAGCCCACAGATAAATGTCCATCTTTTGAAAAGAATCGTTATTGTCGGGTATCGTCAATGCGTTGCAATGGACTGCATCGCCAAGTGACATATGGTCCAGCCTTAGCCCACAGACAGATATCCACTGGTCGACCGCCCCGCCTTGACGCCCCCAAGATCCATCACAGACCTTACTATCAATTCACATTCTCTCTTCAACCACAAGGGTCACAATAGCATCAGCTATCAAATTTTTTTGTTCAATGCACGAATATCTCAATGCAATTTTGTTCAATTTCCTCATATGCCACAATGCATATTTTTTTAATGCATATTCAATGCACCAATGCCAATCATAGGTAAAATTCATCATTTTCTCATATAGTGTTCATACACTAATTCATGCATATAAAATGCACCAATGCCAATCACAGGCAAAATTCATAATTTCATATTCAGGGGCTACATATTGGCCCATTCTCAGTTTAATTTTATAATCTCATAATCAGGGCCCACACACTGGCCCAACAGTAATCATACTGTATTTTCAACAGCGAAATCATATTATCACATTTTTATAGTCACAAAACACTTTCATCGTGTTTTCACAATTGCGCAACATTTCTGTTACGTTTTCACAATTTTATTACGTTTTCAAATCACATATTGATTTTTCAACGTTTTCATCAATCACGTAAAAATACTCCACCATTTTTAAATCGCATAGCGATTTTTCCACAATATCTCATATGCGTAAAATATTTAAACGCTTTCCAATTGCGTAGAAATATTTCAACTTTGTTCAAATCGTGTGGAAATATTTAAACGTTTTCCAAATCGCGTAGCTTAAAATTCACGTTTTTAAGTTATATAAATCATTTTTCACCATAATTCCATTACAAAAATATTTCTCAACCTTCAAAAATTCCATTTGAACCTTTCTCAAAATAATATGACTACTCACATTATTTTTCACATCTTCTTACTCAAGAAAATTCTTTTTGCAACAAATTCCACAAATTCACAATTCCATTGAATTAAATCAATGTTTCTCATTTAAAATTTCTAACGCACTCCAAAACCCAAAGGATGAGTTTTACGTTAGTAAATTTTAAATCACCATTATATTCTCCATTTTTCTCAAATCAATTCCAAAATCAACTCTCTTCAAAATAAATTGAGGTTCAAACACTTTCAACCTCTCTTGTCCATTTACATATGAAAACTTCATTTCTCAAGTGATAAAACACTCTGATTCCCTTTCCAAAAATCCTTGTACTACATCATTTTGTTCAAACACTTTGTTTCCACTTTGAAATCACTTTGTTTCATAAAACCAAAACTATTCCAATCTCCCAAACACCGTGGAGTCTTTGGCCATTGAAGCCATCAAATACTTTTCCTTTTAAGTTGATATGGTTTTACACAAACAAAACCATTAAAAATTCTTTAACAAAACCGTGAGATTCATAGTCTTTGAAATCAAATCATTTGTTCATTTTCATTTTTCACTTTCTTTGCAAATCCTTAAAATCATCAACTCATTGCTCTTTTCATTTAAAACTCATGATTAATAAAATACTTAGAATCTTTTGATTCAAAAACCTCCTTCAAAAATCGTGAACACTTATTCTTTGAAAACAAACCCTTTGTTTATTTTCCTTGCTTTTCTAAACATCCAATTTTACCATTCATGAAAATATTAATTTGTGAACACCTATTTTGAGGTGTTGAGGCCGAAATCCTCATGGTCTTTGGAACCAAAAATCAATTTCCTTTCCATCATCAAGTCATGGCATACATATACATATTCAAATATATATCACAAGCATGCCATAATCAAAAGCAATAAATCATGCAAATCATACCAAGCATAGGCAAATAATCAAAGCACATAAACACCTACAAATAATTACATAACCATGAATATGAATCCTCACATGGATTCACCATCCATCAAATACACAACCATCTCTCACCACCATACTTGGTTGGTGAGATGAATCTCCCTCTTACCTCTTGAAGATCCTCAAAAGCTCCTTGTTTTGCTTCTTTTTCCAAGGCCTTCACCACCAAGGGCTCCTCAAATACAAAACAAAACACAAGTTAATTAACATATCAAGCTTGAACAAGAGAAACCATGGATCAAACATGGCTTGGAACCTTAAAAATCAAAAGAAAAGTGAAGATTAATAAACTTCACCAATAAAGCTTCAATCTTTAGCTTGAAGAACAAGTTTGAAGATAAATGATTTAGAGAAAGTCTCCAACATGAAAGTTGCTTAGAATATCATGTAGATTTAAGATCTATGGTTGGATGAAAATATAAGAGATTGGATGGTGATTTTGGATGGATGGCCAAAATTCCTCTTGAAGAACAAGGTTGGAGTTTTTGATTTTTGTGAAAGGAAAGCCTCTTAGACTTGGTTAAGATAAAGAATGAAGTGAAAACACTTAGTTTTCCTTCCACCAATTTCGTAGAGCTCCTTGGAAAAATCCCTAAAAATCATAAACAAATGTTAAAATCAATAACAAGTGTAGAAATAGGTAAACCATGGTTCAAGCATGGCTTAGAAAATTAAAACTTGAAGTTTGGGTGAAGAGATAAGAACTTTACCCTTTATGATAGAAACTTAAAGCTTGGATTTGAAGCTCAAGATGAATGATTTTGTGAAAACTCATAACTAGAGATGTTCTTAGAATAAGGTAAGGATTCAAGAAACTAGGTTGTACGAAATTTTTGAGTGATGGAGGGCATTCTTAGGTGTCATGGCCAAAACTTGCTTGGAGGAGAAGGAGAGAAAATTTTCTAAGAGCTTAGGCTTTTTGGAATGATCAAGAATGATCAATAATGTGTAATAATGGTCATAGACTTTTTGCTATGGCCTTAAGCTTCAAAAACCGTCCCCCCTTCATAATGCATGCAATAAGTGATCAATAAGTGATCATCTTTTCAAACCACCATTTAGAGCATTCTAGGCCATTGATTAATTCAATGATTAGGATTAAGGTAGACTTTTGATTAGAAGACTTAATCTAGGTCATTAAATCTTTCTCCTTGAAATCCTAGCCATTAGATGCATCTCTAAAATGAAGGGTCAAAATTACTCCTTCTAACTTTCAATCCAAGGGTCATAATTAGTCATAGCCATTTTAGAAGACCAAATCTCCACCATTGATTAAATCCAAATCCAATGGTTATAAATGATCCATCTCCACCGTTGATTAAATCCAAATCCAATGGTCACAAATGGTCCTAGCTACTTTATAAGATCAAATCTCCACCCTTGATTTAAATCTAAATCCAACGGTTATAAATGGTCCTAGCCATTTTATTAGACTAATTCTACACTGTTGATTAATTCGACGGTTGATATCAAAGTCTTCAATATTAGACTTGCTTCCTATTGGTCCATCAAAAGAATTAAACTTGTTTCCTATTGGTCCGTCAAAAGTTGTCATAACCACTATTGTTGACTTAAGCAGTATAATTTCTATTTTTATCTGCTATAACCCCACGAAAAAATATATTTACTATATTTTTATCGCCTAATAATTAAATACAGTACAAAACACAGTACACTAAAATTTTAAAAACTGTTTTCGGATTCTGGTTTAGTAAGATCCCTCATCTCTGTCTAAACAGTACAAATTTTTCTATACGTAGAAAAATTTTCACTTTTTTGGACCCATGCGGGGCCTACATATGACCTCTCTGGGCCCACAGACAGCCCATGAATAACGCTAAAATAATAAGAGTAATATAAAAATTTCATAATCACACACAAAATCACAAAAATTAGAAAATGCACAAATATCAAATCAGATTACGTAAAATAATTAAGACTTAACAGTAATAATTAAATTACGTAAGATTTTTCCCGGTCCGAAAATTATTATTTATCTGACACGGAGTAAATTACTCAAAACAATCAAATACGCTGACGGAATAATCAAAATAATTTTACAGCACACAGAAATCACTAAACAGTAGAATTCTGTTAACTGTCAAAATTACTGTCAAGTATTTAGAAAATTTGGGGTGTTACAGATAACAGTACTCTGTGGCTCTCGAGTTGGTTTGTTTTTAGTTTCCCATAATAACTGAATCCTTCTCCTTTAAAATGGATGTCATTCTCTTAAATTTAAGAAAATATTTTCCTTCACTCTCTCAAAATACTCTGATAAAAATCTACAAAGCTAAATGTGAAAGATTGAGACTGTTAATGCACAAGGGTATGCTGGAAGATGTACACTGGATAATTGAAGCAAAGGTCCATCTAGTAGGTGAGTCTTCAATTTCATTTGACTCATACATGTCAGGTCTTAGTAGAAGTTCGTATTCTAAAAGGAGAAGAGCAAAGGTTACAAGTCTGTCATAAATGTGCATGATAGAATTATAACAAGCGATGTCGTTCTTTAGGAATGGTTTTCGCAAATCGAGAAGATAAAATATTTTTCATTAAGAATGAACTGAGTAAGGAGTCATTAGATGATATCTTATTGACTCTTGAGACACATTCTTCTGGATTTGTGCATTGTGAACTTTTTAACTTGTGGAATCTTTTCGAGGATGAACAAAAATGCTACAGTCTTGGGAATCTGACTCTAAAAAACCTTGTTTGTCAATTTATAAGAAAATTATATGGGAAGCTTATCCTCGACTCATAGAAGGCGTTTAAGTTGTTACTGGATGTAAAACCAAAGGAAGATATGAGCCACAACCACAACAAGATGTATATATTATCTTCTTCAAAAAAAAAAGAGAAAGAAAAAAATAAAAAAAACATGGTTAAAAGAGACAAAAATGAGAAAAAGAGGGTGAAACTTCGGTTGTACTTGGTCTTTAATTAGATTAAGAGCCTCGAGTGGATGTTCGTCTTTTCATAGACTCAGGAGGAGACCTTAACACACCAGTATGTAAATAAGTTTTGTGTGCTATGCTCTGTAGAGAGCTATTCTCAGTGTCCCAAAGTTTACTTTTTAGGCAAGCTGAGATGATGGGCAGATAGAAGCACCCCGTGTTAGCATACTCGCGTGACTATGCAACTGAGCTGGATCCTGTGATTTAATGCCATGGGCTCTCCAGCGACCTCTCATTAGCTGTGGTCATTAGTGGTAGCTGTCAGATTTACGCACTTTGATTAGTTGCATCGTAGCTCAATCCAAAATAATCCCACAAGCGGGAGGGAGAAGAATTCCAAGATTGGCTAAGCCATCTTGGTATTACTGCACTAATGACGCGCAGTATAAAGATACGTCAAGAAAACTATACATAACGGTATGTCATCATTTGTTATATTTCTTTTATCTTTGTATGATTTTGTTGTATTTTGGTTTTGGACAGACGATCCTTTGAGCAGGGTCCTTCAGGGGTTTCTAGACTTCTTTACCCTGACGGTTTTCTTGAAGTTAAAAAAAATAAAAAAACAAAAAAATAAAAAAATAAAAAACAAAAAACAAAAAAAGAAAAAAAATGTTTCTTAATTTCAAACTTTTCTAACAACAATCAACCTACCCTTATAGGTGCTATTATTACCTTTTCTATTCATATTCCTATTAAACACTCCATTTTCTTCACTTTCCTCTAACTCAGAATCACTCAAAGGGAAAGTGAGTGTAGAAATGGAAGGAGTTTCTATTCGTTAACTTAAAAATATCTGTGTATTTTGTAGGACTAGGTATGGGAATGGTTTAGAGTTTGTAAACACAGCAAAACACTCTTGGTCAAACACTTGCTGCAAGGAATATTCATATTGCATATGGTGGAGGTTGTCGTGGGTTAATGGGGGATGTATCACTTGCTACATATATAGGAGGCAGTCAAGTTTTAGGTGTCATTCCTGGATCTTTAACTCAACAGAACATCATTGGAAAGACAATTGGGGAGGAACTTAAGGTATCATCTATGCATAAATGAATGAAGATAATGTATGACAACTCTGATACATTCATTGCCTTACCAGGTGGTTTTGGTACTTTGGAAGAAGTTTTTCAAATTGTCTCTTGAGCCTAACTGAACATCCACTATAAACCCATAGGTTTGTTGAATGTTAATAATTTTTTTTCTAGTTTGTTATCTTTTGTTGATCATGCTGTGGAACAGAAATTTATCACACACGCGGTAAGACTACTTCTTATCTCTGCTTCCACTATTGATGAGTTAATTGATAAATTAAAAGCTTTTGTTTATAAACTTGGTCCAGTAAAAGCTTAGATAGATTAGTCTAAAGGAAGCAGTGAAGGAAGCAGTATGAAAAGAAAGTCATATCTGACACTTCGCCTATAACTTTCCTTTACCTTTGATTTTATTTATCGTACTTTGTTTCTGTTTAAATTTGCGTCAGATTTCTCCAATAGGTATTATCTTCTATCCTTTACTCATCTATATTTTAACATTGTGGACAATGTTGTGATCTGGTTGGGGGAAGGATAGTTGATAAAAAAAAATTGGGAAGCATGATATGATTGTTAGTAACTTACTAAATCAATTAAGGATAACAGAGTAAGGAGTAAATTTTGCTCTTGAGACGCATCTTAATTGAGGAAGCATGTTTATTAATATGATTGTCAGAAACCTATTCATAGTAAAACCAATTAAGGATGGCAGAGTAAGGAGTAAATTTTGCCTTGGAGGCAAGTTTACTCTTGAGACGCATCTTAGTTAAGGAAATAATTATTTTGTGTAGAAGCAGTAAATGGATTCTTGGATCTTAGCATAAATTGTCTTCTTTCTTAAAAATCATATGCTTGGATATGAATGTTGAAATGGTGGATTGAGAATGATAGAAATATGCCTTGTAAGATTTTGAGCCTATTGATGAATGGATTGAACATTTGTACCATTCTCTTCTTTCTTATGTGATTTTCACTCATGGAATTGTTACTCTAGAACTTGTTTTGATTCTTTTTTAGGCTACATTTTCACATGCATACATAAATATGATTGAGGCATTTTTCTTAAAATAGCTACTTTAACCAAATAGGTAGCCTTACTCAGTAGCATATTGTCTCAATATGATATCAAGCACTCTTATGACTTCTTGAAAATTCTCTGATTTTTGCTAACGTAAGGCATTGGAAATGGCCTATTTTCCTTTACTTAACCCCTTTGAGATTATTGACTATTCCTTGTTTCTAGCTCATTATGTGCCTTAAATGAAAAACATTATTCGTACCTGACTTTAGGGAATAAAAGAGCATTAGCTTTGTCAATGGATGAGTTCTTGAACAAGTGTGGGGGTGTGTGTGCAAAATGGTTGGTGAAAAAGTAAAGAGTAGCTAATTGAAAAAAAAAATATATGTGTATATTTATGATCTAAAAAAAATGTGTAAAGAAAGGTCAACAAGGCAAAAAAGGAAGGGAAAAGAATATGTAAAGGGAATTTGTATTAGGTGGAGTTGGGATAAACTTTCATGCTTGTAATTGAACTCAACTTTGATGCTCTTTTTTCTTTTTAGTTTTTAACTTGTCAAATCCATATTACCACCCTCCTTTACCTTGATCCCATTACAACCTTGAATAAAGTCCTCATGATTTGTGTGTGCATGTGTTCGAAGTAGTGGAGAAGTAGAAGATAAGCAAGCTTATAGTAATGCAATTTTTTATGGGTTGAGTAGAGTGAAATACTTACCTTTTAAACACTTGAGGGATTGAGAGTAAATTCTGTGAGGATCTATCATTCTTGATTTATTCTTTTCAACTGAAGTTTCCTTGCTTGTTAGTTTGAGATGTGAAGAAATATTACCTCATTAATGTTTTGATCCTTTGAATTTCTAGTTGCTCTTCTTGATTCATCGAGTCTTTTAGAGTTTTTATTTTTTGAGTCTGTGTCGTTTTTCTTTGTTTCCTAGCTTTTGTCTTATGTGTTTTGCCCAAGAGTGCAAAAAACTAAGTGAGGGAGAATTTAATAATCACATATTTTATACATTAATAAACCCTTATTTTAATCATTTACACTCTCTATGTACTTAATTGATTGAGTTTGGTCATGATTTGTAAGTTTGGATTCAAATTAGGCTTAATTGATATTTTTTAGTATTGTTGAGATTTTACACTATTTCTGTATTTCGGTCATATCATGAGTTCTAGATATCTAAAAATTATGAATTTTACCTTGTAGGAAAGCTAAGAGAAATCTCTACACTTTGATGAAGAGCTCAAAGTCTCAATCAAACATATAGTGGAGCTAATTGGGCCTGGAAGTCAGAAAATAGGTTCTATCACTAGAACCCGAGCAGTGTGCACTAATCAGGGTATAACTTGGGTTGTATAAGATACATTGATCTAAAACTAGTTCCATTTGAAAGTTAAGACCCAAATCTACAACTTTCATGGAGGACACAAGAGCCAATTCGGATGGCTTAGAGGTTATATTGGGCTTGTAAGTCAGAACAGAGGAGCTATAGCTGGGCCTGAACAGTGTGCAGTGATTGAGCTGGAATTTGAGCTGTAGGAGTTGTATAAAGATGAAACCAGTGGCATTGGAAAGATAAGACAAAATCCTTCAACTTTCATGAAGATCACTTTTCTAGAAAATGATGTTTTAATAGAGTTATAATCATATGAAGATAGTTGAATTAGTTGGTACGAGTGGAGAGACAAACATCATTAATCATCCACCCACTCATTAATTAACTCCATTATCATTTTCCACTCATCCACCCATCATCTACCTACTCATTAAATAACGCTTTTGTCATTTTCCACTCATTCACTCATCATCTACCTACTCATTAAATAACTTCATTGTCGTTTTGTACTCCTCAAACTCTATATAAAGGAGTATTGGCTTATCATTTTGGGAATCTTAGCTTAGATTATGTTATTGTGTTATTTGTTTCTTGTAACACCCACCGTAGGGTGCCACATTTATGTTACTTAATTTTCAAATTACCCCCAAGTTATAAAATGTGACATTGTAATAAAATATGAGTTGTAAATTTTTTTCTTTCTTCTTTGATAACTATAAAATGAACTTAGCGGAAAATAAAATATTAAACATCATCACACATAATTTACATCATCATACATGACAAACGTACGGTCAGGATTATTTATATACAGACCATTTCTCTAAAACTAGATAACACACTTAAATTTATACAGACATAGTTTGTAACAGAGTTTAGACTCGCCCAAGCCTAACTAAGCAGCAGAACCATCAGACGGGTCCTCCTCAGACTCCTCTGCAGGTAGGAATCCTATTTGACGCGAAGCCCTACGGACAGGTGTCCGAGCGGACGACACGATACTAATTTCCGTAGGGACATAATATATAGTGTCCCAATGTTGTCTGATAGACAGTGGAAATTCAAGATGTACATATATAGTTACAGAGAAGAACGGATTCCTATGAAACTCTCTACTCATAATAAGCATCAGATTTCACTAAAATATTAGTCCCCTCTCATTGGGACTAGTCCTCCATGCTCCAGCTCCACCATGGAACTGCAATCTCACGTAACCAAAGAAACCAGGTCTTGATGCCATCTCGTCAAAACTCTGCTTCCTCTGGAACCTGCTCTTCTTCACCCTCTTTTTCTATGCCTTGCTCAACGTCTTTACCAAAAACAAATATAGTACAAAATAATATACAAAGAGGTGAGATCACCCACGCCATTTCTAATATGGTAGCACAGAGATAATACAAACAGCATACCATACAGATATATCATACTATAATTACAATTATGACATCATCATAATGTATTAAATAATAGATAAAATAAATAACATCTACCATCATGCCATTAACAGTATTATCATCATCATCATCTAAGTATTTCACAACAGAACAATTGTCATAGTCAATATCCCTCAATTAATATGTCATACCAATATAAATGCTCAGTTTCATGCATGCGCACATAGACTCAATGTCCTACTCCATCGAACTAATACTCAGTTCGAAGAAGTTGATCCGAAAGATCTGTCTGTACCAAAATGCCTCAGATCAAGTGCTACAATTCTCATTTGTATTTGCACATCTAGCATATATACGACAGTCTTTATGAGATCTCGATTAAGAATAGTGTCTCGGTCAGGATCATCGGTGCGTTGCATCGGTCTAACCTACGGGAAGAAGAGCTACCAACCACCCATGTAAGCAACCCGCACCCCGATGCCCCCAAGGTCAACAAGTGACTTACACTACGCATATCGCACCCACTCAAGAGGTGTACGTCTCTCCTAGGTAAATAGCCTCATGCAGTCCCTTGGACCTTTCTAATGCATGTTCAATGCACTAATGTCAAACATAAGCAAATTTCATATACAGTGTCCATACACCATTCCATGCATATAAAATGCACCAATGCCAATCACAGGCAAAATTTATCATTTTCTCATACAATGTCCATCCAGTGGTTTAACAGTAATCCTACTGTATATTTAATCGTGAAAATCATATTATCGCATTTTTATAGTCGCGCACCATTTTTGTCGTGTTTTTACAATTCTGTAACATTTCTGTTACGTTTTCAAATCACATATTGATTTTTCAACGTTTTCATCAATTACATAAAAATATTCTACCATTTTTAAATCACGTAGTGATTTTTCAATAATATTTCAAACGTGTAAAATATTTAAATGCTTCACCAATCGCGTAGAAATATTTCAACATTTTTCAAATCGTGTGGAAATATTTAAACATTTTTCAAATTGCATAGCTTAAAAATCATGTTTTTAAGTTACGTAAATCATTTTTCACCATTTTTCAACTTCGTAAAATATTTCTCAACCTTCAAAAATTCTATTTCCACTTTTCTTAAAATAATATGACTTCTCACATTATTTTCCACATTTTCTTACTCAAGAAAATCCTTTTCGTAATATATTCCATAAAATCATCATTTCATTAAATTAAATCAATGTTTTAACTTTAAAATTTACTAACGCTCTCCAAAACCCAAAGAATAAGTTACACGTTAGAAAATCCCAAGTTACCAACGTATTCTTTATAAATCCAAATCAATTCTAAAAATCAATCCTCTTTAAAATAAATTGAGGTTTAAACACTTTCAACCTCTCTTTTCCATTCACAAATGAAAATTCCATTTTTCAAGTGTTAAGACACTCTGATTCCCTTTCCAAATTTCTTGTATTAAATCAAGTTATATTTTCACTTTGAAAATCACTTTGTTCATAAAAATCAAGTCATTACAAGCTTTCAAAATTGTGGACATGACCATTGAAATCATTCTTTTATTTTTCCTTCTAAATCAACTAAGTTCCATTCTTGTTTTTACACAAAATAAATTAATAAAAATACTTCTCCAAAACCGTGTACATTATTTCTTGAAAATCAAACCCTTTGTTTATTTTCCTTCCTTCTCAAATCATTAAATTTTATCATTCATGAAAATATAAATTTGTGAACACCTAATTTGAGGTGTCTTGACCGAAAATTCACCTTAGTTTAGTGACCAAAAATTAATTCCCTTGTTTTTGAAAAATTTCAACATGAACCCTAATTTTGAGAGCTCAAAACCGTAGCCTTCCCCTTGGTCTTTGGAGCCAAAATTGCTTGTTTCAACATATATTCACCATAATATATTCAACATGCTTTCATATAAGCATACCATATAAGTAATAAAATCATGCAAATCATATCAAACATAGACAAATAATCAAAGCACATAAACACACACAAATTATTACATGACCATGGATATGAATCCTCACATGGATTCAACATCCATCAAATAAATAAACCATCTCTCACCACCATACTTGGTTGGTGAGATGGATCTCCCTCTTACCTCTCGAAGAACCACAAAAAGCTCCTTGCTTTGTATTTTGAACAAGATCTCCACCAACAAAAGTCTCTTGAATACAAAACAAACACAAAGAAATTAGTATATTAAGCTTGAATAAGAGAAACCATGGATCAAACATGGTTTAGAACATGAAAAAGAAGAGAAGAAATGAAGTTTTCCATAACTTCACCTTAAGAACCCTAAAACTTACTCTTGGAAAAAGTCCTTCAAGATGTAAGATTTAGGACTTGGTGTAAACTACAAAGTGTCTTAGAAGTAGGTAAGGATTCAAGAAATATAGTTGTTTGAAATTAAAGAGTGATGGAAGGGTGTTCTTGAGGTTATGGCCGTAGCTATGGTGGGAGAGAAAGGAGAGAAATTTTTGCTAAGTTAATTTTCATGCAATAATGACCAAAGTGATACATAATGGTCTTCAAACTTGCTTTAGCTCCACATTCACTCACCAAAACCGTCCCCCCTCCTTTGCATCTCCAAAAACTGTCCTCCCCTTCCTTGCTTCATCAAAGTGTGACAAATCTCATAGCCACCATTTTAAGCCATCTTAACCCTTAATTAAATTAATGGTTTGGATTAAAATAGCTACTAGGTTTAGCTTATAGATAGAAGACTTAATTTAGGCCATTGGATCCTTTCTCCTTGAAATCCTAGCCATTAGATGTGTCTCCAAAATGAAAGGTCAAGATTGCTCCTTCAAACTTTACATCCAAGAGCTATAAATGGTCCTAGCCACTTTATAAGACTAAATCTCAATCATTGATTAAATCAAGATCAAGTCTCCACCGTTGATTACATCAATGGTAGATATCCAAGCCACTAATGTTGACTTTGCAGTACAATATTTATTTTTGTATCTGCTATTACCATTCGAATAATATTTTTTTACTGTATTTTTATCACCTGATAATTAAATACAGTGCAAAACACAGTAAAAGAAAATTTCTAAAACTGTTTCCGGATTCAGGTTTAGTAAGATCCCCCGTCTCCATCTCAACAGTACGAATTTTTCTGATTACAAAAAAATTTGTACCTTTCTGGACCCATGCAGGGCTCACATACAACCTCCCTGGGCCCACGGATAACGCTAAAATAAACAGAGTAATATAAAAATTTCATAATCACACACAAAATCACAAAAATTAGAAAATGCACAAATATCAAATCAGATTACGTAAAATAATTAAGACTTAACAGTAATAATTAAATTACGTAAAATTTTTCCCGGCCCGAAAATTATTATTTTCTTGACACGGAGTAATTCACTCAAAACAATCAAAAGCAGTCACGGAATAATCAAAATAATTTTACAGTACATAGAAATCACTAAATAGTAGAATTCTGTTAACTGTCAAAATTACTGTCTTTTGTTTAGGAAGTTTGTGGTGTTACATTTCTCTTGTTGTAGTTTTCTTTGTTCTAAATTGAAGTTATGTTCATCTTTTTCTTCTTCTCTCTTTCTTTCTTCTTGTTCATGAGTAACTAATCTTCATCTTGCTTGGGCGAAGTGTAACACCCCAAATTTCCTAATTATTTGACAGTAATTTTGACAGTTAATAGAATTCTACTGTTTAGTGATTTCTGTATACTGTAAAATTATCTTGAGTATTCCGTCAGTACATTTGATCGTTTTGTGTGATTTACTCCGTGTCAAGAAAATAATAATTTTCAGACCAGGGAAAATTTTTATGTATTTATTTCTCTTGATTGTTACTTATTTTTAACAATCTGGCTTGATTTTCATACGTTTTCTAATATTTGTTATTTTTGTGGATGATTATGAAATTTTTATATTTCTCTGATTATTTTTGGGCTGTCTGTGGGCCCAGGTGGCCTTACGTGGGCCCAAGTGAGTCCCACAAAGTGAAAATTTTTCTACGTATAGAAAAATTTGTACTGTTTAGACGAAGAGGGGGGATCTTACTAAACCTGAATCCGGAAACAATTTTTAAAAAATTTCTTTTGTTGTGTTTTGTACTGTATTTAATTATTGGGTGATAAAAATATAGTAAATATATTCTTTCGTGGGGTTATAGCAGATAAAAATAAATATTGTACTATTAAGTCAACATTAGTGGTTATGACAACTTTTTGACGGATCAATAGGAAGCAAGCTTAATGTTTAAGATTTTGATATTAACCATCAATTTAATCAACGGTGTAGAATCGGTCTAATAAAATGGCTATGACCATTTATAACCATTGGATGAAGAATAAATCAAGGGTGGAGATTTGATCTTACAAAGTGGCTAGGACCATTTGTGACCGTTGGATTTGGATTTAATCAATGGTGGAGATGGATTATTTATGACCATTGGATGTGGATTTAATCAATGGTGGAGATTTGGTCTTCTAAAATGGCTATGACTAATTATGACCCTTGGATTTAAAGTTTGAAGGTGTAATCTTGACCCTTCATTTTTGGAGATGCATCTAATGGCTAGGATTTGAAGGAGAAAGATCTAATGGCCTAGATTAAGTCTTCTAATCAAAAGTCTACCTTATTCCTAACCATTGATCTAATCAATGGTTAGAAATGCTTAAAATGGTGGCTAATTATGATGGTCACTTATTGAATCCATAAGGAGAAGCAAGGAAGGGGGGACGGTTTTAGTGCATGCTTAAGGGCTTAGATAGCTTTCAAGACCATTATTAGCTGTCTTGGTCACTTATTGATCATTATTGATCATTTTCAAGAAGCTAGCTCTTCAAAATTTTCTCTCCATCTCTTCTCCATGCATGTTTCGGCCAAGGCACCCAAGACAACCTTCCATCACTCTTTAATTTCATACAACCTAGTTTCTTGAATCCTTACCTTATTCTAAGAACATCTCTAGTTATGAGTTTTCACAAAATCATTCATCTTGAGCTTCAAATCCAAGCTTCAAGTTTCTAGCAAAAAGGGTAAAGTTCATATTTCTTCACCCAATCTTTTAGTTTTGATTTTCTAAGCCATGCTTGAACCATGGTTTACCTATTCTTTTACTTGTTATTGATTTTAAGATTTGTTTATGATTTTTAGGGATTTTTCCAAGGAGCTCTACGAAATTGGTAGGAAAAAAAACCAAGTGTTTTCACTTCATTCTTACCTTAACCAAGTCTAAGAAGCTTTCTTTCACAAAAATCAAAAACTTCATCCTTGTTCTTCAAGAGGAACCATTCGGTCATACCACCCAAAATCACCATCCAATCTCTTTTAATTTCATCCAACCATAGATCTTGAATCTACATGATATTCTAAGCAACTTTCATGTTGGAGACTTTCTCTAAATCATCCATCTTCAACCTTGTTCTTCAAGCTAAAGATTGAAGTTTTATTGGTGAAGTTTATTAATCTTCACTTTTCTTTTGATTTTCAAGGTTCTAACCATGATTCTAATCCATGGTTTTCTTATTCAAATCTTATATATATTATTTATATGTGTATTTTGTTTTGTATTTGAGAAGCCCTTGGTGGTGAAGGACTTGGAAAAAGAAGCAAAACAAGGAGCTTTTGAGGATCTTCAAGAGGTAAGAGGGAGATCCATCTCACCAACCAAGTATGGTGGTGAGAGATGGTTTTGTATTTGATGGATGGTGAATCCATGTGAGGATTCATATCCATGGTCATGTAATTATTTGTGGGTGTTTATGTGCTTTGATTATTTGCCTATGCTTGGTATGATTTGCATGATTTATTGCTTTTGATTATGGCATGCTTGTGATATATATTTGAATATGTATATGTATGTCATGATTTGATGATGGAAAGGAAATTGATTTTTGGTTCCAAAGACCAAGAGGAATTTCGGCCAAGACACCTCAAAATAGGTGTTCATAAATTAATATTTTCATGAATGATAAAATTGGATGATTAGAAAAGCAAGGAAAATAAACAAAGGGTTTGTTTTTCAAGAAGTAGTGTTCACGGTTTTGTTAAAGAATTTTTAATGGTTTTGTTTGTGCAAAACCATATCAATTAGGAGGAAAAATATTTGATGGTTTCAATGGTCAAGTACCACGGTTTTGAAGGCTTGTAATGCCTTGATTTTATGAAACAAAGTGATTTCAAAGTGGAAACAAAGTGTTTGAACAAAGTGTTTTAGTACAAGGATTAAAGAAAGTGGAAACAAGGTGTTTTGTTACTTGAAAGATGGAATTTCATTTATGAAAGACAAAGAGAGATTGAAAGTATTTGAACCACAATTTATTTTGAAGAGAAATGATTTTGGAATTGATTTGAGAAAAATGGAGAATATAATGGTGATTTGAAATTTACTAAAGTGAAACTCATCCTTTGGGTTTTGGAGTGCGTTAGGAAATTTTAAACGAGAAACAATGATTTAATTCCATGAAATAATGAATTTGTGGAATAAATTGCGAAAAAGATTTTCTTGAGTAAGAAAATGTGGAAAATAATGTGAGTAGTCATATTATTTTGAGAAAGGTTGAAATGGAATTTTGAAGGTTGAGAAATATTTTTCGTAATGGAATTATGGTGAAAAATGATTTACATAACTTAAAAACGTGATTTTTAAGCTACACGATTTGAAAAACGTTGAAATATTTCTACGCAATTTGGAAAGCATTTAAATATTTTACGCGTTTGAGATATTGTGGAAAAATCGCTATGTGATTTAAAAATGGTGGAATATTTTTACGTGATTGATGAAAACGTTGAAAAATCAATATGTGATTTGAAAACGTAATAGAAATGTTGTGAAATTGTGAAAACGTAATAGAAATGTTGCGCGATTGTGAAAACTGTAACGCACCTAAATATACCAACTACAGCGCAATCGTCATTACACCACAGTTACTAAATCCAGGTGTGTCACAGTCATGATAACAGTAGTTTCCAAATTTAAGAGTTTAATTATTATTTTTTTCCTTTTTTGCATTTATGCATAAGTAGAAAATATGAGCCATGAATGAATTATAAATGTATTCAACCCTTAATACAACCATTGGAATGAAATCACGTTCTTTATATATATAGTTTATAGCTAACTTACATGAATCACTGATAACATAGAATATAATAATTAAAGAGTCAAATAAAATACAGCGGGAATAAAAACATTAAAGGGGAGGAGTAGTAACCCAGGGATGGGTACTACCAGCAGACAAGGCCGCAACCCCACATGCACGTGACACACGGTACTCCAGTAGATACGACAGGCATCAATGCCACCACGCGGCTGCACTCTTACGTAGTCGACGAAATCTTGTCCAGATGCTCAAGTCAATCAACCAAGGCATGGTCCCTCTTTATCTTCCTCACGATCTTTTATCAAACATAAATGTAAAACAGGAATGCACAAATATAGGAAAGAGGTGAGATTTTCAGCTTTCAGTACCAACATGGCAGCAAGAAAATAAACGGCGTCGAACGCCCACATAGGACACAGTTAATACATACAAGTACAGTAATACATGAAAGCAATTAATGAGAGTAAAGTAACAAAGAACAGTAGTTAACTTTATCCATAGCCAGCTAGCAACATTAGCATTACCAAGAATCAAATAAATATCACAGTAATAATAGTAAACACATTATTCAATTATAAATGCTCAATGGACCATGTGACTGACAACTCACAATGCAACAAGGGTACTAAAGTTCCTACTCCATGGAGCTAGACATAAATATTTTCGGAGTGAATGATCAAAGAGTAATGCCAGTGTATCGTTAGCCTTAAAAATATAGTGTGCTCATCTCATAAAAACATTTGCGCAAAATGGCTCACACATGGCACCTCAACAGTTGATCGCGACATAGGACAGCGTCTCAGGCAGGATCGTCGATGTGTTGCACTGGTCTATCCCACGGCCCCAGCGGAGCTACCACTGTCTATTGTGAGACACCCACACCCCGTCGCCCCCAGGGCCAACAACATATGACACCTACGCTTAGTCTATTCGCACCCGCACAAAGGTGTTATTCAAACTCCTAGGCAACATAGCCTTCTCAACAATGTCCCACAGACAATACGCATGCATGATGACATAATGTCCAATCATGTATGTTTATCAATGATGCATTCAGCATAAGCCTTTCCTCAATGGCACATAAGCAATATTCAATGTCCAACATGACATATCAACAATACATTTATTTAAAACATTGCCTCAATGGCACATCATCATCCTTATCTCATTGAGTACTACATCAATAATTCTCATCATCAACATGCATTCCTCATTACATACATACCATAATTTCCATATCATGGATCCAAGGATTCCATATTCAAAATCATTTCTTCCCTATTGGGGTGAATGCACATTTCTATCACAATTTAGTAAGGTAGAATCCTTGAATCTAGGGTTTTTAGGTTATGTTTGAGTTACAAAGGATAAAGAACCATAATCTCAATCATTTCCAGCTCAAAATTCTCATTTTTGGTCTTGGTAATCGATTACAGCATCCTTGTAATCGATTACATGAGAAACAGAACCTCTGTTTGTAATCGATTACGTGATTCCCAGAATCACGTTTCGTAACTTCAAGGCACTGGTAATCGATTACACAGCCGTGGTAATCGATTACCAATTGGACAGAACCTCCGTAATCGATTACCCACAAGTTGTAATCGATTACGTGATTCCTAGCAGCACCATTTCGTGACATCAGAGGCTTGGTAATCGATTACACTCCTCTTGTAATCGATTACAAGCTAAACAGAATCTCTGTAATCGATTACACACCAGATGTAATCGATTGCCAAATTTCTAGAATCACGAATTTGCATCTTTATGAGCTTGGTAATCGATTACAAGCCTCGTGTAATCGATTACCATGCATAAACTTGCAGAAAAACAGAGTTCTCAGGTCCTCTAACTCAAACCAAACCATTCCTCATCATATTTAATCAACAAGATACTTAAATACACCTTCAAATCATGCAAGAGACATCAATAAATCATACAAACCTAACAAAATACATTATCATCAAGAACAACATAAAAATGAGAGAACTTTATACATGGATCCAAAAATCAACAACAACACACATAAAAGACATTCCCTTACTACCAAGGTTAGTTGAAGAGGATCATCTCCCTCTTACCTATTTGGAAGACAACACAATGTGTTACCTCTTCTTGCCCTAGATTTTCGTTTTCCCCCTTAAAGCTCCAAGCTTTAGCTTCAATGGTGGAAGAGAAATGGAAGAAGAAGAAGAAGAACCAAAGGATGGCAGCAATAGGGAACTTGGAATGGTGTAAGGAAGCAAGAATCTTTGATGATGAAACAAGCAAGGAATGGCAGCCTCCAGGAGTGGTTTCACGGTGGAGAAGAAAGGGAAAAGAGAGGAAATGGATATTTGGGGTTTAGAAAAGTGAGAGTGTGATATTAGGAAGAGAAGAGAAATTATTTAGGCTTTCCTATAGCCTCTGCCGTGGAAGAGTGGAAAAGGGAGAGAGAAAAAATGTGTCAAATAGGAAGCTTCTTGGAAACTTCCTACAAGGGTTTTTAATCAACTAATTTCTCTTTTTCTTCCTTCTTAAAAATAAAGCTAAAAGGGTTTGACACAAGGAAGTTTTTGAATAATGCGATAAGATTTTTATTACGTGTTATTATTTATTGGACGTGATTATAGTTGGCAGAAGTCAGCATTAACAAATCTGACAGATAAATTCTTTACAGTGTTTTATTATCTCATCTGTTAAGATTTCTCGAAAAATGTGAAACCTTGTAAACTGTGTTCGGCCTCGGGTTTAGTAAGATCCCCCGTCGACGTTTCCATAGTCCAAGGTTCTCGGGAAAAATATTTCATTTTCCCGACTCCGCTCAATACGCATACAAAACGAGGAATATATTAAAATATTCATCGTCTCCGAAAAATTCTGAAAGAACTCACATAAATCACAAACATTAGAAAATGACTATTCATAATAAAATTTTCCAACTTTGGGAGCGTTACAGTCGTTTTGCCAATTCCGCCCAATGTGCATGCAAGACGAGAAATAATATTAAAATATTCTGCATTCTCCGAAAAATCCAGAAAAATTCCTAAAAATCCCAAATATTGTAAAACGATCATTTATTCTAAAATTATAAATTTTCGGGGTGTTACAACTCTCCCCAACAAATAGAAATTTCGTCCTCGAAATTTTCATTCCTTAGGATAAATATCAATGTTGTTTCTTCACCTTATCTTTCGGCCTCCATATCGCGCTTCTAATCACGTCAATTCAAATTGTTATTACCAATGTGATCTCCCTGCCTCCATGTGGTTTTGCTCTCCTACTCTCGATCTTACAGGAAGTATTCCATGGGTCAGACTCTCTTTCAACCGTACGGTGTCCCGCTCGATGATATGGCTGGGTCCAGAGATATACTTTCGTGATCATGACATATGGAAGACATCATGAAGATTTAAAAAGAAGGGATAGCAAAGATTAGTTATGGATACTGAACCAGTCCGAAAAAGAATTTAGGATAGTCCGTAGAATTTTAAGAGTGAGTTTTCTAGGCTTGAGGATACGACCAACCCCAGTCGTAGGTGTGACTTTCGAGAAGACATGCTCTCCTTCTTCGAATTCAAGAGGTTTCCTTCTTTTGTCCGCATAACTCTTCTGCCGACTCTAAGCCATTTTCATCTGCTCCTGAATCATTTTAGCCTTATCAGTTGTCTGCTGAATGAGTTCAGGTCCAACGGCAAGCCGTTCTCCATCTTGATACCGGCACAGAGGCGTCATATACCTCCGCCCATATAGAGCCTCATAGGGCGCCATCCCTATACTTGAATGGTAACTGTTGTTGTAGGTGAATTCCACTAATGGTAAGATTTCATCCTAATCTCCAGTTTGCTTTATCACACAAGCTCTCAGCAGATCCTCTAATGACTGGATTGTCCTCTCTGATTGGCCATCAGTCTGCGGATAGTATGCCGAACTCAATCGCAACTTCGTTCCCATAACTTCTTGAAGACTCTTCCAAAACTTAGACGTAAACCTTGGATCTCTGTTGGAAATGATAATTGTGGGCACACCATGAAGTCTGATAATTTCGCTAACATATATCCGACTCAACTTTTCCAATTGATATCTTATGTTGATTGGCAAAAAGTGAGCTTATTTTGTAAGCCGATCCACAATTACCCATATTGAGTCATTTCCTTTCTTAGTCCTTAGCAACCTGACCACAAAGTCCATGACAATACTATCCCATTTTCATTCGGGGATAGCCAAGGGTTGTAACAGTCCAGCTGGTCTTTGATGTTCAATCTTCATTTTCTGGCAGACCAAATAAGATGACACGCATTTAGCAACGTCTTTCTTCATCCATTGTTACCATCACTTCTGTTTTAGATTTTGATATACCTTGATCACTCTAGTGTGTAAACTTGGTCTACTCTCATGAGTTTCATTGGGAATAAACTCCTTAAGTTCCAAATCATCTGGTATTGCAACCTTCACCTGTGAACATTAAGATTCCATCGAGTTACTTCCTCACATTTTGACACCATGCTTTGTCTTAATAGCTTCTTCTTGTCTTGTAGAAATTGGTCACTATTCTACTTCTCTTGAATCCTTCTCAATAGATCATTCGAAATAGCGACTATATCTAGACATGCCCCATCCAGTGTCATTTCTAATGACAGCCACATGTCCTCGAAATACTCTACTAATTCCTTCTTCTTGACCATCATAATGAAGGTATTAGGCAGTTTCCGGTTCAAAGCGTCCGCCATAGCATTTTCTTTTCCAAGATGACTCTAAAGTTAGAGATCATGATCCTTCAAAATCTTTAGTCACTTTCTCTGCCTCACGTTTGGTTCCTTCTCATCTAATAAATACTTCAGGTTCTTGTGACAGCGAAGGGCATTGAATATTGCTCCATATAGAAAGTGTCTCTATATTCTTAGAGCAGATACAACAGCGGTCAATTACAAGTCACGGATCAGACATTCTCCTCACGCACCCTCAACCACCGTAAGGCGCAAGCCACAACTCTCCAGCTTTTCACGAGTGCATCCCAACCTTGATGTGGAGCATCTCAAAACACTTCGAAGGTTTCATTGAGATTGGGCAGTATCAAAATCAGAATATTTCCTCACTCTTTGAAAATTTTCTCCGCCTGTGCTGGTCCTTAAAAGTTTTGATTCTCTTTTTGTAAGCTGAGCAAGTTGTCCAACTATCTTTGAGAATCTGTCGATACTCCTTCGATAAAACCAACCAATCCCACTAGCTATGAATCTCCTTCACGGTCTCCGATCCTTCCTTTTGAGGAACTGCTTCAACCTTTTTGTGAATCCACACGATTCCTCCATTTGGAATTTCATGATCCAAAACGAAACTTCCTTAAACGAGAATCCGCACTCTGATACTTTAGCACTTACTCCCCCTTCTCTAAAGTTAGGAAAACTATATCGAGATGTCCAACGTATCTCCCTATATCTTCGTGAATAGCTCAGAGCGTCATCATTAATGACAACGATGATTCTGTTCTAGATAAGGATAGAAAATACAATTCATGTTGTCCAAGAATACAACATGAGTGTTTGTCATTTCGGTTGACATCACGGGATACCCATAATGTCGAAAGCACACTCGAAAAATCATCTTGGGGACATCCTCTATTCCCACGAATCCATCGGTGACCAGGACATACATCTATCTTAGAGAGAACAACGATTTCCTTCTCGCTGATTCATCAAATCATTTACCTTCCTCCGAGAATACTCATCTTTGATCATAATCTTGTTTAACTGGCGATAATCCTCGTATCACCGAGAAACTTTATCCTTCTCCTTAACTGATAGCATCTTAGTTCAACATGCGGAACTCTTTGGCTATTAAAGTGGCATTTATATTCCCTTTACTCTTGGTCCTCTACGGAGAACACTACATGTACCCTCAGGCTCCTTTCTTTTATGAGGCTTAGACCATGTTGGCCGTTACGAGTTTAAAAGTCTTAGTTTCAAAAATCTCTAAGGTTTTTTTTTTATCAGAACGACCTAGCCGACAATAATCAGAAAACTACCGATCAATTTCTAAAATCATGAACTCGAATAGATATGATTTGAGGTAAGCAAGATAGGTTAACAAAAGACTCGATCTTTAGTAGAAATAGGATAGATTACACAACTTAGGTGTCAACGACAAGTCTTAGTAACAGAAATGGAAATAACTTAAGTTGAAGATAAGAAAGATATAGATGAATCCAAATGATCCATACAGTCACAAATTGTAAAAGGAGGGGTTACCCCCAGAATTATACAGTACGATTATGGGATCATCATTTGAGGTATAACTTCCACGGTTTAGATCTCCGAATTTTGAAGTCTCAGCACCTCCCAGGGTATAAGTTCTGGCTTCTACTTGTGGTTCCACAGCCCTTACAGCATTGACTGAAAAATTTGCCTTTGCTTGGTCGCAGTTGCGGGAGACGTGTCCAGGCTTTCCACATCTAAAACAGATCATCCCTTTGATCTTACACTCCCTCGTGAAGTGTTCCTTTCCGCATTTCATACATCTTGGCAAGGATGTCGGGGTCTGACTGGATACACCACCGCTAGTACTTTGTCCAGAAGTTGGTTGTTGTTGTTTCCCTGATACCCGTGCGTATGGTTTCCGCTTAAACTGGTTAACTTTTCTATTATTCCTCTTTTGGAATCTAGGCAGTCCAAGTTTACCCCAAAGCCGACTGTCCTCCAACAGATTATGAACCTCAACTTCCAATTCTCGTTGTTGCGTGGCCCTCCGATCATGGTAAGTTGTCACCGCAGCTATCATTTGCCTTTCTTCGGCAGTCGCAGCCATACTCCTATGGTCTTATCCCGCGCTCACATGTGTACGTCTATCACGAGCCACTGCCCTTGCATGTCTACGGCGAGCCATTGAATCTCTCTGAAGACGGACATAATCACAACAAACACAAAATTGCTTCAAACAACGTTATCTCCCTATGAAAACCAAATACAAAGAGTCATACAATTCAAACAAGACAAGTTCAATTCCATACAACCGAACAATCTCCAGCTCGAACTTCTTCATTCCGCTTCACAGCGTGATCCCTCGTAAGCCGTCAACTTCCAAACTGCTTCTCAAATCTAGTTTACACCAACTATTTCTTTCTCCAGAAGATCGGTTTTCCAAAACCTTTCGATCTCCTCACAAAAGAAATCCTATTTTCCTAACACAGTACGCCTAGGTGAAGTCATAGTTTCCTGTACACACAGAACATTACATATTGAGTAGGCCAATCCTCAATATCATGCAACTGTATAACAGTAGCCATCAACATTCAACCTACGGCAAGCCATGCATTCCTTTCCCATCATCTCAATCAAGAGACAAGGAAGTGCACAACAGACCAAATTCTAATATGCCTAAACATAGCAAGTCCATACCCTACTCAACAGATGAACTGCTTTGATACCACCAAAGTGTAACGCACCTAAATATACCAACTGCAAATAAGCAATCGTCATTACACCACGCTTACTAAATCCAGGTGTGTCACAAATCATGATAACAGTAGTTTCCAAATTTAAGAGTTTAATTATTTTTTTTCCTTTTTCGCATTTATGCATAAGTAGAAAATATGAGCCATGAATGAATTATAAATGTATTCAACCCTTAATACAACCATTGGAATGAAATCACGTTCTTTATATATATAGTTTATAGCCAACTTACACGAATCACTGATAACATAGAATATAATAATTACAGAGTCAAATAAAATACAGCGGGAATAAAAACATTAAAGGGGAGGAGTAGTAACCCAAGGATGGGTACTACCAGCAGACAAGGCCGCAACCCCACATGCACGTGACACACGACGCTCCAGTAGATACGACAGGCATCAATGCCACCACGTGGCTGCACTCTTACGTAGTCGACGAAATCTTGTCCAGATGCTCAAGTCAATCAACCAAGGCATAGTCCCTCTTTATCTTCCTCACAATCTTTTATCAAACATAAATGTAAAACAGGAATGCACAAATATAGGAAAGAGGTGAGATTCCCAGCTTTCAGTACCAACATGGCAGCAAGAAAATAAACAGCGTCAAACGCCCACATAGGACACAGTTAATACATACAAGTACAGTAATACATGAAAGCAATTAATAAGAGTAAAGCAACAAAGAACAGTAGTTAACTATATCCATAGCCAGCTAGCAACATTAGCATTACCAAGAATCAAATAAATATCACAGTAATAATAGTAAACACATTATTCAATTATAAATGCTCAATGGACCATGTGACTGACAACTCACAATGCAACAAGGGTACCAAAGTTCTTACTCCATGGAGCTAGACATAAATATTTTCGGAGTGAATGATCTAAGATTAATGTCAGTGTATCATTAGCCTTAAAAATATAGTGTGCTCATCTCATAAAAACATTTGCGCAAAATGGCTCACACAAGGCACCTCAACAGTTGATCGCGACATAGGACAAATCTCGAGCGGGATCGTCGGTGTGTTGCATCGGTCTATCCCACGGCCCCAGCGGAGCTACCACTGTCTATTGTGAGACACCCACACCCGACGCCCCCAGGGCCAACAACATATGACACCTACGCTTAGTCTATTCGCACCCGCACAAAGGTGTTATTCAAACTCCTAGGCAACATAGCCTTCTCAACAATGTCCCACAGACAATACGCATGCATGATGACACAATGTCCAATCATGTATGTTTATCAATGATGCATTCAGCATAAGCCTTTCCTCAATGGCACATAAGCAATATTCAATGTCCAACATGACATATCAACAATACATTTATTTAAAACATTGCCTCAATGGCACATCATCATCCTTATCTCATTGAGTACTACATCAATAATTCTCAGCATCAACATGCATTCCTCATTACATACATACCACAATTTCCATATCATGGATCCAAGGATTCCATATTCAAAATCATTTCTTTCCTATTGGGGTGAATGTACATTTCTATCACAATTTAGTAAGGTAGAATCCTTGAATCCAGGGTTTTTAGGTTATGTTTGAGTTACAAAGGATAAAGAACCATAATCTCAATCATTTCCAGCTCAAAATTCTTATTTTTGGTCTTGGTAATCGATTACAGCATCCTTGTAATCGATTACAGCATCCTTGTAATCGATTACGTGAGAAACAGAACCTCTGTTTGTAATCGATTACGTGATTCCTAGAATCACGTTTCGTAACTTCAAGGCACTGGTAATCGATTACACAGCCGTGGTAATTGATTACCAATTGGACAGAACCTCCGTAATCGATTACCCACAAGTTGTAATCGATTACGTGATTCCCAGCAGCACCATTTCGTGACATCAGAGGCTTGGTAATCGATTACACTCCTCTTGTAATCGATTACAAGCTAAACAGAATCTCTGTAATCGATTACACACCAGATGTTATCGATTATCAAATTTTCAGAATCACGAATATGCATCTTTATGAGCTTGGTAATCGATTACAAGCCCCGTGTAATCGATTACCACGCATAAACTTGTAGAAAAACAGAGTTCTCAGGTCCTCTAACTCAAACCAAACCATTCCTCATCATATTTAATCAACAAGATACTCAAATACACCTTCAAATCATGCAAGAGACATCAATAAATCATACAAACCTAACAAAATACATTATCATCAAGAACAACATAAAAATGAGAGAACTTTATACATGGATCCAAAAATCAACAACAACACACATACAAGACATTCCCTTACTACTAAGGTTAGTTGAAGAGGATCATCTCCCTCTTACCTATTTGGAAGACAACACAATGTGTTACCTCTTCTTGCCCTAGATTTTCGTTTTCCCCCTTAAAGCTCCAAGCTTTAGCTTCAATGGTGGAAGAGAAATGGAAGAAGAAGAAGAAGAACCAAAGGATGGCAGCAGTAGGGAACTTGGAATGGTGTAAGGAAGCAAGAATCTTTGATGATGAAACAAGCAAGGAATGGCAGCCTCCAGGAGTGGTTTCACGGTGGAGAAGAAAGGGAAAAGAGAGGAAATGGATATTTGGGGTTTAGAAAAATGAGAGTGTGATATTAGGAAGAGAAGAGAAATTATTTAGGCTTTCCTATAGCCTCTGCCGTGGAAGAGTGGAAAAGGGAGAGAGAAAAATGTGTCAAATAGGAAGCTTCTTGGAAACTTCCTACAAGGGTTTTTAATCAACTAATTTCTCTTTTTCTTCCTTCTTAAAAATAAAGCTAAAAGGGTTTGACACAAGGAAGTTTTTGAATAATGCGATAAGATTTTTATTACGTGTTATTATTTATTGGATGTGATTATAGTTGGCGTGTCAGATTAACAAATCTGACAGATAAATTCTTTACAGTGTTTTATTATCTCATCTGTTAAGATTTCTCGAAAAATGTGAAACCTTGTAAACTGTGTCCGGCCTCGGGTTTAGTAAGATCCCCCATCGACGTTTCCATAGTCCAAGGTTCTCGGGAAAAATATTTCATTTTCCCGACTCCGCTCAATACGCATACAAAACGAGGAATATATTAAAATATTCATTGTCTCCGAAAAATTCTGAAAGAACTCACATAAATCACAAACATTAGAAAATGACTATTCGTAATAAAATTTTCCAACTTTGGGAGCGTTACAGTCGTTTTTCCAATTCCGCCCAATGTGCACGCAAGACAAGAAATAATATTAAAATATTCCGCGTTCTCCGAAAAATCTAGAAAAATTCCTAAAAATCCCAAATATTGTAAAACGATCATTTATTCTAAAATTATAAATTTTCGGGGTGTTACAAAAACACGATGAATGTGTTTTGTGACTATAAAAACGCAATAATATGATTTCGTTGTTAAAAATACGGTATGATTACTGTTGGGCCAGTGTGTGGACCCTGATTATGAGATTATGAAATTAAACTGAAAATGGGTCAATATGTGGACCCTGAATATGAAATTGTGAATTTTGCCTGTGATTGGCATTGGTGCATTGAATATGCATTGGAAAAATATGCATTGTGGCATATGAGGAAATTGAACAAAATTGCATTGAGATATTTGTGCATTGAACAAAAAATTGATAGCTGATGCTATTGTGACCCTTGTGGTTGAAGAGGGAATATGAATTGATAGTGAGGTCTATGATGGACCTTGGGGGCGTCAAGGCGTGGCGGTCGACCAGTGAATATCTGTCTGTAGGCTAAGGCTGGACCATATTCCACTTGGCGATGCAGTCCATTGCAACGCATTGACGATACTCGACAATAACACGATTCTTTTCAAAAGCTGGGCATTTATCTGTGAGCTAAGGCTGGGCATTGTCTGTGGGCTAATCTGGAAGATTGTCTTTGGGCTAAGGCTGATAATTAATATAGCATTCTTCTCGAAATTGTGAAAACCTCCATATGGAGTAGGACATTGAGTCTACATGCATAACATATGCATTATTATTGAGCATTGGTTATGATAATTGAACTGCTGAATACTTGGATAATAATTGAGGGCATTATCATGTATATTGAATGATATTTGAACTAATAAGTGATTGGATGATGATAGTTGATTAATGTTGAAGGCATTATTGGAATTCTGGTATGATATATTTGTATGATATGTTGTTTGTGTTATCTCTGTGCTACCATGTTGGTATTGGCGTAGGTGATCTCACCTCTTTGTTATATTGTTTTCTTGTGTTTGTATTATTAAAATTGAATAGTAGATGGAACGAGTTTTCTTAGACATGACGGGTGGTAGAAATTCTGAGATTGGTGACAACATGGATGAGGGGTCATTCAGGACTCGTTGGTGTGCAGTGTTGACAAGGAACAGATGTCTGATGCATCAAGATGGATACAAGAAGGAATAAGTACGTTAAGTTTTCTCGTTAGTGTTATACTATGCTATTAAGTAGGACCCGTGATGGGGTTTGCTACTGTTAAAAAAAGAGTTTGTTAGTTTTATATTTCTCTTTAAATTGTTAAATATTAATTGGTGTTAATATTGTATATTAATCAGTTTAAATATATTTTCAGTAATACTTATGGATTTCAGTAAGTTTATGTTTCCGTCTTTGATGAGAAGAAATTTTAAAACTCACCTTTTATAACTCAAACCTTGTTTATGAACTTCTTTACAGATTATGGGTTGGTAGTTAGAAATGTGATGCCCTAAGGAGGGCGTTACACGAAGGGGTGAAGATTTTGGTAATAAAAATAAGGTTAGATTAATTTCTTTCTTGTACTTAAATGATATATTATCAAGTGGTCATTATATGTGTTGTATTTTATTTCCAATCAATTTAGAAACCCTCGTTGTAAAGTGGAGTTCTTGATTCATTGTAGACAAGTAGTTTGGCACAATGAATGCTTGAGTCCATTTACAAGTGTTGGTGTTAGTAAATAATTAAATGAACCATAATATAACTACGTATATAATTCTAAATGGACTTTGAATGTTGTATTTTCCGATTGGAACCTCCATTGTGTGTGGATTTCAATTGAGTTATAAAAAAAGAATTAATCTTGTCCTTAATTTATTACCAAAAGTGGATCTCCTAGCCCAAGCAAGTTTCTTTTTTAATTGTGAATAAGTTTTATTATATTTATTGTTGTGACAAATCAATTCCTTACCTCAAAGAATTTTTCTTCATCAATTCCCTGTAGATCGACCTCAGACTCCCGAGAAATTTATTACTTGAGATAACCTGTACTTGGGTTTGCATCCTTTAATCCGCATCAAGCATCAAGAATGTCAATCCCTTAAATTGATTAAAGGCTTACCCCTCCATGAATGGGAGGGAAGAACTCAGAAAAAGAAGAGAAAAACTAGAGAGAAGGGAGAGAAGAAAGATCTAGAGAGAAGATGAAAAGTGTGGAATGAAAAGGGTGCCCTCGTTTTTCTTCCTCCTAACCCCCAAAACTACTTTTTATTTTGGATCACATTAAAAACTCATTAATTACAAAGCTGGGTCAATTATGAGTAATTAGGCCCAAACCCTATGCAATTTTGAGGTCTACAACTCAAGTTATGGGAAATCATTCTTCAAGGGTCTCTGATTCCATTGGCTGACTTCAAATGCTGAAAACTCCATCAAAACGTCGTAGTTTGGAAAATTGGTCTTCATATGAAATGAAGATATATGTCTTAGCTTTCATTTTCTACTGGTTTCAGGTCCAAGTCACATCCACAGCCTAAGTTATGCACTAATTAGTGTACACTGCTCGAGTTCCAATAACAGAACACGTGTTCTAACTTCTAGGCCCAATTAGCTCCACTAGATGTTCGATTGAGATTTCGAGCTTTCATCAAAGTTGTAGAGCTTCCTCTTAGCTTTCCTACAAGGTAAAATGCATTATTTTGATATATCTAGAACTCAAGATATGGTCGAAATACAAAAACAGTGTAAATTCTCACTAATGTTAAAAAATATCAATTAAGCCCAATTTGAGCCCAAACTTACAAAACATGACCAAGCTTAATCAATTAAGTACATGAGTAAATGACTAAAAATGAGGGTTTGTCAATGTATAAAATATGTGATTATCAAATTCTCCTACACTTAGCTTTTTGCACTCCTAGTCAAAACATAAAAGACCAAAACTAGGGGGACAAGGAAAAACAATATAAACTCAAAAGCTAAAAACTCTAAAAGACTAAATTTCCAATGATATCCAAGAATGCACAAGTTTACAAGCAAGAAGAGTAACCAAAGTTTCAAAGGATCAAAACATTCATGAGGTGACATTTTTTCACATCTCAAACCAACAAGCAAGGTATCTTCAATTTGAAAAACATGAATCAAGAATGATAGATCCTCACAAGATACATTTTCAATCCCTCAAGTATTTAAATGGTAAGTATTTCACTCAATTCAACCCATGAAAATTGCACTACCATAAGCTTGCTTATCTTCTACTTCTCCACTACTCAAACACATGCACACAAAAATCAAGAGGACTTTATTCAAGGTTGTAATAGGGTCAAGGTAAGGGAAGAAAACAATATAGATATGACAAGTTAAATACCCTAGAGAATAAAAGAGCATTAGGGAGGAACTCAATTAACAAATGACAAGCATGAAATTTTACCCCCAGTTCCATATTATACACATTCTCTTTACATATTCCATCTTTTATTTATTTTTTCGATTTCTTTTCTTTCACAACATTTCTTACATTTATTCTTTTTCTCTTCATTTTTTTATGATTTTTTTTTTTAAGTCACCTTGCATATTACACATCAATTTGCACAACCCCCACACTTGAACTATTAATTGCCCACAAGCAAAAGAGCTCCTCAAATGAAAATGAATCAATACTCTCCTATTACCTAAGGTAAGGTAAAAACATGATTTTTCACATAAGGCATATGATGAGTTAAAACAAAGAATAGGTAAATAAGCTCAAGGGGTTAATCAAAAGGAAACAATGCAAGGTTGGTTATTTGGTCAAAGTAGCTAATTCAAGAAAGAATGCCTCAATTATGTTAATGCATGCAAGTGAAAAATGTAGCCTAAAAAAGAATCAAAACAAGTTCTAGAGTGATCAATTGTCATGAGTGAAAATTACACAAGAAAGAAGATAATGACATAAATGCTAAATCCATCCATCAATAGGCTCAAAATCTCACAAGGTATGCATCTATTAAACTCAATCCATCAATCAAACATCCAAAACCAAGCATGTCAAATTCAAGAAGGAGGAAAATGTATTCAATCATGCTAAGAATCTTGAATTTCAATTGCTTCAAATTCATAAACTTTACAAATCCTAAAACATCATTAGAAAGTAATTAAAAACAATTTTTTTTTCAAAAATAATAAAACAGAATGTAAATTCCTCCTCCACACTTAAATTCTACATTGTCCTCAATGTAAAGCTCAAAAGAAAAACAGCATCCATCAAAATCATCAATTAATAAAGGATAAGCAAAATAAAAGATAGGGGAAAAAAAAAAGGAACATCCTTATCAAGTGGGGTAGATCAAGAGACTTCCACCAGGATCCCATTGGCAAAAGCATAATGACCAACTTATGCTTGAAGTAGCATGAAAGCATCCACTAGGGTCTCATTGGCCCTCCTTAATTTCCTTGGGATTCACCCAAGTGCTATCACTGGGATCCTAACTTTCTTATACTCTCTTAGAATTTGTAGCAACCTCTCCTTCTGTTCAGCAAGGAGGTTCTTGGCCACGAAAATAGGAAGTTGTTCAACATCTGCCAAGAATGCATACTTCAGGTGTTCGGGTAATGGCTTTAACTCAAGGGTAGGTGGTTGTTGTACTGAAGGTATTAATCTAATTGAAGAAATTAATTATACTGACTTAATTGCGACATCACCTATAATCTGTGTATAATCTTCTAAAACAGCATGATCATATCTCATAGAGTAAGGAAATTTAGAAAATGTTGTATCATCTCCTATGGATGCAAAAATCTCAATACATGTAGTACACATACTGGTCTCATCATAACCAGAAACAGCACATCCAGAACATCTAAGAACATCAGCACTATCTAGAAATCCACCAAATTCAGGAAATTTAGCTAGCATATCAACATGCATATCATCAACAAACAAATCAATGGCATTAACTGAAAAACAGAATGCTCTCCTAAAGGATATTACATGGCATCAAAGATGTTAAATTGAACTATGTTATCCCCAAATTCTATGGAAAGGGTACCAGCATGCACATCAATCTTAGCCTTGGCAGTTTTCAAAAAGGGTCTACCTAAAATCAATGGCGGCTGACTAGATGCAAATTCATCTTCCATGTTCAGAATAAAAAAAAAATCTGTTGGAAATATTAACTCATTTACGCTTACCAAAACATCCTCAAGCACTCCAACAGGATGAGTTATGCTCTTATTTGCTAGCTGAATGATTACTCCAGTTGGCTTCAATTCTCCAAGTCACGGAGATTCAAAAATTGATTTTGGCATCATATTGATCGAAGCACCCAAATCCAACATTGCATGAGTAAATTGCTTGTTGTATATTATGCAAGGAATGGTGAATGTTTCAAGATCCTTGCATTTAGAAGGCATATTTGGATCAAGGCAGAAACATTTCTTCCCATGCTCACTTTCTCATTTCCTTTCAACCTTCTCTTACGAGTGCACATCTCTTTCAAGAATTTGGTATACTTTGGTATCTGCTTAATTACATCCAAGAGGGGGATATTGATTTCCACCTTCCTAAATGTCTCCATGACTTCTCTTTCCATTTCTGTTTGCGCTATTTACTTGGACTATGTGACCCTATTTGGAAAAGGTAGTGGAATGGCCAGATCTGAATTCTCTACACATTTCTTCTGTGTCACAGATTTCTGGACTGAGTTGTTTATTTTCTGTGAATTCTGCTATTTATGGTCACTCTCTGGTTGTTGCACAAGTAGCTCTGGTTGTGGAAGACTAGGGCCATCAACTTCTCTGCCACTTCTCAAGGTAGTAATAACACTTATATTGACTATTGGGTTATTGACTATTTGTGAAGGCAATTGGCTCGACCCTTGACTTTTCAACTCACTCACAGAGGTTGCCAACTGCCTAATTTGAGTCTATAAATTCTAAATGGTGGCATTAACATTCTGTTGGAACTGAATGTTGTTTGTGGCCATCTGTTTCATTAAGTCCTCAAAGGAAGGCTCAAGTTTTGTGACAACTATACTTTGTTATTGCATAGGCTGCTTGAAATTTTGCCAACTTGGTCCAACATGAAGCTAAAACTGTGGTTGCTGGAATGGTTGTCTGAACTACTACCATGGCGATGCATTCCCATATCTCAAGGTAGGATGATCTCTCCAACCAGGATTGTATGTGTTAGAGAATTGATCATATCTTTGTTGCTATTGCTGGAATTGTGGTGTACCAGGAAAAACACCAACTGCTGCAACAGATTGATCTAGAAAAACAAAACCACTATCCTGAAGTGTGGGGGATGCATCAGTGGGATGAGATGAATAAGAGCAAATGTCACACACGGTTGTAGCCATTTGCATAGGTGGTTGTTGTCCCACTGCTAACTGCCTCACCAAAGAAGTCAATTCATCAAGTATGTGTTCCACTCTTTGTTGGTCAACATGAGACAATTGAACCTCATTAACTCCTCTAATCGAGGTAATGATTTGCGTGCCAAATTATTAGGTGTTTGCTACCATGTTTACTATCAAATCTCTTACTGCATTAGGGGTCTTGTCTACTAAGGCTCCTCCAGAGGCAGCATCCACCATGCTTCTGTCCATTAGCAACAAGCCCTCATAGAAATATTGAATCAAGAGTTGATCACTGATTTGGTGGTGGGGACAACTCAAGCACAACTTCTTGAATCTCTCCCAATATTCATGCAAGGTCTCTCTTGTCATTTGTCTTATGCCACAGATGTCTTTTCTAATGGTAGCAGCTCTAGATGCATGGAAGAATCTCTCCAAGAATAGCCACTTCATGTCATCCCAACTCATGACAGAACCTGGTGAAAGGTAGAATAGTTAATCATTGGCCGCATCAGCAAGTGAGAAAGGAAATGCCCTTAGCTTGATGTGCTCCTCAGGGATCCGTTGTGGCTTCATGGTTGAGCAGACCACATGGAACTTCTTAAGATGCTTATGAAGCTCTTCACCCGCAAGACCATGAAACTTGGACAATAAGTGTATCAATCCATATTTTAACTCAAAATCAGCATTAAAATCAAGATATTGAATGCAAAAAGACTGGTATGTTACATTAGGAGCAGGTAATTCCTTAAGAGTCATATTCTGCATGTTATCACCCATAGTTGCAAAATTACTTAAGACCTCAGGTTTACTTTCAAATTCAAGATCAAAATCAAGTTCAGAAGCAATTTTTACACTTAGCCTATGAGCTCTAATCAGCCTATGCAAGGGCTTATCAATCTTAAGATCAATATCAAGTAACTGGGTAATAAAAGACCTATTCATGCATCATCCAAAGCATAAAATCAGTAAACAACCAAAATACACTAGACAACACTAAAAATATACCAAAATAAATCTAATTGACCTATATAATGATTTTTAAAAATTATAGGACCACCACAGCATGAAAACTACACAAAAATGAAACTAAAAAATACAATAAAAAATCTTAAAAATTTGAAAAAGTGGTTTAAACGATGGATTTTTGGCAAACCAGGAGTGACCTCACAAGGATTGTGAGCATTGTTTATTAGGACGTTTTCCTTCAACTGACCAAGTTTCAGCTCATTCTAGGCACATTTGTTGTCAGTACGAAATTCTGCAAAATGACCCGTAATCACCCATTTTCGCCTGAAAACTGCCAAAACACAGCAACACAGGGGTTAGTGAGGGATTAGTAGTCAAATATAATCAAAATTAGAGTGATTCCCAACAATGGCGCCAAAAATTTAATAATTGCTAAGTTTACCATATTTAAATCAATTTATAACTGAATTACCAAAACTACTTGTAGTATAAGGTAACATCGGGTCGAGCCTGTAGATCACTCTAATTATGAAGTTAGATTAAGAGATTAACAAACAGGGGGGAAGGAGTTTGTGAAATTAATAACAAAAATATAAAGCAATTAAAGAAGAGAAAACATAATTAAGAAGCAACCAATCCAAGAGAATTAACTAATCTTGATTTTAATCCATCCTTGTTTTTTATAGATCCATTCAATTATCAAATGAATCTTTAGTCTTAGATCACATCAAGACGCCTCTCAATGATCCACAGATCTTCTACTAGAAACGCTTTCAGAATTCAATTAATTAATATTAGACAAATTAAGCATTCATCCAAAACCCAAATCAACTTAAAACCAAGATCCAATCAAGCTAAACATTTCATCAAACACCTTTGATGCATTGTTTAACCTCTGAATTCATCTTTTGGCACATGGTAATTACGCAATTAACATATGCAAATCTCAAT
This sequence comes from Ormosia emarginata, assembly GCA_029884605.1. Taxonomy (NCBI): domain Eukaryota; kingdom Viridiplantae; phylum Streptophyta; class Magnoliopsida; order Fabales; family Fabaceae; genus Ormosia; species Ormosia emarginata. The sequence goes on along the minus strand of JAQQTP010000074.1, from coordinate 40,783,228 downwards.
CAAATTAAGCATTAAATTAGAATTTAAACAAGAGAAGAAGAAGAAGAAGAAGAAGAGAAACTTGATTAATAACTGAATGTATAACAATTAAAACAGAATCTCATGATTAAGCATCAAGAATGTCAATCCTTTGGATTGACTACATGCTCTACCCCTCCATGAATGGGAGGGAAGAACTTAGAAAAAAAAAACTAAAGAGAAGGGAGAGAAGAAAGATCTAGAGAGAAGATGAAAAGTGTTGACTGAAAAGGATGCCCTCAATTTTCTGCCTTCTAACCCCTAAAACTACTCCATATTTTGGCTCACATGATTAAAAACCTATTAATTGCAAAGTTGGGTCCATTATGAGCAATTAAGTTCAAACCCCATGCAATTTGGAGGTCTGCAACTCAAGTTATGAACAAATCATTCTCCAAGGGTCTCTGATTTTGTTGGCTGACTTCAAGGGCTGAAAACTCTATCAAAACGTCATAGTTTAGAAAAGTGGTCTTCATATGGAATGGAGATATATGTCTTCAACTTATATATTGAAAATACTATATAATTACAAATACATAATCACGATTTTTTTATTGAATAAACAAGTTTAAATCAAATTTTATAATTTAGAAGTTACTAAATTAAGCTTTACCATTAATATTTATTATAAAATTATTTTTTATCTAATTTATAAAAAATGTTTAGAAATTAAATAGCAAGTAAGATATATATGTGTATATCATTACAACAAAGATACATATTTCATTTAACATAATTATAATTTTTTCTTTTTAATCCTTTTACAAAATTCTCATTTTCTTTCTGTTCATTTTCTCTTCATTCAAACATGAAAGGGGAAATGTATTTTTCTATCCATTTTCCCTTCTCTTCATTTTCTTTAATTTCTTCCCATTTTCTTTCTTCTCATTTCTTCTCCTCATCCAAACAAAGGATTAGTGAGAATAATGCCTTCTGCCGTCCTGCACCATTGTCCTCCAACCTTCCTATCCAATTTCCAGGTTTTTCTCATTTTGCTTCAAAAAATGTTCTAATAATCTTATATAGAGGCACATGACATTCTTACTCAAATGCATGTTGCCCTGTATCATAATGGGTATGGAATAAAAGGGGAAAAATAAGGAATGGACCATTAAAGGTACGTAACTATTTGATATTAAGTTTTATGCTTGTCATTTCAATGTGTACTCTGCACATTTGGTTTTACTCCATTTTTGTTGTCTTAATCATGTTGTATCATTATGGTAAAAGATGGAAGTCGTCGTGTTGCTCATTTTGTTCATGGTTCTGACGGACTGCAGAACATCTTCCTACCTCCACCTAAAGCTAAGAAATTTGACAAGAGTGCTTCTGAGCTTTTGGTGGAGAAGGTCTCTGAATATCCTATTGAAGTATATGTGCTAGCATTTGGACCACTAACAAACTTAGCTTTAATATTTTGTGCACTACTCCTGCTACAGGTTAGAGCAATCAAAAGGAAGTGATTTATCTCTGCGTTACTTCCGTCTCAAGTTAGAACAATGTGAGATGTCTCTTCTCCTAATCTCTTTGATAATTGCTTATTAATAAACATGATTGTTAATTATAAGGTACTTCCAACCAGGAAAGCAAACTTACATGCATGTTGCAGTATTCCTTTAGGGGGATTACCAATTGTATGAGTATATATAAGCAAGATTCAAGAAATAGCATGGTGCCTGTATCAGTATATATAAGCAGCAGGTTTGTCTCGAAAGCTCAGGTATAAATCATGAATCTCTAGAAAATAAATTAGAGTGAAGTTCCATACATGTGAATGACTGATGTTTACTGCTATATTCACACAAATAATGGTGCATATAGTAATTGAATTTGCACATTTCTAGGCAAGTCTTTGAATGGCACTTCAGATCTCATTGTAACTGTTTTTTTTCAATGGTCCACATCCAACACATATCCAAATTATGTGAGCAGAAGTATCTTTTATAGTTCGTGTCTCAAAAGTATATTATTCACTTATCGTAAAAGGCAAACTATTTCTCAGGCACAAGCTTTGATTATGTCATTACTTAAACTTTAGCACTTTAGCTATGTTGTAGCTTCATATAATACGAAGAAATAGGATCAAAGGTTCTGGTTTGGCAATTACAATGTTAAGGAGTTAACTCATAACATTATTATAAATTTAAGTTTATCACTTCTTGAATAAGCTTGCAGATGCTCTAGGGAGAATTGCTGATATTTTTTTTTTTTGATAAGCAAAAAAAATTATTAATAAGGAGCACAAGGGATACTCCAACCCATTACATCATAGAACACAGTTAAAAAGCTCGAAGGCAACCCAAAAGATTAATACACCAATCAGAAAAAAAGAGACCTGAATTTCTAGCCTTCCTACAAATAAATCACCCCCAAGATAAAAACTTAATATAAGCAATCACAGAAGAACAGTCAGTAATTTCTCCCTGAAAAATAATATTTGTTCCTCAATAACTACAGAGACCAAACAACTGCAAACCAAATAATATGACTTACTCTTTTAAACTTCTTCCCTCTGAAAAAAGCCATATGTTGCAAGAAGTGGTTAACGCTGTCATTATGATAAACACCATCAAAACTCATCTAAGCATAGATAGCTGACCAAACATTATAAGAGAAAGGACACATGAAAAATAAATAACTCTAGCTCTCACAATGAGAAAAGCAAAAAACACATGAAACATCATGATCAGAGGAAATAATTCCCCTAAAAGCCAGCGCCTCCCTTGTTGGCAACCAATCTTGAAATAATCTCCAAGCAAATATAGAAACTTTGGATGGTACAGCATTCTTCCATAAAATCTAATAAACCATTGCCAAGTTTTGATTAAGATTCACAAATCTTTGAAGCTTCAAAAGATGTACATAACAAGATTTCACAGAAAAACCATTTAAGTTGTCGAGAATCCAAATCCATGAGTCACTCACCTCCTTCTCAAGAATAACAGAGGCAAGTAAATTTTCAAGTTCCTTCAAAAGCTCCTCCTCCCACACAAATAAAGAACGTCTCTACCTCCAATTCCACACCCACCTATCACCACTCCAATAACCCATTTCAGCAATAATCAAAGAATTATTCACAGCCACCTAAAAAAGTCTAAAAAAGCATTCTTTAAAAGGAACCATACCAAGCCACTTGTTACTCCAAAAATTGATATTCGCACCAGTCCCAAATTTACATCGAACCGCCTATGAAAACCAACGAGAACAACTACCTCTGGCAATATCCAGCAAAATTAAATCCCCCCACCATATAGATGATCCACGATTAAGAGATGAGATTGGATCCTGCAAAACACTCTTAGCCAAGGAACCATATTTATAAGACAACAAATTGAACCATATGGCATTTCGATCTGTTAAACAGCGCCATTTCCACTTGGATAACAATGCAATATTAAAAAGCTTAAGATTTTTCACACCTAAACCCCCAAACTTCTTCGGTAAACAAACTTTTTCCCAGCAAACCCAATTTGTTTTTTGATGCTCTAGACCTCCTCCCCATAAAAAAATTCCTTTGAATCTTAATGAACATTTTTACAATCTTTTTTGGAGCTTTATAAAAGGAGAAAAAGTATAAAGGCATACTAGTCAACACTGAGTTGATAAGTGTGACTCTGCCACCCATAAATAAAAAACGTCCTTTCCACAAAGAGAGCCCCTTCTTCAGAGATTCCACCACCGGTAGCCAAGTAGAACACCTCATTAGATTAGCTCCCACCGGGATTCCTAAAAACTTGAAAGGGAGAGATCCAATGCAACAAGATAAGAAAGTAGATGCTGCAGTCAAAAAATGATCATCTAAATTTATGCCAAACAAATTACTTTTGGAAAAATTCATTCTCAATCCTGAAGATAATTCAAAACTCCTCAAAATCGTTTTAATACACCATAGATTATCCCAAGAGCCCTCACACACCATGATAGTGTCATCTGCAAACTAGAGAATAGGAAAAGATATTTCTTGATTTACCATATAACACCTCAACCAACCCAAATCCGCAGCTTTACAAACCAGACTAGTCAACCCCTCGGCAACTATTAAGAATAAAAAAGGAGCCAACGGATCCCCTTGCCTTAAACCCTTCTTGGCTTCAAAGTCTTCAGTATGACTCCCATTAACCAAAACCGAAGATGAACTAGAGAAGATACAAGCCTTCATCCACTTTCTCCAAAGATAATTAAAACCCATTCTAATCAACATATAATCGATATATTTCCAGCTTACAGAATCGTAAGCCTTTTCAAAATCCACCTTCAATAGAAGACAATTATCCTTCCTCCTTTTTGCCAAATCAATAATCTCATTAACAACTAGAACACCATCAAGAATCTGCCTATTGGGAAGAAAAACGGATTAACATGAAGATATTACCTTACCCAAGACTCTTTTTAACCTCAAAGCAAGCATCTTAACAATTACTTTGTAAAAACTACCAATTAGAGAAATTGGTCTATAATCTGAAAGAGATTAAGAGTGATTCTTCTTCGGAATTAGCGCAAAAAAAAGAAGCAGTTATAGCCTTAGGCAATCGAGCATTAACATAAAATTCTTGAATAAAATCACACACCTCAGATTTGATCAAGTCCCAACAAGACTTAATAAAATTGAAGTTAAATCGATCAGGCCTAGGGCTTTTATTCCCATCACAACTCCAGACTGCCTCCTTAACTTCATCAGCTGTAAACGGAGCAGTGAGGTTCAGATTTTCTTCATTAGAGAGCTACTGGAAACTAATTCCATCCAAAACAGGCCTACTAAAGTCTAATTCCATAAAATTCTGTTCAAAGTGTCTTTTAACTTCAGCTTTAATCTCATCCACACCATCAAGCCAAACCTCACCCACTTTCAGAGCTACCAACTAATTCTTTCTCCTCTTTGAATTTAAACAAGCGTGAAAATACTTAGTATTGGCATCCCCTTGAAGTATCCAAGCTCTGGATTTTTGCAAAATCAAACTCTCCTTAGCATATAGTTGCTACCAAAACTGTGTAGTTAGTAATTTCCTGCGTTCTGAATCAAAGTTGCTTCCCCCCACAGCCATATCATCCAGAGCATTAAGTTCTTCAACAGTCTTGTCAATTTTCAAATCCACATAGCCAAAAATCTCGTTATTCCACCATTTCAATTTCTCTTTTAGCATTTTCATTTTCTCCTTCAAAACATAAGACTTCCAGCCCTCCACCTGAAAAGAGTTCCAATACTCTTCCACAAAGGGCTTAAACCCCCTGTGATCCATCCAGCAATTATTAAATCTGAAAGGTTTAGGTCCCCAATTGCTATTTGAACATGACAACCAAATAGGACAATGATTAGAAATATCCCTATCCCCTACCCATTAAGCTGAAACATTCCATTCAGCAATTAAACCTTTGGATAACAAGAATCTGTCTATTCTGCTCATAGAATTGCCATCAGCACTAAACCATGTAAATTTTTTCCCCAACAGAGGTACATCAACTAATTCCATTTTATCAATGAACTCCTTGAACTCATCTATTTCCTTCTGGTTATTCTGACTAGACAATCCCTTTCTTTCACATTTAGACGCAACTGCATTAAAATCTCCAACTACACACCACTCTGTCTTTTCAAAACCCCTTTTTGACATAAATAGATCTTCCCACATCTTTTATTTTTCAGTCATATTACACGGGGAATACACATTGACAAAATAATACAAAGAAGCAAAATTTTTACAGATAACACATACACTATTATCTAAAGGAGTCCAACTATTATAGTGCAAGAAGGATCATAATACAGTTTACATAATAGTTGGACTCCTTTAGATAATAGTGGTTCCCTTCATTTATCTCAAGGTGGCTTCTAGAACATGATTGTCACATTTGTTCCCAGATTTTTTTCTTCTTTTTGCATATAGAACTTTTTGTGCTTTATTACTGCCATATGGAAGTTACTGCATTTATTCTTTCTTCTTTTTCTTGCAATATACATTTAGAAGTATGCATGGGGCCAAGACGAACTTCAGGTATATAGAATCTAAATTATAAACGATCAACCCTAAACTATGTATTTAATGATAGTTTTATAGGTGTTTCCCTTATGGGATTTTCTAGCTTCATCCTAAGTTTCTATTGTAAGGCTGTAAATTCAGTTTCTTTCATTGAAAGAAGAGAAGATGTTGTGGGAGTCTGGCCAAATGAGGATTTAATTCACATCAGTTTTGCTTCAATATAAAAGCACTAACAATTTTGTGATTCATGTATAAAAAAAATTATGCCTACTTGCCATTAGTCAGGGAATGGATGACACTTTTCGAAAGTTGTTCCCAATCCCATTATATCTCTGAATCCCGGTGTCTTTTACTTTGATTGCACAATGATTTAATAGAGTGATGTAATTATTGTGGTTATCCATATATATTCTCGGACTATAAACATAGTCTTAAATACATGATAAATAATTTTATTTATTTGTTCATTAGATTATCATTTTTCACGGTTAGTAGATACTTTTTTCGTGTTACCAGCCACTGTCAAATAATGATGTTAATAGCTTTGGAGGTCTTGGTGCAAATTTAACAAATTCACTTGAAACTATTATACATTATAGGTCTCAAGGAACAGTTTTTGAAGGCGATTGAGTGTAACTTTTGACTCCTATTTAATTTAATTTATTTCATTCCTTCTATCACATATCTATTTGCTTGGAATCGATATTGGTGATGGTGAGTGAGTTTCATCGGTTGAAAGGGGCGTAAGTCTTTTAAGTTTGTAGTTTTTGTTCGATCTTAAGATTCATATATATGAAAATAATATTATTAGAAAGAATTCTTACTTAAATTCCTGACTATATCTTGGGAAATTAATCTCTTACTTTATCATATGAGGGATACTCTAAAAAAAAATATTTGTTGAAGGTGCTTATATAATAGCAGCATAAATTACCTTTTTGTTTTGATTTTTTATACATATTTGTTGTTCACTTTTTCTTTTTTAATGCTAAATATTTTCTTTTTTGAGAATTTATATTTAGAGGTTAATTTTCTATCAAGTGAATTGCAAGTGAATTGATACTACCTGATATCATATTGTTCTGAAGGGATTTTAGAGGTGTTGTATCTAACCTGATTTAGAGTGATTGAAGGTGGTGGCTCCTCTCTTTGTGGCAATGGCAGAGTAGAGAAGAAGATGTATATACAAAAGGAACTCCAACCCTCAAGTTAAAGGGACACCAAATTTGCAAATTTAGAGTCAAAGATCCCATAACTGAGGCTTTTTCCCAATATTTATAATGTCGAATAACTTGTAAATTAAGTCATATATGGTACATTAATCAAGATTTGAGTCTCTAAAAATCTCTATTTATGTGGGATTTAATTAGAATAAAATTAATTTTTTCTTGAATACTCGTTTAGATGTGGGGTTGCACCGGGTTAAATCCATGACTTGGACTAACCCTCGTTGGACCGCTCCATGTTGGCTGGGAGCCGGATTTCGGTCTAAAACACATATTATCGAATAAAAGTAATGTGGAGTTTCAGTCTATTTAAAATTCCTGGTGCCATCTCTCCTTTACTTGGGGCTGGGGCAATAGTGTAAAATGAAATAATTACAAACCCAACTTGTATGGTGCAATAAACAATGTGGCTAAAAGTAAAAGAATAACCCCACGCACCATAATAAAATGAAAGAGAGGAAAGAGGGAGTGGATCTGTAGATTCCGCCTGCCATGCATTTGCATCCTTTATATAGTTGTCCATGACCAATGTAGTCAGAAATATAAAGCGATGTTTAATCCCCAATGTATCAAAGAATGGAATTGATTCTTTAGGAGTTGCTGACACATGGCGATATTTGTTTTTCTACTTTATATTGTAGCAAGAAGTTTATTTCTATTACTTTGGAATGTATTTCTATTATATTGTATCAAGTAATTTATTTCTCGTCCACACTTATTTGTGCATATAAAAAAAACATTATCATTTTCTATTTTATTATTGATCTATATAACTCAAAGCCAATCAAAACTTGAAGACTTTTTACTATTGTAAAAGTGTAAAATCCAATCTTACAAAAGGAATTCGAAGACCATAAAAAGCTAGTTGTTTACAACAATTTCTTAATATCTGAAGTATTGGATTAAATGTGAAGTATCTAGAGAAGAAGGTAGCTCGATCTCCTCGACGGCATTGTTAATGCTTAGTTAATTTTTAACACAAAGTTTTAATATAATTGTCGCTCTTTATTTTTTAGTTTCTTAAAATAGTTTTTGTGATAACTTTATTCTTTTATTTTTTTTCCATGTAAAAAAAGATTTATTCAACTAGCAATGTCGACCAGCCTCAAAAGAGAAAAAATAACATTTGGTGAATCCTCTAGCCAAATACAATGTTTCCTATGTCTAGCATAATGGCCTAAAGAATCTATCACCGAATTACAAGTACATGGAAAGTAGCTAAAATGAAAGCATCAAACCAAGAAGCATAACTTAAATATGTTTACTTGGTTTAAATTATAAAAAGTTTTAACATATGACATTGATCAACTAATAAATTGCTGTTAAAGTGGTAAGTAAGCTTGCATTAATTTGTTGATGGGCCTTATATTAGGAATTTAAGTCTACAGAAACCCACTTACGCACAAAATAGAAAAAAAAAAGGTGTTTTATTTTTTTCAAGTATACATTCTCAAAAGAACCAAAAAGATAAAGTCCATTTGAGTAAATTGATCGTGGGGTCTTCCAATTTATAAACAGACTAGTAATAATTGTCTCAAATAATTGGCATGAGCTATTTGAAGGGATCACGCAGCTAGACTAAAGATAAGGTAGAGTCTCAAATGGTGTTTAAAACCAAGCTTCTTTAATCGTTCTTTCTTACAACATCGGAAAAACAAAATATTATTTATCTATTTAGCATAGCTATGTACCCCAACTGGAGGTTATATAGCCTCTCATAATTCAGCTTCTCTGACTGCAAGGAAAAAAACACAGAGTGAAACAACCTTTTCACCTTAAAAGTCTAAAATCAAAAAGAAATGCGTCATATATTTGTATAGAAAGATGGCCAATTTACTTGAGATTTCAGTCACTATTTGATTAGGGAAGTGAATCATCTGCTGGACAGCTACCGAACAAAAGGACGTTATAAATGTTTTTATTAGATACAAAATAAGCCTATTGGGTCAGCTTGATTGGGCTTTTGCTTAAGTTAATGTTAATTTGATTAATGTAGGTTACTTAATTGATACTATTAAATGGTAGCAGCCATTGGAACAAGTTAAATTGTAGCTTGATAAGCATGTATGTAGGAAGCATACAAAACTGTGTTAAAGTTATTAACAGCTTTTACATATATCAACTTATTTATTCTATTTGAATATTAATGACAACTTTTATTTTGTTAAAAACTTATGTTCTATAAAGACTTTATTATGAAATTATAAAAAACACAACAACAAAAAATTAATCTATTTGCTTTTAATTTATATCTGCATTAATTTTTTTAAAACTTACACGGATTCAAACACTAGTTATATTAATTATTCCAATTATTTTTAAGTATGAATAATAGAAACATTGTTTTGTTTTTAGTTGAGAGATGGCAAAATAAGTTGAACCCGATAGGTCAATCTATTAATCCGCAAAAAATGGCGGGTTAGGTTGCATTTTGCAACCTGTATCCTTCAATAAGTTATTTTAACTAGGGGTGTCCGTTGAATGGGTTCAGCAACGTTTTTAGACCCGACCCGCTAACTAGAACAATGGGTTGGGTTAGGTTGGGGTGAGGAGATTTTTTTTGCTCAACCGAACCTAACTCGACCCGCTCAAGAGTGGGTTGGGTTGGGTTGGGTTGAACTAGGGAGTCCGACATTTTTTTTAAAATAATTTTTTTTTAAAAAAAGTTAAATACAAAATCTAACAAATTAAAATCATAAGTCTCAATCTCAAACATAGTAGGTTTTAATCTAACAAATTAACACCATAAGTCTCAATCTTAAATATAATAGGTCTCAATCTAACAAACTAACATTATAAGTCTTAATCGACTTTACTCAAATATAAAAGGTCTCAATCTCAAATAAACTAAACATTATAAGTTAATATGTGCATAATAAATTAATAACTAATAAGTTTTACTAAGTCTGGAATAAATTAAACAAAGTTATTTATAACTCAAATACTTGTAAGAAAACTTCCTCTACCCTACTTCTATTCTCTAGCTTTTTTGAAATGCATTATAAGTTTATTACCGTGTAAATTTTCCTAGTAAGTAAAAAACATCTTCTAAGATCATTTATCTAGTTATAAAATGTTAATAAAATAAGTATATTATTTTGTTTGAGTTATTTATTCCCTTTAATTGGTTTATAAACATAAATATATATAATCCACAATTCTAATTCTATGTTTATTGTGTTTTTTTAATTTTTCCAGAGAGTTTAATCTCAAGAACACGAGTCAATGTTATAAATAAACTTAATAAGTTTTACTAAGCTAGCATAAATCTAAAATAAAACTAAAGTAAGCTAACATGTGTCCTAAAAGTTATAACTGACAAATCACATTAGTTAATTGAAGTCAATGTCATCACATATAAACTATGGATTGACACAATCATTTACTTCATTATCAATTTTCTCATAATACTCTTTGTCATCTAAGTGATCATTTAGATTTTCATTGCATTGGTCTGTCAAATGCTTTATGACTTTTAATTACTATTTTCTTGGTCACATTCTCAATGTGACTACAATGCCTACACCTAAACTTAATTAACTGTATAGAAAAGTCATAGGAAAAACAACATAAATTTCCACTATAGCTAAATGGCTTTTACCAAAAAAAAAAACCTACTTAAGTGGGTTGAGTTTGCATAGATCGACACTTTCCAAACCCGCCACCCAACCCATACCTTGCGGGTTAGAGTGTTTTTCAACCCGACCCAATCCGCAAACCTAACCCAACCCACATTTTATAGGTTGAGTTGAATCAAAACTCTTGGGTTCATGAGTTGACCTAACACGTTGGACACTCCTAGTTTTACCCACCCTACATAACCTGCAGGTTGAGGGAGGGGGCAGGTTGACCTGTCGAGTCAATTTTTTTTATTTTTTTCTTTTTTGTTTTTTGTGGCGGGAGCCTAACCCTCCTCTTTTATTCACTTTTTAATGGATTGACCTGTCTATCTTGCCATTTCTTTTAAAGCTGGTCAATCTATCAACCAACTACAAAATGAGATGGGTCGACATTCTCAACTTATATTCCAAAAAATAGGTCAACCTGTTCTGCCTATTTTTTATCTAACCTGCGGCGGGTCAGGGTGAGCCAACCCGCTTTGCCACCTTTACTAGTGTTGAAGCATTAGCTACATACATTTTCATTTTTAACCCAAATGTCATCAATTTTCAAATTATACAAGTTTTTATTTTTGCTACAAATTTATACATGAAAGTTATAAATGTTTTATGGTCAAGTATGATTACTGAATATTTAAAAATCATAGTTTTAATATAAATAGAAATGTTATGTTCTATTTTTGTCTCTCATCTTTTTTCTTTTTCATCTAATCTCTATAATTTCAGCACTGGCTAATCTTTGTGTAAAATTTTTCTTTTTGTGTGTTGCGATCATGTAGTGTTTGGGTCAACTTGCGTGCACCTCGACTAATCCACTTTTTTTTATCTAGTCAAAGGTAGGTCATCCATTACTTTTTGTAAAACTATTTTCATATGAGTGTTTTTTCTTCCAAGCTTTATAAGAGAGAAGAACATGAAATTTAAGAGCAAGAATATGCTCAAGGTTTGGTCACACTAACAATGATGGACCCAGAAATGTTGGTTAGTGGGTGCAAATCCTTTGATTCTACTTGTTAAGAAACTTTTATGTATCTTGAAGCTATGATATCAATTGTGCTTTTTCATGGATTACCGTGTTAAAATGATTATAATTTTTCTTTTTGATGCGTATGAGAGATACTTCATCTCATAAAAATTTACTTGTTTGGTGAGTTTTTTACTATTTCTTTTGCTATCAAATTGGTACTAAGTTGGTGAATTTATTTGATAGTTGCAAAGTTTTGAGTTAATTGTTTAGTATCTTGAATATCACTTGCAAGACTTATGAATTGACTAAACTATTAGGCTTTTGGACTCATATATTGTTGAGTTTTTCATGATTTGTATTCTCATTGGGAGATTTTGGTTATGATTTCTTAGGTATAAAACCCAAGGGAAGCCAAGGTAAGGAAGTCATGTTTAGAGCTTTGCTAACCTTGCTAGACTAAATCGACTGAATTTGAAGATGTAGATCTCTAACCAGAATAAGATTAGAGTCATTGGAAAGTTAAGAGGTATATCTACACTTTTCATGTTGACCACTTTCCTTTATTCTACTTTTTTGAGTATAAACTTTAATGAAAGTTTAGACCAAATTGGTAAGTTAACACCCTAACTTTGTTGCAGTATTTTGAGCATAACTAGAGTTACAAATCTTGTTTTGGGCTTATTTTGGTGGCATTAGAAAGTTAAGAGAGACACCTACAACTTTGTTGAAGAGCTCGAAGTCTAATTTTGAGGTTTGTGAGGTCAAAAGTGGCAAGGAATGCAAGGAAAATATCATGTCAAGCATCAACAACCTAAGGCCGTAGTGCCCAATTTTGAGGCTTGGGCGCCAAAGCTTATGTCTGTTAGACCCGAAATCAGAGCACTACGTCTCCCAAATGTTGAGGTTGCAGCACTTGGGACACAATCTTAACCTATTTAATTTCCTATTTTTCCATTTTTTAAGGCCTTTTTATTTTTTTCATTCATTTTGCTAATTTTAGAGTGAGCGGCTCTAAAGGGTTGGATGCAGTGGTAAGTGAGCCACACTCCTAGGGAGAAAACCAAAGTTCAAAACCTAGAGAAGGCAATTGTTAGGAAGGCTTCCAAGTCGTGACAATGCCCGAGAGTTAGTCTCATTGTAATGCTTGTAGGGAAACGTGGTCAAAGACCAAAAAGAGAGGGAGGTTTTGAGCTTTGTGGGAAGATTTCTAGAGAGAAAAGCTTAGGATTTGGAGAAGATCAATAATGGGTGAAGATCAAAGGCCTCAAGATTGCAAATGTAGTTCACTCTTCTTCTTTTCTCTTGATTTTCTTGTTTAACTTCAAGTTTCCTAATCTAGTTTATATGGACTTGATATGATGAGGTGCTAATCTTCCTCTAGGGTTCCATTTGAACTTGCTATATAATTTGGGTTGTTTGTAATAGTTCTTGCTTTCTATAAATGATTTGGTTTTGTTTATTCACATATTTTTTATAATGCTTGTGATTGCTCGATCACTAATTGTTTAATGTGAAAAACCCCCCAATGACCTAGACATAGGAATTTGGGTGTTTGACCATGGATGTGGGTAATATATGTTTAGTTCAACTATCATCTAAGTGTGTGGATGAATGGATCTTGGTTTTAATAGGATAGACATATACTTATTTGTCTTGCATAGCCATTATTTGAGGCTTGGTTTTAATGAGTGGATCTTTGGTCAATTCACATGGACACATAGAGGGTGCTTGAAAAACACTTAAAAAACCAGATATGTAAGTACAATAGGGTTAGTTTTTAGATGAATATTGTTTGGTTATTACAAAAATTTTAAAAAATTGGTTCATATTTGAATTGAATTTGAGATAAATTTGGTTCTTAAGAAAACTAATTCAAAGTTAGTTTTTTCCTAATCTAAATTTTTTTTAAGACTCTCTCCTCCTATTTATTCTCTATTTCTCTCTCATAATTTATTTCTATCTCAATATTTAAATTTTAAACTTGTTTACACACCAAAATAAATAAAATTTTAAACTTTTTAAAATTGGTTTAAGACAAATTTTAACCAAACTAAGAATAAATTAAAACTAGTTATAAAATAACCTGAATTTATATAATTAGTTTATCTTAAATGGTTCTGAACTAGTTTTGAGAGTTGCCAAACTACCCCATAGTTTTTTAGGTAAATGAGGTTACGTTTATATAACCTAGACATAAGCTTTAAAATAATTGAGTGCCTTGACTAGCATAACCATATCATTGGTAGTTTGTTAAGAACTATTGCATGGATTCAAATGAAATAGTAGGAGATAATGGACCCTAGGCTTACTTCATTGATTTCCCAATCTTTTACCTAGTATTTGTTTGTTTTTATTTGTTTATTTGTCTTATTTACTTTGCTAATTTGCTTCTCCATTATTTTGTTGCTTGGATAAAGATTAAGGAATGATTGGTTAGTATTCAGCTTATAACTAAAACAATCTCTATGGGAATGATACTCATAACTCATCACTTTATTATTTATGCAACGTGTGCACTTGCACATTAACAATATGTCTCCACACCCACCAACGTGGGTATGTCTTTGCACACTAAAACATTTGGTTTAGTTGCATGAAATCTAAAAGAACCAAGAGGAGGTGAATTGGTTCTTTAGGTTCAATTACAAAAAATCTATAAATTAAAAACTTATACAAATACAACACAAATAAGTATAAAAGCTTGGAAATAAAAGGAGACATGAATGAGAAAATTGCATAGATGAAACATCTTAGTTCAGCCATAATGCGTGACCTATGTCTAGTCCTAAGCATTTGCTTGAGATTTTCTTCACTTCATGTCAAATTTTTACTTACAAGAACTTCGACAAACCTTTATTTACCTTGACTCTAAAGTGTAGTGTATAGTAGTTTCTTTCTTCTAAGGATACCAAAAAGACCTCCCTCTATCTCCACTCAAAATAGAGTAGCTTAGTGACTTTGTTTCTTTCAAGAATACCTCAACAACCTTTCTTTATCTCGACTCAAAATAGAATAACCTAGATCAAAAGCAAGTTCCTAGAATGCTACTTACACTTTTTCCTTTTTTTTTCACTAGAACAAGAGATTTTCTCTTTTTTTAGTGCTCTTATAATTGAGCTACAAGAATTCTCAACTCTTTCTAGAATAGATAAACAAATATAAAGCTCTCAAGAATAGAGAACAACAAAGCAGATAAGCAAGTTTGTGATGTAGTTCTTCTTTTTCCTTTTGCAAGTGTTGAGGACTGATCTTTCTAATGAGCTTTTCTTTAGTAGTAGGAGAGCTCCTTTGATTTTGCAGTCGTTGGAGAGTGAAATAAGCCAGGGAATAGCCTCGTTAGGTCCTTAGATATCAAGCACGTGTGATTCCAATGATTGCTCTCTTGCCCAATAATTGTTTGTTTTTTCTGTTTTATGTGTGGCAAATCAACAATTTTTTGAATGTTGGAATGAATATTTCTTTTCATTGAAGCTGTAGCCTAGTCATAAATAGATAGTGACAATCATTGTTCTTATCAAAGGCAACCAAAAAAAAAAGAAGTATGAGAAAAAAATTTCAGCAGTTGTATGCCTCCCTCATACCCAACGATGGTCAATGCCTCCCTCATACCCAATGACGCGCCCCTCCTGGAGACATCTTTACTTAAAATAGCAGTTGTAGTTTTTTTCAATTCCTTTTTGAAAATATAAAAAAAAAACTAAGCTGATAAGATTGGCCGGTTAGTTTTTGCTCTAATCATAAAAGCTTATTCTACATTCTATATTTTAATTTGATATTATTCCCAAATCATTATAGTAAGAGCACGAACTGATAATAAAATTAGACAAAGAAAAGATGACAGATAAAAAAAATAGAAAAAGATAGAGGATATAAGTGAACTTACATAAAAAAAAATTTAAAGGATTATACTAGTGAGTGATCCATACCTTGATGGGTATTTTAAGAAATTTTAATTATATATATTATTAATATTTTATTTTTCTTATTCACATATTATAAATATATAAATAATTAAAATAAAATTATTTTTTCTCTTTTAATTTTTTGAAATATATTAAATTTATTTCTTTTACAAATTTCATTTGTTTTATAATTTATTATGTATAGGACTTATATTAAGAAAAAGATATAGATAGGATTAGAGAATAACAACTAAAAGATATCAGATAAAAAAAAAACAAAAAGGTAGATAGAAATATTGAAGTTCAAAAAGAAAAAAATACTTATATTTATAGAAAAGACATATGACATTCAAATAAAAAGAGTATGTATTAATATATTTAAAGAAGAGATTATTCAAATAAAAAGACTAGCATGACAAATTAATTCGAAGTAAAATTATTTAAAATTATTATATGGGGAGGATAAATGTCAACCATCTTCACAAATATCATTTGTAAATGTCATAAAAAGGGTCAAAGTAACAACACTTACAACAAACACATTTTAAAATTAATTTTAATATACTTTTAGCGGCCTTTGTTGAATGTTTTAATATACAAGCGTTCTATAGAAGTGTTTTGTTGTAGTGATCTTTTGGAAACCATGCATGCTCATGGCACTTTAATCATGCATTCAATAAACCCAAAATAAGCCAACATTTTCATGGATCATGAAAATATCATTGCCTAATGTATTGGCGGGTTGTTTTTTCTAGTACACATGAAAACTTTGTTTCCCTTTGAAATCCCTGAATTATATGCACCTTTTCATTTCATTTCTCGTAGAAAATGCGATGGTGATTGTGCCTAAAACTAGCAGTTGTAGTTTTTTTCAATTCCTTTTTGAAAATATAAAAAAAAAAAACTAAGCTGATAAGATTGGCCGGTTAGTTTTTGCTCTAATCATAAAAGCTTATTCTACATTCTATATTTTAATTTGATATTATTCCCAAATCATTATAGTAAGAGCACGAACTGATAATAAAATTAGACAAAGAAAAGATGACAGATAAAAAAAATAGAAAAAGATAGAGGATATAAGTGAACTTACATAAAAAAAAAATTTAAAGGATTATACTAGTGAGTGATCCATACCTTGATGGGTATTTTAAGAAATTTTAATTATATATATTATTAATATTTTATTTTTCTTATTCACATATTATAAATATATAAATAATTAAAATAAAATTATTTTTTCTCTTTTAATTTTTTGAAATATATTAAATTTATTTCTTTTACAAATTTCATTTGTTTTATAATTTATTATGTATAGGACTTATATTAAGAAAAAAGATATAGATAGGATTAGAGAATAACAACTAAAAGATATCGATAAAAAAAAAAACTAAAAGGTAGATAGAAATATTGAAGTTCAAAAAGAAAAATACTTATATTTATAGAAAAGACATATGACATTCAAATAAAAAGAGTATGTATTAATATATTTAAAGAAGAGATTATTCAAATAAAAAGACTAGCATGACAAATTAATTCGAAGTAAAATTATTTAAAATTATTATATGGGGAGGATAAATGTCAACCATCTTCACAAATATCATTTGTAAATGTCATAAAAAGGGTCAAAGTAACAACACTTACAACAAACACATTTTAAAATTAATTTTAATATACTTTTAGCGGCCTTTGTTGAATGTTTTAATATACAATCGTTCTATAGAAGTGTTTTGTTGTAGTGATCTTTTGGAAACCATGCATGCTCATGGCACTTTAATCATGCATTCAATAAACCCAAAATAAGCCAACATTTTCATGGATCATGAAAATATCATTGCCTAATGTATTGGCAGGTTGTTTTTTCTGGTACACATGAAAACTTTGTTTCCCTTTGAAATCCCTGAATTATATGCACCTTTTCATTTCATTTCTCGTAGAAAATGCGATGGTGATTGTGCCTAAAACTAGTATATATATTCATATATAACATCAATATCGTAGCTAATTCATTACTCTAGTTCTAGTAATAGAATAGGTACGTAGTTTTCTATATATCATATATAAAAATGGCCACCGAAGTTAGTTATATCTTGAAAAGAACTGTGGTGAGCACCAAGCCAGTTCAACCAGGAAAATACATCCCCTTATCAGTTTTGGATCGTCACATGGAGAACAACCACATTAGGATGGTGTACTATTACCAAACTTCAGGAGAGGGAGAACTTGGAGAACTGACCAAGAAGTTGAGAATGACCTTGTCAGAGATGCTTACCCATTTCCCCATAGTGACTGGACGGCTGATAAGAGATGACAGAGGGCACTGGAAGATCAAGTGCAACGATGCGGGTGTCAGAATGGTGGAGGCAATAGCCAAAGGGAGTGTGGAGGGATGGCTAAGAAACGTGGATAGGGAAAAGGAACTCAAGCTTGTGTGTTGGGAGGCCATGTTTCACAAGCCTTATTATTGGTCCACTTTTTATGTCCAGGTTAGAATTTTCTGTTATTAAAACAACAATTGATTTGGATAAAATAAGAACAGATTCAAGGATCAAAGAGTTTGTAATAATAAATGAATAACTAAATTCATTTTCAATTTTTAAATTGGATTATTTTGATCTTAATTTCAGCTAACTGATTTTTCTTTTTTTCTTTTTTCAGCTGACTGAATTTGAAGAAGGTGGATTAGCAATTGGGCTAAGCTGTGTTCATCTGCTGGCAGATTTCACTTGTGGAACCAAGTTCATCAAGGCCTGGGCTGACATTTCATTGGGCCACAAAATGACTGCTCCTCCAATTTTCCACCCTTTACCTCCTCGAAGACCAGGAAATAGAAAACCCAATCACCAGCCATATATGCGGTTAATCAATCACTACAAATCCTCAATTGAGAAACCTATTCCTATTAAGAAAGCCATGTACACTACCGTTTCCCTGGGCTTCTCAGATCAAATGGTTCAGGCTTGCATGTCCATGGCTCAACCTACTTCTGTATCTAGCCTAACACCCTTCGAGGCACTAGCAGGGCTGTTTTGGGTATCTCTCAGCAAGATCAAGGGATTGAGAAATGGGCTTGTAGACATGTCAATGTGTTTCGATGTGAGGAAAGTCTTGGGTTTAGATTATGGATTCTTTGGGAACTGCGTGGTATATAATAAGGTGCATGCAAAAGGCATTTTAGGAGAGAACAATTTTCCACAAGCTGCTAGGGCCATAGGAGATGTTGTGGCAAAAATGGACAGTGAGAGAATAATGGATCTAATCGAGTGGTTTGAAAATAATGATTTAAATTCTCCTACAATGATGAACGGTCATGATCTCATCTGTGCTAGCTTCGAAGGTGTGGACCCTTATTCAGCTGAGTTTCAAGAGTGGTTCAAACCTATTCGTGTTTCGTATTACATAGAGCCAGTTTTGGGAGAAGGGCAGGTTTTGATTCTCCCAGCACCACCGGGGGAGGGCCCCTTAAGCAGGGTGGCTATGGTGACGCTTCCGGAGAAGGAGGCGATTAAGCTTTGTGAAGATGATCTTATTTCACAATTCTCTCCCACTATCTTTATGAAATGTGAATAAATATTAATTGTACTTTATAGATATGTGAATAATGGTGAGATTATCTAGCTTGAAAGGAAACTTCATCCCATTAATAGCATGCAGCTACTAAGCTAGGTAAGTGTCATACAGTATTGTCATCACCAACACAATTATAAAGGATTGAGCATTGACAAAGAGTCTTTTAAATTAACTAGGGTATTGCACGGGTGCAATACAGGGAGTAATATTAAAAGTAAAAAAATTATGAGATAATATAAATATAATAAAATAAAACTTAATTTTATTAAAATTAATATTTTTAATAATGATAGATTAAATATTGTAAATAAAAGATTAGTTTATTATGCACAAAAGCATTTTCTAAATTTAATTTCAAATGAAAATAAATAAATATATATAGAAAATAAAAAAAAATCTATATACCATATTTGAATTAGATTATATCAATATAAAGAAAATCGATTAGCAATTTCCTTTAAAAATGTAGAGAAAAATATTACTTAAGCTTATTATTAACAAGTATAGTAAGAGGTGAATGTTCTAATAATTAAATAAGATGATAAAGTATTATACTCTGACTTTATTCACTAAGACAATAACAATATTTGTATGAAAGCAAAATGGTAGTAGAGGAACCTATCAATGTGAAAACAATAACATGTGTGATTCAAGGGTCTTTTAAATAAGTGGTACACAAGTTTGTAAAATTAATATAATACTTGTTCGTCATCTTCATCTAATACTTGTGTCATTTGTATGATAATACCTAATTTCATGTAAAATTAAAGGAGTCAATCCTTTATTTAAGTCTTCTTATTATTTTATATTCAAGATCAGAGATATATTGTTAACATTTGTAGATTAAAATAAATTATATTTTATACTTATGGAGATTGACAATCAGTTAATTATTTATGACGAATTTAATTTTAAATTACATGACTCCTAATTAAATTTTATTATCTTATGTTAATGAGATTTATTTTGTCTCTTATGTTAATTCTGAATTCTTTGAACCCATAAAACATGCAATTATCACTTGATAGCCGCAATCCAAAATAAGAAAGATTTTTTTTTTCAAATTTCATCGAATCAATTAAGTTAACTAAACAATTGACCAATTAAACAACACTAATAGGTGATTAGGGATACCTTTTAAGAATTAATGGCCACAATTCAAGCGTTGTAGTAAAAGACCATTTTCAAATTTTTTGTCAAATCAATTAACATTTGTGTTTGACCAGTAACTGAATAAAATCTCAAAATTCAAAGTTTTTTAAAAGCAATTAAATTTTTTGAATCCCTATAAAAAAATGCAACTAAAAGATTATGAGCATGAATTTTTTCTAGCCACCCATTCGTGTCAAGCCACAACTGTCAATTCTTTCTCACCACCAAAACCCCAAACAGTTGCCACAGGCACTTTGCCTTATCCGCATATCGAACCCATGCCACCGTCGAAGCTAGCATTTGGTGCACCATCGCACACCGCCACTTATGGTTTCAGACCCTAACCTGCAAATCACCCACCAAGAGCTCACGTACCATTCGCCCCCCTCATGTGGCGTTGCCTCATGTTGTAATTTATTTTTGTGGGTAGTTGTCCATTGGGAGATTAAGGGAAAATTACAGGAAACTCTACTATAAAAGGAAAAATTGCATAAAGCTCAAGTCATGATAAGATCTCGATCAGGTTATGGTGAAGAGCAAGAAAGCAATGTTGGAAGAAGTAAAATGAAGGAAGATATTGAAACTCAAAAACCCACAAAAGAATCATGTATCATTTTTAAAGGTTAATTAGTTGGGGTTATTCTTCATGCAATCACTTTCATTGAAATATATTTTGTAGATGATGTTTGAGTTTTTGAGTTTTATTCATTTTCCCATTGTCGACCAATATAACTTATTTAGGTGCTTTTTTTTTTTCCATTTTGATGTTAATCCTTTTTTATTTATTTTTTTAAAACTTATTTGGGTGTTTGGATTTTTCTTATTTTTTTTATTTTCATTCTCTATTTTTTTTTTTTTTTTTTATTTTCATTCTCTATTTTGTAATATAATTATTGATATTTTTTAAATTTTATTATTTGTTTTTTTACATGTGACAATTGCCACATTATATAATATGTGAAAAAATTGTCACATCAATGACATGTGGTATAAAAATAGTTATTATAAACGTTACATGTCAAAATTTTAAAATTTAGATTGATTTTTTAAGTCATATATTTTCTTTTTCTATATTATATAGCAGCTATTTAGCTAGCTAGGTTGGTGTCATAATGTCATCACCAACACGATTACAAATGATTGAGCATTAACACATAGCCTTGTAATTTACTATAGCATCGCTCATATTTTTGAAGTTGATTGTGGCTCCCATACAATCTTAAAGTTTTGGAGTTGTTAACTATGTTGATGTTCCAATGATCTGTGTGTGCATTTTTTTTCCCTTATCTTACTTGTCTTGTATCGTATCTCATTATGTATATATGTATATATATATATGTATATATATATATGTATATATATATATGTATATATATATATATATATATATATATATGTATCTATGTATATATATATATATATATGTATATATCTATATATTAATTAGCTATTTGTATATTTATTTATTTTTTACAAAGCTATTTCTATGTTTATATTTGTAATTATGATAATGAACTCTTCATATGAATTAACTTGGGGAATATACCTGTAGGACACTAATGTACCAAACAAGTATACTTTCAACCATCGACTTATTACATCTTGATATTTCCTTTAAAACTAGAAAAATAAATCTAATGATCTAAACAAGTCATCTTATGCTTCATGTCTTCATCAAATCAACGAAAACTAGTTCATTAGCCCCACACACATGGCATGCTTTGGTTAATCTAGTTCAATCACCTTCAACAAAAGAAGGTAGATATCTTCGATAGTAGCTACAAAACTTCTTCATTCAAGCCTGATGGTTGTTCCAAGTCTACTTATAGGATCAGCTTTGCAGAAGGTGGTTAACCTATAGAAAAATTTGAAGGTGGTTGAACTTGACAGATATCTTCAACAGCAATTGCAAAACTTCTTCATTTAGGCCTGATGGTTGATCCAGGCTGATCAAAGATTTGAGGGCTGAATAGAACGAATCTTGTTCTGGAGATTGCAGTGGGAATGAGGAGATGAAAAATTCTTCAACCAATTGCAGGTTCTTTTGGACCTTAGTTGGAGCAGGGAGTTGGGTTAGCTTCGGGAAAGCCAAAGATTTCCTCTCACCAAAGTATTTTCATATATCTTCTTCAATGGCACTAGGGGCAAAGCAGATTGGTGTTGCAATGAGTGGATTTTGGAATGTAGAAGCAGGAGAAGGCAATGGAACTTGTTTCTCATTCGTGGCAGGGGCAGAAAACTCAGATTCAGTAAGGGGAAATGATCAATTTTCTCTTAGTGGACTTCAACTCCTTTTTGGCCGTGCTTTCTTGAACTCAGCCAGAAGCCTGAAAATAAAGAAGAGAAATGAGTTACTATACCTCCCATCAAGCAGAAAATAAGGAGCAGACAAAGAACAACTTAAGAAGCTAAAGTATTACCATAGAAGCCACTACAAAGGATTAAACCCTTGCCCAAGAATGAAGATGAGATTTTTTGGGAGGTGGTAGATTTGGAGAAGAATCACTTGAGTTAATAGTTATGACAACTTATGTTAAAAGTAGAATGAAATAAATTAGGGTGCTAAAAGTAATCGGCTAATAGAAAAGCTAGAAAAGAAATGTGTACCTATTACTTTTTCTTTGGTCGTGCTTTTTGCTAAAGCCTTTCTCTTCTTAAATATAGCTGCTAGAACAAGATTGAAGACTAGTTCCAACCGATCAATGAGTGAAGTTTCAAACCAAGGAGCTGAATAATGTTCCCACTAATCGACAAATTCGATAGAGCATGTTGGAGCTGATTGGAAGGCCCAATACTGGAACTTCCTCATTACAGTGTCTAGAAATGAGAGGACCATGGCAATTTTTTGAGAGGACCATTGCCCTTGACGGTTGATCCAGGCTAATCAAAGATTTGAGGGCTGAATGGAAAGAATCTTGTTCTGGAGATTGCGGTGGGAATGAGGAGATGAAAAATTCTTCAACCAATTGTAGGTTTTTTTGGACCTTAGTTAGAGCAGTGAGTTAGGTTAGCTTCGGGAAAGCCAAAGATTTCCTCTCACCAAAGTATTTTAATATTTCTTCTTCAATGGCACTAGAGGCAAAGCAGATTGGTGTTGCAATGAGTAGATTTTGGAATGTATAAGCAAGGGAAGGCAATGGAACTTGTTTCGCTTTTGTGGCAAGGGCAGAAAACTCAGATTCAGTAAGGGGAAATGATCAATTTTCTCTTAGTGGACTTCGACTCCTTTTTGGTCGTGCTTTCTTGAACTCGGCCAGAAGCCTAAAAATAAAGAAGAGAAATGAGTTACTATACCTCCCATTAAGCAGAAAATAAGGAGCAGACAAAGAACAACTTAAGAAGTTAAAGCATTACCTTAGAAGCCACTACAAAGGATTGAACCCTTGCCCACGAATGAAGATGAGATCTTTTGGGAGGTGGTAGATTTGGAGAAGAATCACTTGAGTTAATAGTTATGAAAACTTATGTTAAAAGTAGAATGAAATAAATTAGGGTGCTAAAAGTAATCAGCTAATAGAAAAGCTAGAAAAAAAAAGTGTACCTATTACTTTTTCTTTGGCCGTGCTTTTTGCTAGAGCCTTTCTCTTCTTAAATACAGTTGCCAAAACAAGATTGAAGACTAGTTCCAGCTGATCAACGAGTGAAGTTTCAAACTAAAGAGCTAAATAATGCTCCCACCAATCGACAAATTCGATAGAGCATGTTGGAGCTGGTTGGAAGGCCTAATATTGGAATTTCCTCGTTACAATGTCTCGAAACGAGAGGACCATGGTAATTTTTTGGAGCTGAGTTGATGGTTACTATTTCATTAGCCCGAGTGTTGAGGCCGAGGGAGTAAGAGATAGGAACTTGTTGCCCTAGGCCAAACTAGTTTGCCACACAGTTTAGCAAATAAACTTTAACTCCGAGCGAGTTGTAGCGGCCGCATGGATTGTAATTCACAAGGAGTTCGCGACTAACTATTACCGCAGTCTAGAAGGCTAAAGTCTCGGGGGTAGGGGCTGGATTGACAGTGTCTTACAAGATGGTTTATAGCTATATGGGGTCGAAAGTATAAGGTTAATACTTACAGAGAGTGGAAGCAGGTCTTTCTTTTTATTGGTAAAAAAATTGAAAAAGCCCTATGGCAGTGTTGCCTTTCTTTTGTTGGAGAAGACTTTGTTTGGAAGACCTTTGGAAAGTAGGGTTGGAACCAAATTTGCAAGAACTAGAAGGGGCCAAAAATGGAATCCAGGTTGTCGTGGGCACACATGGTTGAGGTTAGAACTAAAAGCCTCCTATATAGTCTGCCGAGCAATAAGTTGTCGAGAGCTATTGGCTTGCCTTTTGCTATGGTAGTCGCTAGGGGTATAGTTTGTTTGGTCCGTAAGTGCACGAGTCTAGCAAATAATATAACAATGAGAAAGAGTGTCGTATCCCAAGGGATTTGGTTTTAGAGTTTGTATTATCATATAACCAAATTACCCAAACTAGCACTGAAATAAACTCCAATTCATGGCGGGTTTGGGAAATGCTTGAAGAAAGGATCGTTGTTGTCGGAGAAGTGGTTGAATGGACTACGTTGGCATTGGGGTGGATATAAGGAAACTGGGTAAAGGTATAAGTCTTCAATAAACTCGCTGTGCTTTGCTATAGTGGGTTCAATGGCAGTAACAGTAGTAGCAGTTTTCATGGCTGCTTGAACTTCAGTCAGAGAAGGTGAAGATAAACTTTTGGGATTCAGCTGGAAGGAAGGTGAAGATGACGAGGAGTTGTCACTCTGGTAGTCTATGGATTGGTTCTGGGAATTAGAAGCACTTGACATTTTGGTGGTTGATAACAGAAGAGAAGGAAGGAAGGGTTTGCAATGGAAGCTAGGGTTCATAAGAGAAAAGGCTCAAAAGTGAGTGAGTAGGTGAGCTGCTTAAGGTGGGATTTTATAGCCATTAAGTTTAATCACGTCCCAACCACCTAAGCTAGCCTCTTACACATTTAATGCGATAAGACAATAGCGGTAGCTCGACATGATTTTTACAGCAGGCTTTAAAATTTGAAAAAGTTGTGTGCTATCTTGTGGGATTTTGATCCATTAACAATTGGTTGAATTGAAATCCAACAAACAGCTAATGTGGGGGCATTGTTAGTAACCCAAAAATGATGGGTTAATCTTCCAAACCAACAGTTGAGAGACAAGGTCATAGGTTGCTAAAACCCAACGAGTTAGGTAGCCCAATGGAATTGAAGTTGCCACAAAAGGTGTGTTTTGCTGTCTAAAGCTAAGTTGAAAATCGGTTGACTAAGTCAAAACCATAGATGAGGAAGGTGGAGGTAATGGTGCCTCAAAAATAGGAATTTAAGATTTAGTGGTTGTTACTAATATTTAAACATGCAAAAAATGAGATTTTTGGCAGTTTTCTTTATTGAAGCGGGATAAAAAACATGCCATGAGATGCCCCTATGACCTAGGAGTGTATGGAGTGACTAAGTGACTAGAGATCATGCTCCTAAAATTACGGAAGATGGAAGTTGAGGCCTAAAGATGTACTGAAACAACAGTTTTTGCAACTCCAACTCTATAAATAAGCCTCCAAGGCGTTGAAAAAAAGACTTCCAATTAATCACACAAAAACTAATCTATTTTCATATACTTTATCTTTCATTTTCTTGCTTTTTATATCTTTTCTTTTATATTTTCAGTCATTTATTGCTTTCTTTTACATTTCTAACACCTTGACAATTTTCATCTTTACTTTATGCAATTTCCTTTGCTTTGTATTTTGGAGCACAAGTTTTTCCAATATATTTCAGCTTCTCATTTGTAACTCGTTGGATTCTAACTCTTTAATGAAAAACAATATTTTTCATATTGTTTAACTTCTTTATTTGAAATTCATTGTCGAAGGCTTGTTTTAGTACCTCAAAAACTCACACTAAAAGATAAGTCCCTCCTTTAAGAGCTTTCTACGATGAAACTCATACTATATTAAAATAACAGTAAAAGTGTGAAGTTTGACTTTCCTTCGTAAGCAAAGTTAACTTTTGGTTTTGCCATACCAACAATTTCATATGAAAAATAGATAAAAGGACATCTCACAAAAAAAAGACAAAAATAATAATAAACAATTGAATATGACTATAAAAGAGAAACTATCACATAAAAAAAAATTATTATTTGTTCTTAGAGCATTAATAAATGCATACTTTAAGAAGGTATTTATCATTAATTTAAAAAAAATAAATTAAATCAATAATAAAACTTCTCTTAAAATATATATTTATTATTCCACTAAAAACATGATACCTCTGAAAGATAATAATGGAACAAAGAATTTAGCAGTAAGTTGATGCATTCGGGTCCCACTTGTTATACATAGCTGAAGATGAGTTATTAAAATACGTAACCTTAATTTCGACATACACTTATATAATTTCCACATTACTGAATAATTGACTCAAGATACAATAAAAAAAATAGCGTTTATAAACCTCTTTTTTTGATAACCGTGCATGAGTATATTATAAACTAGTTATGATACCTGTACGCATGGTTTTTTAAATCAAATATATATGATTATATAGTTTTTATTTGATAAATAAATGTTTAATATATGTTTGAATTAACTTAATTTACTTTAAAAAAAGTCGATAGCCAAAATATTTTAAAGAGAATGTTTAAATTGATAAAGTGCAGAATAAATATTTATATACATGGTTAAAATTTTGGTTAAAAGATAATCAGGGAACAAAGAATTTAGTAGGAAGTTGATGCATTCGGGTCCCACTTGTTATACATAGGTGAAGATGAGTTATTAAAATACGTAACCTTAATTTCACACATATAATTTCCACACTTATATAATTTCCACATTACTGAATGCTTGGCTCAAGATACAATAAAAAATAGCGTTTATAAACCTCTCTCTTTGATAACTATGCATGAGTATATTATAAATTAGTTATGATACTCGTACGCACGATTTTTTAAATCAAATTTATATGATTATAAGGTTTTTATTTAATAAATAAATTTTTAATATATGTTTGAATTAACTTAATTTGTTTTAAGAAAATTCGATAGTCAAAATATTTTAAAAAGAATGTTTAAATTGATAAAGTGCAAAATAAATATTTATATACATGGTTAAAATTTTTTAATATATGTTTGGTTAAAAGATAATCATGAAACAAAGAAATTAGTAGGAAGTTGATGCATTTGGGTCCCACTTGTTATGTTATACGTCGTTGAAGATGGGTTATTAAAATACGTAACCTTAATTTCCACACTTATATAATTTCCACATTACCGAATGCTTGACTCAACATCTATGAAGTATGAACATATCGATTATAAAACGTGCATGTATATTAGACACGTATTCATATTAAATATATAAAGATATTTGTATGATACACGTGTCTTACGTGTCTGAATATGTCTGATTAAAAAGATTATTTTTTTCAGTTTAGACACTTTTCGAACACGCTCGAATACTTCTTGGACATGCTCAGACACTTCTCAGAGACGCTTGGATAAGACTATGACACGACTTGAACATGATTCATTAATATTTTTTTAAAAAAAAATTAGTTTCCATAACTAACGTTCAATTAGTAAGTCCGTTACCCATTTAAACTTAATTACATGATTGACGTCCTAAGTCACTATTGACACATACCAGTATTTTAAGTTTTATCTTTTTACATGTCACTATTAGACTTTTAAGTTTTATCTTTCCACACACTACTATTTTCATCTGCTCCTTCTACCTCTGCTTGTACCAAGTCATCTTGCCTCATACCAATATTCCCTTTAGTTATTTTTTTTATACACATATACTTGTACATGATTAGTTCTGTTAGGAGAAATTAGTTTAGGAAATTTTTTAGAATATATCAATAGAAATTATGTTCCATATTTTTTAGGAGAAATTTACTAGATAACAAATATTGACACATATGATATATATTAAAATATTATAAATTTTTAAACTTATAGAAATGATATTAATGAATTATGAATCTTTTTTCTTAAATTTTGAAATTATATATATATATATATATATATATATATATATATATATATATATATATATATCTTTGATCTCAGATCCTATAATTTTTGAATTCAGGTGTAGATCTTCGTATCCATATCTGTGTCATATATCGTATTTGTGTCTATGTCTATACTTCATAACTCAAGATACAATAAAAAATAGCGTTTATAAATCTCTCTCTTTGATAACCATGCATGAGTACATTATAATATAGTTACCCGTACGCACGACCTTTTAAATCAAATATATATGATTATAAGATTTTTATTTAATAAATAAATTTTTAATATATGTTTAAATTAACTTAATTTGCTTTACGAAAATCCGATAGTCAAAATATTTTAAAGAGAATGTTTAAATTGATAAAGTGCAAAATAAATATTTATATACATGGTTAAAAATAATTTAATATATGTTTGGCTAAAAGATATTCATGGAACAAAAAATTTAGTAGGAAGTTGATGCATTCGGGTCCCACTTGTTATACATAGGTGAAGATGAGTTATTAAAATACGTAACCTTAATTTTAAAGGTGATAAAATGGACTAACCCGTCCTACCTGACTCGCCCCTCATTCAACCCTAAAAATACGGTATCATGAAGCAATTTAAGCGCTTTAAAAAATAGGTTGGAAGAAACAACTCATCCCGCTTTAGTATAAGTTGGTGGGTTGACCTGCATAAAAAAAAAAAAAAAAAAAAAATAAGTGAGTTGATCCTAAAAAATAAAATAAAATGTATAAAAAAATAAAAAAATCATAAAAATTTAAAAATAGAAAAATTATAATTTATAGAGATTAAAAAATAAAAATCAAAAATAAATTTAGTATCATACCTATAAAAATATTACAAACAAAAATAATAAGACTAATTTATAACACTTTTAAAAAAAAAATTCAACCCAACTGGTCAACCCGCATCCGACGGGTTATGTGAATTAAAAATTAAAAATAAATTAAAATCTTAAACCCAATTCATAAAAAAATAATAGATTAATGGACCAACCCAACAAATTCAACCCGTTTTCTCACCTCTACTTAATTTGCACACATATAATTTGCATACTTATATAATTTCTACATTACTGAATGCTTGACTCAAGATACAATAAAAAATAGTGTTTATAAACCTCTCTCTTTAATAAATGAGTATATTATAAACTAGTTATGATATCCGTACGCTCGGTCTTTTTAATCAAATATATATATGATTATAAGGTTTTTATTTAATAAATAAATTTTTAATATATGTTTGAATTAACTTAATTTACTTTAAAAAATATGATAGTCAAAATATTTAAAAAAAATGTTTAAATTGATAAAGTGCAGAATAAGTTAATCTAAACATACTTATAATTTTATAAATTATAATAAAGAGTTTCATATTTAAAATTTAATAATTATATGATTCGATTTCATTTTCATTTTGTTTATTTGTAACAACAATATTTAGTTACACTTTTTTACTTCCAATACATAGTTTAAATGAAAAAGGCCATTATATTTATTTAGACATGCTATGTAATTTTTTTTAGGACATGGAAAACCTTTATAATTGTTATTCTTTATTTTTCTTTAATTTCACAAAATGATTTTCTAACTGAATCTCAATTATATTTTGATAATTTTTCTCTTAATAAAGATATCGTGTACTCAGCAAGATCTTTATTACTATGTTATTTTATACATATTTATAAAGATTTAAACTATCTTATGCTAGTATTATTAGTGTAAATAAATTAGAAAGTAAATCAAATTATTATATTATTTAAATATTCTTATGTTTAGAACTTATAAGATTAAGATTAAAAGACAATAGAATTTATAAATATGTAAAAGAATATTACTTAAAGGGCATTTTACAAGTGCATTTTTTTATTTTTCTCTATTTAAGATTAATTTATGAAATAAAGTAAGTATTCTTAATAATTTATTAAAAAAGAATACACTTTGATTGCTATTTTTACAAAATTATAAAAATTAAAAAGATTTGACATGGAAAAAAAATCAAATTCAAGAAAAAAAATGAAAAATTTGAAATGTTAGAAAAGATAAAAAGTTAAGAAAGATATGAACGAGAGAAATGAAGAATCAAAGAAAATAAATAAAGTTATAATTAAAAAATTGAAAAATGGAAAAATGCCATGTGACAATGTAGTGGAAGAACTTTTATATAATAATAATAATAATAATAATAATAATAACTAGTTATTTTATCCCCGTGCATTTAGGTTTCATTCTTATGACTATAATTTTTTAATTTATTGAAAAAACCTAAAGAAAAAATATCTATTATTATTATTATTATTATTATTATTATTATTATTATTTTTGGGTAAAACTGAGGTGTTTCCTTGGATAATTTAGAACACAAAACTAAAAAATTATTCTAATGTCTTTAAATAAGATTCGCTAACAAAGACCCAAAACTTTTTATTAACTGCCAAAAAATATGTAATCCAAGCAAAGTTACGCAAAATAAGTTATATAATTTCTTTTGGACAAATAATTAGTTTTATTTTATTAGTTCATGTTTTGGACCGTGATCCGGGATCTCTCCCAAAAGAATAAACCTGGCATACACACCACCAGACTCCGGAGTAAGCACCCCAATGGGTATTAGTCGTATCCCCCAACAATACTCCATAGGTCTGTGTAGATTTTGATAACTGTCAATCATGACTTTTAGAGTGTGAGGACCATAACTGTCTGAAAAGGTAGAATGCCACTAACACGACAATCCCAATATTTTAGGAATCTACCTAGACGATTGTGGAAGGGAGGCACTCTCCGTCAGAACTCTGCCTGAACAATCATGGGAGGGAGGCACCCCTCGTCAAGTCACAATCTTAATGTACCTGCACCTGCGTAAGGCCTTCTAAAGCAAGAGCAACGCCAGGGTTGAAATACTAGATTTGAGCCACGACATTCTGGAATCGCTCTCCTCCAATCCTCTCAGAGACCGCGACCAACTCATCCATATCTCTTCCCGACTGATCCACATGATCTTGAAGGGTTAGGGTGAATCTGAGTCGGGGCTACACGCAAGGTCCAGAGGATGGCCATTTGGAAGTCCGAGAAAGGATGCTGCAGTCCGAGCTTAACAAAAAGAGGCTCGTACAAAAACATAAAATGAGAACCCGAGAACTCGTTTCCCGGCTTGAGCACACATTTTCGTTCCACTCCGGGCACACGACCTGAAACTCGTTATCCCGAGTTTTCTCGTG
This sequence comes from Ormosia emarginata, assembly GCA_029884605.1. Classification (NCBI taxonomy): domain Eukaryota; kingdom Viridiplantae; phylum Streptophyta; class Magnoliopsida; order Fabales; family Fabaceae; genus Ormosia; species Ormosia emarginata. The sequence goes on along the minus strand of JAQQTP010000074.1, from coordinate 40,751,543 downwards.
CGTCAGATGAAGATAATCTAGCGATTGTCGAAGTATGGCCTCAGAAGAAAATTTGAAGAGATGTTTCTAGACATCTTCCCCTACCCACGGGTATGACAACCCCGGGCTACGACGGATTCGAACAGGGTCTTCTTCATCTAGTTAACAGATGTCAGGGATTGACACCCAGACTCTGACCCCTCTCCTGCCCCGCGCCATAAAAATCTTGATAAAACCCAAAGACGCTAGTGCATAATTGTCAGAATCAGGTGAAAAGAAGATTCAGACACGGAAAGAGATAAACGAAAAGATTCGCACCCGTATACTGGCCTCCCTTCCCTCCAAAATTTCGAATTTCAAAAGGACACCTCCGCCGTGCATGGTGGGCCAGAGATGGAGTTCCCAGGGGGCAAGCCATTACAAGAAACTCAAATATCCTAGCGTTACTTCGCAAAAGGTAAAACAGTAGAAAAGTACCCCACAACCCAGTACCAGTAAGAGGAAATTGAGAAAAGAGAAACATGAACTTAGAGGAATCTTACCTTGTGTAAAGATCGAGACAAGTTTAACAAAAGCTTGAAATGAACAGAAAACGCTTGCAACCACCCCTCTCTGCCACATGAAACTTCCAGAAGAAGACTAAAAAATGGTAAAAGGTGAACGACGAACCCCTAACCCCTACTTATAAAGGCTAAACGATTAGGGGGCATTCTCGTCCTTACGACACAATTTTGAAAAAAGGCGCTCATCATGGCGCGTGAAGTACCATGCAAGTCCATCCCCTTAAAACGTGCCACGTGGCCCTCACAACTGTAGAGGCAGTTGAAAAGATAGTTTTGCAGTTGAAAATACAGTTGCGTAGCAATTCAAATGTCACACAGTTTTCGAAGGTTAAGTCCGGACATTCACCCTGGACCCCGGCCTAAACCGGGGTAAACCTTTCAGTTTTAGAGTCTCAATTCGGACGATGACCACCAAGGAGAAGTCAACGATTAACTCTGAAAATACAACCTTCCTCAGTGCAAATACCCCAGACTAAGGATTTAGGACTTGTTACTTTGACTTTTCAAGTCAAGCACCAAGTTGGGGGCATGACAGTGTTACTCTAGAGTAAGCGTTGGACTCACCCCGGCCAAATGCAAAAAACTACAGATAGCGAAAAGAAAGAAAGGAAAGAAGAAAAGAAGATACAAAACAAAAGTTCAAAAGATAAGAATTTTTATTAACTTATTCTTATTCCATACATCATCTTACATAAAAAAGAGAGGGAAAAGAAATTACTGAGACATGAAATCTATAAAAAAATAAAAGATCCCTAAGGAGGGAACCGACATCATCATCAATGACATCCTGGGCCATGTCACAACCACATTTCCTCCACGGCATGCAGAGTCACTGTCATTACCATGGCTCCCCGGGATCTGCACCGGCATCTTGAAAAAGTAGATTGGCTTTGAAGAACTTCCGCAAACTGGAGTCAGGAGTTTGGAACACCAAATCTTTTGTATTGCCTCCACCAGTAAAGGTTGGGACACACTCTCTTCCGATGGACTTTGCACAACTTTCCATGAAGGAAATCGTTTCACCAGAGTCTTAACCGGTCTCACGATTGCCCCAAGTTGTTTCAAGGCATAGAACAGCTTCAATAGTTCTTCCTGCTTACCCAAGGACTCATTCAGGGCAAAGCACCCATTACACCCCTGGGAAAGAACAAGGAGAGTGAGCATCCCAACTCCGTAGAACCCCCTCTAACACAACAGACGACTCAGACCTCCCCAGCGATGACCAAAATCAAACAAGCAACCACAGTACACTGGAGAAGTAAACTGTCCTTTGTAATTACACTGGACAAGAAAATCGCCCATTAAAAAGGATATTTGCAGAGTGGCAAAACAGTTTTAAGTATTTTGGAAAAGTAGGAATATGACTCTTGCAGAGGGCAAAACCCTCCTGGGACATGAACGAAACGCAAAGAAAGTCATGAAGAAAAAATCACTCTCTCAAAGTGAAGTTGCAAAGCAAGAGGAATGTAATAGAAGAAGTGTCAGCTTTAGTGAAAACACTCCCCTTTTATAGGGGAAGCGAAGCATTCCGATTGGATCCAAGAGCAACATACCAATTGCATGAGGTAAGCTACCCTTTAATGCTCCTCGATTTTGATTGGACGAAGGGGAAGCGTGCAAATGGGAAACATCATAAAATTAATATCTCTTTTAAAAGGGGTCTTTAATTCCTAATAAAGTCAAAGTAGCAGTTTCCTAAGGGAGCCCAGTATCCCTGCAAAGCATGAAAAAAGACAAAAGACTTTGCGGAGCCATGCACATGGGCAAAAGATGTACCTCAAATGATGGGATGGCGGTATATGCCAACCTCAGAGGTACTCCCTAAATAACAGACATCGGCCTTTACGGATTCCTACAATCTACTATATGCAACGGATCCCGTCCAAAGTCTGATATGTTGACACTTAATTGTTCCACTTAAGTGCCAAGCTGGGGCAACTGTTCTGGACCGTGATCCGGGATCCCATCCAAAAGGATAAACTCGGCATACACACCACCAGACTCCAGAGTAAGCACCCCGGTATGCCGTCCCTACACAGGTATTAGTCGTATCCCCCAACAATACTCCATAGGTCTGTGCAGATTCTGACAACTGTCAATCATGACCTTTAGAGTGTGGGGATCATAACTGCCTGCAAAAGGTATGAGGCCACTAACGCGATAATCCTGATACTCTAGGGATCTGCCTGGACGATCGTGGGAGGGAGGTACCCTCCGTCAGAACTCTGCCTGAACGATCGTAGGAGAGAGACACCCCCCCCGTCAGGCCACGATCTTAATGTACCTGCACCTACGATGAGTGCTCAAGGACTCTACAAATGCACTATAAATATCAGGCTATATTATTCTAACGAGATAACTGTGATTCTTATGGTGTATACTCTCTTAGTGCATTGTCAAACTTGAGCGTTGGAGTTCCTTTACAAGTACCCAACCCTCCTGCTCAAGACTCTCGGTGGCAGTGACTGCACAAGGAGGAGGAAACTACTGTACACGTATCTTTTCAGGTACCTTCTGATTCTACATCAGAACAGATCAAATTCGTATGAAATTAATGATTCTTTCCATCATTTGTGATGAGTTTGGCTATTCAAATAAATGGGAAAAGACATTAAATAATATTGTAGAATGTATTTTGGAATTAGTAACGCATTAAGTTATTAGGTAGATGGTTAGAGTACTACTTTATAAGAGAAGGACAATATGGTCTATACAATATCGCAAATTATAAGTCTTGTTTTGTGTAATCTGGCTTCCCATACTTAAACCGTCTATAATTTAATTAAGTGGAAAGTAACATGATTATTAAAATTGAGAGGTAAATATTGGGAAAAAAAATACAAAATATTGATTTTAGACTAAGACATATTAATCTTCTCTGAGGAAATAGAGGACTAACCTAGCTAAATATGGATGAATTATAGCATAGCCCATTGCTGTCATAAATGAAAATGGCATTGTAAAATGTAGAACAGACAAATACTTGTAGAGAGGGTGAACAACCATTATCGTTAGCTCATTCAAATATATTTATGCACTAAAAAATGTTATATATGCAATTCCAACCCAATTATTCTAATTCAAGAGAAAAGTTGAAGGTCAGGTAAAAGCAATTAAAATTCTTAATTGAAGGGAATAATTTGCAGCAACAAGAGAGGTAAAAGAAAATGAAGGGCCAAAAATGTGAAGTGAATAATTTAGAAATGAAAGAGTGGAAAATGTTTGCAATAGCTTATAAGAAGATGACACCTAGGTTAATTCAGTAATTGTAGTGAAAGAACTTTTAGTGAATAAAAATGTTTACAACAACTTGTGAGAAGATGACATGTAGGACAATTCATTAAATGTAGTGGAAGAACTTTTAGTATATAATAATAATAATAATAATAATAATAATAATAATAATAATAATAATAATAATAATAATAATAATAATAATAATAATAATAATAATAATAATATAGATTATAGATAGTTAGATAATAGTGATTTGCATTAGATTCTAAGCCTATTAAGATTAAACCCAATGATTAGAGGAGATATGATCTGTCTCCCTCGACAAACGAAATAATCTAAAAGGAAACTAATAATAAGCCAACAGGCAAGATTAGGAAGTTGTCAGAAAACTTCCTCTATGACTCATATAATGACCAAAATATATTTGTTTAATACTTAGTCCCCAATACATTCCATTCTATAAATAACTATATTAGCCATGAGGATAAGGATTTTTTTTCCACTCATTGCACTTACCTCGCACCCTCACTAACTTGAGCGTTAGAATATCTTGTAGGTACTCAACCTTCCTCTCCAACACTCTAAGAAGAAGGTTGTTGAAATGAGTTGGTTTTGGCCTAAGGAACCCATTCATCCAAGACATAAGATTGATGTTGTTTGTAGGAATCTGGTTAACTGATACCCCCACACTCTTACCATGGCTAACATACGAAAAAGAATAGCCACAAATCAAGAACAAAGGGATGGAGTGCAGGCCTTAGTGACAGCCAGCCAACCTCATGACGGGCCTACCTTCTCCCAGCATCTCCGTTCTATTATTCAATGAGCAGAGCCACACACCCAGGAACAACGTGCTCTCTCCCCAAATCTACAAGAGGAGAGAACACCAAACCCACCACCCACTAACCAGGAGTTGTTAGCTATGCTTAATGAGCAGTAATAATAGTTGACTCAAATACTTCGAGTGCTTGACCAAAAATGAGAACAAGTGGCTGAAAATGATGAGAACAAGTTGTACTTCCATGGTGGAAGGCAAGCCCGTGTTGATCGAGAATCGCAAAGAAAACAAGAGCCTTCCACTACTTCTAGCCCCTCACATTAGTAGGGGGGCCATTATAGTTTCAACCACCTGTTTTCTGAGTTCATTGTAGAAGTACAACTTCCTAAAGGCTTCAAGCCCCAACTATCGAGGCATATGACGGGTCTACAGACCCCCAAGAGCACCTAAACGCCTTAATGATCTCTATGCTGCTCACGAGGGGATCTGACCCTGTACAATGCCTCACCTTCTCCTCCACCATAAAGAAGGCAACTTAGAAATAGTTTACCTTTCTCCCTACTTGCTCTATCAATTGCTTTGAGGAACTGGAATAGAGTTTCCTTACTCACTTTGCCACGAGTAAGACTCAGCCTAAAACCACTCAGAGCTTGTTTAGCATCAGGCAGGGCAAGGAGGAAACTCTCTATGATTACATACATAGAATCAACTAGGCGTGCCTCGAGGTTTGATATTTCAACCATGACACAACCATGTACATGATTATGGGTAGACTTAAGCACAAAGAGTTCACCAAATCACTAGCTAAGAAAAGCCCAGAGAGCCTTAAGGAATTAAAACAGTGCTCAGAGAAATAAATCAAGATGGAGGAAATCCTTAAGCTGAAGAACGAGGCTTACAAGGATATGGACAAACCTTGGAGGAAGGATAAGGAACTCGAGTCCAAATGCTCCATGAACAATCCCAGGGTGCTACCACGGGGAAAGTTTGATGAAAACAGCCCCCTAAGGTCCCCCGAAGTACAATCTTGCAAGAGGTGTATCATACGGACCTCTCCAATCTCCCGAAACCAAGAACCTTGAGGACACAAGGACAGGTACACTAGTCTAAGTGTTGCAACTACAGCCACACCTACGACGACAACATGGAAAAGTGCGTGGACCTCTGTGATGCCATAGAAACCTAGATATAATATAGATGTCTGTAGAACTACGTCCAAGGGTCTAGAGGAACTGGACCATAATGCTATCAAACGAGAGATGACAAAAGGAGGACCTCGAGCTCACGACGTCGGACTTTGACCCCTAATGATAGGTCACCTCTATGAGAGTAGCTTCGACGTCTTAGGATTGACTCTCCCAAAAGAGAGCCAAGGCAGGACATTGAGGTCACAAGGACCATCAATACCATCTTCGGAGGCTTCGCCAGAGAAGGGCAAATGAGGTCGGCTCAAAGTTGGCATCTGAAGGAAGTTCTCAGCATAACATCAAGCCCTATCTCCATGCAAGGCATTGGATCTCAGATTTCGGCAATAAGCTTCTCAAATAAGGACGATAAGGGAGTCATCCCGGGTGGTGACGACCCCAAGGTGATCACTGCCAAAATGATGCCAAGGTAAAGAGGGTCTTTGTAGACTGAGGAAGCTCAACTAGTATACTTTTCTTGGAGTACTTTAGAAGTATAGGCATCCCCACATCCAACCTTAAACTTGTTGATATAGACCTTGTAGGCTTCTCAGGGGGGCAAGGTTAGACTAGAGGGCTATATTGAGTTATTTGTAACCTTGGGAGAAGAACCCTTGCACAAAATGGTGAAGGTAAAGTTCCTGGTAAAGGATTTCCCTTCAACCTACAATGTCATTCTTAGGAGGCCATCTTTGAATGCACTTGGCGCTATAGTTTCCACTCACCAACTGGCCATCAAGTTATTATTAGAGGATGGATAGGTGGAGACTGTGAAAGTTAATCAAGCCGCATCAAGAAGCTGCTACAATACAAGTTTGGACCTCCTAAATTGAAGAGTAAATATCGGGCAATGGACTCCGCCACGTTAGGGGAAGAATAAGCACCTCGTGATAATGGCAGAACTCGATGTCCATGGTGATATAAAAGAAACCAGACCATAACTCGAAGACTAGTTGTTTGATGTTCAACTTAAACCCCGATTAAATCAAATCACTAAGATTGGAGTTGGCTTAGCAGAGGAAAATCAGAGAAAACTGACCAACTTCCTACAACAAAACAAAGACCTCTTTGTATAGACGTCCACAGATATGCTCAACCTTGAACCCAACTTCATCTACCATTAGTTATCGGTTTCCACCAACACTAAATCAGTGGCTCAAAAAAAGAGGAAGGTGGGTCCCGAGTGCCAGAAGGCCATAGAGGAGTAATTGAAAGAACTCCTAAAAACTAGTTTCATCAGGGAAGTATCCTATATCACTTGGCTCTTAAATGTTGTTTTGGTTAAAAAATGTTTTGGGAAGTGACATATATGTGTGTACTACATAGACCTTACAAAGCTTGCCCAAAAGATCCTTACCCATTACCTGACATCATTTTTTTCTTTTATGGATGCTTGTTGAGGGTACAATTAGATTCTAATGCATCCAAGAGATGAAGAGAAGATAACTTTCATTACTTAAAGGGCTAGCTATAGTTATAAGTTGATGTGCCCTTTGGGCTAAAAAATGCTGGGGCCACCTACTAACGCATGATGAACAAGGTTTTTGAAGACTAGATTAGCAAAGTGATGAAAATATATATTGATGATATGAATGTGAAGAGTCCAAACACAGGAGACCATGTAGCTGACCTCACAGAAGTGTTTTCGAAACTATGGAAGCACAACATGAGGCTTAATTCAAAAAATGTTCATTTGGAGTCTAAGCTGGGAAGTTTTTAGGTTTCATGTTAACTAATAGGAGGATAGAAGCCAATCCTGACAAATTCCAAGTTGTTATCAACATGCAAAGCCTAAACTCCCCTGAAGGAAATCCAGTAGTTAATAGGTCGGATCGCTACACTGACAAGATTTGTCTCCAAGTCTGCTTAGAAAGCTCTACCTTTCTTCAAACTCCTAAAAAATAAGAAAGACTTCAAGTGGACATCAGAGTGCAAGGAAGCTTTCAAAAACTTGAAGACCACGTTGGCCACCCTATCCATCCTTACCAAGCCAGAGAATGGTGAAACTCTTTTCATTTACCTTTTAGTAGTAACTGAAGCAGTCAGTTTGGTCCTTGTTAGAGAAACAAGTGAAGGCCAAAAGCTAGTGTACTTTGTTAGTAAAGTCTTGCAAGACCCTAAACTTCATTACTAGAAAATAGAGAAACTAGTGTTCGCCCTCCTCATTTTAGCTCAGAGGCTATGACAATACTTCTAGTGCTGCCTTGTTATTGTGAGGACGGACCAACCATTCAGGCGGGTCCTTCATAAGCCTGAGCTCGCAGGTTGGATGATCACGTCATCCATTGAGTAGTCGGAATTCGGAATAGGATATGACCCTCACTAAGCCATCAAAGTCCATGCGCTGTCCGACTTCTTGGTAAAATTCACACATTCTCCACCATTTGAAAGTGAAGGAGAATGGATAACTTATGTTGATGGAACCTTTAACCCAAAGGGAAGCGGTGCTGAAATAATTCTGGAAAATGCTAATGGAGTCACGCTTGAGCAATTCCTCATGTTCGAGCTCCCAACCTTGAATAATTAAGCAGAATATGAGGCTATGATAGTGTGACTCCTTATGGCCAAAGACTTTGGCGCAATGAAAGTTAGACTCTACAACAACTCCCATCTTGTAACCTCCTAAGTATTAAGAGATTACTAGGCAAAAGACCCTCAGCTGTAGAAGTACTTGACGAAGATGAAGAAGCTTATGATGACGTTCTCCGAGATCAAGGTTAACTATATTCCTAAAGAGCAAAGCTCCAATGCGGACATCTTGTAAAGCCTTGGGAATAATAGGTCCTTATACAAGAGATGCTAGCTACCTTCCTCGATTATCTCGGATGACGAAGAGGTGATGACAGTCTCAAGAGAGGACAATTGGATGAAACTAGTGGTCATATACTTAAAGGATGAAGAACTCCCAGAAGACCATGCTGAGGCCAAGAAGTTGATTAGGAAGGTGGCATGGCATATAATTTTCAATGGCAAGCTTTACCGAAGAGGCTTATCCCTTTCCCTTTATGCAAGTGCCTTGTAACAACTTAATACCGGTATCCTAGTATATCTGACATACACCTGGATAAGCAGTATCAATAATACTACTTCTAACTTAAATGTCAATTAATCCATAACATTTAAATAAATAATTATAAAGAGCTAAATCTAAAAGTCATACATATATACAACTTTTACATTCTCAAAGCAAATATAAATAATTACATAAGCTTTGAACTGAAAATATTAAAACTAACTGATGTAGTTCTTATGTTACTTCATCTTCTTACCCCTTTTGTAGGGCCTTGACTTGGATTTACATGGAAACATAATGAGGTGAGAAATTATAATTCTCAGTATGAGTAACTAATACCAACATTTAAACATTTATACTGAATAAATGAACTTTGGAACATCTTAGGTCTAGTTATTCATTAACATGATATAAGTACTATTCAAATATTAACTCATAACGAATAACACTAATATCATTGGATTAACAATTGCCACAGGTAAATGAGACTCTACTCACTACCTCTAGAACGTTCACAATCTGACTATATGTAAACATTCATCTAGCAACCTCATAATCTAATACTAAACTCATACTCATAACTTAGCCATTCGTAGGAACTACGTTCCCTGGTATTTATTTGTATAGAATAGGCTAAATAACCCTTAAACTACTTGATAATGCGTGGACTGTTCCATGTACTACTTCTACTACAAACTTAATAATGAGTGAATTATTCCATGTACTACTTCCACAACCTACCTGATAATGAGTGGACTTAACTCATCCTTGGTCTAGCATAGGACTTAACTCATCCTTATTACAAAAAAAATCCATCTTTATGGTCTAACCTTATTACTTAAGGGTTCCATATTTATGGATCAACCTCGTTACATAAGGTTCCATCTCCATTTATCAACCTTATTACATAAGGGTTCCATTTCCATACTTCAGCCTTGTTACATAAGGGTTCCATATCTATGGATAAACCTTATTACATAAGGGTTCCATCACCATGGATCAACCTTATTATATAAGGGTTCCATCTTCATGAATCAACCTTATTACATAAGGGTTCTATCTTTTCTATGGTTCAACCTTAATACATAAGGGATCCATCTTTTCTATGGTTCAACCTTAATACATAAGGGATCCATCTTGCTATGATTCAACCTCAATGACTAAGGGAACCAACTCTTGTTATACATTCCATTTAATCCCAAGTTAATGAGATAATGGAGTATTTCTTTAAAACTAGCATAATCAACTCAATTATATCTATAATGAAATAATTATGCCTCAATGATAAGTATCTCTTTCTTATCAAATTTATATCTAGATTACCTTGCAATCACATCACTAGTGGTATTATAAGCCACACTAATGTGGTAAAGGTTCTAGACATCTAATTCAAGCAAGTCATACTCTTGAAAAGTTTTGAAACTCAAACTTGTTATTATATGCTAGATGATTATTTCCTTTGTGAAATATCCATAAAAGTGTCTTAATACACTTAAGAAAGCTTATATATATATATAATCCCAACTGATAGGGAACTTCAAAACATCAAGAATATATTTCTTGAAAAATTCTGGAACTCATGCCTAGACATGACTTTCCCATGCTTAGGCATGAAGTTCTCACGCCTAGGCATATAATTCTCAAACCTAGGTGTGACATTCTCTGTCTCCCCTGGATTGAAAATTTTTCAGTCCACGCTTAGGAGTGGAAATCATGCGCCTAGGCGTGACTATTCTATAGAAAATTTTGCAGAACATGTTTCTGCATAAACTTGGTTCCAAACTAAGTTTTCACCCTCAAACTCAAATTCTAGATAATTTCTATCATCACTAAAGGTCTATAATCATGCTATAAACCTCATTTCAACAAAAAGGAGCAAGAAAATAACATCTCACCTCCTATTCTCACCCAAAACTCATTTTCCTCATCAAATCAAACTAACTAACAAGATGGAGATTAAGGGAAAGGAATGAAAATCAAGCACCCCTACCTCTTGTGTAGATGAGGATCTTGAAGCCTTTGTCTTCCTCTTGATCTTTCATTCTTCCCCTTTCTCTCTTCTCCATTTTTTCTCTTCTCTTCTTTTCTTTTTCTATTTTCTGCTTTGACCGTAGAGAGGGAGGGATAAGAAGAGAGAAATAAAAAGAAAGATGATAGGAACAAGTTTCTGTACTAAAACTTATATCTGCTAAAGACACTTGAATTATACTAAATCAAGTTTCTATATCTGCTGCTAATCAATCCGGTATTAAAACACACAATCGATATGCTTAAAAATACCAAACTGACTTTGATTATTCTCAAATTTTAACTGCATCTTACTTATCTCATTTGTGACTTAGAAATAAGTTATTCATATCTATTGCCCTCAACTTAGCCTTTAAAGCCATTTTCTGAGTTATTTTATGCTACTTTTCACCTTCTATGTTGCAGCAAAGTGTCTAAACTAACTCAGTTTGTTACAAAACTAAACTAGCATGTCAAGTAAGTATTAGACTATCTCTGTAACCATTTACAAGTCTAACATGTTATTGAAGGTGTTATATTTCTACCTTCATTTTTAAAATTTTATCCCTAAAATTGCTTTCCTCATGCAACAACCGTGGGTAATCTTGCTTTATATGGGACTCCATCTCTCAAAAACTCCTTCAGTGCCAACTTCACCTTATACTATTTTCTGGAAAAAAGTCACTTGGACACATATTCTGTTATGTCCTTTTTCACTCTAGGCCACTATAACATTGATCTGAAGACCTTGGTGTAACACCCCAACTTTTGGAAAAAATGTCCCGAATGTTCTGTTTGATGTTTTTTAAACTTTTGGGTGAAAGACCGTTGTGTTCCTATTTTACTGTTTCTTATTTTTCTGTATGAAATACAAAAATATATTACAATCTAAGATTTTCTTTGGTTGTTTTGCATATTTTACTTCGAGACCGTAAAATAAATTTTTTCTCAAACTACTGTTTTAAATTTTTCTGTGTGATATACTGATATATTTTACTGTCTATAATTTTATTTGAGTGTTTTGAATGAGTTGCTTCGTGGTGGGAAAAAATAAAAAAATGACCATTACGTCCCGAATGTACTGTTTTTAAATTTTCTATATGATACAGTGTTTAATATTACTGTCTGTGATTTTATTTAGAATTTTTGTGTGATTTGATCCGGGACAGGAAAATAATATTTTTTCGGGCCAGGAAAATCTTATTTTTTTTAATTATTTAGAGCTGGGGGATCTTACTAAACCCAATTTTGAATGAGACGGTAAATAATCTTTTAATTTTTAGGATTTTACTGTAAAATAAAATAATTTTATATTATTATAATATTATTTTATTAGTCAGTATAGTTAAATGACAGTGGACCCGAAAATGTCTTGCGGGACCCACGTTTAACAAAGCAGTAAACGTTTTGAGCTAGAACAGATAGCTAATGACAAGGCTAGTGACTAGGTTAGTGACTAAGCTTAATGACTAGGCATAATTAGTGACTAAGCATGATGACTAGGTTAAGTGACAAGGCTAGGATGAACCAATGAGAGCTAAGCTTGGAGAACAAGGCTTAATCCTCACCATTGATCAATTCTAAGGCTTGGATGGAGCCAACACAAATGGACACCTCCTTGCCCATTCATGTCTACGGCCAAGTGACTTTGGAAGGCCATAATCACTTAGTTTTTCATGCATTTTCTCTCTTCTCTCTCTTCCAAGAACACCAAACTCCATTGTTGTTTTCCTTTCAAGCTATTCGGCCAAGCACCCCTACACACCATCCATCTACCTAAAATTTTATCCAACCCACTTTTCTAAACCTAAACACAATTCTAAGAACATCTCTAGTTGAGAGTTCTTGCAAAATCATTCATTTGAGGCTTGAAAACCTACTTGGAAGATTTTACCTAGAAGGTGAAATTTCTTGTTTTCCATTTCTAAACTCTTTTTCAAAGTTCTAAGCCATGATTTATCCATGGTTTAAGCTCTTTTAAATGTTAGTAACTTGTAGAAATTTGTTTAAGCTTGATAGGTGTTTTGAAGGAGAAAACCAAAACCCTAGGAAAGGAGTTAAAGCATATTTGTCTTCATTTAAGGTAAGAGGAAGACTAAATCTTATCATCCTTGGGTGGTGGTAAGAAGATGGAATTTGTTTGTGGTTGTAGAATCCATACGGATTCATTTGTGTGTTTGTTATAAGCTTTCCTATTTGTTATTTGTATTAATTTGCATGTCTACAAGCTTTGATAATATTGTATGTGTTAGAAATGCATGATAATTTATAGGATGTGAATAATATGTCAAGGATTGCATGAGTGTTCCAAAGAACACATCAACAAGGCTCACAACCATTGACCAAGAAATGGGAACCAAAATGTTTTCAACAATTTTCTAAAAGTGTGATTTAATTAACCTAGGAAAATTAATAGGTTACAAATGAATTTAAAGTAAGAAAAATGAATTTATGGATCAAAGGAGGAAATTGAAGCATTTCGGCCAACATGCCTAAGCCATGTAATTATGATTTTAAAAGTTGTTTTCCAAATCATTTTCAATTAAAGAGAAGTAAACAATACTAAAAGGAATTTTTATAACAATGATTTTGAGGAAATACAAGAATTTAGATTAAGTTTAAGTGGTTAAAATTAAGAATTTAATAGTTGGAAATAAAAACAGTAACTCCTATAAAATTTCTAATGTAGAGCTCATTTCATATTTTGAAGCACGTTAGTAATTTTTAAGGAAGTAATTATATGGTTAAATAAATAAAAAGAAAAGGAATTTTTACAGAAAAATTAGAAAACCATTATTATGAATTTTCTAAACAAAAATACTGTCAATTTTTATTAAAAACGGACAAATAAGATAGGAAAGATATCCAAAAGACAGTATACGGTATGAAAAATATTCTACGTAGTTTTAAACGTATTAAATATTATTTCTGTTTATTTAAACAGTGATTTCTAAGGAATTCGGATAAGAAAATAATTTAAAAATTTTATGCGATTGAGAAAACGTATTAAAAATCCTACGCGATTTTAAAAACAGAAAAATATATTTACGCGATTTAAAAACGTTTGTAAAAACGACAGAATTGTGAAAACGCGATAAAATTTCTACGCGATTGACAAAACAGTGGATTTTTTTACTGTCGGGCTAAGTGGTGAACCCGTACAGATTGTGAAACAGTATTTGTCCGGTGGGACTTACTGTATATTTTTCTTTGCCATGAGGGCATGAGTTTCTGCCATGAGGGCATTTCCGTAAATACGGATATTTATACCATTGAGGGTATTTTGGTAATTTTGGAAACTATTTTAAGATCATATATTGAGTTTGTGCCAATTTAGTTGATAATTGGTGGATTGATTGACGAGGTGAATCACATCGTATTGTCGGTGCGATAAGTGTAGTGTGATTCAATTTTGAATGGACTTGGAGACTTTAGTGTGCGGTATTCCATATGTGGACAGTTGGTAGCTCCGCTAGGCCGTGGTACCCGGCAACACACTAACGGACTCGACACGTACTATATTTAATCGAGATCTTATAAAGTCTGAATTAGTACAATGCCTGTAGTATACAACGTGTTACCGTATGCTACACCACGACGTGTTACAGTGGGCTATAGACGCAACGTGAGACCGTGGAATAGTTTGCTTGGGCAGCCTGGTGGTACTAATAAGATTTTACGGGTCATTCTCTCTGATGTCTGTATGTGTTTAGCTCCATGGAGTAGGATTGTGTCATATTACATATTTATATATATATATGGGGCATTATTATATCCTTATTAGTGATTTTATATTTATATTATGTATGGATATACGTTTATCTATGATATTAATTCTTATATTGTATCTATGTTGATATTAATTTCTTATATTGTGTTTGTGTTATGCTGCATTATGTTTATGTCGTTATAGCATTCTATATTGTATAAATTGTATAACTGTTGTATTGTCGTTTTCTTATTTACCATGTATGTGTTGATACAGATTTGTCTTACCTCTTTATTGTATGTGTTTTCTGTATATATTAAATTTTGTGGTAAAGAGTTTGAGGAAGAGGAACAGCCTCTTGAGTGTGTGTATCTTGAAGAAGAGGAGGAGCAGCAAGCCGAAGATCAGTACGAAGATCAAGAACCATCCGATCATCCATATCCATTGGATTGATTGCTTGAGTATGGCGGTGCCAGGATTTCTGGGTTTTGTACAGTTTGAGTTTCATGGGGGATCGACAGCCTGGCGACTGCGTGAAGACAGAGACTCGATGACTTACGTGGGACGGTTGACTGTGTCCCTACGTAATGAGTTTGATGGAGAACCAGTCATGACGACTACGGTGTTTTTGCATTTGGAGTTGCCGTTATCTCTTAGGCGTTATTGGGGTGGTATGTTCACTGTGCCTAGTGAGATTAGCAGCGTGTCGACTGTGCGGTCTCGTTTCCGCCGAGAGTCGAGGCATCCTGGATATTTATCTCCTGATGATCTTCCTGAGAGTGATCCTTCAGAGGGTTAAATATTTATGATGTGTACTTGGGCGCGTCTGCGTATGTATATATAGTCTGTTATTGCTCTTGTTTACTGTTTCAGTTTAAATATTTTAGTTATAAAATATTTGTATAACTTATGACTAAAACTCTATGTATATTATGTATGATGTTAGTTTGTTAATTTTGTGTTTCTGCGTTATTTTATTTAATAATATTTTGTTTAACAGGAAAAATTTTACAACCCGTATTATTATGTAACAAATGTTTTACAACTTGGGTAGGATTTATTTTTCTTTTATTTTCTTTTTAAATGTGACATCCCCATAAGGGTGTTACACTTGGTACATTTTAGTAGCCCCTAGATGGATAATATAGCTATTCTTGTGAGCTTCTTCTAGAATTCTTTCTTTGATTCTTGACTCTCGGAACACAAAATCTATCTCTAAACTTTATTATTCCATCCTTAGTTATAACAAAATCCTTTTGGGTTCTTAAAAAGATCTGCTCACTAATGTCCCTTAGAGCTTTATCATCCTTGTGAGTTTCTAAAATCTGAGTCCTTAAGTCATTTATTATACTCACTCTGCTTACTACATGACTATGTAGCATTATCGTCACCGCTAAACTTAAATTCCTGAAACTATTAAGAAGTTCACTCTGTTGGACCATCATTGGGGACACTAGTAGGAATTTCCTACCTAGTGCATTAGCCGTTGCATTGGCTCAGCCCAGATGATACTATAACTCAAAGTTATGATCCTTTCATCATAACCAAGTTCTACTTAGCATTCCATCCATCATCTCTGCTTCATGTTCATCTTCTTCTGATCAGACAAATGTTGCAAACTCTTATGATCACTGAACACCTCAAAGTCAACTACTAACTTAACTCGTACCATACCTATAAAGAGTTCAGCTTCTCTCTTAGGTGGTAACTCATTTATCTTCCTAGGAAATACTTCTAGATGTCTTCTTATCACAAAAATGTTCCCTAAGACTTACTCAACTTCCACGTACAAGGAGAAAAGGAAAGCATATCCTTAAATCTCATCTACTCAGAAGTGTTCACTTGTTTAGCTCTTAAAACATAGACTCTAAGGAAATAGGCATAGAAGAATCGTCAAATATAAACCTCAATGTTTTATCTGATAAATTCAAATAACATGGTTTACTAGCAACTAAAACCATGCCTAGTCTAACATCCATGTTAAGAAGAGATAAACTGATAAGATTCACAAAGGAAATCTTATCTTCTATCTTTGCACAACAATCCAAACTTACTAAGGAAGTTGTGACTAACTTTCCTGTTGGTGTAGATAAGGATAAAACATGGGAAAACTCAAACATAGATAAATCAAATCTCTTTACATACTCATATGAAATCAAGGAGTGGAAATACTCCTGAATCATATAATACAACCTAGAGATCATTTTTAACTATGTCCTTATCTCGTATAAGATCGGGAGATTGAGTCACTTCTTTACTACTCAGAGTATAAACTCTTACTCTAACTTGAGCTTTGAGGTTAAACACTGCTCCTTGCTTCTGTGTGCATTTGATTAAAAGTGTTCTGGTCAGCCATAAGTATAACATACTATTTGACCGACTTTGATCCCTTCACTTTTGCTTAAACTGACTTGCCTTTATCGTGAGGATAACTAGGTCTAGAAGCACACTTCATATACTTATCATCCTCTTTCTTCTTCTTGGGAAAACCTTGTGATTTTTGTTCCACTTGAGGCTAGCTATAGGGACCCTCAACTATTTTCTTTGAATGACACTAACAGCACCATTCTGCCTTTTTTGATTAATAAAAAATCACTACAAAAAAATTTGTAAATAACGACGATTTATTTGTAGCGATTTCTTAAATTATCACAATTATCAGTGGTTTAAACTGCAATTTTATTAACTGCAACAAAAATTAATATTTTGTGGCGATTTAATATTATTTAGTGGCAGTTTATATAAAAAAACAAAAATATTAAATTTTATGGCGATTCAACATTATTTAGCGGCAGTTTATACCCAAAAAACATAGACACATAATTTTTTCCCCAAAATTTCATTCCCTCCGTCTTTTTCCCTTCCATCTTTTTCTCTGCCCTAACATCTCACCATTCTCTCTCATTCTCTGCCCTAACATCTCCCTTTCCATCTCTTTCTTTTCTTTGCCCTCTCATTCAACAAACAACAACGTACCAGCACAGTAACTCAACAGAGAACACTACGCCCCAATGCCTCAACAACAACAACACCTACCACACAGGTTCGATCCAAATTTAGGATGGGTTTCTTTTTTTGGAATTAATTGATGAGTGTTTTGAATCTGCAGTAAGTTACAGTTCCAAGGATTTTTTGACTTTATTTTTTCTTTGGTACATGAATTTACGGTTTCTCTCTAGATTGAGTTGTTGACTTAGCTGGTGGTGTTATTCTAATATGTTAATACATATTGTCAAATTTGCTATGCTCTATTTTTCACATCCCGAATTTGTGAAAATGTTGGGAATACTGAATAGAAATTGACTATGTTCTTCACGTTATGTTTTCTTCTTTTTTTTTTTCTTATATATATGCCTTCAAGAAAGGAAGAAAAGCATTCTAGCAGTTCCTTTAAGGTTAGTAATGCTGACTTGGAAGTGTAATTTAGTGGTCTCAGAATATCACTCTCACCTACTCTTTATCTCTCTCAGCAGACACCTTCGATGAGTGTTTTGAAAACCTAGAATTTTCATCAAGGGACCAACTCCAGATTTCTCCTGCCATCACCTTGAGGTAGACAAGAAAAGAAAGAACCTTTCCTTCTTATTCTTTTCATTTATTATAATTCCTGACTATGGCATATGTCTCTGCTTTGAATATAAGTATATGTTAACATTAAATATTCTTGTGTTAAATCCGTACAAATTCTGGTGGTTGCTGTTTATATGATGGGTGTACTAATTTAATTGGCATTTCTTTTCTTTGATTAGTTGTTTGACTTTTCTGTGTTAATACTGTTATTGTAATGTAGTGAATTAGATATCTTGTTTTGTTGTACTTCTGAAGTGCACCTGTTTCCTATGCTATGATTTGTTTAAAATGAAAGAAGCAACCAAATTACAGATATTGACAAGCTTTTACTTAGAATAGATAGAAGGAAAGAGAATGGGAATTGGATAGAAGAAAAGAGATATATAATAGGTGTTGGGCCTAAATGGAGGCATGAAAGGTAAGGAGGGAATTGCACTTAAAGGTGAGAATGGGACAGAAGTGGAATCGGTTAGAGGAGAGAAAGGGAGAGGGGCTTAACAGAATGGGACAGTTGGTGTAAATCTTCTTATTCTTATTCTTTTCATTTATTATAATTCCTGACAAAAACAAACTGATTAGTTGAAAGTGCAGGTCTGTAGCAGAGAAGATAGTAGTTTTCACCTAATCATGTAAAAGACCTTTGAATATGGATCACTTACAAAGGATATCACGTTTGAAAAATGAAAAGCTTAAACTTTTCACTTCAACTGTTGTCTTATTCATATATTTTTCCATGACTTTGTTGGATATACGAAAATATTTAGCTTAATCCAAATGGAAAACTGTATCCAACTAGTACAAGTCCAAGCTATTATTTCTGAAGCTTTTAAAAATGAAAATAAAACTAACAGGAAACACTTACTTAGATTGAAAATTAAATCTGGATGTGATAATAACAAATCCTTGCAAATCAGGAGGTACTATTTCTAACCAAAATTACCTCATTATTATCTGACATCCACTCTGTTTAACTGGTTGATTGTTCACATATCATACACCTGGCTTTTTCTTCATTCTGAAACTGAAACAAATTCTCTGTTACAAAATATTTTTCCCACATCAAAATACATTTGAAGTAATATTGCTTGATGTTGAATAGGTTTGATATGGGAATACAGGTAATATGGTACTTTTGACTTTTCAAGAGGACATAGAAATAGAATTTAAAAGATAAGGATAGGAAGGGAATTATTTTTGTATGTTAGCATTATTTACTTCTGGTCTTTGGTTATTAGTATATAGTATGGTCAACTTGCATTTTGAAACCTGCTACAATAATATTACTTGTGGAGTACCTACTTTGTTCTATGTTCTTTTTTAAAGGACAACTGATAGCGAACCAAATCAACATAAAACTTCTTCCCTGAGTGTGCAGCAGTTACAATTTTCCATACTAGATCCTCTGCATTAGTGCAGGTATCTGCCATTATCAATTTCCTTTTTGTAGTCAAATTGATATGCTTTTGTGTTTGCATGGCATCTCTGTTAGGAACCAATCCTGAAGCTTTCACCACATGAAATATGCTTTTGTAGGATCTCAAATTGTGGTAGATGGTTCAACATCCACATCCAAGACAATGCTCATTAATCTTACATGAAAGCTTTTAAGGGATGCCAACTGCATTCCATAAAAAAAATTAGTTTCACTTAGGCATCAGAAACTAAAATTTTAATAGTTATAAACATCTAAAACAAGTATAATGGTTAATCTGTTAACCTGACTCTCAGTGATATCCATTGACCCTCTAAGGACAAGAGATGCCTTTATAGTCACGATTCGAGCAATAAATAGATCCATTAACATTGATAACACCTTCACAAAGAAATATGATTAGAGGAAGCAAATGAGTTTATAATACTCAAAACAGAAACCTTTTACTACCGTACTAAACATAGCTTAAGAATCAAAATTTTAAGTTATACATTTATCATGAATAAAAGACAACCAAGTGAGCCAACTCACAATTGACAACAGACTGAAATTTTTTTTTGAGTAAAACGTTCGTTTTGCTTCTACAAACATATATTCCATGTCACATTGACAGTTTTATTTCATTATCCTTCAATTATCATTACAATAGAAAGATCATAGGAAGTGTACGAAGTGTAGAGTGCATGAGTTTGTCTCTTCTAAGGAGGAAGTGTAGACTGCATGAGTTTGTCTCTTCTTAGGAGGAAGTGTACTTGGAGTGTATTCTGCATGAGTCCGGAACTCACTTCTACAAGCAGCGTTGGCATCATGATTGAGAGGGAGAGCTTAAAGGGTAGAATGTGAACAGAAAGTTAGGGAAATTTCACCCTAGTCTTACTTGGGTAAAGTTTACTCACAAAATGTACTCCTTTAAAATTTTTCTTTTTGTGATATTGGACTACCAAACACATTCGAATACATCAAGTTTTATTCCTTTAAAATTTCCCCCTCCTAAGAATACAATAATTAATCAAGGTTTTGTTCTTCTCATGTACATATATATGCTCTTTGTTTTCAGTTTTTATTGATTAGAATGCATGTGAAGGGGTTTGGAAGTTTTGGTAGAACTAAACTTTAGATTACTGATTTGTTTTGCATTTTAACCCACCTTGGGACCTTGATAGATTTTGAACTGTTTAATGCCATAGAAATTAATGAGTAAGAAATGGGCTTAAGTTAATTCTTGTTACCTCTGAAATTTAGTGGGTATGTGGCTGATTTTACTATTTCTGCTTTCTGAGACACTCTTCTTGGTCACCTTCACTGCCCAAATCCAGGGAACGCCTAGCCTACTGCATGTGTGTCCAAATAGCATAGCGCCAATACAATTTATAATGGGATTCTGCAGACTGACTTAGTCAATCTAGCAATACTCTAGGTATGAAAGCATAGTATAAAGTTGACTTTTAGGCAAAGAGAAATGACATGGCATGGTTATATACGTGTAAGGTAGGTGTGTTATGGGAACTAAAGACAGCTAAGTTAATGAAAAGTACAGCTAAGTTAATGAAATGGTTGGTAGAAGTAATTAGGAAAAGGAAGAATGCAATTCATGAAGAAAAAAGTTCTGGGTTTTAACATTTATATATGCATACAGTACTGTGCATGGAGTGATCACTGGTCACCAAAGTGACAACTCGGGAAAAAAAAGATAAAGGATTGAGAATTTTTACTTTGAAGTTTAAACTATAGATTTGCCGTAGCCTCTGTTTTAGTCTGTCCCAAGTATTTATATTATTCCATCTAAAAATGCATGGTTTGGACGAAATTGAAGTGCTAGGTTCCTTATCTATAACTATATGGCGAAAAGCATATGTATCAAATAATATATATATTGGATTAGTGAAGCTGTACGTCACACATCCACCCAATAATATATATATATATATATATATATATATATATATATATATATATATATATATATATCATACTGTATACTTCTAGCTCCCGCACAAATATGATCAGACACTGTTTTTGGAATATCTATAACCGTTTTTCATCTAAGATTATGCTGGTGTTCTTAGAGGCTGGTAGTTTTGCTTGTGCATGTTTTGTGGCCAAGTTCAATTTTGCTTAGTGGATTTTTCGCTTTTGTCTTTTGGCTAATATGGGGGGTTTTCTAGTGGCTAATGTACCTTTCTAATTACGTGGACTAGTGGTTAATGCATGATTACAAGCATAATCCAATAAAATAGCTTAAAAAGGTACATTAATATGCAATTTTTAATCATGCTCAATAAGATTCTAATATGCATATTAAATTTTGATTGAGGTCTAGCAATTTATGTGCTTCTGATTAGGTGGCTAGAGTTAATGTTGTTTTAATAATAATGAGTAAGCAATCTAATAGTTGGTTTCTCATTTTTGATATTCCATTTTTGTTATTTTGAGAATAAAAAGATGTATATGCATGTTTATTTTTAATATATCAACAGGAAAATTTTGTATGGATCTTTATTTCGTATGCATGTGGCTTTAATGTTACAGGTTGCTTCTCTCTCTCAACAACAACTATCTCATTTTCAGTCTCTTTTCTGTTGTTGTGAATTGAAGGATAAGGTAAGAAAGATTTTCTTTAGTTTTCATTTTGAAGTCCCCAATTTGGCATGCCCTTATTTTTAATATCTCATTTTGTTTTAGAGATGGATAAAAGTTGGATTTTAAAGCCACGAACTACACTCGAATATATGGAAGGGCTATTGAAATTTTTAGACTTTGCATTTGCTAATGTGTCGGCTGATAATAGGATAAAGTGTCCTTGTTCTCATTGTGGGTTTAGACTATTTCAAACTAGAGAAGAGGTGTACGACCACTTGCTTTTAAGACCTTTTTCAGCAAGTTACACTGTTTGGTTATTACATGGTGAGAGAGATGTAGGAGAAACTTCTTGTTGTAGACAAGAAATGCAATATACTGAAGCTCGTGAAGATCCAATGCAAGACATGATTCATGATGCTTTCAACTTCTCTAGACAACATGCTGACGAAGAACATTCCACATCGCATGGAACAATGAATGAAGGTGAAGGAAGGATACCGCATTTACATGATGGTCTAATGGATAAAGCTAAAGAGTTTTATGAGTTGGTTAGAGATGGGGAACAAGAACTTTATGAAGGATGCTCAAAGTACTCAAAATTGTCTTTTTAGTGAAATTGTATCACATTAAGTGCATTTGTGGGATGAGTGACAAGGCTATGTCAATGATAATAGAGTTAATGCATGATGCTTTTGAGCATGCAAAGATCCCCGAATCATTATATGAGGCCAAGAAAACCATAAAAAAACTTGGTCTTAGTTATAAGAAGATACATGCATGTCCAAATGATTACATGTTATATCGAGGATCAGATAAAAGGAGACAAGAATGCAAGCGATGCGGCACATCTAGATGGAAGCCAAAGACTAAGAAAAATTCTTCTAATGAGCCTGAAGTTGATAAAAACAAAAAACCGCAACCTGTAAAGGTGCTTCGTTATTTCCCTCTGATACCACGATTACAAAGATTGTTCATGTATAGTAAGACATCTGCTGATATGAGATGGCATGATATTGATCATAATAAAGATGGCTTCTTGAGGCATCCGAGAGATGCTGAGGCATGGAAAATATTTGACTCCACATTTCCTGACTTTTCTTTGGATGCACGTAATGTTTGCCTTGCCTTAGCTAGTGATGGGTTCAATCCTTTCAGAAACATGAGCACTAATTATAGCAGTTGGCCTGTGGTTCTCATTCCATACAACACCCCTCCTTGGAAATGCATGAAACAAACTTCTTTCATTCTCTCAATGATCATTCCAGGTAAGCGAATGCCAGGGAATGACATTGATGTTTACTTACAACCTTTGATCGATGAGTTGAAGAAGTTGTGGGATGGTGTCGAAACATTTGATGCTTCATCAAATGAAACTTTAAAAATGCGAGCAGCATTGATGTGGACAATTAGTATATGGGACCTTATCTGAGTGGAACACATACAGTAAGCTTGCTTGTCACGCGTGCAACATCGATGCTGAACCTTGTCGGCTTCATCATAGTAGAAAGTGGTGTTTTATGTGCCATCTTCGTTTTCTAAATGTGGTCACATGTTTAGATTAGATAAGGTCCGATTTGATGGTAAGGTTGACAAAAGAAATCCATCTGTACAATTATCAGGCTCAGACATTTTAAGACAAGAGAATATTCGAGTTTCATTTGGAAAGACACCAGAGGTTAAAGTTAGAGGGAAAAGAGGACGTGGGCAACAAAATACCCAAGGAGGTGATTCACATTGGAGAAAGAAGAGTATATTCTTTGAACTTCCATATTGGGAGTTTAACTCGTTGCATCACAATCTTGATGTAATGCATATTGAGAAGAATGTGTGTGACAATGTAATATACACTTTGCTTAATGAAAATGGGAAGTCAAAAGATCACCTTAATGCTCGAAAGAACCTACAATCAATGGGCATAAGATCTAATCTTTGGCCATATGAGAATGGAAAATATCCTCCTACTATTTTTACTATGTCAAATGCACAAAAGGATATATTTCTTAGGATTTTGAAGAATGTGGTTGTTCTAGATGGTTACTCAAGCAACATTTCTAGATGTGTTGATTTGAAGCAGCGTAAGTTGTTTGGGTTGAAAAGTCATGATTCTCATATTCTTATGGAGCAACTGCTACCAATATCATTGAGGAATGCGATGCCTGACTTAGTGGCTGCAGTTTTAATCGATTTTTGTTCGTTCTTTCGACAATTATGTGGTAAAGTGTTGAATCCTGAGGATCTTGATAACCTCCAAAATCAAATCGTTCTCAGTTTGTGTCATTTCGAAATGATATTCCCTCCATCTTTTTTCACAGTAATGGTTCACTTAGTTGTTCATTTAGTTGATGAAGTGAAACGTGGTGGCCCGGTGCATTATCGATGGATGTATCTTATAGAAAGGTAAACTTAATATACTAAATTCTTTATGCATTTTTTTAGCTAAATAAACTCCATTTTGATCTTAAAGGTACTTAGGGCGTTTGAAGTCTTATGTGCGTAATAAGGCACAACCAGAAGGCTCTGTCGCTGAAGGTTACTTGGCCGATGAAATTCTAACCTTTTGTTCAAGATATTTGGAAGATGTTGAGACAAGAATTAATTGACCAGTGCGTGTTGATGATCAACCTGATGATGTGGAATATCATGAAAGAGACACTATGTTCCCAAAAGTTGGTAGACCAGTAGGGTTTTTTCATATTTTAAATTGACATCGATGGAGAAGCTACAAGCACATCATCATGTGTTAGTTAATTGTGCAGCAGTAGACCCGTTCCTCCAGTAAGTAAATCATAAAAATTTATACAAATCTCATTATAAATTCAACAATTCTACTCCATATTGTGTAAAATTAATTTCTATATATAGGGAATTTAGGACAGAGACAAAAAGATGGTAGTACTCTTTCCTTGCCATTGACTCATAGTGGAGTTCATTTTGGCCATCTTCAGACGCTTATTTTATGCCATCCACTCATTCATCTGAGCCTAAACTTGAGCCTGAGCATACTAGTTTATTTGATGAGTATGAGGATGATGTTATTCCTACATCTGGTAAGACAATTACTAGCAGTCATAAGAATAACAATTATTGGATCATCAATGTTATTGGTAAGAATCATAGTTCTTATATTTTCATTTGCTTGACGACTATATGTATTTTAAATATTACAATTCTTGTTTTAGATGAGGATGACACCATCAAAGAAGGACGATTGAAGGTGCAAGATATTTGGTCACTCCCTACAGGCAAAAAGGTTATAGTCACATGCAACGAGCTTGGTTAACCCATAGATGACGCAGGTGGCCTTTTGGGTGGCTTCTTGGGAGATTTAAGATCTAATTATTGTAAGTTTCTCATGTGTTATCTCTCTTGGTGTAAGGTTCCAAGTACATATAAGGAGAAAGTGTATGATGATATTATAAAGGTAAATATAAATTATCTATTTGTATTTTATGATCTGTATGACTTGGTTACTAATATCTTTTCATATGCAGTAAAAATTTCATATAGAGGACAATCGATTGAAGGGATATATCATGAAAAATATTGGGAAGAAGTGGAAAGATACTAGGCATAATCTATTTCACCAATTTTATGATAAAACATCAACTATAGAGGAAAATGTTGCAAGACACCTAAATGGAATTGATTCCGACCATTGGACATGGTTTATTGAATATCGCAATGATAGGAAAACACAAGTAACATATCCAAAACAAATATGGTCATTTCATTTAATGTAAAATGGTCAAATCAGTTCATAATTGTATTGTTGTTAATGCAAGCACAGGAGATATGCAAAAAGAATACTGAAAATCGAAAAAAGTAATTGTACACACACACTGGTGGTTCAAAAAGCATACCTTGGAGAAAAACTGAAGAGGTTATTAATGTTGAAGTTCTTTGATTCCTTATATTTGATTTTTTATCTTATTTAATTTTTAAGTATATAATTGTGGTAATAATGATATAGGAATGGCAACGTGGGAGCCGCATTGGTAGAGGAGAGATGTGGACTATAGTACACAAGCGAAAAGACAGTTCTTATGTTAATGATGAGGCTAAAATTGTTGGTGTAAGTAATTTAAGAAATTGATGTTGCTTAATTTTTTTTATTAATATTTTACCCAATGTATAAATTTAAACTTTAATGGCTGAAATCTTACATGTTTGTAAGAGAAAATTATGAATATTGAGTGTCAAGATGGCTCATTACAACAAATTTTACAAGATGATTCACTTGCTTAGGTTCTAGGGAAAAAGCACTTTGGCCGAGTTTGGGGTGTAGATTTTGGGCCATCTGTTACTCAAATATTTGGCCACACAACTTATCGATTTAGTGGAATATCTTTAACTCCACTAATTCAAACAAAGGTGGATGAGATGAAGTCGGAGTTGGAAGTTAAGAAATTAAAGGTGTAGAAGCTTGAATTAGTGGTGGAAATTGAGAGATTGAGAAGGCAAGCATTTGAAGGTGTTATAACAAGATATTTACTTCAACAACAAGGGGGGGATTTGCCTGTTGAGTTGGCTGCTATGGTTAATGTAATGATATGTATTTTAAATTTATTGATATCATTGTAAAAGTGAAGTATGATCCTAGTATGTTTTGCTTGATTTTGGTTGAGAGTTTTAGAGATATTCTTTATGCTTAAGTGATCAAATACCACTTGCTTGATGAAAAGTTTGAGTCATGGATTATATCGAACTTGTTTATGTTTTCATTGTTATGTTTTAATTCTATCTTAATTGTGATATGTTGAGGTATTTTTCTAAAATGCTTGCTATTGGTTCTGGTTAAAGCATAAAATGTTTTTTGAATTTGTCTCCAGCTTGTGGTAATCCTTGACTATTTTATGTCATTGACATTAGATGTGTGAAATTTTGTTTACTTGTTTGCATTAACTCGCGATTATCTTAATAATGTGAAAATAATTATGTTGATGTATTTTTTATGCTTGAGTGACCAAATACTACTTGTTTGCATGAATTTAATTATGAAATCATTTGGGATTTGGAAGAGAATGATATAGTATCGTCTTGTAGTGATCATGATTGTCCAAACTAATGTAGGATCAACTTTGTTTATGTAAAAAATTTATGGTGTTTGTTTTAAAATCTATGGTATGTTTGTTTATGTAGAAAATCTGACATTTGAACTTGGGTCAACTCATGGTGTTTGTTTTAAAATTCATAGTGTTTTTATCGAATGCATACAACTCATAATTTTTTTTTATATATTTTCAGGCTTCAAATGAAAGAAGTGGACAAATTTCACCAAGTGTTAGACCATCTTCTTCGGCAAGTCATAATGCTCAAATTAGACAATATTCTAATCAGAGTGGAAAGTGAATGTCTCGTGATAGAAAAATGATTTGTTATTGTTATATTCTTTAGATATTATTTTGTTTGTAATAGATTTTAGTTTGTTTATATTAGATTTTAGTTTGCTTGTGTATTGAATTATTATTTCAGATATTTATCTAAGATTGTATTGACAAATTAATACATTTGTTGAAAGTTTAAATGTTTTATTATTTCATTTGAATATGTTAGTTGATTGTAATGTAAAACAAGGTGAAATGTATTAAAATTGGCATGCGAATAAAGTTGAGAAAATAAAATTAATTTAATAACTGTCCCAAAAAAAAAGCATAAGCTATTTTTCAATTTTAGTGGCAGTTTTCAAACCATCGCTATAAATAAATAATAATGAAACTCAAGATATTAGCGGTAGTTCATAATTGTCGCAACAAATAAAATGTTAGCTTTTTTTTAATTTTAGCGACAGTTTCAAACTGTCGCTATAAATAACAAATGATGAAATACAAAACTATAGTGGTGGTTAAAAATTGCAGCTAAAAGTAACAAAACTGCCGCTAAAACACCGTCGCCAAAATCGCCTCAGAAAAACATTTTGCGGCAGTTATTCTAGCGGTTGTTTGAAACCGCCGCTAAATGGTTTTAGGACGCTTGTATCAACGGCGGTTTTGCAACCGCCACTATTTTTTTTGCGGCAGTTTGAACCGTCACTAAACTTGATTTTTTTTATAGTGAATAGGCCTCTCTTGGCCTGTTTTGACTAACCCAAACTATACTAATCGAACTACTCTCAAGTCAGTTCAATTATATAACTTACTTTGTACTCATCTTTTACTTCTTCGAACTTAGCCACATACTAACCTACCAACAGGTTACCTTGTTCAGGTCTTTAGAACCCTATCTCCTTGGTATTCTGTTTACCAAAACTCTGCCTCATTTTCTAACATATAGGAGACAACCAAAACTCTCAGGTTATTTGAACAAATTTCAATTGTAGAGATTTTCTCCATTTTCTTAAACCACCTCTATATGTCTTACTTTCCCCTTAAAGGATGTAAGATTGGCCTTTCTAAACTTTGCAAGATTTTGGAAGTTTAGGTCTTTTTACTACCACTACTCCATAGATTGATTGTATTAGTGGTACTAGCTGCTGAGATGAAATTACTTCCATCTCTTTTAAAACTCTACTTGCGATAGCAATCTGCAATATGCTTCATCTTAGCAGTTGCCCTCTCTAAGAACACTTCAACTGTATTAGCTGAACCTCTACTAGAAGAATTCATATTTCTCCCAGTTTGCCTTGGTGAAGTAATGGTTCTCTATACACTCAATGTGTGACAGTAACCATTTGTTACTAAGTGGTCTCAAGACTCAAGAGGGGGAGTGAATTGAGTTTATAAAAACTTTTCGCAAATCTTTCGAAAAACTCTTGATTACTAATTTTCGTTGAAGCTATTAATTAATAGAAATGAATGAATGAATAAGATAGAAAGATATTGCCCACCAATGAACCAACCAAGAGAGAAATAATCAAGTAAGCAAATAAACCAATGCACAAATGTAAAGAGAAGGGTTTAGAGAATCAAACACAATGATTTATCCTAGTTCGGCCACCAATTCACTTGTAACCTACGTCCAGTCCTCAAGCAATCACTCGAAATTTTTCACTATATCTTCAAGCTTCAATAGGTGCTTGATAACCTTTACAAACTTGAGCACTCAACACCTTGGGATACCTCACCCTTTGTACTTGAGCCTCTTCAAACAAAGGATGCCTCACCCTTTACAATTTGGAGAGATACCTCACCCACTATTACCAAGTAATTAAGATTGATAGAATGAAACTCTCACAAGAGTGATTGATACAAATTGAAGCTCTAGAATGCTCTTTAAGAATATGTCAAGTGATTATACAAAAAATAGAGCAAGAAGGGTTTTTGTGATTGATTCTCGGATTTGAATGATAGATTCAAGTTTCAAGTTGATGGTTTGCCATTAATGAAGCACCAACTCAAGTATTTATAAGAGATTTTATCAATGGAGCTATTGGGGACAGTAAAGCATAGCATTTAATGCACCTAATATAGCTGTTGGACATTGTCAGACCACTGGTAATCGATTACACAATCTCTGTAATCGATTACATAGTTATTTGAACGTGTTCTTGGCTTTCTGGGCAGGATGTAGTTGATTACCAGCCTTGTGTAATCGATTACATGGCCTCTGCCAGACTTGTAATCGATTACAGCCTCAGTGTAATTGATTACAAGGCTTCTGCCATTCTTGTAATCGATTACATGCTCAATGTAATTGATTACAAGACCTCTATTTAGCTTGTAATCGATTACAACACATGTGTAATCAATTACCTTGCCCTTAGAACATATTTTTCAACTCTAATTAAGTATCCAGGCCATTTTTGACTTTGAGAAACTTGGATTAATCAATATTGTCATGTTTAATATAATCCAAGGCTTAAATCAATATTTCTTTAAAATATGAACTTTGAATTTCAAGTTGATTTTAAAAGATCTTTGAAAAACCATTTGAGATACCTTGAGAGCATTTAACATTGATGTTTTAAGACCTATGTCTAATAAACTTCTTGATTTCTTTCTTTGATCTTGATCTTCTCTTAAACTTGATCTTCATCTTGACTTTGTTATCATAAAAAATCATTTGACATGCTTCAAGACATAAGCATTCACATTCTCCTCCCTTTTTGATGATGACAAAAATAGACATTGAAAAGATGGGAAACATTTGCATATATTTATCAGAGATTTAAGCGTAACTCTCCCCGATAATATATGCACAAGATAGGGTTAGTAAAGTGTTCATGTAAAAGCTTAAATCAATTCTCCCTCGTACTTATGCGATTACTAATCTCTCCCCCGTTGGCATTATAAAAAACATAAGCATTCACCTAAAATTTTAACAGCATCTCAGTAGGGTTTCATGGTTTCCCAAAATTTTAAACAGCAGAAGAAAAAAGCAATCAGAATAGCCTAGGCAAGTTTTGCAAACAGAGTATAACTAGTCCAAAACATAACCAATCAGATCAAAATATCAATATAATCAATAAACGTATATCAGAAACATGATATTGATCTTATAATGATTAATATAAAACAGAGCCAATGTCATATATAATAAAAAAAAAATAAAGAAACATCATGACAAGGGTCCATGATCATTGGCTGTCGCCTCGCTGTCACTATCCTCGTCCTCAGCTACATCTCCAAGGTTGACATCATTGTCACCGGGTTCAAGATCATCTTCAGACCCAATGAGCTCCTCATCATCAGCAGGATGAGCACTAGAAGGATCAACGAAGGATAAAGGTGCAGGAGGGGCAGAGGTGGTAGGTGCAGTAGCTACTTTCTGTGGTGCATATCCTGGTCCCTCCAGGAAAGAGCGAATAGAGGCAAACTCCTGATCGGAGTAGTCCATCCTCAGCTCAAGATGATCCACCTTTTGCTCGATCAGTTCCATTCCCATGTTCAAGTTGTGGATCTCCTGTAGCAGTAGCTCCATGGTGGCTGTAGGAGGAGGCTACTGGCCTTCTTCTTCATCATCATTATCCCCAGGGTCATGAGGGATATGACAATAGCTCCCATAGGTGAGATAGTACCATCTGCCATCCACCTTATTTAGTTGAAGCTTTTTCAAGGTGTGTAGGCCAATGGACTGTGGTCTTTTGGAGCTCGTGTCCCTTGACTCTTCAGATAAGGAGATGTGACAATGCTCCAAGATAGCTGTCGCAAGCATGGCATATGGGAGGGCAGAGTTCTTCTTCTTCTTGACATCCAACATGTGCTAAATTATGTAGTGAGCCCAGTTGATTAGCCTACCCATGGTCATAGCCCATAAGACCACCACATCATCTCTCAGAACCTAGGAGTAATTTCCTCCTCTTGGGATTAACCCTCTGACCACTAAGTAATGAAGAACTCTGTTTTCCATGGTCAAACCAGTAGCCATTACCCGTTTATTGTTTCTTGGGATTTCATAACCAAACCTTAACAAGGAGGTCAAAGCACTCTTGTACTCAAAGTCAGCTCCCCAGGCATTCTCATTTCTATAAAAACTCGTTCCATCATATGAAAGTTTGGTTAGCCTACACCAAGTCTCCTTAGTGATTCTAATATGTGTTTTCTTAACCTCAGAAATTAGACAGTTATCTTCATACTTCAAATTAACATAGAATACTCTAACCAAGTTTGGGTAAATAGCCTTCTGAATACTAAAGAACCTAATCAATCCTAACCTTAACCTCTCAACCAACTTGAAGGTCTCCAAAGGTTCACTTGAGCAGAAGTTCTGCGTCAGATACCTTGGAGAGATGTGCTTCCTCAGTTGGAAGTTCTTCCTGAACAATTCTACCTTCTTGGTGGTGGAGAAGTGATGTGTGAGGCTCAGCCCAGAGATGTTGCGTGGAGGAGCACTGGAGGACTCTCCAACGTTGAGCCCTGTTCTTAGATGTTTTGTACGTTGGGAAGATTCAACCATTGACGAGAGTGGGTTGAAAAAGTGATGGAGGGGAAAGTGTTTGGGGATGTGTGGGTGTAGGAAAGGATGGAAATAGGAGGATTTTTGGTGGTTTGGTTCGTGGGTGGTGAGAGAGAGAAAGATGAATGAGTGAGTGGATTTTGGGGAGAGTTTCTAGTGGTTTTTGGTGAGTTTTGATGGATGGGCTTTATGGAGAGGGGATTTTCGAGTGAGAGGGAGTTGAAATGGTGAGGTTTGGTTGAGTTTTGAGTGAGAAATAAGGAATTTAGGATGGGCGTTATCGTGGGTGTAGAGAGAGAAAAGAGAGGTTCCAGATGAAGAATGACCTTTTGTGCATCTGGGAACCTTTTAAAACCCCTGTGTAATCGATTATAATGGGTGTGTAATCGATTATATACAGCCTTTTGTTACCTTTGTAATCAATTACAGGTTTGGTGTAATCAATTACCTGAGTTTTGGGTTCATTGTAATCGATTACTTGCTTGACAGAACCTCTGTAATATATTACAAAGGTCTTGTAATCGATTACCAGCTTACTAAAACTCAGTTTTTGCATTTTAAATAGTAAAAGGCCAATCTTAAAGCATTCAAATTAGTTCCAAAACATCCCAAATCAATTCCAAACATCATGTAAGCATAAAAACTGATTAGTTCTAGATTAAAAACACATGTTTTTGCAAAATCACTACCTTTACCAAGGATTAAGCCATTTTGTTTGTATTAGTAAGTTTGATCCTTTTTGGACAACTTAATCATGATAGAGTACCTGCAAAACAACTTAAGGGAAACCTCCGATACTCAAGTCAGTAGTGGATTCAAATATGATTAAGAACCAACAAGTTATGCAGCAAAATGTCATAATTATGCAGCAAAATCACATGTTATACAGCAAAATTACATGTTATGCAGAAAAATGAATTCATTATGTAGCAAAAATTAGATTGTGCAGAAATTCAGTTTATGCATGATTGATCTAATATGCAAAGTTCATTTCTTATATAGAAGAATGCTTCGTTTGCCAAAGGTTTAGTGAAAATGTCAGCTAGTTGCTTAGTGGTTTCCACAAATTCAAGCATGCAATCACCCTTTTGAACATGATCTCTTATGAGATGATGTCTTATTTCTATGTGTTTTGTTTTTGAATGCAAACTGAGATTTTTAGATAAGTTGATTGCACTAGTGTTATCACATCTTATAGGGATGTGATCAAGCTCAAGACCATAGTCTAGAAGTTGTTGCTTCATCCAAAGGACTTAAGCACAATAACTTCCAACTACAACATATTCAACTTCAGCTGTAGACAATGCCACACTATTTTGTTTCTTGATATGCCAAGAAACTAGTGAGCTTCTAAGCAAGTGGCATGTCCCATTAGTACTCTTCCTATCCATGTTGCATTTAGCAAAATCAGAATTGAAATAACCAATTAGGCTACAAGAAGCACCTTTAGGGTACCATAATCCCATTTGTGAAGTGCCTATTAGATATTTCATGATTCTTTTAACAGCGCTTAGGTGTAATTCTTTAGGATTAGCTTGAAATCTAGCACACATGTATACACTAAATATGATATCTGGTCTACTTGCAGTAAGATAAAGGAGGGAGCCAATCATACCTCTATACTTGGTAATTTCTACAGATTTATCTCATTCATCCTTGTTCAAGTAACAAGAAGTGCCCATTGGTGTAGCCATTTGCTTGGCACCTTCCATTCCAAACTTCTTGAGCAACTCCTTGCAATATTTGGATTGACTTATAAAAGTCCCATTCCTTATTTGCTTGATTTGAAGACCAAGGAAAAAGTTGAGCTCACCTATCATGGACATCTCAAACTCACTTTACATAATATTAACAAATTTTTTTACAAAGAGAGTCATTAGTAGCACCAAATATAATGTCATCAACGTATATTTGGACAAGAAGGATATTATTCTTTTTATGCTTGATGAAGAGAGTAGTGTCGGCCTTTCCTCTAGAAAAGTCATTTTCTAAAAGAAACTTGCTTAACCTTTCATACTAAGTACTAGGAGCTTGTTTCAAACCATACAAGGCCCTTTTCAATTTAAAAACATGGTTGTGCAGTTCAAAGTTTTCAAAACCAGGAGATTGTTCTACATACACCTATTCTTGTATAAAACCATTTAAAAAGGCACTTTTGACATCCATTTGAAAAAGCTTAAAATCCATGATGCATGCATATGCAAGTAGCATTCTAATGGCTTCTAATCTAGCTACGGGAGTATAAGTTTCTTCATAATCTATGCCTTCTTCTTGATTATAACCTTTAGCTACAAGCCTTGCTTTGTTTCTTATTATTAAGCCTGTTTCATCAAGTTTGTTCCTAAAGACTCATTTGATGCCAATTATGAGATGATCATTGGGCCTTGGAACTAACTCTCAAACTTGATTCCTCTTAAATTAGCTTAGTTCATCTTGCATGGCCAAGATCCAATGTTCATCATTAATGGCCTCTTTTATGTCTTTAGGTTCAACTTGAGAGACAAAAGCCATATGGTTACATGCATCTTGGTGTGATGTGGATTATGATTAAAATTAAGAACAGATTTCAATTGCCAAGTTCTACCAAAAATATAAAAATCTTGTAACCAATTGTAGTTTGCAATGGTCGATCCACAAAGAACTAATTCAATTAACACTATGAATTGATTCCTAATTTAAACTCCAAAGGTTTACGTATAGTAAAAAGGGGGTTTTGGGGTTTTGATGAGTATTGAATCAAATCAACAACAATAACAATAAAACAAACTAGAAATTAACATATTAAATGAATTGGTTAAGAGATGGAATACACCACTAGATTTATATGATTTTGCTAACCCACATATCCTTTTTATTCCAACATGATCAATTATATTTCTACGCAATTGTGAGATTAAATCTCTATTTTCCTTAGGTTTTGGCCAATTTAGCAACCGCTCAAATCAACTCCTAATCATTGATTAATTATAAAGTAACCACTCTTATAACTAACTAACAATTGCATTAAGATTTAGAAAACCAATTATGCTAAGATCTAATCACACACCAGGATTAAATTGCTTAGATCATATATTCCTCTAGATTTATCACCGCAACCACGCACATAATAAACCTAGATCTACCACTTTAAAGTTGGCAAGAGTATAAAGATTCTTTTATCATAATAATGATCAGAAATATATGAATAGAAACACAACTATATTGAAATAAACGAATATGCAAGATTCATAAAATCAATACTAGAGTTTCATCCCCTCTTAGCCAAATGAAAACTTAGCCACACATGATCAATTCAAAAGCAACAGAAAACATAAGAAAGACATTGTATGAAATAAAGTTGCAGAGAAAACTAAAGATCAAACTAGTTTCCACGGATAGAGGATGATTGATCTCCAATTGCTCGAACCCGAGACTCTAATCTTCAATCAGATCTCCCTCCTTCTTGTTCTTCTTCTTTTCTTTAGCTTCCAAAACTCAAATTACAAACTAAATATGAAAGGAAATGATAAACTACCTAAGAAATTGAAAGAAAAACCTAAAACTAACCTAAAAACTATCTGAAAACTAAAAACTCCCGTCCCCTGCCTTTTGCACTTGTATTTATAGAAAATTTGGGATCCAACAGGAGACATGACCGTGTCTTCATTAGACACGGCTGTGTCTCATAAGTCAGAAGTTTTCCAAGAGTTAGACACGGTCGTGTGAGACCAAAATTATCAGTGTATTGTGCAAGCTTGGGAGACACGGCCGTGTGTCCATGAGACACGGCCGTGTCTTATGACATCATCAGTGTTTTTAGCAAGTTTTGACCTGAATCAATGTGTTTTGCAAGTTTTGGGGAGACATGGCCGTGTCTCATGACATTATTAGTGTGCTCAGCATGATTTTGGGGACACGATTGTGTGAGTGGAAGACACGACCATGTCTTATGTGAAATTGGCTTTCTCTGCATGTTTTGGGAGACACGGCCATGTGACTGGAAGACATGGCCGTGTCTCAAGTCAGAAGCTTCATCCAAGTTAGACATGACCATGTCTAAGTCCTTAATCGCTCCTGAACTGACACGGAACCCTACCAAAGCCAGAATGAACTTCTTTTGCCTTGAAAACTTGGTATCTTCACTTACTTTCATCCAAATGTATTAAATCTCTCAATTATGCAAAAAAAGAAGATAATGATAAGGATCCAACTAAAACTCACTCTTAATTATAGGTAATTAACTAATAAAAAGTTATCAAAATCAACTCTGACCACATCTCTAAAAGAGTTACGAGTGATTACTGTGACACCCTAATACAGATATCCAGATATATCCTAGATAGACAGAGGTATATAAAGATAACCAGTACTAGAGACGTCACTTCTATACTACATACTAACATATATCTATAATCACAACTGAGTAATTATAGAAAGCCTTGAGAGATTGCGGAAAAACTTAAACTCATACATATACATATACAAACTTAGCCATATGAGGCCTATTGTAATACATATAAAATAAAACTTACAGAACAAACATAAACTGATACATAAGTTCTGTCTACTTAAAGCAATAAAAACTACTCTAGTCTTCATGCTTTATCTTCTCATCCTTAGCGTATTCGTACTGTACCTTTACTGCGCACATCCGTACGTACTGCATCGAGCCTCGCATCTGGATTTACATGGAATAGCAAGTGGGGTGAGAATTAACATTCTCAGTAAAAGCAATTCCAATACTAGTTCTCTATAACATTGTATATAACAAATATATAACAAATGCTATAATTCTAACTTAGGAGCTTTCTCCCCTTTTCTCATAACTATTTCTATCTTAGGAGCTTTCTCCTCTTTCTTATAACTTAGGAGTTTCCTCCTCTTTTCTCATAACTTAGGAGTTTCCTCCTCTTTTCTCTTAACTGCACACTTTCTTATAGTGTGATATCAACCGATAGCATACGCACTGTTAATACATACAATGCCCATACAGCTGTACATACCAACAGTAACGGACAATGCCCATACAACTGTCCGTGAATGCAATGATAATGATATGTAATATGAATATGCCTAAGGAATACTAAAAGCATGTGAATGAAATGCAAATGCAAAAGTCTATTCTAAGAATAAAGAAGTTTGCTAGGAACTAGTTAGTATATCATCTAGTGGTAATTAGAGGGAAAACTCATCCTCACATTACACATATCCTGGCACACTGAGAAATTCGGGCTTCATCCTTGCTCAAAGAGCGTCTTTGGATTTCCCACTTATCTCCTTTGGCCTTGGCACTATCGAGATATCAGGGTTATGTCCTTCTCAAAAGTCCTTTGGACACCCATCTATCTTCTTTTTGCCTCCATGAATAAACATCAAAGGATATCCACTAGATCGATACTACTTAACTAATTCATAGACTTTCATTCATACTTATATATTTAGTTCCTCTTTGATCTAAGCATATTCTACTAATAACTTTGGCTTCTTATGTTTACCCTTTTGCAATGAGGAAAATCTGTAACCTCATACTATATGTAACTTTAGCACTTGGTTAGGAATACTTGTCCCCTTAGGAACTTCTCTGATTCCTTACCTTCTGGCTAAATGACCTCACGTCATATAACGTTACATTCTCAGGTAAACATCACCAGTTCATTTCTCATACTTGTACCTAAACTCCACCTCATCACTCCTATCTCTTAAGTGATCTCTAACGCAACACTATGTTGCTGAGGTGTAAAGTACTTACCTATGACAACCACTAGTCTTAGTTGCACTAAGGTTCTTTCTCTTCACATACATACTAGCTTAACTGACTAGTGTGTGAAAAGCTTAGTGTTATGTTTAATTCTTACATAAACAACATCTTACTTTCCTATAGACTCAACTCATCCTAGTGAAAGAGTCAATCTTAACTAATGCCTCATCTATCCTTGCTTAAGGACATAATGAGCATCTCTCTAAAACTTTGCATAATTGACTCAACTTTAACTATAGTGAGTAATTCATGCATCTAACTTTCCTTTCTATCACACTTCTGGTAGTAGCTTATACTACACTTGTGTGCTAACATACATATTCTAGCTGTATCTAGCTTTCTATTCTATCACACGTCTGGTAGTAGCTTATACTACACTTGTGTGCTTAAGGTTCCAGATACCGCTTTAACTATTCCAAACTCATGGAATGCTTAAGAACTTAACTTCCACACTTTGGTTAGTATCTAAGGAAGTAAATTCTCTTTATCTTGCATTTCTAACTCATCTTTACTAATACATGAGTTATTGCACATTTCTGCTCTATCTTATGAATATGACATCTTCTTAGTCACATTTCATCTTATTGTGTATTTAGCAATGCACCAAGTCTCACTTAACTAGAGACTTAGTACCTAAACGTTCCCTCTTTGGAACTAATACACAATCTTGTCTCCACTCAAGTAACTCTAATGCAAGAGTGGTTCTTACTTGCAACTCTTTGTTGCCTAAGGTTCTAGGTACCTTCCTAAGGTAATCCACTATTCTTAGATCTCCTAAGGTTCATACCTTTCTCATTTTCTACTAGAGTGCATACTAATACACTTATCTTCATTGCACCATCTCATCACATCTTAAGTGATATCTAATGCAACACTAAGTTGCCTAAGATGCAATGTCATTACTTAAAGCAAACCTTTCCTTTAGGATGCTTAAATGCCTATGCTTTCTCATTCTTGATGGGTAAGTATTTTCCACTTGAAAATATCCCCTTTTATGCCTTATTACACTTAGGAAACATAAACATATGGATCCATTAAAGGCAATATATCTAATAGTGAGAAAAAACCATTTTTCATGGTTCTGGGCAGCACGCCGCAGCATCCCTCTCTCAACGCCGCGGCGCCCGTAGCTGAAAACGTGATTTCTGACTCCTCACGCCGCGGCGCCACTAAGCCATGTCGCGGCGCCCATAGCAGAACCCAGATTCTGCAGAATTCTGCAGCTACGGGTTTGCTGTTCTTTTAATCATTTTCTTGGATTTTGGCCATTTCTTACCAACTTCTAAGTGATTCTAGGTTCCTAACTAGTTCCTTAACCATTAGGAATCATCAATCACTAATTTAAACCTCTTAATTTGGATTATGGCTCAAAATCCTTCATTCTATGGCCTATGGCTTACTTTGTGAATCAAGGGTCTAAATGAGTTGTTCTAAGTTCCCAACTTAATCTTATGCTATGAACAAGTCATAAATGACCAAAGAAACAAGTCTATGCAAGCCAAACACATCTAACATCTCTAGAACTCAATTTGGCATATTATGTTGTTTATATGCATACATAGAGAAAGAGATGAATAAAGGCTTTAAACCCCTACCTCTTGAAGACTCCAAGCCTTGAAGCTTGATCCTTGCTCTTCTTTCTCTCCTTCTCCCTTTCTTCCTTCTTCCCCTTTCTCCCTTCTCCCCTTTCTCTCTTTCTGTTTTCGGTTTCTCCTTCTCTGTCGAGAGAAGATAGAAATAGGGGGCTGGGACGTAAAGGAAATTACGGGAAAAGATTAACTTAAGTTTCTACATCGAAACTTATATCTGCTATGGACACCCGAATTATGCTAATTCGAGTTTCCCTGCTTCTAACAACTTTAGAATAAATCATAAGATTCATCTAAATTGTTGTTTCACAATTTTCATCATTTTCTATATCTGCTAGGGATCAATCTGGCATTAAAAGCACAACCTGTATGCCTAAAAATACCAAACTGACTCCGATTCTCTTGAAACTTTTACCACATCTTACTTGACTTATTTGTGACCTAGAAATAAACTCTCTATGTTTATTTCTCTTAACTTAGTAACTTATGCTATTATCTGAGTCATTTTAAGCCACTTTACAACTTCTATGTTGCAACTAAGTGCCTAAATGAACTCAGTTTGTCACAAAACTTTACTGACATGCTAAACAAGTCAAATGCTACCTTCGGTAACCATTCACCAGTCTAACATGTGTTTAAGGGTATTACAATTACCCCTTTTGATACATCACCTATCACTTTGTGAAGATGATTATATCTTGAAGTTCTTCATTCCTTGGAAAAGTCTATGATTTGAGAATCCTCTTATCTTGGGGGACCATATGGGCTATCTTCTTGCTTCTTGGCTTCTTTTTCTTTGCTTTCTAGGTGAGTCCTTGCCAAAATTTCTGCAACATCATCAACAAACTCCTTTCTCGGCTCATTTTGATTAGTTTCATCAAATGCAACATGTATGGACTCTTCTATGGTTATAGTTCGTTTATTGTAAACTCTAAAGGCCTTCTTACTATGTATAAAATAACCAAGAAATATTCTCTTATCAGATTTTGCATTAAACTTCCCCAAGTTATCATTTCTATTATTTAAAACAAAGCATTTACATCCAAAGACATAAAAATATGAAACAATTGGCTTCATTCCTTTGTATAATTCATAGGGGGTTTTCTTTAAAATTGACCTTATTAGAGCCCTATTCATAACATAGCAAGCGGTGTTAACCGCATCAGCCCAAAAATACTTACGAAAGTTGGCCTCAT
The DNA here is from genome assembly GCA_029884605.1 of Ormosia emarginata. Taxonomy (NCBI): domain Eukaryota; kingdom Viridiplantae; phylum Streptophyta; class Magnoliopsida; order Fabales; family Fabaceae; genus Ormosia; species Ormosia emarginata. The sequence goes on along the minus strand of JAQQTP010000074.1, from coordinate 40,711,138 downwards.
TGAGCATAGTTCTTGCTATTTCTTCTAAAGATCGATTTTTCCCTTTCTACAACATCATTTTGTTGTGGTGTTCTAGGGACAGAAAAATTATGCTCAATGCCATGTTCATCACAAAAAGTTTTAAATTCATGATTTTCAAATTCACTATCATGGTCTCTTCTTATGGATGCAATACAAAATCTTTTTCGTTTTGGATAACTTTAGCAAGCTTTTTGAATAATTGAAAAGCATCATTTTTTGTGAGATAAAAATAATGTCTATGTAAACCTAGAAAAATCATCCACAATCACTAAAGCATAGTAATTCCCACCAAAGCTCATAGTTCTAGAGGGACCAAAAAGATCTATGTGCAAAAGTTATAAAGGTCTAGATGTTGAAACCACATTTTTAGCTTTAAAAGAAACCTTTACTTGTTTTTCCTTTTGACATGCATCACAAAGTTTATTTTTTTCAAATTTGAGCTTTGGAAGTCCAATTACTAGTTCTTTAGAAACTAACTTATTTAAGTGATCCATGTGAATGTGAGCAATTCTTCTATGTCATAACTATGAATCATTTTCTTTAGTCATAAAGCATTTAACATCATTTGAGAAAATGTCATCAAGGCTAATCATATATATATTATTCATCTTATGACCAATAAACTTAACATGCTTATTATCTTTTCCTTCAATTATACAATAATTAGAATCAAATATTACTCTATTGCCCTTATCACACAATTGACTAATGCTAAGCAAGTTATGTTTGAGTCTTTCAACAAGCAAAACATTATCAATGGATGAGGAATGGATCTTACCAACTTTACCAACTCCAAGGATCTTTCCTTTGTTGTTGTCACCATATGTCACATGACCATTCTTCTTGGGGACAAGGAAGGAAAACATAGAGCCATCACTGGTCATGTGCTTGGAACAACCACTATCAAGATACCAACTTGAGCTTTTGATCTTCAAGCATACCTACAACACACATTCAAGTTTTAACATTTGGTCCTCAAATTATCTTGGGTCCTTGTGTGTTAGAGTTAGGCAAGGTGCCTTTAGGAACTTAAACCATTTTAGTTCCAACCTTGGTGTTTTTGTTCTTTCTAGCATTACATAAGGATACACTATGCCCTTTCCTACCACAATAAAAGCATTTGATAAAGGGGCTAGTTGATGTACTTGATGAAACAAAGAAATTCTTATAAGATTTTTGTTAGTTATTGGAATTATACCCCAAACCGGCCTTTTGAAAAGCACATATTTGTTTTCCTAGTAACATATTCAAATTGTCCATTCCCATTGTAAATTTTGCAAGTGTATTTTTTAAATCCTTAATTTCATTTTCAAATGCTTTACATGATGAACAAGATGAGAGTGTGAGTTCATTATCATATGAAGAACAAATCATACATGATGAGTTAGCATCAATAATTCCAATAGTCTCATTTTTAACTTTGAGTTCTTCAATCTGCTTAGTTAAAATAGAAACTTTGTTTGACAATAAGGAGATTGTTTTGTTAAAGGTTAAAACCATTTTAGTTAGTCTCATGGATTCATCATGTAATTCTTGAAATGCATCTTGCAATTCACTATATGAAGGAGAAGGTTCAAGATTAGATGAGGTTACCTCGGTTTCACTTTCATCTTCTTCTTCTCCACTTGCCATGAGGCAAAGATGAGCTTCGTCACTTTTCGAATCATTGGTGGAATCTATATCGTTGTCTTCCCAAGCAATGTATGCTCTCCTTCATTTTCTTTCCTTGGAGGGTCTCTTTTCATACTTCTCCATTTTCTTTTGATAAGCTAGATACTCCATCTTCATGTGCCCTGATTTTCCACACTCATAATAAGTGGGAGTGATGAAGTTCCTTCTCCCTTTTGATATGTCATCTTAGAAGGAAAATGTGGTCTACTTTGATTCCCTTTCTTCTTGAGAAATCTTCCAAATCTCTTCACAAGAAGGCTGAAATTTTCTTCATTCATCTTAAGATTGTCAATGCCATCTCCATCATCTTCATCTTCATTTTCAATTGAGGAAGAAGTGACTTTGAGAGCAATCCTCTTTTTCTTCCTATCTTGCTCCTCATTTTGACTTAATCGATTTAGCTCCAATTCATGCTCTTGAAGCTTTCCAAAGAGAGTAGCCAAGGTCATTGCGGCTAGATTCCTTGACTCCGATATGGCCATCACTTTGGGCTACCAATTCTTGCTTAAACATCTCAAAACCTTGTTAATAAGATCTTCATTGGCAAAAGTTTTTCCCAATGAAGCAAGATGATTAACTATATGAGTAAATCATTTTTACATTTCTTGAATGCTTTCCCCTTGGTTCATTTTAAATAATTCATATTCATGAGTGAGTGTGTTAATTCTAAATCTTTTTACCTCACTTGTACCCTATTTCCTAGGGTTACTTGCAATGTGTCTCATATTTCCTAGGTGGTCTTACAATTTGACACATTAAAGAAAGCATCATACCCCAAAGAAGTGGTGATGATGTTCTTGGCTCTCAAATTATATTGGACCTTTTTCTTGTCTTCATCGGTCCATTCATTTCTTGGTGTATTAGTTCTTACACCATCAACCATACGTGTGGAGACAAAAGGACCATTTTTAACAGCATCTCACACATCAATATCAATAGCTTCAATAAAAATTTTTATTCTCTCTTTCCAATAGGCATAACCATCTCCATTGAAAAAAGGAGGTCTGTTTATAGAAGAATATTCATTTGAAAAATCATTTGAAGTCATCTTTTCTATAAAAGCTGCTAACCTCTTTATAAAAGAATCCAGCTCTGATACCACTTGTTACCAAGTGGCCTAAAGACTCAAAAGGGGGGTGAATTGAGTTTATGAAAACTTTTCACAAATCTTTCAAAAAACTCTTAATTACTAATTTTTGTTGAAGCTATTAATTAATAGAAATGAATGAATGGATAAGATAGAAAGATATTACCCACCAATGAACCAACCAAGATAGAAATAATCAAGTAAGCAAATAAACTAATGCACAAATGCAAAGAGAAGGGTTTAGAGAATCAAACACAAAGGTTTATCCTGGTTCGACCACCAATCCACTTGTGACCTACATCCAATCCTCAAGCAATTACTCGAGATTTTCCACTATATCTTCAAGCTTCAATAGATGATTGATAACCTTTACAAACTTGAGCACTCAACACCTTAGGATACCTCACCCTTTGTACTTGAGCCTTTTCAAACAAGGGATGCCTCACCCTTTACAATTTGGAGGGATACCTCACCCTCTATTACCAAGTAATTAAGATTGATAGAATGAAACTCTCACAAGAGTGATTGATACAAATTGAAGCTCTAAAATGCTCTTTAAGAATATCTCAAGTGATTATACAAAAAATAGAGCAAGAAGGATTTTTGTGATTGATTCTCGGATTTGAATGATAGATTCAAGTTTCAAGTTTATGGTTTGCCATTAATGAAGCCCCAACTCAAGTATTTATAAGAGGTTTGATCAATGGAGCCGATGGGGACATTAAAACATAGCATTTAATGCACCTAATATAGCCATTGGGCACTGTCAGACCACTGGTAATCGATTACACAATCTTTGTAATCGAATATATGGCTGTTTGAACGTGTTCTTGGCTTCTTGGACATGATGTAATCGATTAGCAGCCTTGTGTAATTGATTACATGGCCTCTGCCAGACTTGTAATCAATTACAACCTCAGTGTAATCTATTACAAGGCTTCTTCCATTCTTGTAATCGATTACATGCTCAATGTAATCGAATACAAGGCCTCTGTTTAGCTTGTAATCGATTACAACACATGTGTAATTGATTACCTTGCCTTTAGAACACATTTTTCAACTCTAATTAAGTATCCAGGGCATTTTTGACTTTGAGAAACTTGGATTAATCAATATTGACATGTGTTTAACACAATTCAAGCCTTAAATCAACATTTCTTTAAAATATGAACTTTGAATTTCAAGTTGATTTTAAAAGATCTTTGAAAAACCATTTGAGATACCTTGAGAGCATTTAACATTGATGTTCTAAGACCTATGTCTAATAAACCTCTTGATTTCTTTCTTTGATTTTGATCTTCTCTTGAACTTGATCTTCATCTTGACTTTGTTGTCATCAAAAATCATTTGACATGCTTCAAGACATAAGCATTTACACCATTAACACTCAAACCTAAGGCCTGTCATGCAATTCTATCCACACATCTCATATATGGAACAAGAAATGCATAATACTTAGAAAAAAAACTCTAAACTTGCCTAAGCCTAATCAGTCTATTCCCCGGCTCACAAGATGAACTACTCTGATACCATAATGTAATAGCCTAATACAAATATCGTAGTATATATATCTGACGTATACCTGGATAATCAGTATCAGTCATACTACTTCTAACTTAAACGTCAACTAATCCATAACATTTAAATAAATAATTATAGAGAATCATATCTAAAAGTCATACATATATACAACTTTTACATTCTCAAAGAAAATATAAATAATTACATAAGTTTTGAACTAAAAATTAAAACTAAATTGATCTAGTTTTTATGTTACTTCATCTTCTTACCTTCTTGTAGGGCCTTGGTCAGGATTTACATAGAAACATTGCGGGATGAGAAATTATAATTATCAGTGTGAGTAACCAATACCAACATTTAAATATCTATATTGAATAAATAAACTTTGAAACTTCTCAGGTCTAGTTATTCATTAATATGATATAACACTATTCAAATATCAATTCATAATGAATAACACTACTAGCATTGGATTAACAATTACCATAGGTAAATGAGACTCTATTCACTACCTCTAGAATGTCTATAATCTGACACAATGTAAACATTCATCTAGAAACCTCATAATCCAATACTAAACTCATACTTATAACTTACCCATTCCTTGGAATTATGTACCTTGGTATTTATCTGTGTAGAATAAGCTAAATAACCCTTAGACTACTTGGTAATGAGTGGACTATTCCATGTACTACTTCCACCACATACTTAATAATGAGTGAACTGTTTCATGTACTACTTCCATAACTTACCTGATAATGAGTGGACTTAACTCGTCCTTAGTCTAGTATAGGACTTAACTCATTCTTATTACATAAAGGACCCATCTCTATGGTCCAACCTTATTACATAAGGGTTCCATATCTATGGATCAACCTTATTACATAAGGGTTCCATCTACATGGATCAACCTTATTACATAAGGGTTCCATCTCTATGGATAAACCTTATTACATAAGGGTTCTATCTCTATAGATCAATCTTATTACATAAGGGTTCCATCTCCATGGATCAACTTTATTACATAAGGGTTCTATCTCCATGGATCAACCTTATTACATAAGGATTCCATCTCTATAGATCAACCTTATTACATAAAGGTTCTATATTCATGGATCAACCTTATTACATAAGGGTTCCATCTCTATGGTTCAACCTTAATACATAAGGGATTCATCTTTTCTATGGTTCAACCTTAATACATAAGGGATCCATATTACCATGGTTCAACCTCAATGACTAAGGGAACCAACTCTTGCTATACACTCCATTTAGTCCCAACTTAATGAGATAATAGAGTATTTTTTTAAAACTATCATAATCAACTCAACTATATCTATAATGAAATAATTATGCCTCAATGATACATATCTCTTTCTTATCAAATTTATATCTAGATAACACAATCACATCACTAGTGGTAATATAAACCGCACTAATGTGGTAGAGGTTCTAGACATTTATTTCAAGCAGGTCATACTCTTGAAAAGCTTTGAAACTCAAACTTGTTATTATATGTTAGATGGTTATTTCCTTTATGAAATATCCATAAAAGTATCTTAACATACTTAAAAAAGCATATATATATGATCCCAACTAATAGGGAACTTCAAAACATCAAGAATACAATTCTTGAAAAATTCTTGAACTTATGCTTAGGCATGACTTTGCCACGCCTAGGTGTGGCTGTCTCACGCCTAGGCATGGAATTCTCACACTAGGCGTGACACTCTCTGTCTCGCCTGAAATGAAAATTTTTCAGTCCATACCTAGGTGTGGAAACCTGCGCCTAGGCATGACTGTGACTATTCAACAGAAGATGTTTATGCATAAACTTGGTTCCAAACTAAGTTTTCACCCTCAAACTCAAATTCTAGATGATTTCTATCATCACTAAAGGTTTATAATCATGTTATAAACCTCATTTCAACTAAAGGAGCAAGAAAATAACATCTCACCACCTATTCTCACCCAAAACCCATTTTCCTCATCAAATCAAACTAACTAACAAGATGGAGATTAAGGGAAAGGAATGAAAATCAAGCACTCCTACCTCTTGTGTAGATGTAGATCTTGAAGCCTTTGTCTTCCTCTTGATCTTTCCTTCTTCCTATTCCTTTTCCTCTTCTTTATTTCTTCCCCTTTCTCTCTTCTCTTCTTTTCTTTTCTATTTTCTTCTTTGACCGTAGAGATGGAGGGATAAAAAGAGAGAAATAAAAAGAAAGAGGATAGGAACAAGTTTCTGTGCTGAAACTTATAACTACTAAGGACACTTGAATTATACTAAATCAAGTTTCCTAACTTCTAACAACTTTAGAATAAATCCTAGGATTCATCTAAATTATTGTTTAACCCTTTTTCTAATTTTTCATATCTGTTGCTAGTCAATCCGGTATTAAAACACACAACCAGTATGCTTAAAAATACTAAACTGACTCTGATTATCCTCAAATTTTAACTACATCTTAGTTAGCTCATGTGTGACCTATAAACAAGTTATCCATATCTGTTTCCGTCAAATTAGCCTTTAAAGCCATTTTATGAGTTATTTTAGGTTGTTTTTCACCTTCTATGTTGTAGTAAAGTGCCTAAACTAACTCAGTTTATCACAAAACTGAACTGGCAGGTCAAGCAAGTATTAGGCTACTTCTGTAATTATTTACAAGCCTAACATGTTATTGAGGGTGTTATATGCCTTACCCTAAAGGAGGCCTTGTACAGTCTCGTTGAAATCCACGAGGAGTATTATGGCCAACATTTAAGGGGAAAAGCCTTAGCAAGGAAGGCCCTACAAGCTGGATATTTTAGGCCAACTATGACAGCAGATGCCATGGCCTACGTGTAAAGTTGCGACAAGTGTAAAAAATTCACTGATATCCAAAACGCCCCTCCAGAAGAGCTCTCTATAATTTTAATACCTTGGCCTTTTTGCAAGTAGGGTTTGGATTTGTTGGGACCATTCCCCCCAAGCCCTTGGTCAATTGAAATACCTAGTGGTAGTCGTTGACTATTTCACCAAGTAGATTAAGGCAGAGCCATTGGCCATCATCATAACAGAAAGAGTGAAAAAGTTCCTCAAGAAACTCATTTGCAAGTTTGGAATTCTGAAGTCCATCGTCACAGACAAGAAGTTTTAGAAATGTATACCGATATTTGCATAAAGTAGCATTTCACCTCGGTGGAACATCCCCAAGCCAATGGGTAGGCCGAGGTTGCAAATAGAGTGGTACTTTAAGGACTAAAAATAAGGTTAGAGGATGCAAAAATGGAATGGATGGAACAGCTAGACCATGTGTTGGGCATACTAGATGACGCCATATTCAGCCACTAGTGAAACCATCTTCAAACTCACTTACAAATGTAAAGCCTTGATCCCCATTGAAGTTAGAGAGCCTAGTTGGATGAAGGAACACTTCTCCAGTAGCCTCAATGACAAATCACTAAGGGAGGAGTTAGACCTCAGTGAAGAGTATCGTAATATGGCTCACATCAAAGAGGTTGCTTTCAACCTTAAAACCACCTTGAGGTACAACAAGCGAGTCTTCCTGTGACGTTTTAAGGTAAGGGATATTGTCTTCAGAAAGGCCATCATCAGAGGTCAGAATGCGCTAGATAGGAAGCTGACCGCAAATTGGGAAGGCCCATATCAAGTCATGGGGGTCCTTGAAAAGGGCGTATACAAGATAGCTAACTTGTCAAGACAAGAGCTACCTAAAGCGTGAAACACTATAAACATGAAGAAGTACATAACTGATATTTCATATACAGTTGATCTTTTACATATAAGTTGTAATTTTGTAAAAGCAATGATCTCAATAAATAAAATGAGCCAATTCAGTGATATGATATACCTCACTCCTACTCCGTCTTGCAAATAGATTGCTAAATGGACATTGAATCTTGAAATTATCTTAAGAATTACAAGTGTGGGACCATGGATCCCAAATCAGTATCGGACCACAGATCCCAGCTTAGACAGATTGCTCAAGGGACATCAGATCCCTAAAGCATCTGAAGAATTACAAGTATAGAAATATGGATCCTAGCTCAATATAGGACCACAGATCCCAACTTAGAAAGGATGCTAAAAGGACATTGGATCCCTAAAACATATGAAGAATTAGAAGTGTAGGACCATAGATTCTAACTTGGACAAATTGCTAAAGGGACATTGGATCCTTAAAGCATATGAAGAATTACAAGTATGGAACCAAGGATCCCAACTTGGATAGATTGCTAAAAGGACATTAGATCCCTAAAGCATATGAAGAATTGTAAGTGAGGGACTATAGATCCCAACTCATTATGGGACCACAGATCCTTACTTGGAAAGATTGCTAAAGGGACATTATATCCCTAAAGCATCTAAAGAATTATAAGTGTGGGACTATAGATCTCAACTTGAAAAGATTGTTAAAGGGACATTGGATCCCTAAAGCATCTTAAAAGTGTAGAACGTCAGGCCTTAAACTATGTTCAAGTTTGGACAAATGTACTTCGAGGCATTGGACCCCAGTGGAAAAGAAGGATAAAAGCAGAAGACTAGTAAAGCAAAAATAGCTAAGTAGAAAAAGTACCAAAATAAAATAGAAGTAATATAGAGCCCTTATAAATTAGGCAAACTGTGTTCAAACAAAAAAAACTTAAAACCCACGCAGGGGCCAAATAACAGAAGGAAAAAGAAACGAGACTTTAAACTGAGGCCACCCCATCTCCGACATTGACTCCCCCAATTCCATCTTCCAGACCTCTAGCTTATTGGGCAGGTTGTTCTAGCAGTTCGACATGTACAATGATATCCTCCTTGAATTGGTCATCGCCCTCCTCGTCTTCATCCTCCGAAGAAGAGTCACCAATTGCCACAATCTAACCACCGATCACTGCACTCAGGCAGTCTGCCCCGGGAAACTCTTTGATCTCCAGATAGAGGACGAACACTTATGCCAATGCATTCTTCAAGGACCTTTCTCTTGAAGCCTTCCAATTCGCTAGGTACTGGTCCTGCTCAACAACCAGCTTTGCCATAAGCTCTCTAGAAACCCCGCCTCCAGCCTCAACATGCTTGCCTTCTCCTTCTCGAGATTCGAGACTTGAGCCTCTAGACTGGTCTTTTTAGTCTTCAGGTTTTTAACCTGAGCCTTTAGATCCTTCTTTCAGGCCACAGACGCCTTTAGCTTTGCATCGCAATCCATAGCCTTAGTCCTTCATTTTTCACAGTGGTTATGAGCCTCAAGGTGCTAGGTGGAGACGGTCTAAACTCGATTCCTTAGCTTGATCAACTTCCCTTCTGCCTTATTCTGTCCAGCCTCGACCTTGGAAACCTTGTCCTGGAGGATTTGGTTGTCTAACTCCAGAACATATATTCTCTCTGTGTCCAACTTTTTCTCCAAATATCGAAGGACGGATGCTAACTGGTAATAAGTCTTTTACATATGGAGAAAGAGGTCAGAGGGCGACATCTGGCTGACCACCTCAATATCCTCTTTCCTTTGGAAAAAAAATTAGAGTGGACCCATATATCAAAGCCTTTGCTTTAGACAGAGGCAAAGTTGGACTGGGAGTCATCTGTCAATTCAACAACCCCTTGGCCCCCAACTCGGCTAGAGGACTCATGAATCTCCTCCAGGATTAGGGCAGATATTGCAGCAAGTTCGGCCTTGAAGGTTTGAGTCCACTTCAAATGACTCTTCCTGATGTCCTTGTGCTCTTTGCACTTATTCCCCTTTCCCTTATCCACAGGGGCTGGGGTTCCAAAGCTCGAAGTCCCCTTCGAACCCCCAGCTAGGCCACTCAGTGCCTTTTAGGCCCTAGAACCAGTCCTCGTGACCTTAGAGTTGGTAGCAAAGGAAGCACCCCTAGTGGCAGCAGCAACCTCTATTTTGTTCTTCTTAAGATCCTTCTTCAGAGCACGGATGTCGTCTGCATCCCTCATGTTGTCTGTAAAATCACCAAAGCAAAGTTAGAATCTTCTAAAGGCATGAAAAATAATAATATGAAATAGAAACAATAAGTCAAAGAACTAAAAAAATGACATATAAAAGTACTAGACTTACTCAGGAAAGCCTTGACCTCGTTAGGGGTCCAATTGTTGATTTTGGAACATTCAAAGTTCCCAAACCTCTTGGTTTTTGCGATAAAGAAGTTATGAGCTGCCTGCTCAACCTCAGACATCTGCTCCTATTTAGTCTAAACTTTCTGCTTGTGAAAAAAGTCCTTATTCTTGTGCAAATGGAAATAGGGATTGTGGTCCTGCCCAAGGAAGAACAGAGGTCAGGATCTGCGACCTTAGAGCTTGAAGTATGTTTCTTTGAACTCTTTGTAGGATTCACTATACAACTTGAAACATTTTCATCTATCGTGGTTACTAATTGTGATCCAGGCCGACTTGCCCCCTCCCATCGACCTTAACATGTCGAACATGTAAAAGAAGAGGTTTGCAGATGGATCCACTTCAAAGTGCTGACATACGATCTCAAATGATTGAATGTAGGCCTAGCTGTTAGGATGAAGCTAGGACAGAGTCGTTTGTACATAGTTCAAGACGTCAATGCATAATTTAGGGAACTAAATCTTGATCTTGAGCTTAGTGAAGATGATTTCGTACATTTAAGTGTACAAAGGACCATGCTATGGTAGACTGCAGATACGCTCTCACCATAAGGTTGCACGAGGTATTCATCTTTTGTTGCCCCACCACGTGTAAGCTCCATGTACCAATGGAGTTGGGTTGTGCTTGCATGTGACTCTATCAATGAGGGGATCACCATGGGCTCGTAGTGAACCCAAGGATACAACGTCGCATTCGGGGGAGGTGGAAACTTCTCCCTGATGTCGTTCTCGGTGAGCTTCTTCCTACCTATTATGTTAGAAGTCGGAGCATGGCTAGTATGTACAGAGGGCGAAGAGCTATCAAAATCATTACTCATGAGGCCAAGCAATTCCTCCAAGTCCACCACAATTTCAAAATAAAGGTGAAGTCCTTGGAGAATGTTCCTTGTCTCGAAATCACCTATAACCCCTCTGCAAAAAGCACAGAGCCTGACAAGCCGAGGAGATCTCCTCCCTCTAGGGGTATAACCACTCCCTGGGGCCCTTATCCACTGAGAACGACGTGGTGGAGACGTTATGTGGCTGTTTCAGAATCTCTAGAGAAGACCCATTTTCTCCTTCGTTCCCCAGTATCCTAATCTTAACCATACCGATAGAAACAAAATGGAGAAGGGACGAAAGGGGAATACCTTGAGTAGGAAAGGGAGGAGCTATGTGAAGAGAAGCAACCCGCACAAAATAGCGAGTTGTCGTGGTTGAGGTGGTTGAAGGCTTGGAAATATTGTGAAACCCACCGGAGAAGAAGAAGAGAGTTCTGGAAAAGTGAAAGGATGCAAAAGTGGGACTTAGTTCCCATCCTCCTCTATTTATAGGGGATGAGTTTAGTAACTGCCACCCATTAACAAGGGAAAAATTGTCCAGACACCTTGAATTCAAATAATGACGTAGCGTAACCTAAAGCCACCTGCTGCGCACGGATGAATCATTGCCCACTATGTGGCTAAAAGACTACTTGTGCACAAGCAAAAATGAGTCTGTGCAATAGCTAAAGCATTTTGAGTAAGGCAAGGGTCCTACCTTTATGGGATCATGGGTCATTTCTCCACGAAACATGACCATGGAGATCCAAGATGATATGGGGATAAAATACACACATCTTGTGCTTGATTTAAGAGGGATTTAGGTGTGCTTTGATTGATTTATTTTAGAATTTATGCCACATTTAATCTATTTATCCTTCGTATCTCATGGTTGATATTTCTTTATGTTTTTAGGTCCAAAAGAGATGTTTTGACATGGCTCTATGAAGCTTTGAATAGATTCATTGCAATGGAGTTAAGCTCAGAATTTATATGGCCAAGATTCGTTGAGTTTTTGACCTTTGCGCGATAAAATGAGCATAACTTGAGTTATAGAGGTCAAAACGAGGTAATTCTAGTGGCATTAGAAAGTAAGAAAAAGAGATACAACTTTCATGAAGACTACTTATCCAAAAAGTGACATTTTGAGCAATTTAGGAGTTAGACATGACCATGTCTAACTTGGAAAACGCTTTTGTCAAGCTCACACGACCCTGTCTAACTTCAATGAAGCTTTTGAGTGGGAGACACGACCGTATCTCTTGAACACATGGTCGTGTCTCCCCTTTACGTCAAAATTACACTATTTTTTAAGCTCACACGGCCGTGTCGAAGGGAGACACGACCGTGTCTGTCCTCCTGACGTGAAAAAAAGGAAGTTTTGCCCCAAAATCATTATAAATTGGACAAAAACACCAAACCTAAGGGGACTTTTGGCTAGAGACTTGTGTGACGATAAATTTTGAAAGGAGAGGCACAAGGATTTGAGGCGAAGACATTGAAGGCAAGAGTAAGACTCTTTGAAGATCAACCATTGAAGTTCTTTTCTCCATCTCCATCTTCCCATCTTTTCTTTTTGTTTATCAATCATGATTGTTTCTTTAATCCTTGTTCTTGTTTGTGTTACAATTGTCATGAGTGGCTAAACCCCTTTTCTAGGATTAGGATGAAACTCTCTATTTCCCTATTATGAATTGTTAATTTAATTCTTTGTTAAAAAAACTATTGTTCTTGATTCATTCTTGGTATGCTTAATGCTTGTGATATGTTGCGTGCCATATTTATATGATCTTAGGCTTTAGGTGAATGATCGAAAGGTGAAATCTAATTGCTTGATAATCCAAGAATTGAACTTAGGAATTGAGACCTAGATATAGGCTTAAATCCTTCGAGGGTTAAATGATTGTCATGAATCTTAATGGGTTAGAAGTTGGATTAATTGTGAGAATAGGATTAGTGAAGTTTTAGCACGTTTTTAGTGCCAAGAAATTGAGCTTTAAATAATTTAGGACAAATCGCCTTCAAGAATATAATTAAACATTAACAAAAATAGGATTATAATTTATCGTAGGGGGTAGTGTAGTGGATTCAGAGTCTTAGGCCTTTAAATCTTTGTTAAATCTCATCTTTCTAGTTTCAATTGTTTACTTTATTGCTTTGCTTTTCATCTTAATTTTAATATAGCTTTCACTATTGCTTTTATTCACTTAAACAATAAAAAATTACCATACGAGTTAGTAGTCAACCGATCCTTGTGGGAACGATCTCAAGACCCATGACAATGATGGTTACTTCGAGACTCACAAATGGTCTGTACTCAAGGCAAACCTCATGATGTCAGACTTCGGCCTGTGGCATAGTTCGCGTTTGACACAAATCACAACGACATCATCCTAGAACCCCAATGACTTTGAAGCTTGGAGCTCTGATGGCCATCAAAATGTCGACCTGGGGGCAATGATTTGTATTGGATTCTAGGCCCAATAAGGCTAGGGCCAATGGATAAAGGAGATGTGACCTATCTCCCTTGGCCAAGGAAATTATCCTAAAGGGAACTAATCACAAGCCAACAGGAAAGACTAGGAAGCTACCAGGAAGCCTCCCTTTTGGCTCCTATGATGACCAAAATATCCCTACTCAATACTCAGTCCTTAAGACACTCTATTCTATAAATAGCTACAGTAATCATAAGGGTAAGGATTTTTTCCCACTCATTGCACTGACCTTGCACCCTCACTGACTTGAGTGTTAGAATATCTTGTAAGTACCCAACCTTCCTCTCCTACACTCCAAGCTAAAAGAAAGTTGCTGCAGTGTGTTGGTTCTGCCCAAGAAGCTCATTCATCTAGGATAGAACAAATAGTAATAGTACTAATAAATAAATAGAAGTTAGGTGAAGACTTATTTGACAAAGAAGTATCCCACTTTTTGGGACGGTACCAACAAAAGAAAGGAAAACATGCACTTATTGGTGCCTTCCATTTTTACTTCATTAATCTTGGTCTTAGCAAATTTAGAATTAATGAATGCTTGACAAATTATCCTAGGTATCAAACCCATTAGGGTACCATAAAAATTCCCTTATAAGATTTCATTTCAATTAGATTCAAAATTGTAAATTCTATCTAATAATGTAAAGTTATTAGTGTGCGAGCGATGCTAATTTCTTCTTCATATCTTCTATTGTCTTCATTATATATGTAATGTTATTTTTTTCTATAAAATCAGAAGTCAAATCTTTTATGCCCGTTACTTATCTCCTTCTTTGCTTTTCTAATTAAATGTTGATAATTAATTATTTTTTTTTGTCAATAACTTTTCTCTATCTTTTAGTTTACTTTTTTCCTTTTTCACTTAGATAGTGACATTTAATTGAAAAGATAATAAAGAGAAAAAGACATGGAGGTACTTAAAATTTGTCATCACTAAATCATTCATTGTTAGGGATTTTTATAGTACCCTAATGAATTTGATATTTATGGTGAGTTGTCAAACATTTATTGAATACCGAATCTATAGTATATGTTTAAAAATAATCAATAGCCAATGAAATGCTTGACAACTCACCATGAATATCAAACCCTTAAAAAAAGATGTGTATCATAAAAATTTCCTTTCATTTAATGATACAAGGAAAGATCCATCTATCTTCAATGATTATTGGCTAGCAAATTTTCCATAACTTACGTAAGCTTAGTTTACACAAAAACTACTTAATTTTATCAATGCATTGTACGAACTATTTTAAATTACATATCTATAAGCATGAATTTTTAACTTAATAGACAAATATATAAAATGTATTTGAAGTAATTTGTTTTATTTTTCTTCAGACTAATTATTGTGTCAATCAAGATTGTAGTAAGTTTGGCTAAAATGATCTTAAGGGTGTACTCTCACATCAATGTAATACACATTTAGAGGAATTAATTAATTTCACAATTTTTAGGCTATCATGTTTTGCTTTTTAAAATGTTTATAATTAAACTATTTTAAGTAGAATTTGTGTCTAAAATTTTTCTAAGTAAAATGAATTAATTCAAACTTACTTCTACTCTTATAAAGTGCAATATAGAGAATAATTAAGAATTATATAACTCAATTTTGTTTTGTTTATTTGTTACAAAATTTACTTGTGTAAATAAGGTAAGAAAAGAAAGGAAAATAGGCCATTTTAATTTATTTTGAGATTTTTTTTTTGGTATTGTGGTTAGGTAGTGTCTGAGCTAACCTGCGTGTAATTCGACTAGTCTACCTCCTTGATCCAGTCAAAGACAAGTTATCCACGCTAGGACTAGGGGATTCACAAGGATATTCCTTGTGGCTTCACCCCAAGAAATTGATGATGTGTAAAATCGGCAAGTGCACCAAATCGCAACAAGTAATAAAGTAGTGAAAAAAGTATCGTCCTGCGAGGATTATAATGCCAATTACTAATTTCGTTAAGCTAACACTATTTAGACTTCACAAAAGGAGAGAGTTGACAAAAGTAAGAATGAAACAATTAAAGGAAAACAATTAAAATAAGAAAAGGTTGAAAATAATGATGGAAAAGTGTTAGGGTTCATACTTCACTTGAACTCTTTAAATGCACATTCAAATATTAGTTTAACTATGTTCTATTTCAATAATTTATAGTCAATTTCCAAAATTAATTAATACCCATTCCCTTGGTATATCAATCCTCTTACACTGTTTGGAATTAACTAATCCCTTAGTCTAACCCCAAATAGAAAGGCATTATCAAGAACAAGGGAATAAAATAAAAGACCACATAACCCACAACGTCTATTCCTAGTGATTGCATAAATTATGGTGTTTATCACATGTTCTAGGTTCATGCAAATTTTCCTAAATTATACATCAACCCAAAAGATCATCCCCAAATTGATCAGGTTTAGAAAATATTAAGAATAGAGATAAACACGTAAATCATGAAATAGAAACATAAATTAAACCCATAAAAGAAGTTACATTATCAAAGTATCAAGATCCATCATCCCCCTAACAAAAGAGGTTTAGTCACACATGGAAAAAGAAGAACACAAAGGGAAGAATATGACAAACTCCATTGTAGAAATGTGGAAAGGTTGAAGAAAATTCCTAATCTTCAAGCCTAATTAGGCCCACACCACAATAGGGTTTGTGCCTCCTGATGACTGATGCGTTCTGTCCAAGCGTGTAAGCCTGTGTTCAATTTGGCATAACTTTTGTATTTATAAAGAATTAACGTGCTTTGTTACGCGTTCAATGCTCAAGCGCTGGCCCATTAAAACAATGCTACAATTTACGTTCTCAGCGCTAAGGCGCTGGTGGCCTAGCGCTCAAGCGTTGGGCTTCTGAATGGATTTTTCTTTTTTTTTTCTGCTCTTCAAATGCCCACTTTTTTTCCATATGCAATTACCTACAAAAAATACATAAAAACACATAATTAAAACATAATTTAAAATAATAAAAATATAATAAAACTTAAGAACAAAGCTCAATTAAAAAATTAAAAGAGAATGAAAACCCTTAATTTGAACTATAAAAAATATGAATTTTTATAGGTTCATCAATTGACATATCTGATATTCAAACTTGTGACCCTATGCTTAACAACACATCACTTGCTTGTCCACCACTAGGCCAATTGTTTGGTCTGCAAGTGCACGGGTTAAACAAGTAATATGAGAGAGAAAAAGAATGTCGTGTCCTAAGGGATTTGGTTTTAGAGTTTGTATTATCGTATAATCAATCACTTTGTTCAGGCTTAAGCAAATAGAAATTTGTAAATGCAAAAGGAAAATGCACTAAAATAAGAGAACCAAGCAAGCATTCAAATAAGAGATTTACTAATGGTTAAAATGTAACGCCCCAATTTTTAGAAAATATTCTGAATGTACTGTTTGCTGTTTTTCATGCTTTTGTGTGAATGACCGCTGTGTCCC
Organism: Ormosia emarginata; assembly: GCA_029884605.1. NCBI lineage: Eukaryota > Viridiplantae > Streptophyta > Magnoliopsida > Fabales > Fabaceae > Ormosia > Ormosia emarginata. The sequence goes on along the minus strand of JAQQTP010000074.1, from coordinate 40,694,000 downwards.
TATTTTACTGTTCTCGATTTCTGTATGAAAACAATTACGATAATACTGGCTCAAATTTTATTTGATCGTTTTACGTAATTTGTTTCGAGACGGTAAAATAAAAATTTTTCTGGAACTCTTTGTTTTAATTTTTCTCGAAAGATATACAGCTATATAATACTGCTGGATATTTTATTTGAACGTTTTGGACGATTACCTACGTTGTGGAAAAAATGGAAAAATGACCGTTACGTCCCGAACGTACTGTTTTTGCTGTTTTTGCTGTTTTTAATTGTTTTCTACTTGATTTAATGCCCGATAATACTGTCTGTGATTTTATATGGACTTTTTGTGTGATTTGCTCCGAGGCAGGAAAATAATATTTTTCCGGGCCGGGGAAATCTTATTTTATTATTTAGAATTGGGGGATCTTACTTAACCCGATTCTGAATGAGACTAAAAATAATCTTTTAATTTTTAGGATTTAACTGTCAAATAAAATAATTTTATATTATTATAATATTATTTTATTAGTCAAGATAATTTAATGACAATGGACCCGAAATAGTTTGCGGGACCCACAATTAGCAAAACGGTTAGATCGGTAGCTTAATTAATCACCGTTAGCAGTAGAACTTTCCAGAATAGGCTGACTCAGCTAGCTGACTCAGCAGAGAATTAAATGAGCTGTGTGACTCAGCATGTGAGTCATCATGAACCAACCAATAGCAATCAAACTTGTTAAGCAAGATTTAATCCTAACCTTTGATGCATTCAATGGCTTGGATGAAGCCAAATCCATGCACATCCTTGACCACTTGAAGGCTACGGCCATTAGGAGAAGGAAGACCAAAATCACACTTCATCTTCATCACTTTTCTCTCTTCTCTCTCATCAAAACCCTAGCCACCATTCTTGTTCATTTTCTTCACCATTTTCGGCCAAGACCAATACTACACCATCCAACCATCAAAAAATTTTTCTAACCAAGTTTTCTTAACCTAAACACTATTCTAAGAACCTTTCTAGTTGGGAGTTTCTTCAAAATCTTCCATTTAGGACTTGGAAACCAACCTTGGAAGTTTTACCTAGAAGGTGAAATTTCATGCTTTTCTTTTCTCTCTTCTTTTTCAAAGTTCTAAGCCATGATTTTTCCATGGTTTAGCTTCATTTTCATGGTTAGTAACATGTAGATTTTGTTTGAGATTTCTAGGTATTTTTGGTGGTGAAAACCGTGACCTAGGAGGTGTGAAAGCAAGCCTTTTGTCTTCATTTAAGGTAAGAGGAAGACAATTCTTATCATCCCTTGGTGGTGGTAAGAAGATGGAATGTTTGTAGAATCCATAAGGATTCGGTGGTGGTGTGTTTGTTGATGTGTATTTGTTAATTTTTGTGGTTGCTAGTAGTTTATGTGATGTATGTTAGTAGCTTTCTTGTTTGATGATTGTCATAATTTTGCATGTCTATTAACTTTTGAATGCATGTCTATAAGCTTTAATTTAGGTTTTATGTGTTAGAAATATTTTGCATGTGTTAGAAATATAATGCATGTGTTAGAATTGTATGATAAGGTATAGGATGTGAATAACATGTGTAAATTTGCATGAGTGTTCCAAAGAACACATTCACTAGTTCACGGCAATGACTAAGTTAGAGGACCAAAATGTTCTCTTGATTTTTCCTAAATGGTAATTCAATTAACTAGGAGAATTAAGAAGGTTTTCAAATTGATTTGATCAAAGAAAAGGAATTTAGAAATCAAATGGTAAAGACTTAGTATTTTGGGCCAACATGCCTAAAGGATTAAATTGATTCTTGCTAACTATTTTCTAACATGATTTAATGAACTTAGACAATATAATACATTTGATATGATTTGAAAGGTGAAAGACATTTTAGAAATCAAATGAAAGGGGTTTTACGAAATTTGGCCAACATGCCACTATAGGTAATCATGATTTCTAAAACTTAATTCTAAATTTTTTTCAATCAAAAAGAGACAATACAAGTTAAGAAGAAATTTTCTATAATGGTTTTTGAAGAAACAAATTGAGTAGAATTAAGCTTAAAGGATTAAAACTAATAATTTTATCATTAGGAAGTAAAATACAGTAATGTTGAGAAATTTTCTAACATATAGCTCACTTTAGGTTTTGAAGCATGTTAGAGATTTCAAAAAGAATTAAATGATGTGGTTAAAAATTAGGTAAATAGAAAATTTTATGGAAAATTTAGGAAACCATTATTATGAGTTTATAAACAAAATGCTGTCTATTTTTTAGTAAAAATGAACCTATAAGATAGTAGAAATATCCAAAAGACAGTATACGGTATGGAAAATTATTCTACGTAATTTAAATGTACTAAATATTATTTCTGTTTGTTTAAACAGTAATTTTAAAGGCATTCGAATAAGAAAATGATTTGAAAATCCTACGCGATTGAGAAAATGTATTAAAAATGCTACGCGATTTTAAAAATAGAAAAATATCTTTACGCGATTTAAAAACGTTTGTAAAAATGACGGAATTATGAAAACGCGATAAAATTTCTACGCGATTAACCGTTACTATATTTATCTTATGCTGTCGGAAAAATGTGAACCCGTACAGATTATTTTTGAAAATCTTTCGCTGTCGGGAAAATGTGAACCCGTACAGATTATTTTTGAGGATCTTTCGCTGTCGGGAAAATGTGAACCCGTACAGGCTTTTGAGAATTTATTTGCTGTCGGGAAAATGTGAACCCGTACAGGCTCTCTATTTATCTGTTATGTGTGCCAAGTTTTTGGTGGATTGGTTGACGAGACGAATCACATCGTGTTGTCGATGCGATAAACGTAGTGTGGTTCATTGTTCTAATGAAACTTGGAGACTTTAGTGTACGGGATCCCACATGTGGACAGTTGGTAGCTCCGCTGGGCCGTGGTAAACCGATAGCACACTATGGTACTCGACACACACTATATTTAATCGAGATTTGTGAAATCTAGTAGTACATTTGCCTGTAGTGCCACAACGTGAGACCGTGAACTACACCACGCCTGGATGATGGATTCCTGTGTCGTGGGGCTATAGACGCAACGTGTGACAGCGCAATAGTTGGTGGGGCAGCCGTGGTACTAATAGATTTTACGAATCATTCCTCTCTCTGATACTTGTGTTTTCTTTAGCTCCATGGAGTAGGGTTTTGTCATATTGTTTATTTATCTCTATGTCTATTTATTTCCATCTTATCTATTTATTGTTTATCTGTATTTTATTTGTTTATTTTATCTGGTTACTGTTACTATATTTGGTTATTATATCTTATCTGTTTATTCTTATCTTTCTTATTTTATCTGTGAGGTTTTATCTGTGATGTGATATATTGTTATGATATCTAAATCTACTCCAATCTGTTATTATAACTGTGAAAGCTTTTTGTATTGCATGAACTGTATACATATTGTTTGTCGTCTTCTTATTGGCCATGTTGTGATGATTTTATGTTGTCTTACCTCTTTGTTATATGTATTTTCTGTTTATTTATTTTACGCGGTAAAGACTTCGAGGAAGAGGATCAGCCTATTCAGATCTTGTACCCCGAGGAGGAGGAAGATCAGCAGGCAGACGATCAGTTTGACGATCAAGAACCATCTGATTATCCATATCCCTTGGATTGATTGTGAGGGATGGCAGCGCCAGGATTTTTGGGGTTCGTAGAGCTGGTATTTCATGGGAGTTCTCTGGCTTGGAATTTACGAGGCGATCGTCATTCTGTGACATATGCAGGACGTGTGACCGTGATTCTACGTCAGCGATTTGATGGAGAGCCCATTATGACTACGACGTTATTTCTGCATTTAGAGTTACCCTTATCCATTAGGCGTCACTGGGGTGCTGAAAACCCTGAGCCTAGTGAGATAAGCATCGTATCGACTGCGCGATCCCGTTATCGCCGTGTGTCGAGACATCCGGGATATCTATCTCCTGATGATCATTTTTCAGGCTGAGAGTGATCCATCAGAGGATTAGATAACCATGATGTTTTTTTTTTTGGGCGCGTCGGTAGATATGTACGTATATATTAACTCTTTTATTGCTTTCTTTACTATTTTTTTTGTTTAAATATTTGTAGTCTTTGTTGTAAATTACTTGTACAGACTTATAACTTAATCATATGTATATTATTAGTGATGATGTTTTTTTTTATTTCGTATTTTTCGCATTATCTTTTTATATCATATTTACATCTCATCGGGAATTATTTTATAACCCGTAATAATATTTAACAAATGTTTCACAACTTGGGTAGATTTTATTTCTATTTCTTTTATTTTCTTTTATGTGTGACATCCTCAAAAGGGGTGTTACATAAAAGGTTAGGGGATTTTCTTCACCTACTACTTCACTTGATTGATATTAACTTACATTAATATTTGAAAAAAAAAGCTTAAGTTGTTAGTTGAAACCTATTATATCCATAATGCCTATATCTAGGTCACTTGAATTTTTAGCATTTAATTATCTAAAACACTATGTTTCCATGTGAAAAAGAGTAATCTCATGATCATGCAAATCTTGTTTCAAACACATGCTATGCATTGCCAATGGGTGTGTGTCCAACCCATTGGCTACTCAAAACACCCAATAAACTCAAGTGAAAATTGATCATGCTTTATCCAAAACCAAGGTCCCATTTCCTTTTCCCTATGTCTAGTTCAAGAGAAAGCCTCAAATCAATTGGTGATCAAGCAATTGAATACAATAAGAATGGATCTGGATAAACAACTTATACCCATTAAGCACATATTCAAGAACAAGTCATTTACCATTACTAAGTTGTTTCAATACTCAAGAGGGAGGTGAATTGAGTTTATAAAATATTTTCGCAAATCTTTCACAAAACACTTTATTATCGATTTTCGTTGGAGCTATTGATTAGTAGAGATGAATGGATAGAGAAGATTTAACACTTTCACTCACAAATGAACCAACCAAAATAAAGAGTATTCAAGCAAGCATATAAAATAAACATGAATGTAGATGAGTTGAGTTTAGAGAATCAAACATAAGATTTATCCTGGTTCAACCACCAATCCATTGTGGTTTACGTCCAGTTCTCAAGCAATCACTGGAGATTTTTCACTATATATTCAAGTTTCAACAGGTGCTTGATAACCTTTACAAACTAGAGCACTCAACACACTTTGAGATACCTCACCCTTTGTGCTTGAGCCTCAACTTCAAGGGATGCCTCACCCTTTCAAATTTTGAGTGATACCTCACCCTCTCTTTTATAGTTTACAGAGTATAGATGAATTGAAACTCTCTTAAGAGTGGGTAATACTAGTTGAAGAATAATGGGTATCAAGTATTCACACTTTATAAGCTCAAAAACAGAGGATTAATGAAAATGATAGTAAAACTCATATTAATGCTCAACCAAGGTTTTTAGATTGATTCTCTTACCTTCATAAATGCCCAACAACTTATATTTATAGCTCACTAAAGATTAGTGTTGTTGGGAAGTAGTTGGGAGCATTAATGACAACAAACTAGCCATTATTTCTATTTCTGGAATAGGCCTTTATTTGAATAACAAGTGTGTTATTTCAATAAGCCTTCAAATTTCACGAAGGCTATTTTGCCTCTAGAGCATGTTATTCGAATAATGTTTATGTTATTCGAATAACCCTTTTATAAACAATTTTATGAAAAACTTGTTATTCGAATAACCACATGGTTATTCGAATAAACCATTTAAGATAAGGTTTCTTGAAAACGTGTTTTTCGAATAACATGAGTGTTATTCGAATAAGCTAATTAAAAACTAAAGCGCCATTGCTCATTTTAAATGTGTATTCGAATAAAACAAGACTTTATTCTAATAAAGCCTAACCAGATGGAATTCTTGGCTTCTCTGACTTGTGTTATTCGAATAAGATGACCCTTATTTGAATAAGCCATATAAAAAAAATGTTTTCTTAGCTTTTAAACAATGCCAAGTGATTCCAAATAATTTTATAAGCTTTTGGGCACTTAAAATTTATTTCTTTGGAAACCAAAAAAATCATTTTGAAGCCTTTAAAACAAGTGTGCTATTTAGGTTCTTTGAAAAATGAGTTTTGGGGCTTTAGTGTGATACATTTACATAATGATCTAAGTCCTAAAGCTAATCTTGAAGGTCTTGGACTTGATCTTGCATCATATTAATGTTTGTTATCATTAAAACAAAGTCTTCATGGGTCAATAGCCAATTATATTTACAACCAAGATTCATAGTGGGATCGAAAAGATCCCCTAAAAAGAACTTAGAAATCCATAAGATTCAAATAAACAAAAAGTAGAAAGAAATCCATAGAAGAGCAAGAAAATCAAGATAGGAAGAAGAAAACAAAACTAGGGATGATTCTTAATTTTGATCTTTCTCTTAAAGCTTGATCTTCCAATTTTCAACGATCTTCTCTCAAGAACCCTTAAACTCAAGGCTAAAATCTCATTTTCAGGCTTGAAGGTCGAAAAACCAAAATCCCTCCAGTCCTAAAAAATACATTTAAAAGACAAAACATCACAAAACAAGGCATTACTTATGCCTATGCGTGGTCTGGTGCACGCCTAGACGTGACTAAAAAATACTGTCATGGGTAAATGCCTCCATGCCTAGGCATGGAAAAGCCTCACGCCTAGTCGTGACACTCTCTACCTTTATCAGGGTCTGAGACAGAGACCTGCATGCATAGGTGTGTTGATCTAGTGCCAAGGCGTGGAGACGTAGTCCTTATTCTTCACTTCCTTGCTTCTTTTGCTTCCTTTCTAGGTTCCTTCCTCCTTTCTTAGCTCTATCCAAGCCTCATACCTTTAGGTCCCTGCAAAACAACATCAATAGATTGGAATAAAAGGCTAAGAGTTAATAAAAATTATTTATGGAATCAATTCTAAGAAAAGGGAGAAGTTTAGCACTTGATTCATATAATTTCTTGAAAACTTTATAGAAACCTAACAAAACATGATCCAACACCTCATTAATTACCCAACTTTGGACTGAAATAACTCTAATTCATGGAGTTATCACCATCCCATTGGGGTTAACTTATTTTGAGATACTAAGGGACATTTTGTATGACATGCAAAATTTATATTTTAATCATTCTATTTTTTTTCCATTTTATCAATAATGAATGTAAATCATTGTAAGTATTCTACAAGAAATTTGACATTTAGCGGTGATTTTTTTTCCAGTGAATTTGAGGCTACATGTAATCCATTAAATTTCTAGCAAAATATCTGTTGAAAAACCAATTATCGAGTAAAAAAAATAAACTAAATTAAATTTATAGCCGAGAAATAAAATCACCAATGATTTTTTACATTTTTGGCGACTAATCCATTAGTAAATGGATAGGTTTCTTTTTAGGAGATTTTCCGGCGAATTATTTTTGCTAGAAAATCTTCCAACTTTCGAGAAGGACCGCCAACTAATTACTGGCGGCTTCTCCACTAGAAATAAGCTGTGGAATACTCTGGGGGAACAAACTGCTTACTTATTCCAAGATTTCTAGTGGATTAGGGGACAAAAATTTTAAAAAAATTACTGGAAAAAATTTACAAAAATTTTTGGCAAAATTTTCGTAAAAAAATCTTGATCTTTAGCAACTCATCATTTTTTTTGGTGGCCAAATCCGTCAATATTTCCAACGAATTTCGGTGGGTTTTGGTTTCTGGTAAGCGTTTTTCGAGGAACCACTTCGATTGGAAAATCCATTGGACATTCAGATTTCACGAATTTACCTGCAGATTTGGTCAATGATAATTTGTGAATTTCTTGTAGTGGTATTGTTATTTATTCGTAACATCAATAGTTAATACAACAACAAGAAGCAACCAAAACCTTTTTCTACTATGTGAGGTTGACTACATGAATCAAACAATATCATTGTATTCTATCAAAAACCAAATCTTTCGAGAAGCCATTTAGATATGAATCCTTTCTAATAGTTTCATTTAGAGTTTTTTTTTCCTAGTCTTCCTACCTCTAATTATTGGCTATCCTCTATCTTATCAACTCTTCTAACTGGGGTTTCTATTGGTCTTCTTCTCATATGTCCAAATCGTCTTAAGTATGATTCTATCATCTTTTCTTCAATATATGTCACTTTTACTTTCCCTCTAATACATTCATTCATGACCTGGTCTTTTCTTATATGCCCACTCATTCAACGCAACATTCTCATCTTTGCTACACTTATCTTATGCTCTTGTTGACACTTTACACTCCAACATTCAGTGCTAAAAAAACACCGCTGGTCTTATTGCTCTATGGTAAAATTTCCCTTTTAGCTTGATTACGATCACAAATAACATTTGAAGCATTCCTCCATTTCATCCACCATGCTTGAATCCTATGATTTACAACTCTCTTTATTTCTCCATTACTTAGTATGATAGATCCAAGGTACCTAAACTGTGTGACTTGTGGTATGGTATGATATCTAATTTTCATCTCTAAGCTAATGCTAATATGTGTCTTACTAAACTTGCAATCCATATACTTTATTTTACTTTTGCTTAAATGGAAGCCATGTGATTACAAAGCTTCCCTTCATAACTCTAGTTTACCATTTATTTTCTCTTATCACTCTACCACTAAGGCTATATCATCAACAAAAAGCTATATTGAGGCACTGGTTCTAGGATATATTGAGTAAGAACATTGAAAACCAAGGTGAAAAGATAAGGGCTCAAGGTTGACACATGGTGTAAACCCATGGTTATAGGGAAATTCTCTATGGCCCCACCATGTGTTCAAACATAGGTTTTAACCCCATCATATATATCCTTGATGACCCGAATATAAGAAACTTGAACTCCCTTCTTCTCTAACACCTTTCACAAGACTTCTCTTTGTACCCTATCATAAACATTTTCTAAGTCAATGAAAATCATGTGTAGATCTCTTTGTTTCCTTCGATACCACTCCATCAAGCCTCGCAAAAGGTAATTGTGCAAAATTCACAATTACACGAGTCGTCAACAAGTAATAAAGTGATGAGTTGAATCTCGTTCTTATGAGGATCGTGTGATTACCAAACTATGAAAACTTTAATTATTTAAGTGAATGAAAATAACAATAAAAAATAAATTGAAAGAAATTAAAAAGCAAAAAAAAAAAAAACTAACAAAACTAACAAGACTAAAGAGATAGAGGTCAACCAAGTATTAAAGTCCATTATGATGAACATTGATTCTCTTTTATTACTGATTAACTATGTTTCTGAAGGCAGTTTATCCTATATTACTTAAAGCTCAATCTCTTAACACTAAAAACTTGTTAAAACTAAATCAATCTCATTCTCATGGCAATTAAATTAGTTAAAACTCATTAAGTTCTATGATATCTTGTTAACCTTCGAAGGGTCAAACTTATCTCTGGGTCTTAATTCCAAAGTTCAATTCATAGATTATCAAGCATTAGACTTCATCTCTTAATCTTTTATATGATACCTAAGATCATGAAAGTATAGTGCATGACATACCCTAAGCATTAAGAAAATTAGGAAAGAATAAAAAATAATAATTAATTCATTAACAAAGAAAGAAATCAAATATTCAACACAATAAAGAGTTTCATCCTAATCCTAGAAAAAAAGAGGATTTATCCACACATGGCAATTACAACACAAACAAGATTGAAAGATAGAGATACAACCATGAATCAATCTAATAAAAATAAAAAAATAAGGCTAGAAGAAAAAAGAACTATGGATGTTTGCAATGGATGCCCTGTTTAGCTTGTCCTTGTCTCTAACCTTTGTTTTTCAATCTTAGTTGTATCCAATCTCTCCTAAAGCTCCTCAATCATTTATTCCTTCATCTTTTTATAGGATATTCACCTTACTAAAGGTGTATTCTTCACTTAGCCTTCTTAATTGGTCTTGAAGTAATGAAAAGATGCTGATTGGATTTAGGAAACTTGGTTAATTGGTCTCCAAGTAATGAAAAGATGCTAATTGAATTTAGGAAACTTGATTTTGCAACATTGCACACCCCCCATATGACTTGGGAATTTCCCCCTAGGGGACGTGTGGCATACTGGTTGGTCTCTTGATGTTTCACATGGCCCCTCTTGTGAACTCACACAAGCCGTGTGTCTCTCTAGACTACGATTTGTCCTTTTGTGGTCTTCATAAAAGTTATAGATATTTTTATTATCTTTCCAACTCTACTAGAATCACTTTGTTTTAACCATTGTAGCTCAAGTTACATATGTTTTACCACACAAAGGTCAAGAATTCCGCGAATCTTGGTAATCTTGATTATGAGCTCAACTCTTTTGGAATAAACTAGACCAAATCTTCATAAAATCATATCGAAGCATCTATTTTGAACCTTAAAACATAGATAAAGGCTAAACATGTATTACCAAGGATAATTTAATCATTAGTGGCATAAATCCTCATAAAATCCATCTAAATTCATATCAAATCAAGCTTAAGATGTGTGTATTTTACCAACACATCAATTGCTTCCATGGTTAACCTCACATGCATAAAACTAAATTAGTTCTCTATAATGTGAATCTCATGTCTTAATCTCTGTTCAATTACTCTTTCTTATAGTTTCATAGTATGGCTCATGAGCTTAATCCTTATGTAATCAGCACAGTTCTGCATATCTCCTTTGTTCTTATAAATAGTCTTATAAATAGGGATCAAAGTGCTTCTCCTTTATTTATCTGGCATTTTCTAAGACCTCATGATCTTGTTAAACAACTTTGTGTGCCAGATTATACCTTTCTCTTCTAGGCATTTCCATACTTCAATGAGTATATTATTTGGTCCAACCACTTTTTTATTGTCCATTCTCTTTAGTGCTTTTTTTTACCTTAAACTCCTGAGTTCTTTGATAAAAGGTATAATTCTGGTCCTTCTCTCTAGTATCTAAAATATCCGAGTTTAATAATGTCGTATATCCTTTGTTAAATAACATGTGTAAATAACCCTTCTACCATTCCTTGATATCTCATTCCATAACCAAGACTTTACCTTCTTTGTCCTTAATATATTTCACTTGATCTAAGTCTTTTGTCTTCCTCTCTCTACTTTTAGCAAGCCTATAAATATGCCTTTCTCATCTTTGGTGCCTAAAAATTGGTATAACTCGTCAAACACTTTAGCTTCCACCTCGCTCACCATCTTCTTAGTATCTTTCTTAGCTACCTTATATTTTTCCAATTCTCATCATTTTTACACAAATGTCAAGCTTTATAACATTCCCTTTTAACTCTAACCTTCTCTTGAACACTTGCTTCCCACCATCAAGATTCTTTATTCTTAGGTTCAAAACCTCTTGATTCACCAAGTGTCTCTTTTGCTTTCTTCCTAACCCATTTAACCATCTTGTTCCATATATTGTTAGTACTCCTTTGTGCCTCTCAAATCTCTTCATTCAAAATCTTCCTTTGAAAGATCATTTGATTTTCTCCCTTTAGTTACCACCATTTGATTCTTGGGACCTTGTCTTGAAAATTTCTCCTTACTCTCTTCTTAACTTATACATCCATAACCAAAACCTTGTGTTGGGTAGTCAAGCTCTCTCAAGGGGCAGCTATATAATTAATGCAAAACTTTCTATCTGATTTCCTTATAAAAAAAATCATTTTGTGAGCAAAGAACCCTACTTTTTAATGTGATAAGATGTTCTTCCTGCTTTCTAAAATAAGTGTTAGCTATTATGAAATCGAAATCACTTTCCTGCTCGTTTTTCATAATCCTGCTTCTCTAACGTGCTCTTGTATTCCACTCCACTATTAGCTGCTTTTGCTACAATTGTTGTTACCACCGCATGCACTTCTTTCGATGTTGTTTTCTTTTCTTCAATTTCAACATGTATATAGCTATAGTGATTTTATAGGTAGCTAGTGTAAACAAAGTATAAAACTTAAACTTCAATTTGTTAGTAGTAGAAAAAATGGCTAATGTTGTTAATCATGGCAACCATCACCTAATAGGGGGGTGAATTGGGTGAGCACAAAGAAACTTTGAGAAATTATACATTTTGATATACTCAATCAACACATGTAGCGGAATAAGTCTAACAAAGATACAACTATTGTAAATTAGTCAAATACAACTTGGGTTATAAGATAAATCAAACAAATAAGCTAGATATCAAGTTGTTAAAATCAAAACATCAAGATGACAAGATATGCAATAAATAAATATGTTACACTAAATATTAAAATTAAAGAGTGTAGGGAAAAGAGAATCAAACTTAAGAATTTATCCTAGTTCAGCCACCAACCATTTGTGGCCTACATCGAGTCCCTAAGCTTAACTTGAGATTTTCTTTACTATCTCCTAGACTTTATGGGTGCTAGGAAATCCTTTGTATAAACAAGAACACCCCTCACACCTTGGGATCCTCCACCCTTGTGCTAGAGCCTCCAACTCTTCAAGCTTCATAGGTGCTTGAAAAACCATTACAACCAAGAGAACTCAACATACCTTGGGATGCTTCACCCTTATGCTTGAGCCTCAAAACAAGGGATACCTCACCCTTGCAACTATTGAGGGATATCTCACCCTCTTCTTTGTCAAGGGATACCTCACCCTTTTTTTCTAGAGGGATACCTCACCCTTTTTATAGGAAATCAAAGAAAGATTGAATGATAAACTCTCAAAAGAGTGAATATTACAAATTGAAGCTCAATAGGTATCAGGGAATCACTCACTTAAAGCTCAAAATAGGGGTTTATGAGAAATGAGAGTAAAACTCAAATTTAATGCTTAAGAAGCTTGTTCAGATTGATTTTCAACTTTTCTTTAATGTTCAAACACTTTCATTTATAGCCTAATGCATTTAAGAGCCATTGGAGATAGTTGAGAGCATCAAATGTTAGAAACTAGCCGTTATTTTCATTTTCTATTAGCACAAATAACAGGTTATTTGTCTCCAATAACATGTTATTGATTTCAATAACAAGTTATTGGTTTCACCAGGAAACACTGTAGCATATGAATAACAAGTTATTGATTTCAATAACTGGTTATTAGTTTCATTAGGAAACACTGTACCATGTGAATATTAGGTTATTGATATCAATAACATGTTATTAGTTTTATCAGGAAATACTGTAGCACATGAATAACATGTTATTGATTTCAATAACAGGTTATTGGTTTAATAAGAAAACATGATTTCTAAATGATTTTGCAACCAAACTTTTCCAAAACCTTTTCAACCTTTTTAAAACCATTTTGCTCAAACTTAATTAATATTTTCACAAGTATAAAACATGATTTTGCAAAGAGATTTAAGTTGAATAAAAATCAAGAAATGAGCTTAGTGTGATTCCTATTTACCTTTACACAAGATCTAAGTTCTATAAGCTAAACTTGAAGATCCTTGGGACTTGATCTTTTGCTTTCTTGTTGCAATGCTCACTCTTGGTACTTGGACTATCCTACAAAGTATTGCTCACTTAAACAAATATAGTTAGTCTAAATTCATAATTCAATATCTTCATATGCATGATTCATAAATATATAACTCTAGTTAGTCTAACATACATGTAAGACTTTCATAGACATATCCAAATAAGATATTTATCAAATACTAATGGATATACTCTATATAGGATGCAACAAAGAACCTTTACATATTTTCATTTAAATAGAGTTAAATCTAATATTAATTCATTATAACTTATATAAAGCATTATTGGATATATTATATAAAGAATGTTGCACATATCTCATTGCATGATTATTATATGAAATATAACAAGTTGGAGTACATGATAATGCATGATCCAATATAATCTATTAAGCACATCTATATAGCGTAAACATCATTTTTTTTGTCTTGTATTTATCATCATCAAAACTTAACATATTAAATCGTTGGGGCAAACTGATTTCTACAATCTCCCCCTTTTTGATGATGACAAATCACCAAAAAAAATATGTTGAGCAATATAAGCATATCAAACAATAAGCACAAGAACATATTTTTTCTTTCCAATTCTCACTCACCCTATTTGACATCAACAAAAAAGCTTAGGAAGGAAAGATAATATTTTCTCTTCCCCTATAGATAAAACTCATGTTGTTGAAAAGAATAGGATCATCAAAACCAAAAACTTCTTTAAGTTATTCAAAACATAACTATCTCCCCCTATTTGATTCTATATATGATTCAAGAATAGAGAGATGAAACAAGCATGCTTTCAAGATATAAAAGATTATTCATTCAATGCTTGTCATATTTTGGTACAATAACATTTAGTATATGATAGCAATAAAACACTATGTAATCAAACAAGGATGTAAGATGAGATATAAACAACTTAAGAGCTAGGCTCCCCCTCATTGAAACCCAAGATGGATAAAAAGAAATATGTATGCCAAGACCATGTAAGCACATTACCATAAAGTAAAGTTAGGCAAAAGATACTTATTCTTAATCCATCAATCAAAAACCATTTTAAAACTTCTTCCCATTTCAAAAAGAATTTTACAAGAACACATTACATTTTCAAAAGTATTTTAGAAGGGTAGAGAGGTTTTATATTAAAACTACATATTCCTTGACAGAGATCAAACCCAAGTCAAAAGAACATCTGAAAGTACATCTCTTCTCTTTCTCATTGAACAAGAGCCTTGAGAAAATAAAACACTTTGAAGAACAAGGCTTATTTTTTGAAGTATCAAGATGAGCTCTATAGAATATTTCAGAAGATTTATTTGGAAACTTTCTTAAACATTCTCTCAAGATTTAATAAAACTTTTCAAAGTAAATGAAGAGAGTACTACATTTATAGCACATATCCAATGATTTCCAAATTTTCAAGACAATTAGGAGGTGGAAATACTTCAAGGTCTTAAGACAAGTTCAAATGATTCTCAAGGATATGGAACTTGAAAAGCTTCTTTCAAATATAATAAGGGATTTTGCTTTAAATTTTTTTAATCAAACCACAAACTCTTTTCAAAACAAAAGCATGATTTTCATAGGTGTTATTTCACTAAGAAACCATAGATCAAGAGAATCATAGATATCAAACATTCACCTTGATGAAATATGCTATAGGGATCAAAGTATGTATAGAACTAACATCATCCACCCTATATGCAATGACAAAATTAGTAAGTTAATATCCAATTAAACACTTTGTCAATGCTAAGCATACTTTTCTTGTAAAGAAAACATCTAATCATTTAAGATCAATTTAATAACAAGTATTATACAATCCATATTATATAAAATACCACAATAACTTTGGGATAAAAATACTTATTGAGTTAGATAGAGAATGATGCCTCTTTAGAATGTTCTTCATTTATTGGTCCTTTGAGTTTGTGCTTTCTTCCATTGAGTATTCCATTTGAAGAAAGTCTCCTCATGTCCCTCTTCATTCAACTCTTCTCTTTATCCATTCACGCTTGACATTTCAATATTTGATGGCTATATTTGAAACACATAGAGAAACTTGCAAAGCTACTTTCAAAAGTTCTCTAAATTATAAGCTATCATCAAATATAATTTAAGTCCATTTACAAGCATAATTTAGGTTGATATATATAATGTAAAGCATGTACCGCATTATCATCAATGCAATGTTAGCTCTAACAAGAATGCATGATGTAACGCCCCAATTTTTAGAAAATATTCTGAATGTACTGTTTTCTGTTTTTCATGCTTTTGTATGAATGACCGCTGTGTCCCTATTTTTCTGTTCTCGATTTATGTATGAAAACAACTACGATAATACAGTTCAAATTTTATTTGATCGTTTTACGTAGTTTGCTTCGAGACGGTAAAATAAAAATTTTTCTCGAAGCTCTTGTATTAATTTTTCTCGAAAGATATACAGCTAAATAATACTTCTTTGGATATTTTATTTGAACGTTTTGGACGATTACCTACGTTGTGGGAAAAAAAACGAAAAATGACCGTTACGTCCCGAACGTCTTTTTTCTCTGTTTTTGTCTGTTTTTAATTGTTTTCTTCTTGATTTAATGCCGAAAATACCGTCTGTGATTTTATATGGACTTTTTGTGCGATTTGCTCGAGGCAGGAAAATAATATTTTCCTGGGCCGGGAAAATCTTATTTGATTATTTAGAATTGGAGGATCTTACTTAACTCGATTCTAAATGAGACTAAAAATAATCTTTTAATTTTTAGGATTTAATCACAAATAAAATAATTTTATATTATTATAATATTATTTTATTAGTCAAGTATGTTTTAGTGACATGGACCGGAAATATTTTGCGGGACCCACAATTAGCGTAACGGTTAGATCGGTAGCTTAATTAATCACCGTAAAATTTGTAGAACTTTCCAGCAAGTGACTCACTCAGTGACTCAAATGAGAAAATTAAATACACCGTGTGACTCAAAGATGTGAGTCACCATAAGCTAACCAATGAGAAGAAGGCTTGCTCACCAAGGCTTAATCTTAGCCTTTGATTCATCCAATGGCTTGGATGAAGCCAAGCAAGGTGCCCACCTTGCACCCCACATCAAGTCCACGGCCAAGAGGGCTTTGGTGACCAAAATATCACTTTGTCTTCATCACTTTCTCTCTTCTCTCTCATCAAGAACCCTAGCCACCATTCTTGCCCATTTTCTCCACCATATTCGGCCAAGACACAAACTACACCATCCAACCATCCAAAAATTTTTCTAACCAAGTTTCCTTAACCTAAACACCATTCTAAGAACCTTTGTAGTTGGGAGTTTCTTCAAATTCTTCCATCTAAGGCTTGGAAACCAACCTTGGAAGTTTTACCTAGAAGGTGAAATTTCATACTTTTCTTTTCTTTCTTCTTTTTCAAAGTTCTAAGCCATGATTTTTCCATGGTTTAGCTTCTTTTTCATGGTTAGTAACATGTAGGTTTTGTTTGAAATTTTTAGGTGTTTGGTGGAGTGAAAACCGTGACCTAAGGAGGTGAGAAAGCAAGTTTTGTCTTCATTTAAGGTAAGAGGAAGACAATTCTTATCATCCCTTGATGGTGGTAAGAAGATGGAGTTATTTGTGATGTTGTAGAATCCATAAGGATTCGGTGGTCATGTGTTATTTATGTGTGTATTTGTTAATTTTGTGGTTGCTAGTAGTTTATGTGGTAATTGTTATTAGCTTTCTTATTTGGTAATTGTAATAATTTTGCATGTCTATTAGTTTTTGAATGCATGTCTACAAGCTTTAATTTAGGTTGTATGTGTTAGAAAATATTTTGCATGTGGTAGAAATATTTTGCATATGTTAGAAATTTAATGCATGTGTTAGAAATTGTATGATAAGGTTTAGGATGTGAATAACATGTGTAAGTTTGCATGAGTGTTCCAAAGAACACAATCCAATAGCTCACGGCAATGACAAGTTTGGAGGACCAAAATGTTCTCTTGATTTTTCCTAAAGTGTAGCTTAATTAACCTAGGAGAATCAAGAAAGTTTCTAATTGATTTGATCAAAGGAAAATGCATTTAGAAATCAAATGGTACAAACTTAGTATTTTGGGGCCAACATGCCTAAAGGATTAAATTGACTATAGATAACTATTTTCTAAAAATGATTTAATGAACTTAGACTATAGAATACATTTGATATGATTTAAAAGGTGAAAGACATTTTGGAAATCAATTGCAAAAGTTTTATAAAAATTCGGCCAACATGCCACTATAGGAATTCATGATTTTAAAAACTTGTTTCTAAACCTTTTTCAATTAAAAAGAAACAATACAAGTTAAGAAGAAATTTTCTATAATGATTTATGAAGGAACCAATTGATTAGAAGTAAGTCTAAAGGGTTAAAATTCATAATTTTATCATTAGAAAGGAAATACAAGATAATGTTAAGAAATTTTCTAACATATAGCTCACTTTTGGTTTTGAAGCATGTTAGAGATTTCAAAAAGTATTTAATGAAATGGTTAAAAATTTAGGTAAATAGAAATTTTATGGAAAATTTAGAAAACCATTATTATAAGTTTCTAAACAAAATCTTCACAATTTTTAGTAAAAATGAACCTATAGGATAGTCAAAATATCCTAATGACAAGATATACGGTATGAAAAATTATTCTACGTAGTTTAAAGGTACTAAATATTATTTCTATCTGTTTAAACAGTAATTTTAAAGGCATTCGAATAAGAAAATGATTTAAAAATCCTACGCGATTGAGAAAACGTATTAAAAATGCTACGCGATTTTAAAAACAGAAAAATATTTTTACCCGATTTTTAAACGTTTGTAAAAACGACGAGATTTCAAAAACGCGATAAAATTTCTACGCGATTGACCGTTACCGTATTTATTTTTCGCTGTCGGGAAAATGTGAACCCGTACAGGTTTTTGAGGTTATTTATTGTCGGGAAAAAGTGAACCCGTACTGTTTTTCTTTACGCCATTGAGGGCATATATTTTATCTTAAGGGCATTTTCGTAATTTCATATATTTGGAATTATGTTTTGTCTTTATACCGATTTTTGGTGTTTTGGGTTGATGAGACGAATCACATCGTGTTGTCGATGCGATAAGTGTAGTGTAGTTTATTGTTCTAATAAACTTGGAGACTTTAGTGTACGGGATCCCACACGTGACGGTTGGTAGCTCCGTTGGGCCGTGGTAAACCGATAGCACACTAATGTACTCGACATTCACTATATTTAATCGAGGTTTGTAAAGTCTAGTAGTACATTGCCTATAGTGCCACAACGGAGATCATGAACTATACTACGCCCTGGATGGTAGATTCCAAGTGTCGTAGGCTATTGACGCAACGTGTGATCGCGTAATAGTTGGTTGGGCAGCCGTGGTACTAATAGATTTTGCAAGTCATTCTCTCGATATCTGTTTGGGTTTAGCTCCATGGAGTAGGGTTGTGTTTTGGTGTATTTGAGTATATCTTGGATAATATTCCATTTTCTCTATTTATCTTTATCCGGTAACATCTTGGATGTTTTTACATTTTTCTATTTGTATTTATCGATAATTGTTATGTTAGTTGTCTATTTCTTATCTTATTTTATCTGTGAGATTAATTTATCTGTGTGAATTTCTTTATTTGTGTTATATCCGTGATGTTCTGAAACACTAGGATATTTAATATGTATTACTGTTATAGCTTATTCGTATTGTATGAACTGTGTAGTAGTTATTTGTCGTCTTCTTATTTGCCATGTTGCGATGATTTTATGTTGTCTTACCTCTTTATTGTATGTGTCTATTCTCTATTTATTTTTATGCGGTAAAGAGTTTGAAGAGGAAGAGGAGGAACAACCTCTTGAGATCGTGTACCCTGAAGAAGAGGGAGATCAACAGACCGACGATCAGTTTTACGAGCAAGAACCATCCGATCATCCATACCCTCTGGATTGATTGTGTGGGGGATGGCGACGCCTGCATTTTTGGGATTCGTAGAGCTGGTATTCCATGGAGGTGATATGGCTTGGCATTTACGAGGAGATCGTGCTTCTCATTACCTATGCTGGACGTATGACTGTGATTCTACGTCATCAGTTTGATGGAGATCCGATTTCGACGACGACGCTTTTTCTGCATTTAGAGTTACCCTTATCCATTAGGCGTTATTGGGGTGCTGAAAACCCTGAGCCTAGTGAGATAAGCATCGTGTCGACTGCGCGATCCCGTTATCGCCGTGTGTCGAGACATCGTGATATTTATCTCCGATGATCATTTTCATACCGAGAGTGATCCATCGAGGATTAGATAATCATGATGTTTTTTTTTTTTGGGCGCGTCAACAGTATGTACGTATATATTAACTCTTTTATTGCTTTCTTTCTTGTTTTTGTTTAAATAGTTGTAGTCTTAGTTGTAAATTATATGTACAGCTTTTATAACTTAACCATATGTATATTATTAGTGATGATGTTTTTTTTTTATTTCGTATTTTTCGTATTATCTTTTTATTACATACTTCACCTATCGGAATTATTTTTACAACCCGTAATAATTTTAACAAATATTCCGCAACTTGGGTAGATTTTATTTCTATTTATTTTATTTTCTTTTATGTGTGACATCCTCCAAAGGGGTGTTACATTAGTTAATATCGAGCCCAAGTTAGAGTCTTTTGGGGTTGTGGTTGGATCTGTTTTTTTGTTTGTCTTTGTGTGATTCTCTGTGATCTTTGTGATTTATATCCTTTTGGAAATATCTTAAAGGATGTATCCGACTTTGTTTTGTTATGTTTGAAGAAAGGAGATGGCTGGTAGAGGCAGGGACGTGTTAACGTAAATCGAGATGAGGATCCGATGTTGGTTCTGCTTGAGGCTATGCGGCGGATGGTGAAGTGATTACTCAAAGAAAATTTGAGAGCGGCAACAACAACAAGATGCTACACAGATGCCCTAAATTTATCTGAATTTAGGCGTCATAATCCGCCACAATTTAGAGGCGAGGTGGATCCGGAGAAAGCGAGTCAGTGGATGCAAGATTTAGAGAGAATCTTTGAGGGGATGAGATGCACTGATGAAAAGAAAGTGACTTATGCTGTTTTCATGCTGAGAGGAGATGCAGAACATTGGTGGAGAGGAATCTGCCGAGTGTTGCAAGCTGAAGGGACTGAGATCACTTGGGAAGTATTTTCTAATACTTTTCTGGATAAATATTTTCCTGCGAGTGCTAGGCATGCCAAGGAAATGGAATTTCTTGGGTTGCGACAGGGGGAATATGACGGTGAATGAGTATGCCACAAAATTTGAGAGTTTGTCTCAATTCTCAGATTATGCTCAAACACGACAAGATGATGTGTGGAGATGCAGGAAGTTTGAATCAGGTTTAAGGGTGGAACTGAAACGAGGAGTAGTATCTTTGAGGATGACTCAGTTTCATGCGTTGGTGGATGCGTGTGCTCGACTTGAAGAGTTGGAGCCATCTAGAGATCAAAGAAATCGGAATTTTGGACCAACAAGGTTCCAGAGAGGTGGAGGTAATAATGCCAATCGGTTTCAGCGTAAGCCGTATACCAGGCCAACAGAAGTCAATCTCAACGACCATCTGTTAGCGGAAGTGCAAGTGGTAGTGGAGCGGATGCAGGGTGGCGTTTACGCCAACGTGTTTTAAGTGCGGGAAGAAAGGTCATATTTCTCCCGAGTGTACAGTTAAAGGTACAGTTTGTTTCAATTGTAAACAACCTGGGCACATAGCAAAGGATTGTCCACAGAGGGAGAGAAAACCTGCTGTTCGGTATGTTAAAGCTAATCAGCAAAAATCTGGAAGTACTCAACCGAGATCTGGAGGAAGAGTATATACAATGGTGGGATCTGAGATTTCTAAGTCTGATGATCTTATTCAGGGAGAAGGAGACATTGGAGGTAACCTTCTGACTGTCTTGTATGACTCGGGTGCTACACACTCTTTTATTGCATATGATTGTGTGGAAAGGTTGAAGTTGCCTATGTCTTCTCTGAATGTTATGTTGAATGTATCTACACCAACTGCTAAACCTGTAGTTACTTCTAAGATCTGTTTGGATTGTCCAATTGTTGTGAAAGACCGTTTGTTTTTGGTTGATTTGATTTGTTTGCCTCTCATTGAGATAGATGTAATATTAGGGATGGACTGGTTATGTTCTAACCATATCCTCATAGATTGTGCGAAGAAAACTATAGTTTTTCCTAAGGAAGAAGAGTCTGGATTCTTAACTGCTGTTAAGGTCAAGTCTTTGTTGAGAGATGGAGCACAGGGGATATCCGTATTGTCTTCTCTAGAAGTTAAGAATGAGAAGGATGTGAATACTATTCCTGTTGTCAACGATTTTCCTGGACGTTTTTCCCGAAGATGTACACTGGTTTACCGCTTTGAGCGGGAGATCGAATTCTCAATTGATTTAGTACGGGGACAGTCCTATCTCAATTGCACCATATCGTATGTCGCCGCAGAGTTGGAGGAGCTGAAAAAGCAATTGGTAGAACTGTTGGAGAAAGAATTTGTACGACCTAGTGTTTCCCCATGGGGTGCACCAAGACTTTTGGTCAAGAAGAAGGATGGAACGTCGCGACTTTGTGTGGACTATCGGCGGTTGAACAAGGTAACTATCAAGAATAAATATCCGCTTCCAAGAATCGACGATTTGATGGATCAATTAAGAGGAGCCGTGATATTTTCCAAGATAGATCTACGATCGTTATCACCGGTTCGTGTAAAAGGGGAAGATGTGCCGAAAACGCTTTTCGAACTCGTTATGGACATTATGAGTATCGTAATGCCATTCGGGGTGACGAATGCTCCTGCCATATTTATGGATTATATGAATAGGATATTTCGTCCGTATCTAGACAGATTTGTCGTTGTCTTTATCGATGACATTCTGATCTATTCTCAATCGAAGGAAGAGCATGCTGAACATCTAAGTGTTATTCTTCAGATTTTGAGGGAGAAAGCAGGTTGTATGCGAAGTTGTCTAAGTGTGAATTCTGGTTGGAAGAAGTTCAATTTCTTGGTCACGTAATTTCTAAAGAAGGTATAGCGGTGGACCCATCGAAAGTGGAGACTGTTTTACAGTGGGAGAGACCTAAGACAGTAACAGAAGTTCGAAGTTTTGTTGGACTTGCTGGTTATTATCGGAGATTTATCGAAGGTTTTTCCAAGATTGCTTTGGACCGCTTACACAACTTACGAGGAAAAGTCAAGCTTTCGAATGGACGGAAGAACGTGAAGCTAGTTTTCAAGAGTTAAAGAAGAGGTTAACAACTGCGCCGTGTTAATCCTACCATATTCGACGAAATCTTTCGATGTGTATTGTGACGCTTCTTATCAAGGACTAGGATGCGTGTTGATGCAAGACCGGAATGTGGTGGCGTATGCTTCTCGGCAATTGAAGATTCATGAAAAGAATTATCCTACGCATGATTTAGAATTGGCTGCGGTAGTTTTTGCTTTGAAGATATGGAGACACTTTCTCTATGGAGCAACGTTCAACATTTTCAGTGATCACAAGAGTTTGAAGTACTTGTACGACCAGAAGGAGCTGAATATGAGGCAGGCGAAGGTGGTTGGAATTTCGAACGATTACGATTTTCAACTTTTATACCACCCTGGTAAGGCGAATGTCGTGGCCGATGCCTTAAGCGGGAAGATTATTAGTGTTTCTGCGCTAATGATTAAAGAAAAAGAGCTCATTGAACAGGTTTAGAGATGAGTGGTCATTTGTTGAGTTGAAACCAGGGAAGATCCGTGTTAGCATGGTTACTATCTCGAGCGAGCGATGGAAGACATAAAGGAAAAGCAAAATGCCGATAAATTTTTGCAAGGAATAAGGGAGCAGATAAAACAAGGCGAGACACTAGAGTTCAAGGAAGGAACTGATGGAATTCTGAGATTTCGGGGTAGAGTCTGTGTTCCTCGTAACCGAGAACTGAGAAGATATATTGTGAAACATGCCCATACTAGTCTATTGAGTATGCATCCAGGCATAACAAAGATGTATCAAGACTTGAAGAAGTTATTCTGGTGGCATGGAATGAAGGGTGATGTTGTTAGATGCGTGTCAACTTGTCTAGTTTGTCAAAAGTCGAAAGTTGAACACCAAAGACCAGCTGGGATGTTACAACCATTATCGATTCCAGAATGGAAATGGGACAGCATTTCTATGGATTTCGTTACTGGTTTGCCAAAGACAAGGAGAGGTCATGACGCAATATGGGTTATAGTCGATAGACTTACGAAATCGGCTCATTTCTTACCGATCAATATCAAATATTCATTGGAAAGATTAACCCAGTTGTACATCAGTGAAATTGTCAGACTACATGGTGTACCGACAAGTATAATTTCTGACAGAGATCCGAGGTTTACGTCAAGATTTTGGCGAAGTCTACAAGAAGCTATGGGAACTAAGTTACGACTGAGTTCAGCGTATCATCCGCATACTGACGGTCGGTGAAAAAGAACTATACGATCTTTGGAGGATTTATTGCGTGCTTGTGTTTTGGAACACGGGGAAGTTGGGATGAATTTTTATCTTTGATAGAATTCACCTACAACAATAGTTTTCACGCAAGCATCGGAATGGCACCTTATGAAGCATTGTATGGAAGACGATGTCGAACGCCGTTATGCTGGTATCAAGATGGAGAAAGTATGACTGTTGGACCGGAGCTTGTACAACAAACTACGGATAAAGTCAAGATGATACAAGAGAAGATGAGGACGACGCAAAGCAGACAAAAGAGTTACGCGGATAAACGAAGGCGACCTCTTGAATTTGAGGAGGGTGAGCATGTATTTCTGAGAGTTACTCCTACGACTGGTGTCGGAAGAGTGATTAAGTCTAAGAAGCTTACTCCTAAATTCATTGGACCATATCAGATTATCCGACGTATAGGTCCTGTAGCGTATCAGATTGCTTTGCCGCCGTTTCTATCCAATTTGCATGACGTGTTTCATGTGTCTCAGTTACGGAAGTATATGCCAGATCCGACACATGTTATACAACCGGATGACGTGCAATTAAAGGAGAATTTGACTTACGAAACTTTACCTGTCAGGATAGAGGACAGAAAGGTAAAGCAGCTTCGAGGGAAGATGATCGAGCTGGTAAAAGTTATATGGAATGATGTGACGGGTGAAGCTACTTGGGAGCTGGAAGGTAAAATGAAGGATCAGTATCCTCATTTGTACGGATGAACATCAAATTTCGAGGACGAAATTTTTATTTGTTGGGGAGTGTTGTAACGCCCCAATTTTTAGAAAATATTCTGAATGTACTGTTTTCTGTTTTTCATGCTTTTGTATGAATGACCGCTGTGTCCCTATTTTTCTCGTTTCTCGATTTCTCGTATGAAAACAACTACGATAATACAGTTCAAATTTTATTTGATCGTTTTACGTAGTTTGCTTCGAGACGGTAAAATAAAAATTTTTCTCGAGCTACTTGTATTAATTTTTCTCGAAGATATACAACTAAATAATACTTCTTTGGATATTTTATTTGAACGTTTGGACGATTACCTACGTTGTGGGAAAAAAAAAGGAAAATGACCGTTACGTCCCGAACGTCTTCGCTTTTTTCTCGTTTTTGTCTGTTTTTAATTGTTTTCTTCTTGATTTAATGCCGTAAAATACCGTCCTGTGATTTTATATGGACTTTTTGTGCGATTTGCTCGAGGCGGGAAAATAATATTTTCCGGGCCGGGAAAATCTTATTTGATTATTTAGAATTGGAGGATCTTACTTAACCCGATTCTAAATGAGACTAAAAATAATCTTTTAATTTTTAGGATTTAATCACAAATAAAATAATTTTATATTATTATAATATTATTTTATTAGTCAAGATGTTTTAGTGACAAATGGACCCTAAATATTTTGCGGGACCCACAATTAGCGAAACGGTTAGATCGGTAGCTTAATTAATCACCGTAAGTGTAGAACTTTCAGCAGTGACTCGGCCTAGTGACTCGACTCAGAAAAATTAAATACACCGTGTGACTCGACATGTGAGTCACCATAAGCTAACCAATGAGAAGAAGGCTTGCTCACCAAGGCTTAATCTTAGCCTTTGATTCATCCAATGGCTTGGATGAAGCCAAGCAAGGTGCCCACCTTGCACCCCACATCAAGTCCACGGCCAAGAGGGCTTTGGTGACCAAAATATCACTTTGTCTTCATCACTTTCTCTCTTCTCTCTCATCAAGAACCCTAGCCACCATTCTTGCCCATTTTCTCCACCATATTCGGCCAAGACACAAACTACACCATCCAACCATCCAAAAATTTTTCTAACCAAGTTTCCTTAACCTAAACACCATTCTAAGAACCTTTGTAGTTGGGAGTTTCTTCAAATTCTTCCATCTAAGGCTTGGAAACCAACCTTGGAAGTTTTACCTAGAAGGTGAAATTTCATACTTTTCTTTTCTTTCTTCTTTTTCAAAGTTCTAAGCCATGATTTTTCCATGGTTTAGCTTCTTTTTCATGGTTAGTAACATGTAGGTTTTGTTTGAAATTTTTAGGTGTTTGGTGGAGTGAAAACCGTGACCTAAGGAGGTGAGAAAGCAAGTTTTTGTCTTCATTTAAGGTAAGAGGAAGACAATTCTTATCATCCCTTGATGGTGGTAAGAAGATGGAGTTATTTGTGATGTTGTAGAATCCATAAGGATTCGGTGGTCATGTGTTATTTATGTGTGTATTTGTTAATTTTGTGGTTGCTAGTAGTTTATGTGGTAATTGTTATTAGCTTTCTTATTTGGTAATTGTAATAATTTTGCATGTCTATTAGTTTTTGAATGCATGTCTACAAGCTTTAATTTAGGTTGTATGTGTTAGAAAATATTTTGCATGTGTTAGAAATATTTTGCATATGTTAGAAATTTAATGCATGTGTTAGAAATTGTATGATAAGGTTTAGGATGTGAATAACATGTGTAAGTTTGCATGAGTGTTCCAAAGAACACAATCCAATAGCTCACGGCAATGACAAGTTTGGAGGACCAAAATGTTCTCTTGATTTTTCCTAAAGTGTAGCTTAATTAACCTAGGAGAATCAAGAAAGTTTCTAATTGATTTGATCAAAGGAAAATGCATTTAGAAATCAAATGGTACAAACTTAGTATTTTGGGGCCAACATGCCTAAAGGATTAAATTGACTATAGATAACTATTTTCTAAAAATGATTTAATGAACTTAGACTATAGAATACATTTGATATGATTTAAAAGGTGAAAGACATTTTGGAAATCAATTGCAAAAGTTTTATAAAAATTCGCCAACATGCCACTATAGGAATTCATGATTTTAAAAACTTGTTTCTAAACCTTTTTCAATTAAAAAGAAACAATACAAGTTAAGAAGAAATTTTCTATAATGATTTATGAAGGAACCAATTGATTAGAAGTAAGTCTAAAGGGTTAAAATTCATAATTTTATCATTAGAAAGAAATACAAGAATGTTAAGAAATTTTCTAACATATAGCTCACTTTTGGTTTTGAAGCATGTTAGAGATTTCAAAAAGTATTTAATGAAATGGTTAAAAATTTAGGTAAATAGAAATTTTATGGAAAATTTAGAAAACCATTATTATAAGTTTCTAAACAAAATACTGACAATTTTTAGTAAAAATGAACCTATAGGATAGTCAAAATATCCTAATGACAGTATACGGTATGAAAAATTATTCTACGTAGTTTAAAGGTACTAAATATTATTTCTATCTGTTTAAACAGTAATTTTAAAGGCATTCGAATAAGAAAATGATTTAAAAATCCTACGCGATTGAGAAAACGTATTAAAAATGCTACGCGATTTTAAAAAACAGAAAAATATTTTTACCCGATTTTTAAACGTTTGTAAAAACGACGAGATTTCAAAAACGCGATAAAATTTCTACGCGATTGACCGTTACCGTATTTATTTTTCGCTGTCGGGAAAATGTGAACCCGCATGTGTTTTGAGGTTATTTCGCTGTCGGGAAAAAGTGAACCCGTACAGGCTTTCTGCCATTGAGGGCATATATTTTATCTTAAGGGCATTTTCGTAATTTCATATATTTGGAATTATGTTTTGTCTTTATACCGATTTTTGGTGTTTTGGGTTGACGAGACGAATCACATCGTGTTGTCGATGCGATAAGTGTAGTGTAGTTTATTGTTCTAATAAACTTGGAGACTTTAGTGTACGGGATCCCACATGTGGACGGATTGGTAGCTCCGGGCCGCCGTAACCGTAAACCGATAGCACACTAATGTACTCGACATTCACTATATTTAATCGAGGTTTGTAAAGTCTAGTAGTACATTGCCTATAGTGCCACAACGGGAGATCAACTATACTACGCTGGATGGTAGATTCCCAGTGTCGTAGGCTATTGACGCAACGTGTGATCGCGTAATAGTTGGTTGGGCAGCGTGGTACTAATAGATTTTGCAAGTCATTCTCTCTGATATCTGTTTGGGTTTAGCTCCATGGAGTAGGGTTGTGTTTTGGTGTATTTGAGTATATCTTGGATAATATTCCATTTTCTCTATTTATCTTTATCTGGTAACATCTTGGATGTTTTTTTTTCTATTTGTATTTATCTGATAATTGTTATGTTAGTTGTCTATTTCTTATCTTATTTTATCTGTGAGATTGATTTATCTGTGTGAATTTCTTTATTTGTGTTATATCTGTGATGTTCTGAAACACTAGGATATTTAATATGTATTACTGTTATAGCTTATTCGTATTGTATGAACTGTGTAGTAGTTATTTGTCGTCTTCTTATTTGCCATGTTGCGATGATTTTATGTTGTCTTACCTCTTTATTGTATGTGTCTATTCTCTATTTATTTTTATGCGATAAAGAGTTTGAAGAGGAAGAGGAGGAACAACCTCTTGAGATCGTGTACCCTGAAGAAGAGGGAGATCAACAGACCGACGATCAGTTTTACGAGCAAGAACCATCCGATCATCCATACCCTCTGGATTGATTGTGTGGGGGATGGCGACGCCCGCATTTTTGGGATTCGTAGAGCTGGTATTCCATGGAGGTGATATGGCTTGGCATTTACGAGGAGATCGTGCTTCTGTTACCTATGCTTTGGACGTATGACCGTGATTCTACGTCATCGCTTTGATGGAGATCCGATTTCGACGACGACGCTTTTTCTCGCATTTAGAGTTACCCTTATCCATTAGGCGTTATTGGGGTGCTTGAAAACCCGAGCCTAGTGAGATAAGCATCGTGTCGACCGCGCGATCCCGTTATCGCCGTGTGTCGAGACATCGTGGATATTTATCTCCGATGATCATTTTCATACCGAGAGTGATCCATCGAGGATTAGATAATCATGATGTTTTTTTTTTTGCGCGTCGTATGTATGTATATATATTAACTCTTTTATTGCTTTCTTTCTTGTTTTTGTTTAAATAGTTGTAGTCTTAGTTGTAAATTATATGTACAGCTTTATAACTTAACCATATGTATATTATTAGTGATGATGTTTTTTTTTTTATTTCGTATTTTTCGTATTATCTTTTATTACATACTTCAGTCTATCAGGAATTATTTTTACAACCCGTAATAATTTTAACAAATATTCCGCAACTTGGGTAGATTTTATTTCTATTTATTTTATTTTCTTTTATGTGTGACATCCTCCAAAGGGGTGTTACACATGAAGCACATATGCACTTGAATCTAAAAGCATAGTTTAATCATTTTCAAAGCAAGATTCAAGTTTATCAAGAAAAACTTGGTCATCATCAAAACATATATAAGCATTCTGGGGCAAATAATGATCATGTAAGGCATGTAATATCAAGTAAGGAATTCTAGTATGCACACATACCAATCAAGAACAAAAAGTCCAATTTTGTAATGCAAGAATTAAAAAACCATGGAACTATAACTTTTGAAACCATTTATGATTCATTTCAAGATATGCTTCATTGTAAAAGCCATTGAAGTTCAAAGACAAGTTCAAGATACAAAATGAATCATTTACTTATTGTTTTCAAGATATAAACATATCAAGCAATTTCAAACAAGACATATAACT
Organism: Ormosia emarginata; assembly: GCA_029884605.1. Taxonomy (NCBI): domain Eukaryota; kingdom Viridiplantae; phylum Streptophyta; class Magnoliopsida; order Fabales; family Fabaceae; genus Ormosia; species Ormosia emarginata. The sequence goes on along the minus strand of JAQQTP010000074.1, from coordinate 40,664,525 downwards.
TTTAACTTTCTAATCTCCAAGTAAGTACATAAGACAATTAAGCATCAAAGAGAAAGTTTTAGAACTACTTATGAGCATGTGAATTTCTATATTTGAACAAAGAGAATTGGTCACAAGCTCAAGAACAAAGATACTACCATAAATCATGTCATTCCAAGCAAAATGTATGCATGTCTGGTATGTTAGTATATGTAAAGACACTTTTGAGTACAATGCTAGAAAAACATAACTTAATGCATGTTAAGTTTTAACACAATTCTCTAATTCTCCAAATATCACATGATATTCAACTTAAAGCATAAATAAGGATAAGAGATTGATATCACCAAAAGTGTACTCTTTGAGTTTTTGTAGGTGACTCCAACTTCCATGCCTCAAGGTTCCTTGAAAATGTTGTTGTTCTATATGCCATTCTTTTTATGTTTTCATCACTCTTGGAGAACTTAGACCATTTCAAATTTTTTGAATCTCAAGTAGCATAGTTGTATTTCACTTCAATGCATGCTTGAGCTAATAACCACCTTACAATACAATTCAAAGTACTTTCTTTGGTATCCACTAATTTTAGATCCATAGAGGTTAGTAATTGATTATTAATTCATTATACTCTCATACGGGTCAATTTTTCCATAGTATGTAAATTGAGCACAACAAATCAAATAATCAATTACCATTAAGCATATAGTCAATAACATATTTACTTTCATGATATATAGATAATTTAAAGCATAGAAATCATACATAGTCATTGAATACCCTATTATCAAGAAATATGCAAGATAGTGAGCAAAGTGTGCAACAAGAATGGACACAATTATGTGCTATATATAATATTTAACTTTTACTAAGTACACATGATCCTATCCATTACCTAAGGCCTACAAGGAATATACCTTATATTCATTGTCTTTTTAAGTGACTGTGCATAAGAGGTAAAAGCATCTGGGGCCTTGGCCTTGGCAATCAAGGTAATACTTTTCCTTACATGTTGCTTCTCTTTTGAATTCTTGAACTTTACAAGTTCTACATTTTGTACTTGAGAAGTTTTGGTTGAAGCCATATTTCGTCTTTGACCAAAACTTCTACCATTGGGCACTATAAACATCCCCTTGATGATTCCTTCTTCACTTGACCAATTTGTTCATCCTTTTGAGAAATTTTTTGCATAATTGAAACACAAGGAGAACTTTTTGGTACTCATTTCATCTTAGGTACTTGAATGTTAATACTAGGGCCTTTAAGATTTTTAGGAATCCATACTATACTATTTCTCATATAAAAATTTCTTCTGTAATTGCATAAATGAGAAATATGTCCTAGATGACTAGAAAAATTGTAAACAATTGAATTTAATGATAGCTTGGTCCTTTGAATATCATCTTTGTAAAACTTGAACATTTTGTTGTTATTACATTCTAAACTATTTTTGCCATAAGCCTTGCTTGAATTTTCATGTGGAATATCATTAATTTTATTCTTATTAACAAGCATGGAATGTAAGCAATTAGAATTTTTGCAAATTCGAAAGATATGTCCTCAACATGATTTTCTAAATCAATGTGTTTTTCATAAGAAGTTGAGGTTTCACATTTCAAAGGAATTTCGTCATCAAGAAAAGCATATTCATTTTTCAAAGTCTTAATTTCATTTTCAATGTAGGAAATGTTTTCCAAACAAGATAAGTTTTTCTTTTCTAAATTCAACAAACCATAATACAATTCATCACATGCACATTGTAACTCATAATAAGAAGGACTATAATCTAGTTTAGCATTATTTACCTCAAAATCCTTTTTATCCATATAGAAAGTAGTCTTAATTTCTAGCATACTTGGCTCCTTAAGAGAATCACCATCTTCTTCATTGTTGTCCATCAAGGATTCAAGAACATCTTCTTTCTCAATTTTATTTTGCTTTGCCTTTTCTTCAAATTGAGCACCATCATCACCAAGAGGCATTGAGCTCATTTTCATACTTTGAACATATTCTTGAGGACATTTTTCAATTTTGTCTTCCCTTGAAGGCTTTTGCTCTTTTTGCTCTCTATATACAACTTTATGCAAAAAATCATTATTAGCAATATAAAGAGCATCAAGGGTGTCCCAAATTTCTTTGGCACTAGAGCAATTCTTAATTTTAGCATAAGCATCATCATTCAAACTACTTCTCAACATTTGCATTGCTCTAATGTTCAAGGAAAAACATTTCTTGTCATAAGCATTCCAAGTTTGTTTTGATTTGCTAGTAAATCCATTAAGCACAACATCCCAAAAATCCAAATCAATAGATTGCATATAAAACTCCATTCAAGCTTTCCAATAAACAAAATGCACACCATCAAAGAATGATAGTTTATTAATTTCAAAACCTTTCATTTTGAAAAACTTTCAATGGTTGCCAATAAACAAAGATCTTTAACTCTAAGCAGTTAAGCTTTCAACAGAGCACAAAGCTCTGATACCACTTGTTAGTCATGGCAACTATCACTCAAGAGGGGGTGAATTGAGTGATCATAAATTTTTAAAGCAACTTTGAGAAATTATACATTTTGATATACTCAATCAACATATGCAGCGGTATAAGTCTAACAAAGATACAATTATTGTAGATTACAACCAAGAGAACTCAACACACCTTGGATGCTTTACCCTTGTGCTTGAGCCTCAAAACAAGGGATACCTCACCCCTGCAACTATTGAGGGATATCTCAACCTCTTCTTTGTCAAGGGATGCCTCATCCTTTTTTTCTAGAGGGATACCTCACCCTCTTTATAGGAAATCAAAGAAAGATTGAATGATAAACTCTGAAAAAAGTGGATATTACAAATTGAAGCTCAATGAGTATCAAGGAATCACATACTTAAAGCTTAAAACAGGGGTTTATGAGAAATGGGCGTAAAACTCAAATTTAATGCTCAAGAAGCTTGTTCAGATTGATTTTTAACTTTTCTTTAATGCCCAAACACTTTCATTTATAGTCTAATGCATTTAAGAGTCGTTGGAGGTGGTTGGCAACATTAAATGCTAGAAACTAGCCATTAATTTTGTAACACCCCAAACTTCCTAAATATTTGACAGTAATTTTGACAGTTAATAGAATTCTACTGTTTAGTGATTTCTGTGTACTGTAAAATTATTTTGAGTATTTCGTCAGTACATTTGATCATTTTGTGTGATTTACTTTGTGTTAGGAAAATAATAATTTTTGGGCTGGGAGAAAATTTTACGTAATTTAATTATTACTGTTAAGTCTTAATTATTTTACGTAATCTGATTTGATTTTCTTATGTTTTATAATTTTTGTGATTTTGTGTGTGATTATGAAATTTTTATATTACTCTGATTATTTTAACGTTATCTGTGGGCCGTCTGTGGGCCTAGGGAGGTCATATGTGGGCCCCACATGGGTCCAAAAAAGTGAAAATTTTTTGTAGCCAAAAAAATTCGTACTGTTAAGACGGAGACGGGGGATCTTACTAAACCTGAATCCGGAAACAGATTTAGAAATTTTCTTTTACTGTGTTTTGTACTATATTTAATTATTGGATAATAAAAATACAGTAAAAATATTATTCGAAGGGCCATAACAGATAAAATAAATAAATATTGTACTGAGTAGTCAACATTAGTGGCTTGGATATCTACCATTGATGTAATCAACGGTGGAGACTTGATCTTGATTTAATCAACGGTTGATATTTAGTCTTATGAAGTGGCTAGGACCATTTATAACCCTTGGATGTAAAGTTTGAAGGAGCAATCTTGACCCTTCATTTTGGAGATACATCTAATGGCTAGGATTTCAAAGAGGAAAGATCCAATGGCCTAGATTAAGTCTTCTATCTAAGCCTAAACCTAAAAGCTATGTTAAATCCTAACCACTAATCTAATCAATGGTTAAGATTGCCTAAAATGATGGCTAGGAGATTGGTCACTCTTTGAAGAGTGCATGGAGGGGGGACGGTTTTTGGTGGTGAATTAGAAGCTAAAGCAAAGTTGAAGACAATTATTAGTCACCTTGGTCATCTTTGATCAAATTTCAAGAAGCTAAGTTCATAACAAAATTTCTCTCCATCTTCTCCAAGCAAGGTTTCGGCCAAGCACTCCAAACCAACCTTCCACCACTCTTTAATTTCAAACAACCATATTTCTTGAATCTATACCTTATTCTAAGACACTTTGTAGTTTACACCAAGTTCTAAATCTTTCATCTTCAAGGAGTTTTTCTAAGAGCAAGTTCTAGGGTTCTTAAGGTGAAGTTATGGAAAACTTCATTTCTTCTCTTCTTTTTCATGTTCTAAACCATGTTTGATCCATGGTTCCTCTTATTCAAGCTTAATATACTAATTTCTCTGTGTTTGTTTTATGTTTAAGAAACTTTTGTTGGTGGAGATCTTGATCAAAGTGCAAAGCAAGAAGCTTTTTAAGGTTCTTCAAGAGGTAAGAGGGAGATCCATCTCACCAACCAAGTATGGTGGTGAGAGATGGTTTTATATTTAATGGATGGTGAATCCATGTGAGGATTCATATCCATAGTCATGTAATAATTTGTGGGTGTTTATGTGCTTTGATTATTTGCCTATGCTTGGTATGATTTGCATGATCTATTACTTTAATTATGGCATTCTTGTGATATATATGTTCATTATATGTGTTGAATGCCATAAAAAATTGTTGGAAAGGAAAATAATTTTTGGTTCCAAAGGCCATGAGGATTTTGGCCTCAACACCTCAAAATAGGTGTTCACAAATTAATATTTTCATGAATGATAAAAATGGATGTTTAGAAAAGCTAGGAAAATAAACAAATGGTTTGTTTTCAAGGAACATGAGCTCACGGTTTTGGTAAGGAATTTTTAATGATTTTGTTTGTGTAAAATCATGAATGGAACTTAGATGATTTAGAAAGAAAAATATTTTGATGGTTTCAATGGCCATATCCACGGTTTTGAAGACTTGAAATGCCTTGGTTTTGTGAAAATAAAGTGATTTTCAAAGTGGAAATATAACTTGATTTAATTCAAGGAATTTGGAAAGGGAATCAGAGTGTTTAATCACTTGAGAAAATGGAATTTTCGATGAAGAATGGAAAAGAGAGGTTGAAAGTGTTTGAACCTCAATTTATTTTAAAGAGGATTGATTTTTAGAATTATTTTGGAATTATAAAGAATACGTTGGTGACTTGAGATTTTCTAACGTGTAACTCATCCTTTGGGTTTTGGAGAGCGTTAGTAAATTTTAAAGTTAGAAACATTGATTTAATTCAATGAAATGGTGAAATTATGAAATATATTGCGAAAAAGGTTTTTTTGAGTAAGAAAATGTGGAAAACAATGTGAGGAGTCATGTTATTTTAAGAAAAGTTGAAATAGAATTTTTGAACATTGAGAAATATTTTACGAAGTTGAAAAACAGTGAAAAATGATTTATGTAACTTAAAAACGTGATTTTTAAGCTATGCGATTTGAAAAACATTAAAATATTTCTACGCGATTTGGAAAGCGTTTAAATATTTTTACGTGATTGAAATATTATTGAAAAATCACTACGTGATTGAAAAACGATGGAATATTTTTACGTGATTGATGAAAACGTTGAAAAATCTATATTTGATTTGAAAACGCAACAAAAATGTTGTAAAATTATGAAAATATAACAGAAATGTTGCGCGATTGTGAAAAACACGATAAAAGTGTTTTGCGACTATGAAAACGCGATAATATGATTTCGCGACTGAATAAATAATAGGATTACTATTAGACTAGTGTATGGACACTATATGAGAAAATGATGAATTTTGCCTGTGATTGGCATTAGTGTATTTTACATGCATGAACTAGTGTATGGACACTGTATATGAATTTTTGCCTATGATTGGCATTGGTGCATTGAACATGCATTGGAAAGGTCCGATGGACTGTATGGGGCTATTTGCCTAGGAGAGACGTACACCTCTTGAGTGGGTGCGATATGCGTAGTGTAAGTCACTTGTTAATCTTAGGGGCATCGGGGTGCGAGTTGCTTACATGGGCGGTTGGTAGCTCTTCTTTCCGTAAGTTAGACCGATGCAACGCACCGATGATCCTGACCGAGACACTATTCTTAATCGAGATCTCGTAAAGACTGTCGTGTATATGCTAGATGTGCAAATACAAATGAGAATTGTAGCACGTGGTCTAAGGCATGTTGGTACAGACATATCTTTCGGATCAACTTCTCCGAACTGAGTATTAGCTCCATGGAGTAGGAAATTGAGTCTATGTGCGCATGCATGAATCTGAGCAGTTATATCTGTATGATATATTAATTGAGGAATATTGATTATGACAATTATTTTATTGAGGAATACTTGGATGATGATGATGATAATAATGTTAATGGCATGATGGTAATTTTTATTTATTATATCTGTTATGATAAATAATGTTGATGGCATGATTATAATTATGGTATGCTATTTGTATTATCTCTGTGCTACCATGTTGGTATTAGCGTAGGTGATCTCACCTCTTTGTATATTATTTTGTACTGTATTTATTTTTGGTAAAGACGTTGAGCAAGGCGTAGAACAAGAAGGTGAAGAAGAGCAGGTTCCTGTAGAGGAAGCTGAGTTTTGATCGGATGGCATCCCGGTCAAGTTGCTTCGGTTACGTGAGATTGCAGTTCCATGGTGGAGCTAGAGCATGAAGGACTAGTTCCAATGAGAGGGGACTAATTTACGAGGGAAACCTGATGGTCATTATGAGTAGAGAGTTTCGTAGAGATCCGTTCTTTTCCGTAACTATATATGTACATGTTGAATTTTCGCTGTCCATCAGACAGCATTGGGATACTAGGTATTATGTCCCAATGGAAATTAGTATTGTGTCATCCATAGGGCTTCGCGTCGTGCTGGATTCCTTCCTGTTGAGGAATTTGAGGAGGACCCATCTGAGAGTTCTACTGTTTAGTAAGACTTAGGCAATATGTGAGTTTTCAATTATGTTTAATTATTTTGAGAACTTGGTTTGTATATAAATAATCCTGACAGTACATTTGTAATGTATGATGATGTAAATTATGTGTGATGATGTATAATATTTTTATTTTTTGCTAAGTTTATTTTATCGTTATCAAAGAAGAAAGAAAAAATTTTATAACTCATATTTTTATCATAACACCACATTTTATGAACTTGGGGGTAATTTGGTAATTAAGTAACACAAATGTGGTACCCTACGGTAGGTGTTACAACTTTCATTTTCTATCCGCACAAATAACATGTTATTCGTTTCCAATAATAGGTTATTAGTTCCAATAACAGGTTATTAGTTTCATCAAGAAATACTGTAGCATGTGGAAAATGGGATATTGATTTCAATAACAAGTAATTGGTTTCATCAGGAAACACTATAACACATGAATAACAGGTTATTGATTTCAATAACATGTTATTGGTTTCATCAGGAAACACTGTAGCACGTGAATAACATGTTATTGATTTCAACAATAGGTTATTGGTTTAACAAGAAAACATGATTTCTAATTGATTTTGCAACCAAACTTTTCCAAAACCTTTTCAACCTTTCTAAAACCTTTTTGCTCAAACTTAATCAATATTTTCACAAGTATAAAACATGATTGCAAAGAGATTTAAGTTGAATAAAAACAAAGAAATGAGTTTAGTGTGATTCTTATTTACTTTTACACAAGATCTAAGTCCTATAAGTTAAACTTGAAGATCATTGGGACTTGATCTTTTACTTTCTTGTTGCAATGCTTATTCTTAGTACTTAGACTATCCTACAAAGTATTGCTCACTTAAACAAATATATTTAGTCTAAATTCATAATTCAATATCTTCATATGCATGATTCATAAATATGTCACTCTAGTTCGTCTAACATGCATATAAGACTTTCATAGACACATCCAAATAAGATATTTATCAAATTCTATTGGATATGCTCTATATAGGATGCAACAAATAAAACTTTGCACATTTTCATTTAAATATAGCCGAATCTATTATTAATTCATTATAACTCATATAAAGCATTATTGGATATATTATATAAAGAATGCTACATATATCTCATTGCATGATTATTATATAAAATATAATAAGATGAAGTACAAGATCATACATGATTCAATATAATTTATGAAGCACATCTAAATAGCATAAACATCATTCATTTTGTCTTGTATTTATCTTTATAAAAACTTAACATATTAAATTATTGGGGCAAACTTATTTCTACAAGTATTATTATTATTTTAAAAAAAAATTCTTTTAGATTGCTTTTTTTTTTTCTTAACTTCTAAATTTGAATTTGGGCAATAAATGAAGACTTGATATTTTTATTAATATTTTTAATTATCTATTTATGTTTCTTTTTTAACTTTTAAATACTTTATTTACTTAAATAACTTTTAACTAGCAATATTATTTTGAAGTCAAAATTGTTTAAACTTTTAATTTTAATATTTAGTAATGATTATTTAATTCTAAAATAAATGTTAATAATTTATGGAGATTCTCTTTTACTTTTTTATAGACCATTAATAGGGAATAAATAATATTTAATATTTTTCTTTAATCTATTTATCTATTTATATATTCTAATAAAATTTATATTATTTTTTAATAAAAGAATTGTTTCTAATGCTAAGTGATAGTCTCTTAATTTAATTCACTATTAATTTTTCTACTCAAGTTTTACAACTCTTAAGTTTTCTTTTTATTTGTTAAGACACATGCACTACTTCACTCCTCTTCATTGAAATCCAATCTATTGATCTTTCACTCTATATAGAAATTGGGAGATTTTTCCCTATTTCTATGTCTTTCTCTTTGAAGTTATCTTTCTATGCTTCAATTATTTTTAGTGGTAATTATAGGATCATGTAACATCCTCTCTGATGACTGTTTTTATGATAGTACTAGGGATTAGAATATAAGTTAAATTTTCTTGATAAATGTTCTGGACTAGGATCCGGCTCCCATACCCTAGGGGGCAATCCGATCAACATGAGCATCCTGGCTACACGCACCATGGAGCAAAACATGAGTCAATACCACCTCATCAATTGGCAGTTACATAATCAGTAGACAATCACTCCTATCAAATCTCATGCAAATAAGAGTGATTACAAGTCTCATTATTAGCCATAACTACCCATCAATAGTAATTCAAATTAGAATTTCCTCCTATCCTGCTTAACGACTAGGCATTGCTCCATCATAAATATTTGGCTAAACCACTTAGGTATCTTTCTAACCCTTGTAACACCCCTTTGGAGGATGTCACATATATAAAGAAAATAAATAAAATCTACCCAAGTTGTAAAACGTTTATTTCGTACTAATATGGGTTGTAAAATAATTCCTGTTAAACAGAATAGCATTAAATAAAATAAAGTGGAAATATAAAGTAAACAGAAACAACACCACTCATAATATACATATGTTCCAAGTTATAAGTTATACAAATAATTTACAACTACAACTACAAATATTTAAACAGAAACAGTAAATCAAAACAGTAAAGAGTCAATATATACATACGCAGACGCGCTCAAAATACACATCATAAATATTTATTCCTCTGATGGATCACTCTCAGGAAACTCATCAGAAGATAAATACCCAGGATGCCTCGACACTCGGCGGACATGAGACCGCGCAGTCGATACGAGTGTCATCTCACTAGGCTCAGTGGAAACACCACCCCAATGACGCCTAATGGATAAAGGTAACTCTAAATGCAGAAACACCGTCGTCGTCATCACTGGCTCGTCATCAAATCTATTACGTAGGGTCACCGTCATCCGTCTCGCATACGTCACGGAGTCTCTATCTCCTCTCATGTGCCACGCTAACGATCCACCGTGAAACTCGAGAGTCACGAACCCCAAAAATCCAGGCACCGCCATACCAAAACTAATCAATCCAATGGATATGGATGATCAGATGGTTCTTGATCGTCAAACTGGTCGTCGGCTAGCTGATCTTCCTCCTCCTCGGGGTACAGAACCTCAAGAGGCTGTTCCTCTTCCTCTTCCTTAAACTCTTTACCGCGTAAAATAAATATACAGGAAACATACACAATACAGAAAAGAGGTAAGACAATCTAAAATCATCACAAACATGGTAAATAAGAAAACGTCAAACAACAGTTATACAATTCATGCAATATGAAAAGCTATAACAGAAATTAGTAACAGAATAAAGAAAAAGATTTAATTATCATAACGACACATAATATCACAGATAAAATAAAACATCACAGATAAAATAATAGAATAGATAAATAATCCTCATAATACTAACCAGATAAAATAGACATATAAGATAAAATAAAGTTCCAGATATACTCATATGAAATATGACACGTTCCTACTCCATGGAGCTAAACAACACAGATACCACAAATATCAGAGGGAATGACTCGCAAAAATCTATTAGTACCACGGCTGCCCAGCCAACTATTGCGCGGTCACACGTTGCGTCTATAGCCCCACATCACTGGGAATTCACCATCCAGGCGTGGTGTAGTTCACTGTCTCACGTCGTGACACTACAGGCAAATGTACTAGTAGACTTTACAAATCTCGATTAAATATAGTGCGTGTCGAGTCCATTAGTGTGCTATCGGTTACCATGGCCCAGCGGAGCTACCAACTGTTCATATATGGAATCCCGTACACTAACGTCTCCAAGTTCATTAGAACAATGAACCACACTACATTTATCGCATCGACAACACGATGTGATTCACCTCGTCAACCAAAATTCACCAAAAATTGATAAATTACCAGAATACCCTTAAGGTATAAAAATATATGCCCTCAATGGCAAAAATATACAAGAAGTCCCCTTGGACAAATATTGTCTCAAAGCCTCATGGGTTCACCTCATAGCCCGACAACAGAAAAATACAGAAATCCAGAAAAAATACTGTTTCGGTCAATCGCGTAGAAATTTTATCGCGTTTTCACAATCTCGTCGTTTTTATAAACGTTTTGAAATCGCGTAAATATATTTTTTTGTTTTCAAAATCGCGTAGGATTTTTAATACGTTTTCTCAATCGCGTAAGATTTTTAAATCATTTTCTTGACCGAATTCCTTAAAAATTACTGTTTAAATAAACAGAAATAATAAATAATACTTTTAAGCTACGTATAATATTTTCTATACCATATACTGTCTTTTGGACATCTTTCCTATCTTATTTGTCCGTTTTTACTAAAATTGACAGTATTTTGCTTAGAAAATTATATTAATGGTTTCCTAATTTTACCGTAAAAATTCTGTTTATTAAATTTTTAAACCATATAATTAATCTTTTTGAAAACTACTAACATGCTTCAAAATACAGCATGAGCTATATGTTAGAAATTTTTGAAAGTTACTGTATTTCATTTCTAATAACAAAATCATTAGTTCTAAGTTCTCAAACTTATTTCTAATTGATTCTTTTCCTTAAAACTCATTTTAGAAATATTCTTTTTAACCCATATTGCATTCTTATACTTAGAAAAGGTTTGGATTTAATTTTAGAAACCATGGATACTTGGTTTGGCATGTTGGCCGAAACTTAGAAATTTATGCTATTTGATTTCTAAATTCATTTTCCTTAATCTAAACAATGTAATAACTTGTTAATTCTCCTAGATTAATTAAATCTCAATTTAGGAAAAATATGAGAACATTTTGGTTCTCCCTTTGTGTCCATGGCCGTGAGCCTTAGGATTGTGTTCTTTGGAACACACATGCAATCCTTAACATGTTATTCACATCCTATACATTATCATGCAATTCTAACACATGCAATATATTTCTAACACATATAACCTAAATCAAAGCTTGTAGACATGCAATTTAAAGCTTGTAGACATGCAAATTATTACAAACAACAAATAGGAAAGCTATTAACAAATACACAACCATATTAACAAGCTACTAACAACCACATAAATGAATCCTTATGGATTCTACAATCACAAAACCACACTCCATCTTCTTACCACCATCCTTAGATGATAAGATTTGTCTTCCTCTTACCTTAAATGAAGACAAAAGGATTCTTTCACTCCTCCTAGAGTTTCGGTTTTCCTCCTTCAAGAACCTAACAAGCTTAAACAAAATCTACAAGTTACTAACCATAGAAAGAGAGCTTAAACCATGGAGAAATCATGGCTTAGAACTTTGAAAAAGAGTTTAGAAAAGAAAAACTAGAAATTTCACCTTCTTGGTTGAATCTTCCAAGTAGGTTTTCAAGCTTCAAATGAAGGAATTTGCAAGAACTCCCAACTAGAGATGTTCTTAGGATTGTGTTTAGGTTTAGAAAACTTGGTTAGATGAAATTTTAGGTGGTTGGATGGTGTAGGTATTGGCTTGGCCGAATGCTTCACAAGAAAAGCATCAATGGTGTTTAGGGTTCTTGGATGAGAGAGAAGAGAGAAATTTGCATGAAAGAAAAGTGAAGAATGGTCTTCCACCTCCCTTGGCCGTAGCATTCAATGGGCATGCAAGGTGTGCATGAATTTGGCTTCATCCAAGCCCTTGGATGCATCAAAGGTCAAGATTAAGCCTTGATTAACAAGCTTTGCTCTCATTGGTTGGTTTAAGCTTAGTCATCTAGCTTAGTCACCTAGCTTAGTCACTAATGACCTAGTCATCTAGCTTAGTCACTATGTTCAAGAAGGTTCCACTCTTAATGATGTTTAATTAAGCTACTAAGTTAATTGTATTAGCTAAACGTGGGTCCCGCAAAATATTTTCGTGTCCATCATTATCTCATCTAATTATCCGACTAATAAAATAATACACAAAATTATTTTATTAGACAGCTTAAATCCTAAAAATTAAAAGATTACTAATCATCTCATTCAGAATTGGGTTTAGTAAGATCCCCAAATTAAATAATTAAAACAAGATTTTCCCTACCGAAAAAAATATTATTTTCCGTCTCCGAGCAAATCGCACAAAAAGTCCAAATAAAATCACAGACAAGTAATATTGAACACTAAATCAAGTAGAAAACAATTAAAAACAGCAAAACAAAGACAAACAAAACTTGACTTTCGGGACATAATGGTCATTTTTTTATTTTTCCCCACGACGTAGCTAATCATCCAAAAAGTTCAAATAAAATTACAGACAGTATTAATTGTCTGTATATTTCTCAGAAAAATTAAAACAGTAGCTCGATAAAATTTTTATTTTACTGTATCAAAGCAAAATACTTAAAACGATCAAATAAAATTTTAGCCTGTAAAACATATTTGTATTTCATACAGAAAACAAGAAACAGTAAAATAGGGACACAACAGTCATTTACACAAAAGCTCAAAAAACAGTAAACAGTATATTCGGAACATTTTCTAAAAATTGGGGTGTTACAACCCTTAAGCACTTTCTCCTAGTGCGAAGCTTGACTTAGGCGTCAGAGTGCCTTTTGTAGGTACACCACCCCCCGGCTCCACTGCTTTGACTGCTGCACTAAGGAGGAAAACACCACCTCTAACTTACCAGAAATCTTTTCAAGTGACCCTTTTAAGCTCGTTCAGAACATTAGCACTGTTTATAGGAACTAGAAATTCCCCCACAACCATGGTAAACACTAGACAGCAACGCGCTTTAGTAACCCAACACCAACCCATCACCAACCAACACCCAATACCATATCTTTGTTGCTAATGATTAACTCGTTGCAATCCAATGTCGCGTGTTTGCCCCCACTCATATCTAGCCAGCGGCAGACCACCCAAAATCCAGACAAGATAGAGAGGAGGCTTCCCTCTCCAATGAAAGCCTCTCTCCTCTTCTTTTGTATATTCTTGCTAGACAATGACTAGGCTCTCGCGTAGCACCCTCAAGAGTTGTTGGAGAAAAAATCCCAACTTTGCAATGCTTGGGAGCACGTGAGGAGGACCTCACCTCACAATAGGAGGAATCTATACCCTAAGAGTTGTCCCGCTGTGAGATGGCATACCTAATCCGCCATTAAGATGAAAGATTATGAGAACAAGGTAGGTGTTTGGAAAAGTTGGAAAGATTAGTCCACGTAGAGTGAGAGGACAAAAACTAGGTTCCGAGAAGGGAACATGATCAGTGGAAAGAACTAGCATATTTCGGGAACCATGATGCTGAAAACTCAAGGGTAACGGAGCCTGATAAGCAGGAGACCCTCGCTTAGCAAGGACAACCTTTCTCGAATGAACTGATAGCATTCAAGATCCTCATAAGGTTCAAGTACCTAACGAACATTGAGGCGCATGACAGTATGACGAACCCCTAAGAGTACTTGGGCACTTACGTCTCATCCATGATGTTTGTAAGAGGTAATGATCTTCTTATGTGCTAGACCTTCTCCCTCTCTTTAAGAAAGACTGCCCTGAGATGGTTCACTACCCTCCCTTTGAGGTCCATGGTAGAGTGGCATGGTTTGTCCTCGAGATTTCTATTGCACTTCACCATTAGTAAAGTGCAGTCAAAATCCATTTCATTCCTGACCCATGTTAAATAAGGAAAAAATGAATCCTTTTGAGATTATATTGAGAGATTTAACAAGGATTCCTTGAATTTCAAGGATTGAAACTAGAGGTTGGCCCTACATTACATTAGGGAGGGGCTTTTCCAAGGCCCACTCATCCACTTCCTCGCGAAAAGAGAAGCCCTCATAATGGATGAGTTTAGAGAAAGGGCCTAGAAATACATTAACGTAGAAGACATTATCAAAGCCAGAAAAAACTTGGAAAAATATGAGGATACAAGGCCTAAGTCGGCCCAAGCATCCTCATAACCACGAAACTCTAAGCCACAACCAAAAGGAAGGTATCTGAACTATACACCTCTTAATGCTCCTCAAGCTCAAATTTATCAAGAGGTAATGAATACCGAGTTCTTTAATGTTCTTAAACCTCCTTAACTTAAGAAGTATGTGCAAAAAGATAAGTACAAGCGTTGTGAATTCCATAATGACTACGAACACAACATGGAGGACTACATCTGCCTTCGAGATATGATTGAATCTCTTATCCAAGATGGCCATTTGGGGCATTATGTTGGCCAATCTTGGAATGAGGATAAGCACAGATCTCAAAATTACAAGTAAAAGAGCTACAATTCTAGGAGGAGTCCTTCCCTTTACTAGAGAAGGAGATCTCCAGTAAGGAATAAACGCCTAAGAGAAGACTCACCCCAGGACAAAAAACAAAATCGAGATTACAGATTGTTCTGGGATTTGTCTTATCAAAATGATGACTGCTTCCATGTGGAAGTAACCTTGACCATAAACACAATATCATGTGCATTCATAGGTGGCGAGGAATCAAACAATACCAGGAAGAAAGCCCTCTATGCTGTCTTGAGCGTGGCCTCCCATCCGATCTCTAAGGTGGGATCAGGAATGCAGAAGGCCTCTCTAATTTTCTTTTTTCATGAGGTTTACGGAAACCTGGTGACGGAGCATGACGACCTATTGGTGATTTATAGTGTCATTATCAATGTCAAGGTCTGCCATATTTTTGTTGATCAAGGAAGTTTGATAGACATTATGTTCATGGACCTTTATATAAAGTTAGAATTCTTCAACAAAGACCTCATCCTGTACACCGGAGAATTGATTGGGTTCACACATGACAAAATCACTCCGGTGGTGTACATTGAAACTCATCTGACCTTGGGAAAGAAACCCCTCTTCAAAACAATTAAGGTTAAATTCTTGGTAGTTAATTGCCCCACTGTTTACAACATTATATTAGGCAACCCTTCGCTTAATGCCTTCAGTGCAACTATTTTAACCACCTAGTTGGCCATGAAGTTTCTAAACAATGATAATGAAATTTTCATGCTCAAGGGTGATCAGGTGACGATGCGAAAAGGCTACAATGAAAGTCTAAAAGTGGCAAAAGCCCCTAAGAGAGCAGAACAACATGCATCCAGTGACCACTACGGACTTCCCTAACGTCTTCTTGACTGAACTGGATGTGAAAGAGGAAATCTGGGATACGTGACCTCAACCTGAAGGAGAGCTCGTACCCTTTCAAATTGGTCCCAAACCAGACCAAGTCACCAAGATTGGAGGATAACTAAACCTGAAAGAGAGATCCCAGTTAATCGTGTTCCTTGAAGAAAACAAGGACCTTTTCACTTGGACCTCTGTCCATATGCCGGGATTGGATCCTAACTTCATTTTTCATCGATTATCCATCAGACCAGATGCCAAACCTATCTCCCAAAGAAAATAGAAATTTAGACCAGAGAAGCAGGAAATAATTGAAAAACAAGTGAAGGTACTCCTAGATGCTAGCTTTATTAGGGAGGTTTCTTACACCACTTGACTGTCCAATGTTGTCCTGGTTAAAAAAGTAAATAGGAAGTAACACATGTGCATCGATTATACAGATCTAAACAAGGCATGTCTAAAAGACTTTTACCTACTTCCCAACATTAACAAGCTGGTAGATAACTCATCTAGCTTCTGCCTTCTATTATTTATGGATGCCTACTTCAGCTACAACCAGTTTCCCATACACCTTGATGACGGATATTAAATTATGTTCATCATGGAAAGGGCTAGTTATTGTTACCAGGTTATGCCCTTCAACCTAAAGAATGTTGGTGCCACTTAACAAAGGATGATGAACTAGGTCTTTGACGAACAAATTGGTTGGATGTTGGAAGTCTACATTAATGATATGATTGTGAAGACAACGATGGCCGAAGACCGCATCCAAGATCTCGGAGAAGTGTTCATACAACCCCAAAAGCATAACATGAGGTTGAACATGGAGAAATGTGCCTTTAGAGTACAGGCAGGACAATTCTTAGGGTTTTTTTGTTAACAGACCGTGACATTGAGGCCAATCTAGATAAATGCCAAGTGGTGCTCAGCATACAAAGTCCATAATCCATTAGAAAAGTTCAACAACCGACAATTTGGATAGCAGTGATGACTCTCTTTCTTGCAAAAGCCACTCACAAGTCTCTTCCCCTCTTCAGACTGCTTGAAAAAGGGAAAGATTTTGAGTGTACAATGGTGTGCGAAGTTGTGTTTACAGAGCTTAAGAATACATTGGCTTCACTCCTAATTATAACAAGACTAAAGCACAACAAGACTTTGTATGCCTACCTCCCTGTTAATGAAGAAGCAATTAGTTCTCTGCTAATCAAAGAGACCCTAGAAGAGCATGGCAAGACTTTGTATGCCTACTTTGTACGAACTCCAAAGTCCTCTTGCTTGAGGATAAAGTAGAAAATTGGATTATCGCAATTGCTGCCTACTTAAGTGACAAGATCCAGCCTGAAGATCTTAAAGAAGCACAGAAGCTCATACAGACTGTGACTTAGTACATATTCTATGACAACCAACTATACTGTCATGGGTTCTCGTCCCTTCTCCTCAAGTGCCTTAGTGCTAAGGAAGCTAAATATGCCTTAGTAGAGATCAATGAAGGGAGTTATGGACACCACCTCAAGGGAAAGTCCTTAGCCCGGAAGGCGCTGCATGCTGGGTATTTTTGGCCCCGTAAGGGGGCAGATTCTAAGCAACACGTCTAAAAATATGACAAATGTCAACAATTCTTTGACCTTTACTCTAGCCCCCAAGAGGAGCTCACAACCATCTCGGTTCCTTGGCCTTTTTACCAATAGGGAATAGACATCTTAAGACCATTCCCACAAGCTACTGGACAACTTAAGTACTTGGTGGTAGCCGTGGACTACTTCACCAAGTGGATTGAGTGGCCACGATTGCAACATTCTGCCCAACTTAATGATACTAATTAGTATTACAGAAGCTCAATAAATCTAGTATAAGTTACTTGATAATTTGGGTAATTATTTGAATTGAATTGAACATAAATCTATAATACTGAATATGAGAAATAGCTCAAAATAGCCTAGAAATTTAGCTTAAATAGCCAAGAAGATAGAAATAAATATAGAAAATTTATTTCTAAGATAAGGATGATTGGTATGAGCTAATGTAAATTTTGGAAGATCGAATAAATTAGTTTGACATTTTTAATAACACTGAGAAAATGTTTATAAATTAAATAAAATAGCTAGATAGCTTGAAAAATTATGAAACTGTTTGGAGATGATAAGTGGAATATGAAAAATATTTTGATATAAAAAATAAGTTAAGGCAGGTATGTTTACTTACCTTATAGGTTCAATTTAATTTAAAAGAACTTGTGTAGTTTATCTAATAAATGGTAGTGTATAGAAAATTATGGAAATCAGAATATATGAATTTAGTTAGATATGTGATTTTTGGGAACACTCATGAAAGCTGAAAAAATTTGTTTTTAAAAGATTAAAGTGTTCCTAGGAGACACAAAAGTTCCAGGTGAATTTTATAAAAAAATTCTCTTCCCACCGTTTTAAGCCTATGATTTCTTATCCCTTTCCAATATTCACTCTCTATTCTTTTTCTCTCTCACGTTTCACTCTTGTCTCTTGCTCTCTAGTCCACTCACATTGTTTTCTCTCTCTCATGCATTCGCTCGCGCTATTCTCTCTCTCGCGATTTGTTCTCGCTAATCTGTTCTGATCATCTTCTTTCCTTTTATTTCTTTGGCTCTCACTTACTTTCTCTCTCTACTGTGTGCGCTGAAAGAATAAAACAAAAAGATATATAATAGACAGAACGAAGAAGAGTAGTAGCAAACGAAGATGGAGAAAGAGAGAGGAAAATGAAGATTAAGCAAGATCAAGTTAGATTCAAGAAAGAATGGCTTCACCAAGAGGTGGGAGTTTTCTTACTTTCTCATTTTCTCTTTGAAAACACTAGATTTGAATGATGATTTTGAACTCATGATATTGTTGAGTTAATTAATTCTGGTTTTGAGGTTTGATCTTGATACCTTGAGTAGTTGGGTTTCTCGTTCAGAAACCCAGAAATCTGCAACATAGAAATCATGAGCCGGGACACTAATTTGATATGGTGCCACGACACAAAAGAATTGAGGTGCCACGACACCAATTGTTTTATGTGTCGCGGCACACATGGAAATTTAAGTTGTGGCACATGTGTTAATTATGCTATCTATGAAATAAAATGGGACAAAATGTGAACTTGATTTGTTTTGATTGGAAACTTGATTTTTTATGTAATACAATGCTATTCTAAGATGTATTAGATGAAGATAAGCATAGATAATGTTATATATGAATGATGTTGAGAAGCATAGTGATTTATGCATGTTAATAAATGATGTTGACAAGCATAATATTGGGAAACAATATAAAAAGTAAGGATAAAGGTAGATTGAGGTTGAGTGAGACCCTTTCTACAAGCATATAATGTGTTGTATAAATGAAAAGTTTGATGATTGTGGTTTTGCTTCCCTATTGCGCAAGGAAAAGTAAGATTATGTGAAAAGTAAATGAAGAAATGATTTTTAAACATTATTACATGTTTTGTTTTCAAATTTGTTACTTGCAATTTCTATGTATGAATGGCCCTATGGCTTGAGCAAAAGGGATCCTAGTGCTAGGGCTATGGGTACTAACGGTTAATCCTACTATTGTGGGAGAAGATAACCAATCATACCAGTATGGTATTAAGGGTTAATCCTACCATTGTGAGAGAAGATAACCAAACATACTAGGTAGTGCAAGGAGGTTCAGGAATAATAAGGCGTCCTACTTCTTCCTACCTAAGATATACAGGGAACAAAAGGGCGTCATGAAACAAAAGTTTTCCAGGAAATGTGCAAGTAACAAGTGTTTTCTAGAATAAAATCTTTTAAAAACATTGCATAACATACTTTAGGGCATTCATTAGGCATAATCATATATCATAATGCATTGCATAAAATCACAATTGTATAGACAATTGTCCTATTTTCAGAATTAAAACAATGAGAACTAAGGTGGAGAATTGACATGAAAGTATTCAGAAGGAATGAAGTATGAATAATATTGTGAGCTCATAACTTTGATTTTAAAATGAGACTTGAATATTAATGATTTGATATTTCATAAAATGATTTATGATTTGATGAGTTTTCAAAAACAAGCTTTCTTGATATGATTTTGGTATTGATGGTATTTCAATTATACAAAAATATGAGATTTAATAACATGATTTACGATTGGACGATAAGAAATTAAAGATATAATTTCTGATGTAATTTTGACGAATATGAATGATTTTCATGAGGATAAAATGAACTATCTATTTCGGGAAGAGGAAGGATTTGTTTTGGCTTTTTGCCACCTTCCTAGATTGATATTAAGTATTTTAAAATTGGATTTTTTCCTAAAATAGCTGAAATTACTGTGATGACACATTTTTATATGAACTACTTAGAATTTGATGATTATCACCCCCTACTTCTATGAATTCCACAATGATTCCAGGAGAGATCTACAATAATTAAGTAAGATGGTGAAAGTTGGAGCTTGAGTTGAAGAGCTAGTTTAGTTTGTTTGTTTAATATTTTAGTACTATAAGTGGTATATTATATATAATGTACAATGATGTATAATTTGTTTATAATTCATTTCATATTATATGTATTGTACGCTTCTGAGAAAGGCTCATATTTTGATATTTATTTAAACGATTTATTTGAAAAATTCAGGGATATTCATACGTGACATACTTAATTCTAATTACTAATGCGTAATTCCGGATACGTTATTAGTATTAGGATTAGGATGTTACAATGATCACCATAGCCCAAATACAGAAGTTCATATATAAGAATATTATCAATTGTTTAGGGATCCTAGAGTCCATTGTCACGGACAACGGTATCCAATTCACTGATAAGAATTTTGAAAGCCTACTCTCTAGGCTCCGTATTAAACACCATTTCTCTATGATAGAGCACCCTTAGACGAATGGATAGGCAAAAGCTACAAATCGAGTCATCATCTGAGGGCTTAAAAAAATAACTTGACGATGCCAAAGGGAAATGGGTTGAGCAGCTTGACCATGTACTCTAGGCATATCAGACCACGCCTCATTCAACCAAGGGAGAGACCCCTTTCAAGTTGATATATGGTTGTAAGGCAATGATCCCGATAGAAATTAAAGGGCCTAGTTGGCAGACGCAACACTTCTTAGAAAGTTCCATCTAAGACCTTTTTCATTTAGACTTGTTGGAAGTGTAACGTCTTAATATTTAAACTAATGACATATCCAGAATTATGCATTAGCAAACATATTAGAGTACGTCACTTAGATCAATATCAAATTTTTCTGACAAAGAAAGATATATTTAATATATAAAGTATGTGCCTGAAGTGGAAGTACATAATACATATCATTAGAAACGAGTCACATATAAATAGTACATCAAGTACATCGTAGGCCACTAAGGCATAAAAATGGTATACAACCATGTACAAAAGTCAAAACAAAAGCAGAACCAAAGATCTACAAGATCATATCCTCCTTCGCCTCTGTAATTTGTACGAGGATATCCTGGAATCATTATGGAAAATAAACAATTGGGGTAAGAATCTTATAGTTCTCAATAATCATTTAAAAAAATGTGTCATCATAATTATTCCAGCTGTTTCGGAAAAAAATCATTTCAAATCATTAACATATAATCAGTAGAAAGGTGGCCAATGTCAAATCAAGTCATTTCTCTTCCCAAAATAGAGGTTCATTTTATCAGTCTAACAAAATCATTTGTATAATCAAAGAAGTCATCAAATCTCATCATAACCTCAATATCATATCAAGAAATCAATTCATGATAGACTTGTATAATAAGCTATCTCATAATGCTCATCCTTCGTCAATCATCATTTATCAATCATCAATAATCATCAATCTTTTTTTATCAAAGTGGTATGGAGGAAATGTCCATCCTCACAATACCGTTCACTTGGTAGTAGTCTTCCTTCAAGTTAGTGCACATCAACCTATTTATAACGGTTTTTCTTATTACACATAACTACTCTGAGTAACCCACTCAATCCACAACAAATGAGGGAATTATCCATCCTTATTATAGAGTTGTGAGTAGAAAGGGAATTATTTGTCCTCAACTACTTTGATAGGAAGGATATCATCCTTTCTCACACTATCTCTAATTCAAGAATGCCTCAAGTAGAGAGACAATTATCCATCCTCAACTACATTTCATCAAGGGAGAACTCGGGTAAAGAGGGAGCGAATTATCCGTCCTCAACCTCAATTACTCAAGTGGTAAGAGAATATCCATCCTCAACCACCATTTCCAAGTCTCACCCTAGGGCCAAGGATATCCTAGATAATGAGTTATGTAACACCCTAAAACAATTATCTCAATATAACCGGTATATTTAAAGATAAATAATATCAAGCATGCTACTTTATAAAGACACATAAAACATAAATCCATAATAATTACACAAGCTATTATAGAGAGCCAAGAGGGAAGAAAAGATTACATATATAGGTATACATCATTGGCCACAAAGGGGCTCATTGTCATACAAAAACTATACCCAAACAAAGCAATATGACCAATTACATGCATTGGTCCAAAAGAAAACAAAATGACTACTCTAAGCCATTTTCTTTTTCTTTTTTCCCTTTTGAGAGCCTTGACCTAGAATTACATGGAAGATATAGCGGGGTGAGAATTCATAAAATTCTCAGTATAAGTATTCCAAAACTAGTATTTATCATTCATAATAAATAAACATGCCATAAACATTAGATTATGTTCACAATAGATAAATGAGTTTCTACTCATTACCGTCAGAAATGTTTACATATTCATCATGTAAAGTTCATAAAGTATGCCATAGCATTACCACAATTTAATATCAACAAGAGAGAAACAACTGCTCATACAACTGTCAAATGATGCAATGCATTATGTGTCACATGGTCATGCTTGGGGAATGTCCTAAAAATAAGCTTGTGCAATGTAAATGCATATTTTTGTTTTAGAAAAACCATGATACTTGCTCATTCCCAGGAATTGCATTCCTTTGTATATACTAAGTAGTATAGGCATACGACCCTAACACTACCTGGTGATGTGTGGACTCGTTCCCCTCACAATGGTAAGAGCACTAATACCAACCCCATACACCGATAACCCTGACCATCATAGCCTTGTCCGCTACAAGAATTTAGGATCCCCTATCCCTTCAAGGTCATTTCCTATAATTCTTTGGTCAAATGGTTGTGTACACCATATGAGGTTATAATACATAGGAAGGAGCAAATAGAAAGTTTGAAAACAAGACATGCAATGTTATTAAAAAAAACATACACTCATCAAAGGGTTCACCCTAACCAAGTGAAAGAGTAAACTAGCAAGCACTCCACCTTGCTCACCCTTATCACACAAGGGGCAATATCATGTTCCTAGAACTCCCTATTACCTAACCTTGGTAATTAAGATGATACTTGTCTCACACATGTATTCTAGTTTAACTTCACTCTTGAAAGAACACTTCATGCACCTAGACAATCACATATGGCTCAACCTTAGCAAAAAAAAAAAGCTAAACATGGCTTACATACCATTTAGCTCAAACTCAACCATTAGGGAAGCAACTAGGATTTTCTCATCATGAGTAATCATATTCCCTAATCAATCTCATATCATGGCATAAAACATTACCATTCCATCAACCGAGCATGAGTATATCCCATTATATCACTCTATGCCAAAACATCATGCATTTCCTAGCAAAATACACAAGGAAAAACAAGTTTGGGCCATTTTTAAGAGAATACTGCAGCACAAACTCAAGAGTGCCATGGTATAATGGGTTGTGTCGCGACTCCAAATCTTTTGTGCCGCAACTCCCTACTATCGAGTGACCTTCCCTGCAATGCAGAGAGTTAGGGGTCACTGCTCACCCAAATTTTGTGTTGCGACTCTCCCTCAGAAATCTGAAATTTCAAGATTTCTTAAGAACACAACCCCCATTTCACCCATTTCTTCCATTCACAAGGTTTTCTAATCATTCAAACACCTAAACCATCAATAATCAACTCAATAACATCATCCTTTTAATAACCAATCATTCAAACAACATTAAACCAAGCAAAACAAATATGGGTTTCAAACCCATTTTCAATCTCATAGTTCAAGATGCATCAAAACAAAGGTAGAGGCTTGATCTTCTCAACAAAACCCAAAGTATTATCATATTCATCATCTCAAACCTCAACCAAACATCATGGGCTTATCATTTTTAATGGAAGGAAAAGATGAATTAAATGAGAAAAACCCTACCTAGCTTATGGTGGATTTGTTCTTTCCTTTCTTGGCTTGTCTTCCTTATTCCTCTTGCTTCTTCCTCCCCCTTTGATCTTCCTTGTTCTTGCTTCCTTCCCTCCCTTCTACTTCCAACTGTGGAGATGAGAAAAAAAAAGAAGAAAATGAGTGAAAGATGAAAGTGACTGGATGAATGGATGAGGGGGATGTGCAATACCCCAAAAATAGCTATTTTACAGTAATGACAGAATTGTACTATTTTGTGATTTCTGTATGCTGTAAAATTATTTTGACTATTTCGTGACTGTATTTGAATGTTTTGTGTGATTTGCTCTGGGTCAGGAAAATAATAATTTTCTGGTCGGGGAAAATCTTTACGCATTTATTCGGAGCCGGGGGATCTTACAAAACCCAATTTCGAGAGATACGTGTCAATTTTTTAATTTTTAGATTTTAACTGTGAAATAAAAATATTTTTATTTTAATATTATTTTATTATCTGTTGGACAATACCTACTGATAAATGAGCAGTAGCTTCTGCCCCGTGGACAAAAGACCTAGAAAAGTCTTTATGACTTACAGTTAAGTGAACCAATAGGAATTGGTACTAGCTTGAATTATTTCTAAGCCAATAGGAATTAGTCAACGATATTGGCTTGAATTTCCTAAGCTAATAGAATGTGGTCAATATTAGTGGTTGGACTAGTTAGCTTAGTAACTAGAAAACCTAACTAAGTTAGTCTATATTCTATGTAGTAACTAAATGGAATGAAACTTGGTTAGCTTTTCCTTGGAGCCATGGTTAGGAAGCTTCACCATTCTTCTAGACATTGATGATTCACACCTAAGAAACTAAATGGTTAAGAATTGAACTAAGTAATCTAACAAGATTTACCTAAGCCTAACTAGGGAACTAAATGAACCAAAACTTGGTTTGCTCCTCCATTGAGCAATTCGGTCAAGGCACCTACAAGAAGGTTCAAGAATTAATTTTCAAGCTTATCACTTGTAGAAGATAACCTTGCCTCCAAAAATATCAAGGTAGCAAAATATCAAGCAAATATCTCACCTTCTCTCTACACACTCACATGGTTAACACTTAGAGAATTAGGAAATAATTCATTTCATTTTCATTATTTCTATCACAAAAACCTATTCTCTCCATTCTCTCTCTTCCAAGAACACAAGAAACTCCATTCCTCCTTGTGAAGCTCATGGCCACCACACCATAGACCAACCTCCACTTTTCTATAATTTATCCAACATCACTCCTAAAACCTAAACACCATTTTGAACACTTTTCATGTTGTAAGTTTCTTCAAAATCATCCATCTAGTGCTTGGAAAACAAGCTTGAAGTCTCTTCTATATAAGGTAAAAATCTTTGTTTCTTGTTTCCAAATTGATTCTAGAGTTCCTAAGCCATGATTGATCCATGGTTTTCCTTTTTCAAAGCTTAGTTTATGATTTTGTAATTTGTTTAAGTGTGTTAGGATTCTTTTAAAGGCTACATGAAATCCCTAGGAGGAAATCCAAGAATAGTTTGTCTTCCTTAAGGTAAGAGGGAGATTTATCTCACCAACCAAGTATGGTGGTGAGAGATGAATTTGTATTTGATGGATGGTGAATCCATGCGAGGATTCATATCCATGGATGTGTAAATCATTTATGTGTGTTTATGTGCTTTAAATTTATTTATTTATGGTTTTATGCCTTATATGATTTTTATTGCTTTTATGATATGCTTGTGATATAGTATGATGATTATATGCCATGATTGATGTTGGAAAAGAAATCAATTTTGGTTCCAAAGACCGTGAGGCTTACGACCTCAACACCTCAAAATAGGTGTTTCCAAGTTAATATTTTCTTGAATGATAAAATTGGATGTTTAGAAGAGAAAGGAAAAGAAAAGATATTTTGGTTCCAATGACTATGTACCTCACGGCCATGAAGGCTAAAAATGGATTTGTTGTGTAAAAATATGATTGATAAATGGTAACTTAGTTAATTAGATGCAAGAAAATTAATACAAGGATTTAAGAAATAAAAATGGAAACAAAACAATTTATTATTTGTAGAAAGGAGATTTCGTTTTATGAAAAGAAAAGTGAGGTTGAAAGTGTTTGAACCTCAAATTATTTATACAGTCAAATCTTTTAGAATTAATATAGTTATGATAAGAAATATATTGGTGACTTAAAATTTAATAACGTATAGCTCACTCTTTAGGTTTTGGAGTTCGTTAGGAAATTTTAAGCGGGAAACATTGATTAAATCAATGAAAAGGTGATTTTGTGGAAGATATTGTGGAAAGGATTTCCTAAGTAAGAAAATGTGAAAAAATGAAGTTAGAAGTTATATTAATTTTTGGAAAGGCCAAAATGATGTTTAAAATGTTGAGAAATATTTTACGCGGTTAAAAATGATGAAAAATGTTTTACACGGCTTGAAAATGTAATTTTTAAGCTACACGATTAAGAAAACGCTGAAAAATCAATACGAGATTTGAAAACGCGATAAAAAGGTTGTGCAATTGTGAAAACGCAGTAAAATAATTATGCAATTGAAAATACAGTAGAATTACTATTGGGCCAAAGTGTGGACCCATATATGTGAGATATGACTGTAGCCTGTGATTGGCTTGTATGCATTGAACATGCATTTGAAAAAGTCCGATGGACTATGTTAAGGCCGATGACCTAGGAGAGAATTACACCTTTGTGTGGTGTGATATGCGTAGTGTAGGTCACTTGTTGACCTTAGGAGGCATCGGGGTATGGGTTTTTCACCATGGGCAGTTGGTAGCTCTTCTGTACCGTGGATTGGATTGATACAACACACCGACGATCTGGACCGAGACACTATTCTTAATCAAGATTTCGCGTAGACTATCGTGTATAATGCTAGATGTGCAAAACTAATGAAAGTTGTGGCACGTGGTCTGAGGTAATTGTGGTACTGATAGATCTTCTAGATCAGTCTCTCTGACTTGAGTTAGCTCTATGGAGTAGAAAATTGAGTCTATGTGCATATGCTTAGTTTGTACATCTATACCTGTGTGACATTTTATTTGTCAAATATTGGATAATGTTTTGAGGCTATGATTATAAACATTGTTTGTTATATCTATATTATTGTTCATTATATCTGTGTGACATTATTGTCATTTATATTTCTTTACTGCCATGTTGGTACTGGTGTTAGTAATCTCACCTCTTTGTATGCTGTTCTTGTATTGTAATTGTAATTGGTAAAGACGGTGAGCAAGGGTTTGAGCAAGAAGGTGAGAAGCCGATTCTTGCTGAGGAAGCTGAATTCTGAGTCAATGGCGACGCCAAGTTTTCTTGGGTATATGAGGCTACAATTCTGAGGAGGTTCGGAGGCTTGGCGTGTTCATTTAGATAGAGGGTGTGTTGTCTACATGGAAAAACTGACTGTTTCCCTAAGTAGGGTGTATCATGGGAACCCTTATTTCAGTGTTAATATTTACGTACATTTAGAGTTTATGTTATCCATTAGGCAGTATTGGGGTGCTTACTACCATACTCCTAGTGAGATTAGCATTGTGTCATCTGCTCAGACACCTGTCCGTAGGACTATGCGTCATGCAAGATTCTTATCTTCTGAGGAGTCTGAGGAGGATCCGTCTAAGGGTTCTGCTCCATAGACGTGTACTTAGGCCAATGTGATAGTATAATAGTGTTTATTAGCTTTTAAGAACTCTGTCTATATATATTTAAGTATGTTAGTACTGAGGTTATGTATATGATGTATATTATTTGTGATACTGTTTAGTATTTTTATATTCTACTAAGTTTATCTTATCAATATCAAGAAATTTTACAACTCCTATTTATATTATACAATATTATTTTATAACTTGGGGTAATTTGGAAATGAATAACATTAAAATGTGATACCCTATGGCGGGTGTTACATGGGTAACATGAATAAGTGGTGAAGAGTGAGGGAAAGATAGTCAAATATCATGCATTAAGAGGGAAAAGCAGCAACTTGCTACAGGAAAAACGTGGGGTTATTTCCCAAAAAGAGAAAATTCAATTGATAAGTTTTTATCTGTTAAGAACACTTAGATTTATCCAAAATAAGTTTTCTAACTTCCAACAAGTTTCAAATAAATCCTAAAATTCATCAAAAATCTTGTTTCATCATTTCCATATTATTCCATATCTGCTGGTAGTCAATCCGGTATTAAAATATACACTCAGTATGCTTAAAAATACTAAACTAACTCCGATTAACCTCAAATTTTAACTACAACTCTTAACAATCATTTGTGACTAGGAAATAAATTCTCCATATTTACTTCCTTTAGCTAATCAATTCTAGATATTATCTGAGTCATTTTAAGCTACTTTTAACCTTATGTGTTGCAACAAAGTGCCTAAATTAATTCAGATTGTCACAAAAATAAACAAGTATGTTAAGCGAATATCAAGCTACCTCTGTAACTATATATACTAGTCTAACATGTTATTAAGGATGTTACAGGTTACTTATGTAAATCAAATATCATCTTGAGTTATTCATCTCAACCATCAATTCATCAAACATACAATGATATGCATATGAATATTTTTCTTATCATCGATAATCAAATCTATTATTCAATCTCATTTGATGCAATAACATCATAAAATCATTTCTCAAATTGTTTGGATGCATAATCATATTGCATTTAATTGAATCATAATCTTTCAATCTAAGGTTTAGGATTTGTATTCAGGTTACATGGGATAAAGAACTTTGTTTCCATCATGTTTAGATTAAAAATCTCAAAACAAAGGCCTGATAATCGATTACTAGGCCTTGGTAATTGATTACTATTTTGGCAGAACCCTGGTAAATGATTACCAAGGTGTGGTAATTGATTAACACTCATCCAGAAGCTTGGTAATCAATTACCAGCTACCCAGAAACTCATTTCGCAGCTCTAGCAACTTGATAATCGATTACTAGCTCGTGGTAATCGATTACCACTTGAAAATTTACAGAAAACAGAGTTTTCAAACCATTCTAATCCAAACCAAACCAATCAATATCAACAACAACATCAAACCATCACAAATATGCATCCAAATCACTCATAAAACAACAAATCTCAATATGGGTATGAAACCCATTTTTTCAATTCTTAAAACTCATCATGAATCAAACCAAGGAATCAAGTTCTCAAATCATAATCAACGCACAATCATCTTTACTATTTCAAAATCATCATTCAAACCACAAGTTTCCAAAACTTTGGAAAACAAAGGAAGTATAGAAAAGGTGAAGAAAACCCCTAACTCAACTTGCCACTTTCTTCTTTCCTTTTCCCTTTCTCTTTTCTTGGCTGCTTCCTCCTTCTTCTTCCCTTGTTCCCTTTTTATTTTTCTTGTTCCCTTTTCCCCAATTTGCTGAGCGTGAAAACAAGAGATAAAGAGAATAGAGAGTGAGTGAGAGTGAAACATGAGAAATGGAAGGAGTGAAGGAGAAGCAACCAAAAATATTAACATATTAGGTAGCTTTCATCAGAATGGAATAGTAGAGGACGTGGGGATTGTCTCCAAGAAAAAGAAATCCAATTGATAACCTTTTATCTACTAGGAACACTTTAATATTTCAGAAATGATTTTTCTAACCTTCATAGGCATCATAGTAAATTCTAGGATTTCATTCTAATTGTTCATAGCTTATAAATAAATCTTCCCTATTTATTTTTACTTTCTCAGCTCATTCAAACAAAATCCAAGTTTATAGGATCTTTTTCTCATATTCAGTATTATAGATTCATGCACAAACCAATCCAAATAATTACCATAATTAAAGGGACCTTTATCAGTGTTATTGAGCTTCTGTAACCCTGATTAAGTCTGTTGGGTTTGAGAGAATGTTACAGGAAGAGCAGCACCACATTGTCCATATCTGAGATGCCGTTGTAAAACAAAGAACAACAGTCAGGTACAACACTAAAGTGATTCCACGAAGGTTTGTGGCTAGTGACCTCATGCCACGTAGAGCGGATATTGGAGGTACAAACGTTGCCCAAGGGAAATTGGCCCTAAATTAGGAAAGGCCATATTAGATCACCAATAAGACGGGAATCAACGCTTACACTCTCGAGACCCTCACTGGAAAGCAAATTTAAAACTACTGGAACACGACTAAGCTTATGGAATATTACAGTTAGAATTGTGTTAGTCCTTCTAGATTTCGGTCTTATGAAGTTTGTAAATGTAAGCCGAACCGCGTCTTTATTAAATAAAAAGTTTAGTTATTTACTTGTTATTAGGTTTACAAATTTTGCATAGATGATCCCTTTGCTTTATCATTAACATCCATACATGAGCATGTAGATATGGATGATGTGATAGAATGTATTAAACTACTTGACGCGTCTGCTACGTTTTACAGGAAACCAAGTTTTGAATAGTTGAACATACCTTCTAATAAGCTCAGTCTCCAGCCTTTAGTCATAGTCCCACCCAAGTTGGAGCTCAAGCCACTGCCTGATCATTTGAGGTATTCATACCTAGGGGAGGTGTCCACATTGCCAGTTATCATTTCCTCGTCCTTGTTTGAAGAGCAAGAATCTAAGTTGCTCAGAGTGCTCAAGGAATACAAACAGGCCTTGGTATGGTCCATTGCGGATATCAAAGGTATTAGCCCCACCATCTGCATGCACAAAATATTGTTAGAAGCTTACCATAAGCCAACCATTGAACATCAGAGGCACCTCAATCCCATCATGAAGGAGGTTATCAAAAAAGAGATTATCAAGTGGCTGGATACGAGTATCATATACCCTATTTCTGACAGCAAATGGGTGAGCCCAGTTCAGTGTGTGCCCAAGAAAGGTGGAATGACAGTTGTAGCCAATGAGAATAATGATTTCATTCCCACTAGGACTGTCACGGGATCGCGCATATGCGTGGATTACAAGAAGCTTAACGCTGCAACCTGAAAGGATCATTTCCCATAACTATTTGTTGATTAGATGCTGGATAGGTTAGCAAGTCGTGAGTTTTACTATTTTTTGGATGGGTACTCGGGATACAATCAGATTGTAATTGCCTCGGATGATCAAGAGAAAACAACATTCACCTGCCCATATGATATTTATGCTTTCAGAAGAATGCCATTTGGGTTATGCAATACCCTAACTACTTTTCAAAGATGTATGATGGCCATCTTCACCGATATGGTGGAGAACTATTTAGAGATCTTTATCGATGACTTCTCTATTTATGGTGATTCATTTGATAGGTGTCTTCGGAACTTGGCCCTAGTGTTGAAAAGGTGCGAGGAAACCAATTTGGTGCTTAATTGGAAGAAATGCCATTTTATAGTCTAAGAGGGAATAGTACTTGGCCATAGAGTGTCACCTAAAGGAATGGAGGTGGACCGAGCTAAGATTGAAGTGATTGAGAAACTTCCACCACCAATTTCAGTAAAGGGAGTTCGGAGTTTCCTTGGGCATGCTGGATTCTACCGGTGGATCATCAAAGACTTTTCCAAGCTTGTTAAACCACTGTGTAACTTGCTGGAGAAGGATGTGGTCTTCAAGTTTGATGAAGCCTGTATGGAAGCCTTTGTGGAATTGAAGAAGAGGCTTGTCTCAGCGCCCATTATCACTACTCTGGATTGGACCCTATTTTTTGAGCTCATATGTGATGCTAGTGACTATGCAATTGGAGCAGTGTTGGGCCAAAGGAAGAATAAAATTTTTCATTCCATCTATTATGTAAGCCGAACACTTAATGATGCTCAGTTGAACTACATCACCACTGAGAAGGAGCTCATTGCAGTAGTCTTTGCTTTCGAAAAATTCAGGGCATATTTGGTTGGCACCAAAGTCATTTTCTTCACAGATCACTCTGTCATCAAGTATCTAGTAAGCAAAAAGGATGCCAAGCCAAGGTTGATTCGCTGAGTTTTATTATTACAAGAGTTTGATCTTGAGATCAGAGACTGAAAGGGTGCTGAAAATTAGGTGGTTGATCATCTTTCCAGGTTCGAGAATGAGAAGTATCAGGAAGACCCAGCCTTGATTTATGAGACATTTCCTGATGAATAATTATTTGTTGTGTTTGGTAGCTTAGATCCCTAGTATACTGACTTTGCTAACTACATCGTGAGTGGATTGCTGCCATCTAAATTGTCTTATCATTAGAAAAAGAAATTCCTTCATGATGTCAGATATTTTGTTTGGGATGAGCCATTTCTCTTTAAATAGTGTGCTGATCAAGTGCTTAGAAGATGCATTCCTATGGAGGAGACTAGTACAATACTTAAGCAATGTCATACTTCACCATATGGAGGTCACTATGGGCGTGAACGGACAACGGCTAAGGTGTTGCAATCATGCTTCTATTAGCCTTCTCTGTTTCGAGATTCTCACTCCTTTGCAGCTAATTGTGATCGATGTCAACGGACTGGCAACATTTCAAAGAGGAATGAGATGCCCTTAAACTCCATTTAAGAAGTGGAACTCTTTGATATGTGGGGCATAGACTTTATGTGGCCCTTTGTATCATCTTTTGGCAACTGTTACATTCTTGTAGCAGTGGATTATGTGTCGAAGTGGGTGGAAGCCTGTGCTTTACCCACTAGTGATTCCAAGGTGGTCCTTGTTTTTCTGAAAAAGTATATTTTCACAAGGTTTGGCACCCCTCGTGCTATTATTAGTGATGGGGGATCTCATTTCTGCAACAAGTACTTTGTTGTGTTACTTGCTAAATATGGGGTGATACATAGGGTAGCCACAGCGTACCATTCGCAATCAAGTGGCCAAGTAGAGTTTTCTAATAGAGAGTTGAAGCGGATTCTGGAGAAAATTATGAGCCCTTCTAGGAAGGATTGGTCGAAGAAGCTGGATGATGCTCTTTGGGCATATCGTACTGCTTACAAAACCCCTCTTGGAATGTCCCCATATCAACTAGTTTTTGGCAAGGCTTGTCCCCTCCCTGTTGAGCTTGAACACCATGCTTACTGGGCCATCAAGAGATTGAATTGGGATTCTGAAGCTAGTAGGGAGAAACGATTGTTGCAACTCAATGCACTTGAGGAATTCTGTCTACAAGCATATGAAAATGCTAAGATATACAAGGACAAGGTGAAGAAGTGGCATGACAATCGTATTATCCCAAGAAACTTTGAACCAGGCCAGAAGGTTCTCCTGTTCAACTCAAGGCTGAAACTATTTCCTGGTAAACTCAAATCTAGGTGGTCAGGTTTATTTTTGGTTATGGAAGTGTTTCCTCATAGTGTTGTAACCCTAGAAGACCTGGTTTCAAAGTCAACTTTCAAGGTCAATTGTAACACCCCAAACTTTAAGATAAATGACAGTTATGTCCTTTTTGTACTGTTTGTTATTTTTCTGTATGAAATACTGTTTTATTTTACTGTCTATGATATTATTTGAACTTTTTGTATGATTTGCTCCGGGGCAGGAAAATAATAATTTTCGGACTGAGAAAATCTTATTTTAATTATTCGGAGCTGGGGGATCTTACTAAACCCAATTCTGAATGATACGGTTAGTAATCTTTTAATTTTTAGGATTTAACTGTGCAATAAAATAATTTTATGTTATTATAATATTATTTTATTAGTCAGTACAAATAAGCGGTAATGGACCCGAAAATGTTTTGCGGGACCCATGTTTAGCAAAACAGTTAACGTTTTGGAGTAGTAGCTTAATGACTAAGCTTAATGACTAGGCTTAATGACTAGGCTTAATTTGTGACAAGGCTTAATGACTAGGCTTGGATTAGCCAATGAGAGCTAAGCTTGGTGATCAAGTTTTAATCCTCACCATTCATCAATTCTAAGGCTTGGATGGAGCCAACCAAGGGGACACCTCCCTTGCATTGAACTCCACGGCCAAGCTTCACTTTGGAGAGCAAAAATCATTTCATTCTCTAACATTTTCTCTCTTCTCTCTCTTCCAAAAATACCAAACACCATTGATGCTTCTTTGAAGGTCCATTCGGCCAAGAACCCTACACCAACATCCATCCACCCAAAATTTCTTCTAACCTACTTTTCTAAACCTAAACACAATTCTAAGAATATCTCTAGTTGAGAGTTCTTGCAAAATCCATCATCTTGAGCTTGAAAAACTACTTGGGAGATTCTACCTTGAAGGTGAAAACCCTAGCTTTTCATTTCTAAATTCTATTTCAAGGTTCTAAGCCATGATTGATCCATGGTTTAAGCTTTCTTTCATGTTAGTAACTTGTAGAAATTGTTTAAGCTTGATAGGTGTCTTTGAAGGGTGAAAACTGAAACCATAGAAAGGAGTGAAAGAGTGTTTGTCTTCACTTAAGGTAAGAGGAAGACTTGAATCTTATCATCCTTGGGTGGTGGTAAGAAAATGGAATTGTTTGTGATTGTAGAATCCATAAGGATTCATTTGTGTGTTTATTTTAATAGCCTTCCTATTTGTGATTTGTATTAATATGCATGTCTACAAGCTTTAAAAATATTGTATGTGTTAGAAATGCATGGATAATTGGTAGGATGTGAATAACATGCTAAGGTTTGCATGAGTGTTCCAAAGAACAGAAAACCAAGGCTCACGGCCTCAATACAAAAAGGGAACCAAAATGTTCTCAACAATTTTCTAAAAGAGTGATTTAATTGCCTTAGGAAAATTGACAAGATGCAAAGTGATTTAGAGTAAGAAAAATGAATTTATGGATCAAATGATGAAAATTGTGTATTTCGGCCAACATGCCAAATGTGAATGTTTTTATTTCTAAAATTGTTTTTCAACAAAGGTTAGGTAATAATGCTAAAAGAAATTTTATTACAATGAATTTCGAGGAATAAAAATGATTAGATTAAATTTAAGGAACTAAATCTAAGAGTTTTACCATTTGTTTTAATAGCCTTCCTATTTGTGATTTGTATTAATATGCATGTCTACAAGCTTTAAAAATATTGTATGTGTTAGAAATGCATGGATAATTGGTAGGATGTGAATAACATGCTAAGGTTTGCATGAGTGTTCCAAAGAACACAAAACCAAGGCTCACGGCCTCAATACAAAAAGGGAACCAAAATGTTCTCAACAATTTTCTAAAAGAGTGATTTAATTGCCTTAAGAAAATTGACAAGATACAAAGTGATTTAGAGTAAGAAAAATGAATTTATGGATCAAATGATGAAAATTGTGTATTTCGGCCAACATGCCAAATGTGAATGTTTTTATTTCTAAAATTGTTTTTCAACAAAGGTTAGGTAATAATGCTAAAAGAAATTTTATTACAATGAATTTCGAGGAATAAAAATGATTAGATTAAATTTAAGGAACTAAATCTAAGAGTTTTACCATTTGTTTTAATAGCCTTCCTATTTGTGATTTGTATTAATATGCATGTCTACAAGCTTTAAAAATATTGTATGTGTTAGAAATGCATGGATAATTGGTAGGATGTGAATAACATGCTAAGGTTTGCATGAGTATTCCAAAGAACACAAAACCAAGGCTCATGGCCTCAATACAAAAAGGGAACCAAAATGTTCTCAACAATTTTCTAAAAGAGTGATTTAATTGCCTTAGGAAAATTGACAAGATACAAAGTGATTTAGAGTAAGAAAAATGAATTTATGGATCAAATGATGAAAATTGTGTATTTCGGCCAACATGCCAAATGTGAATGTTTTTATTTCTAAAATTGTTTTTCAACAAAGGTTAGGTAATAATGCTAAAAGAAATTTTATTACAATGAATTTCGAGGAAAAAAATGATTAGATTAAATTTAAGGAACTAAATCTAAGAGTTTTACCATTTAAATGAAAATACAGTAGCTTTTGTAAAATTTCTAACGTAGAGCTCATTTTATGTTTTGAAGCACGTTAGTAGTTTTCAAAAGTATAATTAAATGGTTATAATATAAATAAAAGGAATTTGTATAGAAAACTTAGAAAATCATTATCGTACATTTTCTAAGCAAAATACTGTCAATTTTTGCTAAAAACAAACAAATAAGATAGAAAAGATATCCAATATATAATTTATACAGTATGAAAAATATTCTACGTAGTTCAAACGTATTAAATATTATTTTTGTTTATTTAAATAGTAATTTTTAAGGAAATCGACAAGAAAATAATTTAAAAATCTTACGCGATTGAGAAAACGATTGAAAAACAGTACGCGATTTTAAAAATAGTAAAATATAGTTACACGATTTAAAAACGTTTGTAAAAACGATGAAATTTTGAAAATGCGATAAAATTTCTATGCGATTGACGAAAACAGCAAGTTTTTACTATCGGGCCAAAGTGGTGGACCCGGACAGATTGTGGAACAGTACTGTCAGGTGGGACATACTGTATATATATGAGATTTGCCATTGAGGGCATTTTCATAATTTTTGCCATTGAGGGCATATTTGAGATTTTTGCCATTGAGGGCATTTCCGTAAAAATGGATACTAATACCATTGAGGATATTTTGGTAATTTTTATCATGCATTGAGTTGTGCCAATTTGGTTGATAATTGGTGGATTGATTGACGAGGTGAATTACATCGTGTTGTCGGTGTGATAAGCGTAGTGTGGTTCAACTTGAATGAACTTGGAGATATTAGTGTGCGGATTATTCCATTTGTGGACAGTTGGTCGCTCCTCTGGGCCGTGGTAACTGACAACACACTAATGGACTCGACACGCACTATACTTAATCAAGATCTTGTGAAATCTATTTAGTACAAGCCTATAGTGACACGACGTTTTGACAGTGTGCTATACCACGATGTTATGACAGTGGCTATAGACGCAACGTGAGACAGCGGAATAGTTTGGGCAGTCGATGGTACTAATAGATTTTGTGGGTCATTCTCTCTAATGTCTGTGTTTTTAGCTCCATGGAGTAGGGTTGAGTCACATTTCATATACATATGTGTTATACATTTAATGTTTATCTATTTGTACCATTTTATCTATCTGTACCATTATATGTTGTTGTATTGAACTTCTGTATTACATGATATTATTATTTATGCTATTATAGGATGCTATATTGTATGAACTGTTATATTTGTTGTATTGTCGTTTTCTTATTTACCATGTTTGTGGTAATATAGATTGTCTTACCTCTTTCTTGTATGTGTTATCTGTATATTTTAAATTATGTGATAAAGAGTTTGAGGAAGAGGAACAACCTCGAGTGTGAGTATCCGTAGGAGGAGGAAGAGCAAAGAAGCCGAAGATCGCCTACGACCAAGAACCATCCGATCATCCATATCTATTGGACTGATTGTGTAAGTATGACACTACCAGGGATTCTTTGGATTCGTGCAACTTGAGTTTCACACTGAGGCTCAAGCCTGGCGTCCGCGAGAGGATAGAGACTCGGTGACGTACGTAGGGCGTCTGACTGTGACCATACGTACGGAGTTTGATGGAGTGCCGATCTTTTCTACTTTGTTGTATTTACATGTGGAGTTGCCGCTATCTCTTAGGCGTCATTGGGGTGGTATGTTTGATGTGCCTAGCGAGATCAGTAGCGTATCGACTGCACGGACTCGTGTCCGTAGAGAGTCGAGGCATCCTGGATATCTATCACCTGAAGTTTCATCTGAGAGTGATCCTTCATAAGGTTAGATATTTATGATGTGTACTTGGGCGTATCTGCGTTTGTATATATTGACCTTTTACTGCTTTGTTTATTGTTTTAGTTGTTAAATATTTATAGTTGTACATTATTTGTATAACCTATGATGGAACCATATGTATATTATGTGTGATGATAGTGTGCTTATTTTATGTTCCGTGTTATTTTATCTCGTAATATTCTGTTTGACCGAAAAAATTTTATAACCCGTATTAGTATATAATAAATGTTTTACAACTTGGGTAGATTTTATTTATCTTTATTTTATTTTCTTTATAAATGTGACATCCCCATAAGGGTGTTACATCAATGGTCAGTGGCTCAAGCTCTACTTAGGTGGTGGGGTGGAGAGGCACAAAACCTCACTCACCCTTGCTCTTCTATCTTAAAAGTCAGCAAAGTCCAGCCAGGACTATAAATAAGGCGCTTGTTGGGAGGCAACCTAATTTCTTAACCCTGTCTCTTAACTTAGGATACTTTTATGCATGATTTTGCACTTGTCTTCATGATTTGATTTTGTTTTTGTTAGTTTTGATAGTTTTTGCTTTTCAATTTGATGCCTTGGTAATTGTTCATAGTGCCTATACTATTTTCATAGTTGTTTGAGAGTAAGAATGGTGTGTTGGATGCATGAAAATTTGGGTATTCTGGTTGTTTTGTTCAAATTTAAGGTCCAGAGGCGTGGCTTTTACACGTCTAGGCATGGAGGTCTCAACTGTAATAGGGGAAAATTTTCAGAGAGTCCCACGCGTCTATGTATTTTCAGTGATCTTTCCCTGACAGCATCACGCCTAGGCGTGATTTATCCATACCTAGGCATGGTGTTGCTGTGCATAAAAAAAATTAATAATAAAAAAAATAAAAAAAATCTTTCTGCGCCTAGGCCTGAAATAACCACGCCTAGGCGTGATGGGTCTGTTGCTGCACAAAATGCAACAACCATTTCTTTTCTTTCTAATCTCCTTTCCTAATCCCTAAATCCCTAAAATCCATTCCCCCCTTCGTACATAGAGCAACCCTTGCCCCTATCTTTTCTCCTCCACCAGTCTTCCCCTTATCCTCACCCAAGCACCACTGTAGCCCACCTTCCTCTCAACCACCATACATTCTTCTTCTCCCTCTCCCAACTCACTCCATTGACCACCAGTCTTCCCCTCATCATTGTGGTCCACCCTCTTCCCACCCAAATACCCCATTCTCTAGCTACACGTCCAACACCATTCCAACCACTACATTCCACCTACCCGTGCCCTTTTCCCCTGTTTCCTTTTGGTTTTTGTTTTGTGTTTTGTCTTCTCTGCTACGTGACTATTGGGTGCTGTGTGCAAGTAGTGCTTCATTCACGGTTAGTAAACTCTTCTCTTCATTTTTCTATATTTACAAGTTTGCTTGATTTGGGTATAATGGGCTTTGATTAAACTGGGTTAACTTGGATGTGTTGTGCTTTAGTTGGTCATAATATGCTTTGCTCTATGATTGACCTAATGACCCATAGTTGATATGATATTGCTCTTGTTGGGATGTTTATTTTGCACAAAGATCCTGTCACTTTTTGAGTTGTTAATCCTGCAACTTGTGCACTTTTTTTTTGGAATGGTGCTAACAATTGATTAAGTTGTGTTAATTGGTTGGGTTAAGTGTGAATTGTTGGATTGTGAATTAGTTGTGGATTGGTTCGGTTGTGCTTTGGTTGGGCTGTGATATGGCTAAGCTGTGTTAATTGATATGATTAATTTGATTATTGATATGATTTGTTAATTGATATGATATGATTGGTTCAGTTGTGCATTGGATTATGCTAATTGATATAATTTGTCTAAGCTATGAATTGGCAATGTTTGGTTTAAGGTTGTACCCTGTTGCACGCTAGGATTTAATGCATCTAAGTTGTGACTGTTGCTTGGGCTATGATTTGGTTAACCTTGTGGCTTGGTTGGGTAGTGACTAGGTTTGACTAGGAGCTAACTAAACTATAGATTAGCATTGATTGGTTTGGAATTATGCCCTCTGCATATCTGGGTTGTGCCTATCGTATGACCAGGATCTGGTTGCATTATTGGTTAATTATTGAATTAGGTGAGCTTTGAACTGACTAAGTTGCATGAGTTAACATGTGTAAGTGATTGGCTTGCTTGATCGCATTGCAAACTATTCTTACTGGGTTTGGCTGATTACATTGATTGCTTGATTCCTGTTCAATGGTAATAACTAGGCCTTGTTTCTTTTCAGGTATCCTCCGATCCTGTCAAAGCGTCAGCGCAAAACTGTTGAAGTTGGGCCAAGCCATGCTGATGACACTGATGAGATCCTAGTCTTTGACCCTACTTTCTTTACTTCTCAGGATGCCTTTGACTACTTTTGGCAACATTTGCGCAAGATCAACATCATTCCTGAGAAGGGATTCCATGGTATCAATGTGGTGCACTATCTAGTCATTTCTGATGCCACTGAAGCACTCCACCGGAAGACTTTTGCAGAGCATCCCACTGAGGAGTCTGTGGCTGCAGTAGTCAAGGAATTTTATACAAATGCTCATGCTAAGAAGCATTCTACTACAACTACCAGAGTTAGAAGGAAGGTGGTTGACTATTTTGTGGATTGCATTCGCCAGGTTATAGACCTAGGCCCTCCTCCACTCCATTGTGCTTACCGAACACTACAGTTACCTGAAGAGAAGGGATAAACCCCCTTTAGCACAGTCATGGACAGCATCTGCGATCCTGCCTTCCCTGTTCAAGTGTAAAGGAACTCAGATCATTCTATCAGATTCATAAAACATGAGAGTTTATGCCGTGAGCTGTGCCCATGGAACCATTTTGTTTGTTCCTGTTTGCTCCCCACTGAGCATAGAACCAAAATCTATCCTGAGTGGGCCTATATGCTGTATGCGATCCACAATCTGCAACAAGTGGACACTGCTCAGATACTCTATGACCATATCAGACTGTGCATCACTTCTAGGCTCAAATCACTATTTTTTCTATTCCTCATCTGTTAGCTTTGTGAGAGAGCTCACGTGTCTTGGAATGACACTGTGTAACACCCCGAAATCTACTATTTTACAGTAATTACAGAATTGTACTATTTTATAATTTTTTGTGTGCTGTAAAATTATTTTGACAGTTCCGTGATTGTATTTGATTATTTTGTGTGATTTGCTCTGGGATAGGAAAATAATAATTTTATGGTCGGGAAAAATCTTTACGTATTTATTCG
This sequence comes from Ormosia emarginata, assembly GCA_029884605.1. Taxonomy (NCBI): domain Eukaryota; kingdom Viridiplantae; phylum Streptophyta; class Magnoliopsida; order Fabales; family Fabaceae; genus Ormosia; species Ormosia emarginata. Next base: position 40,623,490 of record JAQQTP010000074.1, on the reverse strand, counting down.
GAGCTGGGGGATCTTACTAAACTTAATTCCGAAAGATGTGTGTCATAATCTTTTAATTTTTGGAATTTATCTGTAAAATAAAAATATTTTATATTTTTATTATTATTTTATTATCCAGTGGACGATACCTACTAACTTATGAGCAGTAGCCTATGTCCAGTGGACAATAGGAACCGGTAAGGTTTTGAGACTTACTGATAATGAACCAATAGGAACCAAGTCCATGTTTATGACTTGAAAATCTCTAAACCAATAGAAACTAGTCAACGTTAATGGCTAGGACTTTCTAAACCAATAAGATGTAGTCAATTTTGATGGTTGGACTAGTTACTTAGAAACTAGAAAATCTAACTAAGTTAGCTTAAGTCTAAATAAGTTATTCTAAGAAGCTTAGGAAGTAACTAAATGGAAGTAAACTTAGTTAGCTACTCTTTGAAGCCTAGTTACAAGAACGTTCTACCATGTCCTAGTATTGATGACTAATATTAATGTAACTAGATACTTAGCAAAGTAACTAAATAGTCAGTTAATGAACTAAGCAAACTAAGTAGATTCACATAAAACTAACTAAGAAACCAATTGAACCAAGAACTTGGTTTGCATCTCCTTGGAATCCCACGGCCACTTGGTGGTTCTAGGACCTTTAAGAGCAAGCTTGGTGGCTAAGGCTTGAAACCTCCACCCTAGATTCAATCTAAGGCCATTAGGAAGTCTTGGAGGGTCAAAGAAAGTGGTCACCTCCTTTGGTGAGTTCCACGGCCATCACTAAAGGGAAACCAAGTGTTTTCACTTCATTCTTCACCTTAACCAAGTCTAAGAAGCCTATTCTCTCTAATCTTTCTCTTACAAAAATCAAAAACTCCATTGTTGCTCTTTGGAGAGCTCTCGGCAACCACACCATCTACCAACTTCTACTCACATATAATTTTATCCAACATCATTTCCTAAACCTAAACCATATTTTAAACAACTTTCTTGTTGAGAGTTTCTTCTAAATCATTCATCTTGAGCTTGGAAAACAAGCTTGAAGTTTCTATTCAAAGAGGTAAAGACTTTGTTTTTGACTCAAAGTTTGGTTCTTATTTTCCCTAAGCTATGATTGATCCATGGTTCTTCTTGTTCAAAGCTTAGTTTATGATTTGTACTTTCTTTAAGATTGATAGGATTTTTCTTGGAGCTACACGAAATTCCTAGGAGAAGGATCCAAGAAGAATTTGATCTTCCTTAAGGTAAGAGGGAGATTTATCTCACCAACCAAGTATAGTGGTGAGAGGTGAAATTGTTTGTGATGGATGGTGGATCCATGTGAGGATTCATATCCATGGTTATGTAACTTATTTGTGGATGTTTATGTGCTTTGATTTATTTATGCTTTGTATGCTTTGAAAGATTTATTGTTTTTTTTAAGGTATGCTTATGATATGTATGACATGAATATATTTTGTATGCTATGATAATTGTGAACAAGGAAAATAATTTTGGTTCCAATGACCAAGAGGCTCACGGCCTCAACACCTCAAAATAGGTGTTTCCAAATTAAGATTTTTCATGAATGGTAAAATTGGATGATTAGAAGGAAAAGGAAAAAAAAAGATATGATGGTTCCAATGACCATGTAGCTACGATTTTTGAAGGATTGAAATGGTTTTACTTTATGTAAAATTATGATTTAGAAATGGAAAGTTAATTGATTAGTACAAGAAATTAATAAAAAGATTTAAGAAATGGAAACAAATTTACTTTGTCACTTGAGAGATGAAAATTTCATTATGAAAGGAAAAATAAGGTTGAAAGTGTTTGAGTCTCAATTTATTTTGAAGAGTATTGATTTTTTTATAATTGATTTGAGAATTATGGAGAAGAAGTTGGTGACTTGAAATTTACTAACGTATAGCTCACTTATTGGGTTTTGAGTGTGTTAGGAAATTGAAAGTGAGAAAATATGGAAAAGAAAAGTAAGAAATGGTATAAATTTTTAGAAAGGCCAAAATGAGGTTTAGAAGGTTGAAAGATATTTTACATAGTGGAAAAATGACGGAAAATGTTTTTTGTAACTTAAAAACGTGATTTTTAAGCTATGCGATTTCAAAAATGTTGAAAAATTGCTATGCGATTGGGAAAACGTTTGAATATTTTTATGCGATTGAGAAAATATTAGAAAATCAATACGCGATTTGATTACGTGATGAAAATGTTGCGCGATTGTGAAAACGCGATGAAAATGTTGCGCGATTGAGAAAACGCAGTAAAATGTTTATGAGATTGAAAATACAGTAAAAATATTGTAAGGTCAGTATGTGGACCCTGTAAATGAAATTATGAATTTGGACTGAGAATAGATTGTGTGCATTGAGCATGCATTGGAAAAGTCTGATGGACTGTGATAAGGCTAATGGCCTAGGAGAGAATTCACCTCTTGAGTGGGTGCGATATACGTAGTGTAGGTCACTTGTTGACCTTGGGGGCATCGGGGTGCAGGTTTTCCACAATGGGCAGTTGGTAACTCTTGTACCGTGGATTAGACCGATGCAACACACCAACGATCCAGACCAAGACATTATTCTTAATCAAGATCTAGTAAAGACTGTCGTGTATATGCTAGATGTGCAAAACCTTATGAGAGTTATAGCACGTGGTCTGAGGCATGTTGGTATAGACAGATCTTTTTGATCAATCTATCCGATTTGAGTTTTAGCTCCATAGAGTAGGAAAATGAGTCAGTGAGCATATGCATAACTTGAACATGATTGAATATTTAATGATATATTATCTGTCGAATATTGACGAATGTTGAATGGAATGATTATGTTATTGTTTATTTTATCTATATCATTGAATGATATATCTGTATGATGTATTGTTTGTGTTATCTCTGTGCTACCATATTGGTATTGACGTAGATAATCTCACCTCTTCATATGCCTATTCTTGTATTGTATTTATATTTGGTAAAGACGCTGAGCAAGGTATTAAGCAAGAAGGTGGAGAGGAACAGATTCCTACTGAGGAAGCTGAGTTTTGATTTGATGGCAACCCGATCAAGTTTCTTTGGATATGTGAGACTGTAATTTCATGGAGGAGCTGGTGCATGGCATGTTAGTCCCAATGAGGAGGGATTTATCTATCAGAGACATCTGCAGTGAATATGAGTAGGATCTTCCACGGAGATCCTTTCTTTTCTGTTACCATATATGTACATGTAGAATTTCTTTTATCTATTCGGCAATATTGGGGCAGTCGTTACCATGTCCCAACTGAGATCAGCATTGTATCGTCTGCTTGGACACCAGTCCGTAGGGTGACATGTCAAATTGGGTTCCTACCTTCTGAGGAATCTGAGGCTGATGCCGAGGAGGACCAGTCTGAGGGTTCTGCTGTCTAGGTGTACTTGGGCCAGTATGATAATGCAGTAATATTTAAATACTTTTGAGAACATGTTCTATATATAAATAAGTTTGACAATTCTTATTAAGGTATATGATGTAAATTATTTGTGATGATGTTTAATATTTTTATTTTCTGCTAAGTTTTTCTTATCGATATCAAGAAATTTTATAATCGTATTTTATTAAATAATATTATTCTATAATTTGGGAAAGTAATTCGGTAATAATTAATATAATATGTGATACCTTACGGTGGGTGTTACACATTGAGGTTCAGGTGAAGCTGAAGACTCCTATGACGAAGAGGGCAGTTCAGACCATCATGACTGCCCAAGAGAAGCGCAGACAAGCCCCATCCCAGCCCCCAGTTGCAGATCTCGAGCCTGCTCCTACACTAGCCCCACAGCTTGCTCCAGTTTTTGATGTTGCTTGGGCTGCTTCTGTTGATCAGCGCCTGGACCAGCATCAGGCAATGCTGGCTGCAATCTATCAGAGCAACCATTGGTTAGCATTGGATCAGGGACGCCCAATGGATGATTTTCTAGCATTTCCACATTTGCAACTCCACCGGTTGCAGCTTCACCTTCTCCTCCACCTCCACCATCTGCTGATGATACAAAGATGGGAGCTGAGGGAGATGACTTATTTGATGAGGATGACTTGTTTTGAGGCACCAGGGCCTATTACTTTCAAGCTCTTTTCTGCTTTATTTTTATATTTTTATTTTCAGTTCACTGTACGTACTTTATTAGATACTTTATTTCTTTTGTATACAGTGGGACACTGTATGACTTAGGTTTAGGGGGAAAACATTAGTATCTTTTTGAGCTTTTTGCTTAATTATTTCTAGTGATGTACATTGAACCCCTTCCATTCCCTTGCTTTTGGCATTGATGATAGAACAATACATTTTGATGAATTAGTTTTCTTTTGTACATTCTAACTATCTGGAGATTTTGGTAATCTTGTCTTGTTGTGTAATTAAGGGCTTGAGTGAGATTGATTGGGCTTATTGGGTTGCCTGAGATTTTGAATTTGTTTTAGAATGATGAGTGTGCTAGAGGCAAGTTGAATTTATGCATGCCTGGACTCTAATTTGAGTATCCAATGATTGTGTGGATCAAGGATATACCTCACTGCATGGGAAATCACATGGGAAAAAAATTCAAATTTTGTGCTTACACTTTTTGTTATAAATGTGTGTGAGTGTATTTCCCTGTTGTATGTGTGGTGGAATCTTGGAATATGAATAAAATGCATGATTGGAGAAAATTTATAAAAGGCATGTGTATAGTCAATTTTGCATCTTAGAGACTTGTTTGATTCCCTTTTGAGGCGAAATCCTAGGCAATGCATTTTTGATGAAAGACTAGGGCACTTGTTTGGACCGATTGAGCTTTTCAAGCCAACCTTGATTGAATGATATCCCTAGTACCCCTTTGAAGCCTAGTGTGCGTGTGTGTGGCCTGATTTTTCCTTCTTTAAACCTAATCTCTCCACCCTCTTCACCCATGCTTGTGAAAAGTCTCATACCCTTAATGCATGTCCCTTATTAAATGCATGATTAGGTAATTTTTGTTGAATTGAGCCAAATCATTGTGCATGGCAGTTGGAAATTAGATCATTTGAGAACCAACTCTTAATTCAAAAAAAAAAAGAAGAGAAGTATAAATAAATGTATAAAAAAAATAAAAATAAATAAATAAATAAAATTAAAAAAAATTGGAATAAAGAGGGTTGCTTCTTCATAATTGGTTCCTTTTGTTACATTTCACATGCTTGGCTTGATTCAATGGATTTGTGTGATTATGCATTCAATATTTGATTTGAAATCCTTCCCCTTCTTTCTTAGCCATTACCCTTAGCCTCACATTACAAGCTTAAAAGACCCTTATGATCCTTGATTTTGTGTTGCCTACATTAGTGGAGAAAGGGATGAAAGACATTCTTTTGAGAGTGCATGTGTTTTTCTTATAAATTCATCCAACTTGTTCTTCATGATTAGGAAAAGATCTGAAACACATAAATGTGGGAAATCTTTCATGCACAAAAATGGCATTCAAGGGTAATCATGACTGTTTGAATTCTCTTGCATGTGTGGACCTTATTGTGAGGTTGAGAAGTGATATCTGAGGGCATGAATGATAATTGGAAGCTAGCTATGCTCTAATTCAATTTGCTTCTTGATTTTTGTATTGGATTGTATTCTTCCTTCCCTTACTTAGATTAGTTTGCTCGAGAACACGCAAATCTTTAGGTTTGGAGGTGTGATTACTTCAGAAAATGAAGTTATTTCACTTAAATTTGAATGAATATGAGCATGCTATCTTCAAATTTTTAAGTCCAAAGGCTCCATTCATGCATAATGTTGATGATTTAAGCTTATGGTCTTAATTGATTAAGAATCAAATGTTTGATGATTTTATTTAGGGATTTAAATTGATCATGATCTGATGGACTTTGGTATTGTTTTGAAACAGATATTCAAGATGGAAAGACCTTAGAAGGGATAAGGAAGCAAATAGGAGCTCAAATGGGGAATGATGCAAGAGAGAAGGAAAGGTTGCCAACCCATGCCTAGGCGTGACAAATCCACACCTAGGCGTGGCCCTCTCAGTTTTGCAAGAATTCAAGACAGAGACATCCATGCCTAGGTGTGGAAAATCCACGCATAGGCGTGGAACTTTCAGTTTTTTAACTTTGTCAGATAGAGAAACCCACACCTAGGCGTGGTAAAGTCACGCCTAGGCGTGACCAGCACATGACAGCACATGTTTCATAACCACGCCTAGGCGTGCGAAAAATCCTGACACACGAGATTAGCCCTTATTATCTGATTTTTAATAGGAGAAGGGTATCTTCTATTTTCACCAAGCACGAACTTCATATAGAAAGGGAGAAGAGGAGAAAATCTTGGAAGATAGAAGTGATTCAAGTGAAGAATCAAGATCAAGGAGGAAGATCAAGCATTGGATTCTCACCATTCTTGTTCATTCTTTCCCTTTTCTCTCTTGATTTGTAATTTGATGGGTTTCATGACTCCATTAGTTTTCTCCTTTTTCATGATGTGTAACTAAACTCTAAACTAGGGGCTTTCTAGGATCTTGCTATGGATTTGATTACCTTGTAATTGGTTGAGTATTCTTTCAATGAAATTGGCTTTATTCTTCTATATCTATGCTTAATGCTTGTTATTGATTGGCCATCAATTGCATGATTTTAGTATTCCAATAGAACTAGAAATAGGGTATTGTGAATACGGATATGGTATGGTTGATATATGTGAAATTACATTCTATTGGGTTGGGTGTGTTGATCAACTAAGGGGATGAACACATACTCCTTGGTCATGCATAACAAGTGTTTGATAAATGGTCTCAATGAGTGATTCCTATGTTAACTCACATGGACACATAGTGGATTAGATAGGTTTCACATTGGCAATTGTCCTAGACATAGGCTTTTACCTATTGCGTGTTTTAGCTAGCAAAACTAACTCATTATTAGATGCTTGTGAATTGTAAGTTATTCATTGAAGTAGCAAGTGAATAGGAACCCTTAGGCCTTAATCATTCTCATCTTTCTCTTGTGGATTTGGTGTTTGGTACATTCTTGTATTATTTCTATTAAATTGTTGCTTTAATTGCAAACCTCTCTCACAATTCGATTGCTTGGATAAGGTTTTGCGGATATTGGTTAAGTTTTAGCATTGTTTTAATTGTCAATTCCTTGGGACACGATACTCTAACTCTCATATATTACTTGTTGACCCGTGCACTTGCGGATTTTGCCTAACAACCAGTTTTATTTTGAAAACATATTTTGTTCTGCAGAATTTGGAGTTCTGGTAGCCTGTACTCAAAGCTTTATAACTTCAGTTCTAGAAATTTGTTTGATACAAAAAAAATTTCCCATTAGAAAGCTTAAACATATGGATAACTTGGGTTAAATTTTCATAAATTAATTTCATTAAGTACAATACCTGTTTTATTTTGTAAATAGACTAGTTACTGTTGCAACAGAATCCTGATAACATGTATTCAAGGTGGCATAACTTGAGGTGTAAAGGTCCTTTTGGCTTGATTCAACTGACATGTACAAGCTAATATGTAACTCCTTGAATATCAAAATGCTCCAAATTTAATGCATTTTGGGTAGACCAAATTGCATTTGAAACAAAACCGGTTCAGCAGTAAAATGTAACACTCCAAATTTCCTAAATAGTTGATAGTAATTTTGACAGTTAACAGAATTATACTATTTAGTGATTTCTGTGTACTGTAAAATTATTTTGAGTATTCCGTCAGCGTATTTGATCGTTTCGAGTGATTTACTTTGTGTCAAGAAAATAATAATTTTCGGGCCGGGGAAAAATCTTTATGTATTTATTTTTCTTGATTGTTAATTATATTTAACAATCTGACTTGATTTTCATATGTTTTCTAATATTTGTGATTTTTGTGGATGATTATAAATTTTTATATTTCTCTGATTGTTTTTGGGCTGTCTGTGGGCCTAGGTGGGTCCCACAAAGTGAAAATTTTTCTACGCATAGAAAAATTTATACTGTTTAGATGGAGACAGGGGATCTTACTAAACCTGAATCTGGAAGCAATTTTTAAAATTTTCTTTTTTTGTGTTTTGTACTGTATTTAATTATCGGACGATAAAAATACAGTAAATATATTCTTTCGTGGGGTTATAGCAGATAAAAATAGAAATTATACTACTTAAGTCAACAATAGTGGTTATGACAACTTTTGACGGACCAATAGGAAATAAGTTTAATTCTTTTGACAGACAAATAGGAAGCAAGTCTAATATTGAAGACTTTGCCATCAACCGTCGATTTAATCAACGGTGTATGATTAGTTTAAGAAAATGGCTATGACCATTTATAACCATTGGATTTAGATTTAGATCAAGGGTGGAGATTTGATCTTATAAAGTGGCTAGGACCATTTGTGATCGTTGGATTTGGATTTAATCAACGGTGGAGATGGATCATTTATAACCGTTGGATTTGGATTTAATCAATGGTGGAGATTTGGTCTTCTAAAATGGCTATGACTAATTATGACCCTTGGATTGAAAGTAAGAAGGAGTAATCTTGACCCTTCATTCTGGAGATGCATCTAATGGCTAGGATTTCAAGGAGGAAAGATCTAATGGCCTAGATTAAGTCTTCTAATCAAAAGTCTACCCTAATCCTAACCATTGATCTAATCAATGGCTTAAATGGCTCTAAACGGTGGCTAGAAAAGATGACAACTTTGTTGAATGCATGGATGGAGGGGGGACGGTTTTTGTGTTGTTTAGGAGCTAAAGGAAAAAAATTTGAAGACATTATTAGTTGTTTTAGTCAATTATGCATCATTATTAATTATTTGCACTCTTAGGAGAATGCATGGAGGGGGGACGGTTTTTGGAGGCTTAAGACCATAACAAAGTGTTTCATGACCATTATTGCAACACCCCTTTGAAGGATGTCACACATAAAAGAAAATAAAAGAAATAAAAATAAAATCTACCCAAGTTGTGAAACATTTGTTAAATATTATTACGGGTTGTAAAATAATTCCTGATAAACAGAAATATGATATAAAAAGATAATGCAGAAAATACGAAATAAAAAAAAACATCATCACTAGTAATATACATATGATTAAGTTATAAGCTGTACAAATAATTTACAACAAAGACTACAAATAGTTAAACAAAAACAATAAAGAAAGCAATAAAAGAGTTAATATATATACGTACATACGCGACGCGCCTAAAAAAAAACATCATGGTTATCTAATCCTCGATGGATCACTCTCACCGAAAATGATCATCGGGAGATAGATATCCCGGATGTCTCGACACACGGCGATAACGGGATCGCGCGGTCGATACGATGCTTATCTCACTAGGCTCGGGGTTTTCAAGACCCCAATGACGCCTAATGGATAAGGGTAACTCTAAGTGCGTAAATAACGTCGTAGTCATAATGGGCTCTCCATCAAATCGCCGACGTAGAATCACGGCCACACGTCCCGCATACGTCACAGAATCACGATCGCCTCGTAAATGCCAAGCCGAGAACCTCCATGAAATACTAGCTCTACGAATCCCAAAAATCCTGGCGCTGCCATCCCACACAATCAATCCAAAGGGTATGGATGATCGGATGGTTCTTGATCGTAAAACTGGTCGTCTGCCGGCTGATCTTCTTCCTCCTCGGGGTACACGATCTCAATAGGTTGATCCTCTTCCTCGAAGTCTTTACCGCGTAAAATAAATAAACAGAAAATACATATAACAAAGAGGTAAGACAACATAAAATCATCACAACATGGCCAATAAGAAGACGACAAACAATATGTATACAGTTCATGCAATACAAAAAGCTTTAACAGTTATAATAACAGATTAGAGTAGATTTAGATATCATAACAATATATCACATCACAATTAAAACTTCACAGAAAGATAAAAATAAACAGACAAGATATAATAAAAATAACCAAATATAGAAGCAGTAACAGATAAAATAAGCAATAAAATACAGATAAACAGTTACAATAGAAATAAATAGATAAGATGAAAATAAAGAAACATAGAGATAAATACCAATATAACAAAACCCTACTCCATGGAGCTAAAGAAAACACAAGTATCAGAGAGAGGAATGACTCGCAAAATCTATTAGTACCACGGCTGCCCAACCAATTATTGCGCGGTCACACGTTGCGTCTATAGCCCCACGACACAGGATTCCATCATCCAGGCGTGGTGTAGTTCACGGTCTCACGTTGTGGCACTACAGGCAAATGTACTACTAGATTTCACAAATCTCGATTAAATATAGTGTGTGTCGAGTACCATAGTGTGCTATCGGTTTACCACGGCCCAGCGGAGCTACCAACTCGTCCACATGTGGAATCCCGTACACTAAAGTCTCCAAGTTCATTAGAACAATGAACCACACTACGTTTATCGCATCGACAACACGATGTGATTCGTCTCAACAACCAATCCACCAAAAACTTGGCACACATAATGTATAAATAGAGAGCCATGCGGGTTCACATTTTCCCGACAAAGAAAATAAATTTTCAAAAGCACATCGGGTTCACATTTTCCCGAAATGATATAGTCTCAAAAGCACATCGGGTTCACATTTTCCCGACAGTGAAAAATCCTCAAAAATAATCAGACGGGTTCACATTTTCCCGACAAAGATAAAATAAATATAGTAACGGTCAATCGCGTAGAAATTTTATCGCGTTTTCATAATTCCGTCGTTTTTACAAACGTTTAAAAATCGGGTAAAGATATTTTTCTGTTTTTAAAATCGCGTAGCATTTTTAATACGTTTTCTCAATCGCGTAGGATTTTCAAATCATTTTCTTATTCGAATGCCTTTAAAATTACTGTTTAAACAAACAGAAATAGTATTTAGTACATTTAAATTACGTAGAATAATTTTTCATACCGTATACTGTCTTTTGGATATTTCTACTATCTTATAGGTTCATTTTTACTAAAAATTAACAAGATTTTGTTTATAAACTCATAATAATGGTTTTCCTAAATTTTTCATAAAATTTTCTATTTACCTAATTTTTAACCACATTATTTAATTCTTTTTGAAATCTCTAACATGCTTCAAAACCTAAAGTGAGCTATATGTTAGAAAATTTCTCAAAATTACTTGTATTTTACTTCCTAATGATAAAATTATTAGTTTTAATCCTTTAAGCTTAATTCTACTCAATTTGTTTCTTCAAAAACCATTATAGAAAATTTCTTCTTAACTTGTATTGTCTCTTTTGATTGAAAAAGGTTTGGAATCAAGTTTTAGAAATCATGATTACTTATAGTGGCATGTTGGCCAAATTTCAGAAAACCCTTTCATTTGATTTCTAAAATGTCTTTCACCTTTCAAATCATATCAAATGTATTATATTGTCTAAGTTCATTAAATCATCTTAGAAAATAGTTAGCAAGAATCAATTTAATCCTTTAGGCATGTTGGCCCAAAATACTAAGTCTTTACCATTTGATTTCTAAATTCCTTTTCTTTGATCAAATCAATTTGAAACCTTCTTAATTCTCCTAGTTAATTGAATTACCATTTAGGAAAAATCAAGAGAACATTTTGGTCCTCTAACTTAGTCATTGCCGTGAACTAGTGAATGTGTTCTTTGGAACACTCATGTAAATTTACACATGTTATTCACATCCTATACCTTATCATACAATTCTAACACATGCATTATATTTTTAACACATGCAAAATATTTCTAACACATAAAACCTAAATTAAAGCTTATAGACATGCATTCAAAAGCTAATAGACATGTAAAATTATTACAATCATCAAACAAGAAAGCTACTAACATACATCACATAAACTACTAGCAACCACAAAAATTAACAAATACACACATAATTAACACATGACCACCGAATCCTTATGGATTCTACAAACATCACAAATGGCTCCATCTTCTTACCACCATCAAGAGATGATAAGAATTGTCTTCTTCTTACCTTAAATGAAGACAAAAGGCTTGCTTTCACACCTCCTAGGTCACGGTTTTCACCACCAAAAATACCTAGAAATCTCAAACAAAATCTACATGTTACTAACCAGGAAAAAGAAGCTAAACCATGGAAAAATCATGGCTTAGAACTTTGAAAAAGAAGAGAGAAAAGAAAAACATGAAATTTCACCTTCTAGGTAAAACTTTCAAGGTTGGTTTCCAAGCCCTAAATGGAAGATTTTGAAGAAACTCCCAACTAGAAAGGTTCTTAGAATAGTGTTTAGGTTAAGAAAACTTGGTTAGAAAAATTTTTGGATGGTTGGATGGTGTAGATAGTGTCTTGGCCGAATGGTAGGGAAAAGGAACAACAATGGTGGCTAGGGTTTTTGGAAGAGAGAGAAGAGAGAAAAGTGATGAAGATGAAGTGTTGTTTTGGCCTTCTCACTCCTAATGGTCGTAGCCTTCAAGTGGTAAGATGTGCATGGATTTGGCTTCATCCAAGCCATTGAATGCATCAAAGGCTAGGATTAAATCTTGGTGAACAAGCTTGATTTCTATTGGTTGGTTCATGATGACTCACATGCTGAGTCACACAGCTTATTTAATTCTCTGCTGAGTCACTAGCTGAGTCACTGTTTCGAAAGTTCTACTGCTAACTATGATTAACTTAGCTACCGATCTAACCGTTTTGCTAATTGTGGGTCCCGCAAAATATTTCCTGGTCCACAAATACTAAATTATATTGACTAATAAAATAATATTATAATAATATAAAATTATTTTATTTGACATTAAATCCTAAAAATTAAAAGATTATTTTTAGTCTCATTCAGAATCGGGTTAAGTAAGATCCCCAATTCTAAATAATAAAATAAGATTTTCCCCCGACCCGAAAAATATCATTTTCCCGCCTCGAGCAAATCACACAAAAAGTCCATATAAAATCACGCAGACAAAGATATTATGGGACATTAAATCAAGAAGAAAACAATTAAAAACAAAGAAAAACAAATAAAACAAGACGTTCGGACGTAATGGTCATTTTCTCATTTTTTCCCACAACGTAGGTAATCGTCCAAAACGTTCAAATAAAATATCCAAAGATTATATAGTTGTATATCTTTCAAAAAATTAAAACAAGAGCTTCGAGAAAAATTTTTATTTTACTGAGTCTCAAGCAAATTACGTAAAACGATCAAATAAAATTTGAGCCAAGATATCGTAATTTATTTCATACGTAAATCGAGAACAAGAAAATAGGGACACAAATGTCATTCACACAAAAGCATGAAAAACAACAAACAAGACATTCGAATATTTTCTAAAAATTGGGGCGTTACAACTCTCCCCAACAAATAAAAATTTCGTCCTCGAAATTCGATGTTCATCCAAACAAATGAGGATACTGATCCTTCATTTTATCTTCCAGCTCCCAGGTAGCTTCACCCGTCACATCATTCCATATGACTTTCACTAGCTCAATCATCTTTCCTCGAAGCTGCTTTACCTTTCTGTCCCCAATCTTGACAGGTAAAGTTTCGTAAGTCAAATTCTCCTTTAACTGCACGTCATCTGGTTGTATAACATGTGTCGGATCTGGTATATACTTCCGTAACTGAGACACATGAAATACGTCATGCAAATTGGATAGAAAAGGCGGCAAAGCAATCTGATATGCTACAGGACCTATACGTCGGATAATCTGATATGGTCCAATGAATTTAGGAGTAAGCTTCTTAGACTTAATCATTCTTCCGACACCAGTCGTAGGAGTAACTCTTAGAAATACATGCTCACCCTCCTTAAACTCAAGAGATCGTCTTCGTTTATCTACATAACTCTTTTATCTGCTTTGCGCCGTCCTCATCTTCTCTTGTATCATCTTGACTTTATCCGTAGTCTGTTGTACAAGTTCCTGGTCCAAATCATACTCTCCCCATCTTGATACCAAAGATAGTGGCGTTCGACATCGTCTTCCATAAAATGCTTCATAAGGTGCCATTCCGATGCTTGCGTGAAAACTATTGTTGTAGGTGAATTCTATCAAAGATAAAAATTCATCCCAACTTCCTCGTTGTTCCAAAACACAAGCACGCAATAAATCCTCCAAAGATCGTATAGTTCTCTCTCGTCATCGACCATCCGTTCTAAGGATGATATCTTGAACTCAATCGTAACTTGGTTCCCATAGCTTCTTGCGTACTTCGCCAAAATCTTGACGTAAACCTCGGATCTCTGTCGAAACTATACATGTAGGCACTCCATGTAATCGACAATCTCGCTGATGTACAACTGGGTTAATCTTTCCAATGAATATTTAATATTGATTGGTAAGAAATGAGCCGATTTCGTAAGTCTATCGACTATAACCCATATTGAATCATGACCTCTCCTTGTCTTTGGCAAACCAGTAATGAAATCCATAGAAATGCTGTCCCATTTCCACTCTGGAATCGATAATGGTTGCAACATCCCAGCTGGTCTTTGGTGTTCAACTTTCGATTTTTGACAAACTAGGCAAGTTGACACGCATCTAACCACATCACCCTTCATTCCATGCCACCAGAATAACTTCTTCAGGTCTTGGTACATCTTTGTTATGCCTGGATGCATACTTAATAGACTAGTATGGGCATGTTCCACAATATATTGCCTCAGTTCTCGGTCACGAGGAATACAGATTCTACCCCGAAACCTCAGAATTCCATCAGTTCCTTCTTTGAACTCTCTTGTCTCGTCTTGCTTCATTTGCTCCCTTATTCCTTGCAAAAATTTATCGGCATTTTGCTTTTCCCTTATGTCTTCCATCGCCTCGCTTGAGATAGTAACCATATTCATACAGATCTTTCCCGGTTTCAACTCAACAAATGACCACTCATCTCTAAATTGTTCAATGAGCTCCTTTTCTTTGATCATCGTGTAAATACCGATAATCTTTCTACTCAAGGCATCGGCCACGACATTCGCCTTACCAGGTGGTACAAAAGTTGAAAATCGTAATCGTTCATAAATTCTAACCATCTTCGCTGCCTCATATTCAGCTCCTTCGATCGTACAAGTACTTCAAACTCTTGTGATCACTGAAGATGTTGAACGTTGCTCCATAGAGAAAATGTCTCCATATCTTCAGAGCAAAAACCACCGCAGCCAATTCCAAATCATGCGTAGGATAATTCTTCTCATGAACCTTCAATTGTCGAGAAGCATATGCCACCACATTCTGGTCTTGCATCAACACGCATCCTAGTCCTTGATAAGAAGCGTCGCAATACACATCGAAAGATTTCTTCGAATCTGGTAGGATCAACACCGGTGCAGTTGTTAACCTCTTCTTCAACTCTTGAAAACTAGCTTCACGCTCTTCCGTCCATTCAAAAGTTTGACTTTTCCTCGTCAGTTGTGTAAGTGGTCCAGCAATTTTGGAAAAACCTTTGATAAATCTCCGATAATAACCAGCAAGTCCAACAAAACTTCGAACTTCTGTTACTGTCTTAGGTCTTTCCCACTGTAAAACAGTCTCCACTTTCGATGGGTCCACTACAATACCTTCTTTAGAAATTACGTGCCCAAGAAATTGGACTTCTTCCAACCAGAATTCACACTTAGCCAATTTCGCATACAGCTGCTTCTCCCTCAAAATCTGAAGAACAACATTCAGATGTTCAAAGATGCTCTTCCTTCGATCGAGAATAGATCGAATGTCATCGATAAAGACAACGACAAATCTGTCTAGATATGGACGAAATATCCTGTTCATATAATCCATAAATATGGCAGGAGCATTCGTCACCCCGAATGGCATTACCTGATACTCATAATGTCCATAACGAGTTCGAAAAGCAGTCTTCGGCACATCTTCCCCTCTTACACGAATCTGGTGATAACCCGATCGCAGATCTATCTTGGAAAATATCACAGCTCCTCTCAATTGATCCATCAAATCGTCGATTCTTGGAAGCGGATATTTATTCTTGATAGTCACCTTGTTCAACTGCCGATAGTCCACACAAAGTCGTGAAGTTCCATCCTTCTTCTTAACCAAAAGCACTGGCGCACCCCATGGGGAAACGCTAGGTCGTACAAATTCTTTCTCCAACAGTTCTACCAATTGCTTTTTCAGCTCCCCCAACTCTACTGGTGACATACGATACGGTGCAATTGAGATAGGACCTGTTCCCGTACTAAATCAATTGAGAACTCGATCTCCCGCTCAAGCGGTAAACCAGTACATCTTCAGGAAAAACATCTGGAAAATCGTTGACAACAGGAATAGTATTCACATCCTTCTCGTTCTTAACTTCTAGAGAAGACAATACCGTATATCCCCGCGCTCCATCTCTCAACAAAGACTTGACCTTAACGGCTTAAGAATCCGGACTCTTCTTCCTTAGGAAAAACTATAGTTTTCTTTGCACAATCTATAAGGATATGGTTAGAACATAACCAAATTCCATCCCTAAGATTACATCTATCTCAATAAGAGGCAAACAAATCAAATTGACCAAAAACAAACGGCCCTTCACAACAATAGGACAATCCAAACAGATCTTAGAAGTAACTACGGTTTAGCGGTTGACGTAGATACACTCAACTTAACATTCGGAGAAAGACACGAGCAACTTCGGTCTTTCCACACAATCATAGGCAATAAACGAGTGTGTGGCACCCGAGTCATACAATACAGTCAGAAGGTTACCTCCAATGTCTCCTTCTCCTTGAATAAGTTCATCAGATTGAGAAACTTCAGATCCCATCATTGTATATACTCGCCCTCCAGATCTCGGTTGAGTATTTCCAGATTTTTGCTGATTAGATCTAACATGACGAACAGCAGGTTTCTTCTCTGGTCGAGTACAATCCTTCGACATATGTCCAGGCCCCCTGTCCACAATTAAAACAGAGCTTCCTTTAATCGTACAACGGAGATAGATGGCCCTTCTTACCGCACTTAAAACACGTCGGCGTAAACACCACTCTCTCGTCCCGCTCCACCACTAGGTACACTCCCTCCAACTGGCGGTCGCTGAGTCTGACTTCCTTGTGGTCTAGAATACGGCTTACGCGGAAACCGATTTGTATTGCTACCTCCACCTCTTTGAAACCTTGTCGGCCCAAAGTTCCGATTCCTCTGATCTCGCGACGGTTCAAGCTCCTCGAGTCGCGCACATGCGTCTACCAAAGCATGAAACTGATTCATATTCAGAGATATTACTCCTCGCTTCAATTCCACTCTCAATCCGGACTCAAACTTCCGACATTTCCATACCTCATCTTGTCGATTTTGAGCATAATCCGAAAATTAAGACAAACTTTAAAATTTCGTGGCGTACTCATTCACCGTCATATTTCCCTGTCGCAACCCAAGAAATTCCATCTCCTTGGCATGCCTAGCACTTGCAGGAAAATACTTATCCAGAAAAGTATTAGAAAACACTTCCCAGGTGATCTCAGTCCCTTCAGCTTGCAACACTCGGCGGATTCCTCTCCACCAATGTTTTGCATCTCCTCTCAGCATGAAGACAACATAAGTTACTTTCTTTTCATCTGTGCATCTCATCCCCTCAAAGATTCTCTCTAAATCTTGCATCCACTGACTCGCTTTCTCCGGATCCACCTCGCCTCTAAACTGTGGCGGATTATGGCGCCTAAATTCAGATAAATTTAGGGCATCACCGTAGCATCTTCTTTGTTGAGCTGCTCTCAAATTTTCTTTGAGTAATCACTTCACCATCTGCCGCATAGCTTCAAGCGAAACCAACATCGGTCCTCATCACGATTCACGTTAGCACGTCCTCTGCCTCTACCAGCCATCTTCTTTCTTCAAACATAACAAAACAAAGTTAGATACATCCTTCTAGATATCTCCGAAAGGATATAAATCACAAAGATCACAGAGATCACACAGCACAAACAAAAACAGACCCAACCACAACCCCAAAAAGACTCTAACTTGGGCTCTGATACCAACTAATGTAACACCCCTTTGAAGGATGTCACACATAAAAGAAAATAAAAGAAATAAAAATAAAATCTACCCAAGTTGTGAAACATTTGTTAAATATTATTACGGGTTGTAAAATAATTCTGATAAACAAAATATGATATAAAAAGATAATGCGGAAAATACGAAATAAAAAAAAAACATCATCACTAGTAATATACATATGATTAAGTTATAAGTGTACAAATAATTTACAACAAAGACTACAAATAGTTAAACAAAAACAGTAAAAAAAAGCAATAAAAGAGTTAATATATATATCAGACATACGCTGACGCGCCCAAAAAAAAACATCATGGTTATCTAATCCTCTGATGGATCACTCTCAGCCTGAAAATGATCATCAGGAGATAGATATCCCGGATGTCTCGACACACGGCGATAACGGGATCGCGCAGTCGATACGATGCTTATCTCACTAGGCTCAGGGTTTTCAGCACCCCAATGACGCCTAATGGATAAGGGTAACTCTAAGTGCAGAAATAACGTCGTAGTCATAATGGGCTCTCCATCAAATCGCTGACGTAGAATCACGGTCACACGTCCTGCATACGTCACAGAATCACGATCGCCTCGTAAATGCCAAGCCAGAGAACCTCCATGAAATACTAGCTCTACGAATCCCAAAAATCCTGGCGCTGCCATCCCACACAATCAATCCAAAGGGTATGGATGATCGGATGGTTCTTGATCGTAAAACTGGTCGTCTGCCGGCTGATCTTCTTCCTCCTCGGGGTACACGATCTCAATAGGCTGATCCTCTTCCTCGAAGTCTTTACCGCGTAAAAAAAATAAACAGAAAATACATATAACAAAGAGGTAAGGCAACATAAAATCATCACAACATGGCCAATAAGAAGACGACAAACAATATGTATACAGTTCATGCAATACAAAAAGCTTTAACAGTTATAATAACAGATTAGAGTAGATTTAGATATCATAACAATATATCACATCACAATTAAAACTTCACGAGAAAGATAAAAATAAACAGACAAGATATAATAAAAATAACCAAATATAGAAGCGAACTTGATAAAATAAGCAAATAAAATACGATAAACAAGCATTACAATAGAAATAAATAGATAAGATGAAAATAAAGAAACATAGAGATAAATACCAATATAACAAAACCCTACTCCATGGAGCTAAAGAAAACACAAGTATCAGAGAGAAGAATGACTCGCAAAATCTATTAGTACCACGGCTGCCCAACCAACTATTGCGCGGTCACACGTTGCGTCTATAGCCCCACGACACAAGATTCCATCATCCAGGCGTGGTGTAGTTCACGGTCTCACGTTGTGGCACTACAGGCAAATGTACTACTAGATTTCACAAATCTCGATTAAATATAGTGTGTGTCGAGTACCATAGTGTGCTATCGGTTTACCACGGCCCAGCGGAGCTACCAACTGTCCACATGTGGAATCCCGTACACTAAAGTCTCCAAGTTCATTAGAACAATGAACCACACTACGTTTATCGCATCGACAACACGATGTGATTCGTCTCGTCAACCAATCCACCAAAAACTTGGCACACATAACAGATAAATAGAGAGCCTGTACGGGTTCACATTTTCCCGACAGCAAATAAATTTTCAAAAGCCTGTACGGGTTCACATTTTCCCGACAGCGGATATAGTCTCAAAAGCCTGTACGGGTTCACATTTTCCCGACAGTGAAAGATCCTCAAAAATAATCTGTACGGGTTCACATTTTCCCGACAGCATAAAATAAATATAGTAACGGTCAATCGCGTAGAAATTTTATCGCATTTTCATAATTCCGTCGTTTTTACAAACGTTTAAAAATCGGGTAAAGATATTTTTCTGTTTTTAAAATCGCGTAGCATTTTTAATACGTTTTCTCAATCGCGTAGGATTTTCAAATCATTTTCTTATTCGAATGCCTTTAAAATTACTGTTTAAACAAACAGAAATAGTATTTAGTACATTTAAATTACGTAGAATAATTTTTCATACCGTATACTGTCTTTTGGATATTTCTACTATCTTATAGGTTCATTTTTACTAAAAATTGACAGTATTTTGTTTATAAACTCATAATAATGGTTTTCCTAAATTTTCCATAAAATTTTCTATTTACCTAATTTTTAACCACATTATTTAATTCTTTTTGAAATCTCTAACATGCTTCAAAACCTAAAGTGAGCTATATGTTAGAAAATTTCTCAAAATTACTGTATTTTACTTCCTAATGATAAAATTATTAGTTTTAATCCTTTAAGCTTAATTCTACTCAATTTGTTTCTTCAAAAACCATTATAGAAAATTTCTTCTTAACTTGTATTGTCTCTTTTTGATTGAAAAAGGTTTGGAATCAAGTTTTAGAAATCATGATTACTTATAGTGGCATGTTGGCCAAATTTCGTAAAACCCTTTCATTTGATTTCTAAAATGTCTTTCACCTTTCAAATCATATCAAATGTATTATATTGTCTAAGTTCATTAAATCATCTTAGAAAATAGTTAGCAAGAATCAATTTAATCCTTTAGGCATGTTGGCCCAAAATACTAAGTCTTTACCATTTGATTTCTAAATTCCTTTTCTTTGATCAAATCAATTTGAAACCTTCTTAATTCTCCTAGTTAATTGAATTACCATTTAGGAAAAATCAAGAGAACATTTTGGTCCTCTAACTTAGTCATTGCCGTGAACTAGTGAATGTGTTCTTTGGAACACTCATGCAAATTTACACATGTTATTCACATCCTATACCTTATCATACAATTCTAACACATGCATTATATTTTTAACACATGCAAAATATTTCTAACACATAAAACCTAAATTAAAGCTTATAGACATGCATTCAAAAGCTAATAGACATGCAAAATTATTACAATCATCAAACAAGAAAGCTACTAACATACATCACATAAACTACTAGCAACCACAAAAATTAACAAATACACACATAATTAACACATGACCACCGAATCCTTATGGATTCTACAAACATCACAAATGGCTCCATCTTCTTACCACCATCAAGAGATGATAAGAATTGTCTTCCTCTTACCTTAAATGAAGACAAAAGGCTTGCTTTCACACCTCCTAGGTCACGGTTTTCACCACCAAAAATACCTAGAAATCTCAAACAAAATCTACATGTTACTAACCAGGAAAAAGAAGCTAAACCATGGAAAAATCATGGCTTAGAACTTTGAAAAAGAAGAGAGAAAAGAAAAACATGAAATTTCACCTTCTAGGTAAAACTTTCAAGGTTGGTTTCCAAGCCCTAAATGGAAGATTTTGAAGAAACTCCCAACTAGAAAGGTTCTTAGAATAGTGTTTAGGTTAAGAAAACTTGGTTAGAAAAATTTTTGGATGGTTGGATGGTGTAGATAGTGTCTTGGCCGAATGGTAGGGAAAAGGAACAACAATGGTGGCTAGGGTTTTTGGAAGAGAGAGAAGAGAGAAAAGTGATGAAGATGAAGTGTTGTTTTGGCCTTCTCACTCCTAATGGCCGTAGCCTTCAAGTGGTAAGGATGTGCATGGATTTGGCTTCATCCAAGCCATTGAATGCATCAAAGGCTAGGATTAAATCTTGGTGAACAAGCTTGATTTCTATTGGTTGGTTCATGATGACTCAATGCTTTGAGTCACACACTCATTTAATTCTCTCTTGAGTCACTAGTTTGAGTCGACTGTTTCTGAAAGTTCTACGCTAACGGTGATTAACTTAGCTACCGATCTAACCGTTTTGCTAATTGTGAGTCCCGCAAAATATTTCCTGGGTCCATCATTGTCACTAAATTATACTTGACTAATAAAATAATATTATAATAATATAAAATTATTTTATTTGTGATTAAATCCTAAAAATTAAAAGATTATTTTTAGTCTCATTCGAGAATCGGGTTAAGTAAGATCCCCCAATTCTAAATAATAAAATAAGATTTTCCCCCGGCCCGAAAAATATCATTTTCCCGCTTTTCGAGCAAATCACACAAAAAGTCCATATAAAATCACAGACAGTATTATCGGACATTAAATCAAGAAGAAAACAATTAAAAACAAAAACGAAAAAAGCAAAACAAAGACGTTCGGGACGTAACGGTCATTTTCTCATTTTTTCCCACAACGTAGGTAATCGTCCAAAACGTTCAAATAAAATATCCAAGGTATTATATAGTTGTATATCTTTCGAGAAAAATTAAAACAAGAGTGCTCGAGAAAAATTTTTATTTTACCGTCTCGAAGCAAATTACGTAAAACGATCAAATAAAATTTGAGCCAGTATTATCGTAATTGTTTTCATACAGAAATCGAGAACAGTAAAATAGGGACACATCGGTCATTCACACAAAAGCATGAAAAACAACAAATAGTACATTCAGAATATTTTCTAAAAATTAGGGCGTTACAATTATTGCTATTCTTGGTCATCATTGATTCATTTTCAAGAAGCTAAGTTATCAAGCTTTTCTCTCCACTTTCCTTTCATGGAGGTTTCGGCCAAGACCCCTAGATCTACCCTCCATCACTCAAAAATTTTATCCAACCTTATTTCTTGAATCCTTACCTCATTCTAAGAACATCTCTAGTTATGAGTTTTCACAAAATCATTCATCTTGAGCTTCAAATCCAAGCTTCAAGTTTCTATCAAAAAGGGTAAAGTTCATATTTCTTCACCCAATCTTTTAGTTTTGATTTTCTAAGCCATGCTTGAACCATGGTTTACCTATTCTTTTACTTGTTATTGATTGTAACATTTGTTTATGATTTTTAGGGATTTTTCCATGGAGCTCTACGAAATTGGTAGGAAGGAAAACTAAGTGTTTTCACTTCATTCTTACCTTAACCAAGTCTAAGAAACCTTTCCTTCACAAAAATCAAAAACTCCAACCTTGTTCTTCAAGAGGAATTTCGGCCATACCACCCAAAATCACCATCCAATCTCTTTTAATTTCATCCAACCATAGATCTTGAATCTACATGATATTCTAAGCAACTTTCATGTTGGAGACTTTCTCTAAATCATTCATCTTCAAACTTGTTCTTCAAGCTAAAGATTGAAGCTTTATTGGTGAAGTTTATTAATCTTCACTTTTCATTTGATTTTCAAGATTCTAAGCCATGTTTGATCCATGGTTTATCTTATTCAAGCTTGATTTACTAATAAATATATGTTTTATTTTGTATTTGAGAAGCTCTTGGTGGTGAAGGACTTGGAAAAAGAAGCAAAACAAGGAGCTTTTGAGGATCTTCAAGAGATAAGAGAGAGATTCATCTCACCAACCAAGTATGGTGGTGAGAGATGGTTGTGTATTTGATGGATGGTGAATCCATGTGAGGATTCATATCCATGGTCATGTAATTATTTGTGGGTGTTTATGTGCTTTGATTATTTGTCTATGCTTGGTATGATTTGCATGATTTATTGCTTTTGATTATGGCATGCTTGTGATATATATGTTGATTATGTATATGTATGCATATGTCATGATTTGATGATGGAAAAGAAATTAATTTTTGG
The DNA here is from genome assembly GCA_029884605.1 of Ormosia emarginata. Classification (NCBI taxonomy): domain Eukaryota; kingdom Viridiplantae; phylum Streptophyta; class Magnoliopsida; order Fabales; family Fabaceae; genus Ormosia; species Ormosia emarginata. Next base: position 40,600,055 of record JAQQTP010000074.1, on the reverse strand, counting down.
TTCCAAAGACCAAGAGGAATTTCGGCCAAGACACCTCAAAATAGGTGTTCATAAATTGATATTTTCATGAATGATAAAATTGGATGATTAGAAAAGCAAGGAAAATAAACAAAGGGTTTGTTTTTCAAGAAGTAGTGTTCATGGTTTTGTGAAGAATTTTTATTGATTTATTTTGTGTAAAAACAAGAATAGAATTGAATGGAACTCAAGGACATTTTTTAATCAAAAGATTCTAAGTATTTTACAAATCATGAGTTTTAAATGAAAAGAGCAATGGGTTGATGATTTTAAGGATTTGCAAAGAAAGTAAAAAATAAAAATGATCAAATGATTTGATTTCAAAGACCAAGTGCTCACGGTTTTTGTGAAGAATTTTTAATGGTTTTATTTGTGCAAAACCATATTGACTTAGAAGGAAAAATGTTTTGATGATTTCAATAGTCATGTCCACGTTTTTGAAGGCTTGTAATGCCTTGATTTTATGGAAACAAAGTGGAAATATAGTTTGATTTAGTACAAGGAAATTGGAAAGGGAATCAAAGTGTTTTAACACTTGAGAAAATGGGATTTTCGTATGAAAATGGAAAAGAGAGGTTGAAAGTGTTTGAACCTCAATTTATTTTGAAGAGAAATGATATTAGAATTGATTTGAGAAAAATGGAGAATATAATGGTGATTTGATATTTTCTAACGTGTAACTCATCTTTTGGGTTTTGGAGAGCGTTAGTAATTTTTAAAGTTAAAAACATTGATTTAATTCAATGGAATTGTGAATTTGTGGAATATATTGTGAAAAGGATTTTCTTGAGTAAGAAATGTGAAAAGTCATATTATTTTAAGCAAAGAATTTCTTAAAGGAGAAATGTGAAAAATGATGTTGGAAATGATATTGATTTGTTTGAAAGTCCAAAATAATGTTTGGAATATTGAGAAATATTTTACGTGATTGTAAAATGGTGAAAAATGTTTTACGTATCTTAAAAACGTGATTTTTAAGCTACGCGATTGAAAAATGTTAAAATATTTCTATGCGATTTGAAAAATGTTGAAATATTTTTACGCGATTTGGAAAGCGTTTAAATATTTTAAAAATGATGAAAAATGGTTTACGCGACTTAAAAGAATGATTTTTAAGTTACGCGATTGTGAAAATAGTGGAAAATCGTTACACAATTTGAGAAACGTGTAAATATTTTTACGTGATTGAGAAAATGTTGTAAAATCAATATATAAATTGAAAATGCAACAGAAGTGTTGCGGAATTGTGAAAACGTAACAGAAATATTGCGCAATTGTGAAAATACAACGAAAGTGTTTTGTGATTATAAAAACGCGATAATATGATTTCGCAATGAAAAATACAGTATGATTACTATTGGGCCAGTGTGTGGACCCTGATTATGAGATTATGAAATTAAACTGAGAATGGGCCAATGTGTGGACCCTGAATATGAAATGGTGAATTTTGCCTGTGATTGTCATTAGTGCATTTAACATGTATTGGAAATGGTGAATTTTGCTTGTGATTGGCATTGGTGCATTTTATATGCATGAACTAGTGTATGGACACTGTATGAGAAAATGATAAATTTTGCCTATGATTGGCATTGGTGCATTGAACATGCATTGGAAAGGTCCGATGGACTGTATGAGGCTATTTGCCTAGGAGAGACGTACACCTCTTGAGTGGGTGCGATATGCGTAGTGTAAGTCACTTGTTGACCTTGGGAACATCGGAGTGCGGGTTGCTTACATGGGTGGTTGGTCGCGCTTTTTCCCGTAGGTTAGACCGATGCAACACACCGATGATCCTGACCGAGACACTATTCTTAATCGAGATCTCGTAAAGACTGTCGTGTCTATGCTAGATGTGCAAAATCAAAATGAGGATTATAACACTTGGTCTAAGGCATTTTGGTACAGACAGATCTTTCGGATCAACTTCTCCGAACTGAGTATTAGCTGCATGGAGTAGGACATTGAGTCTATGTGCACTTGCATGAAACTGAGCATTTATATCTGTGTGATATATTAATTGAGGAGTATTGGTTATGATAATTGAACTGTTGAATAATACTGGATGATGATGATGATAAATAATGTTGAGGGCATTATCGTGTATATTGAATGATATTTGAACTGATAAATGATTAGATGATGATAGTTGATTAATGTTGAAGGCATTATTGGAATTCTAGTATGATATACCTGTATGATATATTGTTTGTGTTATCTCTGTACTATCATGTTGGCATTGGCATAGGTGATCTCACCTCTTTGTTATATTGTTTTGCTGTGTTTGTATTATTAAAATTAAATAGTAGATGGAATGAGTTGTCTTAGACATGACGGGTGGTAGATATTCTGAGATTGGTGACAACATGGATGAGGGATCATTCAGGACTCGTTGGTGTGCAGTGTTGACAAGGAACAGATGTCTGATGCATCAAGATGGATACAAGAAGGAATAAGTATGTTAAGTTTTCTTGTTAGTATTGTACCGTGCTATTAAGTAGGACCTGTGATGGGGTTTGCTACTGTTAAAAAAAAGAGTCTGTTAGTTTTTATATTTCTCTTTAAATTGTTAAATATTAATTGGTGTCAATATTATATATTAATCAGTTTAAATATATTTTCAGTAATACTTATGGATTTTAGTAAGTTTATGTTTCTGTCTTTGGCGAAAAGAAATTTTGAAACCCATCTTTTATAACTCAAACCTTTTATGAACTTATTTTCACATTGGGAGTTAGTAGTCAGAAATGTGATGCCCTAAGGAGGGTGTTACATAAAACATAGTGACATACGCACATCAAACCATGGTACTATGGTTTACTCTCAAATTTTAGATCCTGGACATTTCTAGAGTCATTCACCTTATTGCTTACCTTTTCATATAGTACAAAGGTCTCTATTGTGATAAAAATACTTACTATTTATTTAGGCTACTAAGACTAGGCAATAATGGTTTCTTTCTAAGTTCTAAATTAATATGTACATCAATATAAGGGATGGATCACCATGTTTGGTTAATACCTATAAGTAGAGAAATTGACTAACCATGTTTAGTTATGTTAAGTTAAGAAATCATCATAAGGTTAAAATTCAAAATGTGTGTAATTACTCTAGAAGATAACTCTATTGGAACTGGAGCTTTTACCATTCCACAAAATCAAATATGATAATAGTCAGAGTGGCGTTAAATTCTCTTAAACTAGAACTCTACCAATAAGTACAATAACATAACTAATAAGGAGCAGAATATATCTACTCCACCAAAAACTATTATCATCTAAAGATATACTTATATAACGGTAAAATCCAATCTCACTAGCAAAAACATAAGGAATTTTCATCTAAAACTCATTTAGTCAAAATTAATAATATCAAGGGAAGAGAATATATATATATATATATATATATATATATATATATATATATATATATATATATATATATATATGCAAAACAAAATTGAAGACAACCCATATTACAAGGCACATACAAGATTTAATATTCAAACATAACTCGTGACATTCACAACCTCAATAAGTACCTATGACTCAAAACATAGTTCCTTCACAACAAGATTTTATAACAATATAAAATGGAACTTCCATCTGCTTTAACACTCGATTCACTATGGCAGTCTACTGCCTCTTAGCAGCAGCTACGTCCCTAAAGCTCCGATGAATTTTGCAATTTCCATGCTGGCAAAAGTACACCTTGTGGATGCTATTGGCTTCTAACACACGTAACAATACATATTGAGTTGATTAGTCTCAATATCATGTAAATAGTGTGACAGAAACTTCTAACAATCACACCTAACACAATTATGTATAACTAAACTAACTATACATCTCTTCATTAGAGACAAGAAAACAATAATGCATAATATGGAATGGGAACTTCTAATATGCTATAAGCATAGTCAGTCCACACCCTAAGCTCAACAAGATGAATAACTCTGATAACATAATGTAACGTCCTTAATACTAATTCTAATAGTGTATCCATAATCACACCTTAGTAATTAGTATTAAGCACATCACTTACAACTAATAACATTAATTTGAATATACATTTATAAGATATACAAAAATATGAGCCTAGTGTGAGTGAAATAATATACATATATGAAAAAGGTCACTATACAAAAGTGTACATCACTGTACAATAATTACATAATATGCCTTCAAGGAAATATTTATACATTACAAACACAAATTGACATCAAAATAAATTACAACTTCTGTCTTTGTATCCTTGCTGTAGAATCCATCCCTGGAATTATCATGGAATAATAATACAAAAATAGGGTGATAATTCTAAATTCTTAGTAATTCTATTATAAAAAGATGTAATCATAATAATTCTATCTGGATTGGGGAAAACTAGTTCTAAAACTCAACTTATACTTTAGAATGGTGGCAAAAACCAAATCAAGTCCTTTCTTTTCCCAAAATAGAATTTCAATTATTAACAGTTCTAGAAAACCTTGGTTATCAAAGACAATAAATTATTCTCATAAATATTTTCAAAAAAAATCAAAACAATATCATATTCTCAATTCATCTTTATGATCTTATATAATAACTTGTCATAATATGACATTCAAATACAAATCCACTTTAGTGCTCATTTAAATATTCCTTCCCACAGAACCCATATCACTGTACCATAATAGGTAAGATCCACCTCATATAGCTCAGATTCTATATACTCATGGTAGGGAATGAATTAGGGCCTCACACTACCACTTAATAGAGTAATAGTCTACTTTCAAGTTGGTGTACTTCAACTTATTTATGACAATATATTTCTTTGTCATTACAGAATTATTCCGAGTACCCTTAAATACATGAGGGAAACATAGGCAAATAAGGAGACATAATGAAGAATTTCAAGAATATAGGATCCCCTTCCTCACGAAGGATCATCTTGATAATCACATATTTCACACATTAATAAACCCCTATTTTTAGTCGTTTACACTCTCCATGTACTTAATTGATTGAGCTTGCCATGTTTTGTAAGTTTGGGCTCAAATTGAGCTTAATTGATTTTTCTAGCATTATTAGGATTTTACACTACTTCTATATTTCAATCATATTTTGAGTTCTAGATATCTAAAAATTATGTATCTTGCCTTGTAGGAAAGATAAGAGAGAGGTCTACAGCGTTCATGAAGAGCTCCAGAGCTGAATTGGATATCTAATGGATTGAATTGGGCATGAAAGTTAGAACAAGGGTGTTGTTGCTGGAACTCGAGCAGCATGCACTAATTGGTCCATAACTTGGGCTGTAGGAGTATTTTGGAGCTGAAACTGGTGCCATTAGAAAGAATACACACAAGGCTCAAATTCTTATGAGACAACTAATTGAAACTACAATGTTTTGATGGTGTTCTACCCCTGTGAAGTTAGAGAGACCCATTGAGATTGATTTGGGCATAACTCTCCTATCTTAAGCCTAATTCAAGTGATTTCGGTGGCCAAGGAAAGCTAAGAGGTAGAGGATTCACTTTAACCTAGGGGCAAATTAGGATTCTTAATTTTTAATTTAGTTATTTTTGTATAAATAGGGGACCTGAGATAGATAGTAACCGTAATTCGTACTACTTTATTCTTCTACCAAGAATTTTCTATTTTCTTTTGCAAATGGTGTGCTGCAGCCAAAGAGAGCTAAATAATTGAAATCAATCCAAGGATCTTGAGGAAATTCTAGTTTGGCTTTAAGATTCTATACCTAATTTTGATTTTGAATTGAATTAATTATCTTCTTCTTCTCTTGATTTGGATTTCGAATTGCTTGATTAGAGATTTTTGTTGCGTGATGTGATCCAATTAGATCCTTAATCCTAATTAATATTTGTGATTAAATTATGATTAGTTAATTGTGGTTTAATCACATGAATTGAAGATGGTTAGGTTGGCAAATTTGTTAATCTAGGTTAATTGAATTCTGGTTGTTAAACTACCATAAGTTGCATGAATATAGCGATCGCATGTTTATGAATCGTTTGTTAGTTAAATTTTAGGTGATTATCTAGTGTTGAATTCTATGGGTTTGTTGCAAACATGGCTACCAACTCACAGTAATTTGGTACCAAAATGATAACTCCAACTAGAGAAGTCAATGAAGTCCAACTTTTTAATGCTGATCAACAAAGACTAGAACATAGACTTGATGAGTTCACCTCTTTGATGAAACAATTAGCAGTAGAGAGGCACTAACCATTTGTACAAGGACTAGCTCGAGTGTGCAATATATGTTCTTATCCTTCACACTCCACAGATGCATGTCATACACTTTAGGATATCAGTTCTTCATTCCAAGACCAATTTGTTGCTACAGTAGGTGTCTTTCCTAGTAAACCATAATTCTAGCAATAGCAGGAAAGATATGATCTATTCTCCAACACATACAATCCTGGATGGAGAGATCATCCCAACTTGAGATATGAGAATACAACACCACAACAACAGTACAAGTAGCCCTTCCAACAACAATTTCAATAACAGGCTGGACCAAGTAGACCACCCTTCTAACAATAACCATAAGGTCCTGTAGCCACAAAATTTGAGCCTATTTTGGAGGATCTAATGAAGCAGATGATCACCAATAGTATACAGTTTCAATAGAGGACATAAGCTTTAATTCAAGACTTAGAAACTCAAATTGGACAGTTAGTTTCTACTCTGAGTCAATTGTAGAATCAAGGATCTGGCTAACTCCCTTCCCAAACAATTCCCATTCCAAAGGGGAATGTGAGTTCCATTATACTGAGGTCTGGAAAAATAGTGGAGGTGGAATCCCAACCAATAGTAAACAAACAACTGCATAAGCCATCAGTAGTAGCCATACCTGGTTCTTGTGCACCAACCCAGAAATTAGGTAACGATGATGAGAAAGCAGCCACTGGATCCTAACAAAAGTCTCAACCTTACATACTTCTTCCTTTTCCACAAAGAGCCACACAATCTAGAAAAATAGAAGACACTGAGAAAGAAAAAGAGCTGCTTGAGACTTTTAGGAAAGTGGAAGTAAACATCCCACTACTGGATGTAATCAAGCAGATACTAAAGTATTCCAAGTTCTTGAAGGAACTATGTACACACAAAAGGAGGCTGAAGGGCAATGAGAGAATCAGCATAGGGCAGAATGTTTCAGCCCTCATCCAGCCTATGCCATAGAAGTACAAGGATCCAAGGACTTTTACAATTCCTTGCATAATAGAAAATTGTAGATTTGAGAATGCCATGCTAGACTTAGGTTCTTCTATTAATGTAATGCTTGTGTCTATTTTTAATTCCCTTGAACTTAGTCCTTTTTCAAGCTACAGGTGTGGTGATCCAACTAGCTAATAGGAGTAAAGCTTACCCATCTGGTTTGGTGGAGGATGTGCTGGTCCAGGTGAACGAGTTGATATTATAATATGACTTCTACATTTTTGAGATGGAGGGAGAGTCATCATCCAACAAGACTCCCCTTATTCGAGGGAGACCTTTCCTCAAAATAGCGCAGACAAAGATTGATGTGCATGCAAGAGTTCTATCCATAGAGTTTGGAGATTCCATTGTGAGGCTTAATATTCTTGATGCTATGAAATATCCTATGGAAGAACATTCTGTCTTTTGTATTGATTTAATTGATGATTTGGTTAATAATTCGTATGCTGACTTGTGTAAAGAGTTTCTTGAGATTACTGATTTTGGTGACTCTATGTGCAGTGATTTATGTACTAGTTGTGATGGTAATAAGTTGTATTCTATATGTTCTGAAATTTCTATATTTTTAGGATATGATGAATCTGTTAATGTATTAGCAGATTGTATAACATGTGATATATATGCAGAGGTTTAGGTAGCAAAAGCAGAGTAGCAGCAACTCGTTAGATTATTACCTTCTGTAGTGCAACCACCAAAATTGGAACTGAAGTCGTTACCCGAGCACTTGAAGTATGCATACTTAGCAGGTAAAAAGCGGCTTCCGATGATTGTAGCCAGAAACCTCCTTGCTGAACAGGAGGCGAGATTGCTATAGGTTTTGAGAGAGCATAAGAGGGCCATCAGATGGACACTAATAGATATTCCTAGCATTAGTCATTCCACATGCATACACGAGATTTTACCTGAGGATGGAGCTAAACTAGTGAGGCAGCCCCAGATGAGACTGAATCCTCTAATTTTGGATGTGGTGAAGAAAGAGGTGACCAAGTTACTGCAGGCTGGCATTATCTATCCCATCTCTGACAATCAATGGGTAAGCCCGGTACAGGTTGTTCATAAGAAATCTAGAGTGACTGTTATGGCCAATTAGAAGAATGAGCTAATTCCTACCAGAGTACAGAATAGTTGGACATGCTACTCAAAAGGACCATTACCCCCTTCCATTCATTGACCAGATGCTGGAACAGTTGGCTGACAAGTCACACTATTGCTTCTTAACGGTTACACTAGATACTTCCAAATCCACATAGTACTTGAAGACTAAGAGAATACCACATTTACTTGTCCATTCGGTACCTTCGCTTACAAATGGATGCCCTGTGGCCTCTACAATGCCCCTCGTACCTTCTAGCGGTGTATGGTGAACATCTTTTTAGACTTTTTAGAAGAGTGCATGGAGGTATCCATAGATGATTTTACTGTTTATAACTTTTCTTTTGATTCTTATTTGGATAGTTTGGCTAAAGTACTGCATATATGCATTAAAACTAACCTTTTTTAAATTTTGAAAAATGTCATTTCATGGTAGCACATGGTATAGTTTTAGGCCATGTAGTCTCTAGTAAGGTGTTGTGGAATTTTTCGCAAGTACACGGATTGTACAAGTAGTAAAATAAAGATCGTTTCTACGAGGATTGATTGATTACTAACTCTTACATCGATTTTGATTATTTAAGCGAATAAAGACAATAGTAAAAGCTAAATTAAAATTAAAATAAAACTCTAAGCAACTAAGTAAGCAATTAAATCTAGAAAAGATGATATTCAACCAAGGTTTAAAGGCCTAGGATTAGGAATCCACTACATTACCTCTTATGATAAATTGTAATCCTATCTTTGTTAATGTTCAATTATATTCTTGATGACGATTTATCTTGAATTATTTAAAGCCCAATTTCTTCATACTAAAAACGTGTTAAAACTTCATCAATCCTATTCTCACGGCAATTAATCCAAGTTCTAACCTATTAAGTTTTATGATAATCGTTTACCCCTCGAAGGATTTAAGCATGTGTTTAGGTTTCAATTCCTAAGTTCAATTCTTAGATTATCTAGCAATTAGATTTCATCTTTCGATCTTTCACCTAAAGCCTATGATTATGTAAATATGGTGCGCAACATACCATAAGCATTAAGCATACTAAGAATGAATCAAGAACAATAATTTCCCATTAACAAAGAATCAAATTAACAATTCAACATAAAAAAAATAGAGAGTTTCATCCTAATCCTAGAAAAAGGGGTTTAGCTGCTCATGGATATTGTAGCACAATCAAGAACAAAGATTAAAGAAATAACCATGATTCCAAAACAAAAGAGAATATGGAGAAGATGAAGATGGAGAAAAAGACATCAATGGTTGAACTTCAATGACTCTTGCTCTTGCCTTCCAAGCCCTAGCCTCCAATCCTTGTGCCTCTCAAAGTTTGTTGCAGCCAAAGTCTCCTTTAGGTTTAGGGATTTGCTCAATTTACAATGATTTAAGGGTAAAATAACCTCTTTTTCACGTCAGGAAAGCTCACATAGTCATATCTCCCTTCGACATGACCATGTCGCTTTAAAAATCATGTATCTGCACTTTAAGTGAGACACGACCGTGTGACCAAGAGACATGGCTATGTCTCCAAGTCAGAACCTTCAATTGAGTTAGACAAGGTCGTGTCTCTTAGAAGAACAGTGTAACTTCAACGTTGGAGGAGACACGGACATGTGACAAAGTGACATGGACGTGTGACCAAGAGACACGATCGTGTTTCCTAGTCAGAAGCTATTTTCAAGTTAGACAAGGCCGTGTCTAACTCATCAATTGCTTTTGAGTTGACACAGGGTCCTGTCTAAGCCAAAATAGTCCTATTTTGCTTTAAAAACTAGATATCTTTGTCTGCTTTCACTCTAAATGTGTTAAATCTCTCTTAATCTGCAAAAACGAAGACAATTGATAAGGATCCATCTAAAATTCACTAATAATAATAAACATATTACCACAATTTATCCATTTTGAGGTTATAAAATATAGGTTTGTCAAATTGCCCCACACTTGAGCTTAGCTTGTCCTCAAGCAAAGAATAGGAATAAAAAACAAGATTAAACTCAACATCAAGAAACATGAATCAAGGAGAATTTCACAGTTTAAAAATTCAATTAAGCTCGGCAATCAAATCCAATCACGCAAGATATTCTAGCACTTAATACAATTAGAGGCTTAAGTCTATCTTGCACCTGTTCTCTTTACTAACCACTTGATGTTACTTATCTTTCCATCACTCAAGTGTTTAAGGACAAAGAGATCACTCAAATTTCTATTAAAAAATGCAATACCATAGCCTTGGTTTTCAATCTAATCTCCACTTCCAAGTTCACATACATAACAAGAACCAAAATGACTTCCAATAGTTGTAACAGGCTAAGGATATAATGAATGGTAGGAAAAAAAGATAAATGAAAGTAAAAAATGTTTATGGATAAAGCAATACAAAACAGAATCAGGTTGAAAAAATGATCAATAGAGCATAATGCATAAGGATATAACTAATTCTCACTCTCACTTTCAGCCAAATTATTCTCATTATTCTTTACCAACAATCTTTTTTTGTTTCTTCTTCCTTTTCATCATTTTTTCTATCTTTTTTTTATCAACCCTTGAAAACAAAAATAATCCTTAATGACTTTTCAATTAAAACAATAATTGCTCCAAAGAAACTAACCTAATTATTCAATTGGGTATTCAAAGAAATCAATTTCAAGCTCAAATGGGGCAACTAAGGGATTATTTCATCAATGCAACTCTGAAAGTCAAGAAAGAAGTAAACCTAATTGCCTTAATCATGTTCAAGTATGTATGTGAATCATTAAAGTCTCAACAAGATTTCAAAATAAGTTCTAATGCACATAAATCAAGAGAAAACTCACTCTAGAAGAAAAATAGGATTTTATTTATGAAAAATCCATACATTAAAGCTCAAAACTCTCTTTCTAGCTAAGTTGATAAAGAAAACAAATGCAAGCAGACATGACTAATTTCCAAATAAGATGCTAAATGTTTCAATATTCAATTGAAAAAAAAATTGCTTTGCACAAAATCAGTTTTTGAGTAGTGGATTCCCTCTCAAACGTATTTCAATCAGCTCATAAATAATTAAGAAATTAACGCACAATTCCTGCTTAATTCGATGCAATACTTAAGTGTTCATCGATTTCTCCCCCCCTCCATACTTAAGATGAACATTATTCTCAATGTTTAACAAGAAAAATAATAGCACAAAAGACTATGAAACTTCCTTGAAAATAGAAACGCAAGATCACGAAGGTGGTGGAAGAGGTGGAGCCGGAAGGAAGCGTGTAGCCATGAATGCAAACATCAGATCTAACTAAGCGATGACATGTTGTCGAAAACTACACAAGAAAAATTTAAAGGGTCAAGATAATTTTTTTTTATAGGAAAAACAAATCAAAAGCTGAAAAACTAAATGTAAGGATAGAAACACAAGTTGCCTCCTGTGAAGTGCTAAGTTATAGTCATTAGTTTGACTATGGGCTGATTCCATGCTTAGGTGATGTCAATGGAATGGTGGTCAGTCCCCACTCCTTCTTCATAGTGCTTCACTCTCTGGCCATTTATCAGGAATGTCTTATAGCCTTCTTTCTTCACCTCTAGCACACTGTACGATAAGATGCGAATAATCTCATATGATACATACCCTTTTGACCAAAACTTATCAGGAAAAAGACAAAGATATGAGTTACTAACAAGAATTTTGTCCCCAATCTTAAACTCACGATGGTTGATACATTTGTCATGCCACTTCTTTGGTCTCTTCTTGCAGAGCTTAGCATTCTCAAAGTTAGTAACAACTTTAGGTAAAGTCTTCTCTAGCATATCTTTAGTCATAGATTCCTATATATATGAAAGCACAATACTATCTACAACATCAATAGCATCTATACGATTACATGAATTAAAGGAATTAGGATTTTTTTCAGAATTAAAAACATTAAACACTACTTCCTCATCGTTCAATTGTAAAGTCAACTTCTCTTCATGGACATCAATCATTGCCCTTCTAGTGGCAAGGAATGGACGCCCAAGTATGATCGGTAGTTGAACATCTACTTCCATCTTAAGCACAACAAAATTGACTAGTATGTAGAACTTTTCCATCTTGCAATGGTACATTTTCTAATTTGCCAATAGGGTGTTTGATTGACCTATCCGCCAATTGAAGAGAGATCAAGGTTGGTTTGAGCTCCCCAATATTAAGTTTCTTACAAAGAGAAAGGGGTATCAAACTTACATTTGCCCCAAGGTCACAAAAAGCCTTGTTAATATGCATGTTTCCATTGGAGCACGAAATCGAAAAGCTACCGGGATCCTTAAGCTTAGGAGGAAGCTTGTTTTGAATGATTGCACCATATTCTTCCGTCAAAGCAACGATTTCATAGTCTTCTAGCTTTCTCTTATTGGAGAGAATCTCTTTCAAGAACTTAGCATAAGAAGGTATTTGGGAGAGAGTTTCCGTAAAAGAAATATTAATGTGCAGTTTTTTAAGCACCTCCAAAAATCTTCCAAATTGATGATCAAGCTTTGCCTTTTGATATCTTTGAGGGAATGGCAAAGGTAGAACATATGCTTTCGGAAGAACATACATTTTAGTGCTTCCTTCATCTCCTTATTTATCATCGCTCTTCTCTTGCTTCGCTTCCTTTTCATGGGTTTATTTATCTTCAAGCTTTTCTTCCTTTGTGGGGCCTTCAAGTTGCTTACCACTTCTCAATGAAATTGCTAGAACTTGCTCCCTTGGGTTAGTTTCCGATTGACTTAGTAATTGCCCTTGCATCATGTTGAATAAGCTTGCTTGTTAGGCTATTTGAGTTTCTAGCATCTTTAAGTGAGTGGCCATTTGATCTAGACGAGTACTGAGTTGCTTGATGGACTCTCCATGTTGTTGCATTTATGCTTGAATAGCTTGATTTTGCTCCTTTTGAGTAACTATGAAATTCTCCATGAGAGCTTCTAAATTGGACTTCGTACCTTGAGAAAATTGTTGACATTGTTGGAATTCAGGTATTGGTCTATTGTTGGATTGAACCCCTTGGTTTTGTTGGTTACCATATGAGAAATTGGGGTAGTTTCTCCATTCGGGATTATATGTGTTGGAGAAAGGATTTCCTTGAGCCTTGAAGTTACAATTTTGCATATAACTCACTTGTCAAAAGACAGGTCTTGAGAATACGCCTCTACTGCATTGTATTTTGAAGTCAAGTGCCCTCCTCCACATGTGTCACAAGCTATATTAGTGTTGGGAATTGCGGATACATCACACAGCGAAAAAAGTAAAATTCCTACCAAGGATCCATGCAAAATAGACTATAATATGAGTTTTTTTAAATGAGTTTACCTCTTGAAGCATGATAAACACAAGCGACGTGAATCACCAACACTGTAATAGCGATGATGTCTCTGCGGTATCCATACGAACAGACTCACGAATGCCCAACATCTGCACAAGTAGTCTCTCGTCTTTGACACAGTGCTAGCTACGAAGAGAAGAGAATGAAACCTGTCACTCTCTCACTCACTTTCTGTAGGTGCGGTTGGGGTTCTGTAATACATGTGTAGTAGCCCCTTTAGCAGTACTATTTATAATAGTGACTACCTTAAGTGAGTATGAGCAGTAGTAAGGTAAGCTGTGTAACCCTAGACTCATCTATTATGAGTCCGGTCCACGATTAAATCCCAATCCAACTTGGATTATAATTGCTCCAATTTAGTCTGCTCTATGTGTACGACCTTACTGGTTCTCATTATGTTAGCAGTAATATTAAAATCCTATTTTAATATTACAAGTAGTGAGTGGTATTTAGCAACACATCCCTACTACCTAAGTAATGAGAATGTCAGAGATTTGATATAACCTTTCCGTGATCAATGTTATTGTGTAGTTTAGTCCCTTTGTCCAGATATATAGATTGAACACAAGGCATGGAACGTGTCACCCTTGTATAGTTCAATCTTTCGTTTCTTAATACCCGAGTAGACGTAGTAATAACAAATGAGATCAATATCTCATATTGACTCATTTGAGCATGGTCATACATTTTGTAGTCTTACTCAATTAGGGAGCCTGAAGATATCATTCTTGTTATGTAGGAGGGACAAATCCCATCTAGGTCACTCACATCCCTCCACATGATTCGTGGTATGTCCAGTAACTAACTTTGTAATCACCTTGTTATAGATAACGTTTGATGGCATTAAAACATACAACTCCTCATGTACGAATCGTAGTGATTTCAGGTCAAAGGACTGCATACACCATTATCACTATGAGAATCGCTTATGACACTCACGTAACGATCCACGTAGCGTTCTCATGATGGGTCTGTCCAATACATCATTACTCTAATATGTATCCATGTGAAGACTTAATATCTCATATCCATGACCTATGAGATGTGGCCATCAGTCTACGCACATACTAGTCTCAATGTATTATCATGATTAACAATAATACTTGACTAAGGACATTTAAGAATAGTGTTCTATTTCTATCCAATAGGATCTCACGATCAAGTCATCCACTTGATGTCCTATGGCATCGAACTTACTATTCTAAGAACTTTATTATGTATATCATAAATAACACAATAAATGAAATGTCTCATATATTAAATAAATACCATAATATAATATATGTAAGATGGTCAAAATAAATTGGCCTCTAGGGCATACACCAATAATTAGGGGTAGCGATGGCATTGATATTCAGCTTCTCAAGTGACTTGATCAAATAATCAAACTTAGCATTCAACATAGTAATGACATCAAACTCTATCATCCCGGCTTGCTTCTTTGAAGTTGATCTCTCACTTGGCCACAAATAAATTTTTGAAGCAACTTCATCGATGAAAGCCTTTGCCTCTGTTGGAGATTTTGCCATCAAAGCACCGCCAGCTGTGGCATCAAGAGCTGCCTTTGTTGAGAAAGTCAACCCATCATAGAATATTTGTATAACAACAAAATCTTGTAGGCCATGATGTGGATACTAATGAATGAGATCATTGTACCTCTCTCATGCTTCATAAAATGATTCATCCTCCATTAGGGAGAAGGTAATGATGTCTTGATAGAGTTTGACTATTTTTCCAATCGAATAGTACTTGTCCAAGAAAGCTTGCTCCATTAAGTCCCAGGTGGTAAGTGAATTTAGGGCTTCCGAGTAAATCCACTTCTTTGCCTTCCCCCTAAGAGAAAAAGGGAAAAGTCTGATCGAATAGCATCAGTTGAAACCCCATTTATCTTGATTGTGTCATATAGCTCCAATAATTCATCCAAATGTTGATTTGGGTCTTCAGTAGTTGACCCACTAAATTGCAATTGTTGGACTATCTGGATTAGTGATGTCTTTATCTCAAAATTGTTGGCCTCTACCTATGGCCTTACAATGAAGACTGATGAGCATTAGCGTTGGGGGTTCCATAATCCCTCAGCCTTTGATCTTGATTTACGACTTAGTCAATGTTGTTTTCCATGTGGTCTTCCTCAACTCTCGGTGTTCTTCTTTCCCTTCTAATATTCTGAAGTGTCCTATCGATCTTAAGATCAACTGAGATAGTAAGATCTTCTTGACTCCTCGTTCTACGCATAAGAAAGAAATAATATATGAAAATTCAAAGAAAAATAAAGTGAAAATAAAATAAAATAAAAAAGTGCTTAAATCAACCACATTACCGCTTATGTTAATATTAACATGATCCCAAACAAAGGAGTCAAAAACTTATTGTGTAATTTTTTAAAAGCGCATGGATAATACAAGTAGTAAAATAAAGATAATTCCCACGAGAATCGATTGATTACTAACTCTTATGGCGATTTTGATTATTTAAGCGAATAAAGACAATAGTAAAAGATAAATTAAAATCAAAATAAAACTCAAAACAATTAAGTAAGCAATTAAATATAGAAAAGATGATATTCAACCAAGGTTTAAAGGCCTAGGACTAGGAATCTACTACACTACCTCCTATGATAAATGATAATATATCTTTGTTAATGTTCAATTATGTTCTTGAAGGCGATTTGTCCTGAATTATTTAAAGCTCAATTTCTTTGCACTAAAAACATTCTAAAACTTTATCAATCTCATTCTCATGGCAATTAATCCAAGTTCCAACCTATTAAGTTTTATAACAATCATTTACCCCTCGAAGGATTTAAGTCTATGTCTAGGTTTCAATTCCTAAGTTCAATTCTTAGATTATCTAGCAATTGGATTTCATCTTTCGATCCTTCACCTAAAGCCTAAGATCATTTAAATATGGCGCGCAACATACCACAAGCATTAAGCATACTAAGAATGAATCAAGAACAATAATTTTCCATTAACAAAGAATCAAATTAACAATTCAACATAGAGAAACAAAGAGTTTCATCCTAGTCCTAGAAAAAGGGGTTTAACTACTTATGACTATTGTAGCACAATCACAAAGATTAAAGAAACAACCATGATTCCAAAACAAAAGAAAAAATGGAGAATATGAAGATGGAGAACAAGACTTCAATTGTTAAACTTCAATAACTCTTGCTCTTGCCTTCTAAGCCCTACCCTCCAATCCTTGTGCCTCTCAAAATTTGCTGCAGCCAAAGTCTCCTTTAGGTTTAGGGATTTGCTCAATTTATAATGATTTGGGGATAAAATAGCATCTTTTTCACGTCAAGAAGGCTCATACGGTGGTGTCTTCCTTCGATAGGGTCGTGTCCCTTTAAAAATCATGTATCTGCACTATAAGTGAGACATGACCATGTGACTAAGAGACACGATTGCGTCTCCAAGTCAGAAGCTTCAATTGAGTTAGACAGGGTCCTGTCTCTTGGAAGAACAACGTAACTTCAATGTTAGAGGAGACATGGTTGTGTCTCCTAGTCAGAAGATATTTTCAAGTTAGACATGGTCGTGTCTAACTCCTCAATCTCTTTTGAGTTGACACAGGGCTCTGTCTAAGCTAAAATGGTCCTTTTTTGCTTTGAAAATGAGATATCTTCGCCTGCTTTAACTCTAAATGTGTTAGATTTCTCTTAATCTGTAAAAACAAAGATAATTGATAAAGATCCATCTAAAATTCACCAATAATCATAAACAAATTACCACAATTTATCCATTTTAATGCTATAAAATATAGGTTTATCATAAGGGCATTGAAGTAGATTTTGCTAAAATATATGTAGCAAATGAACAATTGTTACAACTACAAGATAAGACTACTTCTCCTTGGTTTACTGACTTAGTTAATTACTTGGTTGCTGGTGTATTGCCTGCAAATTTCACTAATGCTCAGATTGATAAGTTAAATAGTGAGTCTAAGTATTATGTGTGGGATAATCCTTATCTGTAGAGATTTTGTAGTAACTAATGATTAGGAGATGCATACCTGATCATGAGTTTGATTCTGGTCTTAGCTTTTGTCATGCATTTGCATGTGATGGACATTTTGGACCTACACGTACAGTTAGGAAAGTCTTAGACTCTGGTTTATATTGGCCTACCTTATTCCATGATGCATACTTGTTCTATAAGTCTTGTGAATAGTGCTAGAGAACAGGGAACATTTCTCGTAGGAATGAGATGCCCCATAAACCTTTGCTATTTTGTGAGATTTTTTATGTACGGTGTAATGATTTTATGGGACACTTTCCTATTTCTTTTGGTTTTGTTTACATTTTGCTGGTTGTTGATTATGTATCTAAGTAGGTGGAAGCAAAAGCCACTCCTACTGATGATTTCAAAGTTGTGGATTTTGTTAAATTAGAGATTTTCTACTAGTTTGGAGTCTCGATGGCCATCATCAGTGATCAAGGTTCGTATTTCGATAATCAGAGCATGAAGGCTTTGATGAAGAAGTATGGAGTCATGCATAAAGTTTCTACACCTTACCACCCCCAGACCAATGGGCAAGCCAAGGTTTCCAACAAAGATATCAAGCAGATACTTTAGAAGACAGTCCAACCTAACAGAAAAGATTAGAGCAAGAGGCTTGAGGATGCTTTATGTGCTTACCGGATTGCCCATAAGACACCAATTGAGATGTCCCCTTATCGAATTATCTTTGGCAAGGCAAGCCATCTGCTGGTGAAAATTGAGCATCGTGCATTTTGGGTGGTGAAGAGGTGTAACCTAGACCTAGACTAAGCGGGCATAGAGAGGAAGCTACAGTTGCAAGAATTGGAGGAGATCCACTTGGAGGCATATGAGAGTTCCAAACTTTATAAATAGAAGACCAAAGCCTTCCATGATAAGATGGTTATGAGAAAAACATTTGAAATTGGTCAAAAAGTGCTTTTATATAATTCTCGTCTTAAATTGATGCTCGAAAATTGAAATCTAGGTGGGAAGGTCTTTTTATTGTTACAATGTTTTTCCTTATAGTGTAGTTGAGCTTCAAGATGTGACTACAAAGAGGAGCTTCAAGGCTAATGGGCATAGACTCAAGCACTTTTATGATGGTTTCCAAGAGCATACCATGGAGGAGGTGGCCTTACTTGATGCTACTTATCCAACATGAAAGAGGAAGTTTCCTTTCCTTACTTGTTTATTTTCTGTTTTAGTTTTTAAGTTTATGTTTATATTTCTATTTTCTATTTTTCTGTTTTTCTGTTTTTCAATTTTGTTTTTGTTTTGTTTTAATGTTTTTCTTTAAAAAAAATTATGCTACTTGTTTTTAGTTTTTAATTGCTTTCCAATGGCTCTTGAGATATATGGAAGTTATGAGTTTGGACAAATTGAGGATTAGAGGTTCATGACATAAGTGACTAAATTGTCTTTCATCTTGAATTTGACTTGTTAGGTAATGGAAATTAACTTAACAAATTAAGTTTGATAGACTTATACCTTGTGAGAATTTGAGCTTATTGATGAATAGATTAAGTAATTGTACCTTTCTCTTCCTTATTGTGTGATTTTCACTCATGGATTTTGATCACTCTAGAACTTGCTTTAATTCTTTTTTAAGCTACATTTTTACATGCATGCATGAACATGATTGAGGCATTCTTTCATTGCAATAGCTACTCTAGCCAAATAGCTAACCTTGTATATTTTCCCTTGATTAACCTCTTTGAGCTTATTTTCCTATTCTTTATTGTTCTTAGGTCATTATCTACCCTTAGTGAAAAATCATGTTGTCCCTTTACCTTAAGGAATAGGAGAGCATTGGCATTATCCTTGGATGAGCTCATGAACAAGTGTGAGGGAATCTTAAATTGTTGTTGTTGTTTGGTCTTGCTTGAGGACAAGCAAGGTTTAACCATCGGGGGGCTGTGAAAATGTTATGCTAAATTGTTCTTCTAAAAAAAAAGTTGCAATACTTCTAAAAAAAAAGAAGAGGAAATATATATGAAGAGAATAATTTGCATCATATGGATTCACATTAAACTTTCATGCTTATTCTTAGAATTCATCTTCAATGTTCTTTTATTCTCTTTGGTTTTTAGCTTGTCATATCATTATTATCCTCATCCTTTACCTTGACCCTATTACAATCTTGAATAAAACCCTCTTGATTTGTGTATGTATGTGTATATAATAGTGGAGAAGTAGAAGATAAGCAAGCTTATGGTAGTGTAAATTTTTATGAGTTGAATTGAGTGAAACACTTACCTTCTAGATGTTTCTAATACTAAACACTTGAGGGAGAGAGAGTATATCTTATGAGAATCTATCATTTTTTGTTTATGCTTTTCAATTGAAATTACCTTACATATTAATTTGAGATGTAAAGAAATGTCACTTCACGAATCTTTTGATCCTACAAACTTTTTGGTTTCTATCCTTACTTGTAAACTTTTACATTCATGAAGGTCATTGGAAAGTGAATCTCCTTGAGTTTTGGTTTTTGAGTTTTTGTGTTCTTTGTCCCTTAGTTTGAATCTTTAGTTTGCCTGGGACGTGCAAAAGCTAAGTGTGGGAGAATTTGATAGTAACAGATTTCATATATTAATAAACTTCCATTTTTAGTTCTTTACACTCTCTATGTACTTAATTGATTGAGTTTGACCATGTTTTGTAAGTTTGGGCTCAAATTAGGCTTAATTGATTTTTCCAACATTATTAGGATTTTACATTGTTTATGCATTTTGATCATATCTTGAGTTATAGATATCTAAAAATTATGTATCTTACCTTGTAGGAAATATAAGAGAGAGCTCGAAAACTTTTATGAAGAGCCCCAGAGCTGAATCAGATATCTAGTGGACCGAATTGGGCTTGAAAGTCAGAACAAGGGTGCTGTCATTGGAACCCGAGTAATGTGTACTATTTGGTCCATAACTTAGGTTGTATGGGTCTTTTGGATCTGAAACAGGTGCAATTGGAAAGATTACACACAAGGCTCAAACTCTTATGAAGACGACTAATTGAAACTACAATGTTTTGATGGTGTTTTACCCGTGTGAAGTCGGTTGACAAGTCTAGAGACCCATTGAGGGTGATTTGGGCATAACTCTCCCATCTTAAGCTCAATTCAAGTGATTTCAATGGCCAAGGAAAGCTAAGAGACAAAGGATTAACTTTAACCTAGGGACAAATTAGGATTCTTAATTTTTAAGTTAGTAATTTTTGTATAAATAGGGGACCCGAGATAGATAGTAACCCTAATTTGTACTACTTGATTCTTCTACCTAGAATTTTCTCCTTTCTTTTGCAAACCGTGTTCTGCAGCCATAGAGAGCTAAGCAATTAAGATCAAGCCAAGGATCTTGAGGAAATTCTAGTTTAGCTTTAAGATTCTGTACCTAATTTCGATTTTGAATTGAATTAATTATCTTCTTCTTCTCATGATTTGGATTTCAAATTGCATGATTAGAGATTTTTGTTGTGTGATATGATCTGATTGGATCCGTAATCCTAGTTGAGATTTGTAATTCAATTGTGATTGATTTATTGTGGTTTAATCACATGAATTAAAGACGGTTAGGTTGGCAGACTTGTTAATCTTGGTTAATTGAATTTTGGTTGTTAAACTAGCATAAGTTGCGTGAATATAGCAATCGCAGGTTTATGAATCATTTGTTAGTTAAATTCTAGGTGATTTTCTAGTGTTGAATTCTATATATTTGATGCAGAGATTTCAGTGAATCACATATTAACCAATTAATTCTATCCAGATGCATGCTTAGTGATCGATGACAAGCCAACTAGGTTTCTGACGGTTTCTTGGATTGGTTGCTTTGTAATTTGATTTTTTTTACATTTAATTATTACGTTTACATTCTGCATACACAATTCCTCCCTATTTGACCTTAATTTGGTTTGATTGGTACCTTGATCCTCGAGAAATGACTCGATTCGCTGCCTTGTGCTACAAGTTATTGATAGAACTGGAATTTTTTTATTTGGTTGAGCTCGGCACTTGAACCACATCTTCATAATTCTAATAATATTTTTAATACCCTTCCCCCAAACAAGATCATTTCTAAAATCCATTAATGTCAAGTGAACTAATAGTTCAAATCAAAAAGGATACTCATGGGTGGGAATAGCATATCAAGACCATTTTCCTTCCTATTCAAGGACAAATGCCCAATTCTCATATTCAAATCAAATTCAAATTCTATGAGTACTGATTATTCAAATACAAGCTCAAAATACTATTCTAACTCAACCTTAAGGAATTAAGGGAGCAAATTCTCAAATTCATACATATACAACTCAACTTTGTATTACAAAGGAGGAACACTATATCTAGTACACCTTTGAATCATGATAAGTGTACAGTATATTCATTCCATCATAAACCATATACACAAAAAGATTATTTCACAAATAAATCAATATACTTTATGATCTATGCTCAATCATTTCAAATGCACCATAATTGTAATTTCGGAATTCAATTGATGCTTAATTATATCATAAGGAGTTAAACATAATGATATAGATCATGATTTAAGGTTACATTAGGCTTTTACATGTCAAAGAACTATATTTTCTCAAAACAGACTAATGGTATTCGATTACCTCTATGGTAATTGATTACCATATGATCTAGAGGCTTGGTAATCGATTACCAGCCTCTAGTAACTGATTTCCAGTCTAGCAGAGGCTTGGTAATCGATTACCAAGTTGTAATAATTGATTACCACATGCCCAGAAACGCTATTTGTAGCTTGGCAATCAATTACCAGTTCATGGTAATCGATTACCACCTGGTTTTATGAAGAAAATAGAACATTTTAAGTCAAGTAACCTAAAACCAATCACATATAATCAAACTACAACCACAATACTTTATACAAATACCATTAAAACATTCTCAAAGTGGCATACCAAAAATGGGTAAGTATGAAACCCAATCTTTCAATCAAAACTATATTAAGATTCAAAGTTAAATCTTAAGCTTAAAACTCATCAACAAAGTATTCCAACAAAACCACTTCATAAATTCTCAATTCATTCATCAATTCAAAACCCTTAAAGAATAAGAGAAAAGATGAATAAAGCAAGGAAAACACCCCTACCTCTTCTCCAAGAGCTATAGTGAAAGCTTCCTTCCTTCATCTTCCACGCCGCTCTTTTTCTAACTCATACGTCTTTCTCTCTTTCTCTTTGCCCTTTTCTCTTATTTCTATCTTATCTTTGTTTTCTTTCTTTACTTCATGTAACCGAGAGAAAGATAAGAATGAATTGTAAAAGTATATATGCATGGTTATGGTGTAACGTTGGGGGCAGAGAGGGATAAGAACAAAGAATTGTGAGAAATTTATCTCTTAGGGATATTTTAATCTTTCACTAATGAATTTTTTTTAATTTTTATAAATATCATAGAAAATTCTAGGATCCCATTAAGTTCCTGTACATATCGTTTAATAGCTATTAAGTTCTATTATTTTCTATTAGGTTAATATAACCTTAAGGAAGTAATTAATATGTATCTGATTTAACCTATATTTGCTTACAGGTATCTGTCCTAACCCGTAATCTATTTAAAATAATTTATTTAATTCCCAAAAAATTATCATAATTCATTCTAATTATTTATAACCTAGAAATAAATTTTTCATATTTATTTCTATTATTTAAGCATTCTATATTAATTTCTAATCTATTTTTCATGTCTTGTGTTATAACATTAGGCTCAAACTAACTCAGAAAATCACCAGAATTAACAGGTGACTCACACAAAGGTTAATAAGCTATTATAACTATCATTAGGACTAATAGGCTAGGGAGGATGTTACATCTTCTGCCTTACTGAATTCCTTTTGTTTTCCTAACAAGATCTGTTCATTTATTCTTTTGTAAAGCTTCATTTTTTTCTTGGGCTTCTCTAATTTGAGTCTTCAAATCACTAGTTATTTCCAATTTACATATGCAGAGACTATGTGATGACACAATCATTGTTAGACTTAAATTTCTGAAGCTTTCCAAAAGCTCTATTTCTTGAACCATCATTCGGGATACATGAAGAAATTTTCTACTAAGTGCATTAGCCACTACATTGGTTTTACTCGGATGATATTTTAATTTGAAATCATAATCCTTCAAAAACTCTATCCATCTTAAGGCAAACTTAACTCATACAAGTAGTGCCTCCAAAATTTTAAGGCAAAAACAACCGCTACTAACCCCAAATCATAAGTAGGATAATTCTCCTCATGGGATCTCAACTGCCTAGAAGCATAGGCAACTACTCCTCTATTCTACATCAGAACACAACATAATCCTTTCTTTGAAGCATCATAACATACTTCAAAATTCTCCTGAGGATTTGGGATTACTAACACAGGTGTTATGGTCAACTTATGTTTCAATTCCTAGAAACTGTCTTTACATTCTAGTGTCCAATTAAAGGAGTTACCTTTCCTATTTAACCTAGTCAAAGGTAAGGCTATTTGGGAGAATCCTTTTATAAACCTCCTATAACATCTTGTCAGTCCTAGGAAACTCCTGATCTCAATCACAGTAGTAGGCCTTTCCCAACGCATGACTGCTTCTACTTTACTGGGATCCACTGATACCTCTCCTTGGGATACACATGACCCAAGAATTGTACTTCTTTCATCCAAAACTCACACTTTGTCAATTTAATGAACTACTATTTCTCTCTTAGGATTTCCAAAACTATCCTAAGGTGTTGCTCATGCTCTTATGCTATCTTTGAGTAGATAAGAATATCATCTATAAAGACAACTACAAACTTGTTTAGGTAAGGTTTAAAGATCATGTTCATATAATCCATGAACACTGTTGGTGCATTAGCTAAACCAAAAGACATCACAAGATATTCGTAATGCCTATACCTGGTCCTAAAAGTAATCTTAGGAACATCCTCATCCCTAACTCTAATCTGATGATACCCTGATCTTAGATCAATTTTTGAGAAAATTGTGGCTCTTCTCAATTGATTCATCAAATCATCTATCCTAAGCAAAGGATACTTATTCTTAATGGTTACTTTATTTAATTGTCTATAATCCATACACATCCTCATACTACCATTATTCTTTTTTAATAGGAGCGCTAGTGCTCCCAAGGTGATACACTAGGTCTGATGAATTTCTTATCTAGCAATTCTTCTATTTGTTTCTTAAGCTCTACCAACTATTAAGGTGATATCCTATAAGGTGCTATAGATATAGATCTAGTTCCTGGTACTAAATTTATAGTAAACTCTATTTCTCGCTCAAGTGGCAAATTTGTTATCTAATCTAAAAATACTTCTGGGCACTCCCTCGCCACAAATATGTTTTCTAAGTTCTGCTCAACTTAAGAATTTAAGAAGAATAGGAGAATATGTCCCTGAGCTCCTTCTATTAAATAGTTTTAAGCCTGACTGGCATTTAAATACATGGACTAGGAAGAAACAGCCATAGAAGAAGGATCAGACATAAACATCAAGGTTTTATCTAAGCAATTAAGCAACATGATTCATAGACAACCAATCTATACCCAGGATAATATCAATACCAACAAGAGGTAAGCAGATAAGATTTACAAGGAAAGTTCTATCCTCTATATGTATACAACAATTTAGACAAACATGTGAGGTTGTTATTAGCTTTTTTGTTAGTGTAGAAACAGACAAGTCATAAGTAAGTTTAAACATATGTAAGTCTAACAGTTTCACACAATGATAGGAAATAAAGGAGTGAGATGCTTCTGAATTATACAATACAGTTAAGAAATTATTTTTGATTACACATTTACCTTGTATCCGATCGGGAGATCGAGTTACCTCTTCTCCACTCAAAGTGAAGACTATTCCCTTAGTTTGTGGTCTAGGATTAGGTTTCACTCCTTGTCATTGAGTACAATTTCTGGCATAATGCCTTATTTTACCGCATGTGAAGCACACAATTTGATTCAACATTTAAGCCTTATTATCATGCTACTTGCCACATTTTGTACACTTTGGTACCCTAGTTTCTGCCTGAACTTGTTTTCCTTTATCTTATGGGTACTTAGGCCGAGAATCACCCCTTTTGAACTTACCATCTAACCTCTTCCTCTTCTGGAAATTCTATGGCTTATGCTCCTGTGGAGGCTTAAAGTCATAAGCCTCTACAATCCTACACTTGTTAATGAGAGTAGGAAAGTCTCTGATCTCCAAGTGCCCTACAGTCCTTCTAATATCTTCCCTTAATCCTGCCTCAAATTTCACACACTTCTAGTCTTCATTTGGATTGTATAAAAAAGGAGGAGAACTTAGATAATTCTTGGAATTTGGCTATGTAACACCCTAATTCTAATACTGTAGTATACTCTAAGTATATTAAGTAATTAGAATTAAGTATGTCACTTTCTAACTAAAACGTAATTTACGACCTGTTCAATATCTATTTAACGAATAATAATATAGAGCATTTATAGAAGTAAGAGAGTAAGACATTTTACACCTCAGGAAACTTGCTCTTTACTAAACATCTATATGATATGTCTGAGATTATAACTTATACAAACTATATATATATAAACTCCATTACAGAGCTATTAATTTAATTACAGAACTAAAGTAATTACATTATTAACTTAACGAAATCTTTATCGCCTTGGCTTACACTTGCTTTGGTCCTTCTCTGGATTTATCATAGAAAACATAAAAAGAACTGGGGTGAGAATTAATAATTCTCAGTAATGAAATTTAAATCATGACATCATGGTAAATCTAGTTGCTTTGGGGTAAAACACAAATTATACCTAATCATTTAGAAAAGTGGCATAAACCAAAACTCAGTCCTTTCCTTTCCCAAAGTAGGCAAATTATTTAGTTATTAAAAATAATTAAATAGTACAGAATAAGTCTACACCTGAATTAACATATTCATTCATAATAGTTGTAGTAGTAATCAATTTAATTAATACATAGCAACATATTTGAATAACATGTACTTTAAACATATATTATCATACCATGAACATTACCAACTCACTTTAAGTATTATTCTCAACCTTTTCTAACTAGCTTTTATACTTAATCTTCTCATTTGATAAAAACAAGATAATTGCCCATACAATTTTTAATTTTATGCAATGCATGATGATGTATAATTATGCTTAATGAGAATCCTAAAGTATGTTCATGTAATGATTCTTTTAAAAGATTTTGTTTTAGAAAACACATGTTATTTGATTATTTCCAAGAAACCTTTTTGTTCCTTGTACTGTTTTCTGAGTAGGCAGGATGCCCTTTTATTTCTTGCACTATCAAACATGTATAACTTTGGTACTTGAAGCCCTTTTGTCCAAGCTGCTTAAAGCTTTTTTGTCCAAGCCATAAATTTACAATACATGAAAACATCAAATAACAAGTTTGAAAACAAAACATGCATAATTGTTGATAAAACCATTACTTCATATACTTTTTACTTAATCACATACTCTTTGCATAATAGGGAAACAAAACCTTTCCATGAAGCTTTTTATTTACATCATACTTTGTAGAGAGGAAGTGTCTTATCTTTTCATTTACTCAACATCAACTGCCTTAATCTTTTCACTATTATGCTTTCCATTATTATACCTCATCAAAACATTCATTAATGTGTGTATCTCAATATGCTTATCCATATCAATCACATTTATCATGACTCATTACCTTATTTTCATCATTATTCAATACATAACATAAACAATGATTCACATTATCCACAATTCATTTTGTCATAATAAGATTCTACCCTTTTCATTTACTATCAACATCCAATACTTAATCATCTCATAAATCTTAGTGTTCACATTAAACTTATACATAATCATAACACAACTCAATGCACTATTTATGTTTTTATCCTCATACATTATATAGCTTAAGGCCTCAAATTATATCATTCTTACATTGGGAAATCACAACATATCATTTAAATTTGAAAGCTCATACATTCCTTAGCTTTTTAAAGCAAAAATCATAAATTTTGGATGAGGGTCATGGCTCCCATCTCCTCAGTGCCGCAGCATCAGACTCTCAAGAAGTATTTTCCTACTTCCTATAAGTGGAGTGCCATGGCTTCCATCCTTGAAGTGTCGTGGCTCCTGTTCATGTTTCTGGTTTTTCCAGAAACATGAAAAACACAACCACAAGCCAATTTTTCAATCCAATGGAAAACTTAACTCATGCA
This sequence comes from Ormosia emarginata, assembly GCA_029884605.1. NCBI lineage: Eukaryota > Viridiplantae > Streptophyta > Magnoliopsida > Fabales > Fabaceae > Ormosia > Ormosia emarginata. The sequence continues at coordinate 40,572,215 of JAQQTP010000074.1, read as the reverse complement.
CAACTCATTCTTAACTTAAAATCTCATCATACTAACAAGTTTTCATTAACAAACATTCAAAGATCCACTTTCAAGTCAAGAAACAAATAGGGGTTTTACACTCATTTATCAAATCTAAACCAAAAACAACCACCAAAGCTTATTGAATATCCTCAACAACTATACAACCCACTATCAACCATAATCTCAACTAACCATCAAATTTTCAGATTGGAAGGTATAAAGATGAAGAAGAAAGAGATAATAAAACCCCCTTGCCTCAAGGTCTTGAAGATGGTCATGAAGGCTCCAAGCTCTCCTTCTTTTTCCACTTCTTCCTTGTCTTTCTTTTTCTCCTTTTCCTTCCTTCTTTCCCATTTTCTTTCTTTGTTTTATTTACTTCGTTTTTCCTCTACTAGAGATGTAGAAGAGAAGTGAGAAAGATGAGAGAAATCTCATCTTTTTAAAAGATGATATTAAGGGGAAAATTGTCCATTCACTGAAATTTGTATCTGTTAAGAACATTTTGATTTAACTAAATTAAGTTTCCTAACTTCCAACAACCTTAGAATAAATCTTAAGATTCATTTAATTTCTTGTTTAATCATTTCCATAATTTTTCATGTCTGTTGTGCATCAATCCAGTACTTAAATATTTATTCGGTATTCTTAAAAATACCAAACTGACTCTGTTTGTCCTAAAAATTTAACCATATCCTCTTCCACACATTTGTGATCTAGAAATGAACTTTCCATATTTATTTCCTTTAATTACATATTTATGCTATTTTTCTAAGTTAAAATAGTCATTTTACTCGTTCTCTGTTGCGGCAAAGTGTCTAAATTAACTCAAAACGTCACAAAATTTAACGGACATGTTAAACAAGTATTAAGCTACCTCTGTAACCTTATACAAGCCTAGCATGTATAAAAAGAGGATGTTACATGCCACATATTGGCCTACAAACATACTCCCCTACTCAAGCCAAAAAAATTCTAGCTCTTTTGCATTCTACAAGTTCCTAAGAAAATACTTATCCAAGAAAGCAGTTCTAAACACCTCCTAATTAATTTGGATACTTGATGCCTCTAGCAGTCTCCTAGCATCAGTCCACTAACTCTCTGCTTCTCCTACCAACATATAAGAGGAAAAAGACACCATCTGCTCATCAGTACATGCCACAACAGCAAAAATATTTTCCATTTCCTTAATCCATCCTTCAACTTTAATTGGATTATATTCTCCTTTAAAGGATGAATGATTGGTCTTCCTAAACTCTGAGAGATCATAGAAATTCTGATTTCTTATGGGTTCATTATCTACCGATAGTCCAGGTGGGTTAGTTCCTATCATTTCTAGCATTCTATTTGTAATAGTAGTATGCTCCCTCATAGCAGCAACCATCTCTCTAAATGCTCCTATCATTTCTACCATATCTCTATTAGTAGTTCCTTATTAGCACAAGTTCGCCTAGTGGATGTCATAGTTTCCAATACAGACAGAACAAGACATATTGGGTAGATCAGTCTCAATATCATGTAACAGTGTGACAGTAACCATTAACATTCACACATACGGTTGTTATGCAATTCTATTTGTATATCTTACCATTAAAGATAAAAAGAAATGCATAACTTATAACAGGAACATCTAATTATACCAAAAGCATAGCCAGTTCATACACTAGGCTCATTCAAGATGAACTGCTCTGATACCACTAAATGTAACGCCCTAAGACTAATTACTCCATGTATATCTGAATTACACTAAAGCACTTAGACTCAGGTGCATCACAGTTAAACTCTTTACTACCTTGGTAATTAATTATACCGATTTTATATCTCAATCAAGTCTTATAAGGGTTAATTTTTGCTTAAATGAAGAGCATGATCAAATGTCTCCACTAAGTTACCATTAAATATATTTTTATTTCTTTGTTATTCGCTTAGTGTCCTTTAAGTTCTCTTGATAGAACTCTAGGAACTTGCATAACTATTGCAAGCTTTTATCTAATCGGATACTATATAAAATTTATATTTACCAACATGAAAAACAACATATACCTATGATACCCAAATATATACATAACATGCATAAATCACTTTGGCATAAGTAACCTATACAGTCCAGTACATCAGACTCCTACCTCAGTATCAAAGTTATACTTATCAAGACTTCATAGACATATTTACAAATCATGTACAAACTACTGCATAAATATAAATACATAGCAATGGTTAAAAAGAATAAGTATCTCAATACTACATTAACATAAGTAGCTTTACACAGTGGGTGAATCACGTGCTAGAATCATCATGGAAAAGAAAATAGTAGGGTGAGAATTCTAGGAATTTCAAGTATTTCTAATAATCATATGTCATAAGAATAATTCTAGCAGCTTCATGGAATTAAATCATTTTTAAAATCCTTCATAGAAAGGTAGCAAATGCCAAATTGTTTCATTTCTCTTCTCGAGGGAAGAAGTTCAATTTTAATCATTGAACAACAAAATTATAATCATATATCCAGGAAGTACACATCCCCACAGGCACATTAATCAATAATTCATAGAACTTTCCAAAAATTTGACAGTATATAAATCATCTCATGTTGTCTATAGAATATTTACAATTAACTCAAAATTCAAATATTCATGATCAAACTAATGATTTATATTGCAAATTCATCAAGATATGTCAATGCTCAAGCAATGCCTTTAATCATTCCTTTAGTGCTCATTATTTATCATCTTTCTTAGCTCATTCTCCAAACACATGTCCTTTTATCTATAATGGGTAGGGAGGGCATGTCATCTCCTCACAAGAGCCACACTTAGTGATAGTTTGCTTATTAGGCTAGTGCACTCAGCCTATACATAACAGTCTATCATTAAGTAACACTATCCCAGGTAACCCTGGCCAAATCTAGGATCACTTCTAGGTATGAGGGTCATCTCCAATATCAACCACTGGTCACATCTAGGATCACCCCCAGGTACGAGGACCATTTCCATTATCAGATCTAGGAACACCCTCAAGTACAAGGATCATTTCCAAAATCCATCACTAGCCAAATCAATTATTCAATCAATGGGTTACCCTTCATAAGGGAATAGTATTTAAGGATCACCCTCAAGTACAAGGATAATTTCCAAATTCTTTTAAACTTTGAGCACTTAAAGATATACTTTACATTTTAATTCAATCACTGGTTCAACTTTAACATTTTAAAGGAGCATATAAATTTCTAATACATCATAATTCATCTCATAAGCATGCCAAGTGCACATCATAATTCATCTCATAAGCATGTCAAATGCACATCATAATTTATCTCATAAGTATATCAAGTGCACATCATATTTCATCTTATAAGTATATCAAATGTACATCATAATTCATCTCATAAGCATGCCAAGTGCACATCATAATTTATCTCATAAGTATATCAAGTGCACATCATATTTCTTCTCATAAGCATATCAAATACACATCACAATCCATCTCATAAGCATTTCAAGTGCCAATTTCTCATATCATCATATAAATCACATAATTCACAAGGAAACTTACAATGCTAGCAACTCACATAACCTACATATATCAAATTTGGTCTCCGTAGAGTAGAGAACTATGTTTTCTCAAAGCACGGGATTGGTAATCGATTACCACAAGCCTTTCTCTCAAAATAGAGGCTTGGTAATTGATTACCAAGCATGTTATTTGATTACCACATTCTATTTTCTCAAGATAGACGCTTGGTAATCAATTATTGTAGTCGGTAATTGATTATCACATACCAAATTCTCAAATAGCAACATGGTAATCGATTACCATAGTTTGTAATCGATTACCACAAGCCTAGCAACAACTTTTGAGTGTTTCCCAAAATCCATAATGTGTTATAAGGTTTGGTAATCTCACAAATAACATCAAGAGAGAATAGAAATTCATTTCTCTTCATTTCCAGTCAAGACAACATCAAAACCTCAACATATTCTCTAGCCAAGAACCCTCAATGTATAATAATAGTTATCAATCCAATAAAACCAATATCAACAACCATAAATCCATAGTATCTTATAAATACTTTCAAGACCAAAACTCACATGCACTATCAATACAACATATAGCTCACAAGAACAACCTCAATTCAATCCACCAAAACAAGATTTAGGGAGCAAGAAGAGAAAAGAGTGAGATAGAGAAGCATAGACCCCTGCCTAGGCTCCTTTGATGATGGTATTTTTCTTTCTTTTCTTTATTCTCTCCTTCTTTCTACTGTTTCTGCCGAGAGAAAGTGAAGAGAAAAGTGAGAAGTGTATGTGTTTAGGGGGGTGAGGTGGTGGAGAGATAAGAATAAGACCAAAAGGGTGTGGTCACTATTGAGTGTAAGAGATTTGTCTCTTAGGGATACTTTGATCTTTCCTTGATGAGTTTCTAGCTTCCATAGGCATTATAGAATATTCTAGGATTTCAATAAATTCCTATACACATCATTTGTTAGCTATCTATACTCACCATTTAATAGTTATTAAGCTCTATTACTTTTCTTTAAGTTAATATAAACTTAAGGAGTTAAGCTAATATGCTTATAGATATCTTCTCTAACTTATAATCATTTCTAGATTAATCTTCATTCTCTATTTAATAACTCCACAAAGTTTCATAATTTTTCAAGCTACTTTCCTATTTAATTTGGCCTTTAAACACTCATTCTGTTTATTAAGAATACCAAACTAATTTATTTAATTCCCTAAAAATTACCATAATTCATTTTAATTATTTATAACATAAAAATAAATTTTTCATATTTATGTTCATCATTTTAAGTAATCTATGCTAGTTTCTAAGCTAATATAGGTTATTTTTTATGTTCTGTGCTATATCGTTACGCCCAAACTAACTTAGAAAATTACAAAAATCAACAAGTAAATCACACAAGTGCTAAGGAACTACTATAACAATCATTAAAGCTAATAGGATAGGTAGGATGTTATATTACCTCTGTAACACCCTAATACTAATATCTCGATATATCTAACATACATAAAGATAAACAGTACTAAAAATGTCACTTCATACTTAACTACCTCATAATATATCCATAATCACTAAGCAAGTCATTATAGAGAGCCTTATGAAATACAAAAAGATATAATCATCATAAAAGTGCATATACATATACAACATTAGCCTTAGCAAGCTTGAAGTATTACATAATTCTTTACATTATTAAGAAGTACTACGGAATACAATATTTGTAATATGAACTATTTAGCTACTCTAGTCTTTAGCTTCCTTTTTCTTCTTAATCTTGGAAGAAGCTTCACCTGTAATTACATGATACATAATGGGGTAAGAAACAACATTTCTCAGTATAAGTAATCAAGACTAGTCGTAATTAGCATAGTAAACATAATTTAACACATGCTAACAAGCAGAACATATTTAGAACATCAGCAAGGATATACTTTAACAATAGTAGATACCAAGTTGAAGATGCATATATTCATTCTTACAAACTTAGTTCACCTAGAACCTAGGTATGTTCTACTAGAAATCTTTGACTTCTCATGTTTACCTCTTGTAGATAGGAAAACTAAACATTTCCACACTACTTGTAACCTTAGCACTTGGTTAGCAAAAACCTATTATTTTAGGAACTTCTTTGACTCCCCTCCTTCTAGCTAAATAGCATTACTGCCATACACAGTTGCATTCATAGATAAACAATGCCAATAAATTCCAGTTTACTTGCATCTAACACCACACATCATCACATCTTTAGTGAAACTAAGTAATAATAAATTACCAAGGGTGAAAGACACTTTTCTATAGCAAACCCTTGCTCTTGGTTGCTTTAAAGTTCATTCATAACATTTGCATACCAAAGGATGATCCTCTTGTTAGATTAACTCTAGTAGCATACTAAACATATACTAAGTCCATCCATGGATCTTGAATGTTCAAAACTTAGATTTCTTTTCATAACTCTAGGGGATGATTTCCCTATTGAAAAATACCTCTATTTGTGCCTCAACACACTTTGAAATTTATAAAAGAGGAATTCCATCACTTAAGAAGTCACAAAATTACAAGAACACATTCTTATAAAATTCTAGTAACCACGCCTAGGCGCCACTCTTCCGTGCCTAGGCATGAGGGTGGTAAAGAACAACCTTGTAACTTCCAGTAAACCATGCCTAGGCATAGTTCTTTCATGCCTAGGCGTGATACTCTCTGTCTCATCCACGCCTAAGTGTGGTTCAGTCACGCCTAGGCGTGACCCTGTGACAGAAACTTCTGCAAAGTTCTGCAGAAGTGATTACTGTTCTATTGGTTCAAATCATGGATTTTGGTTACTCCATTTCAATTCCAAGGTGATTTAAGGTCCCTAACAAGTTCACTGACACATAAGAATCATTAGTCACCAACAAAACCCTCCAATTTGGATCCAAAAACCAAAACCACACAACCTTGACCTAAAACCTAAAAAATGAGCATCAATAGTCTAAATGAGATGTTCTAAGCTTCTAACTTCAACTTAAGCCATGAACAAGTCATAAATATTCAAAGAAACACATTCATGCAAGCCAAATACATAAAACATCTCTATAACTCAATTTGACTTATTAAGTACTAAAAGTGCATCAATGGTGAAAAGAGTGAAAGGGGATGAGTATAGTGAAGAGAGTGGAAGAAAATGACTATAAACATAAAACCCTACCTTAATAGCTATGAACAAGATTCAAGCTTGGTTGGATCTCAAACTTTGGCTTTGCCTTTGATTTTCCTCTTCCTCTCTTCCTCTTCTTTGATCTTTGCTTCCTCTTCCTCTCTTCCTCCTCTCACAATTTTTGTTTCTATTTTGAGCTGAAAAGAACCATGAAAGAGGTTATAAAGAGAAGACAAAAGTCACTTAAGGCCTTTAGGCCATAAACAACTAAATCACAATATGCTAAGAACACCTAGATTTAGCTAAATCAAGTTTTCTAACTTCCATCAACTTTGAAATAAATACTAAGATTCATCAAAATTATTATTTCACTATTATCTTATTTTTTCATATCTGTTGGGAGTCAATCTGGCATTAAAAACACAACCAGTATGCCTAAAAATACTAAACTAACTCCGATTGTTATCAAATTTTAATCACAACTTATAACATACATTTGTAACTTAGGAATAAAGTATCCATACATAAATCCATTATCTAAGAAATTTATACTATTAACTGAGTTATTTTAAGTTACTTTTCACCTTTGGAGTTGCAACAAAGTGGCTAAATGAACTCAGTTTGCCACAAAATTCAACAGGCATGTTAAGCAAATCATATGTTACTTTTGTATACATATAAAAGTCTAACATGTTATTAAGAGTATTACAGCCTCCTTTAGCTGATTCGTCTGCACCACCATCTATTTTCTCTCCACCCAAACTTGAGTTGAAACCTCTCTTAATCACTCTTTAGTATGTCTTTTTAGGAGCTAATGAGATCCTACCTATCATTATTTCATCCCAATTGTCTAGTGAGCAAGAAAAAGAGGTGATTAGGGTCATGTATGATCATAAGAGTGCTATATATAAGGTGGTCGATTGCTGATTTAAAGGGTATTAATCCTTCCATTTGCATGTATAGGATTTTCTTAGAGGATAGTGCTAAACCTTCTAGAGAGATGCAATGTAGGTTAAATCCCCACATGAAAGAGATGGTGAAACTCACATATGCGGGTATCATATACCCCATTTCTAATAGCCATTATGTTAGTCCTATACAAGTAGTTCCTAAGAAGTCAAGCATTACAGTGGTGAAGAATAGTGAAAGCTAGTTAGTGCCTACTAGAGAGACCACAGGTTGGCGAGTTTGCATTGACTATATGAAGCTTAATTTTGTGATTAGGAAAAGACTATTTGCCTTTACCTTTTGTAACACCCTAAACTTCCTAAATAGTTGACAGTAATTTTGACAGTTAACAAAATTTTACTGTTTAGTGATTTTTGTGTACTGTAAAATTATTTTGAATGTTTCGTCAGTATATTTGATCATTTTGTGTAATTTACTCCATGTTAGGAAAATAATAATTTTCGGGCCGGGGAAAATTTTATGTAATTTAATTATTACTGACAAGTCTTAATTATTTTATGTAATCTGATTTGATATTTGTGAATTTTTTAATTTTTGTGATTTTGTGTGTGATTATGAAATTTTTATATTACACTAATTGTTTTAGCGTTATCCGTGGGCTGTCTGTGGGCCCAGGGAGGTCGTATGTGGGCCCCGCGTGGGTCTAAAAAGGTAAAAAAATTTCTATAGTCAGGAAAATTTGTACTGTTGAGACGGAGACGGGGGATCTTACTAAACCTGAATCCGAAAACAATTTTAGAAATTTTCTTTTACTATGTTTTGTACTGTATTTAATTATCGGGTGATAAAAATACAATAAAAATATTATTCAAATGGTAATAGTAGATACAAAAATAAATATTGTACTGCAAAATCAACATTAGTGGCTTGGATATCCACCATTAATCTAATCAATGGTAGAGACTTGATCTTGATTTAATCAACGGTTGAGATTTAGTCTTACAAAGTGGCTATGACCATTAATAGCCCTTGGATGTAAAGTTTGAAGGAGCAATCTTGACCCTTCATTTTAGAGACACATCTAGAGGCTGGGATTTCAAGGAGGAAAGATCCAATGGCCTAAATTAAGTCTTCTATCTAAGCTTAAACCTAAAACCTACCTTAATCCTAACCATTGATCTAATCAATGGTTAGAAATGCTTGAAATGGTGGCTAATTATGATGGTCACTTATTGAATGCCTAAGGAGAATGCATGAAGGGGGGAACGGTTTTGAAGAAGGTAATAGCTTTAAGAAGCTTATCATTCATGCAATCATTCATTCTTGTCTCCAAAATTATCAAGAAACAAAACACAAAAATTTTCTCTCCTTTTCTCTCCAAGCAAGGTTTTGGCCAAGTACTCTAAACCACCCTTCCATCACTCTTTAATTTCAAACAACCATATTTCTTGAATCTTTACCTTATTCTAAGACACTTTGTAGTTTATACCAAGTTCTAAATATTTCATCTTCAAGGAGTTTTTCCAAGAGCAAGTTCTAGGGTTCTTAAGGTGAAGTTATGGAAAACTTCATTTCTTCTCTTCTTTTTCATGATCTAAACCATGTTTGATCCATGGTTCCTCTTATTCAAGCTTAACATACTAATTTCTTTGTGTTTGTTTTATGTTTAAGAAACTTTTGTTAGTGGAGATCTTGATTAAAGTACAAAGCAAGAAGCTTTTTGTAGTTCTTCAAGAGGTAAGAGGGAGATCCATCTCACCAACCAAGTATGGTGGTGAGAGATGGTTTTATATTTGATGGATGGTGAATCCATGTGAGGATTCATATCCATGGTCATGTAATTATTTGTGGGTGTTTATGTGCTTTGATTATTTGCCTATGCTTGATATGATTTGCATGATTTATTTGCTTTGATTATGGCATGCTTGTGATATAAGTTGAATATGTATATGTATGTCATGATTTGATTATGGAAAAGAAAGTGATTTTTGGTTCCAAAGACCATGGTGAATTCGGCCAAACACCTCAAAATAGGTGTTCACAAATTATTATTTTCATGAATAGTAAAATTTGATGTTTAGAAAAACTAGGAAAATAAACAAATGGTTTGTTTTCAAAGAACTTGAGCTCACTGTTTTGGTGAGAAGTTTTAATGGTTTTGTTTGTGTAAAAACCAAGAATGGAACTTGGATGATTTAGAAGGAAAAATACAAGAATGGTTTCAATGGCCATGTCCATGGTTTTGAAGGCTTGAAATGTCTTAGTTTTATGAAAACAAAGTGATTTTCAAAGTGAAAATATAACTTGATTTAATACAAGGAATTTGGAAAGGGAATCAGAGAGTTTTAACACTTGAAAAATGGAATTTTCATAAGTGAATGGAAAAGAGAGGTTGAAAGTGTTTGAACCTCAATTTATTTTAAAGAGGATTGAATTTGAGAATTCATTTTTATTTATAAAGGAAACGTTGATGATTTAAAATTTACTAACGTAAAACTCATCCTTTAGGTTTTGGAAAGCGTTAGGGAATTTTAAGTGAGAAACATTGATTTAATTCCATGAAATGGTGAATTTATGAAATAAATTACGAAAAGGATTTTCTTGAGTAAGAAATGTTAAAAATAATGTGAGAAGCCATATTATTTTGAGAAAGTTGAAATGAAATTTTTGAACATTGAGAAATATTTTACGAAGTTGAAAAATGGTGAAAAATGATTTACGTAACTTAAAAACGTGATTTTTAAGCTACGCGATTGGAAAAACGTTTAAATATTTCCACGCGATTTGAAAAAATGTTGAAATATTTCTACGCAATTTGGAAAGCGTTTAAATATTTTTACGTGATTGAAATATTGTTGAAAAATCACTACTTGATTTAAAAATGGTGGAATATTTTTACGTAATTGATGAAAACGTTGAAAAATCTATATGTGATTTGAAAACGTAACAAAAATGTTGCAAAATTGTGAAAACGCGACAAAAGTGGTGCGTGACTATGAAAATGCGATAATATGATTTTTGTGATTAAATATACAGTAGGATTACTGTTGAACCAGTGGATGAACACTGTATGAGAAAATGATAAATTTTACCTGTGATTGGCATTGGTGCATTTTATATGCATGAACTGGTGTATGAACACTGGATATGAATTTTGCCTATGATTGGCATTGGTCCATTGAACATGTATTGGAAAGGTCTGATGGACTGTATGAGGCTATATGCCTAGGAGAAACGTACACCTCTTGAGTAGGTGTGATATGCGTAGTGTAAGTTACTTGTTGACCTTAGGGGCATCGGGGTGTGGGTTGCTTACATAGGCGGTTGGTAGCTCTTCTTCCCGTAAGTTTGACCGATGCAACGCACCGATGATCCTGATCGAAACATTATTCTTAATCGAGATCTCGTAAAGACTATCGTGTATATGCTAGATGTGCAAATACAAATGAGAATTATAGCACGTGGTCTGAGGCATGTTCGTACAGATAGATCTTTCGGATCAACTTCTCCGAACTGAGTATTAGCTCCATGGAGTAGGACATTGAGTCTATGTGCGCATGCATGAAACTGAGCATTTATATCTATGTGATACATTAATTGAGGAATATTGGCTATGACAATTCTTCTGTTGAGAAAATACTTGGATGATGATGATGATAATATTGTTAATGGTATGATAGTAAATGTTATTTATTGTATCTGTTATTTGATACATTATGATGATGGCATCATTATAATTATGGTATGATATATCTGTATGGTATGTTGTTTGTATTATCTCTGTACTACCATGTTGGTATTGGCGTAGGTGATCTCACCTCTTTGTATGTTTATTTGGTACTGTAAATATATTTGTAAAGACACTGAGCAAAGGGTTGAACAAGAGGGTGAAGAAGAGCAGGCTCCAGAGCAAGCGGAGTTTTGACAAGATGGCATCAAGACCTGGTTTCTTCGGTTACGTGAGATTGCAGTTCCATGGTGGAGCTGGAGCGTGGAGGACTAGTCCCAATGAGAGGGGACTAATATTTGAGGGAAATCTGACGGTTATTATGAGTAGAGAGTTTCATAGGAATCCATTCTTCTCTGTAACTATATATGTACATGTTGAATTTCCACTATCTATCAGGCAGCATTGGGATACTAGATATTATGTCCCAACGGAAATTAGTATCGTGTCGTCCGCTTGGACACCTGTCCGTAGGGCTTCACGTCAAATCGGATTCCTACCTACGGAGGAGTCTGAGGAGGACCCAACTGAGGGTTCTGTTGTTTAGTTAGACTTGTGCAAGTCGTTTAATTATTTAAGTATGTTTAAATACTTTGAGAACTTGGTCTGTATATAAATAATCCTGACAGTACATTTGTAATGTATGATAATGTAAATTGTGTGATGATGTATAATATTTTATTTTCCGCTAAGTTTATTTTATCATTATCAAAGAAGAAAGAAAAAAATTTACAACTCATATTTTTATCACATCACATTTTATAATTTGGGGGTAATTTAGTAATTAAGTAACATAAATGTGGCACCCTACGGTGGGGTTACACCTTTCATTGATCAAATTTTAGAAAAGTTGGCAAGCCAGAATTTTTATTGCTTTCTAGATGGTTATTCTGGGTATAACCAAGTAGCTGTTTACTTGGAGGACTAAGAGAAAATGACTTTTACATGCCATGTAGGTACTTTTGTTTTTCGAAGGATGCCCTTTGGATTATGTAATGCACCTTCTACGTTTAAGTGTTGTGTGATAGCTATATTTTCTGATATGATTGATAAATTCTTAGAGGTATTTATGGATGATTTTTCTATCTTTGGGTCATCATTTGATGTATGTTTGCATAATTTATCTACTGTTCTAAAAATATGTGAGGAGGTAAACCTTGTTTTGAGTTAAGAAAAGAGTCATTTTATGGTTCAATAAGGCATTGTCTTAGGGCACAAGGTCTCGAAGAAGGGTATTGAGGTAGATAAAGCTAAAATTAATTTAATTTCTAATCTCCCCATCCCCACTTCTGTTAAACAGGTGCGATCATTTCTTGGCCATGCAGGTTTCAGTAAGATTGTTAGGCCTCTTACTAACCTTCTTGCTAAGGATATTCCTTTTGAGTTTGATGAATCTTGCATTTAAGCTTTTGAAAATCTGCGTTCTCTTCTTGTTTCTACGCCTATAGTATAGCCTCCTAATTTTCCTTTACCATTTGAGATTATGTGTGATGCTTCTGAATTTGCTATTGGTGTAGCTCTTGGGCAAATGGTGAGTAAGATACCTCATGTGATTTATTATGCTAGTAGAACTCTTTCTTATGCATAAAGAAATTATACTACCACTGAAAAAGAGTTGTTAGCAATTTTTTTTGCTCTCGATAAGTTCCGCTTATACCTTTTGCATTCTAACGTTATTATTTTCTCAGACTATGCTACATTGAAATATTTGTTGTCTAAGAAAGAGACAAAGCCTAGATTGATAAGATAGATTTTGCTGTTGTAGGAATTTGACATTGAGATTAAGGATAAGAAAGGTTCAGAGAATTTAGTAGCAGATCATTTATTTAGGATGCTTGTTGATCGTATTGATGACTCAATTACTTTGCATGATACTTTCCTGTTACCAATTAAGTGTCTTAAAACTCAAGAAAGGGGTTAATTGAGTTTGTAAAAGATTTTTGTAAACTTTTTCAAAAATACTTGTTTATCAATTTTTGTTGAAGCTATTTATTGTTAGAGATGAATAAATAGATGAGGATGGACACTTCTCACACCAAGAAACCAGCAAAGATGTAAAGTATTCAAGAAAGTATATAACAAAGAAAGCTCAAATGTAAAGGAGATAGAGTAAGGAGAAGCAAACTCAAAATTTATACTTGTTCAACTACTCCTTGTGACCTACGTGCAGTCCTCAAGTGATTCAACCGAGATTTATCCACTAAACTCAAGCTTCAATAGGTGCTTGCAATATTCACAATCAATAACACTCATAACACCTTTGAGATACCTCTCCATTTGTGTTTGAGTCTCACTACAAGGGATACCTCACCATTTTCTCTCTTAAGGGATACCTCACCCTCTTAGAAAGGAAATTAGATTAATAAAGGATTGGAAACTCTCATAAGAGTGGATTATACAAATTGAAGCTCAATAGGTTGAAAGATGATCATACTTTTAACTCAAAATAGAGTAAAAAGATTGAAGACTGTTAAAGTTCGTAATAAATGCTCAAGAAGCTATTTCAAATTGATTTCTAACTTCTTTTGAGTCCCCAATGACTTATATTTAAAGCCCAAGTCATTAAAAAGCCATTGGGAGTGAGTTGGTAGCATTTAATGCGAGCTACTAGCCATTATTACAGCTTTTAGAAACTCAGATAATCGATTATTAGAACCCCATAATCGATTATTTGCGAGATAGCACAAAGGAAGCATGTTTCTGAAACTTAATAATCGATTATTCATAAGGGTAATCGATTATTACAATTTAATCAAGAGGCGCGAAAAGAACTTTTTAACTTAATAATCAATTATTCACAAGGGATAATTGATTATTGCTTGAAAGATTAAAAATCATAGCATTCTGACTTTTGCTAATTGATTGTGGTAATCCCATAATCAATTATTTGACTTAAAACCCAAAACAGGGCATTCTGTTGAGCCTAGATAATCGATTATGGCAAGCTCATAATCGATTATTTGGCTTCAAACAGCTTTAAAAAGCTTAGCCATTTTAAGCCAAGTGCTTCTAATTGTTCCAACATAATTTCAAGCACTTAAAAATCATTTATCTTGATTTTAAAATCTTTTTTAACAACTTAAAAACACATTGATTCATTGAGTGCTATCTTGGATTTTTGAAAAACTGATTTAGAACTTAAGTGTGAACTATTTTTACCTTTATATAAGATCTATGTCCTATAACTAGTCTTGAAGGTTCTTAGACTTGATCTTACAAATATCTTCTTGTTTATGATCATCAAAACCATTGTCGATTGCCAATTATATTTCCCTAGTGAGCAGTTATTTTCTTTGACACATTCACAACTTCCTTGGTTTGTAGATATTTTTTATTACCTTGCTTCAAGTAAAATCCCCCCACATTGGTTAAAGCAAGAAAAGGATAGGTTCTTTGCACGGGTAAAGCATTACTATTGGGATCATCCATATTTGTTCAAGCATTGCTTAGATCAAGTAATTTGTAGATGTGTTCCTGAATGTGAATTTCATAGCATATTATCTTTTTTGTCATTCCTATGTTTGTGGTGGACACTTTGGAGGTCGTAGGACTGCTGCTAAGGTATTCCAAAGTAGATTCTATTGGCCTACTTTGTTTAAAGATGCTCACTAATTCTGTCTTTCATGTGAGTGATGTCAGCATACTGGTGCATTGTCTAGGTATGATATGATGCCCTTTCAACCCATTTTGGTTGTTGAATTTTTTGATGTATGGGGTATTGATTTTATGGGTCCTTTTTCACTGTCTTTTGGGTATATGTATATCTTGGTTGCAGTGAATTATGTTTCTAAATGGGTAGAGGTCATGGCTACTAAGACCAATGATCATAAGGCAATGATTCAATTTGTTAAAGACCATATTTTTTTTGTCGGTTTGGTACACCTAGAGCACTTATTAGTGAGGGAGGTAGTCTTTTTTGTCATCGTTCTTTTGAAGCTCTTCTTAGAAAATATCCTGTGAGGTATAAAGTAGTTATCCCTTATTACCCTCAGACTAGTGGTCAAGTTGAAATTCTTAACCATAAGATTAAGTTTATTCTTGAGAAAACAATTAGACCTGATAGGAAAGATTGGTCTTTGAGGTTGAATAATGCTATTTGGGCTTATCGTACTGCATATAAGACCCCCATAGGGATGTCATCATACCATCTTCTCTTTGGCAAAGCATATCACTTACCAGTAGAATTAGAACATCATGCTTATTTCACTATTAAAGCATTTAATTTTGATATGAAACAAGCAGGTTCTAACCGTAGGCTTTAGTTGAATGAATTGGGTAAATTGTGTAATGAGGGTTATGAGAATGCTAAGATTTATAAAGACAAAACTAAAGTTTTTCATGATAAGATGATATCTTATAAATCTTTTGAACCTAATAAAAAAGTTTGGCTTTTTAATTCTAAATTGCATCTCTTTCCTAGTAAATTAAAGTCTAGATGGGATGGTCCTTATGTTGTTCAACATGTTTTCCCTTCTGCGGCTATCCAAATTAAGCATCCTCAAGATGGTAGTACTATTATAGTCAATGGTCATCGTTTAAGGTCTGTTATTGACAATGTTGTTAAGGAAAGGTTAATGAGTCTATTAACTTGGTAGCCCAATTTATATTGAGTAGTTAATAAGGAACTCAAGTCTGGTTGAAGGCTTTAAACTTAGCATTATATAGAAGGAAACCCAAGTTTCTTTCATTTTCTTTTGATAGATTAGTTTTTAGTTTTTAGTTTCACTTTACTGTTTGAGTCAGTTTAAGTGTCTCCCAGAGTGCGAAGCCTTTGTATGAGGATGTGAATAGTATCAATCAACAAAAAAGTAAAAATACAAAAAAAAGAAGAGTTCGCTTGTTTGTTTATTTTATTTCATTTTCTTTTCTTTTTATTATTTCTTTTTTATGTTAACAATTGTCATGGTATAGTTATCCTCTTTTCTTTTCTTCCATTGTAGCTGCTAACATTTCAAGTATGTGACTCTTCCCTAGTAATCTTTATTCTTTTTGTCCCAACAATTATTTTGATACATATTGGTGATTATTTCTTAAGTCTAGATTTGATTTTAAACATTGAGGACAATGTTTGATTTTGATTGGGAGTGGGTGTTACTTGAGTATTCATTCATGTTATTATTATGCCACTTTTGTATGAATTGTTTTCCCCATCAACTAACTCAAATTGTTTCAAATATTCACATAGCTACTTATACATATCTCATTGTCAAAAAATTGAGAAAATTAGAGAACTTGAAGATGAACAAATGGGCACTATTTTTACATAGTGAGTTTTGAGTCATTCATTTTTATTATGAGAGTATTTTCTTGACATTCTAATATTTCTTGCTAGTGCTCTTAATTTTTTTCCCTCCCTAGATCATTTCATTATTGCAATTTTTGGCTAAAGAGAAGTTTTATGTTACACTTGCATTTAATTTGATGTCATGAAAATTGATTGAGTTATGTATTTTCTTAAGAGATGATATTAGGCCATGTTTCTTATTTTGAGCCTTGAAATAATATTTTTTGTTCTTTCACATATTACCGTTAGTTACTCTTTTGAACATGTTTCTTAAACCTTTCTTTCTTAACCATTTTCCAAAGTGTTTTAGGAAAAAAGCATTGTGATTGCAATATGGGGTGATATGAGAAATTTTAAAAAAAAATGAAGTGAACATGAAAAAAATTAACATGAAAAAAATTGGAAAAGTCAGAAAAGGAAAAAAATAGAAAAACGTGAAGTTTGAAAAACTAGAGAAAAAGTGTGAAGAAAAAAATGTTAGCATTGGGGATTAGCTGAATAAAGTGATTTAAATTGTTGCGACCAGGATTAGCGACGAGAGCGGTGAACAAAGATGATTTTAAAAAATATATATAAATAGAAAATAGAGTCGCCACTAATTTTATTTGAATTAGGAAAAATATGAAAACCTTCCTTAGAAAATAGTCTTTGAAACCAGATTGGATTCGGGAGTCGATTATGTATAGAGAAGGATGAAAACTTAATCTCACAAAATCCCTAACACATCCGTTCTGAGAAAGTTACCTTAAGTCAGTTGTGCAAATTTTTGACAACTCTTGAAAATATTTGTTTTACCCCTTTTGTTAAAAAATAAACTAAATAGGTAAATAAATTATAAAAATTTAATTTTTGACTTGACAGAAAAAAATTTCCACTCCTACATATCCCTTGGTGCAGTGGAGAACTCAAAATCACGTAATTCTTTAAAAAATGATTGTGGGTTGGTTGACTTTAATTAAAAAAAAACTTAAGACTTTCATATTAAATTGTCAACAATGAATTAATTCAAGCAGTATTTCAACTGACATAATAGTGAGGCATCAACTTAAATAAACAACAAAGTAATAAAGAAAAAGTCAAACTTCATTCAAACTATCCCACAATCTTATCTGTTATTTATTTTTTTTATTTTTTATTTATCTCATCTTTTTTTATTAAACACTTATCACTAAAAGTAAGAAATGTAACACCCTCCTTAGGGTATCACATGTCTGACTCCCGACTCATAATCTGAAAAGAAGTTCGCATAAGGTTTGAGTTATAAAATGTGAGTTTTAAAATTTCTTCTTTACTGAAACATAAACTTACTGAAATTCATAAGTATTACTGAAAATATATTTAATATACAATATTGTCACCAATTAATATTTAACAATTTAAAGAGAAATATAAAACTAACAGAAAACTCTCTCTTTTTAACAGTAGCAAACCCTATGATGAATCCTACTTAATAGCACGGTATAACACTAATGAGAAAACTTAATGTACTTATTTTTTCTTGTATCCATCTTGATGCATCAGACATCCGTTCTTTATTAACACTGCACACCAACGAGTCCTGAGTGACCACTCCTCCATGTTGTCACCAATCTCAGAATATCTACCACCCGTTATGTCTAAGACAACTCGTTCCTTCTACTGTATAGTTTTAACAATACAGACACAACAAGACAACATAGCAAAGAGGTGAGATCACCTGCACCAGTACCAACATGGTAGCACAGAGATAACACAAACAACATATCATATAAATATATCATACCAGAATTCCAATAATGCACTCAACATTAATCAACTATCATCATCATGCCATTAACATTATTATCATCACACAATAATCACAATAACGCCATCAACATGATTATCATCATCATCATCCAAGTATTTCTCAACAGAACAATTGTCATAGTCAGAATTCCTCAATTAATATATCATACAGATATAAATGCTCAGATTCATGCATGCGCACATAGACTCAGTTTTTCAAAAACAACTCCATGGAGGTTTTCACAATTTCGAGAAGAATGCTCGGTTAATTGCCCAGCCTAAGCCCACAGACAATCTCATAGTCGTTGAAAAGAATCGTGTTCTTTTCGGGTATCGTCAATGCGTTGCAACAGACTCGCATCGCCAAGTGGCATATGGTCCAAATTAGCCCACGACAGATATCCACTAGTCGACCGCCGCATACCTTGACGCCCCCAGATCCATCATAGACCTCACTATCAATTCTCATTCCCTCTTCAACCACAAGGGCCAAAATAGCTTATTAGCTATACTTTATACAATGCACGAATATATCAGTGCAAGTCCAACCACAAGGGCCAAATCTTTTCAATTTCATTTGTTCAATGTAATCATATGCCTCAACGCATATTTTTTCAATGCATGTATAATGCACCAATACCAATCACAGGCATATCTTTCCAATGCATATAAAATGTACCAAATACCAATCACAGGAAAAACTCGTCATTTTCTCATACAGTGTATGGACACTATTTTAACAGTAATCATTATGTTTTTATAGTCATAAAACACTTTTGTCGTGTTTTCACAATCGCGTAACATTTCTGTTACGTTTTCACAATTTCAAAACGTTTTAGTTATATTTTTACAATACCGTAACACTTCACATTACGTTTTCACAATCTGATAACATTTTTGTTACGTTTTCAAAATACTTTATGACTCTTCATTTGCACTTTTAAACCACGTACTAATTTTTTAACATTTTTCTCAATTGCGTAAAAATATACGTTTCTCAAATCGCATAGTATTTTTTCACTGTTTCAAAATCGCGTAACTTAAAAAAATTATTCTTTTAAGTTGCGTAAATCATTTTCCATCATTCTCAAAATATTTAAAATACTTTCCAAATCACATAACGATTTTCCGTCATTTTCACAATCACGTAAAAATATTTTATCACTTTTAAATCACATATTGATTTTTCAACAGTAGTTCAAATTACGTTAAATATTTAAACGTAACTCAAATCGCGTAGAAATATTTTAACGTATTCCAAATCGTGTAGAAATATTTTACTGTATTTCAAATCATTTTTAAGATACGTAAAATATTTTTCAATATTTTACAATCACGTAAAATATTCCTCAATATTCTAAACATTATTTTGGACTTAAATAAATCAATATCATTTTCAACATATTTTTCAAATTGCGTAGCTTAAAAATCATGTTTTTAAGATACGTAAAACATTTTTCATCACCATTTCATTACAGAAAATATTTCTTTCAACCTTTCTCAAAATAATATGACTTTGTATTTCATTTTTCACATTTTCTTACTCAAGAAAATCTTTTTCCACATTTCTTTACTCAAGAAATTCTTTTCCAAAATATAATCCACAAAAAATCACTTTTCCATTGATATAAATCAACGTTTCAAAACTTAACATTTTCTAACGTATTTCAAAACTCGAAAATCAGTTATACGTTAGTAAATTTTCAAAACACCATTATATTCTTCATTTTTCCCAAATCATTTCCAAACACAACCTTCTTCAAAATAAATTGAAGTTTGAAAACATTTTCGTTTACAAAAACTTGATTTTCTCAAGTGATAAACGCTCTAATTCCCTTTCCAAATTCTTGTGCGAAAATCATTTTGTTATAAAATCAAGGTATCCGCAAGTCTTCAAAAACCGTGAACGTGTTCATTGAAAACTGTCAAATCTTTCGAGAGACAAAACACTTCATTTTATAAAATATCACTTTGTTCCATAAAAATTTAGGCATTACAAGCCTTCAAAAACGTGGACATGACTATTGAAACCATCAAATATTTTTTCTTCTAAATTGATATGGTTTTACACAAACAAAACTATTAAAAATCCTTTACAAAAATCGTGAACACTTGGTCTTTGAAATCAAGTCATTTGTTCATTTTCATTTTTCACTTTCTTTGCAAATCCTTAAAATCAACATTGCTATTTTCACTTAAAACTCATGTTTAGTAAAACACTTAGAAACTTTTTACACAAAATACATCAATAAAAATTCTTCTAAACTGTGTTCATGTACTCTTTGAAAAATAAATCCTTTGTTTATTTTCCTTGTTTATCTAAACATCTCATTTCATCATCCATGAAAATATTAATTTGTGAACACCTATCTTGAGGTGTCTTGGCTGAAATTCACCATGTTCTAGGGACCAAAAATTAATTCTCTTGTTCTTGAAAAATTTCAACATAAACTCTAATCATGAGTGTCAAAACCGTGACCACTCTTCCTTTGGCCATTGGAGCCAAAAATTGATTTTCTTTCCATCATCACATCATGGCATACACATACATATTTCATCATATATACCATAAGCTACCATAAGCATGCCATAATAAAAAATAATAAATCATGCAAATCATACAAAGCATGAACAAATAAATTAAACACATAAACACCCACAAATAATTACATGACCATGGATATGAATCCTCACATGGATTCACCATCCATCAAATATAAGACCATCTCTCACCACCATACTTGGTTGGTGAGGTGGATCTCCTTCTTACCTCTTGAAGATCCTCAAAAGCTCTTTGTTTTGCTTCTTTTTCCAAGTCCTTCACCACCAAGGGCTTCTCAAATACAAAACAAAATACATAAAAATTAGTATACTAAGCTTGATTAAGAGGAACCATAGATCAAACATGGTTTAGATCATAAAAAAGAGAGAAGAAATGAAGTTTCCTTACACTTCACCATAAATACTCCATAACATAGATCTTGAAGAAAGTCCATGAAGATGAATGATTTAGAGGAAGTCTTCAACATGAAAGTTATTTAGAATATCATGTAGATTCAAGATCTATGGTTGGATGAAATTAAAAGAGATTGGATGGTGGTTTTGAGTGATATGGCCGAATGGTGTGTTTAGGGAGAGAAATGGAGTTTTCTTTGGTTTTGCTTGTTGATACTTGAGTGAAAAGATGAAGATGTGATAATGTGAAGTGTAGAAATGAATTATTTGGTCTTCTAATTCAATGCATGGCCAAAAATTGCATGGAGAGAATGGAGAGAAATTTTGCTAAGTTTGCTTTCTTGAAACATGCAATAATGACCAAGATTGAGATATAATTGGTGTCTTGAAACTTGGCTATTGTCTTAAGTCTCCAAAACCGTCCCCCCCCCCTCCATGCACTCTTCAAATGTGACAAATCTCCTAGCCATCATTATTTGAAGCATTCCTAATCATTGATTAGTTCAATGGTTAGGATTAAGGTAGACTTTAGGTGTAGCTTTAGATTAGAAGACTTGATATAGACCATTGGATCTTTCTCCTTTAAATCCTAGCCCTTAGATGTGTCTTCAAAATGAAGGGTTAAGATTACTCCTTCAAACTTTACATCCAAGGGTCATAAATGGTCTTTGTCACTTTTTAAGACTAAATCTCTACTATAGATTAAATCAACATCCAATGGTCATGATTGATCCATCTCCACCGTTGATTACATTCAAATCCAACGGTCATAAATGGTCCTAGCCACTTTGTAAGACCAAATCTCCTCCCTTGATCAATTCTAAATCCAATGGTTATAAATGGTCATAACCATTTTATTAGACTTATCCTACACCGTTGATTAAATCGATGGTTGATATCAAAGTCTTCAGTATTAGACTTGCTTCCTATTGGTCCATCAAAAGTTGTCATAACCACTATTGTTGACTTAAGTAATATAATTTCTATTTTTATCTGCTAAAACTCCACGAAAGAATATATTTATTGTATTTTTATCGCCTAATAATTAAATACAGTACCAAACACAGTACAAGAAATTTTCTAAAACTGTTTCTGGATTCAGGTTTAGTAAGATCCCCTGTCTCCATCTCAACAGTACAAATTTTTCTATGTGTAGAAAAATTTTCACTTTGCGAGACCCACCTGGGCCCACATATACCCCCTGAGCCCACAAACAGTAAAATTTTTTTATAATCATCCACAAAAATCACAAAAATTAGAAAACGCACAAATATCAAATCAGATTACGTAAAATAATTAAAACCTAACGGTAAAAATTAAATTACGTAAAGTTTTCTCCGGCCCGAAAATTTTTATTTTCCTGACACGGAGTAAATCACTCAAAATGATCAAATACGCTGATGGAATAATTAAAATAATTTTACAGTATCCAAAAATTACTAAACAGTAAAATTCTGTTAACTGTCAAAATTACTGGTTAAGAGATACATAATTTTTAGGATGTTACAAGAAACACACGTTAAGATAAAATAAAATTACTCTAAAATTAACACAAAATCATGTCATTGAGCACATTAAACATACATATAGAACTATACTAATTATAAATAACCCAAACATAAGAAAATTACAATTTTTTTAACTTTTCTACTGATTCCTAAAACTTTTTTTCTTTCTTTTTTTTCATATTTTTTTATATTTTTTTATCTCTTTTATTATTATTTTTTCACTCATTTAGGCCCAAGATGACAATAATCTTTAGTATAAAACTAAACCCAACAGTTTTTTTCTTTTTCAACATTTTTTATTCTTATTAAAATACCACATTAAACATAACAAAAAATAAAAATAAAAAAATAAAAAAATGTGAAAACAAAAGCAACTTAGAAACAGAAAATAAAGAAACAGGGAACCTAGTCTCGATGTGGAGCAACGGGGCAAAGACGGTGTTGGCCAGATCAGGGTGGAGGTGGGATGTGGGTTTGAGGTGGTGGAGCTCGTGGGGGTTGACGGTTCTGGAAGAAACGAAGGACGGCAGTGGTCTGAGGTAGTTCGCGAGGTGGGTCTGGCTCAGATCTGCGAAGATGGCGCAACAGGAAAGGTGGTTTGTGAATGGCGGGTCATGGGTTATAGGTGGTGTTTGTTAGTTGGGGACGAGGCAGGTTTCACTGGGGTTGAGATTACGACTGGTGTGCTGAAATGGGTTGTTCAAGTTCAGGCGAGAGGGCGTGGTGCACGACTAGTGGTGGAGTCTCTGTTCTGGGTTAGCTCTGTGTAGGTGGCAGATCTGAGTTTGCAGGGGTTCTGGGTCATGGAGATGCACGTAGAACAGGGGCGATGGTGGAGGTTTGGGTGGTTCTATGTTGGGTTGGCTGCTGTATTGAAGGTGGTGGTTGTTGTATGAAGACGATGGCACGAAGGTCATCGCAGATGTGGCTGGTTATTGATGGAGGTTTGCATGATAGCGAGGATGGTGATGGGGGCCACGGGTTACAGGTTTGCAATGGAACGGGGTTGGCGTGGCAAAGGTAGGTGGCGTGATGAGGAGGAGGATGGGTTCGTAGCTCACAACTGATGACTGCAATAGAGTTCTGGTGGTTGTGGTGGAGCCTTAACTTTGGTAGCGGTGTGGAGCTTAACAGAGGTTTGAACATGGTGGAGGACAGGTGAATGGGTTGCTGTGGGTGGCTGGGCATAGTTTGGGAGTGGTGGTTACAGTTTGAGGAGAGTTGTGACTTGCTATTGGTTGGTGGTTCATTGAAACTAATAGGGGAAGGATTCTTGGGGGTTTTGTGGGTTTGGTTATAGGTTCTTCACCGAGATTTGGGGTTGTTAATGGTGGTTTTTGATATATTTGGTCTTGGCTATGGTAGTTTTGGAGTGAGGTAGAGCGAGGTGTTTGAGTGATGCAAGGGCTGGTTTGGCTTTGATAGTTGTAAGGGAGTGTGTAAGTGTTTGAGGGGGTCTTTGCAAAGGAGTGTTGGATGGTGGTGTGTTTAGGTGTTTAAGGGGTGAGGTTTAGTTGTAGAGGATGACGGCTTGACAATGTTTGCGAAAGATGAGATTGTGGAAGAAAATGGTGGTTGTTGTATGGTGGAGAAAAGAATGAACAAGGATTGCTACGGTATTTTTCGTGTATTGGCTGTGTGTGTGAATTCGTGTGTCTTACTTGTCTCTAGGTTATGGGTTTTTATAGGAGGAAATTAGGGTTTTGAGGGTGATGATGGCTAGGGTTTGGGTGAAAAGGGAGATGACTTGCTTGTCTTGCTTGGGTTATGTGTCTTGCTAGTCTCTTGCTTGACCTATATTTGATTGGTCACAAATTGGTTTGAGCTTAAGGTGAGTAGCTTGAAAAGAATTGGGTTAGGCTTATGCACCCAAGAAAATTGGGTCATCTTTTTTTTTATTTTTTTATTTTCTTTCCTTTTTTCCCTTTTCTTTCTTTCTTTTTTTCTTCTTTTTTTAAATGATTTTTTATTTTTTGTGAATGAAAATATTTTAATGACTCGGACAAAATTGAGTGTTCACATAAAAAAAGGGAAAGAGATGCCGAAAGTGTAGATATGAGCTTCAAAATATTCTTGGAACTATTTTGATTTTCATTATTACCCTTTAGCTTTCATATTTTCTCATTACCAACATTACAAGCTTAACAAAGTCCTATTTGATTTTAAGGGATTGCTTAGTTCTTTCAATATACATTGTTAATCTAAAGGTGTGATAAAATCTTTTCTTGACATCTTTCCATGAAACGATATTTGTTTTGTTTCCTCAATGTTCTTTCTTTTATTTTATATGTGAGATATTTGTTTTGATTTGTACAAATTAATGTTCTCACATATACTTGCTATGAGTGACACTATACTTCTGAGTGATTTTCTTGTTGAAGGCAACTCTTATGAGGATTGTATGTGGTTGAAATATATTTTATGATTGAGATTCTAGTTGCGATATTTGGAGACATTAGATATATGTCGTAGTAACTATATTATTCACACACTTTGAGCTTGATAATGATAAAATTTTTGTGGCAATTGTGGCGTTCTGATACATGATTGATATTCTTGAGTTGAGATAAATTGGATTTTATTAAATTTGTTGGAGATATTGTTTACTTTGAGCTTTGTTTTGAGTCACTTTCATTGCTAGGGATTAGCAATAAGTTAATTGGGGATTGTGATAATAACACATTTTTTATATATTTTTCTTATAAAAATAAGTATTATTATATTTCATTATATTTGATTTTAATGACTTTGTGATATTATTGATTTATTTATTAAAAGAATTATTAATCTAATTATTGTGATAAATTTCAGGATAAATACATTAGGCATATGACTTTCTTGTAAGCATTGTTGCACACGGTTGTGAATGACAAAATGAAGAAATTAAGGAATAATTAATTGCTTGTAAAAGTTTTTGTGACAATTCTTATTATTACTAAAAGATATATTTATTGCCACTAAAAGATTTTTTTGTTGTAGTAAATGAAAGGTGTTGGCTCAGTGTCCAATTGCTACAGGATATGTAAAAAATGACAAACACACAAGAAATAAATTTGGGCCTATGATTCTACAAGAATTAGAAAGCCATACGTAAACACGTGAAACAAAGGAATTAAAGTACTAAAGGAATTGAAGCTCACAAAGTTGGAGCTAAGCTTGCACGGCCCATTATTGTGAAGGATGATGAAGCTATATTACAATTTCAAGTCCATGAACAAAAGTGAGAAACAGTGTGTGCAATGCGGTGAAGAAAAAAAAAACTATAAATTAGGTAGAAGGCATGCAGCGTAGGAAAGAAAATTATTGGGGGCAACGCAGCAGAATTGCAGAGACGAGCACCACACAATTCCGTAGAGGAGGAATAAGAACGACGCGTAGAAACTGTTTTATCTTTTATGAATTTTTTTTTTTTCCTTGTATTTGATATTCATGTTATGAGTAGTTAATTTTATTTTATAAGATTAAGATGAAACTTTAATCTTTATTTTAGATGATTTAACTTTGTTTAGGATATTTTTTTATTTTATAATTACGTAATGACGATGATTATTGATCTTTAATTAGTATTTAATTTAATTTTTATTGATTATCTTGTAATCAATTAATAAATTTAAATTGATATATTTTAATCATATATTTAATTTTTGTAGTCTTAGATGTAAGTTATGCAATAATATTCATTTCTTTTGTGATTTAAAAATTAATAGTTAAATGCTACATTAAATGATTTATGTCATAACTTGAATAAGTCGTGTTATTTTAGATGAATTATGTCAATAATTAAGTTGCAATAATCTTTAATAGTGTTCAAAATTTGTAACTATAAACACTCCATAAAATAAGATTAATTTTTATTCAAGTTAAATTAATCTTTACATAATAAATAATGAATTCAAATTCTGAAATTATTCTTTAATTAATCTTATATTTAATTTGAGTCGTTTCATTTAGATTTATTATTTAATTTTAGTTCAACATATAATTTAAATTTAAATTAATTAAATAAAATCAATTTTTTTTTAAAATTAATTTAAATAAATATTAAATTTTAATTAATTTTATCACTTTTTACAAATACAAAATTTTTATATTTATCAAATATTACATAAATTTTATATACTTACAAATAAAAGATACTTTTATTATTTAAAAATTCTCTACCAACTACAACAATACAAACAATCGAAGTTTTACCGAGTTAAAGATGATTAATGCTTGTCAAAATCTGGAATGCTCGATCTCCGACATCCGCAATGCTAAAAACTTATAGGCGTTAGACCCAAAGTCAAACATGAAAAGCAAAAGTAGAATAAAGCAACATTGAAGAAAAGAACAAATAATGATAAAGGTACCCGTAATTCGGGATTTATAATATAAAGATCTAAATGCCCTACATTGGGACATGTCCTCAAAACAATAAAAAGCCCCACGTATGGAGCAATGAAAGAGAAAAATTAAAAACAAATAGGGCGGAGTAGGGTCGACGGTGGCAACCTCTTCATCAACAGCAACAATGGCCGGAGTATGGTAAACCAGAGTACAGGAACCCGAATTTGAGGCTCACAGAGCTATGTCCACAGTGAGCCCGTCCCTCACACAACAGTAGGATCTGGCACCTTTAGTTATTAGTCCAGATAGGTTCAGTGTCTGTAGTTGCTCCAATGCATTAGCAAAGGACTCATCCACGGATCTCGCCCACTTCACCTCAATCTCTTCGATCTCAACATCTAGGGCCTCTTTCTCTACTTCCAGCTCTCCACCTTCATCTGCAGACCAATTACAATTAACTCAAGAGTCTTCCAGCTTTTTCTCTAGGTCATCATTTTGCTGCTTCAAATTCTAGTTCTCATCACTTGTATCTTTGAGCTTCTTCTCGGGCTCCTCCTTCTTTGTCACCCTATCCTTCTCCAAGGCCTCCTTCTCCCTATGCAGCTTCTCCAAGTCAGCCTCAAACTTAGCCGTCTTGTTCACCTAGGGGAGTGATTTCCCTAGAAAATGGAAGAAAGTTATGTTACGTAGACATCGGATCTCTCCAAGATGGATCTGATGGGAGATGTCCGCCTCAACCATCTTTTCCATATTGGCGTCCGTCGTCAGTGACTTCTTGATGAATTCGGAGACTAGGAAATCTTTTTCCCAGACTAAAGTGGCCGTGAAACAGATGGGGCTGTTGGGTGAGAGCTTGTCACCCCAGGGGGCTATTAAGTCCAAGATTGGGCCCTCAACCTAAGGCCTCTAAGGTTGACCACCCTAAACCCCCGCTCTTCGCTTACAATACTAAAGTTGTGCACCTTGATCAGTGGCTTCAGTGTTTTGATCCCGGATCTCCCCAAGACAGGTTCGTAAGGGTAAGTAAGAACTACACCCTTGGCCTTGGCCACCTTACGAGCTGCTCTTTTTGCGATCCGCTTGTGGAGGTCATCAAGGTTATTAGCTAGGTCTATACTTTCTGCATAGATAAAAGAGGAAATATCAGTTCCAGAATATAATCAAAAGGAAACATAAATAAACAAGTTCATATTATTGCACCCAGAAGAGTGCATAGTTCATTTTCTGGAATGTCAATTAAATCCCTCGAGTGGATAACATCTAAATTGGTTACCTATCCAATAAGGAAGGTTGCCACATCCACTCCATCCTCTGTTAGGTCCTGATTGCAGACCTCGTACTCCTCAGGGCGGAAATCAAAATGTTGGGATTTCCAGTAAAGATACATCGCTGGCTCTCCCTCCGAAGTCAGGAAAAATGGCCACCTTCCAAGAGCCGCCACTAGCCGGAAGTATTCGTCCTTAAAATTCTTATAAGAATCAAGGAAGGTCTCTAAGATTTTCTGGCCACCCCGAGCGCGAAGAGACCCAAGCTTTGGTGGGACCACCCTCATCGGGTTGAATCACTTGGAAGAAGTTGAAGAAAGAAGGGATGATGCAAGGAAGATCAAGGTGTCGGTGCAGTAGCTTGTATATATGGACATAGGCCCATGCATTTGGATGCAATTGTGTTGGTGTCAACCTGAAATGGTTTACGACTCCCATCGCAAAATGAGAAAATGGAAGTCAGATTCCAAGCATCACAAGCATTGTCTTGTATAAGTATATGAAATGTTTGTTGCCCAAAGTCCATGTTGTACAAATCCATTCTTTTTGGGTTACGAGATGCACCTCAAACTCCTCATCCCTGATGCCACCATCCATCAATTGGAGGTATGCTCGCAAGTTAGATACACTTTGTCACTATGTTGTATCGGGATGTGATGTTTTAACTTTGGGGGGTCACCTATCAGTACAAGTCCATACTTGGAGTCACGTTTGACACGTGTGCCAAGGCCGCATGTGGGGCTGTGGCTTTCCTCTTCCTCCCTATATGCCAGATACTGGTAGGACAACTATAGAGGCGAGCTTTCATCAGAATTATAAGGATCAAAAATATTATGTACCATTTCTTTTTGGATCTCGGAAAGCAAACGTGAGGGTCTAAGCCTAGATGCTTCCTTCGCGGCCTCTACTCTCCGGATTGCACTCCGAATCTTAGACCTCGAAAGCGGCCTCTGTGTAACACCTAATTTTAGATATTATAGTATATCGTTAATACATACTCAAGTAAATAGAATCATGAGTGGATGTCACTTATAAAATTAAAACATAAAATTTAAAACATGCTCATAATTTGTATAACAAATATAATGCATACATATATAGAGCCTTGACAAAGTGAGAAAATAAGACATTTAACGCATCGGGTAACTTGCTCTTTACCACAAAACTATCTAATATGTCTGAAATTATAACTTTTTACAAAATTAATTACAAACATTTAATTACATAACCATTAATATAAATACAAAACTTAATACAAACTAAGAAAATATATAGAATTATATAAATCTAAACTTAGTCTTTAACGCTTCCTTTGCTCCAGTTGTGGCCTACCTCTGGATTTATCGTGAAAACATAAAAAGAACTAGGTGAGAATTTATAATTCTCAGTAGTAAGTTTATAAAACATAATATTATAATAAATCCAGCTACTATAGTTAAAAATAAGTTACATAAATAATAAATGGAAATGTAGTGTAAGCTAAAATTTAGTCTTTTCATTACCGATATAAACCATTCATATATATATATATATATATATATATATATATATAGTACCGATACCTACCTTGCATAATATATTTCTTATTAAAATATTATAATTCTCAGTAGTAAGTTTATAAAACATAATATTATAATAAATCCAACTACTATAGTTAAAAATAAGTTACATAAATAATAAATGGAAATGTAGTGTAAGCTAAAATTTAGTCTTTTCATTATCGATATAAACCATTCATATATATATATATATATATATATATATATATATATATATATATATATATATATATATACCGATACCTACCTTGCATAATATATTTCTTATTAAAATAATTAACTCACATACTCCTAAGAATATGTTTACCTTTATTCATTATACTTTCACCGAGTAATAGGGTAACTACTTGTTAACACTATCTTAAACTTCCTTTACATTTCTAAGTATTAGGGTAACGACCCATTAGTAATACTTAACATGCATAAGTAGGTTACTTCACCTATAGCTATAACTTCTTCCTCGTTAGTGCCTCCTTAGTGGCTAGGTCCACTTTTAATAATCATAAATAATTGCTACTACCTTATTTATCTTAGTGGATAATACCACGATAATTACCTTAGTGGATAATACTTTAATTACCTTAGTGGATAATACCACTTTAATTCATCAAATATTCTTCATTTCATTAATCAACTTAATGGGCATATGAATACAAATTCGTGAAGAATCATAAAGTTGTAATAAAAACCCTCTACACTAGGGTTTAGCCATGACAATCTAGATTAAAAAGAATCTTTAGTTCATTCAAAACAACTCAAACTTTAATTACATATACAATTCTATACATTTCCAATTCAACCAATTCTAAAGACATTCAAGTATCTTAGTACCTCTACAATCAATAACAAGTATCATTAGACATAGATTAAGTCACGGTCAAAGTTCCTTTTTTGTGGCCTTCAAGCAAAATTTATCAACTAAAATTAACAACCAAGAATATAATTCCACAAAAGACTCCTTCTCTTTTTCTTAGGGTGTGGTCGTGACCTACATATGGCCTAAAACCAAGCATTATCATTCAACATTTAGTATTAATACTAGAGCAAAATACATAGAACTTATGTTCTAAAATAGGGCAGCCACATACTTTAAAATACTCAACCAAATTATAACCATATTCCCATTAAATCAGCATCTTAAACTCAACACATATATATAATCATCCTCTTTCAATCCTTAGTTTTTTATAATTAATCATAAATATAATCCACATCAAAGTCATCCTAGAATCATCAACAACCACAATCCCATATCCTTACTTCAAAAACCAAGAACAAGCACATTATTAAGCTTAAAAGAAGTAATAATCAAGTATGAAAATCATATCTAATATGAAAATCTCATTCCTTTTTCTTGCTTAAAACAACAACCAAAACAAGAATTAATTGGGGAGTGATTAAAAAGAACATTTCCCCTACCTCTTGGTGAAGCCATGATTTTTTTTAAATCAAAACATAAACTTAAGTCAACATTTATTAGATGAACCTAAACATTTATATGTAAAGAACCTCTAAATATCTTAATTTAACCAGAATATATACAACCATGAACACAAGTAATTTATCTTCCTCAATTTTAGTATCAAAGTCAAGAGTACAAAATCACCTCAAATGACCATTGATGAGTATAATAATATTAGAGTAACTCACAGTCACAGCCAACACCCCATTCATCAAATAACATACTACTTTAGAAAGTCAGATATGTATACCAATTGAGTCACACGGTCACACTTAGAAAATTATAGTGTGAACCTGGAAACAACAGTCCATCTTTAACAATCAAGACCAATCAGGTATACACTTAAGCAATCAGAATACAAATCAATAATGGTAGCTTTCTTAAAAATTAATTATGAAAGCATAACTTCAACAAAATCTGAATACATTCAACAATCAGAAATCTACTTGTGCTAACGTGAGCACCACAAGCTCAGATTTAATAAAATAATAATTATGAATAAAAGCTAAAACACCTGCATACCAAAGCTCTTCACAAAGTCTTTAAACTCAAAGAAACAAAAACAATTGGAACCAATAACCATCCATTAATTTTTCGTTTCAGCCATGAGCATAATAAATTTAGAAAATAGAATTGTAATTTAAGAAAAGCATAGCAGAAGAAAAATCAAACAGCTCCATACCTCACAGTGTTCCTTGTTCCCTTTCGCTCTCCATCTTTTTTCCTTTTCTTTTTCTTTTTCATGCCATCACTTCTATTTTTCCATAACACAAAAACGAGAGAGAGGGAGAGGGAGTGAGAATCAAAGAAGCAAAAGGAAGAAGATAATCAGAACAAATTAGCGTGAACGAATCGAGAGAGAAAAAACCAGTGTGAATGAACAACCACCCACCGTGACTGGACGCGTGAGAGGGAGAGGGCAACAATGTGAACACGGCCGAGCAGCAACGTCAAAGAACTGTCGAGCTACACCGTGAACGGAAGCTAAGCTACAACGTGAATGGAGGCCGAATGAGAAGGAATGAACGACCAAAAGAGATACCAGAAAATGAGTGAGCAGATCTGGAAAAAAAATGTGAGCAAATTTGGAAAAAAAAATGAGTAAGGGACAAAGAAGATGCTGAATGAATAGGGAGAGTGGTCAAAAGATAAGAAATGAGTCGATGAGAAGTGGATGAGCATGAGATAGAAACGGAAAGGATGAAATAAAACTTGGTAAAGGTAAAGTTAATGCGATAAAAATAAAAGAGTTAGTAACAAAATAATATGGGAGGAAATTCATGAAACTTTAAACCTATAAAGATATTTTTCTATTTCTTTAGTAAATTTATGGGAGGAAATTCATGAAACTTTAAATTTATAAAGATATTTTTCTATTTCTTTAGTAAATTTTCAACTTTCTTTAATAACATGGAAAATTTTAGAATTTCATTCATTTTTCGAATATCATTTTATACCTTTATCAATCACTTAATTTTACTATTTATCATTGGGTTAAATTAACCCTTAAAGAATTGAATTAAGAAACTTTCTTGTATTATTCTAATTTGTTCCCATTCTCTAATTAATTCATCATCCTCTAATTAACAATTACTTATACTTTTATAATTCTTTTAAACTATCTTAAGCTTTCTCTCACATTCAGTGTTATAAATTTTCACTCAATTCAACTCAAATCATTGTCACACTTATCAAGCAACTTCCATCAATTTTATTGAATTACTATAACTCTAATCAGGACTTGATTAAGACTATTAGGTTGTGTAACACCACCCTAGCATCCGTAGTAAACGTCACATTTTAAATAAAACATAAAATTAAATGAAATCATTTTATAAAAGCTTTAAGTTTTAAAAGATAACTTTTAAAATATCTTTTTTTGCGGAAATATAAACTTACCAAAAATTATAAGTAAAACAGAAATTAAATTGAATTGATTAGTACATATATTATATATTCCACAAAATATTCAACAACAATTTAAAACATAACATTTACTGAATTAGAAACAAGAAGAAACCCAAAGAAGGTTACTACTAATAAACGATAACAACACTAACAAAAACTCAACCTACATGTTCCATTTCTTCACCAAACTGCATCTTGTCGGAACTTGGAAGATTACACTGACGCCATCACCATCTTCAGAACATAGCCTCCAAAAAATAGGTCTAAGAAACTTCCTTCGTCTACTATACTGAATTTAACAATACAAACACAACAATAATACAAAGAAAGAGGTGAGATCCCTTTTCACCAAGTCTGAAGTCATGTAGAAAGAATAATATGAATGATAAAAGTCATTCCATACAATATGAATAATACAAATATAGTCATGTTATCATTTTTCAATTAATTTGAATAAGCATATATCATAATAAAATAAACTACAATAACATTACTAGGATAAATATAACAATTCATACAATATAAAATGCCATAACAGGAAATCATAACAATATAAAAGGAAGATTAAAGATAACAACAACATATAATATCACAAATAAAAGATAACAATGTACAGACAAAATATACCATATAAACATATAATATCACCGATAAAAGATCACAGATAAAAATATAATTAATAACAACACAGATACATGTGTAATATGACACAATCCTACTCCATGGAGCTAAAAACAAACAGACATCGAGAGCGAATGATCCTCAAAATCTATTAGCATACCACTTTGTCCAACCAAACTATTCATGTTGTTTACGCCGTTGCGTCTATAGCCCCATCGTCACATGGAATCCACCATCCAAGGCGTGGTGTAGTTCACGGTCACGCGTTGTGACTACGGGCAATGTATTATTAGACTTTACAAGATCTCGATTAAGTATAGTGTGTGTCGAGTCCGTTAGTGTGTTGCCAATTACCACTGCCTTAAGAAGAACCAACTGTCACATATGGAATTATGCACACTAACGTCTCCAAGTCCATTCAAGATCGAACCACACTACGCTTATCGCACCGACAATACGATGTGATTCACCTCGTCAATCAATCCACCAAAATTTGGCATTAACAAGAAGTCCCACCACCGGACAAATCGTTTCAAAAGCCCTGTCTGGGTTCACCTCATGGCCGACAAATGAGAAAAAAATATACAAAAAGCACATGACGGGTTCACCTCATACATGGTAGTAAATAATGAAAAATATACTGAAATACTCTCAATAAGATAGAATATATAGTTTCGGTCAATCGCGTAGAAATTTTATCGCGTTTTCACATCTCAAGCATCATTTTTACAAACGTTTTTAAATCACGTAAATATATTTTTCTGTTTTTAGAATCGCGTAGAGTTTTTAACACGTTTTCCGATCGCGTAAGATTTTTAAATCATTTTCTTGTCCGAATTCCTTAAAAACACTGTTTAAAACAAACAAAATAATATTTTAATACATTTAAACTACGTAGAATATTTTTCATACCGTATCTTATCTTTTGACATCTTTTCTATCTTATTTGTCCGTTTTTAATATAAATTGACAAGATTATGTTTAGAAAAATTATAATAATGATTTTCTAGGTTTACTTGTCAAAAATCCATTTTATTTTTATTACAACTAATAAATTACACTTTTGAAAATTACTAACGTCTTCAAAACACAAGGTGAGCTATAATGCTAGAAATTTTACAAAGCTACTATATTTCTTCTAACAGTAAAAATCATTAGCTTAAACTTCTTAAACTTAGTTCTAATCAATTTATTTCTTCAAAACTCATTGTAATAAAATCCTTTTGGCATTTATTACTTAAACTTAGTTGAAAACAATTTTATAAATCAAAAAGATTTAAATTTGGCATTTTGGCCGAAAATCATTCTATGCTTTATAATTCATTTCTAATCATTTCCATACATTTAATCTCTTATAAAACTCTTGATCTAATTTATTTTTATTAAATTAGTTAGTCCATAATTAGAAAATAAATTTGGATTAAAAGTATGTAGCATGTTGGCCAATTTTAACAAAGTCTTTGCATTTGATCTTTAAATTATTTTTCATCTTTTAAATCAATGTCAAATTCATTGTATTCATTAAATCATTGTTTTAGAAAATGGTTTTAGAAATCAAAACATTTAACTTAGGCATGTTGGCCGAAATACCTAATTTCATTCTTGGATCCATAAATTCATTTTTCTTACTTTAAATCAATTTGTAACTTGTTAATTTTCCTAGGTTAATTAAATCACACTTTTAGAAAATTGATGAGAACATTTTGGTCCTCCTTTTATATTAAGGCCGTAAGCCTTGGTGTTGTGTTCTTTAGAACACTCATGCAATTTTTCACATGCTATTTACATTCTAGAATAATTACTATACTTCTATAAACACATGCAATATATTAACACATGTAATATATCAAAGCAATCATAAACACATACCAAAAATTATTAAAGCTATAAACATGCTTACACACATAATCAATCACAATTAGGAAAAACTATAAACAATCAAGTGAATGAATCCTTATGGATTCTTCACCACAAACACAAACATTCCTCACCATCAACACATGGTTGATGATGGGTAATCTCCTCTTACCTCTTGTAGAAACCTCCAAGTCCATTGTATGTCTCCTTCAAGCAAGCTTCCTCCACCAAAAGCTCCTTGAAAACAAAGAAAACATACAATATTAATACCTAAGGCTTTAAACTAGAATAATCATGGATTAAAATCATGATTAAAACTTTGAAATGGATAGAAACATGAAGATCAAAGAATCCTACCTTCAAGGCTTCAAACTTAAGCTTTGAAGAACAAGGTAGAAAATGGAAGATTTAGGAAAAACTTCCAACATGAAAGTTCTTTAGAAATGCATGGAGATTCAAGACCTATGGTCATTTAAAATTATTGAAGCTTGGAAGAGAATTTTTGAGTGGTTGGCCGTGATTAAGGGGGAGGGAAAAAGAAGAGAAATTTGGTTGCTTGATCTTGGTTCTTTGAAGAAAAGATATAGAAGAGAACAAGTGAGATAAATGGGTGAAGTTTGCCCTCTTCTTGGAAACTATGGCCATGAAACACAAGGAAGGAAAAAGGGATGAGAGCTTTTGCTATTTGGAGAATTTTGGAGTAA
Source organism: Ormosia emarginata (assembly GCA_029884605.1). Lineage (NCBI taxonomy): Eukaryota > Viridiplantae > Streptophyta > Magnoliopsida > Fabales > Fabaceae > Ormosia > Ormosia emarginata. Next base: position 40,535,702 of record JAQQTP010000074.1, on the reverse strand, counting down.
GAGGAAGGCTTTGATATTTGGTTGGCCGTGAATGACCTTGAGAGAAAGTGAGAAATATTGGTTGTTTTGTTTCTTTGAATGATAGCAAATTGAAGAATTCACCCAAGGTGAATTGTCATGTAGAAGCATGAAGAGAAGCCACCAATGTTGACTTGTCTTTATTTGGTTAATTAATTGAAAGATAGGAAGAGTTGAATGATAATATTTGCTTCATCAAAAGGCTTTGCTTTGCTTAGTAGAAACACATGAAAAAAAAAAAACCACTAAGATTAAGATTGACTTGGTCTTCATTGTTCAATTTGGCTTTCTAAAAGAATTCCCTAAGGCTTTCTACGTGAAATTCACTTTGTGAATTAGCTATTAGAGCCAATTCCTCCACCGTAGAACTCTTGTATTTCAAGAAGCCTAAATTGGTTTGATAGCTTATTTTCTATTGGTTATTAAAAATTCAAGCCATTAATTTTGACCAATTTCTATTGGTGCACACTATATATTTTTTATAGTATACTTTAACCAATGAACAATATTTATTATTTATAAAGTCAGTATCTATTATCCAATAGACAATAAAATACACATAGATTTTTATTTTATACTAACAGAGTAGTGATTATTATTGATCATTTTTTTTCTACTGATTATCCTTGATAAGTCATAAAGCGAGTCATCAAAGAGAAATTTCTAGAACATGTGACTCACTACGATGAGTCAGTATGATGAGTCATCGTGGAATTTTCTAGAACGGGTGAGTCAACATGGCGAGTCAACGTAGATATTTTTGAGAGCGGATGAGTCAGCATGGCGAGTCATCACCGAGTCACCGATCGCATCATTGGTCACGTGTCGACATGGCGAGTCGACGCCTTTGAGTCATCGGAGAAGTTTCTGAATCGGCGAGTCATCATGGTGAGTCACAGTGAGTCACCACTTCGAACCTTCTAGAAGTTGCTAAGTCATGATGCTTTGAGGTGTCACGCCACGTGTCATCGTCCTATTGGCCCGTCGCGATGAGTCATAACCACCAATTTTGACCAGCTTTCCTCATTGGTCCGCGTGTACAAACTTGATGACTAAACATGGGTCCCGCAAAATATTTCTGGTCCGTTGTCACTTATTTGTCTTGTAATAAAATAATATTATAATAATATAAAATTATTTTATTTGTGATTAAATCCTAAAAATTAAAAGATTAATTTTAGGCTTCATTCAATGGGTTTAGTAAGATCCCCCCCTCTAAATAATTAAAAACAAATTTTCCCGGTCCGAAAAATATTATTTTCCTACCGGGAGCAAATCACACAAAAAGTCTAAATAAAATCACAGACGATGTTTATAATATTGAGCAAGAGTATTGTATTAAGTAGAAAACAATTAAAAACAAAGAAAAACATCAAAAAGCAAAGACATTCGGACGTAATGGTTATTTTCTTATTTTTTCCCACAATGTAGCTAATCATCCAAAACGTTCAAATAAAATATCCAGCAGTATTATATAGTTGTATATTACACAGAAAAATTTAAAACAATAATTTGATAAAATTTTTATTTTACTGTATCGAAACAAATTATGTAAAACGACCAAATAAAATAACAAACAGTATTATTTTTCTGTATTTCATACAGAAAAATAAGAAACAGTAAAACAGGGACACAACAGTCTTTTACCCAAAAGTTGGGGTGTTACAGGTTGGCCAAGATGTTACACTTTGTACCCTAGCATTGTCCCTACGAGAAACCCTCCACTGCGCCTCCACTGCATGTGGAGGCGGTGCTACAAATAATGCCTCCACTAAGTTGCTACCCTCCTCACTACTAGTCTCTAATTCTCTCACCCTCACCATGGTCCAGATAAAAGAAAAATGGCAAAATAGAGGAAAAAGATGGTTTAGGCAGTACTTTAAGAGAAAAAGAGTGAAATAGAATTAGGAAGAAAAATTGGAAAACGTGCCAGAAACAGTAGCAAGGAATTAGGGGTTGCGCCACCATAAACGCCACTGTAAACCACCGTTTGTGGACTCACTAGAAATTACCTGCATCGTCAAAAAATCTCTTAAGAAGGTTTGAGAAGTAGAAAAATGGGTGGTTTTCTCCAACTCCCCTAATTATAGGCCCCTGGTATCTCAACTGTCACAATCATGGAAAGGACACACTAGGCATTTCAAAAAGTTTGAAATGATAGTAGCGCAAAGCCCACACAATGGCGTCCACTTACCATGTGCCACATGTCCCCCAAAAGCTACTAACTGTGTAACACCCCAAATTTTATTTATTTTATGATAAATATTTATTTTCTAATATTTGTAATGTTTGAGAATTTTTTTTGGATTTTCTGAGAATTTGAAATATTTTAATATTATTTCTCATTTTACGTGTAAACTGAGCAGAGCTGAAAAAATAAAATATTTTTCTCGAGAACTTTGATCTGTGGAAACATCGACGAGGGATCTTACTAAACCTGAGGCTGGACACGGTTTATGAAATTTTATATTTTTCGAGAAATTTTAACAGATAAAATAATAAATCATTGTGTAAATTTTATCTGCTGGATAATTAATACTGACTTCTGTCAACTGTAACAATTGTCCATTGAATAAAAACATGTATTAAAAATCTTATTACATTATCTAAAATCTACTTTGTGTCACATCCATTAGCTTTAATTTAAAAGAAAGATTAATTTAATCAAGGGCTTAATGAGGGAAGCTTCCTAGAAATTTCTCTAATAATACACATGTTTTCTTTTCTCTCTCTTCCCTCCCCACTCACTCTACGGCTGAAGCCCATTTTGGGAAGCAAAGAAGAGCTTCTCCCTTCTATCACCTCACTTCCATTTCAAATACATAAAAGAACACCTAGCATTTTCCCTCTTCTTATTTTCTTCAAGCATTCTTCTCTTCTTCTCTTCTTCTTCCTTCTCCACGGTGCACACACACATTGGAGATCATCTCCATTGTTTGCTAAACAAATCACATTCTTTGTTTCCTTCCACCATTCCAAGGTCATTCTCTTTGGTGGTCATCCTTTGGTTCTTCTTCTTCTTACATTTTCCACCATTGAAGCTAAAGCTTGAAGCTTTTGGGGTAAATTCTTCAACTTTCTTCTTTTTTCTTCTCATTTTGTTTTTCTTGGTCACCTATGTGACTAAGAACTCATCTTTTCATGGTTTAAGTGGACATTATGAAAGTCACTCACATTAGTGTTTTCTTGAAGGAGGAAAATGAAAATCAAGACAAAAAGGAGTAGCACCATTGTGTTGTCTTCAAATAGGTAAGAGGGAGATGATCCTCTTCAACCAATCTTGGTAGTAAAGAAATGTCTTGTGTGTTGTTGTTGAGGAGGGAATCCATGTTGGATTACTCTATTTGTTATATTGTATAAACTTCATGATTTTGTGGTTGTTTGATTTGTATGAACCTATGGACTTGCATTGTGTATTTTGATGACCATGAGTCTATTGATGATATCTATTGGTTTGATTTGGGTTGGAATGGTGTAAGAACTCTGATTTTCTGCATAAAACGAGCTTGTAATTGATTACATAACCCTTGTAATCGATTACAATGCTTCTGGAGTTACGAAAATGGTTTCTGGGCTGGTTGTAATCGATTACATCTTGTATGTAATCGATTACATAGCTTCTGAGTTGGTTGTAATCGATTACACCCTGTATGTAATCGATTACATAGCCTCTGGTTAAGATGTAATCGATTATGTCATGTACGTAATCGATTACAGAGCTTCTGGATAAGATGTAATCGATTACGTTAGTCATGTAATCGATTACCAGGACCCCAAATAAGAGTTTTTGATCCAAAATTGATGGGAATAGAGTTCTAAACCCCATGAGACCTAAATCCAAACCTTAAACCTTAAATTTTGAATGATCATGCAACCAAATTACTTGGGAAAAATGCTTTGATGATAATGTGGCAATAGATCAAATGATAAATTTGAATATTCATGAAGTGGACTTGTGATAATTGACGAACCATAAATACATATTGATGTTGAGAAATGAATATATGCCATTGTGGTATGCTTATGATGAATGCATCATTGATAAACATACATGATTGGACATTGTGTTGTCATACATATATGTTGTTCGTTGGACATTGTTGGAAAGACGGTGTATGCCTAGGAGTTGAATAACACCTATGTGCGGGTGCGAATAGACTAAGCGTAGGGTCATAGTAGTTGGCCCTGGGGGCGTCGGGGTTGTAACACCCTTGTGAGGATGTCACATTTATGATGCAATGAAATAAAAATAGATAAAATATTACCCAAGTTATAAAACATTTGTTATATAAATAATATGGGTTGTAAAATTTTTCCTTTTTCTACAGAATATTACTAAATAAAATAACATGGAACACAAAGAAAAACAAACTGTCATCACACACATAATATACATATGATTTTGTTTTTAGGTAGTACAAATAATATACAACTACAAAATATTTAAACAAAACAGTAAGGAGTTAATATACAATACTACATCAAAAAGTACCCAAGTACACATCATAGATCCCTAACCCTCTGAAGGATCACTCTCAGATGAAACTTCAGGTGATAGATATCCAAGATGCCTCGAAGCTCTACAAACACGAGTCTGTGCTGTCAACACACTACTGATCTCACTAGGCGCATGGAAAATTCCTCCCCAGTAATGCCTAATAGTCAGCGGCAACTCTAAATGCAAATACAGAGTAGTAGTAAAAGCAGGTTCCCCATCAAACTCTGATCGTAGGGACACAATCAGACATCCCACATAGACAACCGATCCTCTGTCTTCACGCAAACGCTAGGCCTCTGAACCTCCATGAAACTCAAGTCTCACGAAACCAAGAAATCAGTCCAATGGATATGGATGATCGAAAGGTTCGCCCTCGTCGAACTGATCACCCGTCTGCTGCTGCTGCTGCTGCTCCTCCTCAAGATACACACAATCAAGAGGCTAATCCTCTTCCTCAAACTCTTTACAACATAATTTAATAATACAGAAAACAGTACATATAGAGAGGTGAGATAATCATACATCAATACTAGCGTGGCAAATAAGAAAACGTCAATACAACAGATATAACAGTTTATACAATATAGCATAACTTAACATCATAAATAATAATACAATTTAATACAGAAGTTTTCATACAACAACATTATATAATATCACAGATAATAATGTTAAGATGCATGACATAAATGCAACTGAAATGCGACTTGTTCCTACTCCATAGAGCTAGACACAGATATTAGAGAGAATGACCCGCAAAGATCTATTAGTACCTCAGGCTGCCCAACCAAACTATTGCACTATCTAACATTGTGTCTATAGCCTACTGTCCAACATCATGTAGTAGCACACAGTCCAAACATCGTGTAACTACAGGCATTGTACTAAAATAGACTTTACAAGATCTCGATTAAGTATAGTGCGTGTCGAGATCATTAGTGTGTTGCCAGTTACCACGGCCCAGAGGAGCGACCAACCGTCCACATGTGGAATACTCTGCACACTAATGCCTTCAAGTCCATACAGAAATGAACCACACTACGCTTATCACACCGACAACACGGTATAATTCACCTCGTCAATCAAATCACCAATTATCAACCAAATTGGCACAACTCAATGCATGAATAAACATAATAATTACCAAATTATCCTTAGTCTCAAAATATTCTTATATTTACGCAATTGCCCTCAATGACAAAAATATCAAATATACAGTACGTCCCACCTGACAGTACCGCATCTCAAAAATGTCAAGGTCCACCACTTTGGCCCGACAATAAAACTCGTTGTTCCAATTAATCGTGTAGAAATTTTATCGCGTTTTCACAATTCTGTCATTTTTACAAACGTTTTTAAATCACGTAAATATATTTTGCCATTTTTAAAATCGCGTAACATTTTTAAATTATTTTTTCAATCGCGTAAGATTTTTAAATCGTTTTCTTAACCGAAAAGCTTTAAAATCTCTGTTTTAAAACTACGTAAGCTATTTTCAATACTTTAAAATTACGTAGAATAATTTTCCTTACGTTATAAAATATATTATGAAATGTTTTATTTTATTTGTCCTGCTTTTTAATAAATTTTGACAAATTTTGTCTATAAAATCTATTAAAAATGTATTTTCTACGTTTTTCCTCTAAAAATTCGTTTACTTAGTTTATTATTACTAAATCCACTTTAGTAATTATCATTATACTTTAAAAATTCAAAAGTAAGTATTTTTCAAAGGTTTTGATTCATTTTTCTTCTATGTCATATTTCTAATAAAAGTTGATTTCCTTTTTTTTTTTTTTTAATCTTGAAAATCCATTACAATTGCATTCTTTTTAGGTAAAACATTAAGTTTACACTTTAGAAAATAAATTTATATTGATTACACATTTACTAGGCATGTTGGCCAAAATTGCTAAATTCTTGGCATTTGATCTTTGGATCATTTTTCTTCTTCTAAAACGCTTTGAAATTCATTCATTATCCTAGTTCCATTAAGTCCTTCCTTTTGAAAATGGTTGAGAACATTTTGGTTCTCTTTTCTTGGTTGAGGCCATGAGCCTCTTCATGTGTTCTTTGGAACACTCATGCAGACCTTACATGTTAATCACATCCTAAGTAATAATCATGCAATATTTCACACATACAATATATTTTAAAGCTTATAGACATGCTTAAAACAACATCAAACACAAATAAGAAAGCTTATAAAACAATCAACACAAGTGAATCCTTATGGATTCTTCACACACATACAAGTCCATTTTCTCATCACCACACATGGTTGATGAGATTAAATCTCCCTCTTACCTTTAAGGAAGACAAAATCTTTTTCTCTCATTCCTAGTGATTTCGTGCTCTCCTCCAAGAACACCTTCTAGGAAAAATCTCCAAAGTGATTTTCTAAGCTTTAGATGATAGATTTTGGAAAAACTCTCAACTAGAGATGTTCTTAGAATTGTGTTTAGAGTTGAGAAAGTAGGTTAGATAAAATTTTAGATGGATGGTTGATGGTGTAGGCGGTGTGGCCGAATGGCTCAAGGAGAAGCAACAATGGTGGTTCTTGATTTTGGAAGAGAGAATGTGTAGTAAAGTGTTAGAGAATAAAATGAAATTTGCTCTCCAAAGTGGTGCATGGCCGTGTAACTCAATGAAGAGAAAGGTGGCCACTTTTTTTAACTCATCCAAGACTCCATCCTAGCCTTAAATGTGATCAAAGGTTGAGATCAAAACTTGATCACCAAGCTTGTCTTCCATTGGTTAATCCAAGCCTTATCATAAGCCTAGTCACATGCAATGTCATGTGTTCTTGAAGGTTCCTCCCTAATGGTGATTAATTAAGCTACTAATCCCATTAAGCTTCTAAGCACACTTAACCTAACTTAATTAAATTAATTAGTTACATTACTAATTAATTAACATTCTTATAATCCAAGCTTCAAGAGCCATTGATCATATCAATGGTTGATATTAGGTAGTAATAAATCTAAGCCATTAGATCTTATCTCCATGAAATTCTAGCCATTAGATTCATCTTAAAATAATAAAGGGTCAAGATCTTCCCTACATTTCTTCTCATCCAATGGTCATAATTGAATCTAACCATTTTTGTAAGACCAATCTCCACTGTCCATTAAATCAATAGTGGGTATTCAAGCCTTCCTCACCAAGTTCATTCTTTACAACCATGGATTAGATCAACGGTTGATATTCAAAACTCAACCTTTTCATCCAACAGTGTAAATCAAGTCAAGCTCTCTTTGTTGACTTAATTCCTATTGGCTTAAAATAAATCAAGCCACTAACGTTGACTACTCTTTCTAAACGTGGGTCCCGCAAAGTAATTGTGGGTCCTACAAACTAAAAGTGGGTCCCATAGTCATTTTTGGGTCCACTGTCGTTTATTTGTACTGATTAATAAAATAATATTATAATAATATAAAATTATTTTATTACACAGTTAAATCTTAAAAATTAAAAGGTCGGTACACGTATTACTTGAATTTGGGTTTAGTAAGATCCCCCAGCTTCGAATAATTAAAATAAGATTTCTCCGGTCCAGAAATTATTATTTTCCTGAGCCAGAGCAAATCACACAAAACACTCAAATATGAACATGAAACAGTCAAATAAATTTTATATCATACAAAAAAATAGAAAATAGTACAATTAGGACAAAACTATAATTCACCCAAAAGTTGGGGTGTTACAGGGGTGCGAGTGTCTCACAATAGACAGTGGTAGCTCCACTGGGGCCGTGGGATAAACCGATGCAAATACACTGATGATCTGGACTATCGCAATCAACTATTGAGGTGCCATGTATGAGCCATTTTTGCGCAAATATTTTTATGTGATGAGCACACTATTTTAAGGCCGACGGTATACTGGCATTACTCCTTAATCATTCACTCTGAAAATGTTTATGTCTAGCTCCATGGAGTAGGAATTTTGGTACCATTTGCAATGTGAACTATCAGTCTCATAATTCATTGAGCATGAACATTATAACTGTGGAATAATACCTATTCTTGTTACTGTAAGAAGTATTTGACTTGTTTACTATTGATAATTCTTCTGCTGTTTAATATTATTTGCTTTTACTGTTAATTTTAATTATCATTATGTTTATATGTGGGCATCCAGCGCCGTTTATTTTCTTGCTGTCATTTTGGTACTGAAAGCTGGGTGTCTCACCTCTTTCTGTATTTTAGTGTTTCCATATGTTGTCGACCTGTTTACTTTTGAGAAAATGAGCGTAAGGAAGAGGTAGCTCCTGAGTTTCCGGGTTTCTGGCCATATTACGACTGAAGCTCATCAAGGATGACGTCGCACCCTCGTGGATTTTTGGGTTACACACGGATCACTTTTCACGGAGATCCCGATTGCTGGCACATTAATGTGCAGACGGACCGTTGCGTGTACCATGGAGAGCTGACGGTGTCCTTGGCATGGGGTCGTTATGACGCCCCTATTTTTGATTTTCATGTTTTTGTCCAGTTAGAGTTTTATATGCCTGTTAGGGATATGTGGGCTGATATGTACTACACCCCACATGATGACTCTTTTCTGTCCACTGCTCGGGCTCTTGCCCGTTGCTCGGTCTCTCCAATGGATGTTTCATCGGACGAAGAAGACCTAGAGGAGGACTGGGCTACGGTCCCTTCTCGTCAGTCGTAGGGGCTGATACTGTTGGTGGCTACTGATAGCTACTCGTTTATCTTTTTGGGGAAGCCTAATGTTTTATTGTTTAATGGGTGTATATTTGTATCTCTTAGGTGGGTACATATTTTGCTTTTTGTATAAATTATATTGTAATTAAACAGGCTAAAGCATATAAAATGTATTTATATTGTGAATGTATGATGCTCAATACTGTGTCAATTTTATTGCATCTATAATTATTGTTATCTTTTACCGTTGTTTAATTAAAAAAATGTACACATAATTCAATATTTGATCACTTGCAATCTGAGAACACAAATTATTTAATTATGTGTTAACAAGGAACTGAGTCTAAATTAATCAAAGTAATTATTATTTTTCGCAAATATTTATTTCGTTTCTTTTTATTATGGTGCGACATCCCTTCTTCGCAGCATTAAGAAAAAAAGGCGTTACAAACTGTAGGTGAAATGACTCTAGCTGCAAATGAAACGTTGTAGACAAGCTAAGCGTCACCAACCTCACAAACACAAAGTCAGATCTAGGCCAAAGATCATCCCAGATGAAGGATCTTGGAGTGACTTCCTGGATCCCTTCCACCCAAAGCAATACTAACTAGGATCCCAATTTGATGAATTAATTCAGCTCAAAACAATCTCGAATTTCTATGCTTGTTGTGCACCACTTTCGCTGAGATTTTGAAAACACCATAACGATCCAAATAAGGTGAATATTGGGGGTAAATGACTGGGAAAACCTGTACACCAGACATCAAATAATAATTATTGTCCCATCATAAAAAAACATGGCCTCAACATTTCTTTGCCAACAACATCACTTGGGGGCAACTAATGCTCCCATTGACCTTTGTCCGAGATACCTCGATACTCCATTTACAGTGAAGTGTTGAGGTAGAAGAAACTGTTCTGGACTAGGATCCGGCTCCCACACCCTTGGTAGAAATCCACTCAATATGAGCATCCCGACTATGCATACCAAGGAGCACGACATGAGTCAATGTTGCCTCATCGATTGGTAATTACATAATCAGGAGGCAATCACTTCCATCAAATCCCACATAAATAGGAGTGATTATTGCTCTTATCAATAGTCATAACTGCCTATCAATAGCAATTCAAATTATAATTCCCTCTTATCCTGCTTAACGACTAAGCAACGCTCCAGTATAAATATCAGGCTAAAACACTCAAGTATCTATCTAAACCCTAAATATTTGCTCTTAGTGTGAAGCCTGACTTGAGCGTCGGAATTCTTTTTGCAGGTACATGACCCCTCTACCCCACCGCTTTGGTCAGTGCACTAAGGAGGAAAACACCACCTTCAACTCACCAGAAATCCTTTCAGGTGGCCCTTTTAAACCCATTCAGAACAATAGCTTTGTAAGATTTGAACATAGAAATAATAAAAGAGAAATAGCCTTCTATTGAACATGTGTGTGTAGCAAATACCTAAAATAAACTAGAAAGTAAGGATGAGTATATGATACCTTGATTCTAGAATTATCTCAAGAGTTAGGCGTGACATGCTAAAATAGAAGTAAGATAGAGGATTAATTAACTTAGAATTAACAAAGCAGCAAGAATGAAATCACCTAGTCTTAGTAAATAGGAGTCCACGGTTTTAACATCTAAGAAACATGAGAATCACATTTTAATTACCCTATGATAAGTGGTGTGGTATAGATTGTGAATAAGAATAATATCAAAATCAGTTGCCAAGTTCCACCAAAAATATAAAAACCTTGCAAACAATTGTAGTTAGCAAGGGTCAATCCACAGAGAACTAATTCAATTAATACTATAAATTTGAATCCTAATTTAAACTCTTAAGAATAATAAACAATAAAAAGGGAGTTTTGTTTATTAAGACTAAGAACAGTAATTGAATCTAAAGAACAACGATTAACACGATTTGAATTACCAATTAAGATATATTGGTTAATAGATGGAATCCACCACTAGATTTATATGATAATGCTACCTACATATCCTTTATACCCAATTAATTAGTTATGTTCTCATATGATTGTGATATTAATTTTCTATTTTCCTTAAGTTTTGGTTAATTTAACAACCGCTCAAATCAAGCCCTAATCATTAGTTAATTATAAAGCAACCGTTCTTACACCTACCTAATGATTGCATTAAGATTTAGAAAACCAATCACACTAAGGTCCAATCATACACCAAGATTGAATTACTCAAATCATATGTTTCACTAGTCATACCATCGCAACCGCATATAGCAATCCTAGTTTTACTACATTTGAAAATATCAAAGAGTATAAAAACCTTTATACTGAATTAAGAGTAGAAACATATGAATAAGAACATAACTATATTGAATATAAATGAATATGAAGGATTCACATAATCAAAATTAGGGTTTCATCTTCCCTTAACCAAAGAACTTAGCCACACATGGTGAATTCAAACTCAGAAGAAAAACTAGAGAAAGTCATCATCAAGAACACAACTGCAAAAGAAAACTGAAAATCAAACTGGTTTTCAATGATCGAGGTTAGTTGATCTCCAATAATTTAAACCTGAATCTCTAATATTTGATCGAATCTCCCTGTCTCAGTTCCTTGGCAGCAGTCTAGAAGAGTCCATTTTCAAAACCCTAAGCAGTCCTCTTTATACCTTTGGATACCTAGCTCCTCATTAAAATTCAAAACTGATTTCTTGATTCGCAGACACAGGTCGTGTCTGATGACATGCCCCCCTCCCTCCCCCCCCCCCCGTGTTTAAGTCTTTCAACATAATTTCAACAATATTGGAAGGCAGAGAAGAACATGGCCTACCCCGTGTATGAGGACACGGGTCGTGTCTTAAGGCATACTTAGAATTAGATCTAATTTGTGATGCCAGAGAAGGACACGGCCCCCTAGTGTTTGGGGACACAGGCCATGTCACTTAATTTCTTCATATTCAACCTTGATTCTTCATGTATACTCTTCTCTCTTTGCTTCTAGGGGGAATATTCATCTCCTTGAATCTTTAGCTCTCTCCTCAAGTGGATAACAAGCTTAGCTTGAAGCTAATGGACTCAAACACTCAAAAGATCTCCTGAAAAACACAATGCAATTATGAGTGCTTATAAACACATTTAAGCGTAGTTTCATAATAAGGCTCTGATTAAGCTTCATATCCAGAAATTTAGCTAAGAGTTAACAATTAAGCACATATGAAGTCCAATTAGATCAAACATAAGACACTCAAGATATAGAAATAATCGATAGATCAATAAGAAGCTAATAAACTAACATATATACATTAACATGTGCTTAATTGAAGAAATAAATAATGAGATAACTTGTCTTAATAAACAAGCAATAGACTACTAGAATCCATAGCAACTTGGAAGCTTAGAATAAAAATAAGAAATCACCATCCATGTGTAAGCACCTAGGCATGACACATGGAGGAAACAAAGTAAAAAAATTAATTTACTAATTATCATGTGTAAAATGTAACACCCTAATACAAATATCTCGATATAACTAATATATATAAAGATATAAAGCATTAATCATGTCACTTCTATTCTTTTTATTCTTTTACTTCCTTATAATTAGCCAATTAACCATAGAGAGCCACGATAAAGTAGGCCATACATATATACATCAAAAGCCTCTATGGGCATAGCATTATATATACAATGAAACTACAACTCAAGGTAAATTATACAAGAGTTGTCTATATAACAAAAACTAAAAAAATATCTAGTCTTGTTGCTCTTTCTTCATCTGTTTATCCCTTTTTCAAAGGTCTTAACCAACTTTCATCATGGAAATACGGAAAGGGGGTGAGAACATAAAAATTCTCAATAATATATATATATATATATATATATATATATATATATATATATATATATATATATTCATGGCACTCATTAATATAAATTACGTATAACATAATCGATAATCACATTATACAAGCACCCATACAACTGTATAATGTATAGAAATTTAATGTATCTCAATATTACATAATCGCCCATAAAACTGTATAACATCAACTAAACTTGGCAAATTGCTTAACTCACTTTAATACCTAACTTAGTAAGTTTAACTCTACTACACTTACATAAGGTTGATCATATCCCTCATGTTACTTGACAAATAGTTTAGCTCACTACTTTGTCCTAGATAAAGTATTGTACTAACACTTTCCTCTCACAATTACCTCCTAAACAAAGAGTTTAACTTACTTCTTTGCAAGGTTAAGGGGTTTATGTTATTCCCTTAATTAGGATAATTATACTATGGCTCCACTTAAACTGGTATAGGAACCAACTCTTAACTAACATTTCATTTCAACCAATTCTTAACTCTAGAAAAACTTAGAAACTATAACTTATCCTTATATGCTAGGTGGTTATTTCCTTTGTGAAATTTCCCTAAAAGTGTCTTGATACACTTAAGATAGCATATACTAATAACCCCATCAATTTAAGAAATTCAAAGTGTCCAAAAAAATAGAGCTTTCTAACCCCGGAACCAGCGCCTGGGCACTGCCCTTCCAACGCTTGAGCGTTGGCTAGGCAGAGCAATGCTCTGTTATGTTCTTTTGTTGGGCGCTTAAGCACTCAGCACTCAACGCCTGAGCGTTGAATGCCCTGCTATGCATATCAGCTCTCTAGGCTGCACGCGCCTGGGCGCTTGGATACCAACGCTTGAGCGCTGGCTGTATATCATAAAATTCTATAGAATTGTGCAAAATTAGTTACTGTTCAATTGGAACATAACCAAAATTCATCCACTCAAAAATAGTTTCTAAGTAATTTCTAACATCACAAACAATCTCTAATCATGTTGTAACACTTAATTAAATTATTAATTGACTTAGGTAGGGATTAATGACAAAAATCATAATCTCACTAACCTATTCTTCTATGTCTAACTTAAGGAACTAACTCACTTTGTCCAAAGACAATTTCTAATTGCATCCAATAAGCAAAAACTAACTCAATCTACTCAATGAAAGCAAGAACTAACCAAGAAAACAGATTTTTGCTCTTTAAAACCCTTTTTCTCCATCTAATGACCTAACATCAAACTATGAAATAGGTGAAGAAAAGAGATGGAAATAAAGGTTAAGAACCCTTACCTCAAGCTCTTTGTGATGGAGATTGATCAATCCTTGCTTTACCTTTCCCTTTCTTCCTCCCTTCTTCTTCCTTCTTGAGTTTTTCCTCTTTGTTTCCTTGTTTCCTACTGATGTTTTTCCTTCTATATTCATGAGAGAAGAATAGGTGAAAGGAGATGAGAATTGGGTGAAATATCAAGTAAACAAAAGTCAAATATAGGGGCTGCTGTATAATGACTTGTTTTCACTTAAATATAACATTGATACTTCTTGATCTGTTATGCACACTTAGATTTAGCTAAATCAAAATTTTCAACTTCCAATAACTTTAAAATATATACTAAGATTCATTAAAAATGTTGTTTCACTATTATTATAAATTTTCATATCTGGTGCTAGTCAATCCGACATTAAATGCACAACTAATATGCCTAAAAATACTAAACTAACTCTAATTATTCTCAAATTTTAAGTACATCCGCTTGCACCTATTTGTGACTTAGAAATATATTCTTTATATTTATTTCCCTTTATTTAGCCATTTAAGCTACTATCTAAGTCATTTTAAGCTACTTTTCACACTCTGAGTTGTAACAAAGTGCCTAAACTAACTCAGGTTGTCACAAAAATTAACAGGCATGTAAAACAAGTGTTATGTTACCTTTGTAACCATAAACCAATCTAACATGCTAAAAAAGGGTTGCTACATTACTCCTTTCCTTTTAAAATTTTGTCTCAAAAATTGCTTACCTCATATAAACAACTCCGGGTAATCTAGCTGCATGCGAGACTTTAACTCCCATGTAACCTACTCTATGCCTGCTTCACCCCAAATGACCTTCACCATAGGAATTTGCTTACCTTTGGGGTCTTTGACCCCTCTGTCTACTATCCTCGCTAGTTTCACTACATAAGGCAAATCATCTCTTAACTATATAGATTCATTTCTTATGATGCGTGAAGGATCTGGATTGTACTTTTTGAGTTGGGATACATGAAAGACATTATAAATGTTTGACAAACTGAGTGGAAGGGCTATCTGATAAGCTACAGGTCCGACTCATTTTAGAATTTGGTAGGAACCAATGAAACGAGGGTTTAACTTCCTAGTTCTCAATGCTCTACCTATTCCAGTTGTAGGAGTGACTCTCAAGAAAACACGTTCACCCTTTTCGAACTCTAGAGCACTCCTCCTTCTATTAGCATAACTCTTTTGCCTACTTTGAGCTATAGTCATTCTATTCCTGATTATTTTAATTTGTTCTGAAGTTTGTTGTACTAACTTAAGTCTTAAAATAGCTTTCTCTCTAACTTTATACCAGCATACTGAAGACCTACATCTCCTACCATATAGTGCCTCATATGGTGTCATTCCTATGTTGGTATGATAACTGTTGTTGTAGACAAATTTCACTAATTGCAAGAGTCTATCCCTGCTACCTTGCTGATCTAGGACACATGCTCTGAGCATATCCTCTAGGGTCTAGATAGTTATCTCTGGTTGTCCATCTGTTTGCGAATGGTATACTGTACTAAGACTTAGCCTAGTCCCGAAGGCCTTTTGCAAGGCTCCCCAAAATCTAGATGTAAATCTAGAGTCTTTATCTAAAACTATACTGAGGGGAACTCCATGCAACCTAACTATCTCTTGTAAATACAACTGAGCTAGTTTATATAAGTAGTAGTTCATTCTCATAGGCAAAAAGTGGGCAGACTTGGTTAGTCTATCCACTATGACCCAAATCGTATCATATCCTAACTGAGTTCTGGAGAAACCGGTCACAAAATCCATTGTGATGTTCTCCCACTTCCACTCAAGAATTGCTAAAGATTGGAGATGCCTTAAAGGTTTTTGGTGCTCTACCTTAACTTTCTAACACACCAAGTACCTAGACACAAACTTGGCTATTTCTTTCTTTATTCCTGGCCACTAAAACATCCTTCTTAAATCTTGGTACATCTTAGTGGCTCTGGCATGGATGGTGTATTGACTGCTATGAGCCTTCTCTAATATCTCTTCTTTGAATTTAGAATCTCTTGGAATGCAAAGTTTATATCTAAATTTAACCACCTCATCACCTGTTATATCAAACTCTAATTGATCCCCTAAGAAGATTTGCTCTCTTATCTCACCTAGGGTTTCATCCTCACTTTGGGCTTCTGAATTTGAGCTCTTAGATCACTAACTATGTCCACCTTACTCATAAAGAGATTATGTGGTGTTAAAGTTACGCTAAGACTCAAGTCTCTAAACCTTTCAAGAAGCTGACCCTCTTGAACCATCATCCGAAACATATGTAGGGACTTCTTACTTAGTGCATCGATCATTATATTGGCCATCACATTGGCCTTACCCCGGGTGATACTTAAGCTCAAAGTCATAATTTTTTAAGAATTTCATCCATCTTCTTTGTCTCATTTTTAGCTCCTTCTGATCAAACAAGTATTTTAAACTTTTATGGTTGTTGAACACTTCAAATTGAACCCCGTACAAATAATGTCTCCATATTTTTAAGGCAAACACTACAACTACTAATTCCAAATCATGAGTGGGGTAGTTCTTTTCGTGAGGCCTCAACTGCCTCAATGCATAAGCAATTACTCACCTATGTTACATCAGAACACACCCTAAACCCATGTTTGAAGCATCACAGAACACCTCAAAGTTCTCCTAAGGATTCGGAATCACCAAAACTGATGTAGTAGTTAACCTTATCTTAAGCTTTTGGAAACTATCCTCACACTCTTGAGTCCAATCAAAACTACTACCTTTCTTAGTTAATCTAGTCAATAGTAGTGCTAATTGAGAGAATCCATCGATGAATCTCTTATAGTACCTAGCTAGGCCTATGAAACTCTTGATCTCTGTCACAGTGGTGGGTCTCTCCCACTACAACACAACTTCAACTTTATTAGGGTCTATTGAAATCCCTCCTTTAGAGATCACATACCCTAGAAACTGAACTTCTGTAAGTCAAAACTCACACTTTGATAGCTTGACAAATAGCTTCTTTTCCCTAAGGATTTCTAAAGTTGTTTTGACATACAACTCATGCTCTTCCATTGTCTGGCAATAGATTAGGATATCATCTATGAACACTACTACAAACTGATCTAGGTAGGGTCTAAAAATCCTATTCATGTAAGTCATGAATACTGTTGGTGCATTTGTCAACTCAAAGGACATCACAAGATACTCATAATGTCCATACCTAGTCCTGAAAGCAGTTTTAGGAATTCCCTCATCCCTAATTCTTATCTAGTGATATCCTGACCTTAGATCAATCTTTAAGAACACTGATACTTCTCTCAACTGATCCATTAGATCCTCTATCCTAGGCAACAGATACTTGTTTTTTATGGTTACCCTATTCAATTGCATATAATCTACACATAGTCTCCTGGTACAATCTTTCTTTTTCACTAGCAACACCAGTGCTCCCTAAGGAGAAACACTCGGCCTAATGAATTGCTTTTCTAGCAATTCCTCAATTTGTTTTTTGAGCTCTGCCAGTTCTAGAGGCATCATTCTATAGGGTGCTATAGAGATAGGTCCCGTTCTCGGCACTAAATCTATAGAAAACTCTATTTCTCACGTGGGTGGCAACTCCACTATATATCTTAGGAATACTTCTGGGTACTCCCTCACTAGTGGAATATCCACTAAGCTTTGCTCCACATCTGTGCTAAGAGAGAAAAGGTGAACATACCCTTGAGCTCCCTCCTCCAAATAGCGATTCACTTGGTTTGCATTAAGGTACACTAACTCAGAAAGAAAAACTTTAGTAAATACATCTGACATAAAAATGAGAGTTTTATCTGTACAGTTTAAGACTACATGGTTGGAGGACAACCAATCTATGCCAAGAATAACATCAATATCTACTAAAGGTAAACAGATAAGATTCGCAAAGAATACCTATCCTTTAACTTTATACAACAATTCATACAAACTTTAGAAGTTGTAACTGATTTATTAGTGGGGGTGGAAACAAACAAGTCAAAAGGAAGGCCTGTCATAGGCAAATCAAGCAACTTAACACAATCACTAGAAACAAAGAAGTGGGATGCTCCTGAATCATATAAAAAAATTAAAAAGTGATCATGAATTATGCATTTACCTTGAATCAGACTTAAAGACTGGGTTACCTCCTTACCACTCAGAGTATAAACCCTTCTTGCTGCTTGTGGTCTAGGGGTGAAAACAGTTTTCTACTTCTATGGGCAATCTCTGGACATATGCCATTGTTTGTCCACATGCATAACAAACCAATTGCCCTACTAAGCAAGACTTGTCTCCATGTTGTCTCCCACACTTAGGACAGTTAAGTCCCCCTGCTCCTCCTTGAACCTGGTTACTTTTATCTTGTGGGTAACCCTGTTTAGGAGTACTATTCTTGTCATCTAATCTCTTCCTCTTTTGGAAGTTCTATATGATCTACTCTAGTTGGAATTACAAACTACCTGATTCTACTATCCGACACTTGTTCACCAAGGATACAAATTCTTATATCTCTAGGGGTTTGATAGCCCTCTGGATATCCCCTCTCATTCCTTCCTCAAACTTCACACACTTCCACTTCCCATCTATGTGGAATCTGATGTAGGACGAGAACTTTGACAATTCATTAAATTTGGCCATATACTGACCAATAGATATGTTGCCCTGTTCTAGCTTCAAGAACTCCATCTCTTTTACATTATACAAATTATGAGGGAATAATTTCTCTAGAAAAGATCCTTTGAAGATCTCCCATGCAACCTGAGTTCCCAATGCATCAAACACTCTCTTAACATATGTCCACCAATCTTCTGCTTCCCCCTCAAACATAAAGGAAGTAAAGAGCACTTGTTTGTCCCTTTATAGACCGCAAGTGCACGAATCGAACAAGTAATATAATTAAAGAGTAGGATATCGTTTCTACAAGGATAATGGAATTTCTAATGCTAAATATGAACCAATTGTTACCAAATGGCTCCGGTACTCAAGAGGGAGTGAATTGAGTACTTAGAAACTTTTCGCAAACGCTTAGAAAACAAATTTGTTGAAGCTATTCTTTAAAAGATGTGAATACAAAGAGAGGATAAAAAACTTTAAGCACAGAAAATAAATAGGTAAGTAATAATAAATAAATTACAGGAAATAAAGAGATTAAGATGAGAAGAGCAGCCACAATATTTATCCTGGTTCAGCCATCAAACCACTTATGGCCTACGTCCAATCCTCGAAAAACTATCCGAGATTTTTCACTATCAATACAGGCTTGAATAGGTACTTGCTACCGTTACAAACTAGAGCACTTTTCACACGCAGGGAAACTCTACTCTTGTGCTAAAGCCTCAACTTTCAGGGATACCTCTCCCTTTTACAAAGAAGCAGAATATAGATGAAGAGAAACTCTCACAAAGAGTAAATATCACAAATTGAAGCTCTGAGAAGCTCTTTAAGGATATCTTAAAGTTTTGGCAAAAAGAGCACATGAAATATATAAAAATTATAAATCACATGTTAAAGCAAGTAAAGATTGATTCAGATAGTTAGAAAACTTTCAAAGATGACCCAAGGTCACTATTTATAGAGTTCTTGAAGAAAATAGTTGTTGGAAGAATTAAATCACGTAATTAATATGAATATGACCATTTCTTTCCAAAACAGGGGTCTCGTGTTTATTCGCATAACCTTTGTGTTATTCGAATAACACAGATTGAGAAGCCTCGTGAAAAATAGTTCATATATGGGTTATTTGAATAACAGGTAGGTTATTCGAATAACTTTATTTAAAATATTTTCTGAGAAATAAGTCTATTCGAATAACATATGAGTTATTTGAATAGGTCATTTAGGAAAAAAACCATTTTGGAAGGCTTTTATTTGAATAGTGAAGATCTTATTCGAATAACTCTCTTGAAAACTAGAAGCACGCAACATAAATTTAAATTGTTATTCGAATAAGCTTTAATAAAAATAGATCAAATGTCATAGTTTATTCAAATAAATGGAGCTTCATTCTAATAAAGCTATTTGAAAACATTTCAAAATAGTTTTGAAAACTTGCTTGTTTGCTTCCAGAAAAACTTAACTTCTTTTAATTATTTCAAGAACCATTTTTAAATCTTGGTTTTATTAAAAACAGGTTTAGATCTTTTTTTTTCAAAAATTAATGAGATATCCACAAGGCTTCATACAAAAAGACTTTAAGTCCTAAAACTATTCTTGAAGATCTTGGACTTGGTCTTCCCATCATCATATTTGTTATCATCAAAACTAATCTTCACTGTCGTATAGTAAATCACATTCTCTCCCTTTTTTATGATAACAATCTATCATAGAGAAAAGAATTTGTCCAGATAAATTGGAATTCACTAAATTAGTTTGAGAGACTTACTCCTCCTTTTTTATTATATAAGAGGTGAACTATATCAGAGATGTGCGTTGTAACGCCCCAAATTTCCATATCTCTTAAACAATAATTTTGATAGTTAACAGAATTTTACTATTTAGTAATTTCTGTGCACTGTAAAATTATTTTGTTTATTCCGTCAAGATATTTGATCGTTTTGAGTGATTTACTCAGTGTCGTCCAGATAATAAAAATTTTCTACTGTTAAAACCTTACGTAATTTAATTTTTACCGTTAGGTAATTATTTTACCTAATCTGATTTGATATTTGTGCGTTTTCTAATTTTTGTGATTTTATGGATGATTTTGAAATTTTTCCTGTCTGTGGACCCCGCAAGGGGTATGTGGGCCCAGGTAGCATATGTGGGCCCAGGTGGGTCCCACAAAGTGAAAAAATTTTCTACGCATAGAAAAATTTGTACTGTTTAGACGGAGACAGGGGATCTTACTAAACCTGAATCCGGAAACAGTTTTAGAAAATTTCTTGTACTGTATTTTATACTGTATTTTATACTGTATTTAATTATCGGATGATAAAAATACAAGTAAAAATATTATTTGTAGGATACAAGAATAAATATTATCTTTAGCGTAGTCAACAAAGAGAGCTTGACTTGATTTATACCCTTGGATGAGAATACTTAGTTTGAATATTAACCATTGATTTAATCAAAGGTTAAGAAACAAACTTAATAAAGCGCTTGGATAATAACCATTGATTTAATCAATGGTGTGAGAATAAGCTTAGTTAGGAAGGCTTTGATATCAACCATAGATGTAATCAAAGGTGTAGAATTGGTCTTGAAAAATGACAAAGACCATTTATAACATTGGATTTAGATTAAATCAATTGGTGGAGATTTAATCTTAAAAAATAACAAAGACCATTTATGACCATTGGATGAAGAATTAATCAAGGGTAGAGATTTGGTCTTCTAAAATGGCAAAGACTAATTAGGACCCTTGGATTTAAAGTTTGAAGAAGCAATCTTGACCTTTAATTTTGGAGACACATCTAAGGGCTAGAATTTAAAGGAGAAAAATCCATGGCTGCAGATTTAGTCTTCTAAAATTAAAAATCTACCTAAATCCTAACCATTGAATTAATCAATGGCTAGAAATGCTTCAAATGGTGGCAAATAATGAAGACAACTTTATTGAATGCATTATGAAGAAAGGTGATGGTTTTGGAGTGTTTAGAAGACAAAGAGACAAGCTTTTATGTCATTTTTTTTAGCATGTACAGGTCAAGTTAGACATCATAATGGCTTACTTTTATTTTTTTTGCACTCAAGAAGAATGCAAGAAGGGGGACTACGAATTTGGTGCTGCATGAAGGAGTTTGGAAGACCATAATTGCATGCTTTAGTCATTATTGTCTTCCTTGGTCTTCATTGATTCATTTTCAAGAAGGAAACTTAGAAAATTTTCTCTCCATCTCCTTTCTTCTCTAGATTTTGGCCAAGCCCTCCAAGAGCACCTTTCATCACTCAAAAATTTCATCCAACTTGATTTTCTAAACCTAAACACCATTCTAAGAACATCTCTAGTTATGAGTTTTTCCAAAATCATTCATCTTGATCTTCAAATTCAAGCTTCAAGTTTCTATCAAAAATCAAAAATTTCATCTTTGTGCTTCAAGAGAAACCATTTGGTTATCTACCCTAAAACCACCATCCAATCTCTTTTAATTTCATCCAACCTTGGATCTTGAATCTCCATGATATTCTAAGCAACTTTCATGTTGAAGACTTCTTCTAAATCATTCATCTTCAAGGAGTTTCTTCAAGATCAAAGTTATTGGGTTTTTGAGGTGAAGTATAAGGAAACTTCATTTTCTTCTCTCTTTTTCATGATCTAAGTCATGTTTGATCCATGATTCCTCTTAATCAAGCTTAGTATACTAATTTTTATGTATTTTGTTTTGAATTTGAGAAGCTCTTGGTGATGAAGGACTTGGAAAAAGAAGCAAATCAAGAAGCTTTTGAGGATCTTCAAGAGGTAAGAGGGAGATCCATCTCACCAACCAAGCATGGTGGTGAGAGATGGTATTTTATTTGATGGATGTGGAATCCATGTGAGGATTCATATCCATGGTCATGTAATTAATTTGTGGGTGTTTATGAGCTTTGATTAATTTTCTATGCTTGATATGCTTTGCATGATTTTATTGCTTTGATGATATGCTTGATATGCTATACATGCTTTTATGGCTTTAATGATATGCTTATATTATTTATGATGAAATATATATGTATATGCCATGACTTGATGGTGGAAAGGAAATTGATTTTTGGCTCCAATAGCCAAGGAAGAGCTACAATTTTGATGCCCTTGATTAGGGTTCATGTTAAAAATTTTTAAGAACAAAAGAATTGATTTTTGAGTACTTAGGACATGGTGGATTTCGAACAAGACACCTCAACATAGGTGTTTATAACTTAAGATTTTCATGAATGATGAAAACGGATGATTTGAAGAATTTGGAAAATAAACAAAGGGTTTGTTTTTCAAGAGAACAAGAACACGGTTTTTAGAAGGATTTTTATTAATTTATTTTGTGTAAAAAGTTTCTAAGTGTTTTACTAAACATGAGATTTAAATGAAAATAGCAATGATAATTTTAAGGATTTGCAAAGAAAGTGAAAAAAAGATTTGTATGGAAAGTAAAAATGAATTTGAACAAATGGGTTTAGTTTTTATGACCATCGGTATTTCGGTTTTGAAAATAAAGAATTTTTAATGGTTTTGTTTGTGTAAAACCATATCAATTTAGGAGGAAAATATTTGATGGCTTCAATGGCCAAAGACTCTACGATTTTTGGAGGTTGGAATAATTTTGGTTTTATGAAACAAAGTAATTTTAAAGTGGAAACAAAATGTTTTAGTATAAGGATTTTGGAAAGGGAATCAAAGTATTTTATCACTTGAGAAATGAACTTTCATATGAAAATGAAAAAGAAAAGTTGCAAGGGTTTGAATCTTAATTTGTTTTGAAAAGAATTGATTTTAGAATTGATTTGGGAAAAATGGAGAATATAATGGTGTTTTGAAAATTTACTAACGATATAACTTATTTTCAAGTTTTGAAATACGTTAGAAAATGTTAAGTTTTGAAACGTTGATTTATATCAATGGAAAAGTGATTTTTGTGAAGTATATTTTGAAAAAGAATTTCTTGAGTAAAGAACTGTGGAAAAATATTTTCTTGAGTAAGAAAATATATTAAATGAAATATAAAGTTATATTATTTTGAGAAAAGTTGAAAAAGAATTTTTGAAGGTTAAGAAGTATTTTCCGGAATGAAATTGTGATGAAAAATGTTTTACGTATCTTAAAAGCGTGATTTTTAAGCTATGCAATTTTGAACAATGTGTTAAAAATGATATTGATTTATTCAAGTCCAAAATAATGTTTGGAATATTGAGGAATATTTTATGTGATTGAAAAATGTTGAAAAATATTTTACGTATCTTAAAAACAATTTGAAATACAAGAAAATATTTCTACGCGATTTGAAAAATGTTTAAATATTTCTACACGATTTGGAAAGCGTTTAAATATTTTACGCGACTGAAATATTGTTGAAAAATCACTACGTGATTTGAATAGTGATAGAATATTTTTACGTGATTGTGAAAATGATAGAACATTATTATGAGATTTGGAAAGTATTTTAAATATTTAGAGAATGATAGAAAATGATTTACGTGACGTAAAAGAATGATTTTTAAGTTACGCAATTTTGAAACAATGTGGAAAAATACTATGCGATTTGAGAAACGTATATTTTTACGCGATTGAGAAAAAACGTTAAAAATTAGTACGTGGTTTAAAAGTGCAAATGTGAAGAGTTACAACATTTTGAAAACGTAATGTGAATGTTACGAAATTTTGTAAACGTAATGATAAATAGTGTTACGGTATTGTAAAAACGTAATAAAACGTTTTGGAATTTTAAAAACGTAACAAAAATGTTACGGTATTGTGAAAATATAAAAGAAGTGTTATGGTATTATGAAAACATAACAGAAAAAAGTTTTTGGATTGTGAAAACGTAACAGAAATGTTACGCGATTGTGAAAATAATACGGTAAAAGTGTTTTACAACTATGAAAATGTGATAACATGATTTTCGGCTGTTGAAAGTACAAAGATGATTCTTGTTGAACCGGTGTCCATACACTGTTTGTGAGAAAATGACATATTTGTCTATGATTGGATTTGGTGCATTATACATGCATTGGAATGGTCCGATGAGAATTTGGATATGGTGATTGCTGGGAGAAACACACCTCTTGAGTGGGTGCGATATGCGTAGTGTAGGTCACTTGTTGACCTTGGGGGCATCGGGGTGCGGGTTGCCTACACGGGTGGTTGGTCGCGCTTCTTCCCGTAGGTTAGACCGATGCAACACACCGATGATCCGGACCGAGACACTATTCTTAATCAAGATCGATAAAGATCCGTGTATGTGTATGTGCTAGATGTGCAAAAATTGAAATGAGAATTAAAGCACGTGGTCTCGAGGCACGTGGTACCGTTGTCTTTTTCGATCATTTCTCCGACCTGAGTTTTAGCTCCATGGAGTAGGAAATCGAGTCTTGTGTACATGCATAATCTGAACATTTATATCTGTGTGATATATTAATTGAGGGATATTGGCTATGACAATTGTTTTGAATACTTGGATGATGATGATGATAATTAGGACATTATCGTAATTGTTGTTTATGATAATTGAATTGATAAATGATTTGATGATGATAGTTGATTAATATTGAATATATTATTGGAAGTTTGATATGATATCCCTGTATGATATTGTTGCTTGTGTTATCTCTGTGTTGCCATGTTAGTATTGGCGTAGGTGATCTCACCTCTTTGTTATGTTGTCTTCTTTGTGTCGTAAAATTGTTTAAAATTAACGGTAGAAAAAGAATGAGTTGTCTTAGACATATCGGGCGATGAATACTCAATTGGTGACAACAATAAGGAGTGGATATTCGGGACTCGAAGGTGTGCGGTGTTGACAAAAACGGATGTAGAACAGATGTCGATGCAACAAGATGGATACACAACAGAATAAGTATGTTAAGTTTTATCGTTAGTGTTATACCGTGCTATTTAGTAGGACCCGTCATGGGGTTTGCTACTGTTAAAAAAAAAAAAGGCTGTTAGTTTTATATTTCTCTTCAAATTGTAAAATATTAATTAGTGTCAATGTTGTATATGAATCAGTTTAAATATATTTTCAGTAATACTTATGAATTATAGTAAGTTTATATTTCAGCAAGAAAGAAATTTTTTTTTTAAACCCACGTTTTTAACTCAAACCTTGTGTGAAAACATTTTCAGATTATGAGTCGGAAGTCGGAAATGTGATGCCCTAAGGAGGGTGTTACATGCGTAACTCCCCTTTATTTTTGGAATCCAATGTTTAAGTTTTACCTGTCTTTTCTCAAATAAACTCAAATAGTTCTCCCCCTTTTGTCATGAGCAAAAAGGTGGGTAAGTAAAGAGGTAATCATCCAATATGCACAAGGAACAGAGTAAAGAATAGGCAAAGCATTATTCAAATAAGTTGCCTCTTATTCGAATAGGACAGATACAAGAAAACACAGGATGAAGTTACCAACTTTAGGTTATTCGAATAAAGTCACTATTTATTCAAATAAAAGCATAAAAGCATAAAATCACACGCAACATATTTATTCTAATAAAATATGATTTATTCGAATAAGACAAAACCAAATGCTATGAGAAACAGATTTAGATATTAGTTTATTCGAATAACTGTAGGTCTATTCGAATAGGATAGACATCAAATACAAGGACTGTGGTTGCTGGTCTCAGGTTATTTGAATAAATTGAATTTTATTCGAATAAAACTGATATGCAACACATATTTCTAAGCAACTGATTAAGTTTATTTGAATAACCATAAGTTTATTCAAATAAACCTATAAAAAAAATCAGTAAACACGTTCAGAGATGTAATTTAAGAACGGGAAGCTTACCTAATGATGGTTTACTTGCAAAATAAATTTGGGGATATCTCCGACGCTCAAGTCAGTAATAATTCAAGATTAATAAATCAATAATAAATCAGTAAATATAAACATTATATGCAAAATTGATCCAAAATTCCAAGTTCTTTTCTTAAGTGAAAGAAAGTATCTTTAGGCAAAGGCTTTGTGAAAACATCAGCAAGTTGGTTTGTTGTTTCAACAAATTCTAACACACAATCACCTTTTTGAACATGATCCTTTATGAAATGATGTCCTATCTCATTGTGCTTAGACCTAGAGTGCATAATGGGGTTTTTGGTCAAATTCATTGCACTAGTATTGTCACATCTTATAGGGATGTGATCTAGCTGAAGTCTAAAGTTTAGAAGTTGTTACTTCATCCATATAATTTGGGCACAACAACTTCTGACTGCATTATATTCAACCTTAGTTGTAGATAATGCAACACTATTTTGTTTCTTGCTATGTCAAGAAACTAAAGAGCTGCCAAGCAAGTGACATGTCCCACAAGTGCTTTTTCTATCCAATTTGCATCCAGCAAAATCAGAGTCGGAATAACCAATAAGACTGCAAGTGGCACCTTTAGGGTACCACAAACCCACTCGTGAAGTGCCACTAAGATATTTCATAATTCGTTTTACTACATTTAAGTGCGATTCTTTAGGATTAGCTTTATATCTAACACATATGCATACGCTAAACATAATATCCAGTCTACTAGCAGTGAGATAAAGAAGAGATCCAGTCGTACCTCTGTACGTAGTGATTTCTACGGGATTACCTGCTTCATCCTTGTCCAAGTAACAAGAGGTACTCATTGGTGTGTCCATATGTTTTGAGTTGTCTATTTCAAATCTCTTGAGAAGCTCTTTGCAATACTTGGATTGGCTAATGAAGATTCCATTTCTTGTTTGCTTATTTTGAAGCCCAATGAAGAAATTGAACTCTCTCATCATGGACATCTCAAATTCGTTTTGCATGATATTAACAAATTCCTTACACAGAGTTTCGTTAGTGGCACCAAAGATAATATCATCTATATACACTTGTACAAGGAGTATGTCATGCTTTTTTATTTTTAATAAAAAAGGTCGTATCAACCTTTCCTCTTATAAAACATTTTTCTAAAAGAAACTTACTCAACCTTTCATACTAAGCTCTAGGAACTTGTTTTAAGCCATATAAAGTCTTTTCAGTTTGAAAACATGGTTGGGTAGTTCATAATTTTCAAAACCTGGAGGTTGTTTAACGTATACCTCCTCTTGAATAAAGCTATTTAGAAAAACACTTTTAACATTCATTTGATATAATTTAAAATCCATGATGCAAGTAAAAGCAAGTAACATTCTAATAGTTTTTAATCTAGCTACAAACGCATATGTTTCTTCGTAGTCTATATCTTCTTCTTGATTATATCCTTTTGCTACAAGCCTAACTTTATTTCTTGTTATTAGGCCAGCTTCATCAAGCTTGTTCCTAAAGACCCATTTGGTACCTATAATTAGATGATCATTAGGCCTTGGAACCAATTCTCAAACTTGATTTTTTTTCAAATTAGTTTAACTCATCTTGCATGGCTAAGATCCAATGTTCATCATTAAATGCTTCATTTATGTCTTTAGGTTCAATTTGAGAAATGAAAGTCATATGGTTGCATGCATTTCTAATTGAGTTTCGAGTACTTACACCTTTGGATACATCACCTATTACTTGGTCAAATGGATGGTATCTTGAAATTCGTCATTCTTTGGGAAGGTCCATGACTTGTGAATTCTCTTGATTTGGGGGATCCTTTTGACTTTCTTTTAGCTTCCTCTCTTCTTTGTTATCCAAATGTGATTTTGCTAAAACATCTGCAACATCATGAACAACAAATTCCTTTCTAGGTCCATTTGGGTTAATTTCATCAAATGCAACATGAATTGACTCTTCAATGGTCATAGTTCATTTATTATATATTCTAAAAGCCTTACTATGATTTGAGTAACCCAGAAATATACCTTTATCAGACTTAGCATCAAACTTTTCTAAGTTATCCTTTCCATTATTTAAAACAAAACATTTACATCCAAAGACATGAAAATGTGACAAGCTAGGCTTCCTTCCTTTGTATAACTCATATGGGGTTTTCTTTAAAATTGGCCTTATAAGGGCCCTATTCATTACGTAACAAGTTGTACTTACCGCATCAAGCAAGAAATACTTAGGAAGTGTAGTCTCATTGAGCATAGTTCTTGCTATTTCTTCTAAAGATCGATTTTTCTTTTCTACAACTCTATTTTGTTGTGGAGTTCTAGGGGCAGAAAAATTATGCTCAATGTCATGTTCATCACAAAAGGTTTCAAAATCATGATTTTCAAGCTCACCATCATGGTCACTTCTTATGGATGTAATTGAAAAACTTTTTTTTTTATTTTGGATAACTTTGGCAAGTTTCTTAAAAGTTAGAAATACATCATTTTTGTGAGAAAGAAATAAAGTCCATGTGAACATAGAAAAATCATCCACAATCACTAATGCATAGTAATTCCCACCAAAGCTCATAGTTCTAGATGGTCCAAAAAAATCCATGTGCAAAAGTTGTAAAGGTCTAGTAGCTGAAACAATATTTTTAGCTTTAAAAGAAGCATTTACTTATTTTCCCATTTGACATGCATCATATAATTTGTATTTTTCAAATTTGAGCTTGGGTAGTCCAATTACTAGTTCTTTAGAGACCAACTTTTTCAAGTGATCCATGTGAATGTGTGCAATTCTTCTATGTCATAACCATGAATCATCTTCCTTACTTAAAAGGCATTTCGCATCACTTGAAGATATATCATTAAGGCTAATCATATAAATATTATTAACTCTATGACCAACAAACTTAACATGCTTATCATTTTACCTCCAATTATGCAACAATTAGAATAAAAAATTACTCAATTTCCTTTATCACATAATTGGCTAATACTAAGCAAGTTATGTTTAAACCCTTCAATAAGCAATACATTATCAATAGAAGAGTTAGGATTTTTACTAACTTTGTCAACTCCAAGAATCTTTCCTTTGTTGTTATTCCCATAGGTTACATGTCCGTAAGTTTTAGGAACAAGGAATGAGAATTTGAGTCGTCTCCGGTCATGTGCTTGGAGCAACCACTATCGAGGTACCAATTTGAGCTTTTGGCCTTTAAGCACACCTACAACACATATTTAGTTTTTAACTTTTGGTACCCAAATTTTCTTGAGTCCTTGTGTGTTAGTTCTGAGTATTGTACCCTTAGGAACCCATACCATTTTAGTTTCAATTTTCGTGTTGATATTTTTCCTTACATTACATATTAATGCATTATGTCCTTTTTCCCACAATAAAAACATTTAATAAAATGACTACCTGAAGTACTAGAATAAACAAAGAATTTTTTTTATAAAATTTTTGCTAATTTTTGGGGTTATAACCTATCCCGGCCTTTTGAAAAACAAATCTTTGTTTTCCTAACAAAATATTTAGATTATCTCTTCCAAAAGTGAATTTAGAAAGGGTGTTCTTTAAATCTTCAATTTCCATTTCAAGAACATGACAAGATGAAGATGTAGAAGCATATGAAGAACAGGTTGTGCATGCATCAATTAATCCTAATGTCTCATTTTCAATTTTTAATTCTTCAATTTCTTTATTTAAAATAAGAATTTGATTTTCTAACGAAGAAATTATTTTCTTAGACGAAGAGACTAATTTAGTGAGCCTTAGTGATTTATTATGCAATTCTTCAAAAGCCTCTTATAATTTATCATAAGAAGGAGATAAGTCAGAGTTAGAAATTACCTTAATGTCACTTTCTTATTTTTCTCCTTTGGCCATAAGACATAGATTAGCTTCCTCACTCTCTGAGTTATCAGTTGAGTCCATATCGTTATCATCTCATGCTATGTAGGGTCCTCTTCCTTTTCTTTCCTTGAGAGGTTTCTTCTCAAATTTCTTCTTCTTATTTTGGTAAATTGGGCATTCTATCTTCATATATCCTGGTTTTTCATACTCGTAGCAAGTTGGGGTTGAAGATGTTCCTTCCCCTTTGTGATGGGTTTTCTTTGGAGGAAAAAACGGTCTTCTTTGAGTTCCCTTTTTCCTAAGAAACTTACTAAATTTTCTTACCAGAAGGCTGAGGTTTTCTTCATTTAGCTCAAGGTTCTCTATGCCTTCTCCATCCTCCTCATCATCATTATCAATTGCTGAGGAGGTGGCTTTGAAAGCTATTCCCTATCTCTTCTTATCATTTTCTTCACTTTGACTTAATATGCTCAGTTCTAATTCATGTTCATGGAGTTTTCCAAAAATGGTAGCTAGTGTCATTGTTAACAAATCCCTTGATTCTGATATGGCTGTCACCTTGGGTTGCTAAATCCTACTCAAACATCTCAAAACTTTGTTAATCAAATCTTCGTTAGAAAAATTCTTTCCTAATGATACAAGATGATTTACAATGTAGGTGAACTTCTTTTGCATTTCCTAAATGATTTCTCATTGGTTCATTCTAAATAATTCATATTCGCGAGTAAGAGAATTAATTCTCGACCTCTTTACTTCACTAGTACCCTCATGAGTGACTTATAAAGTGTTCCATATTTCTTTAGCAGTTTTACAATTTAAAATTCTGAAAAATTTATCATACCCCAAAGCAGTGGTAATGATGTTTTTGGCTTTCAAATTATGTTGAACTTTTCTCTTATCCTCATCAGACCAATCACTTCTTGGTGTCTCAATTTTTACACAATCGACCTCTCGTGTAGGTATAAAAGCACTGTTTTCAACAGCATCCCACACATCTAGATTAATAGTTTCGATGAAGATTTTCATTCTTTCTTTCTAATAGGCATAACCATCCCCATTGAAAAAGGATGGTCGGTTTATAAAAGATCCCTCTAAAAAATCATTTGAATAAGTCATGTTCTTTTGAAGCTGCTAAGCTCTTTAAACAAGAGTTTAGCTCTGATACCACTTGTTACTAAGTGGCTCCAGTACTCAAGAGGGAGTGAATTGAGTATTTAGAAACTTTTCTCAAACACTTAGAAAACAAATTTCATTGAAGCTATTCTTCAAAAGATGTGAATAAAAAGAGAGGATAAAAAGCTTTAAGCACATAAAACAATAGGTAAGCAATAATAAATAAATTGCACGAAATAAAGAGATTAAGATATAAGAGCAAATACAATATTTATCCTGTTTCAGCCACCAAACCACTTGTGGCCTACGTCCAGTACCCGAAAAACTATCCGAGATTTTTCACTATCAATACAAGCTTGAACAAATGCTTGCTACCATTACAAACTAGAGCACTTTTCACACGCTGGGAAACTCTACCCTTGTGCTAAAGCCTTGATGGGATATAATTATATAGTTTCAAACCCAAGTGTAGGTTGTCTTAAGTAATAAATTCTCGGGAGTCCGAGGTCGATCCACAGGGAATTGATGAAGGAAAACTAATTAATTGAGGTAAAGAAAAGATGTGTCACAAAATTAAAGATGATATGAGTTGTTCACAAAGGAAAAGGATTTGCTTGGGTTAGGAGATCACTCTTGGTAATAAAATTAAAGATAAGATTATTTCGTTTTATAACTCAATTGAAATCATGCATAATGAAGATTCCAATCGAAAGATTTAACATTCAAAGTTCAATCATGTAATCATATAATGGTTCCAATAACTATCTACCAATACTTGTAAATCGTTAAAAGCATCCACTGCATAAATCCTATTGTCTACAATGGATCAAGATATTCATTATACAAGAAAAGTTTCTAAATTAATTGGAAACAACATACAACTCATATAAAGATCACATAAAAATATATCATTTAAAGCATAAAAAAGAAATTAATCTAACCTTAACTTATTACCAAGAGCTTCACCTTTTCACCCAAGCAAGATGAAAATTTAGTTACTCATAGACAAGAAGAAAGAAAGAGAAGAAGAAGAGAAAGATGAACATAACTTCACTTAAGAACAAGAGAAAATTACAACAAAGGAAGCAATCAACATACAAATATTAAAGTAAAATCTAGACTAACACTAAGCTAACACCCTCAAATGATCAGCCATTGCCTCTTTTTATAGAATTAGAAGAGTACAAATAGCCAAAAGAGATGATGGATGATGATAACAAAATGATAAAAGAGATAAATGGTGGGTGGATTCTTGTCTCCAAAATGTTTCCCTTCTGAACTCATGGCATGCGTCATTTTTGAGTCAAGTGGTCTTCATGAAAGTTCTAGCACATTGTCTCAGATTTCCGAAGACACCAAGTTTAGCCAAATCCAATAACCACAGCCCAAGATATGACCCAATTACTGCTCATGGGTCAGGCCCAACGTCAGCACCTCTGTTCTGACTTCTAAGCCCAATATCACCTTCAAGGAATCCGAACTAGCTTTTGTGTTCTTCATGAAAGTTGTAGATATGGGTCTTAACCTTCCACTGTAAAAATTTCAGAATTATTGAACTCTAATATCCCGAGATATAGCCTAATGAGTGCATAAAGGTCAAGCTGTCAAGTTCAAAACACTAGATTTTGCTTCAACTCCAATTTGAGTTATCCTAACATGTGTTTCTGGTCTTGAGGCCTTCATGAAAGTTGTAGAAATTTATCTTAGCTTAAAAACAAAACCAAAATCACATCCATCGGATATTTGTAACTCAAATTATAGCCAGTTTACTGAAAAAGCCAAGTAAGAAGGTTATACAATGAATGAAATATATTGCTATTAATGTGGTTCTTGCTATCAAGTGAATAGTTATTAGAGAATTATCTTAACTTTCCAACAAGACCAGAATCACATTAATCGATAATTACAACTCAAGTTGTGGCCACTTTACTTAAGAATGCAATCACCCAAATTAATGATAATTCAAGCAATAATTTCTTCAATGATCCAATTAAGCTTAATTTCATAAAATGTGACAAAATCAACTTAATTAAGCCAAATTGAACCGTAAGAAGCCTAGTTAGAGGATTATAAAATGCATAAAATACATTGTTATCAAATTCCCCACATTAAACTTTTGCACTCCCGAAAAACACATAAGAACAAAACAAAACTAAGGAACAAAAAAAATGACACAGACTCAAAAGCTAAAAATTCTAAAAGATTTAATGAAACAAGAAGAGCAACCAGTCATTCAAGGGAACAAAGCAATTTTTTTTTTGAGGTAATATTTCTTCACATCTCAAACCAACAGGCAAGGAAACTTCAGTTAAAAAGAACGAATCAAGAATGATAGATCCTCTCAAGATTCACTCTTAATCTTTCAAGCATTAAAAAGGTAAGTATTTCACTCAATTCAACCCATGAAAAATTACACTACCATAAGCTTGCTTATCTTCTACTTCTCCACTACTCAGAACACATGCACACAAAAATCAAGAGGACTTTATTCAAGGTTGTAACGGGGTCAAGGTAAAGAAGGAGGGATAATATGGACATAAGAAGA
Source organism: Ormosia emarginata (assembly GCA_029884605.1). Taxonomy (NCBI): domain Eukaryota; kingdom Viridiplantae; phylum Streptophyta; class Magnoliopsida; order Fabales; family Fabaceae; genus Ormosia; species Ormosia emarginata. Next base: position 40,501,506 of record JAQQTP010000074.1, on the reverse strand, counting down.
TAAATACCAAAGAGAATAAAAGAGCATTATGGTATAGTTAGAGTGGAAAAGATATTTGAGAACATTCATCAATAAGGACAATGACCAATATTTGACTAATGTTTTGTTGAAGATTAATCCCAAATTGATGAGTTGAATTCATTGTTAGGCATAAACCTTCTCCTTCTCTTCCTGTTGTTTCCAAGCATCCATCTTTATTCTAGATATGGATATGTCATCGTAGTTTCGCCCTCTATTTTTTTTTTTAAGTTGTGAGAAACCTGATGAAAGATAGGTGTATACTCACTTGAGATTAGGATGGAGGTAGTCTGCTCTTTCGGCTTTGGGCCAAAGCATTGTTGACCAGTATTAGACCCATTCAAGACCAAATAAGAACATAGGGCTCCCAAAAGGACAAGTGGCCATAATACGACCGGGTTGTCTCACATGTGGGATACAATCTACCTTCTTTGTTTTTCAATTAAGAAGGCTGGATCAGGATGCATGCATTTCCCCATTCACGTTGTGTGTTACCAAAGCCAAACCCAAGATGTATACATACTTTTTTTTTTTTTTTTTTTTTCTTTTTTTTCTTTTTTTTTTTTCTTTCTTCTTTTTTTTGATTTTTTTTCTCTTTTTTTTTTAAACATGAAGAAGAAGAAGAAGAAGAAGAAGAAGAAGAAGAAGAAGAAGAAGAAGAAGAAGAAGAAGAAGAAGAAGAAGAAGAAGAAGAAGAAGAAGAAGAAGAAGAAGAAGAAGAAGAAGAAGAAGAAAATATGTACATGTTGTTGTGGATGTGGCTCACATCTGCCTCTCTCAGTTTCACGTCCGAAACGGCTTAAACGCCTTCTATGAGTCGAGATAAGCTTCTCATCCAATTTTCTTATAAATTGGCAAACAGGGTCTTTTAGAGTCAGATTCCCAAGACTATATTGCTTTTGTTCATCCTTGAAGAGATTCCACAAATTAAGAAGTTCACGATGCACCAAACCACAAGAATGCGTATCAAGAGTCAATAAGATATCATCTAATGACTCTTTACTCAGTCCATTCTTAATGAAGAAAATTTTATCTTCTCTGTTTTTGGAAACCATCCCCAAAGAACGACATCGCTTGTTACAATTCCATCGTCCACATATGTGACAGACTTGTAATCTTTTTGCTCTTCTCCTTTTAGAATATGAACTTCTACCAAGACCTGCATGTATGAGTCAAATGAGATTGAAGACTCACCAGCTAATCGGACCTTTGCTTCGATTATCCAACGTACATCTTCTGGTATACCTTTGTGCATTAACAATCTCAATATTTTACATCTAGCCTTGTAAATTTTTGTTAGAACATTTTGAGGAAGAGAAGGAAAATGTTTTCTCGGTTTGAGAGAATGATATCCATTTTGAAGAAGAAGAAGAAGAAGAAGAAGAAGAAGAAGAAGAAGAAGAAGAAGAAGAATTTTGAGAAGAAAGAAATCAGTTATTTTGGGAAACTAAAGAAGCAAACCGACTTGAGAGTCACGAGAGTACCGTCATCCGCCATTTTACCGGGAGCTAAAGAGCTACACAACAAAATAAAGCTACAAAATTAGAGTAAATTTTTCACATAACAAGGATCGAAAAGAGAAATGAATTCTACCTCAGCAACTTGATTTTCTAGAAATGGTTTAAGTCTTTGTCCATTGACCTTAGACACATTACCATTCCTAGGATTCTCAATGTCTATGGCCCCATAAGGATATATATGTTTGACAATAAAAGGACCAGTTCACCTAGATCTCAATTTTCCAGGGAATAGGTGAAGACGAGAATTACAAAGCAAAACTTTTTTACCAATTTCAAAAGATTTCCTCAAAATAGATTTGTCATGAAAAGCTTTTGTTCTTTCTTTATAAATTTTTGAGTTTTCATATGCATCATTTCTCAATTCCTCAAGTTCATTTATTTGCAATTTACGTAACTTGCAAGCATCATCAAGATTTAAATTGAAAGTTTTAATGGCCCAAATGCTTTATGCTCCAGTTCTACGAGGCAAGTGACAAGGTTTTCCATAGACTAACCGATAGGGTGACATACCTAAAGATGTTTTAAAAGCAGATACGGTAAGCCCAAAGTGCATCGTTTAGTCTTAAAGACCAATCTTTACGATTTGGGTTAACCGTTTTTTCTAAAATTTGTTTAATTTTCCTATTTGTTAAATCTACTTGTCCACTTGTCTGAGGGTGATAAGGGGTAACAACTTTATGGGTAATACAACATTTCTTCATTAAAGATTCAAATGGTTTATTGTAAAAATGTGTTCCCCCATCACTGATGATAGCTCGAGGGATTCCAAATCGACTTAAGACACTTTCTTTTAAAAATTTGAGAACAATTTTATAATCATTTTGTCGACATTCAATCACCTTAATCCATTTTGAGACATAATCAACTGCAACTAAAATATACACAAATCCAAATGAGGATGGAAATAGACCCATAAAATCAATTTCCCAACAATAAAAAATTTCAATGATAAGGATAGGATTCAGAGGCATCATATTTCTTTTAGAAATGGACCATAATTTCTGACAATTTTCATAACTTTTGCAAAAGGTATAGTTGTCTTTAAATAAAGTGGGCCAATAAAATCCACACTGCAAGATTTTCGCATCTGTTTTCTTTGAAGAAAAATGACCTTCACATGTTTCTGAGTGACTAAATTTAATGACACTACCTACCTCATTCTCGAGTACACATCTCCGAAAGATTTAATCAGGACAATATTTGAACAAATATGGGTGATCCCAATAAAAAAAATTTACCTCAGTCAAAAACTTTTTTCTGTCTTGATATGACCATTGAGGCGGCATCTTTCTTGTTACGAGAAAATTGACTATATTAAACCAAGGCATAGAATTGACATAAAATAAAAACTCATCGGGAAAAGAATCATTGATAGGTGTGCTATCAAAAGATGAGCTCTGTTGTAAGTCGGACAAATGATCTGCGACAACATTTTTAGCTCCTTTCTTATCTTTTATTGTGATGTTGAATTCTTGAAGCAACAAGATCCACCGTATCAACCTAGGTTTGGCATCCCGCTTAGACATTAAATATCTAACAAGATGATCAAGTGAAAACAACAAGAAAGAACCAATTAAATGAGCTCGAAATTTGTCCAATGCAAAAATTACAGCAAGTAGTTCTTTTTAAATAGTGGTGTAATTCATTTGTGCACTATTTAAAGTTCTACTTGCGTAACAAATCACATGAGGCTTACCTTCCTTTCTTTGGCCTAAAATAAATAGCGCCAACAACAAAATCACTTGCATCACACATTAATTCAAAAGGCAAAGATCACGAGGAATTGCATGATAGGAGCCGATGTTAGAAGACTAATTAATTTTTTTTAAAAGATTTTTGGCATTCTTGAGTCCAATCAAATAGTGCATCTTTTGTCGAAGATTGCATAATGGTCTAGATATGACACTAAAGTCCTTAATGAATCTTCAATAAAATCCTGCATGTCCTAAAAGGAACGAACTTCTCATTTGTTTTTGGGGAAGGCAAATGAGCAATTAATTCAACTTTGGCCTTATCAACTTCAATTCCTTTAAAGATATCACATGACCTAACACGATTCTGAAGTAACCATATAATGACATTTTTCCCAATTTAAAACAAATCCTTTTTCTTCACATCTTTTAAGAACTTTATCCAAATTATCAAGACAATTTTCAAAAGAATTTCCAAAAACCGTCAGATCATCCATGAAAACCTCTAAATAATGCTTCAATCATATCACTAAAAATACTTAGCATGCATCTTTGAAAAGTTACTTGGAGCATTACAAAGACCAAAAAGGCATTCGTCTATATGCAAAAGTGCCAAAGGGGCACGTAAAAGTATTCTTTTCTTGATCCTCTAATGCAATTGGTATTTGATTATACCCCGAATAACCATCAAGAAAACAATAGTATGGATGTCCTGTTACTCTTTCTAGAATTTGATCAAGAAATGGTAAGGGAAATGATCTTTCCTAGTGGTTGCATTCAATTTTCTAAAATCAATACACATACGCCAACTAGATGAAACTCGCGTAGGTATTAACTCACCTTTTTCATTTTCAACCACTTTGTTATTCCAATTTCTTAGGCACAACTTGTGTAGGGCTTACCCACTCGCTATCGAAATAGGGTAAATAATTCCAACATCAAGTAATTTAAGAACTTCAACCCTAACTACCTCTTTCATATGTGGATTTAATCTTCTTTGAGGTTGTTGTGATGTTTTAGCATTATCCTCTAAATGTATTCTATGTGTACAAATTAATGGATTAATGCCTTTTATATCTGTTAATGTCCATCCAATTGCACTTTTATGCCTTTTAAGTACTTCTATCAACATACCTTCTTGTTCTTCAATAAGGATTGATGAAATTACTACTTTGGAAAGCTTTGGTCTTCTCCCAAAAATGTGTACTTCAACCCGAGGTAATGGCTTTAGTTCTAGTGTGGGTACTTCTTCATGAATATTATCATTCATGGGTTGTAACTCTTCAAATCTTCTTGGCTTCCATCCTTTGTATTCCATTGCTTGTGTACAATCAAGCAAAGAGCATATTTAGAAATATCACCATCAACTTGCATATCTGAATCAAATGAATTAATTAAACAAACTTCTAAAGGGTCAGAAGAACTCCCTTTTAGAAGATGATCATCTACAATGGTCTCAATCCCGTCAGCTTCCTCATTTTCATCATTGACTTCATGTGGTTGCTTGCATAAGTTGAAAACATTAAGCTCAAGTGTCATGTTTCCAAATGTTAACTTCATCAATCCATTTCTACAATTTATTAAAGCATTGGATGTTGCTAAAAATGGACGACCTAAAATAATAGGAATTGACTTGGAACAATTAATCATAGGTTTAGTTTCCAAGACAATAAAATCCACAGGATAAATGAATTTATCAACTTGTACCAACACATCTTCCACTATTCCTTTTGGAATTTTAATTGATCTATCGCCAGTAGAAGAGTTACGAAGTTGGTTTTAACTCTCCTAGATTGAGTTGTTGATAAACCGAATATGGAAGCAAATTAACACTAGCACCAAGATCAAGTAAAGCTTGTTCAATTATATGTTCTCCAATAATGCATGAAACCGTAGTAGACAACCAGGGTCTTTATGTTTCAAAACATTATTGCTTTGAATAATGGAACTTACCTTTCTCGGTAAAAAAGGCTTTCTTTTTCACATTTAATTTTCTTTTAACAGTGCATAAGTCTTTCAAAAATTTGGCATAAGAAGGAAAGTGTTTGATAGTATCTAACAATGGAATATTGACCTTCACTTGTTTAAGAATTTCAAAAATTTCAGTTTGGTGGTCCAATTTCTTTGGTTTGCTTAATGCTTGAGAAATGGAAGTAGAGGAGATGAGAGTTTGGTTTCATTTTGGCCAGATGACATATCAACCTCTTCCTTATCTTGGGGAATTGATTCACCATCTTTCTCACAAGGTTCAAAAATTTCTTTTTCAACAACTTTCCCACTCCTAAGAGTTATCACAAAATTGACTTGATTTATTTGTTGGTTTTCTCGAACTACCCTCATTTAGACTATATTGACCTTTGGGATTCGGTTGAGGTTGAGAAGAAATTTTCCTTTCTGTGAATGGTGAGTGCAGAAGTAAGTTTGGAAAGAGTGTCTTTTATGTCAATCATGTTTTGAGTGTTTTGTTTATTGATGGCCTCTTGCTTTTCTATGAATGCACTCAATGTTCCTTCAAGGTTTTTCCTATATGGTGGGACATAAGGTGCATATCCTTGAGAATTTTGAGAATCTTGTTCCTGAGGAGGCGGTGGTTGCATAAATTATGCTTGATTATTATTCCTCCAACTGAAGTTCGGGTGATTTCTCCATCCTGGATTGTAAGAATTTGAAAAAGAAGAGGTGAATGACTTTTTAAAATTGTTCATTGCATTTACTTGCTCATGCACAACTTCTTTAAAAACAGGAATATTAGGACATTCATTTGTCGAGTGTCCTAATTCATCACAAATGCTACAAATTTCTTCATTTTGAACAGATTTGACTTCTTTTACTTTGCCTAATTCCATGGATTCAATCTTTCTAGCCAAACTAGCATACTTTGCATTTAGATCTTCTTCTTGACTAAGATGGTATTTTCCTTTTCCTAGCATTTGCAAGGTTATATCTAATTGAATTTTCGAAAAGATTAGTACCATGCCAAGATTGAGAATTTTCAGCCAAATGATTTAAATAATCTAAAGCTTCTTCGGGTTCTTTATCAAGAAACTTGCCATTACACATCGTTTCCATAAATTGTTTAGTTTCAGGTGTTAAACCTTCATAAAAGAAGCTTATAGTCCGCCATTTTTCAAAACCATGATGTGGGCAAGAATTTAACAAATCTTTAAAACGTTCCCAACTTTGAAAATACGCTTCATTTAAATTTTGGGAAAAATTTTGGATTTGTCTTTTCAAAGCATTGGTTTTATGTGTTGGAAAAAATTTCTTTAAAAACTCACTTTGCATTTCTTGCCATGTGCCAATTGATCTTGGTTTCAAAGCGTTAAGCCAAGTTTTTGCTTTATCTTTCAAAGAAAAAGGAAACAATTTAAGCTTGACAATCTCTTCACTGCAATTTTGATCATTGAAAGCAATACTGAGACTTCCTCAAATTCTTTTAGATGTAAATATGGGCTTTCATTTTCTAAACCATGAAAATTAGGAAGTAAAGAAATCATACCCGACTTAAATCTAAAATTATTAGCATTGAAGTGGAAAGATAAAACATGATGGACTAGAATTTCGAGGTGGTTGCAAATATGCACGCATAGTTCGCAATGGTTGATTTCCTTGTTCATCATGTATACTTTCATTTTCAGCTCGTTGTGTTTGATTATCATGTTCAATATGTGCACCTTCAAATTCAGCCATTGTGTTAATTGTGTGTGTTTGTGATTCAAATAAATCAATATATAAGTTACTTGGATTAATTTTAACCAAACGACTAGAATTTGAATCACGATACCAGTTAAGCATAAATAAGTGACATAAAATAAAAATAATATACAAGTAAGCGGTATACACCGTCATTAAATATTAAGTAGGATGTGGTATAAACCAGCCACCCAAAAATAAAAATGCAAAAAAAAGTTAGAAAAATAAAATAAAAAAAATAAAAATACGAGAAATAAAAATACAAAAAAATAAAAACTGAGAAAATAAAGTGCAAAAAAGTAAATTTAAATATGAAAATCAAAGAATGGCAAAGCCCCACGAAGCCGTGAAAAGAAGAAAAAGAAGAAATATTATTTCATTAAGTTAGAAAACAATAAAATAAATTACAGAATTTAAAAGTTAGATTGGAAAAAATAAATGACATAAATTTAAAAGTTAGATTGTAAAAAAATAAATGACATAAATTAAAAGTTAGAGAAGCATAAATAAATAATAATAAAATAATAATAATAATAATAATAATAATAATAATAATAAGCGTAAAAAATGTAAAAAAAAAAAAAAAAAAAAAAAAAAAATAAAATAAAAAAATAAATAAAAAAAAAAAGTAAAAATAAATGACAAAAATATAAAAGTTAGTTAATAAGTTAGTAAGTAGTAAGTTAATTAGTAAGTTAGTTAGTAAATTAGAAATTGAAAAGTGTAGAGGAAGAATATATCCTGTTGGTGAAGTTTTCTTACAGAGAAGGAACCTTAATATATTAGAACTTCAAATCAAGTCCAAGAATTCAACGCCAAAAACTTGATGGGATATAATTATATAGTTTCAAACCCAAGTGTAGGTTGTTTAAGTAATAAATTCTCGGGAGTCCAGGTCGATCCATGAGGGAATTGATGAAGGAAAACTAATTAATTAAGGTAAAGAAAAGATTTGTCACAAAATTAAAGATGATATGAGTTGTTCACAAATGAAAATGATTTGCTTGGGTTAGGAGATCCACTCTTGGTAATAAATTAAAGATAAGATTATTTCTTTTTATAACTCAATTGAAATCATACATAATGAAGATTCCAATCGGAAGATTTAACATTCAAAGTTCAATCATGTAATCATATAATGGTTCCAATAACTATCTACCAATACTTGTAAATGTCAAAAAGCATCCATTGTGCTAATCCTATTGTCTACAATGGATCAAGATATTCATTATACAAGAAAAGTTTCTAAATTAATTGGAAACAACATACAAAATCATATAAAGATCACATAAAAATATATCATTTAAAGTACAAGAAAGAAATTAATCTAACCTTAACTTATTACCAAGAGCTTCACCTTTTCACCCAAGCAAGATGAAAATTTAGTTACTCATAGACAAGAAGAAAAAGAAAGAGAGAAGAAGAAGAAAGATGAACATAACTTCACTTAAGAACAAGAGAAAATTACAACAAAGGAAGCAATTAACATACAAATATTAAAGTAAAATCTAGACTAACACTAAGCTAACACCCTCAAATGATCAGTCATTGCCTCTTTTTATAGAATTAGAAGAGTACAAATAGCCAAAAGAGATGATGGATGATGATAACAAAATGATAAAAGAGATAAATGGTGGGTGGATTCTTGTCTCCAAATGTTTCCTTCTTAACTCATGGCATGCGTCATTTTTGAGTCAAGTGGTCTTCATGAAAGTTCTAGCACATTGTCTCAGCTTTCCAGAGTCATCAAGTTTAGCCAAATCCAATAACCACAGCCCAAGATATGGCCCAATTACTGCTCATGGGTCAGGCCCAACGTCAGCACCTCTGTTCTGACTTCTAAGCCCAATATCACCTTCAAGGAATCCGAACTAGCTTTTGTGTTCTTCATGAAAGTTGTAGATATGGGTCTTAACCTTCCACTGTAAAAATTTCAGAATTATTGAACTCCAATATCCCGAGATATAGCCTAATGAGTGCATAAAGGTCAAGTTGTCAGGTTCAAAACACTAGATTTTGCTTCAACTCCAATTTGAGTTATCCAAACATGTGTTTCTGGTCTTGAGGCCTTCATGAAAGTTGTAGAAATTTATCTTAGCTTAAAAACAAAACCAAAATCACATCCATCGGATATTTGTAACTCAAATTATAGCCAGTTTACTTGAAAAAGCCAAGTAAGAAGGTTATACAATGAATGAAATATATTATTATTAATGTGGTTCTTGCTTATCAGTGAATAGTTATTAGAGAATTATCTTAACTTTCCAACAAGACCAAAATCACATTAATCGATAATTACAACTCAAGTTGTGGCCAATTTACTTAAGAATGCAATCACCCAAATTAATGATAATTCAAGCAATAATTTCTTCAATGATCCAATTAAGCTTTAATTTCATAAAATATGACAAAATCAACTTAATTAAGCTAAATTGAACCTTAAGAAGCCTAGTTAGAGGATTATAAAATGCATAAAATACATTGTTATCAAATTCCCCCGGACGCCACATTAAACTTTTGGTTCATCCCCCCACACCGTAAAAAGGCACATAAGAACAAAAAAACATCTTGAACAACAAAAAATGAAGATTGAAAAAGCTAAAAATTCTAAAAGATTTAATGAAACAAGAAGAGCAACCAGTCATTCAAGGGAACAAAGCAATTTTTTTTTTGAGCTAATATTTCTTCACATCTCAAACCAACAGAAGGAAACTTCATTAAAAGAACCGAATCAAGAATCCGCGTCCATCTTCAGGTCATAGATCCTCTCAAGATTCACTTTTAATCTTTCAAGCATTAAAAAGATAAGTATTTCACTCAATTCAACCCATGAAAAATTACACTACCATAAGCTTGCTTATCTTCTACTTCTCCACTACTCGAACACACCCCGGTGATGCACACAAAAATCAAGAGGACTTTATTCAAGGTTGTAATGTCATCAAGGTAAAGAAGGAGGGATAATATGGACATAAGAAGATAAATTTCCAAAGAGAATAAAAAAAGTATTATGGTATAGTTAGAGTGGAAAAGATATCCTATGAGAACATTCATCAATAAGGACAATGACCAATATTTGACTAATGTTTTGTTGAAGATTAATCCCAAATTGATGAGTTGAATTCATTGTTAGGCATAAACCTTCTCCTTCTCTTCCTGTTGTTTCCAAGCATCCATCTTTATTCTAGATATGGATATGTCACATAGTGTATCGGATAATTAAATTTCTTTCTTTCTTTTCTTTTCTTTTTTTTTCTGTTTTTTTTAAAGTTGATAGAATTTCTACAAAACTTTTTTGCTTTTTTTTTTACACACACACACTCCCACACTTGTTTAAGAACAAAGTCAATGCTCTCTTATTCCCTAAGGTTAGGTAAAAACATGTTCCTTTTTTTTTTTTTAAAGGTACGTAATAAGCTAAAAACAAGAACTAGTCAAATAAGCTCAAATGGGTTACACAAGGAAAAATATACAAGGATGGCTATTTGGTCAAAGTAGCTATTTTAAAATGCCTCAATCATATTTATGTATGCATGTGAAAATGTAACCTCAAAAAGAATCAAAGTAAGTTATAGAGTAACATTTTCACAGATGAAAATCACATAAGAAAGAAGAGAATGGTACAAATTGAAGCTCTAAAAAACTCTTTAAGGATATCTCAAAGTTTAAGTGAAAAAAGTATAAGAAATATGTAAAATTTATAAATCACGTGTTAAAGCAAGCAAAGATTAATTCAGATAGTTAGAAAACTTTCAAAGATGACCCTGTTGGTGTATGCCCTAGAGGCCAATACATTTTGTCTTTATTTACATACATTATATTATGTTATTTTTAATATACGAGGCATTTCATTTATTGTGTTCTTTTTTAATAAACATAATAAAGTCCTTAGAATAGTTAGTTTGATACTATAAGACATCAAGTGGATGACTTGATCGTGAGATTCTATTGGATAAAACATTATTCTTAAATGTCCCTAGTCAAGTATTATTATTAATTAGGACAACAATAATGCATTGAGACTAGTATGTGCGTAGACTGATGACTACATCTCACGGGTCATGGATATAAGATATCAAGTCTTCACATGGATACATATTAGTGTAATGATGTATTGGACAGACTCGCCATGAGAACGCTACGTGGATCGTTACGTAAGTGTCATAAGCGATTCTCATAGTGATAATGGTGTATGTGGTCCTTTGACCTGAAATCACTATGATTCTTACATGAGGAGTTATGTGTTTTTAATGCCATCAAACGTCATCTGTAACAAGATGATTATAAAGTTAGTTATTAGTGATCTAGATGAGATTTGTCCCTCCTACATAACAGGAGTGATATCTTCGGGCCCCCTGATTGAGTGAGACTACGAAATGCATGGCCATGCTTAAAATGAGTCAACATAAGATATTGATCTCATTTGTTATTACTATGTCTACTTGAGAATCAGGAAACTAAAGATTGAACTAAACAAGGGTGACACATTCCATGCCTTGTGTTCAATCTAGATATCTGGACAAAGGGACTAAACTACACCGAAACATTGGTCACAGATAAGTTATGTCAAATCACTGACATTCTCATTACTTGGGTAGCAGCGATGTGTTGCTAGATACGCTCACTGTTTATAATATTAAAATGAGATTTTAATATTACTACTAACGCCATGAGAACCTACAGGGTTGTACACTTAGAGCAGACTAAATTGGAGCAATAAGGATCCAAGTTGGACTCGGATTCAATTGTGGGCCTAACTCATGACAGATGAGTCTAGGGTTGCATAGCTTACCTTACTACTGCTCACACTCACTTAAGGCAGCCACTATTATAAATAGTACTGCTAAGGGGGCTACTAAGGATGCAACATCACAACCCTCGCCGCACCTACAGAAAGTGAGTGAAAGACAGTGAAAGGTCTTTCTTCTCTTCTCTTCACAACTCGCACCACGAAACAGAGGCGTGACTCCTTTTTACAACTCTGCTCGTGTGGATACCGCAGAGGTATCATCGCTATTACGGTGTTGGTGATTCACCTCGCTTATGTTTATCACGCTTCAAGAGGTAAACTTTTAAAACTCAGATTATGGCCTTTTCGCATAGATCCTGTGAAGGAATTTTTATTATTTCGTTGCGTGATGTATCCGCAATTCCCAACAGTGGTATCAAAGCCACTTATGAAACCATGATTCGATTTTTTTGCTCTTCTTGTTATATGAAATAACATGATTTGTTACTTTCTCTTCGTAAAGATATGATCTCTTATCTAGTGAAATCTCTCTCTCGTTGTTAAAGTGCCTCACATTATATGTTATTTCTGAAATCGAAATAATGCTTTATGAAACCGTATTCTATTTGATTTGTTGTTTATGAAACATGTTGATGTTTTTGAAACCAAGAGATGTTCATATGATTCTATGAAAAACTATTTTGAAAGCTTTCTATTTCTGCATTTTTCTAGTATATAGATATATATGTGATATGTATGATTCTGTGAAAACCGTCATGAATGCTTTTTGTTTCTGCATTTTTCAGTTATATAGATATATATGTGGTATGTATGATTCTGTGAAAACCATCATGAATGTTTTCTTATTTTTGCGTTTTTATGGTATATATATGATATATACATAGCAGCGCGGCTTAAGGTTTTGGAAACCTTGTTCTTGGTTTGCGGCGGCTATGAGGCTTCCTCATGACATGAAGTGTTCATGTCTTCCTCATGATTATAAAGTTAGTTATTAGACATACCGCGATTCATGTAGAGGGATGTGAGTGACCTATATAGGATTTGTCCCTGGAGTCTTTAAGCAAAGAGGAATGATCATCGAGGCAAAAGTTGGGCCACAAAGTTACATGCATATCGAGATGACTCATCTACATAATAGAAGTGATATCTTCGGGCCCCCTAATGAAGTGAGACTACGAAATGCGTGGTCATGCTCAAAATGAGTCAATATGAGATATTGATCTCATTTGTTATTACTATGCCTACTCAAGAATCAGGAAACTGAAGATTGAACTAAACAAAGGTGACACGTTCCATACCTTGTGTTCAATCTAAATATCTGGATAAAGGGACTAAACTACACAGAAACATTGGTCACGGATAGGTTATGTCAAATCATTGACATTCTCATTACTTGGGTAGTAGCAATGTGTTACTAGATACCACTCACTATTTGTAATATTAAAATAAGATTTTAATATTATTACCAATGTCATGAGAATCTACAGGATCACACACTTAGAGCAGACTAAATTAGAGCAATAAGGATCCAAGTTGGACTCAGATTCAATTGTGGGCCTAACTCATGACAAATGAGTCTAGGGTTGCACAACTTACCTTGCTACTGCTCACACTCACTTAAGGCAGCCACTATTATAAATAGTACTGCTAAGGGAGCTGCTAAGGACACAACATCACAACCCTAGCTGCACCTACAGAAAGTGAGTGAGAGATAGTGAAAGGTCTTCTTCTCTTCTCTTCGCAGCTATTACTGCGAAACAGAGGCGTGACTCCTTTTTGCAAGTATGTTCGTGTGGATACCGCAGAGACATCATCGCTATTACGGTGTTGGTGATTCACCTCGCTTGTGTTTATCACGCTTTAAGAGGTAAACTTTTAAAACTCAAATTATGGCCTTTTCGCATGGATCCTATGAGGGAACTTTTATTATTCCACTGCGTTATGTATCCGTAATTCCCAACAGACCCAAGGTCACTATTTATAGAGTTCTTGAAGAAAATAGTCGTTAGAAGAATTAAATCAAGTAATTAATATGAATATGATCGTTTCTTTCCAAAACAAGTCTCTCATGTTTATTCGAATAACCTTTGTGTTATTCGAATAACACAGATTGAGAAGCCTCGTGAAAAACAGTTCAAATATGGGTTATTCGAATAACTCTATTTTAAAACATTTTCTGAGAAACAGGTCTATTCGAATAACACATGGGTTATTCGAATAGTTCATTTAGGAAAAAAAACATTTTGGAAGGCTTCTATTTCGAATAGTGAAGATCTCATTCAAATAACTCTCTTGAAAACCAGAAGCGTGCAGCATAAATTTAAACTGTTATTCAAATAAATCCACTGTTATTCGAATAAGCTTTAATAAAAATAGATCAAATGCCATAGTTGATTCGAATAAAGGGAGCCTTATTCAAATAAAGTTGTTTGAAAACATTTCAAAATAGTTTTGAAAACTTGCTTGTCTGCTTCCAAAAAAACTTAACATCTTTTAATTATTTCAAGAACCATTTTTAAATCTTGGTTTTATTAAAAATAGGTTTAGATCTTTTCTTTCAAAAACCAATGAGATATCCACAAGGCTTCATATAAAAAGACTCTAAGTCCTAAAGCTATTCTTGAAGATCTTGGACTTGGTCTTCCCATTCATGTTTGTTATCATCAAAACTAATCTTCACTGTCGCATAGTCAATCACACCAATAGCTTAAATAATTCTATTCAAGAATATAAAAATAGGGAAAAGTACAATTAAACTAATCTAAAGACTGAAAAATAATAATTAGAAATTAAAGATAATGGTTAGAGATTAGGGAATCCTTCTTCACCTCCTACTTCAATTAATAATATGCAACCCTTTAAGCAACACTAATGAATGAGTTAAGTTAACTTGTGAATCTACTTTAGTTAAAAGCCTATGTCTAGGTCAATCAATCATACTTTATTTACCTAATTCACTATGTTTGCATGAGAACTAATGCAAACTCCACTCATTAAGGTCTATTCTCAAACACTTGCTATGCATGACTAAGAGGTATATTTCTATCCTATTAGTGAATCAACACAACCAAACAAATTGAATGTAATCGATAATGCATCAACTATACATATGATCTCAAATCTAAAGTCCTATGTCTAGGTTCATCATATTTCAACAAATCACTTAAAAGCTGATTAAATAATCAAGAGCATTAAGATTCATATGATTGAACAAAATCACACGTCAATATAAACTCAAAGAAGTACAAAATCATCAATATCCATACAAGGATCCAAAGTAATCCCTAAATACAGCTTACCTACTCATTGAACAAGAAATTATACAACAAAAACCATGTTCATGATACAAGGAAGAGAAGCATGTAAAAGGAAAAGGAAGGAAGCTCATAGATGTGATCTTTAATGCTTGAATCTCCTTCCATGCAGAAAATGGCCTCCAACTTTGGCTTCCCTAGCCTCTTCTCAACCCAGAAATGAAAACCTAGCCACAACTTTCTAACCTATAACAAGCTCTCCTTTTAGAAATCTAATAAAACAGTATTTATAGGTTCAGAAAATAGAGTCACGCCGCGGCGTTACACATCATGCTGCGGCACGTGTGTAAATTAAGTCACCACGTCGCGGCATTGATATGCATGCATCGCGGCATTCAATTCTCGGGTCTCTCTGTTTGTAGCAGAGGAATGCACCACGCCGTGGCAATGATATGCCTGCACCGCAGCGTGAGCTGCCAGAATGCTTCTTTGGCTTTCTCTTCCAGTTTTGGCTCAAATGCTCCATATATCAACTTGTTTGGAGCCCTTCTTATAATATAGAAATCACCAAATCAATAACAATTGCAAATCCACTTAATCACTTAAAGAATATGCATAATTTGCTCAATATCATATAGGAAGATATTAAGATTGAATTTGACAAATATAAGCATAAAAACCTTCCATATATGCATAATAACACGAAATTAAGAAATCAACAAAGCACAAATATAAGCCACAAATAACTATATTTAATGGAGTTATCAGCACTCTCTACTCATCTGAGCAAGTCATAACTATGAAAATCTTCTCGATTTCCTTGAGCCAACCCTCAGCTCTGACTGGGTCATACTCACCTCTAAAGGATGATAGATAGACTTCCTAAACTCTGAGAGGTCCTGAAAGTTCTAATTCCTTCCAACTATAACCTCTTGGATTAGTTGCCAAGGCTGGAGTGGTGGTGGTATAGGTGGTGGAGGTTGTTGAGTTTCTAACCTCTCCAACATTCTAGTTGTAATAGTTGTCTGATCTTGCATTGCTTTGGCCATTTCCATGAAAGCCTCAACCATACTTGGACTCTCACTAGAATAATTCTCATTCCTTCTAGTTTGTCCAGGAGAAGTCATATTTTCTTGTACAGACAAAACATTAAATATTGAGTTGATTAGTCTCAATATCATGTAATAGTACAATAGTAGGTAATAACATTCAAACTTAATGTAAGTTATGCAAACATCTCACAAAAGGGTGAAGAAATACACAACATGCATATAAACTACTAACTCGCCTATGCATAGTCAGTTCATGCCCCGGCTCAACAGGATGAACCACTCTTTGATACTATAATGTAACACCCTAATACAAATATCTTGATATAACTAATATATGTATAAAGATATACAACATTAATGATGTCACTTCTTTTCTTTCTATTCTTTTACTTCCTTATAATTAAACAATTAACTATAGGAATAATATTATATATACAACGAAACTACAACTCAAGGTAAATTATACAAGAGTTGTCCATACAACAAAAACTAAAAACTATCTAGTCTTGTTGCTCTTTCTTCATCTGCTTATCCCTTTTTAAAAGGTCTTGACCTGCTTTCACCATGGAAACACTGAAAGAGGGTGAAAACATAAAAATTCTCAGTAATATACATGTATTTCATGGCACTCATTAATATAAATTACGTATAACATAATCGATAATCACATTATAGAATCACTTATACAACTATATAATGTATAAAAATCTAATGTATCTTGATATTACACAATCACCCATATAATTGTATAACATCAACTAAACTTAGTAAATTGCTTAACTCACTTCAATGTCTAACTTAGGACTTAACTCATCATAAGGCTTGTGTTAGTAAGTTTAACTCACTTTACTGCACTTACTACCCTTTAACTCACTGCTTTGTCCTAGATAAAGTGTTGTACTGACACTTTTCTCTCACAATTACCTCATAAATAAAGAGTTTAACTCGCTTTTTTGCAAGGTTAAAAGGTTTATCTCATTCCTTTAATTTGGATAACTGTACTATAGCTCCACTTAAACTGGTATAGGAACCAACTCTTAACTAACATTTCATTTCAACTAATTCTTAACTCTAGAAAAGCTTAGAAACTATAACTTATCCTTATATGCTAGGTGGTTATTTCCTTTGTGAAATTTCCATAAAAGTGTCTTGATACACTTAAGATAGCATATACTAATAACCCCATTAATTTAAGAAACTCAGTGTCTAAAAAAATAGAGTTTTCTAACCCTGGAACCAGCGCCTGGGTTCTGCCCCTCCAGTGCTTAAGCATTGGCTAGGCAGAGCAATGCTCTGTTCTGTTCTTTTGCTAGGCACTTAAGCGCTCAGCACTCAATGCCTGAGCGCTAAATGCCCTACTATGCGCATCAGCTCTCTAGGTTGCACATGCCTGGGTGCTCGGATACTAGCGCTTGAGCGCCGGTAAATATCGAAAAAATTTTGCAGAATTAATAAAATAAAGATTCTCCTCAACATAACCAAAATTTAGCCATTCAAAAATGGTTTCTAAGTGATTTCTAACTTCACAAACAATCTCTAATCATATTGTAATACTCAATTAAATTATTAACTCACTCAAGCAGGGATTAATGACAAAAACCATAATCTCACTAACCTAATCTTCTATGTCCAACTTGAGGAACTAACTCACTTTGTCCAAAGACAATTTCTATCCTCTTGCATCCAATAACTAGAAACTAGCTCAATCTACTCAATGAAAACAATTTGCTCTTTAAAACCCATTTTCTCCATCTAATGACATAACATCAAACAATGAAATAGGTGAATAAAATAGATTGAAATAAAGGTTAAGAACCCCTGCCTCAAGCTCTTTGTGATGGAGATTGATCAATCCTTGCCTTACCTTTCCCTTTCTTCCTCCCTTCCTCTTCCTTCTTGAGTTTTTCCTCTTTGTTTTCCTTGTTTCATGCTACTGTTTTTGCTTCTGTATTAGTGAGAGAAGAATGGGTGAAAGGAGATGAGAATTGGGTGAAATATTAAGAAAACAAAAGTCAAATATAAAGGCTGCCTTATAGTAACTTGTTTTCACTTAAATATAACATTGATACTTCCTAATCTACTACGAACACTTAGATTTAGCTAAATCAAGTTTTCTAACTTCCAATAACTTTGAAATGAATACTAAGATTCATTAAAAATGTTGTTTTACCATTATCATAAATTTTCATATCTGCTGCTAGTCATTCCGACGTTAAATATATAACCAGTATGTCTAAAAATTCTAAACTAACTTTGATTATTCTCAAATTTTAACTACATCCTCTTACACCTATTTGTGACTTAGAAACATATTCTCTAGATTTGTTTCCCTTTATTTAGCCATTTAAGCTACTATTTGAGTCATTTTAAGCTACATTTCACACTCTGGGTTGCAACAAAGAGCCTAAACTAACTCAGTTTATCACAAAAATTAATAGGCATGTGATAACTGCCAAGTTTACTAAATTTAAATCAATTTATAATTGAATTACCAAAACTACTTGCAGCATAAGGTAACACCGGGTCGAGCCCGTTGATCACTCTAATTATGAAGTCAGATTAAGAGGTTAATAAATAGGAGGAGAAGAGTTTGTGAAATTAACAACAAAAATAAAAAACAATTAAAGAAAAGAAAACAAAATTAAGAAGCAGCCAATCTAAGAGAATTAACCAATCTTAATTTTAATTCATCCTTGATTTTTATAGATCCATTCAATTATCCACTGAATCATTGGTCTTAGATCACATCAAGATGCCTCTCACTGATCCACGGATCTTCTACTAGAAATGCTTCCAGAATTCAATTAATTAAGGTTAGACAAATTAAGCATTCATCCAAAATCCAAATCAGCTTAAAAACCAAGATCCAACCAAGTTAAACATTTCATGAAACACCATTGATGCATTGTTTAGCCTCTGAATTCATCTCTTGGCATATGGTAATTACGCAATTAACATATGCAAATCCCAATCAAATTAAGCATTAAATCATAATTTAAACAAGAGAAGAAGAAAAAGAGAAACTTGATTAATAATTGAATGTAGAACAATTAAAATAGATTATCAAGATTAAGCATTAAGAATGTCAATCCCTTAGATTAATTAAAGGCTCTACCCCTCTATGAATGGGAGGGAAGAACTCAGAAAATTAAGAAAAAAAATGAAAACCTAGATGTTACCCAAGTGGCTTCAGTACTCAAGAGGGGGGTGAATTGAGTATTTAGAAAACTTTTTCCAAAAAGCGCAAACAAATAAACTATGCTGAATTTAAATAATAAAAGGCGTGAATAAGATGAAGATAAGAAGAACAACTAGAAATTAAATTGCAAGATATAATAAATAAAGTGCAGAAAGATAAAAGATTAAGGAAAGAAGAGCAGGCACGATATTTATCCTGGTTCGACCACTAACCACTTGTGGCCTACGTCCAGTCCTCGAAACACAGTTCGAGATTTTTCACTATTCAATACAAGCTTAAAAACAGGTGCTTGCAACCTTTACACAATAGAGCACTTTTCACACACAGGGAAACTCTACCCTTGTGCTAAAGCCTCAGCCTACAGGGATACCTCACCCTTACACAAACCTTAGAGGGATACCTCACCCCCTTTGAAGGATACCTCACCTTCTTTACAACAAGGGATACCTCACCCTTTTACTGAGGGATACCTCACCCTCACAATACAGTATATCAGAGAAATAGATGAAGAAGAGAAACTCTCACTCAGAGCAAAATATTACAACTTGAAGCACTATGGAGCTCTCTAAGAATATCTCAAGATTTTGGCGAAGAGAGCACAGAAAATATGAGAAAATAGTGAATCATGTTTTTGGCACAAGCAAAAATAGTTCAAGTGGTTAGGCAACCTTTAGAAGAGACCCAAGGTCTCTATTTATAGAGCATTTGAGAAAAAGAGCCGTTTGAACAATTAATATCCATTTAAATTTGAATTATAGTCGTTTCTTTCTATTTCAGAATTCTTGTGGTATTCGAATACCATTAGGGGGTATTCGAATACCATCAGGGGGTATTCGAATACCGTATTTGAATACCATCAGAGGTATTCGAATACCTCTATTTTAAAAGCTTTGTAAAAATGGTTTAGAATGATGTTATTCGAATACCTCTAAATGGTATTCGAATACCTCTGTTGAAAAACAGCTTTTAACACTTTTAAATGCTTTCAAAAACCATGATTTGAATTTTGGGATATTTAATTTAAAACCATTTTTATCTTTTCATGCAAAATTAATGAGATATCCAGAAAGGCTCCGTACATAAGATCTTAAGTCTTAGAGCTATTCTTGAAGGTCTTGGACTTGGTCTTCTCATTATCTTCGTGTTTGTTATCATCAAAACCATTCCATGTCAGCTAGCCAATTACATTCTCCCCCTTTTTGATGATGACAAACTAACATTTGAGAAAAGCATTAGTTCATAGAAATTGGAATTCACAAAGATTGTTTAGAGATACTTACTCCCCCTCTTTTTCATAAGAGGTGATTTACATCAGAGATATGCACAGCAGCTCCCCCTTACTTTTGGAATTCAATTTCTATTTTTGTTTTTACTTTTTCTCCTCCTGACTTTTCTCAAACAAAGAATTCATGTTTTTTCTCCCCCTTTTGTCATAATAAAAAAGATGGGGCAAGATAAAGCATAAGGCTAAACAGAGTATATTCCAGTCCAACAAGATATGTTCATTCATAGCATACAAGAATAGCAATAAAGTTTAATTTTATAAATTTAGCAATATACGCACAATATTCAGCACATGAGCAAAGACATATTCATTTATAGATCAACTAATTGCATTGTATTATCATCAAAACAATCATGTACATTTACCAAGAGATTCATTTATATTTGATATCACTTGTTATCAAAATGTAAAACCTTTACCACTTGTTATTAAAAACTTATAAGTCTGCCATATATCAAGAGAAACATAAATATTAAACATTTTACCTTTATGAAATATGCTATAGGGATCTGAGCATTGTATAGAATTAGCATTATTTACCCTATATGCAATGACAAAAAATAATAATAATAATAATAATATCCAATTTGGCACTTTTGTCAAAGCTAAGCATACTATCTTCATGTCCTCTTCATTCATTTCCCTCAAGTTGAATAATCTTTTTCATTTAAGAGTTTGCTTGAGGTAGTTATAACCCTACAAAACAATTCAAAGAATTTTCCTTGGTATCCATTAATTTTTGGATCCATAGAGGTTAGCCAAACTCATAAGCAAATAAGCATTCAAAATAATAAGGCAAAAGCAGCAAATGAGTTCACAAAGGTAAAAGATATTTTATTGATTAATTTGGCCAATTAACCACTTGTTTGTTACCACTTGTTACTACTTGTTATTACGTTCATACCACTTTATTTGATACCACTTGTTGCACTTGTTCATATATTTATTAAAACAGTAGCCAATTACATTAAACATTTACCTTACAAAGAATTTAAATATGCAGCATATTCTTGATAAAAAGAAAGTGCAAGAGCAAGCTAAGAAACATGCATTTAAGAGCATCATGTAATTATCATTTAGGCTCAAAAGAAATAAGATATATTTCATCAAAAGCATGATATTCATAAAATCAAGTATATTTATATTGCATATGCATCATAAAAGACAGAAACGGAATAGAGATCACATCGTAAATTGATTTTCAGCCATGTGGTATTCGAATACCTTTTGCTGTATTCGAATACCCATCACAAATTTATAAACTCCAGAAGGAGCAAGTATTCGAATGCCTTAGAAGGTATTCGAATACTCCAGATAGCATGTGACAAGTACTGATAAAGATGTCTCAGGTTATTCGAATGCATATTTAGTTATTCGAATACACCAACTTCTAAAACCATAAGAACGTTGTACTGATGTATGGTATTTGAATACCTTATGATGGGTATTCGAATAGACCTATCAGAAAAACATAGATTTTATACGAACAAAGCAATGGTATTCAAATACCATAGGAAGGTATTCGAATAACTTAAACATAAAAACACATATTTTACGTCCAGAAAGGTATTTTTGAGATATGAAAACTTATCTTTTGAGGGAAACACTTATATATATAAAAAATGCAAGTCCAAGCCTCGTAGAGATAAGAAGGAAAGCTTAGAATTATTTTTAGTCTTGTGCTTGCAGCAACTCCTTTCAAAATGCCAAAGTCAGCTCTTGGCCTTCAAGCACACCTATAACACATTTCAATTTGTGGCTTTTGATACCCAAATTTTCTTGGGTCCTTGAATGTCAGTTTTGGGTATAGTACCCTTAGGAACCCATACCATTTTAGTTCCAATTTTTGTATTAATATTTTTCTTTGTATTGCATGTTGATGCACTATGATCCTTTTTCCCACAATAAAAACATTTAATAAATGGGCTACATGAAATGCTAGAATTAACAAAGAAATTTTTATAAAATTTTTGTTGATTTTTCGGGTTATATCCTATCCCTGCTTTTTCAAAAACAACCCTTTGTTTTCCTAATATGATATTTAAATTATCTCTTCCACAGGTGAATTTTGCAAGAGTATTCTTTAAGTCTTCAATTTCTTTTTCAAGTATATGACATGAAGAACAAGATGAAGAAGTAGAAGCATGTGAAGTGCAGGTTGAGCATACATCAATTAATCCTAATGTCTCATTTTTAATTTTTAATTCTTCAATTTCTTTATTCAAAATTACAATTTGATTTTTCAAAGAAGAGATAGTTTTCTTAGATGAAGAAATTAATTTTGTGAGCCTTATTGATTCGTCATGCAATTCTTCGAAAGCATCTTGTAATTCATCATAAGAAGGAGATAAGTCAGAATTTACCTCGTTGTCGCTTTCTTCTTCTTCTTCTCCTTTGGCCATAAAACATAGATGGGCTTCCTCACTATCTCGAGCTATCGGTGAGTCCATGTCATTTTCATCCCATGCTATGTAGACTCTTCTTTCCTTGGAGGATTTATTTTTAATTTTCTTTGAGGGAAAAGGCGGTCTTCTTTGTGTCCCCTTTTTCTTTAAAAACTTACCAAATTTTCTTACAAGAAGGTCAAAATTTTCTTCATTGATCTCATTGTTTTCCGTGCCTTCTTCATCCTCGTCATTGTCATCATTTATTGAGGTGGTGGCTTTGAGGGCTATTCCCTTTTTCTTCTTGTCATTTTCTTCACTTTGACTTAGTCTGTTTAGTTCCAATTCGTGCTCGTGAAGTTTGCCAAAAAGGGTAGCTAATGACATGGTTGTCAAGTCCCTTGATTCTAAAATTGCTGTTACTTTGGGTTGCCAAATCCTGCTAAGACATCTCAATACTTTATTAATCAAATCTTCGTTAGTAAAATTCTTTCCTAATGATGCAAGATGATTAACAATGTGGGTGAACCTCTTTTGCATTTCTTGAATGCTTTCTCCTTGGTTCATTCTAAACAATTCATATTCGCGAGGTAGAGAATTGACTCTCGACTTCTTTACTTCACTAGTACCCTCATGGGTAACTTGTAAAGTATCCCACATTTCTTTAGCAGTTTTGCAATTTGAAATTCTAAAAAATTCATCATGCCCCAAAGCAGCGGTAATGATGTTTTTGGCTACCAAGTTATTTTGGACTTTTCTTTTATCATCTTTAGACCAATCATTTCTAGGTGTCTCGGTTTTTACACCATCGACAACACGTGTAGGTATAAATGCGCCATTTTCGACAGCATCCCACACATCTAGATCAATAGCATCGATGAAGATTTTCATTCTTTCCTTCCAATATGCATAATCATCCCCATTGAAAAAGGGTGGTCGATTTATGGAAGTTGCTTCTGAAAAACCATGTGATGAAGCCATGTACTCTTAAAGCGGCTAAGCTCTTTATACAAGAGTCTAGCTCTGATACCACTTGTTACCCAAGTGGCTTCAGTACTCAAGACGGGAGGTGAATTGAGTATTTAGAAAACTTTTTCCAAAAAGCGCAAACAAATAAACTATGCTGAATTTAAATAATAAAAGGCGTGAATAAGATGAAGATAAGAAGAACAACTAGAAATTAAATTGCAAGATATAATAAATAAAGTGCAGAAAGATAAAAGATTAAGGAAAGAAGAGTAGGACACGATATTTATCCTGGTTCGACCACAAACCACTTGTGGCCTACGTCCAGTCCCCGAAACACAGTTCGAGATTTTTCACTATTCAATACAAGCTTAAAAACAGGTGCTTGCAACCTTTACACAATAGAGCACTTTTCACATACAGGGAAACTCTACCCTTGTACTAAAGCCTCAGCCTGCAGGGATACCTCACCCTTACATAAACCTTAGAGGGATACCTCACTCCCTTTGAAGGATACCTCACCTTCTTTACAACAAGGGATACCTCACCCTTTTATTGAGGGATACCTCATCCTCACAATACAGTATATCAGAGAAATAGATGAAGAAGAGAAACTCTTACTCAGAGCAAAATATTACAACTTGAAGCACTATGGAGCTCTCTAAGAATATCTTAAGATTTTGGCGAAGAGAGCACAGAAAATATGAGAAAATAGTGAATCACGTTTTTAGCACAAGCAAAAATAGTTCAAGTGGTTAGGCAACCTTTAGAAGAGACTCAAGGTCTCTATTTATAAAGCATTTGAGAAAAAGAGCCGTTTGAACAATTAATATCCATTTAAATTTGAATTATAGTCATTTCTTTCTATTTCAGAATTCCTGTGGTATTCGAATACCATCAGGGGGTATTCGAATACCGTATTTGAATACCATCAGAGGTATTCGAATACCTCTGTTTTAAAAGCTTTGTAAAAATGGTTTAGAATGATGTTATTCGAATACCTCTAAATGGTATTCGAATACCTCTGTTGAAAAACAGCTTTTAACACTTTTAAATGCTTTCAAAAACCATGATTTGAATTTTGGGATATTTAATTTAAAACTATTTTTATCTTTTCATGCAAAATTAATGAGATATCCAGAAAGGCTCCGTACATAAGATCCTAAGTCTTAGAGCTATTCTTGAAGGTCTTGGACTTGGTCTTCTCATTATTTTCGTGTTTGTTATCATCAAAACCATTATCCATGTCAGCTAGCCAATTACACTAGAGAGAAGGGAGAGGAAAAGAGTTCTAAAGAGAACGTGAGAAGTGTAGAATGAATGGTGATCTCGGATTTCTGCCTTTACTCCTTATATCTAACCTCTATTTTGGCCTTACACCCTTAGAAACTTTATGGGTACAAAGCTGGGTCAATTATGAGAAATTAAGCCCAAATCTCATGTTAATTGGAGGTCTACAACTCAAGTTATGGACAAAACATTCTCAAAAGGTCTCTGATTCCATTGGTTGATGTATGTCTTAACTTGTGCTTATATGATTGTTGAAATTAGTATCCTCTTGATCTTAACTTTTTATGAAGCATGGACTTACTTAGTATGATAGTTTGTTAATAGAATGATTGTTTTCTTGGTTGAAGGCCATTTGGCTATGAGGAGGAGAGTGAGATGATGAATGAGTTTTTATGGTTTAAATCCTTAGAGGAACTTGAGAAAAACTCTTAGATGCAAACAGGTGATGACTTTTGTGATTGCTTTGTCTATTTGTTGGCTTTGAATATTAGAAAAAGGAGTCACAAAACTAAAAATTCTGGTGCTATTTAAGTGTGAAATACTGTGACCTCGACTGCGGGAGATATTGATTTTTGAGTTTAATTTGGTAAGGAAGATAGTGGATTAGTAAATTAGAATATGTTAAAAAGCCTAGGTAATAAAAAGAGTAGAAGAAATGAAGCATTAAATGAACAAAGCTATCACCTAATCTTTATGCTAGTTTTGGCCAAGGTAGGAGAAAATAGGAATGATACTTTTCATATTTCCACTAATCCTAATCTTAATTTTAAATATAGAAGCTAATTAGTTAGCTATATCTTATAGATTGGAAACAAAGAGCATGCATTGGTTGATTTCATAATCTTGTAAGAAAAAGTAAGAGAGAGAGAGAGAGAAGTAGCATTAAATTAAAGTAACTTTTAGTAAAATGCCAATAGATAGCCTCTAGGAAAGAACAAAGTGATGATTGTTCCTTCTAATTGCTTAAAACTATACACTAGATGCTTAGATAAGAAGATCATGACTCTAAAAGGTCTAGTTACTTTAATTAATTAAATAATACTAGGTAAAATTTCTATAGGCCATTCAACCATGACATGGAAAAAGAGGATTAGAATTTTAATTATGTAAGAAACAAATCTTAAAAGGAAATTAATATGGACATAGGCATTAGAGGCCATTCGTCCAATAGGTAATATTTGTGCTAATGAATATTGCTTATCTTGAATGCTTGGTTAAATAATAGAATATATTGTTTGCACTTGTGGCATGTGTTCCTATGCATGGAATGGGTTATTGGCTTGGGCTATGATATTATTTTACTACTTTTGCATTCATTGATATGATGCATGAAAAACAATTATCTCTAAAAGACACGATAATCAAAGTGGAAAAACTCAATGAGATTCCCTCTATATAGGCAGAGGAGGCCTCGAAAATATTCCTCTAGGAGGTGATGCATAGAGTTTTCCATGTGCTTAGAAAAGAGAAAAGAGAATGTTGGGGGACGCTCTTGACTAGAAAGTGAGCTCTCAACTTTGCACACATGACTAGAGAATGGAAGATGCCCAAATTGGCCAATCAAGAGAAGAAAAGGATGAGGTTGATCTCCATAATAAATAAAAATGTAAAATGGATTATAAGAGAAGTAAACTAATCATACATTCTGAAATATCTATTTACTTGCTTATTTCTTGTTTCTGTGTGAATTGGTTGAGTTAATCTCTCTTGAACTTAATTATGATATGATTGAGGTATTTTTCTGAGAAAGAAAAATGTTTTCTATGTTCCAATGCAGCTAGAGGTATTATAGTTCAAAATGAGTTTTCTGTAGGTTTTCTTTTCTTACTGAGAATTTATAATTCTCACCCCTTTAGTCTAATGTTTCCATATAGCCAGCAATAAAGATGCATGTTATCACACTCACTTTGGAGGTTCACTATGTCTGGATTCACGTTTCAGAGCTTGATGACTTTGTTTGAGCAATAGTTGCTTTTATTGTTCATTCTATTAACGGATAGTTATGTTGTAGTGGTAGCACCTAGCATGAGCTAAATCTGTTTTTTGGGATTGCACCACTATATAGGGTTAGTTATAATGGTAAACCCTTATTTAGTGTATGGTGTATGTGCCAGAGCTTGTGGTGCCTGGTTCTAGATAAGTGTTACCAGTTTTATCATATATGCCAGTAGACCTTGACTCTGTTAACTTTTGTATGAACTAATGACTATGATGTATGCCGGTATATACACTTTAAATTTCTATGTTGTTATTCACGCATCTTGATTAGTATAGTTCCACATCTTTTAGTATAGAAATACATGTAATTAAAATAAGGCTTATCATACCGACAAGTGCCATGATAGAAAAGCTTTTAAGGGATTATGACCAAGTAAAATGAGTGGTCAACATGGGGAACACAGGTTAAAAGAAGAAAAAAATTTCTTACCACTAAGAAAGTAAGTCAATCCACAACCTTGCCAATTTAAGAAGTAATCAGATACATGGATAGCCACCCCTAGGCTTGAATAATGGAAAGAGGTGTTCCAGATCAAGCTTGATTATTGATAGATAAGCCTAAGGCTCGGTGTTTACTCTCAAGGAAGCTTTGGTGGCTTATGGTGTTGAGCATTTTTGCTAGGATTTTCATGCTTCTGGTTGTGTTTGTACGATTAAAGCTTCTTTTTTTTTTGTAAGTTCTATTTAGGGCACCAATTAATGACTTAAAATAAAAATTATTAAATGAAAAGTACAAATATTTAATATTTTAAAAATATAAAAAATATTTAATACTTTTTTAAATAATTAAGATGATTTAACAAATAGTAATAAATTCTTCTTAACATCTACCCTAATGGCACACTTTCACAAAACCCTCTAGGATAATTTGGTTTTATTTTTTATTGTTATTTTAAGTTTAAATATTAATTGTATGTTAAAATAAAGTATTATAATAAAAATAAAATTATATACAATATAATAAACAAACTACATATATATGTATAATATAATATCAAATTAAAACTATATTACTTTTTAAGTTTCAACCTCAAGTTTTATCTACAAATAATTATATTATAATAAGTGTTAAAAATAAAAAAATATAAACACAAAAAATATAAAATTAAAAAATATAAAAAAAACACCTATAAATTTTACAAGAGCACATACTAGTATAATACTAATTATATTAGTCTACATAAAAATATTTTATCAACGTATGTATTTAGGATAATATTTTTGTCCATCCAAAATATAATGAATATATATTCATTGTATATATGTGTGAAAATGATATCAAATCGTGTTTTATGCATGTGACTGTAATATTTTTTATAAAATAAATTTATAAGAAAATTAAAAAAATTAAATATATAAAAATTAAATGAATAACGACACTGATATATTTATTGGCAGCACGTTATGATACAATGAAGGTCTTTGAGGCGTTACGAATCTCATCGTATTGCCAAATATAAAGTAGATACACAATGTACAAAAACAAAAAAAAAAAGTAGATACACAATGAGACAATGCATGCATGAGCATGCTGGAAGTATCCGTGGTGTACAAGAATACACAGTAGTACATAAGTAATATGTGGCAGTGAAAGCAAGTATGGTTTATTATCCATCAAGGACCTGGGTCGTTTTAATATACCCCAAAAATCTCAATGAGCATCGATGTTATTTGAGAATTGACTTGTTATAATAACTTTTGTAATTGTTGATAGAATATTTTTAAATATTGTTATTATTTAAATATTTATTGTATATATATGATTTATATTATATAAATTTATGTTAATAATTATTTATTTATAATAGAGTTAAATTATAAAAAATAAATATGTCTTAATACAATAATTAAATTTGTTGTAATAATAAAAATAAAAAAATAAATTAAATTTGTCTTAATTAAATAAGGAAACAAATTAAGAAATATAATAAATAAGAAATAAATTCTAAGAGATCATCTATTTACTTTAAAATATTTCAAAATATAATAAAGATATTTTGAGATATTTTTTAGATATTTTAACACTCTTCTTTAAGTTAAAACTTTCTAAGCTTGAGTTTGTAACAATTAAATAATTTGATAATGTGATAATAGTTGAGACGAAGACAGAGACAAGACTAATGCATCTAGACAGATGGAGATGGGGCCAGTGCATCTGGGACAAAAAGTCGGGCTAGTGTGAATCATAACCAACATATGTTACCATCGGAATGATCATCGATGAGAGGAGAAGTCACCATTAATATGATTCATTTAGTTACCACTAATATGTTACAGACCAACTTGGTACTCTTGGGCCTTAGCCCATCTTTTACTTCTTATGTTAGCATTCTACCCATTTTGTTACTGGCTGAAATAGATGACAAATTTTGTTATGCTTAACTGTCATTTAGTTTATTTCCTATTTTAATATTTCCCAACCTTTTTAATTCTCCTCTCACCCACGTAAACTTAGGGTGGCTGTCTGGTTTAGATTGAATTTCATCAATCAATTGTTGGAGTGAAGGATCTTGGCTCCATGAAGATTTTATAGCCTCATATAGTTCACCTGAAGCATTGGTAAATAAAAGGGACAGTAGTTCAGAATGAGGTTTCCGTGATAGAGCGTCAGCTGCGACATTAAGTTTCCCTCATTATACTAAATATCAAAGTCAAAACCAATGAGTTTAGCCATCCAAACCTACTGAAAAAGGGTATTTAGTCTCTATTCCAACAAGTATTTCAGACTTTTCTAATCAGTCTTGAGGGTGAAAAGCTTGCTAGAGAGGTAGGAACCCCACTTTTGAACTGCATATATAACAGCCAATAACTCCTGTTCATAAACTAGTAGAGCTTGGTGCTTAGGGTCCAAAGACTTATTGATGTAAGCAATAGGGTGCTGGTCTTGCATGAGAACAATACCTATACCAACCCCTGATGCATCAGTTTCAACAACAAATAACTTAGAAAAATCAGGTAGCTTCAGCATAGGTGCAATAATGAGTGCTTGCTTAAGAGTATGAAATGCTGATAGGGAATTAGAAGACCATTGGAAACTATTTTCCTTTAGCATATCGATAAATGGTTTGGCTATCTTGCCATAATCCTTCACAAAACGCTTGTAGTAACCTTCCAGCCTGAGAAACCCCCTAAGCTACTTCAAATCTATGGGCTGAGGCTAATCTAACATAACTTATATCTTGTCAGGATCAGTGGAAACACCATGCCTGGATATAAAATGTCCCAAGTAATTTGCTCTGTTTTAGGAATGAACCATGTTGTTTAAGCACCTGGAAAACAATTTTGAGATGCTGGAAATGCAAATCCAGAGTAGGACTGTATATAAGGATATCATCAAAAAATATGATGACAAATTTCCTAAAGTAGTCATGGAAAATCACATTCATCTAGGCCTAGAAAGAAGTAAGAGCATTTGTGAGCTCAAAAGGCAGCACTAGATATTCAAAATGGCCAGAGTGTGTCCTGAAAGCTGTTTTGTATTCTTCTCTAGAATGCAACCTTAATTGGTGATACTCAAA
The DNA here is from genome assembly GCA_029884605.1 of Ormosia emarginata. Classification (NCBI taxonomy): domain Eukaryota; kingdom Viridiplantae; phylum Streptophyta; class Magnoliopsida; order Fabales; family Fabaceae; genus Ormosia; species Ormosia emarginata. The sequence continues at coordinate 40,470,888 of JAQQTP010000074.1, read as the reverse complement.
TCGAAGATCTAGTTTGGTATAAACTGTAGAACCTCCCAATTCATCCATAAGTTCTTCTAGTAAGGGAATTGGAAATCTGTCTTTGATAGTCTGGCTATTCAGTTTTCTATAATCCACACATAACCTCCAAGATCCATCTCGTTTTCCCATTCACACCACAGGGGATGCATACGGGCTATTACTAGGTTGAATAATACCCTTGGCCAACATTTCATTTACCAAAGTGTCAATTATGGTCTTTTGTGATGTAGGATATCTGTAAGATCTTTGATTAACTAGTTTTGACCCCTCTTTTAGAGGGATTTTGTGATCAAAACTAGGTTTGTGGGGGGGGGGGAGAGGTACAACCTTGAGTTCTTTAAACAAATCACCAAATTCCAGTAGTAATGTAGCCATATGAACTATAACATAAAGCTCTGTGGAATGAGTAGGTTCTAATTGACATGAATGCAACTAAAAAGGTGTTTTAGGAGAACAAGGTTGTATGAAACATAGTTGTGCACCCTACTAGACTGCTTGACTAAATGGTTTGCCATTCATGAGTTTAATTCTAGGGGTAGGTGTTCCTCTCAAGACAAATCTTTTCCCTGCCACTAAAAACTCCATTTGTAGCTCCTAGAAATCTCATATGATAGGTCCCAAAGTGGACAACCATTGAACCCTAAGACCAAGTCACAACAACCCAAGGGTAGGACCATGACATTTGAAGTAAAGAGTGATTGTTGCAACTGCCAATGAAACCCCTTGCACACATATTGTACATTCAAGTGTGTGCCATCAGCTACTGCCACTGATAGTGGTGGGATTTTTTTCTAGTTTACACCCTAGTTTTTTTGCCAACTCTAAATCCAAAAAATCATGAGTACTACCACTGTCAATTAGTATGTGTAAGGGCCTTTTATTATGTATTACAGTGACGCTCATGGTTTGATATTTTGCTGCACCCGATAAAGCATTCATAGATAGTTGAGGAATGGTTGTCTAAGAAATTAATGCTGGTGCAGTAGGGTTTACAGTATTAGGATTGGAGTTTTCTCCTACTTCCTCCAGAATTTCATCCTCATCTAAGTCCAGCACATACACCTGAGTCCTCTTATGCTTTAATTGATGGTCAAGGGTGAAAGACTCATCACAAAACATGCATAACCCTATAGCAGTAGCTCGCCCTTTTAGTGATGAAGGCAGTTTTTTCTTCATCTCCAGGGTACATTGGAATCTGGTTGTACCCGAAGTAGGCATCCGTGAATGATAGCCACTTGAAGCCTGAAGAGCTGTCAACCAATTGGTCCACATTAGGAAGTGAATATGGATCTTTTATGCAGACTTTGTTCTGTAACACCCCCTTCAGGGTATCACATTTCCGACTCCTAACTCATAAACAAGGTTTGAGCTATAAAAGGTGAGTTTTAAAATTTCTTTTCATCAAAGACGGAAACATAAACTTACTGAAATCCATAAGTATTACTGAAAATATATTTAAACTGATTGATATACAATATTGACACTAATTAATATTTAACAATTTAAAGAGAAATATAAAACTTACAAACTCTCTTTTTAACAGTAGTAAACCCCATCACGGGTCCTACTTAATAGCATGGTACAACACTAACGGTAAAACTTAACATACTTATTCCTTCTTGTATCCATCTTGATGCATCAGACATCTGTTCCTTGTCAACACTGCACGTTGTCAAATCTGGAATGGTCATTCTCTGATGTTGTCACTAATTTCAGAATATCTATCACCCGTCATATCTAAGACAACTCGTTCCATCTATTATATAATTTTTAATAACACAAACACAACGAAACAATATAACAAAGAGGTGAAATCACCTACGCCAATACCAACATGGTAGCACATAGATAACACAAACAACATATCATATAGGTATATCATACCAGAATTTCTAATAATGCCTTCAACATTAATCAACTATCATCATCCAATCACTTATCAGTTCAAATATCATTCAATATACATGATAATGCCCTCAACATTATTTATCGTCATCATCATACAGTATTATTCAACAGTTCAATTATCATAACTAATACTCCTCAATATCACATAGATATAAATGCTCAGTTTCATGCATGCGCACATAGACTCAATGTCCTACTCCATGGAGCTAATACTCAGTTCGAAGAAGTTGATCCGAAAGATCTGTCTGTACCAAAATGCCTCAGACCAAGTGCTATAATCCTCATTTTGATTGTTGCACATCTAGCATATACACGACAGTCTTTACGAGATCTCGATTAAGAATAGTGTCTTGGTCAGGATCATTGGTGCGTTGCATCGGTCTAACCTACGCGAAGAAGTGCGACCAACCACCCGTGTAAGCAACTCGCACCCCGATGCCCTCAAGGTCAACAAGTGACTTACACTACGCATATCGTACCCACTCAAGAGGTGTACGTCTCTCCTAGGCAAATAGCCTCATACAATCCATCGGACCTTTCCAAAACATGTTCAATGCACCAATGCCAATCATAGGTAAAATTTATCATTTTCTCATACAGTGTCCATATATTAGTTCATGCATATAAAATGCACTAAAGCCAATCACAGGCAAAATTCACCATTTCATATTCAGGGTTCACACATTGGCTTATTCTCAGTTTAATTTCATAATCTCATAATTAGGGTCCACACATTGGCCTAACAGTAATCATACTGTATTTTCAACAGCGAAATCATATTATCACGTTTTTATAGTCACAAAACACTTTCATCGTGTTTTCACAATCGCGCAACATTTCGATTACGTTTTCAAATTACGTATTGATTTTTCAACGTTTTCATCAATCCCGTAAAAATATTCCACCATTTTTAAATCGCATAGCGATTTTTCAATAATATTTCAAACGTGTAAAAATATTTAAACGCTTTCCAAATTGCGTAGAAATATTTCAATGTTTTTCAAATCGCGTGGAAATATTTAAACGCTTTTTCAAATCGCGTAGAAAAATTAAAAATCACGCTTTTTAAGTTACGTAAATCATTTTTCACCATAATTCCATTACGAAAAATATTTCTCAACCTTCAAAAATTCCATTTCAACCTTTCTCAAAATAATATGACTACTCACATTATTTTCCACATTTTCTTATTCAAGAAAATCCTTTTAATAATTTATTCCACAAATTCACAATTCCATTGAATTAAATCAATGTTTCTCATTTAAAATTTCCTAACGCACTCCAAAACCCAAAAGATGAGTTTTATGTTAGTAAATATCAAATCACCATTATATTCTCCATTTTTCTCAAATCAATTCTAAAATCAATTCTCTTCAAAATAAATTGAGATTCAAACACTTTCAACCTTTTTTTGTCTTTCATAAACGTAATTCCATCTTTCAAGTGATAAAACACTCTGATTCTCTTTCCAAAAATCCTTGTACTAAATCATTTTGTTCAAACCCTTTGTTTCCACTTTGAAATCACTTTGTTTCATAAAACAAAAACTATTCCAATCTCCCAAGCACCGTGGAGTCTTTGGCCATTGAAGCCATCAAATACTTTTCCTTTTAAATTGATATGGTTTTACACAAACAAAACCATTAAAAATTCTTTAACAAAACTGTGAGATTCATAGTATTTGAAATCAAATCATTTGTTTATTTTCATTTTTCTCTTTCTTTGCAAATCCTCAAAATCATCAACTCATTGCTCTTTTCATTTAAAACTCATGATTAATAAAATACTTAGAATCTTTTTACTCAAAAATCACCCTTGAGGTCGTGTGCTTCTATGGTTCTTTGAAACCAAAAATTATTTTCCTTTTCATCATCAAATCATGGCATACATATTCATGTTCAAATATATATCACAAGCATACCATAATCAAAGCAATAATTCATACAAATCATACCAAGCATAGGCCAATAATCAAAGCATATAAATACCCACAAATTATTACATGACCATGGATATGAATCATCACATGGATTCAACATCCATCAAATACCAAACCATCTCTCACCACCATACTTGGTTGGTGAGATGAATCTCCTCTTACCTCTTGAAGATCCTCAAAAGCTCCCACTGAGTTTCTTCTTTTCCAAGTCTTCACCACCAAGGGCTTCTCAAATACAAAACAAAACATATATTTATTAGTAAATCAAGCTTGAACAAGATAAACCATGAATCAAACATGGCTTAGAACCTTGAAAATCAAAAGAAAAGTGAAGATTAATAAATTTCACCAATAAAGCTTCAATCTTTAGCTTGAAGAACAAGGTTGAAGATGAATGATTTAGAAAAAGTCTCCAATATGAAAGTTGCTTAGAAAATCATGTAGATTCAAGATCTATGGTTGGATGAAATTAAAAGAGATTGGATGGTGATTTTGGATGGATGGCCGAAATTTCTCTTGAAGAACAAAGATGGAATTTTTTTTATTTTTGTGAGGGAAAGGTTTCTTAAACTTGGTTAAGGTAAAGAATGAAGTGAAAACACTTGGTTTTCCTTCCTATCAATTTCGTGGAGCTCCTTGGAAAAATTCCTAAAAATCATAAATAATTGTTACAATCAATAACAAGTATAGAACTAGGTAAACCATGGTTCAAGCATGGCTTAGAAAATCAAAACTAAAAGCTTAGGTGAAGAAATATGAACTTTACCCTTTTTGCTAGAAACTTGTTCAAGCTTGGATTTGAAGCTCCAAATGAATGATTTAGTGAAAACTCATAACTAGAGATGTTCTTAGCATGGTGTTTAGGTTTAGGAAATATGTTTAGATGAAATTTTAGAAGCTTGGAGGTATGGTTTCTAGGTGTTGGCCGAATTGTGTTTCTTGGAGAAGAAAATTGAGTTTTTGTGTTTTGTTTTGGAGAAGATGATGAATAGAAAGACAATTATGATACAAATAATAGAAACCAACAATTTTGACCCCCTTTAGAGTGCATGGCCGTAGCTATGCTTGGAGAGAAAGAAGAGAATATTTTTGCTTTAGGAAAATGATCAATAATGATCTATAATGACAATAATGTGGTCTTCAAATTTTCCTACACACTTAAGCTCCTCAAAACTGTCCCCCCTCTTCATGCACTTCAATTAGTGACCATTATTGTTAGGCACCATTTAGAGCATTCTAGACCATTGATTAGATCAATGGTTATGATTAAGGTAGACTTTAGGTTTAGCTTTAGGTAGAAGACTTAATCTAGGCCATTAGATCTTTCTCCTTGAAATCCGAGCCATTAGATACATCTCAAAAATAAAGGGTCAAGATTACTCCTTCTTACTTTTAATCCAAGGGTCATAATTAGTCATAACCATTTTAGAAGACCAAATCTCCACCATTGATTAAATCCAAATCCAATGGTCACAAATGATCCATCTCCACCGTTGATTTAATTCGAATCCAATGGTCACAAATGGTCCTAACCACTTTGTAAGACCAAATCTCCACCCTTGATCTAAATCTAAATTCAATGGTTATAAATGGTCATAGCCATTTTCTTAGACTAATCCTACATTGTTGATTAAATCGACGGTTGATATCAACGTCTTCAATATTAGACTTACTTCCTATTGGTCCGTCAAAAGAATTAAACTTGTTTCCTATTGGTAACCCTTAGCTACAAAAGTTGTCATAACCACTATTGTTGAATCTTAAACACAATTGTAGCTAGAACAACCTCGCAACAATATTTATTTTTATCTATTATAACCCCACGAAAGAATATATTTATGATTTTTATTCAATAATTAAATACGATGACATAAAATTTTAAAAACGGTTTACGGATTCAGTTTAGTAAGATCCCCTGCAAAACGGTATAAATTTTTCTCGAAAAAAAATTTCACTTTCATGGACTCACTTTCAAGCCCATTGAGAAATACTTGGGTAGAAAAATGTTCAAAAAAATATAAAAATTTATAATCATCCTCAAAAATCACAAATATTAGAAAATTGAAAAGAATCAGTTGTTAAAAATAATTATCAATCAAGAGAAATAAATACTTAAAGATTTTCCCTGATTATTATTTTCTCTACACAAGTAAATCACTACGATCAAATACTGTCTACAATACTCAAAATAATTTTACAAGTTGCAATCACTAAATAGTAGAATTCTATTAATCTCAAACTTAACTAGCTTGTTCATGTATTTCAAGTTTGAGGTGTTACATGTTCAAATCTGTATAATCCACACACATTCTCCACTTCCCATTGGGTTTTTTCACGAGGACCACATTGGACAACCACGTGGTATAAGTAATCTCCATAATGAACCCGCATCAATTTTTATCCAATGATGCTTGTGGGGGCGTTCTTTTGTTTTGAGCGACCAACTTCATATCCTTGCTAATGGACAAGTGATGGCAACACAAGGAGGGTCAAGTCATATATTATAGTTACGTGTCCAGAAACAGATCCTTGTTTTTCAACAACAAAAATCAATTGTTGTTTTTCGTCCTCTTCAATGTTCCGAAAATGGTAACTAGAAGTTCACTTGGCTCCAAGTTGGAGTGGCTGCGATTTAACCCTTGATGATCCACGATGTTCTTCTTTGTCTAGCTTCATCAATATGTTGACCTGATCTAAGAATGGGCCGGGAGTGACAGACTTTCCTCTTTTCAGCACCCTACAGATTTTTAAACTTTCATTGTAGCATTTCCTGGCGGCCACTTGGTCGCCTTTGATAGTGACCACCTCGTTGTGCTTATTTAGGAATTTCATGACAAGGTGGGTGGTGGATACCACGGCGCTAAGAGCATTTAGAGAAGGATGACCAAGAATGATATTGTAAGTTGAAGGGCAGTCTACGACCAAGAACTTTACCTTGACTGTTCTGAAAAGCTTTGAGGAACCTAGGGTTAAATGGGTTTTGTAATACCCAACCAGGGTGATCTTCTCACCTGTGAATCCTGTGAGTTCCCCGTCATAAGGTGTTAAATCCGATCACGGGAGTTCTAACTTCTGGTAGAGGTCCAGAAACATAATATCTGCCAAGCTTCCTTGATCCACGAAAATTTGACGGACCTCGACATTGGAAATGACCCCGGAGATGACAAGGGGATCGTCATGATCCGGGATGATTCCGCCATAGTCCTCGTCTGAAAAGGTAATGCATGGCGTCTTTCTTTCCGCGGTGTTGGATTTGGATTCAAAATGGGAGATACTGAACACCGGCATCCTTAACGCTTTCTTTCGTGCTCCATTTGATGGCCCTCCTCTAGCGAATCTTCCCACAATGATATTGATCGTTATGTTTGGTTCGAGGCGACAATCGTCTTTGTCATTAGGTGAAAAGTCCCTATTTCTTCCCTGACGATCATTGTCATTCTGGCAGGGTGGTGTACGGGATCTTCCCCTCGAACTTTGGTTTCTCCTCCTGCGGGAAGGAAATGGACTCCGTTGCTTATCCTCTCTATGCCTACCGCGATGCTCATCATTTTGGGCATGGAGGACGTATTGCTGTAATCATTCGGCCTTGATTAGGAATTCAATGGCATGGTGCAGTTGGTAGCAGTCTTCAGTGTCGTGGCTGTAACCTTTATGCCACGCACAATGTTTGGAGCGGTCTTTTTGCTTGTGCTTTTTAATGGGGGCGGCCTTCGGATATTCTTGAACTCGGTCTGCATCACCTCCCTCAAGATCATTTCTCGTGGGGCATTTAGAGGGGTATAATCAGAAAACCTTCTCCGTGGTGGACTACCTTTAGGACACCGGGACCGTGAGGAATAGTGATTAGGCTTTTAATGAGTGCGCTCATCTTTATCCCATTTCCTATGGTCCTCCGTTGCTTCCTCCAGGTTAACGTACTTTTGGGACTGTCTTTGAAATTCACCCAAGTTCTCAGGCTCTTCTTTATGAGGGACGCAAAGAATTCGGAACCCACACGGAGACCGTTCCTGGCATAATGAAGGGTGATCTTGTTGTCAAAGCTTTCCATGTTGATACATGCCGCCATGAACCGTCTCACGTAATCATGGAGGGGCTCATCTCGTCCTTATCGAATCTTGGCCAGGGATTCGATGGACTTGGGCTGCTCCTTACTGGTAGTGTATTAGAGTAAGAATCGTTGTTTTAGGTCTGACCAATCTATCACGGATTTTCGTGGTAGATCGGAGAACCATTTAAGGGCTCCCTTCTTGAGGGAGAGGGGGATAGCACGACATAGCAACTCCATGAATTTGCCATGAAAGCACATGGATTGCTCAAAGGCATTTATGTGCTCCTGGGAGTTCGTGGTTCCATTATAAATCTGCAGGTTGGTAGGGAACTTAAAGTTCCTAGGGACTCGGTACTCCATAAATTGGTCAGAGAAAGGGTGTTCCTGAATACCGCAGTTTGAGTTGTTGTTTCCAACGTTGGATACCGTGGCTTCGGCATGACCTCTCTTTTGATTGTTCTCCGCATTACGTCCTCCGATGGTTTGACTTGGGCTGGTTATCATGCATGGCTCTTTGCATGTCTTCCAGTCTTTGATATTGCTCGTTCAGCATGGCCATGTGTTGTTGTAGCATGTCCTGGAATTGACGTTGGGACATATAGACTAGCTCCCATATTCGGAGTGAGATACTTGGTTGCCGGCATTGCCATTTAGCATTCCCAAGCGCTGACGCACTGGGATTCTGTGTTTTTGGGTCTTGGGGTTTCCTCCTTGGCCTTGGATTCCAAGTATATCCCTTGATGAGATCCTGTACGAGGGGTTAGGGCTCTCATCTGAAATCGAAGTAGAGTGTCCATCGCACTGGTACTCTGCGTTGGGTGCCTGGTTTCTCGCAACGGAGGTTCCAACAGTAGGTGATGGGACAGAGTGGGGAGGATGTTGCGTAAAAAAATCTACCTATGGTTAGCAGAAGTTTGCGCAACGTCTTTCCTGAGTTTTGTCTCGTGTTTACCATAACTGGGTGGGATTAGAAGTTTACGGTTTTTCCCACAGACGACGCCAATGTTCTAATGTAGAACTAGAAGATGCCTGAAGAGACACGTGTACAGTGATTTCCTCTTCCTTGTGCACCTGCTGCCACCGTGAATCTTGAACAGGGGGGTTGGGTATCTGCAAAGGGACTTCAATGCTCAAGTTAGGTAATGCACAAAGATAGTATACATCGTATGAATTACAGTTACATTGTTAGAATGGTATATCCTGATATTTATTGTGTATATGCATAATCCTTGAGCATTCGTCGCAGAATGCAGATATGTGGAGATCGTGGCTTGACAGGGAAGATGCCTCCTCCCCACGATCGTTCAGGCAGAGCCTTGACGGAGGGTGTTTCCCTCCCACGATCGTCCAGACAGATCCTTAGAATCTCGGAACTGTAGCATTAGTGGCCAACCACTATATAGCGGCACGATCATGGTCACACTATAAAAGTCACAATTACGCATGTCGTGGTTATGCGCAGACCTGGGAATCTTGTTTAGGACCTACGACTGATGTCTGCATCCGGACAGCTTAACTGGAGTATTTATTTCAAAATTAGGTGGTGCGCATGTCAAATTTGACTTTTTAAAAGACAGAACTCCAGACTATGATCCAGAACATATTTCATTTTAATTCTTCATAAGTCATAATAGATGCTTATTGTTAAATATCAATAAAACATTGTTTAAACAGTTGCATTTCTTAGTTTTCATACATTCTTGCGTGCATTTTGTTGTATGAACTTGTACGCCGCGCATGGTGGGTTCTATTATGACATTTTTTTTCTATCTCTTTCTTTTTCATCTATTTCTTTTTCTCCTCTCCCTCACTCACCAAAGCAACTGTAATTATTTAATTTATCAAATTATATTATATTCCTAGCAAAAATTACTATTATTTATTTTCTTTTAATTAAGTGTTCTAATTATCTAACTTCCACAACCTTGCAGTGACATGATTTTAATTTTCTAAAAACAAACAACGAAGAGAGAGAAAGAGTCAAATGAATAATAATTAAATAATAATAGCTATAGCTTGTTTTTTTTTTTAAACGTTGATAATTGTAGCTAAACTAAAGCATGAAAATTGAGAAATCATAGAGGTGAATGAATAGATGATTTAACGAGGCTTCATGTATCGATTCTTGATTGCAGATTAAAAAAAAATCAAAGATGAAATTATTAAAATAATGTAAGTCCAATGATTATCTCTTGAGCATTAACACTTCAAAAGTCATTATTTTTACAACCTATTTTAAAAAAAAAGGAAATTAAATCTGAATTCTACAATTCTTGTTGAAGGGTTACAACTTCGGTTTGTTCCTTCTTTATGCAAAATTTGAGCACATTTCTATGCTTCAGTCTTAGTCTCTGCATATTTCATACAAAGGAAAGTGTGAGTTTTGCAGAAGAGGCAGGTGAGTCTTCTTGATACTGGTGAAGTTTTTTCTTTGACCCATCAAATATTTTTACAGATCGGAACCATGATTGCTCAACTTTGAAGAACAATAAAGGCTAAAATCATCTCTGAGATAAAGACAGTACTAAACAAGAGAATACCAAAAGAGAGAAAAAAGAATTTTTCTTAAAATTAGGTTGTAAATAATAACTTTATTTATTTTACCTATTCAACATGTTACTAATGATAATTGTCTGTTATTGATATCTTTTGCTTTATATCCAACGGTTAAAACATTAAGGAGCATCATGCTCCTAAATAATTGGTGAGCATATTTAACGTTTCCCATGGACCCGGACTTCGACGTCATGTCAAATCCCTCATTTAAGCATACACACACGTTACGCATTGCTTGCATAATACCGTGAATTGTGGGTTTGTTTCATATTTGTCTGTTAGTTTTTGCTTCTGCTGCGCTGTCATTGTGGTAGTGGAATAATTGCATTTTGTTTTGGAAAAACACTGGCACTGCCATCGAAAGGATGGATACACTTCTTATCGAAATTCCACTGTGCTCATAATCTAGCGGTGATGCAAATCGCAACGAATCCTGTGGGAAAGCAACGCAAACGTGATACATGCACATAAGGTGCTGCACTCGTCGTTTTCCCCTATTCTTTTTGGATTCTTTTTCACGTCATTTTTTTTCTTTGTTTGGTATACCAACCTCCAAAAACCCTTTTCTTCTTCCGTAAGGAAATTTTTAATATGGATCACGATCACCTTTAAAGTAGTTTATAAATAAATCAAGCACAAAATTAATTATTAAAATAAATTAATAACTAAAATTAAAAAATTAAATTTAATTAATAATATTTATATTTATATAAAAATTAGTTAAATTATTTTTTTATTTTATAAATAATTATATATAAAAAAATTTATAAATTTTAATTGATAATTTTTATATATATCTAAATCTATATACAAATATTATCAAATAAAAAAAATAGTTCATAGACCCAAAGAATTTAACTCCAAGATAGAAGCCTCCCTTCCGTAATTATTATTATTCAGGATTCCTTACACCTCTCCGTTTTATATTGGTCCACCATTCTCCATCATCAAAGAACCTTTTTCTTTCCCCTCATCCTTTTGCCTCCAAAACTTGATATGCCTTTACTATCTTTCCTTCCACCGTCATTTTTTGTAGTTTAGTTTTTTAAGCAGTGTTTAAAAATATTAATAAATAAAATTTACTTACACATAAAAGTTACTTCACAAAGTTTATAGACAATAAATCCCAAATTCATCCTTGAGTAATTTGACAGTCGATACATTAGGTATTGTTTAGTTTATTTTCTGATTTTATTTTTAATTGATATGTTTTTATTAATAATTAAAAAATAACACATTATTTTTAGTATGTTTCCTGATTTTAAATTTTTGTGAAAAAAATTATTTTTATCCTTTCTTTCACAAAAGTTTAAAAATAAATAAAGTGAAAAAATGTTGACATTTTTATAATTATTAATAAAAATATATCAATTAAAAAAAAATAAAAAACAAATCAAACACCTCCTTAATTCTTGAGAAATTAAAACTCAATCCGTAGTCCTTAAAGAACCATGAATGTTAGCTAAATCAGTCCTTTTTCAGGAACTAATATGCTAGGAGTCAAAGGACTAACGTGGTTAACATTTATGGTTTCTTAAAGAGCACAAATGGGTTTTTATTTTCACAAATACTAATGTGTCCTTTCAAATTTCTCTAAAATGAATTTGGGGTTTACTCTTTTTTTTTTATTATTATTATTATTTTATGTTCTTCAACTAAGAGAGACAAAAGAGAGGCAGTCAAACAAATACTTGGCAAATGAGTCTATGAGGCCTGCGTAATTTTTGTTCTTTTCAACTGATTAATTCTGTCCATATAATATTATGTTTGAATCATAAATTTAAGAATCAATATATATTTTATATTTTATTTTGTCAATGAAAATTTACTCAATTAGTAAGATGGAATTGTTTTGACTCAAAAGTCTATTTATTTTGTATTCATAAGTTATATGTAAGTAACTACAACTATAAGTGTTTGTACTTGTGATATGTCCAAACTTTAAGATAAGATACCTTTCCTTCCTATAAATTTTTATTTATAAAAAAATTATTTGAAAAGTTAGAAATAAAAATTTATTTGATTTTGAAATAAAATTATTTGTTTGAAGATTTATAATTGATTTTAATTTTTTTATTTTAATTATAAACATGTAAAAATTTGATCAAATTTGAATAATTTTTTTTAAATTAAACTAAATAAATTAAATTAAATTTTAATTTTGAATTGAACTAAGTCATTTTGTTTATTCAATTTAAATCGAATTGATTTTATTTTTTTAATCTTTTCAAACACTTATGGAAGAAAATCTCAAAAGGACAACATTCATGAGCAACGTGAGAGTCAAACATTTTGCAGTCATTAATAAATAATAAATGTTATTTGCATATCAAAATGATTACATATAACTTATATGTTATTTATTTGTGAAATAAAAATTTTAAAAAATATTTATTGAAATGTGTGTTTTATATATTTTATTACTTAAAAAATGAAATAAGAATAATATAAAAATATATATAAATATCATTACTCTAAAAAAGAAATTCCCCACATGCGACTGTTATAATATTGTTATTGTTATTATATATAAAAGTTATGTTATTATTAGAGTTTTGTTAACCCATCTCTAAATGTATGGGTTAAGTTATTATTAAATACTTTTAATTACTAAAAAATAAATATTATTATTTTTTACTTCTAATATAATAAACACTTTGTTTTATTTAATACTTTTCATTTTTATTTATTTAACCATATCCTACAAACACACGTTAACAAATAATTTATATAAACACACGTTACTTTATTATTATATAAATTACCGGAAATGCATTATGAGTAGCGTAGTGAACTGGATTCCCTTCATTTATGCCACTTCCATATTCCAAGTATACTTGAATTCCTGGTAACATTTTTCAACTTTGTGACAACTGACTACACCAAGGAGAGACTCTTAGATGTTTCATATTAAAACTTTTTTTTTTCTTTATATCATTAAATGAGTGCAATGTTAGATTTGTAGGTTATTTTTATCACTTATTTAAATTATATTTTTAATATAATTATTAAAGTGTAATTCAAAATAAAATTTAAATAAAAGATAAAAATAATTCACAATTTTAATGTGACATACATTCAATAATATATATAGTAAAAAAAAATGACTTGCTCTAATTACAACTAAGAATTTCTCTCACAGAACCAAGTCCAAAATTGAAACACACACCGGTTCAATTTTTATTTTAAAATTGACCCAACTATCGATATTTTTTTATTCTATCAATTATATACAATGTTGCACGGGTATCGATACGATACCGATATTCAATATAGATATAAATACAGAATATGAAAATTTTTAAAAAATTAGAATACGGATATGTCATATAAATATATATATATAAAAAATCTCATACAATAAAATATAATAACATAATATAAAAATTAAAATACACAAATTTTAACATAAAATATAGAAAAAACTTAAATTATTCAACCTATACAATATCCACAATAAAAAATTACAATACTTAAATTGTTCAACATGACAACTTCTAAAGATGATTATAAAAATCAAATTCTAACTAAGAAATTACAATACTTAAGTTATTCTAAAATAGAGGGCAGAGAATGCACTGAAGAGAGGGCGGAGAATGGACTAAAAACGTCTAGTCCACGTTGCAGGTCTCCGGATCTGGGTCGCGCCGCTTGGGTAAAAGTAGAGAGGAGAGTGGTCGATACTCAAATGGGTTAGAGAGTGAAGATTGTGGTCGGTCGTTGGAGCGTAGAGAGAAGAGTGGTCGAGACTCGAATGGGTTAGGGGGTGAAGATCGTGGCCGGTTGTTGGAGCTGTAGTCACCGGAGCTGCAGTCATCGGAACTGGGTCGCATCGCTCGAGTAGAAGCATAAAGGAGCTTGTTGAGACTCAAATGGGTTAGGGTAGTTAGGGGGTGAAGATCTGAAACAAAATACCCATTAGTTGAAGTCAAACGACCGTGTTTTGACAGAATTTTGGTGGATCAGTACCAAACTATTGGTGGAGTTGTACCCAGCCGCACAGAGTCATACCGAGCCTTATCGGAGTCGTACCGGAGCCGTACCCAAACTTAAAAAAAAAATAGAGATATACCTAATATGTACCTAACACATACCCGACACATACCTGTACCTGATACGTATAGAGTATTGGAGTCCCAGAGTATTGGAGTCCCATGCTTCAGAGATTATATGTCATTTAATATTGAGAAAAACTAGACATATAGACGACTTATCTAGCAAATCAAGACAAGATCCTTCAATGTAAACTTTAAATAAAAAATTGCTACATCAATAAGTATTGATTAACAAATTAAACGAAAGCATTATTGTTTTATTAGAAATATCCGTGAATATCCAAATCCTTTTTTTTTTTGCCGGGTGGGGGCGGGTGGGGAAGGTGAATATCCAAATCCCAAATCCTGATTATACAAAGTATGCAAAATCAAACCAAAAAAAGAATAGTAATTAATTTTTTCTTGTTTTGAACACATTTTGCAAAGTTTATAGTTCAGAATTCAATTTCAAGGTTACTTTTACTGTTTAAAGCTTGAAGATAATAATTCTAAGAGTAAACACATATTTTAATCCCTAATCATACTTGTAATATCAATTCGGTCAAACCAAAAATTTAATATCAATTTAATCTTTTAATTATGTAAAACAATATTAAAATCATCCATCTGCTACAAGTTATAAATTGGGACCAGAACACAGTTAATAGAGTTTTTAATTAATAGACTAAATTAATGTTATTTTTTATGATTGAAGAACTAATTTGATATAAACTTTTTTTTATAATACCAATTTGATGTCATCTGGAGGACTAAAGTATGTGTTTACTCTAGTTTTAATGAATTTTAAAAAATTAGTCGTTGTATTTAGATTTGTGTCATGGTTTTTTTTTTTCTTTTTCCGCTGGCATATTTCTAATAATGACTTTAAATTCTCAAAGTTTTATAGTGACTATGATAGTACAACATTCTTACAAGCTCTTGTGGTTGTGCGTCCTTTTAATCGAATCAGGATTTTCTGCAGTTACTTTTTAATTGCAGAGGCTATTAGCCATCAAATGTATTTGTTTTACAATAAAATATTAAGGACAAAAATTATTTGTGAAATATCAACACTTGGATGTGTGCAGTTCTTTTTGCAACTCTAGGGGTTCCACTTCCCCTTTCAACAAATTGTTGTGTTGTTTTTCCGACATGTTCATTTTCTTCAACAATATTTGCAGGTTATTTGTTTGTGACGCCTATTAAAATTTTGTATTAAAGAACCTTTAAAGTTTCAAGTTTTAAGTTTGATGTTTCTTATAACAAGCATGTTTTTTTTGTTTATGAAATTCAGTTTGAGAGAGAGTTGAGAAATATAAATATAATTTACTATTGTGTCTTCTTGGTTAAGTTAGCAATTACTTGTAATCCCTAACATTTCAACACTAGTTAATCTCTGTGTATAAATACTAACAAGCATGTATATTCTTCAAAAGAGAGAAAGACTGCTTTATAAAAGAAAAGGACAATAGTCCTTATGTCATGAAAATTGAGAGCAACAATATGCTCAAAGTTTGGTTATTACACTAATACCTCAGTTCTAGTTGTATGAGATCAATGGAGAGCAGTGACATATCCAGAGTTGATAGTCTAAGAGCTAGTAGTTCTAACATCTGGAGGAACCATAGCATTGATGTTTTCTCAACATCTGAACGTGAAGATGATGAAGAAGCTCTGAAGTGGGCAGCAATAGAGAGACTCCCTACATATCTACGAATTAGGAGAAGTATACTCAACAATGCTGAAGGGAAAGGAAGAGAAGTTGATATCAAGCAACTAGGATTAACAGAGAGAAAGATTCTGTTAGAGAGACTCGTGAAAATAGCAGAAGAAGATAACGAGAAGTTCTTGTTGAAACTCAGGGAACGGATGGACAGGTGAGTCCTATGACTGCAGAAAGAGTTAATGAATAACTCCACCTGCAAAAGTTTGATGCTGAAGTTTTGTGTATTAAGCTTTTTATGCAACACACTTGAAATTCACATTAAAAGAAGAACTGAACTGTTTCGTCTGTAATTTAAGATTTGAAGCATTGTTTCATTTGAAAACATCCGAATCCCAAGTCATTCATGACTTCGAAATTTGATTGATCGGCAACTGTTTCAGTGATTGAGACATCTGATATTTGTTATGTCAAACTAAATTTACAGAGTTGGACTTGATATTCCAACAATTGAAGTTCGATTTGAGCATATAAATGTGGAAGCACAAGTTTATGTTGGAAGCAGAGCATTGCCTACATTATTCAATTTCTTTGTGAATGTGCTAGAGGTGATTCAATATGGCACAGACTGTGTCTACCGTATTCATGGTTTTATCTCCGATTATTTATAAAATGCTCTCTTTCTTTTGTTAAGGGATTCTTAAATTATCTTCACATCATTCCAAGTCCAAAGAAACCGTTAAATATCCTTCAGAATGTTAGTGGAATCATAAAGCCTCGAAGGTGAATCCAAGACTCTTTTTTTTTTCTTTTTTTTTTTCAATCTGTATTCTTTTGTTTTTACTAAAGATACACCCTCCACTTCGATCTTTTCTTGTTCTGATGATGAGCTTTTTGCAGAATGACATTACTTTTAGGGCCCCCAGGCTCTGGAAAGACCACTTTGCTGTTGGGCTTGGCTGGAAAACTTGGTAAAGATTTGAAAGTAAGGAAACCAAATTTAGGTGTCATCATTAAAAGGGGGCGTCGTTTTCAGATGAGTAATTTTTTAATTATAATAAATAACTAACTTCCTTAGTAATGAAACCTCAGCATTCTGGGAGAGTAACATACAATGGGCATGGGCTGGAAGAGTTTGTGCCACAGAGGACATCAGCTTATATAGGCCAACATGATAACCACATTGGTGAAATGACTGTGAGAGAAACACTAGCTTTCTCAGCAAGATGTCAAGGGGTTGGACAGAATTATGGTTGGTTGCTTCACTTTGAGTCTTAGAGTATTAAAAGGAAAAACAAGAAAAAAGAAGAAAGCAAAACCTTTTGAAATAAATCCCAACCTTCTTATGGTCTCTTAATCAGAGTTTTGAGTTTCACTACTTTACAGAGATGTTGATTGAACTACTAAGAAGAGAGAAGGAAGCAAAGATTAAACCAGATCCTGATATTGACGCCTATATGAAGGTGAGAAATAGGATTGAAAAAGAAGTCTTGAACTTTATGTTTGAAATGCTGAACACGTTGCATTGTGGGGAACCTACAATATTTCTTTACATGTGTTTCATTCAAAACTGTGCAGGCAGCAGCACTAGAAGGGCAGCAGACCAGCATGGTCACTGACTATATTCTTAAGGTAATAGTCTAAATTCATCAAATAAAAGAAACAATAATGTTATATCTACACTTGAAAACCTACACCTGGGTTACACCTAGTTACCAATAAATTAGTTATTGGTCACTAACGTTAATCATATAGTTAACAGACTAATAACGTATCTTTTCTAACAATAAGCAATAAACGTTATTAACCATACGATATAGATGGCAACCGATAATTAACACATCGGTAATTAGACGTAACTCTAGTGTTAATTTTCAGGTGTAGATATAACATCACTGTAAAGGAAATATAGATGACTTGCAAAACAATATAGGCTTTTGTGTTTTCCCTTCTAAAATGTTGCAGATTTTGGGACTTGAAGTCTGTGCTGACATTATGGTAGGAGATGGAATGATTAGAGGTATCTCAGGAGGGCAGAAAAAGCGAGTCACAACAGGTAGTTTCTATTTAACAAGAACAACATGACAAAAGAACTTAAAAACAGAATTTGGAACTTATAATGAGGTTGATTGAAACAAAATTTCTTGTGAATAATGAAGGGGAGATGCTGGTTGGTCCTGTAAGAGTGTTGTTCATGGATGAGATATCAACTGGTTTGGACAGTTCCACAACTTTTCAAATAATCAATTCACTCCGGCAGTCCATCCATATTCTCAATGGAACTGCACTTGTCTCTCTGCTACAGCCAGCACCAGAAACTTATGAACTTTTTGATGATATAATACTTCTAACAGATGGACAAATTGTGTACCAAGGACCAAGAGAAAATGTACTTGAGTTTTTTGAATCAATGGGTTTCAAGTGTCCTGAAAGAAAAGGAGTTGCTGACTTCTTACAAGAAGTATGAGTGTGAATCACTTAGCCATCCTTTTGGAGCTTTTCTATTTCTATTTCTGTTTTGAAGTTAATTTTCTTATCATTGGGTGCAAAAGGTGACATCAAGAAAAGATCAATGGCAATATTGGACACGTAAAGATGAACCTTACAGCTTTGTTACTGTCAAGGATTTTGCCGAAGCTTTCCAGTTATTTCATGTAGGTCAACAACTTGGAGACGAGCTGGCCAATCCTTTTGACAAGTCTAAATGCCATCCAAATGCCTTGACCACAAAGAAGTATGGTGTTAAGAGGAAGGAATTGCTGAGGGCTTGTGCTAGCAGAGAATTTTTGCTTATGAAGCGAAATTCATTTGTCTACATATTCAAAGCCACCCAAGTGAGTAACGTTCAAGCACTAATGCTGTTCACTAGATTCCAAGTACTAAAATTTAGTTCAAAAATTTATTAATCCATGAATGAAAATGTTAAATGGAGTGTGTCATGCATTTTTGTTTTGATCCTTATGCACGTCTTGTTCCTCCTTTTCAGCTTATTTATTTAGCTATCATGACAACAACATTATTTCTACGAACTAAGATGCAACGGTATACCGTGGAGAATGGGGGAACTTACATGGGCGCTTTATTCTTCACAGTCCTTGTAGCTATGTTCAATGGAATATCAGAGCTAAATATGGCCATCATGAAACTTCCTGTCTTTTACAAGCAAAGGGACCTTCTTTTTTATCCTTCATGGGCTTATTCTCTTCCACCATGGATCCTCAAAATACCAATAACCCTAATAGAAGTTGCCATCTGGGAAGGCATCTCTTACTATGCCATTGGCTATGATCCAAATGTTGGAAGGCAAGCAGCAACTACATCATAAATCCTCATCTAAGCTATTAATTACTCATTTTGGAATCTAATGAGAAATCTTATTGGCAGGCTTTTTAAACAATACTTGGTACTCCTTTGCATTAACCAGATGGCTTCCGCACTATTTCGGTTGATGGCAGCATTAGGAAGGGATGTTGTAGTTGCAAACACTGTTGGGGCATTTGCATTACTTGTAGTTATGGTTTTGGGTGGATTTGTGATTTCACGAGGTAAAAAGAAAAAATTTAATGTAACTTCAAAGTTGGCTGATGTAATGAACTTTTTTAATGATAAATCTGTTCTTTTGCATCAGAGAATGTTCCCAAATGGTTTCTGTGGGGTTACTGGTCCTCACCACTGATGTATGGACAGAATGCTATAGCTGTGAATGAATTTCTAGGGCATAGTTGGAGAAAGGTAATCCTCTTTGTTTTTAATGGTGAAGAAAGTATACGAAAAACAAACAATGAGCTTTGGAAAGAGATATTTATATGAGATAATTGGCTGACTGTTGTAGGTTACTCCTAATTCCAATGAAACGCTGGGAGTTTTGATACTGAAGTCTCGTGGATTTTTCCCAGAAGCTTATTGGTATTGGATAGGAGTAGGAGCTTTGATTGGTTATGCTTTTCTATTTAATTTTCTCTTCACGTTGGCTTTGCAATATGTCAATCGTAAGTACCATCTTCATCTTTCTTTGAGCTGTGAACTTTACTTGGACCTCTTTTCTGACCACAGACTTCATTTCTGATCATTGGATATGTTGCCTCTGTAGCATTTAGAAAGGATCAAGCAGGGCTATCCCACGAGAAATTGCTTGAGAGAAATGCTTCAACAGCTGAAGAGTTCATTCAATTACCAACACAAAAGAGCTCTTCTGGTGAGACCTTGAGCTCCAAGTTATAGTTTCTCTATTTTTAGTTTGTAGTTTGGTATTCTAGCCATAACATAATGATTGTGATGACAAGTCAGAAACAAAGATGGAAGAAGAATCAGGTCTATCATCCAGGTCGTTTTCTGGAAGAGTTAGTGATGATAAAGCTACTAGAAGTGGAAGGCGGGGCATGGTTCTTCCTTTTCAACCTTTATCCCTCACTTTCGATGAGGTCACATATTCTGTAGACATGCCACAGGTACCTTACATACTTATTTTTAAGATGTAATATTTCAATTAATCTTTCTATTTTTATATTATGGGTTGTATAAATATATTTATGTGTTTCTTCGTTTTTTTTTTAATTTTTTTCATTGGACAAGCCAATTGCTACGGCACAGTATTTTTTCTGAATGACCTGCACCTGGTATTTCCATGATTTTATTCATATCAAAGCATTCTCATCTCTCTTCAGTCCAACCTCCATAAGGAAAAAAAGAAATAGCGAAACAAAATTAGAATTGATCCTACATTTTGACTGTTATCTTGATTGTAGGAAATGAGAAATCAAGGTGTTTTCGAGGATCGTCTTGAACTATTGAAGGGTGTTAGTGGTGCTTTTAGGCCTGGAGTACTAACAGCTCTGATGGGTGTAAGTGGCGCCGGCAAGACTACTTTAATGGATGTTTTAGCTGGAAGAAAAACTAGTGGATATACTGAAGGAAGCATCACAATATCTGGGTACCCAAAGAATCAAGAAACATTTGCTCGCATATCAGGATATTGTGAACAATTTGATATCCACTCACCCTATGTTACTGTTTATGAATCTTTGCTATATTCTGCATGGCTTCGATTACCCCCTGAAGTTGATCATGCAACTAGAAAGGTACAATTTTCTTCTTTCTAAATTAGAGGCATGAAATTCATGGCTTTAAACTAGATTTAAACATCATAAAATTGCTCAAAGTATGGAAAAATTAATCAGCAAATTTACTTAGTACTAACCTATTGTTTTTGAGACATAACAGCTTATTAACTTGAACTCAACTTTATGAGATACAGATGTTCATTGAGGAAGTTATGGAGCTTGTGGAGCTTAACTCATTAAGAGAAGCACTTGTTGGATTGCCAGGCGAGACTGGACTTTCAATTGAGCAGCGCAAGAGGCTTACAATTGCAGTTGAACTTGTAGCCAACCCTTCAATAATATTCATGGATGAGCCAACCTCTGGTCTTGATGCCAGAGCAGCTGCAATTGTAATGAGAACCGTGAGGAACACCGTGGACACAGGACGTACAGTGGTTTGCACAATTCACCAGCCAAGTATTGATATATTTGATGCATTTGATGAGGTATGAAGTCTGACCAGTTACCATTGAGGTACAATTCTGTTATGGGAACTACATATTAAATTAAGCACTTCAATCTCAATCTTTTCAGCTGCTACTTCTGAAATTGGGAGGGGAGCAAATATATGCTGGTCCATTAGGCCGCCACTGTTCCCATCTGATCATGTACTTTGAGGTGAGTCTAGTGTAAATAAGATTGAGCGTATTTGCTGCTGCTGTAGCATCAGCATATTCACTATAGTGCCTGATTACTATAGGATATTCAAGGAGTTCCTAAGATCAGAAATGGTTATAATCCTGCTACCTGGATGTTGGAAGT
The DNA here is from genome assembly GCA_029884605.1 of Ormosia emarginata. NCBI lineage: Eukaryota > Viridiplantae > Streptophyta > Magnoliopsida > Fabales > Fabaceae > Ormosia > Ormosia emarginata. Next base: position 40,448,858 of record JAQQTP010000074.1, on the reverse strand, counting down.
TACATCAGCAGGAACAGAAGCAAGTCTTAAGGTCAACTTCACTAATGTGTACAAAAACTCAGAACTACACCGGTTAGATTCCTGTCTTACACCTTGTTATGTCTGATATCATAATGATAAATATTGGAACTCATCAGTTATTTTGTTTCTTTTCATTTTTTCTTCTCATGTTCTAAATCAAATCTCCAGAGTCCAAAGTTTCATGATTATGAGAATATTAAGATGCATATATTTCTTAGCTTATGATTTCAATGCAGTAGCCTTTAAAGATTTTTAATAGATCACTGATACTTCCAGTTGTTCAGGAGAAACAAACAATTGATCCAGGAGCTTAGTATACCACCTCAAGGTTCAAAAGATCTATACTTTGATAGTCAGTATTCACAGACTTTCTTGGCACAATGTATAGCTTGCCTATGGAAACAGCATTTATCATATTGGCGGAACACGTCATATACTGCAGTTAGACTCCTATTTACAACAATAATAGCTTTATTGTTTGGGGTGATTTTTTGGGACATTGGCATGAAAAGGTATGAAAAAGAAAGTAATACATTGAACAATAGCTAAAGCATGAAAATGGAATTCAAAACTATTCTTATACATAATACCTTTAAATTAATGAATATCACAGGAGAAAGGAGCAAGATCTTTTCAATGCAATGGGTTCAATGTATGCTGCTGTTATGTTCATTGGGGTACAAAATGGTGCCTCTGTGCAGCCTATAGTAGCAATTGAGAGAACAGTCTTCTACAGAGAGAGAGCTGCGGGAATGTATTCAGCTTTTCCGTATGCTCTTGCACAGGTAATTTACTCACTTCAACCCATGCAACTCTGCTAAAAGAACAAGAGATATGAGACATTTTTGCTCTTCACCAAATGTAACACCTAGATCTATTTTAATCTATATATAATTATATCTAACTATAGTATGATTGAGGAGTTATCCTATTTTGGTGGATATTAAAACTTGTGCTTAAATCCTTTAATACTATTAGGTACATGACTCCAAAATTTACTAGCTTTGGTTGATTTTTATGGGGCTATCATTCAAACTATAAAAGAGGATGTTAGTTACCAAAATATGCACCCTCTTAGCTAGGACTTCGTACTTCCAAGTCTTTAGTTCAATTAAGAATAGGTCTCTAATTTGCGTACGCTATTAAATCTCCGAGAAGCCAATAATGAGGATTTTAATTTTATCAAGATGAATTCTTATAAAAGCCCTTTAAGTAAAGCTGGTTGCTTAGTGACTTCATAAAATCTGTCTCCTCTTAGTTAAAGAAAAATCCAAGTGATCAAGGGATCATAAGAATCGGTTATGACATAACTTCAACAATATGATAACAGATTTTTTATGCTCACATAACAAAGGGATCTACTTAGGCAATCTGCACAATATTCAGGTTAGTTCAAGTAGTAAAAACTGCATGTAAGTAAGATTATACATGATCCCTTAATTCTCCACAGTCCATGGCTTCTAAGAGTCCATTTAAAACTACGACCAGATTCAAAAGAAAAACAGAACAGAACCTATTCAAATAAACACATCAAAACAGAAAAGTCTTCTAAGTTTGCAACTTATAGTAATTTTTATTTTTACAAGTTTGTTCATCAAAACAGCACAGATTCTGTTATCAAAATACAGAACACAACTCTTCCACAGCTGCATTATCTCTTTCATTTAGACTGAGCCTCTTAATCTATTATTCAAGAAAAATAGACAGCATGCACCAAATGAGGTTTTCATCCTTAATAATCATCCTCAATAACAGTTAAGACAACAAATAAATAATTGCACCTTCAAGAGTCTCCATTAAATAAATCTGTCCAGAAATCTCTACACATAAACAAACACTATTTTGCAAGAGAAATAAATCCTAACACTAATAGGGTATACCTACCGGCTAGCTCTAGGGAGTTGTCCCTCAACGGGTTTAACAACCATCCCCTCACAGGAAATTTATGTATGTAACTGAAAAATCAAGCAATCTAAACAGCATACTGCTATTGTCCCCACAATTTATATATATAAAATTTGGAAAATACAACCATCCATGTGCAGAATTTAAAATGAAAACAATTTATATTGTGCATGTATTTCTTTGAGTCTTAACTAGTTACCTTAGGAAGTTTAGGTAGAAAACCACAAGTCCTTTGCAACTCCTACTAGCTCAATTCGTTACCATAGCTCTTCAAGCCTATAGTTCTCTCCAACATCATCACCAAGCTTCCCTCTCTAGCAATCAAGTGTCACATACCCTGCAATAAATTAACTTGCCTTGTAGCTCACATCTCCTACTTCACTTTTCTTTCATTCTCAAGCTCAAATTCCTCCTCTAGCATGGACATGCAAGCTCCCTTTCTTCCTCCCAAGCTATTGGTTATGGAGGTATCTCTCCCTCAACCTCAATTTTATGAAGAAGAATATAGAAGTATAAATGAGTGGGCATTAATGGGTCTGTTTAGTGGATAGGTTTACGTTAGTGGGAGAAGAGAGGAGATGTGGTGTCTCCTCTTTGTTATTCAGATGTTACACTAGTCAGAGTCTCAAGGGAAGAATTGTCAAGGACTCTTGAAATTTAACAGTTGAACTCAAAACTTGTATTATATTGTCAGGTTATTATCGAGCTTCCCCACGTCTTGGTTCAGACTCTTATATATGGGGTTATAGTATATGCCATGATGGGATTCGACTGGACAACATCAAAGTTCTTCTGGTATCTCTTCTTCATGTACTTCACATTATTGTACTGCACCTTCTATGGTATGATGACCATGGCCATCAGTCCCAACCCACACGTAGCAGGCATATTGTCCACGTCATTCTATGCAATATGGAACCTTTTCTCAGGGTTCGTCATTCCTTTATCGGTAAGTTACAACCTTCGGTGACATCTTTTGTTTATAGTATGACTATGACATGAACTAACTTTGAAAATAAAAACAATGACAGAGAATACCCATATGGTGGAAGTGGTACTATTGGATTTGCCCTGTTGCATGGACCTTGTATGGATTGGTGGCTTCCCAATATGGAGACCTCATGGACAAACTTGAGAATGGTCAAAGGGTTGAAGAATTTGTGAGGAGTTACTTCGGGTTTGAACATGATTTTCTGGGAGTGGTTGCAGCTGTGGTGGCTGGTTTCTCAGTGTTGTTTGCGCTCATCTACGCCTTCGGCATCAAAGCATTCAACTTCCAAAAACGATGAAATCACATTGCAATGCTTCTCTTCTAGAGCTTTGATGCATCCATATAAATCATTATGCCTATGTTCTCAAATCTCACTCAACGATTTCTATGAAGCCTAGGTTGTCCTTTCCTTGGAATCATCGGTAGTAATTCCTTCCTTGCATGATGAAGTAGAAAGGGGTATTTGAGTCTTTAGGAGCACTTCTTGGATAGAATTAATTAGAGACCAAAATGAAAGAAAACGGGCAGTCAATCCAGTCATGCAAATGTGGATAATGTAGAAACTATTTTTTTATCACAATTTTTTTTTAAATTTGTGCTAGCATGTAACTAAATATTCACTCTTTTGTAATTGGATATTATATATTGATGAATTGAAAAAAAATATTAATAACCAAATTTTTAAATAATGAAAAAAATATTCACAATAATAAATTACTAGCGAGTAAAGCATAAAATTTTAGTTAGTATAAAAAAATAAAATTAACTTAAAAAATAAAAATATCATTATTAATTATAAGTTTTTTCACATGCGATGAGCAAAATTCATTACATTCTAGTCCTTAAATATATCCCAAATCTCATCCTAGATCTAGGGTCCAATAAGAGCAGCTCATTTTGGCTAGTGTATAACGACTCCGACTTGCTTTAGTTTGGATGCCCTATTCACCCAGCCTCTAGAAGAGTGCTAAATTTTGATTGAGTCCCACACTTAATGAGGATAACTGGGATCATATCTCCCATAACAACCAGAATCCTAATTACAGGAAAATTATATCTCTTTATATATTACTTCCCTAACAAGTAATCCCATGCTATATATACGAAGTTTAGCCACTTAGGTAAACATCTAGCCTCATATACTCTCCTTTCTTAATGTAAACCTTAACTTAAACGTCGGAGTCCCTTGCAAGTAGACCACCCCCTCTCCGCTGCTAAATAAAAGGAGCCACCATCTTCAACCAAACCACAACTATTTGGAGCGTGATTAGGTACACATTTTGATCCCGATTCTGTACATTGGTACCATCTGTGGGGACATTAAACTATGATTCCCAAACCCACTATGGTTAGCACTAAAAAACAAGTTGTGACCAACTAAGACCTATGACTTAATGGGGAAGAATCCTCCTTCACTAATGTTGCCAACCCTAGCTACAACGAGGCTACCCCTTAATTGTTGCGTGACCTAGATAACAGTCTGAGATCCGTTGTGTAGGTTCCACCCCAACACGGGATGCAACCTTGTGATGCGGTCTCTCCGCCCCCTTTGGAAGAGTTCAAGTATTAAGAACCAACTTATTAGGAACTCCTGACTTATTCCGGCATCAGAGCAAGCAGATTGTGGAACTCCAGAGGACAATTCACCCAGAAAGAGTTGCTGAAAACAACCTCGAATCGTGGAACAAAAGAGTCACCAAAACTAACTTAGGAACACGCATTGAGTGCAAACTAAGAAGGGACCTTGGAACACGAGTAGCTTTGGAAAATTCCATGGTCTTGGGGCTAACCCAACATCTCGAAGAACCTTACCAGTTTAACCACCCTTTCTCTGATTTCATTATAGGGGTCTAATTTCCTACAGGACTTAAGATCTTGATACGCATTGATCCATGCGATGACACCATGGATCCCCTGAAGCATATAAATTGTTTTACTTCTATGCTGCTCATAGGGAGTATTGAACTTGTCATGTGTCATGCTTTTCTCGTGACTCTCAAGAAAGCTGCCTTGAAATAGTTCTCCTCCTTGCATCCAAGATCCATGAACGAGTTTGAGGAACTCGCTACCGAGTTCTTTTTACACTTCACCACTAGTAAGGTACAACCTAAGACTTCGGCTAGCTTCAGGCAGGGACACAACGATTCACTATGGGACTACATGATTAGATTCAACAAGGAGGCGTTACAAATTACAGACCTTAATAAGGCAGTGGCCATGCATGCCATTATAGTGGGCCTACACCCGTGTCCCTTCACCTTCTCATTCGCAAAAAAGCCTCCTACAAACCTAGATGACCTCAAAAGCAAGTTTGAGAAATACATCAATATGGAAGAGGTAAATAAAGCAACGAGGGATGCTGAAAGAATGGAGGACTCACAACCCAAAAACAATCAGGAGCCTCCTCATCTCGGAACCCTCCGAAAGGTCCCCCAAGGGGAAATTCTGAGGAATACACTCCCCTTAAGGTCCCTAGGAGCCAAATTCTGCAGGAAGTCTATCATATCGAGTTCTGAAACATTCCTAGACCTTCTCCCCTCAAGAATCATACATAGAAAGATGAGTCTAAGTGTTATGAGTACTATGGCAGCTACGGACACAATGCGGAGGATTGCATATGGCTGTAATATGCGATTGAGACTCTCATCCAGGATGGTTGCTTGAGTCAATACATCCTACAACCTTATGGTGGGAACTTGCAATGTGGGTCCTACAACTACAGGAAGAGAAGTTATAGTCTGTAAAAAAGTAACTTTCCTAATCTGAGCAGGCGGTCACCCCCCTAGGGACAACCATCAGAGGGAGAGTCCACCCTAGGAATCAAGATAGCCTCGGGTGCATCACCCTTCTTGTGATATATCGCCTCGAGATGAACACTGCTGACATGCTAGAGTTACAAGGACTATAAATGCAATCTCAGGCAGACTCACAGGTGGTGGTGAATCAAACACCTCGAGGATGGGGCATTTGTGAGCTATTCTCAATATGACTTTTCGTCCCATCTCAAAAATAGGATGTGACATCGGCGGCTGCGCTTAGTTCCATGGCCTTGGTTCCCTTCAAAATAGCTAAGGCAGTGGGAAAAGTTGGAGTCTTGGTAAAGAAATCTTCTCTGCCTTTGCTTCACTGGCTAGGTCAGCCTAGTAGGTATATAATGAAAAAATAAATTATTTAAATAATGAAAAAACATTCACAATAATAAATTAGTAATTCATAAATTATTAGTTACTACAAAAAAATAAAGATAAAATAAAAATAAAAATATCATTATTAATTATAAGTCTTTTTACCTGCGACAAGCAAAATCCATGATATTCTAGTCCTTAAATACATCCAAAATTGCATCCCAGATCTAGGGTCCAATAGGAGCGACCTATTTTGGCCTACCTATAACGGCTCCGGCTTGCTCTAGTTTGGATGCCCTATTCGCCCAGCCTCTAAAAGAGCACTAAATTTTGACTGAGTCCCTCATTTAATGAGGATAACTAGGATCATATCTCCCATAACTACCAGAATCCTAATTGCTGTGAAATTATATCTCTTCAAATTTTATTTCCATTGCAAGTGATCCCATGCTATATATACGGAGTTTAGCCACTTATAGGTAAACATCTACTCACATACACTCTCATTTCCTAGTACAAACCTTAACTTGAGTGTCAGACTGCCTTGCAAGTACATCACCCCTCTTTCCGCTACAGTAGAAAAGGAGCCACCATCTTCAACCAAACCACAACAGTTTGGAGTGTGATCAAGTACACATTCTGATCCTTGTTTTGAACATTGGTGTCATCTATGAGGATGCTAAACTACGATTCCCAACCCCACAATGGTCAGCACTAGAAGACATGTTATGATCAACCAAGACCTGCGGCGCAATGGGGAAGAAGCCTCCCTCATTGATGTGGCTAACCCCAACTATAATGAGGTTGCCCCTCAGTCGTTACAGGGGACAGATAATAGGTTGAGATCCATTGTGCAGGTTTCGCCCTATAACGGGATGCAACCTCGCATCACTGTCCCTTCGCCCCCTCTGGAAGAGTTCAAGCACTGGGAACCAACTTACTAGGGACTCCTGGCTATAGTCCAGCATCAGAGCAAGTAGATTACAAAACTCTAAAGGACGATTCACCTAGAGGACGAGTCACCATAAAGAATTTAAGTGCATGCGTTGAGCATGAACTAAGAAGGGACCTCGAAACACTGGCAGCCTCAGAAAATTCCATGGTCTTAGAGCTAACCCAACGTCTCAAGGAGCCTTACTAGTTTAACCACCTTTTCTCTGATTTCATTATAGGGATCCAACTACTTGCAGGACTTAAGATCCCGATAAGCATTGATCCATACGGCGGCACCACGGATCCCCAAGATCACATAGATTCTTTTACTTCTATGCTACTCATAGGGAGTACTAACCTCGTCATATGTCATACCTTTCTAGGGACCCTAAAAAAAGTTGCTCCACCTTGCCTTCGAGATCTGTGAACAAGTTTGAGGAACTTGCCACCAAGTTCATCTTACACTTCACCACTAGTAAGTACCACCTAAGATTTCAGCTAGCTTCAGGCAGGGACACAATGAATCATTAAGGGAATACATGACCAGATTCAACACAAGGAGGTGTGATTGGCTATTGATTTGTGAAGGACTTTGTTTTGATGATAACAAACATGAAGATGTTGCAAGATCAAGTCCAAGACCTTCAAGAATAGTTTTAGAACTTAGACCATTCTGTAAACATATAAAAGGTTCACACAAATGCTTTATAAATAACATTTTCAAAGAATTCAAATAGCACATATGTTTTCAAGGCTTCAAAATGGTTTTTGTTTTTCAAAGAAATAAACACAAAGTACCCAAAAGCTTTTAAGATCATTTGGGATCAATTGGAAAAGTTTAAAAGCTGTGAGAAATGTTTTTCAAATGGCTTATTCGAAAAAAAGTTTGTTATTCGAATAACCAATGTCAGAGAAGCCATGAATCTCATCTGGTTAAGCCTTATTCGAATAAGGCCCTACTTTATTCGAATAACGATTCAAAATCCATCAGGGCGTGCATGTTCTTATTCGAATAACCATTTATCAGGGCGTGCATGTTCTTATTCGAATAACCATTTATCAGGGCGTGCATGTTCTTATTCGAATAACCAAATGGTTATTCGAATAACATGTTTTCCAGAAACCTGTTCTTAAACGTATTATTCGAATAACAAGTCTGTTATTTGAATAACAAGCTTTTTAGAAAATAGATTTTAAGTGGGTTATTCGAATAACACATTTGTTATTCGAATAACACGTTCCAGAGGCAAAATTGCCTTTGTGCTATTTGAAGCCTTATTCGAAAAGCAAAGTTGTTATTCGAATAAGAGCTTGTTCCAGAAATAGAAATAATGGCTAGTTTTGCATCCATTAATGCTCCTCCAATCACCCCAACAGCTCTAAACTTAAATGAGCTATAAAAATAAGTTGTTGGGCATTTATGAATGTTAGAGAATTAATATGAAAACTTTGGTAGAGCATTAATACGAGCTTTCACAATCTATTCTTCATATACTCTATTTTTAAGCTTTAAAAGTGTGAATCTATATACCCATTGATCTTCAACTTGTATTATCCACTCTTGAGAGAGTTTCTTATCATTCATACTTCATATAATCTGTAAAAGAGAGGGTGAGGTGTCCCTCAAATTGTAAGGGTGAGGTATCCCTTGAAAGAAGAGGCTCAAGTACAAAGGATAAGGTATCCCAAGGTGTGTTGAGTGCTCTAACTTGTAAAGGTTATCAAGTACCTGTTGAAACTTGAAGAATTAGTGGAAAATCTTGGGTGATTACTTGAGGATTAGACGTAGGTCACAAGTGGATTCGTAGCTGAACCAGGATAAATCTTGTGTTTGATTCTCTAAATTGTACTCTTTAATATTGTGCACTATTTTATTGGTATTGCTTGAATACTATCTTGCTTGGTTGTGATATTTGTGAGTGAAAGCTTTTTATCTTATCTATTCATTCATCTCTATTATTCAGTAGCTTCAAACAAAATTGATAATTAAGTGTTTCATAAGAGATTTGTGAAAATATTTTATAAATTTAATTCACCCCCATCTTGAGTATTGAGGCCACTTGGTAATAAGTGGTATCAGAATTATACTTTTGTGTAAAGAGCTTAGCAGCTTCAAGAGAAAAGATGGCTTCAAATGGTTTTTCTTTGGAAAGTTCTTCTATAAATAGGCCCCCTACTTCAATGAGGATGATTATGCCTATTGGAAAGAAATGATGAAAATTTTTATTGAAGCTATTGACTTAAATGTGTGGAATGCCGTTGAAAATGGTGTTTTTGTTCCCACATGTACTATTGATGGTGTAAGAACTAATACACCAAGAAGTAAATGGATTGATGAGGACAAAAAGAAGGTTCAATACAATTTGAAAGCTAAAAACATCATCACCATATCATTGGAATATGATGAATTCTTTAGGGTGTCAAATTATAAAATCGCCAAAGAAATGTGGGATACTCTACAAGTAACTCATGAGGGTACAAGTGAAGTAAAACAATCAAGAATAAACATTATCACTCATGAATACGAATTGTTTAGAATGAATCAAGGAGAAAGTATTTAAGAAATACAAAAGAGATTGACACACATTGTAAATTATCTTATTTCATTGGGAAAGATATTTCCTAATAAAGATCTTATTAATAAAGTTTTAAGATGTTTGAGCAAGAATTGACAACCTAAAGTAAAGGTTATTTCAGAATCAAGAGATTTATCAACAATGTCTCTAGCCACTCTATTTGGGAAGCTCCAAGAGCATGAATTAGAGCTAAATAGGCTTAATCAAAATAAGGAGCATGATAAGAAAAAAAAAGGGGGATTACACTTAAAGCCACCTCCTCCATAATTAAAGATGATGATGATGATGATGATGATGATGATGATGAACGTGGAGTAGGAAACCTTGAGCTGAATGAAAAAAATCTTAGTCTTCTTGTGAGGAAGTTTAGAATATTTCTTAAGAAGAAAGGAATTCAAAGAAGGTCACCTTTCCCTCCTAAGAAGACCTATCATAAAGGGGAAGGAACCTCATCAACTCCAACATGTTATGAATGCGGTAAACCAAGGTATATGAAGATGGAACGTCCCATATATCTTAAGAAGATGGAGAAGTTTGAGAAGAGACCTTCTAAAGAAAGAAAAGAAAGAAGGGCTTACATAGCATGGGAAGACAATTATATGGATTCCACCGATAGCTCGGAAAATGAGAAAGCCCATCTATGTCTCATGACTCAAGGAGAAGAAGGAGAGGAGAGTGACACCGAAGTAAGTTCTTCTAACCTAGACTCTTCACCCTCCTATAGTGAATTACAAGATGCTTTTCAAAAATTGTATGATGAATCTTTGAGGCTCACAAAAATGGTTTTATTTTCCAACAAAACAGTTTCCTTATTAGTAAACAAAGTGTCTACTTTAAATAAGGAGATTAATGAGATCAAAATTGAGAATGAGACCTTAGGACTTATTGATGCTAACTCATCAAACATGACTTGCTCTTCACATGATACTGCATCCATACCCTTACCTTGCTTATCATATAAAGTTTTTGAAAAAGAAATTGAGGACTTAAACAATACTCTTTCAAAATTTACCTTTGGAAGAGATAACTTGAATGTGTTACTAGGGAAACAAAGATGTGTTTTTTAAAAAGCCGATGTAGGGTATAATCCTAATAATCAACAAAAGTCTTACAAGAATTTCTTTGTTTCCTCAATAACATCAAGTAGCCCCTTTGTTAAATGCTTTCGTAGTGGAAGGAAAGGGCATAGTGCATCAACATATAATGTAAGAAAAAATATCAACACCATGATTAGAACTAAGAGGGTTTGGGTCCCTAAGGGCACCTTGCCCAATGCTAATACACAAGGACCCAAGAGAACTTGGGTACCAAAGGTTAAAACTTGAATGTATGTTGTAGGTGTGCTTGAAGAACAAAAGCTCAAGTCGGTATCTTGATAGTGGTTGCTCCAAGCACATGATGGATGATGGCTCCAAGTTCTCTTTTCTTGCACCAAAGAAGCATGGTCATGTCACATATATGGATAACAATAAAGGAAGGATCCTTGGAGTTGGAAAAGTCGGTAAGAATTCCTCTACTTCAATTGATAATGTCTTGTATGTAGAAAGACTCAAACACAACTTGCTAAGCATTAGTCAATTATATGATAAAGGTAATAGAATTATATTTGATTCTAATTGTTGCATAATTGAGGGTAAGGATGACAAGCAAATTAAGTTTGTTGGTCATAGAATAGATAACATATATATGATTAACCTTGATGATATTACCTCTCAAAATGCAAGATGTCTTATGAGTAAAGAGAGTGATTCATGACTATGACATAAGAGAATTGCCCACATACATATGAATCACCTAAACAAACTTGATTATAAAGATTTAGTGATTGGTTTTCCAAAGCTCAAATTTGAGAAAAATAAACTTTGTGATGCATGTCAAAAGGGTAAACAAGTAAAGGTTTCTTTCAAAGTTAAAAATGTTATTTCTTCTACTAGGCCTTTACAACTTTTGCATATAGATCTTTTTGGACCATCAAGAACTATGAGCTTTGGGGGTAACTACTATGCTTTTGTGATTGTAGATGATTACTCTAGATTTACATGGACTCTTTTCCTTGCTCATAAGACTGATGCCTTTCATGCATTTAGAAAACTTGCAAAGGTTATTCAAAATAAGAAGAATTGTAGCATTGCATCTATAAGAAGTGATCATGAGGGGGAATTTGAAAATCATGAATTTGAAATGTTTTGTAATGAAAATGGCATTGAGCATAATTTTTTTGCTCATAGAACTCCACAACAAAATGGAGTGGTGATAACTCCATGAAATGGTGTTATTGTGGCCCTATATGTGTGCTTGGTTGATTGCTTAGTCCTTGTTATTAGACATATTTGGAAGATTTTAAGCTATGTTCATTGAATTCAAATGTGACATCTTTCTATATGCTTTATGAGCAAATTGGTATAATTCTTCCTATGATTATGTGAACTTGCTATTGTTATTAATTTAGTGACCTCTCAATTGCAGGAAGGGCTCAAAATGAGTAGAATTGTTAAAGACTTAAAGCTGCATTGGAAGAGAAAGCTCCAGGTGAAGTTCAACATTCAACACCACGACATGGGCAAGTTAGCACCGTGACGTGTTGCATCCTCTGTTTCTGGCAGAGAGCTATGAAGAATGAGCATCGCGGCGTGCTGACCTAAATTCAACACGCGCCGCGGCGTGACAAGTTGAGCGCTGCGACGTGAAATAGAAATTTGGAGCTTATAAATATTGTTCTATCAAATTTCACAAAAAGAACATTTTTGTTTTTAAAACATAGCTACTAGGGTTTATTTGTAACATTGAAAAGAAGCCAAAAGGACCAAAGTTGGAGGCCAAATCCTTCCACAAGGAGGATCCAAGCATCAAAGACCACCATTATTGAGCTTTCAACCTTCTCTCCTTCATCTTCCTCTTTTTTCTTATCATGACAATGAGTATTTGTGATATATTTTTGTTTGTCATGAGTGGCTAGGCTGTATATAGGGATTTCTTTGGATCTTTCTATGAATATTGATGATTTTGTAAACTTTTAAGTTAATATATATGATTTGGGATTGTTCATTCATATTATTCTTAATGCTTTTGAATGTTTGGCCAACATTTAATATGTTTTGATTAAATCTAATGAACCTAGACATAGGAATTTAGATTTAAGATCATATGTAAGGTTGATGCATGTTTGATTTCATTTAATTGGTTTGAATAAGTTGATTAGCTAATAGGATAGACATATACCTATTGCTCCTGCATGGCTACTATTGAGAATTGTTCTTAATGAGTGGAATTTACTCTAGATCTCATGGACACATAGTGACTAGGTAAATGAAGCATGGTTAAATGACCTAGACATAGGCTTTTAACTAAATAAGATTCTCAAGCTAACAAATTTCATATCATGTATGTTGATAAAGAGGTTTGCATAATATCAATTGAAATAGGAGGTGAAAAAGGATTCCATATTCTCTAATCATCAACTTTAATTCCAATTTTTTTTAGCATACCAACAATTTATTAATAAATGAAAAAGAATACAAGAAAACAAGGGGGGACATAAACCAATACCCTTAAAGCATTATTTAAATCTATAATAGGGAAGACCCACTCTATTACGGAAAAAATCCTCACTAATCAACCTAGGAATTGAATTCCACCAACAAAAACCATTAAAGCTAAACCTAATTGAAGCAATTTTATCAACACAAGAGTTGCCCTCTCGAAATATATGGGAGGAGGCAAAGATCATGCTTCTAGTTAGATGTAAAACATTGTTCCACCTATTTCTTAGCTTCCAAGGAACCAAGCCAGGAGACTTGAAGGACAAAATGACTAATTGGGAATCACACTCTAACCACAGATTCTGCCAACCTTTCTTATAGGCAATTTCTATTGCTGTCATGGCACCAATCAGTTCTGCATGAAAGGCATAACTAATACCAAGATTAATACCAAAGCATCCTAAAGCTGCCCCGCTATTATCTCTGAAAATTCCGCCACAAGAGGCAATTCCAGGAGAACCTTTTGCGGCACCATCAGTGTTGCATTTAACCCAATTACAAGGAGGAGGAACCCATTTGACTTCTATGATTCTAGGAGCCAAACCAGGCTTTGCTGTAGTATTGAAAGCCTTTAGGAGTGAGAACTCTCTCATGGAGGATGAGGCACAACCTTTGCTGGAATTTTCTGAGAGAGATACAGTGGTAGAAATCCAATTGATAGCCTCTGGAATAGAAGCTTTCCTGTTGTCAAATCTGGCCCTATTTCTGCATCTCCATATGCAGCAAAAGATGTTAATAATCGATGCCAAAACCACATCAAAAGCCTGAGAAGACTAGGACATATTGCAGACTGAAAGTGCTGAGTGGATGGTTGAATGATCAATTTGTAATTGCAAGATTGATCCAAGCCAGAGCCAAAGATGATTAGCAAAATAACATTCACAAAAAAGATGAGCCGAAGTTTCAGCAGCACCTTGACAAAGACTTCACATTAAGATAGTAATGCAACCTCTATGCCATAAATTTTCATCAGTTGAGAGCTTGTTATGCAAAATTCTCCAAACCAGTAATGATTTTGAAAGGGGAATTGCTGGATTCCAGATCAGTTTTGCCCAAGCAATTGACTGACCAATAGGTTTGAAAAATAGATAAGCTTCCTTAAAAGATAACTCACTATTAGTTGATGCTTTCCAGATGACCTGATCCGAGGTTTGACACAAAGGAATGTCAGTGTTTTGCATCATGACAGCAAGCTTAGGGAATTGCTGCAGCAACCTCCTTGGAATAGACCAGCAACCAGACCTGATAAAATCCTTAACTTTTAAGTTCAATTGATGCTGAAAATTTTCAAGAATGTTTAGGAGACTAATAAGAGGTTCAAGTAGCCAAGTATCATGCCAGAAATTGATCCTAGCACCATCACCAATCAGCCAAACAGAGTTTTCCTTTACCATATGCAAAACAGATTTCAACCTAGGCCAAACCGAAGAACCAATATGACATACAATTGGATTACCAAGCCTGAAAATTCTTACTCTTAGCAGAATTGCCCACTGAAGATCGGATTGAACCAACTCCCAACAAAGCTTCAAAGCAGCAGCTTGGTTGATTGCTTTCAGAGATCTTAAACCTAGACCACCTTCCAATTTAGGCCTACAAAGTTTGTGCCAAGCCACAGTGACTACCTTCTTTTGATTAACATTACCAGACCAAATGAAGTTTCTAATCCATGTTTCCACTTTCTTTAGGAGCATTGCAGGCCAAGTGTATATCAAGAAGCAGTGCATCATTATCCCATACACCACTGATTTCACCAATTCAACTCTGCCAGCTATAGATAATAATGAAGCCTTCCAGGCAACGAGTTTCACCCTGATCCTGTCTGCATAGGGAAGGAGATGAATAGTTCTAGGTTTTCCTTTGAATATAGGAACTCCTAAGTACACAAATGGTAGCTTGCCCACGGCAAAGCCTAAAAGAGCAGCAATGTCATTTTTTCTTCTTGCAGAAATAGAACTACCAGTAAAGAAAGTGGACTTATTAGGATTTAGGATCTGCCCTGAAGCACAACCATACCTATGGAATAGCTCCATTAGATATTGCAAATTCTTCTGGGTGCCTCTACAAAAGACCATCACATCATCAGCATAGAGGGCATGGGAAGGAACTAGAGTGTGTCTGGGACCTGACATGAGGCTAAGCTTACCTTCTTGAACAAGCTTTGAAATTCTCCTACTCAACACTTCTTCTGCTAAACAGAAAAGTAAAGGGGACAGGGGGTCACCCTGCCTCACTCCTCTTTTGCATGAAAAGAATCCTGAAGCTTTGCCATTGATAGAAATGGAGAGCTTTGCTGATTTTAGAATAGTGTCAATCCAGGAACAAAATTAATCCTCAAAACCAAAAGCTTTCAGCACTCTCAAAAGGAAGCTCCAATCAAAGGCTTTCCTAATATCTATCTTCAAAGCCAAGTTTCCCCTAAATGCTTTCCTATCCATCAGATTAATAGCTTCTGAAGCTAAGCAAATGCAATCTGTGATTTTCCTTCCTTGAATGAAGCCTCTCTGATGAGTAGATATGATCTTTGGAGCAATCTTCCCTAATTTGTCTGCAAGGACTTTAGATATTATCTTAAACTTGAAATTTGCAAGAGCAATGAGTCTGAATTGTTCAATCTTGTTAGCCTCTTTAACATTTGGAATAAAAACAACCAGATTAGAATTGAAATTTGGAAGAAGCCAGCCTAATCTAAAGAATTGCACCATTGCATTGATGACATCTGAAGCTACCACATCCCAAAAATACTAGAAGAAATAGGCTCCAAAACCATCAGAACTAGGAGCACTCTCTGAGTTCATAGTAAAAACAGCATGTTTAATTTCCTTAAACGATGGAATATTGGTTAACATTCTGTTATCTTCAGCCGAGACTGAATTTGGAATGACTTCATCTATAATTCCATTGTTTGTATAGCTATTATTTGAGCCAAAAATACTTTCAAAGTAGTTCACCACATGGGCTTCAATATCAGTTGTAGTAGTTAACACTTGGTCATTTTGCTTCAACAAGGAGATCTGTTTTGTTACCTGCCTAACTCTAGCAGTTTTGTGAAAAAATTGGGTGTTTCTATCACCCTTGGTGTGCCAATCCAGTCCTGATTTTTGTTGCCAGAAAGCTTCCTCAAAGTACAAAGCTTTTTCCAAAGCAATCTGAGCTTGCTTCTCCTGATTAAAAAGATCATCATTATAACCTGAATGATCAATTTGGCCTTGGATGACATTCAGATTCTGCAAAGCCTACTGAACTTGATGATGAACATTACCAAAGACATTTTTGTTCCAGTCTTTGAGTTTTAATTTTAGAGCTTTGAGCTTTTGTGACAAAATTGCCATTGGACAGCCAATACTATGCTGGTTCCAAACCTCTCTGACTAAGGACAGGCAATCAGGATGAGTGGTCCACATTTTCATAAACTTAAAACTGGAAGCATGTCTAGCTTCTTCCTGTTTAGATTCCAACAAGATTGGATAATGATCTGACCTGCACCTAGAAAGAGTGCAGTATGTAACAGAAGACCAAAAGCTAATCCAAGCATCATTACAAACAGATCTATCCAACCTCTTCTCAGTTAAAGCTCTACCCTTTCTACCATTAGACCATGTAAACTGGGAGCCTCTAGTTAGCACATGAAACATGCTATTTGTTTCTGTCCATTGCTGGAAATCTTCACAAGCAATTCTAGAAGGAGTTCCACTGCCTCTATACTCATGAGAACCTAAGATTGCATTGTAATCCCCCATAAAACACCAAGGGATTTGATAGGTTTGCTGCATTGAAGTTAACTCTGACCAAAGCACTCTTCTTTGCAAATAATTGGTGGAGGCATAAACAGCAGCTATACCACACACTTGATCATTTATAACCACAGAGAAAGAAATAAAATAGGTAGATACTTTAAGAATCACTGGGTTCCAATTATCTTTACACAGACACCAAAGATTAGGAGATAGGTAATCTCTATCATTTACAACAATTAATTTCATCTGCAATTTATTCCAAAATCTAGCAGGAAAGCTAGAAAAGGCTATCCAAGGTTCAGAAATAAAAAGAAAATCTGGATTATGTTCAACACATAATTTTTTGAGGACTAACATTGAAGAGGAGTTGGCCAAACCTCTGGCATTCCAGTATGAGCACTTCATTGGACAGATCCTCTAGAAACTACCCTTCCTCGGGTTTGTATGACATTTGGACTGGCCTTTTTCCTTAGCTTCCGTTTCTGCTTTTTCTTTTGAGACTTAGACAGAACAGGTTCAAAACCTTCTTCTTCATTACCCTGATTATTAGTGGCTCCATCCATATGATCAAACTCTTGCTCCACTCTGTCTCCCCATTTCTGAAGAATATCCATGTCATTCTGAACCACCAAGGGAAAGTCAACTGGATCCTCGATGATTTCAATATTCCTATTATTGACTGCAGATTGGTTATGCTGCAAATGACCTATGACTGGAGTCTCCTGCACAGTCTCTTAAATATAATCTGCTTCATCATAGAGAGTGTCAACAGAATCCTCATCACTGAGAGCTGCTTCTGTTTCTAGTCTAAAAGTCAAATCATTAGAGGGCTCAAGAATTCTAATTCCTCTAAGCTCACCCTCCAAGATTCTGTCAGGACCTGCAATAGGTTCCATGAACCCTCCAGATATGCCATATTGATCTTTCATGCTTGAATCTCCTTTCTGCACATGACCTGCAGATTCTTGCACTAAGATACCTTTTCCCTTGTCATGGATGACTGGAGCCTCATCCACCTCTTCAGTGTTAGGAGCAAGATTTGCAGGCTCATTTTCCTGGTTGTAATTCACAGCTTTTGGGACAAATTTCATCCAAACTTTTTTGACTATGGGTATACCCTTAACTTCCCTTACCTCTTGATGGTTGTGCCTTTTACAATTTGATAAAGAGTGACCAATGACCGCACATGAAGAGCAAAAAAAAAGGTAATTTTCATACTGAATACCAACTAGAAACGCATACCCTTCATGCTCAACCAGAATTTGCTCTTGAAGAGGCTTTGCTAAATCAAGATCAACTAAGACTCGTGCAAAGTGTCCAAGTGACCTGTTTATTGTGGCATCATCCAATGACAAAGGGATTCCAATCCCTCTGGCAATAGCAAATAAAATCTTTGGTCTCTAATATTCTTGAGGAAGATCAAGAATTCGGATCCAACATTGTGTGTTGGTTTGTTTTACCAAATTAGGACTAAAGTCTGGAGTCCAGGAAAATAGTCTCAAAACTCCTGGCACCAGATTCCAAGATCCCACTGCTAAAACCCTTCTTAAATCCTCAATGGAGAAAAAGGAAAACTCATAAAAACCTTTCCTAATTGGGATGATCTTCCATTGATTTAAAGGCTGCCACAATTCATAGCTTCTGCCGCAAGTCATCAATCTTATATGGGGTGTCTCCTTTCGATAACATCAACCTTCCATGAAGGTGGTTCTTGCAGACTTTTCACTCACCGCAACGTATTCATCTTCTGGAATTTTCACTACAATTGCATCACCCTTTACACAAGGAATAGGGAGTTGGCTTAAAGGAATATCACAAGTGTTGGTTAGGGCTTGAACAAAGGACTTTGTTGACCTGGAGGAGGGAGCCTTTTCTGTCGCATGCTGGAGAGTAGAATGATAGGGTTGAGGAGCCGAAGGAGAAGGTGCTAGAGAGAGTTCAGGGAATAAGAGTTGGAATGGGCAATCTGTAGAAGTTGCCATGATCGAGGCATGCAACCCTAGAGAGACATGCAAACCCTAGCCGATTAGCAGTCCCCAATCTTGAAGAATGAAGAATGGGATACGATCCCCATCCCTATCCCCACTGTAACACCCTCCTTAGGACATTACATTTCTGACTCCTAACTCGAAATCTGTCAACTTTAATTCCAATTAGATAACATTTAAATCTTTCTATTAGTTTACACACACTTCTTTTAATTTGAATGTTCTTGGATAGAAATTATTAAACTATTGGTTAATAGTTAGTTCTGAATTAGCAATAGTCCTTGTGGGAACGATATCTGACTCTTGACTATATTACAAGTGCGATCTATTCACTTGCGGTAAGTAAAAGAGCAAACAAGTTTTTGACGCCATTGCCGGGGATTACAACGTAATTTTAATAGAACTAATATTAACAACGAGTTTAATTAGTTCTAGTCTAAGTTTCTTTAGTGCATATTAATTTAAGTCTTAATTCTTTAATTGTTTCAGGTAATTATAAGATGACGGAAGACAACATTACACAAGAGGTGGAGGACGATAGTTACACTAGGCCATTGAGGGAGTTTGCTACTCCTCAAATGGATAATCTGCAGTCCAGTATTAGACGTCTTGCCATCCGAGTAAACAACTTCGAGATAAAGTCGGCCATTATCCAAATGATTTAAACTTCTATACAGTTTGGCGGCTTATAGCTCGGGTGTTGAGTGAGAGAGATGAAGCTCTCCAGCAGTTGAAATTTAATTTACAGCGTGCACAACAAGTTATGAAGGCTAATGCTGATCTTCATCGAACATATGTCACATTTGCGGTGAGAGATTGGGTCTATGTGAAGTTACGTCCTCACCGGCAGTTGTCAGTGGCCAAGAGGATTAGTCCAAAGCTTTCAGCTCGCTATTATAGCTCTTTTCAAATCATTGCTCGAGTTGGTACAGTGGCCTATAAGTTGTTGCTTCCAGAGACAGTGAAGATACACCCTGTTTTCCATGTTTCCCAACTGAAGCGAGTAATAGGTAACCATCCGGTGCAACCTGAGCTGCCCCGTGGCTTGGAGGCGGAGGATTCTATTCCTGCAACTCCAGAGGTTGTCCTGGCCACGTGTACCAGCACAAATCAGGGGAGAGAAGTGACTGAATGGCTCATCTTATGGAAACACAAACCAGCGAAGGAGGCTACTTGGGAAGAGGAGAGTACCATTCGAGGACAGTTCCCTGGTTTTTGCCTTGAGGACAAGGCAGCAATTGAAGAGGGTGGCATTGATGGGACACTTAGACCCATACACAGGCCCAAGATCCAGCAAGTCTATTCCCGCAGGCCCAAGATGAAGGGAGGTGCCAACTAATGGTCTGTTAGTAGTGTGTCTGTTAGAGGAGAGAGAAACAGAAGGGGTAAATAGGTGGGGGAATATTCACAGGGGATTATGTGATTGTTTTTTTCATTATTGGCTTAGGCCTTGGGGCTAAGAGAATTCCTCCATAGTTGGGAGCTCAGTCTCTGGTATCTTTCTTTTTTTCTTTATAGGCGCTTACAGTTTATATTAATAATACTATCTCCATCATCAGATAGGAACTGTTCCTATCAGTTTTCTACAATTTTTTCCCCAAATGCACTAGTCAAATGCTATAGCACAGTACTAGTTTTAAATGACCTGCACCTGGTATTTTTAATCCTTCTCGTTATCTGACCGTAGTAATAAGACATTTTTTTCAACAATATTTCCATGATTTTATGCATCTCAAAGAATTTCTCATCTATCTTCAATCCCAACCTCCATAAAGGAAAAACGAAATAGGGAAACAAAATTAGAATTTTTCCTACATTTTAACTCTGTTATCTTGATTGTAGGAAATGAAATGTCAAGGAGTTTGTGAGGATCATCTTGAACTTTTGAAGGGTGTTGGTGGAGCTTTTAGGCCTGGAGTACTAACGGCTCTAATGGGTGTAAGTGGTGCCAGCAAGACTACTCTACTGGATGTTTTAGCTGGAAGGAAAACTAGTGGATATATTGAAGGAAGCATCACAATATCTTGGTACCCAAAGAATCAAGAAACATTTGCTCGCATATCTGGATATTGTGAACAATTTGATATCCACTCACCCAATGTTACAGTTTATGAATCTTTGCTATATTCTGCATGGCTTCGTTTACCCGCTGAAGTTGATGAAGCTACTAGAAAGGTAGTTAGGACAATTTTCTTCTTTTTAAATTAGAGGCGTGAAATTCATGGCTTTAAACTAGATTTAAACATCATAAGATTGCTCAAAGTACAGAAAAATTACTTAGCAACCTTACTAAGTACTAACCTGTGGTGCCTTATGTACTAACCTGTGGTTTCGGAGGCATAACTGCTTATTAACTTGAACTCGACTTTATGAGATGCAGATGTTCATTGAGGAAGTTATGGAGCTTGTGGAGCTTAACTCATTAAGAGAAGCACTTGTTGGATTGCCAGGCGAGACTGGACTTTCATCTGAGCAGCGCAAGAGGCTTACAATTGCAGTTGAGCTTGTAGCCAACCCATCAATAATATTCATGCATGAGCCAACCACTGGCCTTGATGCTAGAGCAGCTGCAATAGTAATGAGAACCGTAAGGAACACCGTAGACACAGGACGTACCGTGGTTTGCACCATCCACCAGCCAAGTATTGATATATTTGATGCCTTTGATGAGGTAAGAAGTCTTACCATTGAGGTACCATTCTGTTTTGAGTACTACATATTAACAAAATAAATAATTCATATCAACCTTTTCAGCTGCTACTTCTGAAATTGGGAGGGGAGCAAATATATGCTGGTCCATTAGGCCGCCACGGTTCCCATCTAATCCAGTACTTTGAGGTGAGTCTAGCATAAATGAGATTTAGCATATTTGCTGCTCCTGTAGCAATAGCATATTCACTTTAGTGAATGATTACTGTAGGCCATTCAAGGAGTTCCTAAAATAAGAGATGGTTATAATCCTGCAACCTGGATGTTGGAAGTTACATCAGCAGGAAAAGAAGCAAGTCTTAATGTCAACTTTACTGATGTGTATAAAAACTCAGAACAACATCGGTTAGACTCCTGACTTGCACTATATTATGTTTGATGACAGAAACAACAGATATTGGAATCAGCAGTTATTTTGTTTCTTTAGATTTTTATTTTTTTTACAATGGTGACACTAAGGTTTGAACATATCACCTCATGCAAACTACCCAAGCCCCTCACGACTAGCCTACTCCTTGTGGCTTTTCTTTAGATGTTTTAAATCAAAGAGTCCATTGTTTCATGATTATGAGAACATAATATGCATATATTTCTCAGCTCGTGATTTTGATGCAGTAGCGTTTAAAGATTTTGAATAGGCTACTGATACTTCCAATTGTTCAGGAGAAACAAACAATTGATCCAGGAGCGTAGTGTATCTCTTCAAGGTTCAAAAGATCTATACTTTGATAGTCAGTATTCACAGACTTTCGTGGCACAATATGCAGCTTGCCTATGGAAACAGCATTTATCATATTGGCGGAACACGTCATATACAGCCTTTAGACTCCTATTTACAACAATGACAGCTTTATTGTTTGGGATGATTTTTTGGGACATTGGCTCAAAAAGGTATTTGAAAAGAAAGCAGCCTACATTGATACAATAACTAAAGCATGAAAATGGAATTCAGAACAAATCCTTACCATTTTAAATAATGAAAATCACAGGAGGTAAGTCAAAGACATTCTTACACTGTTAAATAACATTTTATCAAACATGTTTATCAAGTATCTGATTGACTAATCTTTTGGAAAGATGATGGCTCTGCTAAGGTTTCTTCTCACGTAACTCCTAGGGTTTGCATGTTAGCTTTCATGGCTGACGTCAATGCTGTTTGCCCTTGGGGCTTCCTGGCTAAGGTCGCATCATCTTCTCAACAAGTTCCTTCTTCAGCCTTTGATCCTTCTGTTTCTTCTCTAACTCCTCAACGAAAGACTTTTGCACAAGCATTAAAGAATGCATGTGATATTCCCTATAGTCAATTACCAAGGCCTCGATTGAAAGGAGATGAGATTTCTATCAAGATCCCTGAAGAAGATTATAGGGCTAGTCTGGAAAGATGCAAGAATCATCTACATGGTAGATTAATCCTTTCGAAGGGTGACACCCCAATTAAAGCTGGAGACTTGAGAGCTAAGTTATCTGGTTTGTGGAAACCTTTAGGTCAATGGAACATGATCCTTCTTGGGAGGGGTTATTATGAATTTTCTTTCTCCTCAGTTGATGATCTGCGAAGTGTGAGGGCTATTGGTTCATGGAATTTGAATCCTAGGTTCTTGCGTCTATTTGCATGGACTATTGATTTTAATCTCGCAAATCAAAGACAAACTAGTGTACAATGTTGGGTCCAGATTCTTAGTCTTGCTCAAGAATACTGGAGTCCCAAAATTATTTTTGCCATAGCTGGAAGCATTGGAGTTCCTATTTGTTTAGATGAGGCTACAAGCAAACACATATTTGGACACTTTGCAAGAGTGTTGGTTGATATCGATTTGAAAGGAAAACTCAGAAACCAAGTTTTGGTTGAAAGAGAGGAATTTGCATTTTTTGTTGGCATTGAGTATGAGAGATTGCCCGAATTTTGTCAATCTTGTCAACTTATTGGTCACTCTATGGGTAATTGTAGAAAGGCATATATTGATAATCAGAAACCTCAAGATCATTCTGATCGTGTATTAGAAAGTTCCCTACAAAATCAAAGTTTGTTTATGTTCCAAAGGAAAAAGATATGTTCATCATGTGGAGAATGAGAATGTGATTCCCAATGTTCATTTTGATGTTGATGCGAATAAGACTGCCTTAATTCATGTTGTTGAAGACACCAGCAATTCTCTTATTCTGAATCAGAATATTCACACTGAGATTGTGAATGATCAGATTATTTCTCCAGTTGATTGAGTAAAAGAAAATCCAATAAATCATATGGATGTTGCTGTTATAAACAATTAGGTGCAAGGTGATAGCAGTCTAGTGGTCAATTCGGTTAGTTCTGATAGTTTTGTTCCAAACTCATAGAAAACTGATAATGTTAATGATTTGAGTTCTGATGATGAGGATATTGTGAATATTAGTGTTGAGGATCACTTTGGAAACCCTATTAACTCTAATAGTATGCAATCTGTTATACACAATCAAAATCCTAGTATACAAGACAGATTGGCTTCTAATAGTGGCATTATCCCTGGTTTTAATTTCTCCACTCCAATAAGGGCTAAGGAAGCACAGAATTTTGACTCTGTTGTAGTGAATGATATGGGAATAATTGGTAGATTATGGAATGACCAAATGGATATGGTTGTAGAAGAAACTGAGGATGTGGAAGCCTATCCTTTTGTTCAGAATCAGGAGGAAAATGATGCTAATGCTGCAAACAAATACTTGGTTCAGAATCAAGAAGTGGATAATTTCACTGTGGTGCTTACCAAGTCTTAAAAAAAGAAGCTTAGGAGGCAAGCAAAAGCAGGGCAAAAGGCTGGCAATCAGAAAAATCGAAATAGGGCAGGTATTCCTAGGAACTTAGCTTAATGAAGCTTCTTTATTGGAATGCTAGGGGAGTAGCCAATCATGAAACTAGATTGGTTATAAAAAATCTGTTAAACTCTAATAAACCAGATTTCTTCTTTGTGGCTGAACCTTGGATCAAATCTGATCAGTTCCCTTCAAAATTTTAGGATCAATTCAATATGAAAATGTTTGCGGTTAACTATAGAGGGGACAAAATTCCTAATTTGTGGTGTATGTGTCATACTTCTTTCTATCCAGTGATTTTTTAATCTTCCTCTCAACATGTTTCTTTTTCTATAGTGTGCAATGGCCAAACTCTTTTTATTTCCTCAGTTTATGCATCTACCTCTAGTGCTGTTAGAAGACAACTTTGGCTTGAGCTGAAATCTTTGCAATAGTCGAACCCTGGTCCTTGGTGCTGTCTTGGGGATTATAATGCGGTTTTAGGTGCTCATGAGCATAGAAGCAAAAGCTCTCCTTCCCAAATTTCTTGCAATGATTTTAGATCCTGGTCTGATGATTGTAATCGTATTCACCTTCCAACAAAAAGAGCTGAATACACATGGCTCAATGGTAGAAGAGGAAATGCAGCCACTGAAAAAAGGTTGGATAGGGTTTGATGTAATGATGATTGGTTAAATTGTTAGAATAACATCTCTTGCTGCACCCTCACAAGGAATAAGTTTGACCATTATCCAATTCTTCTGTCTCTTCAGAATGATATAGTCCCTCATAGTTCTTCTTTCAAATTTATGAGAATGTGGGTTGATCATCCAGATTGCTATAGTATTATTTCTGATTCTTGGAAGCAATCAATTGTTGGCTGTCCAATGTTTATTCTGAGTGAGAAGTTAAAAATCTTAAAGAACAGGTTGAAAACTTGGAACAAAGAAAAGTTTGGTGATGTTCATGTTAATGTAGCCAATGCTCAGAAGGTGGTTGATTCAGTTCAAGAGTAAATTAGCAAGGATGGTAATTCTGATGATCTTTTTGAAAAAGAGAAAATAGCTCAGCTTGATCTTAATAAGGCTTTGCACTATGAGGAAGTCTTTTGGAAAGAAAAGTCCATAATTGATTAGCATTCTTATGGAGATAGAAACACCTCTTTTTTCCACAAAGTCACCAAAATCAGAAACACTGTTAAAAGAATGTCAATGTTGAAAAATGGTAACTTGATTTTGGAGAAACCTGCTGAAATTGAAGAACATGTTCTAGATTTCTACTCCAAACTGTTTGCTATTGATAATAGTTGTTCTGAAAATGCCTTGATAGACCAAGTTATCTCTACTAAAGTTAGTCAGGATGACAATGTCATGTTAACAAAACTACCTTCTTTGGAAGAAATTAAGAATGTTGTCTTTTCAATGAATACAAATGGTGCTCCTGGGCCTGATGGCTTTGGAGGGTTTTTCTTTCAACACTGTTGGGATGTGGTTGGCTCTGATGTATATAATGCAGTTTTACAATTCTTTAAGTAGGGCTGGTTGCTGCCAAATTATAATTCTAATCTAGTGGTCTTGGTTCCTAAGTCCCCAGATGCTGTCACAATTAGTCAATATAGACCCATAGCTCTTGCCAAATATAAATTCAAGGTCATTACAAAGGTGTTAGTGGATAGGCTTGCTAAAATTGCTCCTAAGATAGTCTCTGAACAACAAAGAGGATTCATTCAGAATAGGCAAATTTTAAATTGCATAGGTGTTGCTTCTGAAGCTATCAACCTTCTTGATAAAAGATCTTTTGGAGGTAATATAGCTATCAAAATTGATATTAAGAAGGCTTTTGATACTATGGATTGGAATTTCTTGTTAAAGGTTCTAGACAGGTTTGGTTTTGACCTTTTGTTTTGTAATTGGGTTAAAGTCATTCTCAACTCAGCTAAGCTATCTATTTCGGTTAATGGAAAGGCAATTGGTTTTTTCTCCTGTAAAAAAGGAGTTAGGTAGGGTGATCCTCTTTCTCCTCTTCTTTTCTGCATTGCTAAAGATGTTCTCAGTAAAGGCATATCTAAACTTGTCAATCTTGGTATGCTATTGCCCATGGCTAGTCCTAGAGGTTACAAAGCTCCAAGTCATGTTCTTTATGCGGATGATATCTTAATCTTCTGTAAAGGGACTATGAAGAACCTTGATAATCTTATGCTACTTTTTCAAACTTACAGTGATGCTTCTGGCCAAATTATAAACTGTGAGAAGTCAAAATTCTACTATGGTGCTATTCCTAGTAGTAGACTTTCTGTTATTTCTGTTGTTCTGGGATTTACTGCTGGAAGTTTACCTTTTGTTTATATTGGAATTCCTTTATTTAAAAGGAAACATTGAAAGGTTCACTTACTTCCTATTGCAGACAGGATCAAAATAAAACTTGCTTCTTGGAAAGGTAGAATGTTATCAATTATGGGAAGAGTACAATTAGTTAAATCTGTTATTCAGAGCATGCTTATATATTCTTTCCAAATTTACGCTTAGCTTATTTCTCTCATTAAGATGATTGATAAATGGTTAAGAACTTTCATCTGGGTTGGTGATATCCATGTGAGGAAAATCTGCACAGTTCCTTGGCATATGGTTTGCTCTCCTTGTCAGGAGGGAGGCTTAGGTATAAGGTCTCTTAGATCCATTAATAATGCCTCTATGCTCAAACTGTGTTGGGAATTTATTACATCTGATAATCATTGGGCAGTACTTCTTCGAGCAAGAGCTGTAAAGAAAGGAAATGTTATTCAACATCACCTTTGTTCCTCAATTTGGCCAGGTTTGAAATCTCATTTCAATACTGTTATTTCCAATTCAAGGTGGTGTGGTGTCCCTATTCAAGGTGGTTGAAGAGATGGTAGATCTATCACGCGTGCGATGTACAATGGGCGGCTCTTTTTTACGATGGCATGCTTCTAGGAAGGGTCCCATGAATGAACCGAATACGCAATATAGGATTCGCTAGATTGTGTAGGTATTAGTTGAGATGGCTTAAAGGAATTGATTAGGCGTAACTTTCAACAAGTTGCAACTTCTTTTCGGGAGCCTAAAAGCTTTGTTATTTAACATCTTCAGCAATTATGGGATGAACCTCTTGGGAAGTTTCCTAGGATGCGTGTGAGAACAAAACACGCCGAAAAGACCCGTTTTGGTCCGTGGAGACACTTGTCAATTTTGTCCGGATGTTATGGTATCGAGAGACGAGACCTCTCCCGGTGCGGTGTGGTTCGGGGACGAACCAGTTGCGGAAGCCGGTGGGCATGTGGTGTCCGGGGTTGATGAAGTGGACGCCGGTGCGAATAGCATGTACAATGGGCGGTCCTCTACATGCTTCTAGGCGAAGGGTCCCATGAATGAACCGAATACGCCGAAATGAGAGGGATTCGAGACCTTTGTAGTATTTACATAGTTGAGATGACTTAAAGGAGTTGATTAGGCGTAACCATATCAACAAGTTGCAATTCTTTTCTAGAGCCTGAACAAAGAACTCCTTAAGCGTGCTTAACCTTTCAATATCCACATTAGGATGGGTGACCTCTATCGTCTGAGTGAACAAAATTTCACGCCGAAAAGACCGTTTTGGTCTTGGAGACAAACTTAATCCTCGAAGATCCGGGATTTACAGGGGGATAAGATAGAGATGGTAGATCTATCAATTTCTGGTGTGATACTTGGCTTTCACAGCCTTTAGTGGATTTGCTAGATATTCCTGAAAATTGCTATTTTCTTTTAAAAGCTTCTATTTGGAATTTTATAAAAGATGGTTCTTGGTGTATTCCTCAAGAGATGCTGTAGAAATAACCACAGCTTTCTATTGAATTGCAAGAGGTTAGCATTCCTTAATTTCATGTGGTTGATAATTTAAATTGGAATCCTTCAATTTCTAGTTGTCTATCTCTAAAAGAGGCTTATCAGTTTCTGTATAAAGGAAATTAGTAGGGGTGTCAAAATGGGTCGGGCCGGCCCATTCTAGTCAACCTATTTGGGATCGGACCATTTTTGGGCCGGCCTATTCGGACCATGTAAATTTCGGGCTGACATTTTGCTAGCCCAACCCAGCTCATTCAGCCTTATGTAGTGTTAAAAGAGCAGGCTAGTTCGGCCCATTCGGGCTCAGCCCATTCGGGCCATGTAATGTTCGGGCTGGCATTTTGCTAGCCCAACCCGTCCATTTTGTCAGATTATTCGGGCCGGTCCATCGGGCTTGACCCATTTTGACACCCCTAGAAATCAAGTTGTTCATTGGGGTAAATTGATTTGGAATAATGTGATCTCTCCTTCTAAATCCTTTGTTCTTTGAAGGTTACTTAATAGGAAGGTCCCTACTGATGATCAATTGTGGTTAAGGGGCTGCAACTTGGTTTCTATGTGCTACGTATGTGAGTCTAGCTATGAAACTGCAGACTACCTATTTTTCTAATGCCACTTCGCATCTCAAATCTGGTTATGGCTTAGCAACTGTCTCAGTATGCCTATTGATACAAGTTCTATCTATCTTTGTGTAATAGAAGCTGGGAATCTCAAACAAAAGAAGTCATTTTAGCTTGCATCATGTATTCCATTTGGACTCTCTGGTATATTAGAAATTGCATAAGGTTCGAAGGTAGAAAAATCTCTGTGCATTCTGCTATTAACATGATTCGAGCAAATGTCTCCTATATAAGCAATTTATCAAAGGGTTCCATCTCTTCGGACATTTTGGATTCTATCATTCTGAATAAGTTTAATGTTCAAGGAAATCGTTCAGCAGCTCCTAGGATTATTGTGGTCAACTGGAACCCTCCAAATACTTATTAGATCAAAGTTAACACTGATGGGGCTGCAAAGGTTTCTCCAGGTACGACTACTTGTAGAGGTATTTTCCGAGGTATAAATTCTGCAACTCTGGGCTGTTTCGCATTTATCATTGGTGTCTCATATGCTATATATGCTAAGTTTCTTGGTGCTATTATTGCAATTGAAATTGCTTACAATAAAGGATGGCATAGGCTTTGGTTAGAATGTGACTCCAAGCTTGTTATTGATGCCTTTAAATCTTTGAAGATTGTGCCTTGCAAAACTAAGAAATAGATGGCTCAATTGTTTAGTTTTAACAAGGAAAATGTCCTTCATTTGTTCGCATATATACAGAGAAGGAGTGCTGATAAGTTGGCAAATCATGCCACTTCCATTCAGGGTTTATTGTGGTGGGACTTAATTCCTAACTTTATTAAGGGAAATTTCTTTTGGGATAGGGTTGGACTCTCTTGTTATAGATTCTCTTGATGTTCTTTTTATCATAGGTTTGGTTAATGTCCCCCCATGTTTTTGTATTCTTTTCTTTTTTTAATATTAATTTAGGTATGCTGTAGATAATTGGCATTGCCTGAGGTGCCAACCTAGTTGAGATTTCTTGCATTGCAGTGATGCCTTTGCATGCCTTTTTTGTTTTTTTTTTTTAAAAAAGAAAATCACAGGAGAAAGGAGCAAGATCTTTTCAATGCAATGGGTTCAATGTATGCTGCTGTTACCTTCATTGGGGTTGCAAATGGTGCCTCGGTGCAGCCTGTAGTAGCAATTGAGAGAACAGTCTTCTACAGAGAGAGAGCTGCGGGAATGTATTCAGCTTTGCCTTATGCTCTTGCACAGGTATTACTCCATTACCCATTATTTTTCATGGGTACCAATTCCCAGGGTGAAATGTCAAACCGTTATTTGGCTGTTTGTTATATTTGATAGTGTTATAAACATTTATTATAAAACCAAACAATCAATAAATTATTTGGCAAGTCACCCTAATTACGGTATAATTAAGGATAACTTAGCAACTCCCCAAACTTCAGTCCATGCAACTCTCTAAAAAGAATAGAAGAAATTTCTATAGTACTTAATAAGTATAATATTTAGAATAAGTTGTTAAATATTTATTAAATGTTGATTTTATATTTAAAATTTTATTAAAAATAATTAACAGTCAATAAAATACTTGATGTATATCATATCCTAAAAAAAATGTGAGTACTATAAAATTGTCCACGAACAAGAGATATGAGACACGTTTGCTCAACCAAACATTGTCCAAGGGCATAATTGTCAAGGACTCGTGAAATAAATTGAACAGTTGAACTCAACACTTCTATATTAATGAATTGCAGGTTATTATAGAGCTTTCCCACATCTTAGCTCAGGCTCTGATATATGGGATCATAGTATATGCCATGATGGGATTCGAGCGGACAGCATCATAGGTCTTGTGATATCTCTTCTTCATGTACTTCAGTTTCTTATACTACACCTTCTATGGTATGATGACCATGGCCATAAGTCCCAACCCACACGTAGCTGGCATATTGTCCACCTCATTCTATGCAATATGGTGCCTTTTCTCAGGCTTCATGATTCCCTTATCGGTGAGTGACAACCTTTGCTAACATCTTTTATTTAACACAAGACGTGAACTAACTTTGAGAATGAAAAACAATGACAGAGAATACCTATATGGTGGAAGTGGTACTATTGGATTTGCCCTGTTGCATGGACCTTGTATGGGTTGGTCGCTTCCCAATATGGAGACCTCATGGACAAACTTGAGAATGGTCAAAGGGTTGAAGAATTTGTGAGGAGTTACTTCGGGTTGGAACATGATTTTCTCTGAGTGGTTGCAGCTGTGGTGGCTGGTTTCTCAGTGCTGTTTGCGCTCATCTTCGCCTTTGGCATCAAAGCATTCAACTTCCAAAGACGATGAAATCACTCCAATGCTTCTCTTCTAGAGCTTTGATCCATCCATACGAATCACTATGCCTATCTGTGTACTCAAATCTCACTCAAAACCATTTCTATGAAAAACTCACGCTGTTCTTGACGGCTAAATTGAATTCTCCAATTCCATCACAAGATTCAGTGACAAATAAGTCGGTCCAAATCTAAATCCTTGGTTGTCCGTGGAAAGTTCCTTGCATAAACCAAGTAGAAAAGGGGTAGTCATACAAATATGGATAATAAATTAATAATCCTAATCCACTGTTTTTTATTACATTACTCTCTTTTTATTTATTTGTGCTAGCATGTAACTTAAGATTCACCCGTCATTGGATTTGGACATTATATATTGATGAGTTGTAAAATGTACTAGCAACCAAATTTTTAAATACTGTTAAAAAATTATTCTCTAATAAATTAGTAGCAAGAAAGCATTAATTATTAGCTACTATAAAATAAAATAAAATTAGATTAGGAAATATATATATATATATATATATATATATATATATATTATTATGTCATTACATCAGTATTTTTATAACCAGATGCACAATGACAAAAATAAGAAGTGAAAATCGACATATAATTTGACGTGATTCAACATTCAGCGAACTGTAAACCTATGTCCACATGTAAAACAAAAATGAAAATTCACTCTAATAAATGAAGATTACAAGAAATAATTGCTCAGCTGTAAAGATACTATAGGATACTCCCACATAACTACATAATTCACAAGATATCCTAACTTATCGGTAATTTTCAGTAAATGAACTAAGCTAAAGGTATTCTAATTTGACTCAATGAAAGTACGAATTTGGTTTGGCTTTTATATTAAACAAACTAGCATCATAATTTGGATGTTTGGCTTGTTAAAGAAGGAAACATGTAGGACGAATACAGAACCAAACAAGGCCACACCTGAAGCTATCCAATGCCTTGTTTAATGTTTATACAAGAAGGTAGTAAGAAGTAACCAGAAATTCCGCATTGAATGACTAATGCGAGATTAAATTAAATGTCAACTGGATGCCGCATATGTTACAGGTAAAGTTCTCTCTCAGTCTACACCTACAAATGAATCCTAGAGATACAAAAATGAAAACTGAACAAGAACACTCAATTACCCAGGTTATCCAAGACGCTTTGTAACTCCCCTAAACCTTCAGCAAACCACAACAGCAGCTAAATTGTCTCCACTCTCTCTTTAAAGCCTCTTAAACAAGATCCTTACTACACATAGTTGGGTCGTTATGCTCCTGAAGCCGAGCAAATTCCACTGCATTTTGGCTCCTAAATAGATCCCAAATCCCATCGCAACCTAGGATGAGAAATTTATCCTCCTCAGTGTGTTTTGTAGTCATAAGTTCAGGTTCTGCACTGAGTGGTCCACCATCCCCACCTTTCATTCCTTCCATGTGCCAGTCACCAAGAGCACATGCAACATTAAGTTGCCCAATAAAATATCCATCATAGACATATCCCCCAGATGCCTCATTGCACTTCTTCTCTTTGTAACAAATTGCTTTATGATCTCTTGACATTTCAATTGCTTTTCCAAGGCGACATAATAACAAATTGCTTTATGATCTCTTGACATTTCAATTGCTTTTCCAAGGCGACATAGCATCGCTCGACAATCTCCAGCATTTGCCACAACCAACAACCTGCAATCAGAAACTACAATCAACATGCAACCTATTAAAGGAGTGTAGTTGATGTCATGTCAGTTTTTATTTTGGACAAGGTTAGGAAATATAGGCCAACTTTGCTAGCAGGCCAAAATGCCCCTGAAACTCCATTGGGCTCCAAGGATCTATGCCGTTTGGACTTGTGATAGACAGAACATTAGTATATTTAATAACCAAATTTCATCACATATATTTATTTACATTAAAAAAAAAAAACCCATAAAGGCTCACAAATTCATTAGTTCTGCATGTAAAATGTAAACATTTTTTACAAGTGCAGCTTTCGGAACAAATATTAGGAATTACCACATATCAGGGCTCACTATAGTTACATGTGCAGAAATTACCAGGTTAGATTTACATTTTCTTTAAGCTAAGTACAAAAATAAATAAATAAAATTAAAGAGATTGCTGTTGCTTTTCAAGACTCAGAGCAATATGGTTTAAGCCAAGTTTAAAGCAACAGTAAACTAGACACTTAGAATCCAAGCAACATGCAACCTATCCAGGATCCAACCAGATAAAGACACTTACAGAGAGACTTCCACAAGGAAAACAATTTTCTATAGGCACTACCACAGTTTTTAGGAGACATACTGAAAGAAGAAAAACACATATGATGGAAATATTACAACTAGGTGGAGACTTACTCAAAGAAGAATAAATAACACACTTTTGACATTATTTGGTAAAGTATGACATACACCAAGATTATTGAGTATCAAAACCCTAACTTTCCAATAACAAGAGCAGACAATGCAGTTGTGCCAGATGCAAGGGCACCATCCAGAGAGCAAGCTTCTGCAAAGGCATTGTCAGTTTGCAGAAATGCTGAAGCAACAATCCTTTCAATATCACTTGGGAAATCTTCATTGTCAAGAATGAATTTTGGCAAATGACAGCAAGCAAAGTCAGCAGCATGCTTTCCACCATTTCCATCAAATACCTGACCAAATGATAGTCTTAGGCAGACATTCATGACAAGTTTACAAACAAATGCAAGCAAGATGAAAAAAAATTCTAAATTCTTCCAAGAACAGCAATGGTGTGTTTAAAATGTATACAAATACATTGGCTCATCAGAAAACATGTCAGTATTAGCAGAGAAAATTAACATCTAAAGTTCAATTTCCAAAGAACTTCCACAGGGACAAGCATCAGATAAGTGGAATATAAGAGCAAAAGAAAAACAAAAAGAAATAAAAGTAAATAACAACGTATAAAGATATAACAGCATTCACCACAATAAAACCACACACAGAAAAACTAAACTTCATACACACAAACAGGCACAACCATCAGTACAACAATCAACTTAACTAATGTGCCAAGAACAGAAAAATACCCCACAAAAAGCATGTGGCCCATCTACATGGTTCTTGAGCCCATAATCCTGCATAATGTTGTCCACACAAACATACACATCTTCCATGCTTGACTGGTACCCAATATCAGCATATGCTCCAGAATGAAGCTTTGGAAGGAACTCAGGCTCGCAACCTTCAATGACATGCCCTGCCTCAGCAGATACATCAGACAACTTCGTCTTCACCAGCTAAGTTTCCCTTAAACAAAATCAGAAAAACAAATAAAAGCAATGAAAATTTTGAGAAAAATGAGCATTTTAACTGTTGAAAGAAACTAGCACTCCACAAATAATATTAACTTAAAATACGACAAATACTTTCACATAACAAAATTTTACATTTACTATATCCCAACAAAATTTTCTTTTGTCGAAGTAAAAATAAATAAATCATAAGCTACAAATTCTTCCTCGGAAGACTCAATAGTCATTAGTTTTCCGTTGCTACAACTTCCCAAAAACTCTATCTGCTTCACAAAGTCATCGCTTCCCAAAAATAACCAACCAAATAAAAAGGAATAATGTAAAAAACTTATAAATATAGGTAGAAATAATGAACTCCAAATTTAAAGACTTTCTTCCATGAACAAAAAATAAATCTTGAGCAAAGAATATAAAGAAAACAAGATAAAGAAACTCAATTTGCAACAGTAGAGAAAGGGGATTGTACATACAAAAAAAAACCGCATGATTAATTAAAGACATATTATTGGTTAAGAAAAATTGGTTTTTTATTTTTATTTTTTTGCTTTAAAAAACGAAATGTAAACACTAAATAACACCATCGGCACAGTAAATGCAGATAACATTCACTATAAAAACAAAAAAAAAAAAACAATTATTGGTGAAACGTACAAGAGAAGTGTGGCGAACAAGGGATTTCTCCTTGCAGGGAAGCACCACAGGGCCAACGCTGAGGCATTTGCGATACGCAGTCAAGTGGGTTCAGAGGTCGACTCTCGCTGGAGCTCCTAGTTTCGCCACTACTTAGCCCTTCAGTTTCCTCCATTGTTCTCAACTATATAAATAAGATTCCCAACTTCGAAAACAACCCCCAACCCAGTAACTGAATTTCCAAAGCGTGGAACACCAAGGTCTCACAAGCGCAAATTAGGGTTTCTTTTTGTTTTTTATTTTTGGTTTTCTGTTGTTTTCAGCAAGTGGGTGTCTCAGTATAAGACTTGGTGTGGAAAGAGAATTTTGGATGAGAGCGGATCAGAAATGCAATTTGGTAAGAAGAGAAATGATAATAATACGTTATTTTGGATATTTCTTTAATATTTGTTTTATGATTGGTTTAAAAATAAATATTGTTAGTATATTTTTTTAATAATTTTTTTAAATGTATAAGATTTAAATTTTTTTGACTAATAAAATAAGTTACTTTTAATGAAATAACGCTCAACCATTGAAAGAGTGGATCTAACTGTTTGAAAAAAAAAACTTACGTTATTATATTAAGATAGACTAATAAAATAAATGTTGAAAGAAGTGTTTGAAAAATGTGTTATTAGCATAATATGAAATGTTCTACGGAATGTACGAGAGAGACAGAGAGGATGAGGTATTCAGTAGTGGATACTGAGTTGTACTTGGATAGACACGTTCTGTTGGTTTCTTCCTTGCGTAGCAGTAGCAAAATGTATTGGGCCGGGGGTTGAGTACGCGAAAGGGATTTCAACGCTCGAAGTCGGATCACTTGTGAAGGGTTTATGCTGTAAGCAATAAGTTATTTGTAGAAGGTGAATAAGCCTGATATTTATAGAGTGCAATTAGGGTTTTGTCTCCTTTAATTGTAGCAAGAAATCCCTATAAGATCGGAACACTGATACTGCAATTATGAGCAGTTTGAGTGGTTATGAGCACTATAATTTTGTAAGATCGTGATTGACAGTAATTTTTGGGATTTATCCACTGCGCAAATCTCGTGATCATGATGCAGTTGCCCAATGCTGCGATTCGACATATGTGGGTCCTGACTGTGTCACTAGTGCTTAGCTTGGATGTCCATGGCAGACTCTCTTGGTACGTGTGCTGTATTAATCCACTGGACTTAGTACCCTGATCACGGCCCACGATTCTTCACGAGCAACCGCACTTAGATGGGATAGCTAAGTTTCAAGATACCTGAGTTTTGATAGGAACACAACGCACACGATGGACAAAGGGATCCCAGACAAAATTAACGCTGGATCTCGTAATGTTTTTCCCAAATGGCCAAGGTCCGTGATATATTATAGTATGCCTCTGGGGTTAACGTGTAAGGTTGGGATCCAAGTAGGGTTGCTCTGCTTACATCATTATTCCACCATCGGAAGTATGTCATATGTTGCTCCCATGTGTAGTTCACATGGTCTTTGTCCTTTCTTGCAGCTTTTATCCTGCAGTTTGTAGCAGTCTAAGCTTGCTTGGGGAACCATTGATTTGACTTTGTTGGGGATTAAAAACCCTTTTTAAAGAGGATAGCAGTTTCAAGTTGTTTCTCATCTGTCCGCTACTCTCGTGACCAATTACAGAGAGGAAGCATTAAAATGCAGTCTCAATCATGTAGTCCAGATTGCCTTTTTAGGAGCCAATCAGAATGTTTTATTCCCCTTATAAATAAAGGATGCTTGTAGTGGGGTTGTCATTTGTGAAGAGTCATGTTTCTTTCTAAAACCTTCTTCATGTTCTTTCCAAAATTCTTGAAGGTATTTTCTTTTTCCCCGCATACTCATTTAATGGAGGCTTTTCTTACCAGGCGTAATGGTTCTGTGAGGACTAAGTAGTTGTCCTATGCAGGTTGGTCAACATGCATATGGGTAGCAGATGCCTTTCTTTCCAGGCATACGCAGGAGTGTGTAACCTTTCTGCGCTTGCCAGGAGGATCCATCGTTTCTGCTGTAATTCCTATGAGGCATGGAGATGTTTCACACTCCGTCCTCCTCCTTTCCCGACTGTTCTAGAGGCATTAGTCAAGTGCATTGGTTTTACTCCTAAGTGTAGTTGAATATGCAGGAGGGTGGAACAATCTCTTGGAGTAACTTGGAGTGAGGCATTCTCCTTATGTTGGCCAATAGGGGAGAAATGTGTGTTGGTTCTTGGAAGAATATTGGAAGTGACCATGGTCAGTGGTCATCATCATTATGACTATCTTTGTCTGGCTTCCTTTATGGCTCTCTCTAATGGCATTCTTGACTTAGAGTAGTTTATGTACTCCTTTTTGTATAGTTGGTGATGTGTAGAATGAGAATAATAATAAAATCTCTTTTTTACCTCCTTTTGCTTCTTTGAATGTTCTATTTTTCCATTCGTTGGGATGAATCCAATGCTCATCATTGTAATAATATGCTTATTCTAGTCATGTTGCCCTCAGCTTGATACTTGGCTAAAATAGCAAAGTATCATGTCTCAATGCCCCCAGGTGACAGAATCCACACTTTACAAGAAGCCGTAGTTTGTCCTACCCCCAAAGGGTTAAGATCAATTTGGAGGCGCTAACATGACATTCGCGGACGTGTCATAGTCTGGGCAAGGTCCATGCGTCAGGTGACTATAAGTGGACATTTTCAGAGTGTAATCAGGGTCCGTAGAAAAAATCTGGGTTTAAACAATAGGGCTTGTGTGGCGTTTGACTTTCTGAGCAATTGTCGTTTCACCTACTGTGACAGTTGTAAGTCCATGTGGCACACTCTGACTGGATAGACGTGATTAGGGTTTTGCTCCATGATGAGGGGCTTTTGAAATCCGAAGTGTTAAGACTGAATTGCCCCCCAATTATCTTGCCTCTATAAATAAGGGTTAAGGACTCCTCTTCCACACTTTACTATTCCTCTCTAAACTTTGGCGACCTTAAGCGATTTCCAACGACTTTTCTCAGCGGAGAAGTGTGGTTTCGAGTAGTTGGCAACGGTTCTCAATAGTTTTATTCAGTTCCTCTTCTTCCAGTCATACATTTTTCTCTATTTCTTCAAGGTATGTCCCATTCTACCTTCTGTTTTTACTGTTTCTAGCATCACCCTAAGGCAGAAGACTTCTATCTTTTATATTTTTAGCAATCTCCCTTGTTTCTTATCCAAAATAAGTTGGGATACTAGTGATTCTGGGCTCAACTCTATGGTGCTGCTCTCTGGAGCACCTTCTCTACCACGTCGTGAGTGGCGAAGGTGTCCACACTGGGTTATGGACCTTTTAGGGCGCAGAGGCCTATATAAGTATAACTGACTAGGTATAAAGGTCGGTGTTTTCTCCCCCACGTCTCAATTTAGGGTAGATATTCTTGATTCTAATAGCGTCTTATCCGCCTCTATGGATGTTTCTAGGGATTCAATGACCAGGAGACGAGTGGCTGGGCCCTGAAGACCAGCTATAAAAAATCCCACGATACTAGTCTGCGGAAGGTGGGTGTATCCTTAGATTGGAGATGACGTCTAGGTCAATGAGTCTGATTTCTAGACTAGGGAGAAAATAGAGAACCTTCCGAGCTATTTAGTGCTGACAAAGGGTGGTAGGCAGGACCATGAGTATTAGATTTTGGCTCCAAAGCATGGTGAGAAGGTGTGTTTAACTGAAACAAAGGGCGAACACTTCATGTTTTTGTATGAAGGCCTCTTCATCCGACTGGGGCTCCAGATCCCATTCATTGAGTTTCAAACTGCAGTTCTCCTCACTCTCCACGTGGCTTCGTCCTAGCTTCATCCCAATAACTGGGAAAACATTCTTGCCTTCGAAATATTTTTCCGAGTAGTCGGATTACGGTACTCGAAGAAGGCATTTTTTTATTTCTTCACACAATAATGCCCCTAGGGGGGTAATGCAAAAGAATTGGCTCACACTCCGGTCAAGGCCTGGTCGAAAGGTATTTAAAGTCTTCTAAGATAGCTTCAAGAACTTCAAGACAAAGTTCTTTAAGATGATGATGGCGTCAAGGACCAGTTCGTTCTTCTTGGATGTCGATGGGGAGCCGGTGTTCGACCTGTACTGGACCACAAAGGCGCGGGACACTCCCCTTGAAATGATTGAAAAGGAAAGGCCCGATCTTGATCGAGATGACACTATGTGTGTTGATTTTATGAGTATGTGGGCTCTGGAAGTTGGCCTCATCTCTTGCAGGGATATCCTGGACACCGCTGATGATGAAACTCTAGATGTTATTCTAGGTAGAGTGTAGGGTGCAGTTCATATTTACTTTTTGTATGTAGCAATTTTCTTTGAATATTTTTCCTATTACTTGACTTTTGCTATCTGTTTTGCAGAAAGTATGGCATCTAGAAACACTCTTGCCTCCTTTTGTGCTTTGAAAGCAAGGAATGAGGATGTTGATCCTTCCAACATTGAAGCAAACGTTGCTCCGGCCCCTTCTTTCCAGGGCCCAATAAGCGAGGCGGGTCTGGTCTAACTAGAGGAGTCTCCTACTCAGCCACTTCAGAGGCAGAAGAGGAAAATTGTTGAAGTCAAGAGGGAGAAGGATCGAGGGAAGAGGGTGGCCATTAAGATGGGCGGCTATTGAGGTGGATGATAAGGGTCCAATTACCTTGTTCGGGGGCGACTCAAAGCCGGGTCGTTCATCAACTGTCAACTCTTGGATAACAAAGTTGTGGATCATTTCACCCAGAACAGCCCTCCGGAGATCCTATCAATGATCCAAACCTACGGTCTCTGCCTTGCTATTGGGGCCCGTTGTGTTGAGAGATGCATGAGGGAGTATGACAAGCAAATGAAGGCGAAGTTAAAGGTGATCGAGGGGGAAGGAACTGGGAAACTTAACCTGGCCCTCAAGGCCCAAGAGGAAGTCGAGAAGGCCAAGGAAGATGTTGAAGCAAAGGTCAATGAGTTGAAGGGGAAGCTGGCGGACTCGGAGGACAGTCTTAAAAAAGAGAAGGCTTACTTCATAGAGGCTAGGAAGGAAGTCAATGGGCGCTGAGAATGAAAGCCTTCAGACTAAAAATCAGTGCCTCTAATCCCATGTGGCACAGCTATAAGAGGATACTCGGCAACTGATAACAATATGCACAAAGATCAATGGGGAGCAATTCTAAAACACAGTCGACCAAGTCTAGCTCTTCAATCCCGAGTGACTCTGTCATTGGACGCATTGGACTCCAAGAATATGATCCGAGATGACCTTCTCGCACCTCCGAAGGATGCTTAATAGGGCAACCAAGGTGTTGCTGAGGTCCCAGTCGTCGTTATCCAGGATCTAGCCATTATCAAAGGAAATGAGATAGGATTGTGTGCAAGCCACCAAAATGATGAGGGCAGTGATGGTAAAGCTTAGCTTGCTTCCTTCTCTTTATTGCATTCATTTGTCCCATGCGTGGGGCATTTTATTTTTGTAAAGACAATTGCCCCGGTCGTCGGGGTACGTTAAATGCATTTCTTTTGCCCTTATAACTTAGCGTTGTATGCATGTTTCTTTTCCATGGTCCGAGTTGGGTCAAATGCCCATTATTGATGTGCACTTGGTAACCATTTAAGGACT
The DNA here is from genome assembly GCA_029884605.1 of Ormosia emarginata. Classification (NCBI taxonomy): domain Eukaryota; kingdom Viridiplantae; phylum Streptophyta; class Magnoliopsida; order Fabales; family Fabaceae; genus Ormosia; species Ormosia emarginata. The sequence continues at coordinate 40,408,275 of JAQQTP010000074.1, read as the reverse complement.
AGGAGGATTTTAATTAAGTAGAACCTTGGTCTAGGGTGCAATGCCCAAAACACTTGAGCAATCAAAATTCCACTTGGAACTTAGGCAAAATAAGAGGTGATCCATAAATAGGGTCTTTAGTGTTCATGGTCTAGTTTAGAAAATCACCTAATAGGAATTTTAATTCAGAATCAGTTTAACAAACATCCACGGTAGGTACCTAATCGCGGACCACAGATGTCGTAATCCATGTTGTCAATTAATTTCACAACCACAATGGTTATGGCCAAGTGTTGAGGATTTGGGTATGAGCCCATAACTCGCGACCAAAACACTTACATGGGTTTTGTATGTTATTCCTCTTAACCTGGAATCTAAAAGACGTCGGATCCCATTAGGAATGGGCTCTAGACAATCCCAAGGTGTTTTCCAGCTTAAGGGTCTTTTAATCGTTAAAAGAAATTTTGAATCCCAAAAAGAACGGACTCTGTAGACATTCTCAAGACGGAGTTTGACTTGAGGGTTTGTTGAGACTTTTTGCAAGTAGATGTATGAAAATAACTTTTTTTTATTGATTGAATGAAGGACTGAAGTCCAGACAGTGTATATGCTCACCAAAATTGGGGCAGATCAAACATTAAAGAAAACTAAGAGACTAAGCCTTAACGATACTTAGTTATAGTATCTTCTCAGTTTGTCCACATTCTAATAGTTTTTAATTGGCTTTCCTATTAGTGTCTATAGGGTGTAAGCTCCTTTGCCAGTACAGATCACTATGTGGTAGGGGCCTTCCCAATGGGGGGCTAACTTCCCTTGAGAAGCATTCCTACCAACAATGTCTGCTTTCCGGAGTACTAAGTCTCCTAACTAGAATTTCCTTGGGACAACCTTCAAGTTATAACGAGCCGCTATCTTTTATTTGATGGTTGCGTCGCATATATGAGTGATTGTGTTCTTTCTTCTAGAAGATCCAAGTTTTCTCTTATCAGTCCAGGGTTAGTGTCGGGCGAGAACTGTTGGAGGCGCCATCTAGGTTCCCCTATCTCCACTAGGATCATAGTCTCGCATTCATAAGTGAGTTTAAAGGGGTTTCACCCATTGTGGAATGAGGCGTACTCTGGTAGGCCCAGAGGACATTGTCGAGTTGCTCAGCCTAGTTTCACTTAGTTTCGTCCAACCTTCTTTTAATTCCTCGGATAATAATCTGATTGTTGGCTTCAACTTGTCCATTTGTCTTAGAATTCTCAACGAAATTGCAATGATGCTTGATTTTTACCTTAGCAAACAGTTCTTCAAAACCCTTATCTTTGAACTGGGTTCCGCTGTCTTTCACAATGGATTCTAGAACCCCAAACCTGGTGATGGTGTGACGCCAAGTGAACTTTTAGATTTCAGCAAAGGTGACCGTGACTAGGGCCCTGTTCTGCCTCAATCCATTTGGCAAAATAGTCCACAACCACCACCAAGTACTTCAATGGTCCGGGTGCTTGAGGGAAATGACTTAGGATATCCATACCTCATCTGTAGAATGGCTTAGGTAGTGGAGCTTGATAATGATCCGAGTGTCGTTGGCATTTATCACAAACTCGGACATGTGCAAGGGAGTCAGCTTCCATTGTTAGCCAACAATATCCAGCCCTAAGTGCTTTCAAAGCTAAGGCTTTGCCCCCTAAGTGGTGTCCATAACCCCTCTCGTGGACCTCGGCCAGTACATATTATGCTTCTTTTAGCATGAGGCATTTAAGGAGAGGTGAGGAGAATCCGCGATGGAATAAATGCCCATCGTAGATGGTGTACCTCACTCGACAGCTTCTAATCCGCAATGGAATAAATGCCCATCGTAGATGGTGTACCTCACTGCGGTTCTGATCAATTTGGAGACTTCCTTTGGATCATTGGGCCTAGCTCTGTACTGTAGATACTCCATGATTAGGGTGATCCAAGTACGTTCTTATCCTTCCACCTAGAAAATAGTTGCGTCTGAGATGGAAGGTTGAGAGAGGGTCTCTTGGACCATGGAGCAGTTATTGTCAGAGCTCTTAATGCTGGTCAATTTGGATAGGAGGTCCGCCCTGTAGTTTTACTCCCTAGGAATATGCTTTATCTTGGCATTTTGGAAGTTCTTGAGGAGATCTTGGACTTTAGCTACGTATCTCTGAAGGAGAGGCTTATTGGCCCTGATAATCACCTAAGATCTGGGAGGTTACAAGTTGGGAGTCGCTGCAAAGTGTGATCTTAGTCGTGTCCATGTCCTTGGCCATTACCAATGTTGATACATCACCGATCACTATGAACACCCGATTTTATCTACGGATCATCGTTTTGTGAACGTTTCTAACGGCTATAAACTAGCTAGTTTTCATAAAAATCATTTCTAAACACTACCAACTTAATTATTTTATCATTTGGGCTCTATAATAAGTGATATTTGAAGTATTTACATCCTAAGAAACACAAGAACACTATACTTGATCCTTGAATCATCAAAATCATATTTCGAAATTTTTGGTGCCGCGAATCCTTTGATACCCATCTCAAGTTGTATTATCCACTTTGGTATAGTTTCTATCATCTTGTTCTTCAAGTTGTATATCTACTCTTGTAAGAGTTTTATTCTATTAACCTTGATTGCCAAAGAGAGGGTGAAGCAGGTATCAAAGGCTCTTTTTTGGAAAACTTTTTAATTCATAATAAAATAAAATATAAAAAATTGTTAAAATGAATTTTATTTTGCCCGATTTTTTACTTTTGATCCAATTTTTCATTAGGCTCAAACATACAACCCAAGATAGTCTAGATTTCAAAAATGTAAATAATAATAATAATAATAATAATTTTCAAAAAAATTTCTAAAAAAAAGTGATAAAAAATAAAAGAAAAAAAGAAATTCAAAAGAATTAAAAAAATAATAATAAGATGACCCATCTTTCTTGTATGCATAAGCTTAATCCAATTTTTCTCAAGCCACCCACTTTAAGCCCAAACCAATTTACGACTCATCAAATATGGGTCAACTCAGATCCATCACTTCCACCCAAACCATCTCCCTGCTTCCATCCAAACCCTAGCTTCCTCTAACAAGAACCCTAGTCATCCATCAATATTTAAGACCAAAACACCAAGCAATCAAGGCACTCAATTTGTGCCTCTTGTACCCCTTTCAAATGGTAAGTTTCCTTTTTTTGTTTTGAGTGAATGTATGACAAAATTTGTTTTTCCATTTTGTTTCCAATCACCAACAAATCAAGAATTGTGAAGCATAATTTGAGGGGATTGACAGAGAAGACACAACTTCAGCTCTACAAATACCCAAGCAACAATGCATAAAAAAAGGGAGAAAGCAACGAACTCCTCAATCAACAAGCACCCAAAAATTCCACCTATTCTCTACCTCCAACCTTCAAAACCCAATCAAACTTTCATCTTCCAGCATCCATAGCCACACTTACATAAGCTAACACACCACAACCACCATAACCAAACCACCATCTTCACTCATCAAATGACTCACCTACGTCCAAACTCCATCACCATCTCCAACCATACAACCTCCATAACAAACCCACCATCAACCTTTACTCTCACCACCACCCTTACTCATCTTCACCAAACCAGCCACTACAAACCCACCATCAACCTTCATCAACAACCAAACCCACCATTAACTCATCCCTCACAAACCACCAATTGTGAATCACCCCAACCATCTTCATCACCATCCAAACCATAATACTCCACCATTAAACCCAACATCAAAACCGTGACCCACATCCAACAACCACCCATACCCTTCGTTCCACCCCAAAACCACCACATCCCACCATAACAGCCACCCTTCACCATTAAACCCACATCGTGACCTCACCAACACCAGACACAAACAGCCACACTCACCGTGCGCCATCCACCAACCCACACAATATCACCGTAACCCACGTCTGATCCATGCACCAGCAACCACTACATCCATAGCTAGACCACCGCGCTTCCACCGGATCCATAGCCAGATGACCGTCTCGTCTTTCGTCGTCCTCCACCTTGCGATTTGCAGCAACACCCATAAGCCACCATGCCACATGACCTCCATCCAAACCCAGAACACAGTCTTGGACCGCAACTGTGCCACATCACCTCCGCCCAGACCCAAATCACAGCCTCGGACCACCACCGCACCACGCGATCTCCGCCCAAATCCGTTGCACCTCTATCTCAAAACAGTTTATGCCCCCTGTCTGCACCACCTCTCGTCGTCCCACCGCGTCGTCGGTGACCTAGCCTCGTACCTCCACCGTCCAGCTCAACTCTAGCGCACCAACAAATAAGGGCATCGTCCTTTTCTCCCATTTCCTATTAGTTTGCTTAGTTTAAGCCCTTTTTTTTTTAGCTTTAGGCCTGGAAAATTAACCTCTTTGAAAAGCTTCATTTTTTTTAACTTGGGCTAGCTTCTTATTTCTAAAAAAAATGAAATTGTTTGTTTTTAAAATATAATATAATTTATAAAATTTCATTTAATCGCAACAAACTCAATAATCAGTGGGTGACGTTTCTAGCATGACGCCAATCTTCACATATTCAAACCTTAACATGATTAACTAAGTCGCGATGACTTGTTAATTCAAATTTTCAAAGTAAAAAATTAAATCAATTTTTTTTAATTAAAATTCACCCAACACACATGTATTTTATAAAGAATTACGTGACTTTGAATTTTCTATTGCACCAGGGGATACAAAGGTGCACAAGTCAAACCGAAAATTAATTTTACTTAATTTAGTAATTCTTATTTTATTTTATCTTATTTTACTTTATATTATTTTATTTTATTAAAAGGGTAAAATAAATATTTAAAGATTTTAAATAGTTACACAATTATCTTAGGGTAACCGTTTTAGGACGAATGTATTAGGGGTGTGATAATAATATATTTTATTCAATTTATAATCCTTTCACTAGGCTTCTTAAGGCTCAATTTGACTTAATTAAGTTGATTTTGTCACATTTTATGAAATTAAGCTTAATTGGATCATTGAAGAAATTATTGCTTGAATTATCATTAATTTGACTGATTGCATTCGTAAGTAAACTGGCCACAATTTGAGTTGCAATTATTTGATTAATGTGATTCTGGTCTTGTTAGAAAGTTAAGATAATTCTCTAATAACTATTCACTTGATAACAAGATTCACATTGATAGCAATATATTTCATTTATTGTATAATCTTTTCACTTAGCTTTTTCAGTAAATTTGCTATAATTTGAGTTACAAATATCCGATGGATGTGATTTTGGTCTTGTTTTAAAGCTAATACAAATTTCTACAACTTTCATGAAGACCTCAAGATCCGGAACAAACGTTTGGATAACTCAAATTGGAGTTGAAGTAAAATCTAGAGTTCTGAACCAGACAGCTTGACCTATGCGTACTCATCAGATCATATTTTGAGTTATAGGAGAGCTTTGGGAATAAAATCTATGTCATTTGAAAGTTAAGACCTAAATCTACAACTTTCATGAAGAACACAAAATTTAGATCGGATGTCTTGAATGTGATATTGGGCTTGGAAGTCAGAAAACATGAGCTGAAGTTGGGCCTGACCTATGTACAGTAATTAGGTCATATCTCGGGGTGTAGGTAGTCAAATGAGCTGAAACTAGTGGCTATGAAAAGCTAAGACAATTTCCTAAAACTTTCATGAAGATCACTTGATCAAAAAATGACTCATGACATGAGCTCAGAGCAGAAACATTTCGGAGACAATAATCTCTATAATTTCCACTCATTCATCATCATTAAGCAACTATTTTGACATTTACTTCTCATCATTAAACAACTCCATTGTCTTCTTGTACTCCTTGAGCTCTATAAAAGGGAGCTTAGGTGCTTATTCAGATCATCTTTGATCTTAGTTTAGTTTATGTTATTGTGTTATTTGTTTCTCTTGTTGTAGCTTTCTTTGTTTTAAATTGAAATTATGTTCATCTTTTTCTTCCTATCTCTTTCTTTTTTCTTATCTATGAGTAACTAATTTTTATTTTGCTTAGGTGAAAAGGTGAAGCTTTTGGTAATATGTTGAGGTTAGATAATTTCCTTCTTGTGCTTAAATGATATATGGTGTATTTTGGATAGTGATTAAAATTTGAGATTAAATACAGTAGCCAAGTCCACCAGAAAATAAAAACCTTGCAACAAGTTGTAGTTAACAAGGGTCGATCCATAGAGAACCAATTCAATTAACACTACAATTCAATTCCTAATTCAGACTCCATAGGTTAACGAACAGTAAAAAAGGGGGTTTTTGGGGTTTTGATTAACAAGGAACAATTTCAGAAACAATAACAATAAACAAACTAGAATTAACAGATTTAATGAATTGGTTAAGAGCTACAATCCACCACTAGATTTATATGATAATGCTAGCCCACATATCTATTTATTCTAACACGACCAATTATATTTCTACGCGATTGTGAGATGAAATCTCTGTTTTCCTTAAGTTTTGGCCAATTTAGCAACCGTTCAAATCAACTCCTAATCACTGATTAGTCATAAAGTAACCACTCTTACAACTATCCAGTAGTTGCATTAAGATTTAGAAAACCAGTCACACAAAAATCTAATCACACTCCAGGATTAAATACTTAGAACATATATTCCTCTTGATCCATTACCGCAACCGCGTATAACAAACCTAGATTTACCACTTTTAACATTTGGCAAAGAGTATGAAGACATTTACATCATAAACATACAGTCCTCTAGTTTTATTACCGCAACCGCACTTAATAATCCTAGATCTACCACTTTGAAATTGGCAATAAGCATAAATACCTTCATATAACAACAATATTCAGAAATATATGAATAGAAACATAATTGTGTTGAAATAAATGAATATGCAGGGTTCACAATATCAAAATTAGGGTTTCATTTTCCCTTAACTAAATGAGAAACTTAACCACGCATAACTAAAACGAAATCAAAAGAAAAACAACAGAAAAACATAGTTCTAGAATGAAAGTGCAGAAGAAAACTAAAGAGCAAACTAGTTTCCAAGGGTTGGGGATGTTGGAGATCCAATTGCTTGAACCCAAGACTTCAATCTTCAATCTAATCTCTCTTCCTTGGTCTTGACCTTCCCCTCAGCTCCTTGGCAGCCTCCAAGGTCGAACTCTCTCTCTTAAGACCCTCGACAACCTTATTTATAGGCATCTTGACATAATTCCCCTCAAATTCACGTGCTGCACTTTCTGACACGACGACATGGCCCGTGTCAACCTCTATTTCTACATTTCTTCAATTTTGGCAAAACAGCAAAGGACACTACCCCCCCATGTCAGGGGACACGAGCCGTGTCACTTTGCTTCTTCATTTTCAGCCTAGATCTTCAACAAACACTCTTCTTTCCTTACTTCAAGAGGTGATATTAATCTTCATGAATCCTTGGATCCTTCTTCAAGTGGATAGTAAGCTTCGTTTGAGACTAATGGACTCCAACACTCAAAGGTTTCCTGAAAAGTATAATTCAATTATGAGTGTTTATGAACATTTTTAAGCTAAGTTTCACAATAAGGTTCCAAATAAGATAAATATCATAAACTTAGTTAAATGGTAGTAATTAAGCACAAATGGAATCCAAATGAATCAATTATAAGGCACTCAAGATATGAAAATAATCGATAGATCAATATATGTTTAAGTGATCATTATATATGTTGTATGTTGTTTCCAATTAATTTAGAAACCCTTCTTGTATATTGAAGAACTTGATTCATTGTAGACAAGACATTGTCATAGTAGATGCTTGAGACCATTTACAAGTGTTGGTGGATAATTAAAGGAAGCATAATATGATTAAATGTATTATCTAAATTGAACTTTGAATATTAAATTTTTCGATTGGAACCTCCATTATGTGTGATTTCAACTGAGTTGTAAAAAGAAATAATCTTATCTTTAATTATTACCAAGAGTGGATCTCCTAACCCAAGCAAATCTTTTTCATCTGTGAACAACTTTGATCATCTTTATTTTTGTGACAAATCTTTTCTTTACCTCAAAGAATTTTTCTTCATCAATTCCCTGTAGATCAACCTCAGACTCCCGAGAATATATTACTTGAAACAACCTACACTTTGGTTTGAAACTTTTAATTTCCCATCAGGGTGCTATGGGGTTAAGTCTCCACCCTTCCCAATGTATAATTAGATTCCTGAATCTGAATTTTTTAGCGTAGACCATTTTTTCTTCGGTTTTTCAATTTTTCCTAATAAAAAAAATAAAATTGGTGGTGACTATAAATTGTTTTTATCTAAGTTGCTATTCTATCACGATTACGGTCGTGACACCGATGATGCATGCTTCGTACTCCTCTTGATTATTCAAAGCGGGAAACTCAAACTTTAGGGAGTTCTCTATGGTCATTCCTTCAAAATTTTCCAAAATTACCTCGGCCCAACTTCCCTTGGGGTTGTCAGGGTCCAAAGTAAGTTATGCTAAGAAGTTCGAGAGCGCTTGAGCCTTTATTACTAACCAAGGCTCATATATTATTCTGAACTCAGAAAGCTCAATAGACCAGGCGATCATTCTTCCTGCTAGGTCTGGCTTGTGTAGTATCCGATGGACAAGCTGATCTTTCATGGCGTATCTTTATACTCTACGTCATGAGTGTAGTATTGACATATCTTTGAGTTACGTGTCACCAGTGCAACATAAGAACTCCACAAGGATTGTCGAACCGACAACAAGAACCTTTGAGTTCTTTCCGTCTTGCTTACGAAATAACAACCATCTATCTTCCTGCAAACCTAATTAAAGGCATGTATTGTAAGAAGATGGTACCTGACCGCAGCTAGTCAGAACTCACCATAGTGGCCTACTAATTAAAGTAAGTATACAGCTTAGTTAACAGTTTTCGTTCACTGTAAAGACGGGACACTTCTTTCTGTCCATCAGCACTACAGAGCCTTGGTTCCAAGAACTGAGAATATAGCACGTGGCTCTCTATAGAGCATGACACACGAACCTTATTTACATACTGGCGTGTGAAGGTCTCCTCCTGAGTCTATGACAGGACGAGTCATTTACTCGAGACTCTTAATCTAATTAAAGACCAAATACAACTGCAGTTTTGCCCTCTTTTTTTTTTTCTTTTCTTTTTTTTCCTTTTTCTTCTTTTTAAGAACAAGAACAAGAAGAAGAAGAAGAAGAAGAAGAAGAAGAAGAAGAAGAAGAAGAAGAAGAAAAAGAAAAAGAAGAAGAAGAAGAAAATATGTACATGTTGCTGTGGATGTGGCTCATATTTGCCTCTGGTTTCACGTCTAGAAACGACTTAAATGCCTTCTATGAGTCAAGGATAAGCTTCCCATCTAATTTTCTTATAAATTAGCAAACAAGGTCTTTTAGAGTCAGATTCCCAAGACTATAATGCTTTTGTTCATCCTTGAAGAGATTCCATAAGTTAAGAAGTTCACGATGCACATAACTATAAGAATGCGTATCAAAAGTCAATGAGATATCATCTAATGACTCCTTACTCAGTCCATTCTTAATGAAGAAAATTTTATCTTCTCTGTTTGCAGAAACCATCCATAAAGAACGATATCGCTTGTTACAATTCCATCGTGCACATTTGTGACAGACTTGTAATCTTTTTAGTCTTCTCTTTTTAGAATATGAACTTCTACCAAGACCTGACATGTATGAGTCAAATGAAATTGAAGACTCACCTGCTAGTCAGACCTTTGCTTCGATTATCCAATGTACATCTTCCGGCATACCCTTGTGCATTAACAATCTCAATCTTTCACATCCAACTTCGTAAATTTTTGTTAGAGCATTTTGAGGGAGGAAAGGAAAATGTTTTCTTAAATTTGAGAGAATGACATCCATTTTAAATCAAGATCGGCTTAAATTATGATTCAAACAAATCAATATATAAAGTACCATGATTAATTTTAACCAAACGACCAGAATTTAAATCACAATACCAATTAAGCATAAATAAGTGACATAAAATAAAAATAATGTATAAGTAGGCGGTATACACCGACCATTAAATATTAAGCATAAATAAATGACTAAAAATAAATAAAAAAATAATGTACAAGTTAGTAAGTTAGAAAACAAAAATAAATAATATAAGTAAAAAAAAAAGTTAGATAACAAAATAAATTATATAAATAAAGAAGTTAATAAGTTAGTAAGTCGAAAAGCGTAAAAAATAGAAACAGAAAGATAAATAAAAAATAGAAACAAAAAGCGTAAATAAATGACGTAAATAAATAAATAAAAATTAAAATACATAAATAAATGACATAAATATAAAAGTTAGGAAGTTAAAAAGCATAAATAAATGACATAAATATAAAAGTTAGTTAGTTAAATATACACACACAATGAGCTATCAGGTAGGTAGTGTCATTAAATTTTCTCACTCAGAAGCATGTGGAGGTCATTTTTCTTCAAAGAAAATAGCTGCGAAAATCTTGTAGTGCATATTTTATTGGCCCACTTTATTTAAGGACAACTATACCTTTTGCAAAAGTTACAAAAATTATTAGAAATTAGGCTTCATTTCTAAAAGAAATATGATGTCTCTGAACATTATCATTGTCATTAAAATTTTTGATTGTTGGGGAATTGATTTCATAGGTCTATTTCCATCCTCATTTGGATTTGTGTATATTTTGGTGGCAATTGATTATGTCTCAAAATAAATTGAGGCGATTCTATGTCAACACAATGATCATAAAACTGTTCTTAAATTTTTAAAAGAAAATGTCTTGAGTCGATTTGGAATCGCTCGAGCTATCATCAATGATGGGAGAACACATTTTTGCAATAAACCATTTGAATCTTTAATGAAGAAATATGGTATTACCTATAAAGTTGCCACCCCTTATCTCCCTCAGACAAGTGGACAAGTAGAATTAGTAAATAGGAAAATTAAACAAATTTAAAAAAAAACAGTTAACCCAAATTGTAAAGATTGGTCTTTAAGACTAAACGATACACTTTGGGCTTACCGTACTGCTTTCAAAACATCTTTAGGCATGTCACCTTATTGGTTAGTCTATGGAAAACCTTGTCATTTACTTGTAGAACTGGAGCATAAAGCATTTCAGGCCATTAAAGCTTTCAATTTAAATCTTGATGATGCTTACAGGTTACACAAATTGCAAATAAATGAACTTAAGGAATTGAGAAATGATGCATATGAAAACTCAAAAATTTATAAAGAAAGAATAAAAGCTTTTCATGCAAATCAATTTTGAGAAAATCTTTTAAAATTGGTCAAAAAGTTCTGCTTTATAATTCTCGTCTTCACCTATTCCCTGAAAAATTGAGATCTAGGTGGACTGACCTTTTTATTATCAAACATGTGTATCCTTATGGGGCCATAGACATTGAGAATCCTAGGAATGGTAATGTGTTTAGGGTCAATGGACAAAGACTTAAACCATTTCTGAAAAATCAAGTTGCTGAGGTAGAACTCATTTCCCTTTCTGATCCTTGTTATGAGAAAAATTTACTTTAATTTTGTGGCTTTATTTTGTTTTACAGTTCTTTGTGTTCCCAGTTAAAGGACGGATAACGGTACTCCGTGACTCTCGAGTCAGTTTGTTTTTTTTTAGTTTCCCGAAATAACTGATTCCTTCTCCTTTAAAATGGATGTCATTCTTTTAAACCTGAGAAAATATTTTCTGTCCTTATCTCAAAATGCTCTAACAAAAATTTATGAAGCTAGATGTGAAAGATTGAGACTATTAATGCACAAGGGTATGCCAAAAGATGTATGCTGGATAATTGAAGCAAATGTCTGATTAGCAGGTGAGTCTTCAATTTCATTTGACTCATACATGCCAAGTCTTGGTAGAAATTCATATTCTAAAAGGAGAAGAGCAAAAAGATTACAAGTCTGTCACAAATGTGCACGATAGAATTGTAACAAGCAATGTCGTTCTTTGGGGATGGTTTCCACAAACAGAGAAGATAAAATTTTCTTCATTAAGAATAGACTGAGTAAGGAGTCATTAGATGATATCTTATTGACTCTTGATACACATTCTTGTGGATATGTGCATCATGAACTTCTTAACTTGTGGAATCTCTTCAAGGAGGAACAAAAGCATTACAGTCTTGGGAATCTGACTCTAAAAGACTCTGTTTGCCAATTTATAAGAAAATTGGATGGGAAGCTTATCCTCGACTCACAGAAGACGTTGAAGCCGTTATTTTTAGACGTAAAACCAGAGGCAGATGTGAGTCATATCCACAACAACATGTACATATTTTCTTCTTCTTTATGTTAAAAAAAAAAGATAAAGTATGTATACATCTTGGGTTTGGCCTTGGTAACATAAAACGTGAATAGAAAAATGCACGCATCCTAATCCAGCCTTTTTAATTGAGAAACAAAGTAGGTAAATTGTATCCCACATGTGAGGCAGCTTGTCGCATTATAGCCATTTGTCCCTTTTGGGAGTCCTATGTTGCGTTGGTCTTGAATGAGTCTAATACTGGTCAACAATGCTTTGCCACAAAGCCGAAAGAGCAGACTACCTTCATCCCAATCTCAAGTGAGCATACACTCACCTTTCATCAGGTTTCTAATAACTTGAAAAAAAGAAGAGGGTGAAACTACAGTTGTACTTGGTCTTTAATTAGATTAGAAGCCCCGGGTGAATGCTTGTCCTGTCATAGACTCAGGAGAAGATCTTCACACGCCAGTAAGTAAAAAAGGTTTGTGTGCCATGCTCTGTAGAGAGCCACGTGCTACATTCCCAGTTCATAGAACCAAGGTTCTATAGCGCCGATGGACAGAAAGAAGTGTCTCATCTTTATAGTGAACAAAATCTATTAACTGAGCTGTATACTTGTTTTAATTAGTAGGCCTCTATGGCGAGTTCTGACTGGCTGTGGTCAGGTACCATCTTCTTATAATACAGGCCTTTAATTAGATTTGTAGGAAGATAAAGGGTTGTTATTCCATAAGCAGGATAGAAAGAACTCAAAGGTTCTAGTTGTTGGTTCGGCAATCTTTGTGGAGTTTTTATGTTGCACTAGTGACACGTAACTCAAAGATATGTCATTACTGTACTCATGACACGTAGTATAAAGATATACCATCAAAACTGTACATCCAGGTACGTCCTCATTTGTTATTATATTTCTTTTATCTTTGTATGATTTTGTTGTATTTTGGTTTTTGAACAGATGATCCTTTAAGCAGGGTCCTTCAGGGATTTCTAGACTTCTTTACCCGATGGTTTTCTTGAAGTTAAAAAAAAAAAAAAAAAAACACAAAATAATAAAAAAAGATTATGTGTTTCTTAATTTCAAACTTTTCTGACAACAGTCAGCCTACCCATATAGGTGTTATCATTACCTTTTCTATTCTTTTCCCTATTTAAACATTTCATTTTCTTCACTTTCCTCCAACTCATAATCATTCAAAAGGAGGGTGAGTATAGAAATAGAAGGAACTTCTATTCGTAACCTTAAAAATATATGTGTCTTTTATAGGTCAAGTTATGGGAAGGGTTTAGATCTTGTAAATGCAGTAAACACTCTTGGTCGAGCACTTGTTCCAAATATTCATGTTGTATATGGGGGAGGTTGTCGTGGGTTAATGGGGGTTGTGTCACTCTTTGCATTTCTAGGAGGCAATCAGGTTTTAGGTGTCATTCTTAGACCTTTAACTCAAAAGAACATCACTGGAAAGACAGTTGGAGAAGAAATTCAAGTATCATCTATGCACGCACGAATGAAGACAATGCTTGACAACTTTGATGCAATTATTGCTCTACCTGGTGGTTTTGGTACTTTGGAAGAAATTTTTCAAATTTTCTCTTGGACCCAACTAAACATCCACCATAAACCCATAGGTTTGTTGAATGTTAATAATTTCTTTAATCTTTTGTTATTTTTTCTTGACAAAGTTGTGGAAGAGAAATTTATCACACCATCGACAAGATAACTTCTTATCTCTGCTTCCACTATTGACTAGTTGATTAATAAATTAGAAGCTTTTGTTTATGAACCTGATCCAGCAATAGCTCAGATAGATTAGTCAGCAAGAAGCAATGAGGGAAGCAGCATGAAAAGAAAGCCAAATCTGACACTTCATCTTTAATTTTCTTTTACATTTTATTTTATTTATCGTACTTTGTTTCTGTTTAAATTTGTGTCAGATTTCTCCAACAGGTAATATCTTCTATCATTTACTCATCTATATTTTAACATTGCAGACAATGTTGTGATCTGGTTGGGGGGAAGGATAGTTAAAAAAAAATTGAGAAGTATGATATGATTGTCAGCAACTTACTAAACTAATTAAGGATGACAGAGTAAGGAGTAAATTTATTCTTGAGACGAATCTTAATTGGGGAAGTAATTGTTTATTGATATAATTGTCAGAAACCTACTCATAGTAAAATCAATTAAGGATAGCATAGTAAGGAGTAAATTTTGCCCTGGAGGCAATTTTACTCTTGAGACGCATCTTAGTTGCGGAAGTAATTATTTTAGAAGTAGCAAAAAACATATCTTGGGTCATAACATAAATTTTTTTCTTTCTTAAAAATCACATGCTTGGATATGAATGTTGAATTGATGGATTGAGAATGATAAAAATATTCCTTGTGAGATTTTGAGCCTATTGATGAATGGATTGAACATTTGTACCATTCTCTTCTTTCTTGTGTGATTTTTACTCATGGAATTGTTACTCTAGAACTTGCTTTGATTCTTTTTTAGGCTACATTTTCACATGTATATATAAACATGATTGAGGCATTTTTCTTGAAATAGCTACTTTAACTAAATAGCCAACCTTGTATATTTTTCTTTACTTAACTCCTTTGAGCTTATTTGACCAATCCTTGTTTCTAGCTCATTATGTGCCTTAAATTAAAAACCATGTTCTTACCTGACCTTAGGGAATAATAGAACATTAGCTTTATCATTGGATGAGTTTTTGAACAAGTGTGAGGGTGTGTGTGCAAAATAGTTAGTGAAAAAAGAAAAGAGTGGTTAATTAAAAAAAATGTGTATGTATATTTATCTAAAAAAAATGTGTAAAGAAGGGCCAACAAGGAAAAAAGGGAAGGGAAAAGAATATGTAAAGGGATTTGTATTAGGTGGAGTTGGGATAAACTTTCATGCTTGTTAATTGAACTCAGCTCTCATGCTCTTTTATTCTCTTTGGTTTTTAACTTGTCAAATCCATATTACCACCCTCCTTTACCTTGACCCCATTACAACCTTGAACAAAGTCCTCATGATTTTTGTGTGCATGTGTTCTGAGTAGTGGAGAAGTAGAAGATAAGCAAGCTTATGGTAGTGTAATTTTTCATGGGTTGAATTGAGTAAGATACTTACCTTTTTAACTGAAGTTTCCTTACTTGTTGGTTTGAGATGTGAAGAAATGTTACCTCATTAATTTTTTTATCCCTTGAATGACTAGTTGCTCTTCTGGATTCATTGAATCCTTTAGAGTTTTTAGCTTTTGAGCCGGTGTCGTTTTTCTTTGTTCCCTAATTTTTGTCTTATATGTTTTTCCAGGGAGTGGAAAAGTTTAGTGCGGGAGAAATTGATAACAATGTATTTTATTCAATTTATAATCCTCTCACTAGACTGCTTAAGGTTCAATTTAGCTTAATTAAGTTAATTTTGTCACATTTTATGAAATTGAGCTTAATTAGATCATTGAAGAAATTATTGCTTGAATTTTCATTAATTTGGATGATTGTATTTTTAAGTAAACTGGCCACAATTTGAGTTGCAATTATCTAATTAATATGATTCTGGTCTTGTTGGAAAGTTAAAAAAATTCTCTAATAACTGTTCACTTAATAGCAAGAGCCACATTGATAGCAATATATTTCATTCATTGTATAATCTTCTCACTTTACTTTTTCAGTAAACTGGCTATAATTTGAATTGTAAATATCCGATGAATGTGATTTTGGTCTTGTTTTAAATCTAAGACAAATTTTTACAACTTTCATGAAGACCTCAAGACCCAGAACACACGTTTTGTTAACTCAAATTGGAGTTGAAGTAAAATCTAGAGTTCTAAACCTGATAGCTTGACCTATGCGTACTCATCAGATCATATTTTGAGTTATAGGAGAGCTTTAGGAATGAAACTAGTGCCATTTAAAATTTAAGACCTAAATCTATAACTTTCATGAAGAACACAAAATTCAGATCGGATGTCTTGAAGGTGATATTGGACTTGGAAGTCAGAATAGAGGAGCTGAAGTTGGGCCTGACCTATGTACAGTAATTGGGTCGTATCTTGGGCTGTAGGTGGTCAAATGAGCTGAAACTGGTGGCTATGGAAAGCTAAGACAATTTCCTAGAACTTTCATGAAGACCACTTGGTCATAAATGACGCATTCCATGAGCTCAGAGTAGAAACATTTCAGAGACAAGAATCTCTATAATTTCAGCTCATTCATCATCATCAAGCAACTATTTTGGCATTTACTTCTCATCATCAAACAACTCCATTGTCTTCTTGTACTCCTTGAGCTTTATAAAAGGGAGCTTGGGTATTCATTCAAATCATCTTTGATCTTAATTTAGTCTATGCTATTGTGTTATTTGTTTCTCTTGTTGTAGTTTTCTTTATAAGAAGAAAGAAAGAGATAGGAAGAAAAAGATGAACATAATTTCAATTTAGAACAAAGAAAACTACAACAAGAGAAACAAATAACATAATAGCATAAACTAAACTAACATCAAAGATGATCTGAATGAGCACCCAAGCTCCCTTTTATAGAGCTCAAGGAGTACAAGAAGACAATGGAGTTGTTTGATGATGAGAAGTAAATGCCAAAATAGTTGCTTGATGATGATGAATGAGCTAAAATTATAGAGATTCTTATCTCCAAAATGTTTCTACTCTGAGCTCATGGCATGCATCATTTTCCTATCAAGTGGTCTTCATGAAAGTTCTAGGAAATTGTCTTAGCTTTCCATAGTCACTGGTCTCATCCAAATCCACCACCTACAGCCTCAGATATGACCCAATTACTATACATAGGTCAGGCCTAACTTCAGCTCTTCTGTTCTGAATTCCAAGCCCAATATCACCTCCAAGACTTCTGATTTGTCTCTTGTGTTCTTCACGAATGTTGTAGATATGGTTCTTAAACTTCCACTATCAAAATTGCAGAATTGTTGAACTCCTATAGCCCGAGATATAGCCTAATGAGTGCATAGAGGTCAAGTTATCAGGTTCAACACTCTAGATTTTGCTTCAACTCCAATTTGAGTTATCCAAACGTGTGTTCCCGGTCTTGAGGTCTTCATGAAAGTTGTAGAAATTTGTCTTAGCTTTAAAACAAGACCAAAATCACATCTATCAGATATTTGTAACTCAAATTATAGTCAATTTATTGAAAAAATCAAGTAAAAAGATTATACAATGAATGAAATATATTGTTATCAATGTGGCTCTTGCTATCAAGAGAATAGTTATTAGAAAATTATCTTAACTTTCCAACAAGACCAGAATCACATTAATCAGATAATTGTAACTCAAATTGTGACCACTTTACTTAAGAATGCAATCACCCAAATTAATGATAATTCAAGCAATAATTTCTTCAATGATCTAATTAAGCTTAATTTCATAAAATGTGACAAAATTAACTTAATTAAGTCAAATTGAACCTTAAGAAGCCTAGTGAGAGGATTATAAAATGAATAAAATATATTTCTATCAAATTCCCCCACACTAATCTTTTGCACTCTCGGGCAAAACACATAAGAAAAAACTAGGGAACAAAGAAAAACAACACAAACTCAAAAGCTAAAAACTCTAATGAGGTAACATTTCTTCACATCTCAAACCAACAAGCAAGGAAACTTCAGTTGAAAAGAATGAATCAAGAATGAAAGATCCTCATATGATTCACTCTTAATCTTTCAAGCGTTAAAAAGGTAAGTATTTCACTCTATTCAACCCATGAACAATTGTACTACCATAAGCTTGCTTATCTTCTACTTTTCTGCTACTAAAAACACATGTACACAAAAATTAAGAGGACTTTATTCAAGGTTAAAATGGGGTCATGGTAAAGGAGAGGGGATAATATGGATATGAGAAGATAAATACCAAAGAGAATAAAAGAACATTATGGTACAATTAGAGTGGAGACGATATTTGAGAACATTCATCATAAAGGACAATGATCAATATTTAACTAATGTTTTGTTGAAAATTAATCCCAAATTGGTGAGTTGAATTCATTGTTAGGCATGAACCATCTCCTTCTCTTCCTGTTGTTTCCAAATATCTATCTTTATTCTAGGTATGGATATATCACATGGTGTATTAAGAGACTCTGATAATCCTTTGATTGTAGCGGTGGTCAGTTCTTTCTTTCTTTTCTTTTTCTTTTTTTTAAACATTTTGCACACACACCCCCACACTTGTTCAAGAACAAGGCCAATGCTCTCTTATTCCCTAAGGTTGGGTAAAAGCATGTTCTTTTTTTTTTTAAAGGCACGTAATGAGCTAAAAACAAGAAACGGTTAAATAAACTCAAAGGGGTTACACAAGAAAAAATATATAAGGATGGCTATTTGGTCAAAGTAGCTATTTCAAAATGTCTCAATCATATTTATGTATGCATGTAAAAATGTAGCCTAAAAAAGAATCAAAGCAAGTTCTAGAGTAACAATTTCACGAGTGAAAATCACACGAGAAAGAAAATAATGGTATAAATGTTCAATCCATTCATCAATATGCTCAAAATCTGACAAGGAATATTTCTATCATTTTCAATCCATCAATTCAACATTCATATCCAAGCATGTGATTTTTAAGAAAGAAGAAAATTTATGCTATGACCCAAGATATGCTTTTTGCTACTTCTAAAACTATTATTTCTTCAACTAAGATACGTCTCAAGAGTAAAATTACCTCTAGGGCAAAATTTATTCTTTACTCTGCCATCCTTAATTGGTTTTACTATGAGTAGGTTTCTGACAATCATATCAATAAACAATTACTTTCCCAATTAAGATACGTCTCAAGAGTAAATTTACTCCTTACTCTGTCATCCTTAATTGATTTAGTAAGTTGCTGACAATCATATCATACTTCCTAATTTTTTTTTCAACTATCCTTCCCCTCAAATAGATCACAACATTGTTTGCAATGTTAAAATATAGATGAGTAAAGGATAAAAGATATTACCTGTTAGAGAAATCTGACACAAATTTAAACAGAAACGAAGTACGATAAATAAAATCAAAGGTAAAGGAAAGTTATAGACAAAGTGTCGATCGCCTACTCTTGCTTTCATTGTTACTTTGCATTTTGATGCTCTGTTTTTGAAAAATCTCTGTTAGGACTCTTTCTCTTTTCTTCTGCTTCATCAAAAAAGTTGTTTTGTCTTTTGTGTTTGGCTTTGTTCCGCTTTTCTTCTTTCTGTGACCAATCTATCTAAGCTATTACTATATTAGGTTCATAAACAAAAGCTTCTAATTTATCAATCAACTCATCAATAGTGGAAGCAGAGATAAGAATTTGTCTTGCCGATGGTGTGATAAATTTCTATTCCACGACTTTGTCAAGAAAAAATAACAAAAGATCAAAGAAATTATTAACATTCAATAAACTTATGGGTTTATGGTGGATGTTCAGTTAGGCCCAAGAGACAATTTGAAAAATTTCTTCCAAAGTACCAAAACCACTTGGTGAGGCAATGAATGCATTAGAGTTGTCAAGCATTGTCTTCATTCATGCATGCATAGATGATACCTGAATTTCTTCTCCAATTGTCTTTCCAGTGATGTTCTTCATACATAAAGAAGAAAATTTATGCTATAACTCAAATTGTAGATTTAGGTCTTAATTTTCAAATGACATCGATTTCATTCCCAAAGCTCTCCTATAACTCAAAATATGATCTAATGAGTACGCATAGGTCAAGCTATCTGGTTCAGAACTCTAGATTTTACTTCGACTCCAATTTGAGTTATCTAAACGTGTGTTCCAGGTCTTGAGGTCTTCATGAAAGTAAATTTGTCTTAGCTTTAAAACAAGACTAAAATCACATCGTTCAGATATTTGTAACTCAAATTATAGCCAATTTACTAAAAAAGCCAAGTGAGAAGATTATACAATGAATGAAATATATTGCTATCAATGTGGCTCTTGCTATCAAGTAAATAGTTATTAGAGAATTATCTTAACTTTCCAACAAGACCAGAATCACATTAATCAGATAATTGTAACTCAAATTGTGGCCAGTTTACTTACGAATGCAATCACCCAAATTAATGATAATTCAAGTAATAATTTCTTCAATGATCCAATTAAGTTTAATTTCATAAAATGTGACAAAATTAACTTAATTATGCCAAATTGAACCATAAGAAGCCTAGTGAGAGGATTATAAATTGAATAAAATACATTATTATCAAATTTTCCCACATTAAACTTTTGCACTCTCGGGCAAAATACACAAGAAACAAAAACTAGGGAACAAAGAAAAACGACACAGACTCAAAAGCTAAAAACTCTAAAGGATTCAATGAATCAAAAAGAGCAACCAATCATTCAAGGGATCAAAGCATTAATGAGGTAATATTTCTTCATATCTCAAACCATCAAGTAAGGAAACTTCAGTTGAAAAGAATGAATTAAGAATGAAAGATCATCACAAGATTCATTCTCAATCTTTCAAGCGTTAAAAAGGTAGATATTTCACTCAATTCAACTCATGAAAAATTGCACTACCATAAGCTTGTTTATCTTCTACTTCTCCGCTACACAGAACACATGCACACACAAATCATGAGAACTTTATTCAAGGTTGTAATGAAGTCAAGGTAAAAGAATGTGGTAATATGGATTTGACAAGTTAAAAACCAAAGAGAATAAAAGAGCGTGAGAGCTGAGTTCAATTAACAAGCATGAAAGTTCATCCCAACTCCACCTAATACAAATTCCCTTTATATATTCTTCTCCTATCCTTTTTGCTTTGTTGACCCTTCTTTATACATTTGTTTTTTTAATAAATATACACATTTTTTTAATTAATCATTCTTTCCTTTTTTTTCACCAACTATTTTGTACACACACCCCCACACTTGTTCAAGAACTCATCCAATGACAAAGTTAATGTTGTCTTATTTCCTAAGGTCGGGTAAGAACATGATTTTTCATTTAAGGCACATAATAAGCTAGAAACAAGGAATTGTCAAATAAGCTCAAAGGGGTTAAGCAAAGGAAAATATACAAGATTAGCTATTTAGTTAAAGTAGCTATTTCAAGAAAAATGTCTCAATCATGTTTATATATGCATGTGAAAATGTAGCCTAAAAAAGAATTAAAGCAAGTTCTAGAGTAATAATTCCATGAGTGAAAATCACATAAAAAAGAAGAGAATGGTATAAATGTTCAATCCATTCATCAATAGGCTCAAAATCTCACAAGGAATATTTCTATCATTCTCAATCCACCAATTCAACATTCATATCTAAGCATGTGATTTCTAAGAAAGAAGACAGTTTATGCTATGACTCGAGATATGATTTTTGCTACTTCTAAAACAATTATTTCCTCAACTAAGATGTGTCTCAATAGTAAAATTACCTTCACGGCAAAATTTACTCCTTATTCTGCCATCCTTAATTGGTTTTACTAAGTTACTGACAATTATATCATACTTCCAAAAAAAAAAAATTCAACTATCCTTCCTCCTAACTAGATCATAACATTGTCCGCAATGTTAAAATTTAGATAAGTAAAACCAAAGGGAGATAGAAGAGTTTTCTTGTAGTGGCAATTATTGAAAAGAAAGACATGACACAAATTTAAACAGAAACAAAGTATGATAAATAAAACCAAAGGTAAAGGAAAGTTATAGACGAAGTGTCAAATCTGGCTTTCTTTGCATGCTGCTTCCCTCATTGCTTCTTGCTGACCAATCTATCTGAGTTATTGCTGGATCAGGTTCATAAACAAAAGCTTCTAACTTATCAATCAACTCATCAATAGTAGAAGCAAAGATAAGAAGTTATCTTGCCGTTGGTGTGATAAATTTCTATTCCATACCTTTGTCAAGAAAAAATAACAAAAGATCAAATAAATTATTTACATTCAACAAACCTATGGGTTTATGATGGATATTCAGTTGGAACCAATAGACAATGAAAAATTTCTTCCAAAGTACCAAAACCACCTGGTAAGGCAATGAATGCATCAGAGTTGTCAAGCATTGTCTTCATTCGTGCATGCATAGATGATACCTGAATTTCTTCCCCAACTGTCTTTCCAGTGATGTTCTTTTGAGTTAAAGGTCTAGGAATGATACCTAAAATCTGACTACCTCTTATATGAGTAGCAAGTGATACAACCCCCATTAACCTACGGTAACCTCCCCCATATACAACATGAATATTCATCGCAGTAAGTGTTCAACTAAGAGTGCTTGCTACATTTACAAATTCTAAACCCTTCCCATAACTTGACCTATAAAAGACACAGATATTTTTAAGGTTACGAACAGAAAGTCCCATAATTTCACCTTCCTTTTGAATGATTATGAGTTTGAGGAAAGTCAAGAAAATGGAGTGTTTAAATAGGGAAAAGAATAAAAAAGGTAATGATAACACCTATAAGGGTAGGTTGGCTATTGTCAGAAAAGTTTGAAATTAAGAAACATATAATCTTTTTTTATTTTATTTTGTGTTTTTTTTAAACTTCAAGAAAAGCATCAGGATAAAGAAGTCTAGAAACCTCTGAAGGACCCTGCTCAAAGGATTGTCTGTCCAAAAACTAAAATACAACAAAATCATACAAAGATAAAAGAAATATAATAACAAATGAGGACATACTTATATGTCCAGTTTTCATGGCGTAGCTTTATACTGTGCGTCATGAGTGCAGTAGTGGCATATCTTTGAATTGCATGTCACTAGTGCAGTAGACACTCACATAACATCGTGGGTTTTCATCTTGGGTCTGGAACCTAGAGAGCTCACACTTGGGCTCATAACATCAATAAAGATGCTAAAATTTGAAATTCGTAATGTCTAAGATCCAAAACATCCTATCCCAGGACGCTGAGAGCCCCTTCTAATAAAAGAGAGGATCAAGCTCAGATGCCTCATACGCTTTGGCAGCCGCGGATTACTTCTCACTAATAACCAGAGTGGGACGCTTCTACCTGTTCATAAACTCCACAGTGCCTAGATGGTAAACATTGGGTTATAGAGTATGGTACACTAACCTTTTTTAAGGACCAACATACAAAGGTCCACCCAAGTCAATGACAGGTTAGCCAAAGGCTAGGGCTCTATAACTAATTAAAGTCATGGTACTCCTTTCGGATCGCCCTTGTTCAATTTTTTTTCTTTTATTTGTTTTCTTAAGAAGAAGAAGAAGAAGAAGAAGAAGAAGAAGAAGAAGAAGAAGAAGAAGAAGAAGAAGAAGAAGAAGAAGAAGAAGAAGATAACATGTACAGATTGTTATGGATATGGCTCACATTTGCCTCTGGTTTAACGTCCAGAAATGACTTAAACGACTTCTATGAGTCGAGGATAAACTTCCTATCTAATTTTATTATAAATTGGCAAACAGGGTCTTTTAGAGTCGGATTTCCAAGACTGTAATGCTTTTGTTTCTCCTTGAAGAGATTCCACAAGTTAAGAAGTTCACAATACACATAACCACACGAATGCGTATTAAGAGTCAGTAAGATATCATCTAATGACTCCTTACTCAAACCATTCTTAATGAAAAAAAATTTATCTTCTCTATTTGCGAAAATCATCTGCAAAGAACGATATCGCTTGTTACAATTCCATCGTGTACATTTATGATAGACTTGTAATCTTTTTGCTCTACTTCTTTTAGAATATGAACTTTTACCAAGACCTGGCATGTATGAGTCAAATGAAATTGAAGACTCACCTGCTAGTCAGACCTTTGCTTCGATTATCCAGCGTACATCTTCCGACATACCCTTGTACATTAACAATCTCAATCTTTCACATCTAACTTCATAAATTTGTTAGAGCATTTTGAGGGAGGGACGGAAAATGTTTTCTCAGGTTTGAGAGAATGACATCCATTTTGAAGGAGAATGAATAAGTTATTTTAGGAAACTGAAAAAAAAATAAACTAACTTGAGAGTCACGGAGTACCGTTATTTGTCATTTAACCGGAAACACAAAGAACTGCAAAACAAAATAAAGCCACAAAATTATAGTAAATTTTTCTAATAACAAGGATCAGAAAGGGAAATGAATTCTACCTCAGCAACTTGATTTTCTAGAAATGGTTTAAGTCTTTGTCCATTGACCTTAAACACATTACCATTCCTAGGATTCTCAATGTCTATGGTCCCATAAGGATATACATGTTTGACAATAAAAGGGCTAGCCCACCTAGATCTTAATTTTCCAGGGAATAGGTAAAGATGAAAATTATAAAGCAGAACTTTTTGACCAATTTCAATAGATTTTCTCAAAATAGATTTGTCATGAAAAGCTTTTGTTCTTTCTTTATAAATTTTTGAGTTTTCATATGCATCATTTCTCAATTCCTCAAGTTCATTTATTTGTAATTTGTGTAACCTGCAAGTACTATTAAGATTTAAATTGAAAGTTTTAATGGCCCAAAATGCTTTATGCTCCAGTTCTACAAGCAAGTGACAAGGTTTTCCATAGACTAACCAATAGGGTGACATACCTAAAGATGTTTTAAAAGCAGTACGGTAAGCCTAAAGTGCATCATTTAGTCTTAAAGACCAATCTTTATGATTTGGGTTAACTGCTTTTTTCAAAATTTATTTAATTTCCCTATTTGCTAATTCTACTTGTCCACTTGTCTGAGGGTGATAAGAGGTAGCAACTTTATAGGTAATACCATATTTCTTCATTAAATATTCAAATGGTTTATTACAAAAATGTGTTCCCCCATCATTGATGATAGCTTGAGGGATTCCAAATCGATTTAAGACATTTTCTTTTAAAAATTTGAGAACAGTTTTATGATCATTGTGTCGACATAGAATCACCTCAATCCATTTTGAGACATAATCAACTGCAACCAAAATATACATAAATCTAAATGAGGATGGAAATGGACCCATGAAATCAATTCTCCAATAATAAAAAATTTCAAAGACAAGGATAGGGTTCAGAGGTATCATATTTCTTTTAGAAATGGAACCTAATTTTTGATAATTTTCGCAACTTTTGCAAAAACTATAGCTATCCTTAAATAAAATGGGCTAATAAAATCCATACTGCAAGGTTTTCGCAGCTGTTTTCTTTGAAGAAAAATGACCCTTGCATGCTTTTGAGTGACAAAATTTAATGACACTACCTACCTCACTGTCGGGTACACATCTCCAAAAGATTTGATCAGGATAATATTTGAACAAATATGAGTCGTCCCAATAAAAAATTTTCACTTCAGTCAAAAACTTTTTTTGTCTTGGTGTAACCACTGAGGTGACATCTTTCCTGTGACAAGAAAATTGACTATGTTAGCAAACCAAGACATGGAATTGACAGAAAATAAAAATTTATTAGGAAAGGAATCATTAATAGGAGTGCTATCAAAAGGTGAGCTTGCTATAAGTCTGGACAAATGATCTGCAATAATATTTTCGGCTCCTTTCTTATCTTTTATTGTGATGTTGAATTCTTAAAGCAATAAGATCCACCATATCAACCTAGGTTTAGCATCCTACTTAGACATTAAATATCTAACAACAGCATGATCAGTGAAAACAATAGTAGAAGAACCAATTAAATGAGCTCGAAATTTGTCCAATGTAAAAATTACAGCAAGCAGTTTTTTTTCAATAGTGGTATAATTCATTTGTGCACTATTTAAAGTTCTACTTGCATAGCAAATCACATGAGGCTTACCTTTCTTTCTTTGGCCTAAAACAATGCCAACAACAAAATCACTTGCATCACACATTAATTCAAAAGGCAAAGACTAGTCAGGGGATTGCATGATAGAAGCTGATGTTAGAAGACCAATTAAATTTTTAAAAGATTTTTGACATTCTTGAGTCCAATTAAATGAAGCATCTTTTATTAGAAGATTGCATAATGGTCTAGATATGGCACTAAAGTCCTTAATGAATCTTCGATAAAATCTTACATGTCCTAAAAAGGAACGAACTTCTCTAACTGTTTTTGAAGAAGGCAAATAAGCAATTTATTTAACTTTGTCTTTATCAACTTCAATTCCTTCAGAAGATATCACATGACCTAACACGATTCCTAAAATAACCATGTAATGACATGTTTCCCACTTTAAAACAAATCCTTTTTCTTTGCATCTTTTAAGAACTTTATCCAAATTATCAAGACAATTTTCAAAATAATTTCCAAAAACTGTCAGATCATCCATGAAAACCTTTAAATAATGTTAAATCATGTCACCAAAAATACTTAACATGCATCTTTGAAAAGTTTTCAGAGCATTACAAAGGTGAAAGACATTCTTCTATATGCAAAAGTGTCAAAGGGGCACGTAAAAGTGGTCTTTTCTTGATCATCTAATGCAATTGGTATTTGATTATACCCCGAATAACCATCAATAAAACAGTAGTAGGGATGTCCTGCTACTCTTTCTAGAATTTGATTAAGAAATGGCAAGGGAAAATTATCTTTCCTAGTGGCCGCATTCAATTTTCTAAAATTAATACACATACACCAACCAGATGAGACTCGCGTAGGTATTAATTCACCTTTTTCATTTTCAACCACTGTTATTCCAAATTTCTTAGGCACAAGGACTTACCCACTGGCTATCGGAAATAGGATAAATAATTCCAACATCAAATAATTTAAGAACTTTAGCCCTAATTACCTCTTTCATGTGTGGATTTAATCTTCTTTGAGGTTATTGTGATGTTTTAGCATTATCTTCTAAATGTATTCTATGTATACAAATTAATGGATTAATGTCTTTTATATCTGTTAATATCTATCAAATTGCATTTTTATGCCTTTTAAGTACTTCTATCAACATACCTTCTTATTCTTTAGTAAAGATTGATGAAATTACTACTGGAAAGCTTTGTTCTTCTCCCAAAAATATGTACTTCAACCCAGTAGGTAATGACTTTAGTTCTAGTGTGGGTACTTCTTCATGGATATTATCATTCATGGGTTTTAGCTCTTCGAATCTTGGCTTATATCCCTTGTATTCTATTACCTGTGTACAATCAAGCAAAAAACATATTTCAGAAATATCACCATCTACTTGCGTACTTGAATCAAATGAATTAAATAAACAAACTTCTAATAGGTCAGAAGAACTCTTTTTTAGAAAATGTTCATCTACAATGGCCTCAATCCCACCAGTTTCCTCCTTTTCATCGTGGACTTCATGTGGTTGCTTGCATATGTTGAAAACATTAAGCTCAAGTGTCATGTTTCCAAATGTTAGCTTCATCACTCCATTTCTGCAATTTATCAAAGCATTAGATGTTGCTAAAAATGGGCGACCTAAAATAACAGGAATTGACTTAGAACTATTAACCATAGGTTCAATTTCCAAGACAATAAAATCTACATGATAAATGAATTTATCAACTTGTACCAACACATCTTCCACTATTCTTTTTGGAATTTTAATTAATTTATCAGCAAGTAGAAGAGTTACAGAAGTTAGTTTTAACTCACTCATATTGAGTTGTTGATAAACTGAATATGGAAGCAAATTAACACTAGCACCAAGATCATGTAAAGCTTGTTCAATTTTATGTTCTCCAATAATGCATGAAACCATAGGACAATCGGAGTCTTTATGTTTCAAAACATTATTTCTTTGAATAATGGAACTTACCTGTTCAGTCAAAAAGGTATTCTTTTTCACATTTAATTTTCTTTTAACAGTGCATAAGTCCTTCAAAATTTAGCATAAGAAGGAACATGTTTGATAGCATCTAACAACGGAATATTGACCTTCACTTGTTTAAAAATTTCAAAAATTTCAGTGTGGTGGTTTAACTTTTTTGGTTTGCTTAATGCTTGAGGAAATGGGGGTGGAGGAGACGAGAGTTTGGTCTCATTTTGGCCAGATGACTTATCAACCTCTTCCTTATCTTGGGGAATTGATTCACCGTCTTTCTCACAAGGTTTAGAAATTTCTTTTTCAACAACTTTTCCACTCCTAAGAGTTATCACGGAATTGACTTGATTTATTTGTTAGTTTTCTGAACTACCCTCATTTAGACTATATTGACCTTTAGGATTCGGTTGAGGTTGAGAAGGAAATTTTCCTTTCTCGTGAATGGTGAGTGCAGAAGTAAGTTTAGAAAGAGTGTCTTTTATGTCAATCATGGTTTGAGTGTTTTGTTTATTGATGGTCTCTTGCTTTTCTATGAATGCAGTCAATGTTCCTTCAAGGTTTTTCCTATATGGTGGGACACAAGGTACATATCCATGAGAATTTTAGAATCATGTTGTTCATGAGGAGGTGATAGTTGCATAAATTGTGTTTGATTATTATTCTTCCAACTGAAGTTCGGGTGATTTCTCCATTCCGAATTATAAGAATTTGAAAAAGAAGAGATGAATAGCTTTTTAAAATTGTTCATTGCATTTACTTGCTCATACACAACTTCTTTAAAAATAGGAATATTAGGACATTCATTTGTCGAGTGTCCTAATTCATCACAAATGCCACAAATTTCTTCATTTTGTACAGATTGGACTTCTTTTACTTTCCATAATTCCATGGATTCAACCTTTCTAGCCAAACTAGCATACCTAGCATTTAGATCTTCTTCTTGACTAAGATGATATTTTTCTTTACCAGCATTTGTAAGGTTATATCTAACTGAATTTTCAGAAGGATTAGTACTATGCCAAGATTGATAATTTTCATCTAAATGATTTAAATAATCTAAAGCTTCTTCCGGTTCTTTATCAAGAAACTCGTCATTACACATCGTTTCCACAAATTATTTAGTTTCAGGTGTTAAACCTTCATAAAAGAAGCTTATAGTCCGCCATTTTTCAAAACCATGATGTGGGCAAGAATTTAACAAATCTTTAAAACGTTCCCAACATTGAAAATACGCTTCATTTGAATTTTGGAAAAAAAATTGGATTTGTCTTTTCAAAGCATTGGTTTTATGTGTTGGAAAAAATTTCTTTAAAAACTCACCTTGCATTTCTTGCCATGTGCCAATTGATCTTGGTTTCAAAGCGTTAAGTCAAGTTTTTGTTTTATCTTTCAAAGAAAAAAGAAACAATTTAAGCTTAACAATCTCTTCAGTGCAATTTTGATCATTGAAAGCAACACAGACTTCCTCAAATTCTTTTAGATGTAAATATGGACTTTTAAATTCTAAACCATAAAAATTATGAAGTAAAGAAATCATACCCGACTAGAATTTCGAGGTGGTTGCAAATATGTATGCATAGTTTGCAACGATTGATTTTCCTGTTCATGATGTACACTTTCATTTTTAGCTTGTTATGTTTGATTTTCATGTTTAACATGTGCACCTTCAATTTCAGCCATTGTATCAATTATGTGTGATTGTGATTCAAACAAATCAATATATAAAGTATCAGAATTAATTTTAACCAAACGACCAAAATTTGAATCACGATACCAATTAAACATAAATAAGTAATGTAAAATAAAAATGATATACAAGTAGGCGGTATAAACCGATCGTTAAATATTAAACAAAAATAAGTGACTTAAAAAAATAATATACAAGTTAGTAAGCGTAAATAAATAACATAAATAAAAAGTTAGTAAGTTAGTAAGTCAGTAAGCATAAAATAAATGATAGTAAATAAAAAGTCAAAAGCGTAAAATAAATGACGTAAAAAAAATTAAAAAGCGTAAATAAATGATTTAAATAAAAAAAACAAAAATTAATGACATAAATATAAAAGTTAAGAATTTAGAAAGCATAAATAAATGACATAAATATAAAAGTTAGTTAATAAGTTAATAAGTGAGTAAGTAAATTAAAAAAAATTAAAAGAGTAGAGGAAGAATATACCTGTTGATGAAGTTTACTTACAGAAAGAGAACCTCAATAAATTAGAACTTTAAATCAAGTCTCCGGCAATGACACCAAAAATTTGATGGGAATTAAAAGTTTCAAACCCAAGTGCAGGTTATTTTAAGTAATATATTCTCGGGAGTCTGAGGTAGATCCACAGGGAATTGATGAAGAAAAATTCTTTGAGGTAAAGAAAAGATTTGTCACAATAATAAAGATGATATAAGTTGTTCACAAACGAAAAGAATTTGCTTGGGTTAGGAGATCCACTCTTGGTAATAAATTAAAGACAAGATTATTTCTTTTTATAACTCAATTGAAATCACACATAATGGAGATTCCAATCGGAAGATTTAACATTCAAAGTTCAATTTAGATTATACATGTAATCATATTATGGTTCCTTTAATTATTTACCAATACTTGTAAATGGTCTCAAGCATCCATTGTTCCAACATCTTGTCTACAATGAATCAAGTTCTTTAATATACAAGAAGGGTTTCTAAATTGATTGGAAACAACATACAACACATATAATAATCACTTAAAAATATATCATTTAAGCATAAGAAGGAAATTAATCTAACCTCAACATATTACCAAAAGCTTCACTTTTTCATCCAAGCAAAAAAAATTTACTTACTCATAGATAAGAAGAAAGAAAGAGAGAAGAAGAAAAAGATGAACATAATTTCAATTTAGAACAAAGAAAATTACAATAAGAGAAACAAATAACACAATAGCATAAACTAAACTAAGATCAAAGATGATCTAAATGAGCACACAAGCTCCCTTTTATAGAGCTTAAGGAGTACAAGAAGACAATGGAGTTGTTTGATGATGAGAAGTAAATGCCAAAATAGTCGCTTGATAATGATGAATGAGTGGAAATTATAGAAATTATTGTCTCTAAAATGTTTCTGCTCTGAGCTCATGGCATGTGTCATTTTTTGATCAAGTGGTCTGCATGAAAGTTCTAAAAAATTATCTTAGCTTTCCATAACCGCTAGTTTCAGCTCATTTGACCACCTACAACCTGAGATATGACCCAATTACTGCACATAGGTCAGGCTCAACTTCAGCTCCTCTATTCTGACTTTCAAGCCCAATATCACATTCAAGACATCCGATCTGAATTTTGTGCTAATTGAGCCGTATACTTACTTTAATTAGTAGGTCTCTATGGTGAGTTCTGACTGACTACGGTCAGGTACCATCTTCTTAGAATACATGCCTTTAATTAGGTTTGCAGGAAGATAGAGGATTGTTATTCCGTAAGTAGGACAGAAAGGACTCAAAGGTTCTTGTTGTCGGTTTGGCAATCCTGGTGGAGTTCTTATGTTGCATTGGTGACACGCAACTTAAAGATATGCCACTACTGCACTCATGACACGCAGTATAAAGATACGCCATGAAAACTGTACATACAGGTATGTCCTCATTTGTTATTATATTTCTTTTATCTTTGTATGATTTTGTTGTATTTTGGTTTTGGACAGACGATCATTTGAGCAGGGTCCTTCAGGCATTTCTAGACTTCTTTACCTTGATGGTTTTCTTGAAGTTAAAAACAAACAAGACAAAAAAACAAAAAAAAACATAAAATAAAAAAAATTTGTGTTTCTTAATTTCAAACTTTTCTGACAACAGTCAACCTACCCTTAAAGGTATTATCATTACCTTTTCCATTCTTTTCCCTATTTAAACACTTCATTTTCTCCACTTTCCTCTAACTCATAACTATTCAAAGGGAAAAAGAATATAAAAATGGGACCTTCTTTTCATAACCTTAAAAATATCTGTGTATTTTATGGGTCAAGTTTTGGGAAGGTTTTAGAGTTTGTAAATGCAGCAAGCACTCTTGATCGAGCACTTGCTGCGAGGAAGGGGGGGCACGATTTTGGTCAAGCAACAAGCACTCTTGATCGAGCACTTCAAGCACTCTTGATCGAGCACTTGCTCCCAAAAATAGACCAAAACCGTGCCCCCCTTCATGCATTCTCCTTGAATGCAAACAAAGCAATAATGTATATTTTATACTGTATTTAATTATCGGATGATAAAAATACAGTAAAAATATTATTTGTAGGATACAAGAATAAATATTATACTGCGTAGTCAACAAAGAGAGCTTGAATTGATTTATACCCTTGGATGAGAATACTTAGTTTGAATATTAACCATTGATTTAATCAAAGGTTAAGAAACAAACTTAATAAAGAAGTCTTGGATAATAACCATTGATTTAATCAATGGTGTGAGAATAAGCTTAGTTAGGAAGGCTTTGATATCAACCATAGATGTAATCAAAGGTGTAGAATTGGTCTTGAAAAATGACAAAGACCATTTATAACCATTGGATTTAGATTAAATCAAGGGTGGAGATTTAATCTTAAAAAGTAACAAAGACCATTTATGACCATTAGATGAAGAATCAATCAATGGTGGAGATTTGGTCTTCTAAAGTAGCAAAGACTAATTAGGACCCTTGGATTTAAAGTTTGAAGAAGCAATCTTGACCCTTAATTTTGGAGACACATCTAAGGGCTAGAATTTAAAGGAGAAAAATCCAATGGCCTAGATTTAGTCTTCTAAAATTAAAAATCTACCTAAATCCTAACCATTGAATTAATCAATGGCTAGAAATGCTTCAAAGGGTGGCAAATAATGAAGACAACTACTTGAATGCATTATGAAGAGAAGGTGATGGTTTTGGCTTGTTTAGAAGACAAAGAAAAAGCTTTATGACATTATTTGATGCTTTATGTCAATTATGACTTGCTTTAGTCAATTTTGTTTCATTATTGCTTTGTTTGCATTCAAGGAGAATGCATGAAGGGGGGGCACGGTTTTGGTCTGTTTTTGGGAGCTTTGAAGACCATATTGGTCACCTTTGGTCATTATTGACCATACTTCATCATTCTTGAAACTTTCCTTCAAGCAAAGCTCTTAGAAAATTTTCTCTCCTTCTCCTTCTAGCATGGTTCGGTCTTGACACCCAAGAACACCCTCCATCACTCAAAAATTTCATCCAACTTGATTGTCTAAACCTAAACACCATTCTAAGAACATCTCTAGTTATGAGTTTTTCCAAAATCATTCATCTTGATCTTCAAATTCAAGCTTCAAGTTTCTATCAAAAATGAAAAATTTCATCTTTGTTCTTCAAGAGATATCATTCGGTCAAAACCCCTAAAATCACCATCCAAGCTCTTTTAATTTCATCCAACCATAGATCTCGAATCTACATGATATTCTAAGCAACTTTCATGTTGAAGACTTCTTCTAAATCATTCATCTTCAAGGAGTTTCTTCAAGATCAAAGTTATTGGGTTTTTAAGGTGAAGTATAAGGAAACTTCATTTTCTTCTCTCTTTTTTATGATCTAAACCATGTTTGATCCATGGTTCCTCTTAATCAAGCTTGATATGTTAATTAACTTGTGTTTTGTTTTGTATTTGAGAAGCCCTTGGTGGTGAAGGACTTGGAAAAAGAAACAAATCAAGAAGCTTTGGAGGATCTTCAAGAGGTAAGAGGGAGATCCATCTCACCAACCAAGCATGGTGGTGAGAGATGGTATTTTATTTGATGGATGTGGAATCCATGTGAAGATTCATATCCATGGTCATGTAATTAATTTGTGGGTGTTTATGAGCTTTGATTAATTTTCTATGCTTGATATGCTTTGCATGATTTTATAACTTTGATGATATGCTTGATATGCTATACATGCTTTTATGGCTTTGATGGTATGCTTATATTATTTATGATGAAATATATATGTATATATGCCATGACTTGATGGTGGAAAGGAAATTGATTTTTGGCTCCAATAGCCAAGGAAGAGCTACGGTTTTGATGCCCTTGATTAGGGTTCATGTTGAAAATTTTCAAGAACAAAAGAATTGATTTTTGAGTACTTAGAACATGGTGGATTTCGAACAAGACACCTCAAGATAGGTGTTCACAAAATTAATATTTTCTTGAATGATGAAAATGGATGTTTAGAAAAGTAAGGAAAATAAACAAAGAATTTATTTTTCAAAGAATACATGAATATGGTTTTAGAAGGATTTTTATTGATTTATTTTGTGTAAAAAGTTTCTAAGTGTTTTACTAAACATGAGATTTAAATGAAAATAGCAATGATAATTTTAAGGATTTGCAAAGAAAGTGAAAAAGGATTTGTAAAGAAAGTAAAAATGAATTTGAACAAATGGGTTTGGTTTTTATGACCATCGGTATTTGGGTTTTGAAAACAAAGAATTTTTAATAGTTTTGTTTGTGTAAAACCATATCAATTTAGAAAAAAAATATTTGATGGCTTTAATGGCCAAAGACTCTATGATTTTTGGAGGTTGGAATAATTTTGGTTTTATGAAACAAAGTAATTTTAAAGTGGAAACAAAATGTTTGAACAAAATGTTTTAGTATAAGGATTTTGGAAAGGGAATCAAAGTATTTTATCACTTGAGAAATGAACTTTCATATGAAAATGAAAAAGAAAAGTTGCAAGGGTTTGAATCTTAATTTGTTTTGAAAAGAATTGATTTTAGAATTGATTTGGGAAAAATGGAGAATATAATGGTGTTTTGAAAATTTACTAACGTATAACTTATTTTCAAGTTTTGAAGTACGTTAGGAAAATTTAAGATTTTGAAACATTGATTTACATCAATGAAAAAGTGATTTTGTGAATTATATTCCGTGAAAAATTTCTTGAGTAAAGAATTGTGGAAAAATATTTTCGTGAGTAAGAAAATATATTAAATGAAGTATAAAGTTATATATTATTTTGGGAAAAGTTAAAAAGGAATTTTTAAAGGTCAAGAAATATTTTCTCGTAATGAAATTGTGATGAAAAATTATTTACGATATCTTAAAAACGTGATTTTTAAGTTACGTGATATTGAAAAATATTTCTATGTGATTTTAAATACGTTGATATATTTATACGCAATTTGAATTACGTTTAAATATTTTACATGATTTGAACTATTGTTGATAAATCACTACGTGATTGAATAGCGATAGAATATTTTTATGCGATTGTGAAAATGGGTGAAAATTGTTAAGAGATTTGGAAAGTGTTTTAAATATTTTGAGAATGATAGAAAATGATTTACGCGACTTAAAAGGATGATTTTTAAGTTACGCAATTTTGAAACAGTGAAAAAAAAACATATTATGCGATTTGAGAAACGTATGTTTTTACGCGATTGAGAAAACGTTGAAAAATTTGTACGTGGTTTAAAAGTGCAATGTAAAGAGTTGCAAGTATTTTGAAAACGTAATGAAATGTTACGAAATTTTGTAAACGTAATTGAATGTTACGGTATTGTGAAAACGTAATAAAAATGTTTTGGAATTTTAAAAATGTAACAAAAGGGTTACGGTATTTTGAAAACGCAATGTAGTCGAAGTGTTGTGGAATTGTGAAAAACGTAACGAATGTTGCGCAATTTTGTGAAAACACGACAACAATGTGTTTTTTATAACTATAAAAAAATGATAAGATGATTTTGTTATTGAAAATACAAGATGATTATCTTGTTGACCAGGTGTCCATACAACGCTTGTGAGAAAATGACATATTTGTCTATGATTGAATTTGGTGCATTATACATGCATTGGAATGGTCCGATGAGGACTGGATATGGCTAATTGCCTAGAGAAACACACCTCTTGAGTGGGTGCGATATGCGTAGTGTAAGTCACTTGTTGACCTTGGGGGCATCGGGGTGCGGGTTGCCTACACGGGTGGTTGGTCGCGCTTCTTCCCGTAGGTTAGACCGATGCAACACACCGATGATCTTGACCGAGACACTATTCTTAATCAAGATCTGATAAAGACTGTCGTGTATGTGCTAGATGTGCAAAAATTGAAATGAGAATTAAAGCACGTGGTCTGAGGCACGTGGTACCGGCAGGTCTTTTCGATCATTTCTCCGACCTGAGTTTAGCTCCATGGAATAGGAAATCGAGTCTTGTGTACATGCATAATCTGAACATTTATATCTGTGTGATATATTAATTGAGGAATATTGGCTATGACAATTGTTTTGAATACTTGGATGATGATGATGATAATTAGGACATCATCGTAATTGTTGTTTATAATAATTAAATTGATAAATGAGTTGATGATGATAGTTGATTAATATTGAATATATTATTGGAAGTTTGATATGATATCCCTGTATAATATTGCTGCTTGTGTTATCTATGTGCTGCCATGTTGGTATTGGCGTAGGTGATCTCACCTCTTTGTTATGCTGTTTTGTTGTGTCTGTACTGTTAAAATCAAATAATAGAAGGATCGAGTTGTCTTAGACATAACGGGCAATGAATACTCTGAGATGGGTGACAACAATAAGGAGTGGACATTCAGGACTCGAAGGTGTGCAGTGTTGACAAAGAACAGATGTAGAACAGATGTCTGGTGCAACAAGATGGATACACAACAGAATAAGTATGTTAAGTTTTAACGTTAGTGTTGTACCGTACTATTAAGTAGGACCCGTCATAGGGTTTGCTACTGATAAAAAAAAAGAGTCTATTAGTTTTATATTTCTCTTTAAATTGTGAAATATTAATTGGTGTCAATATTGTATAATGAATAGTTGAAATATGATTTTCAATATTACCTAATATTTTCAGTAAATTTATGTTTCAGTAAAGAAAGAAATTTTAAAACCTACTTTTTATAACTCAAACTTTGTGCGAATTTCTTTTCAGATTATGAGTCGGGAGTCAGACATGTGATACCCTAGGGAGGGTGTTACACCTTTCGATCACTGGCCCGTGGTTTGGGTGCAAAGTGGGAGACACTTAACACTGTCATTCTGAGCACTTTCTTCCGGGCACCGTTGGACGACCCATCACCGGCAAACCCACCAGTAATAGTGTTGATGGTTCGGTTAGGCTTAGCGCGGCGATCATCGTTGTCATCAGATGGAGCGTCTGTCTTGGTTTCAATCCTATCGGTTATCAGTATAGCGACAAGGTGGACTCCGAGATCTTCTCCTAGGATTCCGGGTCCTTCTTCTTTGGCGCAGAGATGGGCTTTGCTGAGGGCTGCAGCTACGTCTTCTTTTATTTTATCTTTTGCATCATCCATTATTTTAGACATGGCTGATGTATTGATACAGTCGTCCTGCCCTAATCAGGGACTCAATGGCGTCGCAGAGTTGGTAATAGTCTTTTGTTTCATGGTCGTAGCTCTTATGCCATGAACAATGCTTTGTGTGATCCTTCTATGAATGTTTCTTCAATGGAGTCAGCCTCTTTATATCCTGAAACTCAGTCTGAAACACTTCCCTCAATTGTTTCATGTGGAGTGTTTAAAGGAGTATAACTAGAGTACTTTGTCCGGGGTCTATCATCCTTAGAGGAGTTCTAGGGCCGTGAGGAGTCATGATTGCCTTTTTGGTGAGAGGGTTCACCCTTCTCTAGGCTCTTTTTGGCCTTAGTAACCTCCTCAAGGTTTATGTACTTCAGGGACCATTGCCAAAACTCTTCTATATTCTCTGGCTTTTTCTTTGCCAAAGATACAAAAATCTAAGAACTGGTCCGGAGGCTGCTTCTGACGCAGTGAAGATCAATCATATCATCAAGGTTTCCTACACTTGTACAAGTTGTATTGAACCTCTTAAGATACTCGTGAAGGGTCTTGTTACACCCTTGGCGAATTTCGGAAAGAGATTTAATGGACATAGATTGCTCCTTGCTGGTGGTATAGTGGAGAAAGAAACATTGTCTGAGGTTTGGCCAGTTGGTAACAGATCCTTATGGCAAAGTCACGAACCATCTGAAAGCCCCCTTCTTCAGGGAAAGAGAGAAAAAATAACACAGTAATTGTGAGGAACCCCCATGGAAACACATAGATTGGACGTAAATGTCTACAAGCTCCTGAGGGTCCATGGTTCCCATCATAGAGCTCCATGTTAGTAGGAAACTTGAAATGTCTTGGGACCGTGAACTCCATAAGTTGAGCAGAGAAAGGTTGCTCCTGATCATTGAGGTCTGGATTGTTATTAACAACATTGGACATTTCGACATCAATTTGCGGTATTCCCCTCTGATCATTAGTCACACTCTGCCTTCCGTCATCACGGTGAGGTTCGGACTGGCCTTCATGGATGGATCACTCTAGATTTTTCAATCTGTGAAGCTGCTCTTCAAGTATCACCGTTTGTCGTTGCACTAAGTCCAAGAGATGATTTCTGGACATATCAAGCTGGATCGTGCCTTGTAGATGGGACACGCAATCTTCTGTATCGTCGTTCCTAGGTCCCAGGCACTAGTGCACTAGGATTTTGGGCCCATGAAGGTCAGGATTGGCTCCATGCACGCGAGGACCAAGTCCTTCCCTCGCAGAGACCCTACGCAATGGGTGTGGACTTTCGTCAGAAAGCAAAGTTTTGTGCCCATCGCATAGAGGTTTAGCATTGGGTGTATGGTTCCTCGCGACGAAGGTTTCAGCAACTGGTGGTAGAACAAGGTAAGGAGGATGGTGTGCCATTGGTCCTCGCCTTTGACTTGTGGAGGTTTACGCAACCTCTCATCTCCTTAAGTTCTGTCTCGTGCCATGGTTGAGTGAGAATAGAAGCTTATGGATTCCCACAGACTGTGACAATGTTCAGTAGTGGATACTGAGTTGTACTTGGATAGACACGTTCTGGTGGATTCCTCCTTGCGCAGCAGCAATAAAGTGATAACTTTAGGAATTGAAGTTATTTCACTTGAATTTGAATGTTTTATGTGCATATTAGTCCTAAATCTTCAAGTCCATGAGTTCATTTCATACATGATTTTGATGATTAAGCTTTCTTTCTCAAATGATTAGGAATTAAGTATTTAATGATTTTAATTAAGGAATTTGGATGGATCCTAACTTCACAAACTTTATCATTGTTTTGATGTAGGTATTTAAGATGAGAAGGTCTTTGAAGAGATAAGGAAAGTGAAAATTAGCTTAAATATGGAAGAAAGCGTGAAATGAGGAAGATTTGATAAGCCATGCCTAGGCGTGGATGAGGCACGCCTAGGCACCAAAGTCTCAGTTTTTAGAAAGAATCTAGACAGAGAAACCCACGCCTTGGCATGGGAAAGTGGCGCGAAAAAGCTGGGCCTAGGCGTGGAAAAAGTCTAGGTCTGCGAATTTTACCCTTTTATTTGATTTCGGAGGGCATTTGAAGGAACTTTTTTATTTTTCTCGAACCGAAGCTCTGGAGAGAGTGAGAGGAGAAGATTTCTACTTGGAATAGAGAAGATTCAAGGGAGGAATCAAGACCAAAGGAGGAAGATCAAACTTGGATTCTCTCCACTTTTGTTCATTCTTCCCATTTTTCTCTCTTGATTTGTAATTTGATGGGTTTCATGATTTTATGTATTTTTCCTTCTTTTATAATGTGTAACTAAACTCTAATTTAGGGGTTCTCTAGTGTAACATCCCGAAAATTTATAATTTCAGAATAAATGATCATTTTGCAATATTTGGAATTTTTCTAGAATTTTTTTGGAATTTTTCGGAAACGACGAATATTTTAATATATTCCTCGTTTTGCATGAAACTCGAGCAGAGTCGTGAAAACGACTGTAGTGCTTCAAAAATTAGAAAATTATATGACAAATAGTCGTTTTATAATATTTGCAATTTTTGGGAATTTTCTGGGAATTTTCTGGAAACGTCGAATATTACAGTATATTCCTCGTTTTGCGTGCGCGTCGACCGGAACCAGGAAAACGCGATGTTTTCTCTGCGAACTTTGGACTATGGATAAGTCGACGGGGGATCTTACTAAACCCGGGACTTGACACAGTTTACGAGGTTTCGCAATTTTCGAGAAATCTTTACAGATTCAATTAAAT
This sequence comes from Ormosia emarginata, assembly GCA_029884605.1. Lineage (NCBI taxonomy): Eukaryota > Viridiplantae > Streptophyta > Magnoliopsida > Fabales > Fabaceae > Ormosia > Ormosia emarginata. The sequence goes on along the minus strand of JAQQTP010000074.1, from coordinate 40,368,387 downwards.
CAATACAGCAAAAAATTCATCTGTCAGATTAATTAAATACTGACTTCTGTCAACTGTAACTATTATCTATTGAATAATAGTGTGTAATAAAAATACTATCACATTATCCTAGTGCAATCTACTTTATGTCAAATCTATCTACTTTAATTTAAATTTATTGATTAAATAATCAAAGCTTCCTTAAGAAGCTTTGACCTTACCTTTGACCCATGTGCTTTAGCTTCCAAAGGAAGCCAAATTCCCCACCCACTTCTCTCTCTCTTTGCACGGCTGGAAGGCAGCCAAGGGGAAGGAAATTATCACATTTCAATTATACAATTATCACTTTAATTCATTAATTTCCAAGACACTTTCTCTCTCTTCCTTCCTTCTTCCTTCTCCTCCATTTTTTTCTCTCTCCCTTCTCTCTACAAGGGCTACGGCCAGCCCTCCTTCTCCCTCCCTAATCTTCACAAAAATTTAAACAAATTACATTTCCTAACTCCTTTCACCATTCTAAACACTTTTTCTTCTTGGAGCTTCTTGAAAATCCTCCATTTTCACCATTTTCTCCAAGCTCCAACTTTGAGCATTTTGGGTAAGTTTCATGACCACTCTCCCTCTTCTCTTGATTTCGTGATTATGGTCTCTTTAATGGCCATCCATGGTTGATTTTCCAAGCCTTGGTATTGATTCTAACAAATCACCATTTTCTTAGGGTTTTGGTGGCCAAATCCGAAAATCCAAGAAGCTTTCTTGGAGTTCATTTGATTTCTACACTTAGGTAAGAGGAAGACACTCCTCTTCAACCATTTTTAGCATCTAGGAACCTTGATTGTTTGATTTGTGGAAGAACCCTAATGAGGGTTGTTCTTGAATTTAATGATTAATTATGCTATGTGTTGATTTTTATTTATTTCTGCTATTGGATTGAATTGTTGAATATAATGGAATGTTAGATTGGATTTAATGACTTGATATGGATGGAAAATGGTTGAATGCCCTCCTTGGTGGCCACGGTTTTGAGACTAGCAATTTAGGGAAATTGTGATAAATTGTGACAAGCATTGGATTTAAAGTAATCAATGTATAAAAATGGAGTGTAATGGAAGAAGAATTTGAAATTGAAACCCAAGTGAAGCCACGGTTTTGGGGTGGAAAAATGGGGTAATCTATGGTTAATGTGCAATAAGTATAAGACTAGGATTAATTAAGTAACAAGATGGGATTTAATGGAAGAACAATTGGAAGTTGAAACTTCTATGGTGGCTATGGTTTTGAAGCTAGGAATTTAGAGTTTTTGGTGAGTTAATTGATCAAGTGAATAATTTAAATGATTAAGGGAATGATGTAGAAGATTGTTGACTTGAAGAGACTTGAAATTGAATCAAATAGAGGCCACGGCCTCTAGGGAATTTCTAGGCAAAAGTGTGATTTTAGTGAGTGGAGGCAATAGTAATTAAGTAATTGGAAGCCTAGGTAATGAAATGAATAATTAAGAAATTAGAAGAATTTATTATAATTAAGACTTTATAAAATTCAAAGGATTGAAAGTGAATCACTCATAAGACTTAAAAGAATTCTAATTGAGTTAAGAACATGAGAGTGTGAGGCTTAAGGGCTTACATAAAATGTGAATTATTGAAAATTGAATTGCCATAGTGTGCTAAATTGACTTTGGAATATGAACCTTGAAATGAGGAATAAATTCTAAGTTAGGATTCATAATGAACCTAATGACGTATTAATTGATTTGATATTGATATTATGTGATTATGGGTCCATGTGAGTGACCATTTATACATTGATGCTTATATTGGCCTAATGTGGCATATTATGGAATTGTATGAAATTGTGAATCATACATGTGCATGCATAGTGTCTTATGCATTGTGATTGTCCTTGTGGACTGTTGTAAGGCCTAGTTGCCTAGAGATTGAACACACCTTAGTGCGGGTGCGAATAGACAAGTATGGGTCGTGTGATGACCTCGGGGCGTCGGGGTGCGGGTCCCTCACATAGACAGCTTTAGAGCTCCTTCCGTGCCATGGGGGGCAAACCGATGCAAACACACCGACGATCCGTACTTGACACCGTCCTATATCGTGATCTAGTGATGAATGTCTCAGTGCAATGTCATGATTGTGCACGATTTGATTTATAGCACCGGCCTCTAAGCAAATGAGTCAAAGTCGTACATGTCTCCCGATCTTTCTCTCCGATTGATTGAGTTTAGCTCCATGGAGTAGGGGTTCGAGAGAACATGCATATGAGACATGATATATATATACATTATTGTTATTATCTGTTTTCCATATTATGACTTATCCGTTCATTACTCGTAATGATTACCGCTCGGACCGTTTAATTGCTTACCGTTGGACTTACTGTTAGCATTTGAATATACTGCTTTCTCTCGATTTGCTATTTGGGCGCGTGGCGCCGTAATGTCTCTAGCATGCTATAATTGGTAATGATGTAGGATGTCTTACCTCTTTCGTGTTTCCTATATCTTTGTATGTCTGTTTTATACTTATATTGATAAAAGATCGTGAGGAAGATAAAGAGGACCACACCTTGGTTGATTGGATTGGGCGTTTGGACAAGGTTTCTTCTGGCTACGAACGAGTGCAGCTTGCGTGGAGGCATTGATGCCCGACTTGTTGACCGGGACTCCGAGCGTCGTATGTGTATATGGGGTTGCGGCTTTGTCTCGCTAGTAGTACCTATCCCTGGGTCACTACTTTTCCCTCTTTTAGTGTTTTATTCCCGCTGCATTTTATTGGACTCTGTAATTGTTATATTCTATGTCATCAGTGATTTGTGTAAATTGACTATATATATATATATATGTATAAGAGATATGATTTTATTTCAGTGGTTGTATCATGGCTTGAATACATTTATATTTCATTCGAGGCTCATATTTTCTACCTATGCAAATTGTCAAAAAAAAATATAGACTCTTGAGAATTTAGTTACTATTATCATGGTCATGTGACACACTTGGATTTAGTACCTGTGGTGTAATGACGATTATGCTTCGGTTGCTACATCAAGGGTGTTACATTAGGTGGTATCAGAGCAGTTCATCCCGTTGAGCCGGGGTATGGACTTGCTATGTTTAGGCATATTAGAATTTGGTCTGTTGTGCATTTCCTTGTCTCTTGATTGAGATGATGGGAAAGGAATGCATGGCTTGCCGTAGGTTAAATGTTGATGGCTACTGTTATACAGTTGCATGATATTGATGACTGGCCTACTCAATATGTAATGTTCTGTGTGTACAGGAAACTACGACTTCACCTAGGCGTACTGTGTTAGGAAAATATGATTTCTTCTGTGAGGAGATCAAAAGGTTTTGGAAAACCGATCTTCTGGAGAAAGAAATAGTTGGTGTAAACTAGATTCGAGAAGCAGTTTGGGAGTTGACGGCTTACGAGGGATTACGCTGTGGAAGCAGAATGAAGAAGTTCGAGCTGGAGATAGTTAGGATGTATGGAATTGAGCTTGTCTTGCTTGAATTGTGTGAATTGTGTGACTCTCTGTGTTTGGTTTTCATAGGGAGATAACATTGTTTGAAGTAATTTTTTTTTTGTTTGTTGTAATTATGTCCGTCTTCAGAGAGATTCAATGGCTCGCAGAGACATGCAAGGGCGTGGGCTCGTGACAGACGTATACATGTGAGTGCGGGACAAGACAATAGAAGTATGGCCACGATCGCAGAAGAAAGGCAAATGGTAGCCGAGACGACAATTTACTGTGGTCGAGGATCACGCAACAACGAGAGTTGGAAGTTGAGGTTCGTAATCTGTTGGAGGAAAGTCGACTTCGGGGCAAACGAGGACTACCTAGATTCCAAAGGAGGAATAATAGAAAAGTTAACCGCTTTAAGCGGAAACCATGCGCACGGTATCGTGGAAACAACAACAACAACCAATTCCCGGACAAAGTACTAGTGGCGGTGTATCCAAATAGATCCCGATCCCGACATCTTCGCCAAGATGTATGAAATGCGGAAAGGAACACTTCACGAGGGAGTGTAAGATCAAAGGGATAATCTGTTTTAAATGTGGAAAGCCTGGACACGTCTCTCGCGACTGCAACCAAGCAAAGGCAAATTCTTCAGTCAATGCTGTAAGGGTTGTAGAACCACGCGGCTAAGCCGAACTTATACCCTGGGAGGTGCTGAGACTTCAAAATTCGGAGATCTAAACCGTGGAAGTTATGCCTCAAATGATGATTCTGTAATCGTGCTGTATAATTCTGGGGGTAACCCTTCCTTTTACAATTTGTAACTTTATGGATCATTGGGATTCATCTCGTATCTTTCCTATCTTCAACTTAAATCATTTCCATTTCTCGTTACTAAGACTTGTCGTTGACACCTAAGTTTATGTAATCTATTCTATTTCTACTAAAGACCGAATCTTTCGTTGATCTATCTTGCTTACCTAAAATCATATCTAATTGAGCCCATGATTCTAGAAATTGATTGGTCGTTTCCGATTATCACCGCTAGAGCGCTTTCGACCAACACCTTAGTGATTTTCGAAACTAAGGCTTTTGAGTTCATAACAAGGCAACAAAGTTGAAGCTTTGTGAGGGAAAAGAAATCCAAGGATACGTGTTACCTTTTATAGAGGACAAAAGAAAAGGGAATATGACTGTCACCATTGTAGTCAGTAAGTTTCTTGTGATGAACTACAGTGCTGTCAGTTAAGGAGAAGAATGGGACATCTCAGTGAGATGAACACCATCGTCAAACGAACGAGATTATGATCAAGGGTAAGTATCCTCGGAGAAAGATATACATCCTGGTCATCATTAAGTTCGCGGAAGATTGAGAATGTCCCCGAAATGATTCCGAATGCGCTATGGGCATTATGGGTGTCTCGTGATGCCGTTCGGAGTAACAAATCCTCTTGTCGTATTCATGAGTGACATGAATTGTATCTTTTGTCCTTACCTAGAACAAAATTGTCATTGTCATTAATGATGACATTATGATCTATTCTCGAAAATATGGAGATACGCGTTGGACATCTCGGCATAGTTTTCCTGACTTTAAAGGAGAGAGAGTAAATGCCAAAGTATCAGAGTACGAATTCTTAATTGAGAAGGTTCAGTTTTGGATTATGAAGTTCCAAACGGAGGGATTGTTGTGGATTCCCAAGAGATTAAAGCGGTTCTTCAAAAGGAAAGATCGGAGACCGTAAAAGAGACACATAACTGGTGGAGTTAGTTAGTTTTATCGAAGAAGACACATAGATTGAAGGAGTATCAATGGATCCTCCAAGATAGCCGGATATGTTGCTCAGTTTACAAGAAGAAAATCAAAACTTCTATGGACTAACGCCTGTGAAGAAAGATTTTAAAAGTCGAGGAGACATTCAGATACTTTTCAGATTTGGTTCTACCTAATCCCAGGGAACTGTTTGGAGAATTCTATGCTTCACATTAAAATCCAGGATGTGTGTTCATGCATGGTGGGGAAAGTTATGACTTACACCTCAAGGTAGTTAAAGACGCATTGGGAATTGCCTAACTCACGGTTTGGTGCTAGCCGTAGTTAAAAAAAAAAATTGCTCTGAGAATATGGAGACACTTGCTACGATCAACGCCTTTAGCAATCACAAGGACCTGAAGTATCCATTCAAAAAAAAAGGGGTTGAACATGAGACAGGAAAGGTAATTAGAGTTTTTGAAGGAGTATGACGTCTAGTTTCAATGTCGTCCTGTCTGGGTCACTAATAAACCCATTCCAAAATTCTTTGGACTATATCAAATTTCGTTTCGGGTTTGGTTCAATAGCTTGTCAACAAATTCTGTCATCCTTTCTTTCTAAGTCTCCATGATATCTTCTATATGTCACGATCGCGAAAGTATGTCACCGATCCAGCCACGTCATCAAACTAAACCCGGTGCAATCCAGAGAGAGTCTGATTTATGAGAAACTCCTCGTGAAGATTAAGAATAGAAGAATAAAGCAACGCAAAGATATAGAGATAGCGTTGGTAAGGATGATCTAAATTGACGTAACTAGAGACACAATCTGAGGGTAAGAAAATAAGATGAAGAAACACGTTAATGTTTGATCTAAGGGATGAAAATTTCGAGGACGAAATTTCTATTTGAAGGGGAGTGTTGTAACATCCCGAAAATTTATAATTTCAGAATAAATGATCATTTTACAATATTTGGGATTTTTCTAGAATTTTTCTGGAATTTTTCGGAAACGACGAATATTTTAATATATTTCTCGCTTTATGCGAAACTCGAAAGCAGTAGTCGTGAAAACGATCTGAGTGCTTCAAAAATTGGAAAATTATATGACGAATAGTCGTTTTATAATATTTTCAATTTTTGGGAATTTTCTGGGAATTTTCTGGAAACGTCGAATATTACAGTATATTCCTCGTTTTGCGTGTGCGCCGACCGGAACCGGGAAAACGCGATGTTTTCTCTGCGAACTTTGGACTATGGATAAGTCGACGGTGGATCTTACTAAACCCGGGGCTTGACACAGTTTACGAGGTTTTACAATTTTCGAGAAATCTTTACAGATTCAATTAAATCAATACAAATGGTGGCATTCATCCGTCGATTAATTAAATACCGACTCATTAACCAGTAACTATTATCTATTGGATAATAGTGTGTAATAAAAATACTATGACATTATCCTAATGTAATCTACTTTATGTCAAATCTATCTACTTTAATTCAAATTTATTGATTAAATAATCAAAGCTTCCTTAAGAAGCTTTGACCTTACCTTTGACCCATGTGCTTTAGCTTCCAAAGGAAGCCAAATTCCCCACCCACTTCTCTCTCTCTTTGCACGGCTGGAAGGCAGCCAAGGGGAAGGAAATTATCACATTTCAATTATACAATTATCACTTTAATTCATTAATTTCCAAGACACTTTCTCTCTCTTCCTTCCTTCTTCCTTCTCCTCCATTTTTCTCTCTCCTTCTCTCTACAAGGGCTACGGCCAGCCCTCCTTCTCCCTCCCTAATCTTCACAAAAATTTAAACAAATTACATTTCCTAACTCCTTTCACCATTCTAAACACTTTTTCTTCTTGGAGCTTCTTGAAAATCCTCCATTTTCACCATTTTCTCCAAGCTCCAACTTTGAGCATTTTGGGTAAGTTTCATGACCACTCTCCCTCTTCTCTTGATTTCGTGATTATGGTCTCTTTAATGGCCATCCATGGTTGATTTTCCAAGCCTTGGTATTGATTCTAACAAATCACCATTTTCTTAGGGTTTTGGTGGCCAAATCCGAAAATCCAAGAAGCTTTCTTGGAGTTCATTTAATTTCTACACTTAGGTAAGAGGAAGACACTCCTCTTCAACCATTTTTAGCATCTAGGAACCTTGATTGTTTGATTTGTGGAAGAACCCTAATGAGGGTTGTTCTTGAATTTAATGATTAATTATGCTATGTGTTGATTTTTACTTATTTATGCTATTGGATTGAATTGTTGAATATAATGGAATGTTAGATTGTATTTAATGACTTGATATGGATGGAAAATGGTTGAATGCCCTCCTTGGTGGCCACGGTTTTGAGGCTAGCAATTTAGGGAAATTGTGATAAATTGTGACAAGCATTGGATTTAAAGTAATCAATGTATAAAAATGGAGTGTAATGGAAGAAGAATTTGAAATTGAAACCCAAGTGAAGCCACGGTTTTGGGGTGGAAAAATGGGGTAATCTATGGTTAATGTGCAATAAGTATAAGACTAGGATTAATTAAGTAACAAGATGGGATTTAGTGGAAGAACAATTGGAAGTTGAAACTTCTATGGTGGCTATGGTTTTGAAGCTAGGAATTTAGAGTTTTTGGTGAGTTAATTGATCAAGTGAATAATTTAAATGATTAAGGGAATGATGTAGAAGATTGTTGACTTGAAGAGACTTGAAATTGAATCAAATAGGAGGCCACGGCCTCTAGGGAATTTCTAGGCAAAAATGTGATTTTAGTGAGTGGAGGCAATAGTAATTAAGTAATTGGAAGCCTAGGTAATGAAATGAATAATTAAGAAATTAGAAGAATTTATTATAATTAAGACTTTATAAAATTCAAAGGATTGAAAGTGAATCACTCATAAGACTTAAAAGAATTCTAATTGAGTTAAGAACATGAGAGTGTGAGGCTTAAGGGCTTATATAAAATGTGAATTATTGAAAATTGAATTGCCATAGTGTGCTAAATTGACTTTGGAATATGAACCTTGAAATGAGGAATAAATTCTAAGTTAGGATTCATAATGAACCTAATGACGTATTAATTGATTTGATATTGATATTATGTGATTATGGGTCCATGTGAGTGACCATTTATACATTGATGCTTATATTGGCCTAATGTGGCATATTATGGAATTGTATGAAATTGTGAATCATACATGTGCATGCATAGTGTCTTATGCATTGTGATTGTCCTTGTGGACTGTTGTAAGGCCTAGTTGCCTAGGAGATTGAACACACCTTAGTGCGGGTGCGAATAGACAAGTGTGGGTCGTGTGATGACCTCGGGGGCGTCGGGGTGCGGGTCCCTCACATAGACAGTTTAGAGCTCCTCTGTGCCGTGGGACAAACCGATGCAAACACACCGACGATCCAGACTTGACACTGTCCTATATCGTGATCTAGTGATGATTGTCTGTGCAATGCCATGATTGTGCACGATTTGATTTATAGCACCTGGCCTCTATACTAAGTCACGTACATGTCTCCTGATCTTTCTCTCCGATTGATTGAGTTTAGCTCCATGGAGTAGGGGTTTGAGAGAACATGCATATGAGACATGATATATATATACATTGTTGTTATTATCTGTTTTCCATATTATGACTTATCTGTTCATTACTGTAATGATTACCTGCCTGGACTGTTTAATTGCTTACTGTTGGACTTACTGTTAGCATTTGAATATACTGTTTCTGATTTGCTATTTGGGCGCGTGGCGCCGTAATGTCTCTAGCATGCTATAATTGGTAATGATGTAGGATGTCTTACCTCTTTCTGTGTTTCCTATATCTTTGTATGTCTGTTTTATACTTATATTGATAAAAGATCGTGAGGAAGATAAAGAGGGACCACACCTTGGTTGATTGGATTGGGCGTTTGGACAAGGTTTCTTCGGCTACGTACGAGTGCAGTTGCGTGGAGGCATTGATGCCTGACTTGTTGACTGGGACTCCGAGCGTCGTATGTGTATATGGGGTTGCGGCTTTGTCTGCTAGTAGTACCTATCCCTGGGTCACTACTTTTCCCCTTTTAGTATTTTATTCCCGCTGCATTTTATTGACTCGTAATTGTTATATTCTATGTCATCGGAGATTTGTGTAAATTGACTATATATATATATGTATAAGAGATATGATTTTATTTCAGTGGTTGTATCATGGCTTGAATACATTTATATTTCATTCGAGGCTCATATTTTCTACCTATGCAAATTGTCAAAAAAAAAATATAGACTCTTGAGAATTTAGTTACTATTATCATGGTTGTGACACACTTGGATTTAGTAACTGTGGTGTAATGACGATTATGCTTCGGTTGCTACATCAAGGGGTGTTACATCTAGGATCTTGCTATGAATTTGAATACTTTGTACCTTCTTTGGGTTTCTATCAATGAATTTGGTTTTGTTCTTCTATACCCATATTTAATGCTTGCTCTTGATTGGCTACCAATTACATGATCTTAGTATTTTCAAATGAACTAGATATAGGGATTTGGGAATATGGACATGGTATGGTTGATGTATGTTCAATTACATTCAAGTGGTTTATGTGTGTTGATTAGCTAATGGGATGGACACATATCTCTTAACCATGCATAACAAGTGTTTGAAACTTGGTCTTAATGAGTGATTTTTATACTAACTCACATGGACACATAGTAGATTAGATAAGTTTCACATGAATAATTGACCTAGACATAGACTTTTATCTATAATTGGTTTTCCGCTAACAAAATCAATCATTGGTAGATGCTTTTGAATTACAAATATTCATTGAAATAGCAAATGAATGGGGAGCCCTAAGCATTAATCACTCTTATCTTTCTCTTGTGGACTTGGTTTTTGGTGCATCTGTTCTTATTTCTTTTAAGTTGTTATTTTCATTAAAAACCACCATTATATTTCGATTATTTGGATAAGAACTTTGTGGAAATTGGTTAGGCATTAACACCTTTCTAGTTGTCAATCTCTTGGGACACGATACTTTAACTCTCATTATATTAGTGTGTTGGAATGAGGAGGGGGTTGGTACCTGCAAAGGGACTCTAACGCTCAAGTCAGATTATACACAAGAGGGGTTTATGCTATAAACAATAAGTTACTTATAGAAGGTGAATAAACCTGGTGCTTATGAAGTGCAATTAGGGTTTTGTCTCCCTTACTTGTAGCAGGAAATCCCTATAAGATCGGAATACTGATACTACAGTTATCAATAGTTTGAGCAATTATGTGCGCTATAATTTCGTAAGATCGTGATTTGCAGTTACAGATATTTTGGGATTTATCCACTGTACAAATCTTGTGATCATGATGTAGTTGTCCAATGTCACGGTCCAACGTACGTGGTACCAATGTCTTGACTGTGTCACGAGTACTTAGTTGGGATGTCCATGGCGGACTCTCGTGGTATGAGTGCCAGATTAATCCACTAGACGTGATCTAGATCACGGTCTAGAACATGAGGTTTTGGAAGCATTGGAGAAGACGAGCTCGTAAGTGATTGTTGGTTGTGTTAAAGTGAACTAGTACAACTATGGACAAAGAGAAAAAGAGATATATTTTGTGCGATTCACACGAGGGCACTATTGTAGGCGAAGGTGGAGCATTGAGTGGTAGGTGGTGTTTTTAACCCGAAGGCATGTAACGACGTCGTATAACTGAAATGACATTTCATAACTTTTACTTTTTAACTGTGAACAGGTTCAGCAGCTGATCCGGTCATGCCTACATAACCGCATGGTGAAAAACTAGCTTTTAAATTGATATTAAACTAGTCAAACTATACAAAGTGGTTAGAGTTCGCAAAATGGCCAGCTGACCAAGTTGGGAAAGTTTGTTTCATATTAACATTTTGCTAATCTAAATCAACATGTTGCAGGCTATGGGTTGGGTATGTCATCTATCAATACGATACTTTTTTGTTTTTTAAAAAATAATGAATTTAAACTTAAAAAAATTTAATTAGTAAAAAATAAAAAAATTTAAATTACTTAATTTTAAGTCAATAATAAATAAATTAGATAATTAATCTAAATATTAATTGAATTTTAATTTTTTTTTAAAAAAAAATAATATCATTTTAAGTGTATCTAATTAAATTAAAAATAATTAAAATTTGGATCAGTTAACTTAACTAGAAGCAGGTCAACTTGCTTTTGAGCTAGACTAGATCAAGACAAGTCACATTAGATCAAATTAAATTCAGACTAGAATTTTTTAAACTCAATTTGTACATTTTGTTTGACTATTTATATCAAATTTTGACATCTCTAAAACCAGCTGGACTAGCCTATTTTGAAAAATCTAAAACCGGTCGTGGTTTAGCCAGTCCAATTTCATGGTAAGCATAATGCTAAAATGCTTGCTGGGATTCGGACAACGTTCCTCACATTGACAAAGTGGTGCTTAACCATTAAACCACTGACAACTACGGGCTCAAAGGTTATATTATTAATTATATTTTAAGTGCGTCTTTGAATTTATTTATTTATTTTATCTTACATGAATTCTTTTTCTTTTTTCGTGTAAGATAAATTTAAGTATTGTGTTTTCAATTTGAATAAAATATTGTGTCATTATATACATTGTAATATATTTACTTATATTTATTTACTAAGATTTTGTAATTCTACTACTTTACTCTTAATGTTTGGATTATTAATCTTGTAAGATGCATATTTTAAGGTTATAGTGTTATGCTCATTTGTAATGTGTTGATTTTTTTTAAATCATTTGATCTTATTAATTGCTTATTTTAATTATTTTTTCATGATTTTACTTATAATCAATATTTGTATGTTATACTTTTACAAAGTTTCATATATTTATAAAATATATATTATATACCAAAATCTTAATTCGACCTTGATTGAATATTAAAACTTTGAACTTATTCTTTTACCGGCTCAAAGACTGGTACAATTTTAAAAACACTTTTTTTTTTCTTAATAAGCGCTGTGACCTTTGGGAACGGCATGGTGACATTTTTTTTTGTTTGTTACGAAATAGATATTTTTTGGACACGAAAATTTATATATAAAAGAAGAATATTAATGTTGTCTTAAAATTGTCCTAGGGTTTTGCCTTCCCTCCTAAATTGAAAGTATTTTAGACAATTAATTGGATATTTTAATTTTAATTCCAACTATCTTTTCACTATAAAATTATTAATATCTGTTTTTTATTGTGCCACTACATAAGTATTTATTATTTCTGCCATTAGTTAAATCAATATTAAAAGTTTTATATATCTTCCAATACTTTGAATTTTAAATTTGAAATTTCTCAACCCTAACCATTATCACCAATCTTCATTTCTCTTCTCAAAATTCTAATATTATCTTTCAAGCAATAATGCTTTTTTATTATTCCCTAGAAGTGCTCATTTATTGTTTCCTTCTTTATACGTCTTCCACAAATGAAGTGGGGTATTACTATAGTCTCACTTTCTTCCTCCCACATACTTGATTTCTTCCAAATAAAGAATTTTGCTATTCTCTTCAACAACAGCTTATACATGAAGGATTCAATTTCGTTCTCTCTCTCAGCTTGCTCTTCATTTAGGCTTTTTTTTTCATTTTCTATTTTCTCTCATTTTTTTTTCTCAGAAAGCAATCAGAAACTTGATTGATTTTGTTTTGGTCTTTGTTCTTGGAGCGATTTTTCGAACTTCGCTATGTGAGGCATGCGGGCATATTGTAAACCCGATTTATGGGTCCTGTTGTGGTTCGTGAGCCATGGAAGTAGTGGCTGTCGATGTCCATCCTTCAATCCATTCCTTCTGGGTTGCTTCCTCATCTGGGTTTCAGGTTGAGCCCGTTGACTCTTAGTTTAACAAAAGCCCAACTCTGCATTTTGAGTGAGTTTGTCTGCAGTCTCTCTCGGTGATATCCGATGGATAGCTAAATTTTTTAATTCCCTTCATTGACTTCTTTTATTATATATTTTTGTTATATTTTCAGCGGCCAAAACAGTGTTTGATGGTTTGCTCTCGTAAAGTTTCCTTATAAGGTTTTTGCGATCCCGTTAGTATTCTACAGTTTCTAGTAGGGTTAGTATAAAATAACTCGAATTACCTCAAACAACCTTTCATAATTTATCCAACCCGAATCGAACCAAAATTATTTCTAAATCAATTCATCATTTTTTTTAAAAAAGTTTAATTTAATTCAAATCAAATTAAATCAATTCAAATCAAATCAAATCAAACCATTTCTGTTTTATTGATTGGTTCGAATAAAATCCGAACCAATTAAGACTTAAATGGTTCGGTCTTCGGATTTAAAATTTCTAACCCGAATCCGAACCAAACCATTCATGAACCTTCAGTTTTGTTTCACCAAATCAAACCTTCCCTTCAATTTTTCCTATTTCGAACCCATAGCAAACACTCTCACCTCACCTCACCCCTCTGCATTTGCTGTCTCACCCCACTAGCCTGTCGTTGTCGCTACTCGCCCGTCGTCGTCCCCGCTTGCGTTGCTGCTCCCATTGCTACTCGCCCGTCATTGCTCTTCCGTCGCTGCTCGCATCGCTGCTCATGTCTAAAATTTTTGGGTAACAACTTGCTTTTAAAACATCATTTTCTGATTAGTGATTAATTGCAACAAAATTTTTGTCTTGAAACTTGTTTAGGTTTTTTAAAAAAAAAATTAATTTTTTTTTTGCAAATTCTGGTTCATCATGAGTGCACTGTGTAGTTAAGGACACAAGTTTTTACTTTTTAGGCTGTTATAGTCCCCTTGAAGATTGTTGTTGGATGAGTTAGAGAGAGCTCTGGATTTCTAACTGTATTTATCAAGAATGAACTCTTGCTGGTTAGGAGATTAGAGTGAGTAAGAAGTTAAAAGAATGATTTACAAGATAGCTCATCTGAGGAACCCAAAGTTCAAACTCTCCTACTATCTCAGTTGACTGAGAAGTGAGAAGTTTATCGAATCAAGTAAAGACAAAAGGGGTTGTAATTCACTTGTTTCTCTAATCTCTATCACTCAAGCTTCTATAAAATTGAAAATATCAAAGATAAAATATGACTCTGGAAAGAATATATGTATATATATATATATTTTTAATGGTTGAGTCATGCAAGGTAGAGAGTTTGTAAAGGCAAGGAAAAGCCTCTAAGAGAGGAAACTGGGTCAAAATTGTTATAGTGTGTTTAGTTTCCTAGCCTTTTATGTTAAGAGTTTTTTGTCCCTTATTTTCTCTATTTTCTAATGGTTGATTGTTAACTAGATCAGTCCATCTATCATAGTGTATCAAATAATAGTTATGGTTGGGTTTGTGGAGTCTTTCTTTTTTTTTTCAGTTCAAGGGTTGTTTGTGTATTTGTTGTTCTTCATGTGATAAATGATGACCTATATTTGCACTTTTTGGTTTGGGTTTATTATTTTTTGTCATAAACAACATGATTGTATTGGTTGTTTGCTTATGTTCAGTGAAGGCTGAGAGTTGTCTATATATGGTCTTTTATACCATTTCATCTATTGCAAGGTCACTATGTTTGAAGATTTGGTTTTTTATGTTTGGATTAAGTTTATATTGAGTTTGGATTGACTTTGCGTGATGTCCATTATTATGTTTGTATTGCCTATATATTGATATTGGATAAAAATAATGTATATGACTAGTGGTTTTGCCCTGGCTATCCTCTTAGTCATTTTCTATCGCCTATTTATGATACCACAAAAATTGAAAGTCATATTTGATCTTTACCAAGATTATGCTTCTAACTGCTGTCTAGTTATTGCCTGAACTTTCTTATTGTGTATTTTATTTTTCTTTTGTCAGGGTATATTTACTGACAAATGTGGGACAACATTGGACCATGGTGTTGTAGCTGTGCTACAGGTAGGTTCACTTACAGGGATATTATGTACAGTTTTGATATTTAGGAAATTTTCTTTCCTCACTATTTTGGCATTTTGGGTTTGGTATTAAAAAGAAATCTCAAAGACCAATGATCGTGTGACTCAACTTGAAATTGAATGTTCATTGCCTGATGGAAGAACAAAGGTTACTCTATGTTCTAATATTATTTGGAATTTTGGATACATTATATGCACTTTTCTATATTGCATGTATAATTATTTAGCTAATTTTTGTGTTAAAAAAATAATGAAGAACCTAATCACCCTAAACCCGAAAAAAATAATGGCTAACCCGATCACCCGAATCCTAAAAAAATAATGGCCAACCCGATCAGCCGAACCAAACCAATCCATAGATCTTCGCTTCGGTTTGATTCAGATTTGACTATCAAAAAATAAGAAAACCGAATCAATTGATTTTGATTGGTTCAAATTTATTTTTCTTCAAAATCCAAACCAAACCACCCACTTACACCCCTAATTTATAGGTTTAATTACTTTGTTTTTTTAAATCAATTAATAATGAATTCAAAATTAGATTCCTTGACTAATCAAATACAAGAAGTTGGACCCAGCTTTCCACTGCTGCCAATATTTTGTATTCATGCAATACATAGAATAATTAGATAAAAATTTAAAATAAATAATTTATTTATATATTTTTAATTAATTTTAATTTTGAATTTTATAAATTTTTTATATTTTTTTATATTTTTATTTATTTAATTTTTTTTAAATCACTCATTTAGATTTTAATCTATACTATTAAGGTATTAATCTTTATTTTTTATATTTATTTAAGTTTTTATAATTATAGATTAACTTCATAAGGTATTGGACTATATTTTCTATGAAAAATTAATTGTTATAATTTTCAAGATTTGATGGTATTAAATTCAATTTAGGAATATAAATCTTGTCATCAATATATTTTTATGTTACTATTCTTGCTCCCATCACATTAGTCCTCCATTTTTCTATAATTAGTTTATCTAATTACACAATCCTATTACTTAATAATCAATATTTCTAAGTAGTTGAAACTACTTTCTTAAAGTTGTACCAAAATAATTCATAATGTAAAAATTATATTATCATTTATGATCATTTTAGTGTGTCGTCAAATAAAAAGATTCATCAATGGAATACAAATAAAATCATATTGAAATTTATCTCTTAACTTTTTACCTCTATTTTTAAAAGGTATACCAAAGTAAGTTTTAATGCAAAAAATCTATCTTCTTTTATAACTATTATTGAATACTATTAAATATAAAATATCTGGAGAAAAGTTCATTAATAACATTTTCATATAAAATTATATTACAAATTAAATCCTTAATTTTTTACTTCCGTTATCAAAATTATATCAAATTAACCACTAATGTTATTAAATTCTATAAAAAAATATTTCTTAAGTCAATAAATATTCCAGTGATAATTGAAAAAAAATATATATGCAAAAAATTATAATAGTCTATATCAATATTGCTAAATAATACTTAATACATTCTAATTTCTTAACATTCTCTAACATATACATTTATTTCATACAATTTAAGTAAGCTAAATAAAAATAACACATTAATTAAATCAATCATTTGACATTTGATTTCTTAAGTTTTTTTTTTAAATTTTTTTAATTTATTTTATTTGTAATTTCTATTCTTTCTTTCTCTTTGTAATTTTTTGTTTTATTTTTTTAATTTCTTTTTTCTTTTTATGTATATGTGATAATTTTTTTTATAAGTGTCAATATTTCTTTTAAGTTGTTACATCGATGACATATGGTAAAAAATTAAATAATGTATTTATTATATGTCAAAAGTTTAATATATTTACTAATTGACTTAGATTAAGTATAACAAAATTTTAAGTTATGTATTTTTTATATATTAATTATAATTATTTTTAATTACATTGATTAATTGATTATATTTATTGATTAACTAATTGATTATATTGATGTATATGTTGTAATTTTTTTACATGTGCTATTTTTTTTTTAAGTTATTATATTATATGTCACATAATAAAAAATTAAGTAATATATTTATTACATGTTAAATATTTAATATATTTATTAATTAATTTAAATGACAAATAACAAAATTTTAAAATATATATATTCTTTTTTAATATTATATTAATTAATTAATGATTCCATTACAATTTTAATTTTTTTATTATATTTTTCTCTATACCATTAATTATATCATTTTCTCCTCATTACTTTTTTTTTATTTAATTACAATCATTAAAAAATAAAATAAAAAATAATATAAAATATAAAGTAATATAAAATCATCATTTCTCATTTCATTAAGGACATTAAGGTGAGTCTCTTTAATTTAGCTTCTCTAATACGTTTGTATCAATCCTTTCCACAACCAATTAATTTTTAAAAAGCTTGCACACGTTTCTCGGAAAACTATATATTTGCCAACTCTTTTTTCTATGTGCATTCATATTATTTTCTTCATCTCAGAAGCATGCCACTACCTTCACGGCTCTACGATTCTTACTCTTCCCCCCATTCATTCTTTTTCTCCACATGAGAATCAATACCTGAACTGCTTGGTTGGGGGATCCATGGCTTCCAACTCCATGGAAGGATCAACATTGGCGATAGATAATGGGACCTTAATTTCAACCACGAAGTTGAGTTACTCAGGAGAACTTGGCGTAACGAGAAGGTAGACCCTAAGATTCTTCTATTTGAATATGATTTGATTACCCCTTCCTCTCATTCCCTTTTCTTTTTTCGTTTATTTTGTTTCTACACTCTGTTTGTTGAAAGATCTATTGGACTATCTGAAATTGTTGGTCGGTCTGTTAAATATTTCCCTGTATCTACAACAAATGTCTTATTTGTGTTTGGGAATGAATACTAGACATTTTTTTTTTTAATTTTTTTCTAATATTAAGGAACACACATTAAAGGTAAAAGTAGTATATTGCCATTTCTGATCATACTAAATGATTTCTTATGGTTAGAACTAAGAATTAGATTCGATGCTTTGGTATGTTCATTCGTTTTTTTTTTTTAATTGAATACAGATCATTCTTAAGGGCGGGTTTCAGATTTTTAGTCTCTTAATTTCTTACCTCACATGGGAGTGCATATTAAAGACCATTTTCAAATTTATCAAAGTCCATGTCCCAAGTTGTTGAAGGCAAGAAAGATACGGAGCTTATAAAGTTGGGAGCAAGCCCAGGCTCCAAGAAGCACATTTTGATATTTTAGTAATATTGTCATTCTTATATGCTTTGTTTTACTTTTTTCTTTTAGTAATTCTCCGTATGAAAGTTTTCTACTTATTATCTTTTACCTTTTTACATAGGGTTGTAATTAGCCATTAATTTTTTAGTTTGGTGATTCAAAGAGACCTTGGCAAGGAGATTCTAGGTTTGTCATCTAAATCATTAACTGACAATCTTTAAGCAAAGCTTGGACTGTTCAAACTTGACCCAAAATGTGGCTTCTGCTTGCTGAAATCATGCTTAAAGAAGAAATATAAATCAATATGTGCTCTCAACCAAATAAAAAATGAAGATAAAGTAAATTAGTTTGTCTACTAGTACCAAATAGTGGTTCTGATTATGTACCTTTTAAAGTGTCCTATATATGGTTCATATGCATGCAATGTTTATCAACATATCTGGTTTCTGAAAATTTCGATTGTAATGCTAAATGGCAGAGAGATGAAATGTAATAAGTGAAACATGATAACTTAATTTAGCAATAGGCTCCAATTTTTGTTTGTGAAGATCTCTTATTATAATGCCATTGCTAGGTACTGGGAAAATGAGGAGCAGATCAAGGAATTGCAAGAGAAAGTTTCCATTTTGCAAGATGAACGATATAAGGTATTGTTATTGAAGATGATGAAGCTTGCCATTTGATGGCAGAAGCTGCTCTTAAATCATGCCAAGAGGCATTGACACAGTTGCAAGAGAAATAAGAAAGATCACTTGATGAAACCAGAATTGAATCCAAAAGGATAAAGGATGTCAGGGATTTGGCTTTCTCATGAATGAGTTCCATTATGATGAGAGCAATTTCAAAGAGCCAAGGGCCAAAATATGCTATTTAATTAGGTGGCACGTTCCTCCCTGCCTGATATTTTATGATATAGATAAATATATTTAACATTCTTTATAGTTTATCAGTTTTTCCTATGCAAAATCTGTTTGTTGCTACTCTTACATTTTAACCGTTGTTCTTGGTATCATTATGGAAATTGTTACCTATCCTATTTAAACTTTGTAGTAATTTCCTTGCCTAAGTTAAACTTGATTAGTATTTTCTTTGGATTGTTTACTTATTGATGTCCCTTTTCATAATGTTGTGGTTCCTTTTTTATATGCTTTGAATTGTTTTAATTAAAATTTTGGTTATAAAATCAGATGTAACAATTCTGTGACGATGAAGTATATTTAGAGTTTCAAATTAACATGTCTCCAATTAAATTGATTCCTGGAAAGAGGTGTTTTGATGAATCAGCTGGTATTTCAAGTGTGATATGTCTTCCACCAAACTGAAGGAAGTGAAGATATAAAAGGGTTTTATGATGTTCAAATGGTGCTTCAGTTATGATGTTCAATTCTGGGTTTTAAGATATGTTTTTTGTTGTTCTTTTTGCGTTTTGCTCATTTGGATAGCCCGAAGTAGGTTTTTTTTCTTGTTTAATTTGGGTTTCTCATCTATTATCATTGTTACTATTTATGATATTTTATACTACGCGGTGATTGTAATGCTTCGGAATTGGACATAGATTATTGTTCTGGGTTATGTTCTAAGTTCATTGAATTCCTTTTTCTGTTGCTATTTCGAAATTATGTAAATATACTCTCACTTATACTCTGACAATATAGTTTAAATTTTGAGAAAAAGTTTAATAATGTTAGCTGACCAATAAATGCTAATGAGGTTTATAGACGTTAATGAGGTTTCCAGGATCACCACTACATTTTTTTTTTGTTTATACGAGGAGGATTACTATCTACTGTTTCTAACCTAATTAAACATACCTTTTTATGCTGATTGGGAAATAGCTGCAGTGGTCATGAAAAACGAATGCGGCCCATTGCATACCTTTTTTTTAATCAAAATTTGTTACCATTGTAATTGTATTTCATGTTTAATGGGCGTCGCAATTACATTGCCCATTACATAATTAAATATGCCCTTTTAATGTTTAAAATATATAATATAATTGTTAAACTGGGTTAAGAGTTTCCAAGGTTCCTTACAAAGTTAAAAATATATTTATTATTCTGTGTTTAATAATAAAATTATGGAGATTTTATAATGAGCTATGTTTTTGTTGGAACTATTAATTTCATTCTTATATATTTACAACTTAATTTAGATTTTTTATTAATAAAGTTATTATGATTACATTTTCAAAATGGGCTAAGCAAAGTTATGGCCCATTTCTAAATTGTACAATCAATTTCAATCATTGACAATTATAAAAACTTTGTTATTGGGTAAGGCTTACAGTGGGTATTTAAGTATTGTATTGCAATATTTAAATATTTTAGTATCTACATTATAATAAGTGAAAACTTTAGAAAAAATATATTAATATTTATATCACATGATGAAATCTTTATACAAGTACATTATAAAATTCTACTAATTAATGTTGTTCTTTTGGCTAAAGGATATTCTATTTATTTTGTAGTGAAAATTTTGATACTTTCTTTTGGATTGTAGCTTGATATGTATTTTATCAAATGATTTTTTAAATTAATTAAATTTAATTTATTATAAGAAAATTAAATTAATTATATAGTTCTATAATGTTTCAATATTTGTTTGTTTATATTATATAAGGTTGAGAACTTTACATGAAAGCATATTAATACGTATATCTATATGCATATTTTTTTATGGGATATTTTTTTGACAATATAGATTTCTTAATTATGCAATATATGCTTTTTTTATTATTAAATAATATTTTTCTTAGTTATTGAAAACTTTTGTTATATTGTTGCAGGTTAAGTTCAAGGATAATATTACAGAACTTTGAATACTGAGATCTTTTTACACTTTAGATAATTGATTTTTAACCATAGGATTTCTTTCTTTCTTTCTTTCTTTATTGTCTATCTTTTTTGTTTTTTTTTTTTTTTGGGTACTTGGCCTCACTAGGCCTTGGGGAGACTTCACCATCACGGTAAGGCTTAAGGGTAAGGGATCCTTGCTAGGGAGGCCGCGGATGGTGGACAGAGGGAATTGATTATTCTATTTGGGTGGGGGGAGGGGTGGTGTTGAATCCCCACCAAGAATTTGTCCAAAAGTATGTTTTTGGGGTTGGGCCATGAGAAACCTTACTAGAGGGCTTGGGGACCGGGGAGAAAGAGAAGGACTTTCTATTGGGGGGTTGTTAAATCCTAACCAAGAATTTACAAGCATTGGGTCTAGACCTAGGGGATTCTTCATCGAAGGCTTGAGCCTTGAGTTGAGGGGGACAAAAAGGAATCAATTGTTTTATTGGGAATATTGAATTCTTATTAAGAATTTGCAACCATATTTCCTAATCAAGAATGCTCGCGGAACCATAATTTTTTTTTTACTTTTAAATTTTGCTTTTTGTTCAATAAGAATTTATTGTGATTAACATATCATATTTTAAGCTTCTATAACATTTTTTTTATAATAATATTGATTGATATTTCTAATTAATAATGAATTTAGGTGTCATAGTATTGATGTAATTTTTAATTTGGTTTTTTAAGCTATTTATTATTATTATTATTATTATTATTATTAAAGAATCTTATCCTCGTTTAATATTTTTATTGTTTTATCATTTTCACTGGAAAAGGATTTTCATTTTATATCAATCTTTTTGTTTATTAGTGCTATCTAATTGTTTTATTCTGATTACTTTCTTTATATGAGCTAATCAAATTGTTAGTAAAGTTGTCATCAAATTCATCTGATGGTTTTTAAATGATTTTTTATAATATTTTTAATTTGATGATCAATAGTTATTATTATTATTATTATTATTATTATTATTATTATTATTATTATTATTATTATTATTATTTTTATAGTCATGTTGATTGATTCAATAAATAATCAATTTAGCATTTTTTCAATGAAATTTTAAAATAAAAATTTTAAATTTTAAATTAACTTATTTCTCCATACATTGAACAGGTTCAAAATACTAGACTTATTAGTACTTTGCTCTTTATAAAGATATGAGCATGTTTATGTGTAATGCTACCTTTGGTTCTTGGCATAGGGTTGGTGTTTATGAGCAATACTGTAACGCTCCAATTTTTAGAAAATATTCTAAATGTACTGTTTTCTGTTTTTCATGTTTTTGTGTGAATGACCGCTGTGTCCCTATTTTTCTGTTCTCGATTTTTGTATGAAAACAATTACGATAATACAGGTTCAAATTTTATTTGATCGTTTTACGTAGTTTGCTTCGAGACGGTAAAATAAAAATTTTTCTCGAGCTACTGTATTAATTTTTCTGAAAGATATACAAATATATATATTCTTTGGATATTTTATTTGAACGTTTTGGATGATTACTACGTTGTGGGAAAAAATGGGAAAATGACCGTTACGTCCCGAACGTGTTGTTTTCGCTATTTTTGCTGTTTTTAATTGTTTTCTTCTTGATTTAATGCCGAAAATACCGTCTGTGATTTTTTATGGACTTTTTGGGTGATTTGCTCGAGGCGGAAAATAATATTTTCCGGGCCGGGGAAAATCTTATTTTATTATTTAGAATTGGGGGATCTTACTTAACCCGATTCTGAATGAGACTAAAAATAATCTTTTAATTTTTAGATTTAATCACAAATAAAATAATTTTATATTATTATAATATTATTTTATTAGTCAAGATAATTTAGTGACATGATGGACCCTAAATATTTTGCGGGACCCACAATTAGCAAAACTAAGTTAGATCGGTAGCTTAATTAATCACCGTTATCAGTAGAACTTTCCAGAACAGGCTGACTCAGCTAGCTGACTCAGCAGAGAATTTAATGAGCGGTGTGACTCAGCATGTGAGTCACCATGAGCCAACCAATGGAAATTAAGCTTGCTCACCAAGACTTAATCCTAGCCTTTGATGTAATCTATGGCTTGGATGAAGCCAAGCAAGGAGCCACCTTGCATGCCCTTAGAGAGCTACGGCCAAGTGAAGGAGGGAGGACCAAAAATCACTTTGTCTTCCTTGCTTTTCTCTCTTCTCTCTCATCAAAACCCTAGCCACCATTCTTGTCCATTTTCGGCCAAGACACTAACTACACCATCCAACCATCCAAAAATTTTTCTAACCAAGTTTCCTTAACCTAAACACTATTCTAAGAACCTTTGTAGTTGGGAGTTTCTTCAAATTCTTCCATTTAGGGCTTGGAAACCAACCTTGAAAGTTTTACCTAGAAGGTGAAATTTCATGCTTTTCTTTTCTCTCTTCTTTTTCAAAGTTCTAAGCCATGATTTTTCCATGGTTTAGCTTCTTTTCATGGTTAGTAACATGTAGATTTTGTTTGAGATTTCTAGGTATTTTTGGTGGTGAAAATCGTGACCTAGGAGGTGTGAAAGCAAGCCTTTTGTCTTCATTTAAGGTAAGAGGAAGACAATTCTTATCATCTCTTGATGGTGGTAAGAAGATGGAGCCATTTGTGATGTTTGTAGAATCCATAAGGATTCGGTGGTCATGTGTTAATTATGTGTGTATTTGTTAATTTTTGTGGTTGCTAGTAGTTTATGTGGTAATTGTTATTAGCTTTCTTGTTTGATGATTGTAATAATTTTGCATGTCTATTAGCTTTTGAAAGCATGTCTACAAGCTTTAATTTAGGTTGTATGTGTTAGAAAATATTTTGTATGTGTTAGAAATATAATGCATGTGTTAGAATTGTATGATAAAGTATAGGATGTGAATAACATGTGTAAATTTGCATGAGTGTTCCAAAGAACACATCCAATAGCTCACGACAATGACAAGTTTGGAGGACCAAAATGTTCTCTTGATTTTTCCTAAAGTGTAACTTAATTAACCTAGGAGAATCAAGAAAGTTTCTAATTGATTTGATCAAAGAAAATGCATTTAGAAATCAAATGGTAAAAACTTAGTATTTTGGGCCAACATGCCTAAAGGATTAAATTGACTATTGTTAACTATTTTCTAAAATGATTTAATGAACTTAGACAATATAATACATTTGATATGATTTAAAAGGTGAAAGACATTTTGGAAATCAAATGCAAAAGTTTTATGAAATTTGGCCAACATGCCACTATAGGTAATCATGATTTCTAAAACTTGATTCTAAACCTTTTTCAATTAAAAAGAAACAATACAAGTTAAGAAGAAATTTTCTATAATGATTTTTGAAGGAACCAATTGATTAGAAGTAAGTCTAAAGGGTTAAAATTCATAATTTTATCATTAGGAAGGAAATACAGTAATGTTAAGAAATTTTCTAACATATAGCTCACTTTTGGTTTTGAAGCATGTTAGAGATTTCAAAAAGAATTAAATGAAATGGTTAAAAATTAGGTAAATGGAAATTTTATGGATAAATTAGGAAACCATTATTATGACATTCTAAACAAAATACTCACGTCAATTTTAGTAAAAATGAACCAATAAGATAGCAAAAATATCTAAAAGACAAGATGCGGTATGAAAAATTATTCTACGTAGTTTAAATGTACTAAGTACTATTTCTGTTTGTTTAAACAAGAATTTTAAAGGCATTCGAATAAGAAAATGATTTGAAAATCCTACGCGATTGAGAAAACGTATTAAAAATGCTACGCGATTTTAAAAACAGAAAAATATCTTTACCCGATTTTTAAACGTTTGTAAAAACGACGAGATTTCAAAAACGCGATAAAATTTCTACGCGATTGACCGTTACTATATTTATTTTTCGCTTTGTCGGAAAATGTGAACCCGTCATGAGCTTTTGAGGTTATTTATTTGTCGGGAAAAAGTGAACCCGTCTGTGCTTTTTGCCATTGAGGGCATATTTTTATCTTGAGGGCATTTTCGTAATTTCATATATTTGGAATTATGTTTTGTCTTTATACCAATTTTTGGTGTTTTGGTTGACGAGGCGAAATCACACCGTGTTGTCGATGCGATAAACGTAGTGTGGTTCATTGTTCTAATGAACTTGGAGACTTTAGTGTACGGGATCCCACATGTGACGGACACTTGGTAGCTCACGCCGGGCCGTGGTAAACCGATAGCACACTAATGTACTCGACATTCACTATATTTAATCGAGGTTTGTAAAGTCTAGTAGTACATTGCCTATAGTGCCACAACGGAGACCGTGAACTATACTACGCCTGGATGGTGGATTCCCGTGCCATAGGCTATTGACGCAACGTGTGACCGTAATAGTTGGTTGGGCAGCCGTGGTACTAATAGATTTTGCAAGTCATTCTCTCGATATCTGTTTGGGTTTAGCTCCATGGAGTAGGGTTGTGTTTTGGTGTATTTGATTATATCTTGGATAATATTCCATTTTCTTTATTTATCTTTATCTGGTAATATCTTGGATGTTTTTACATTTTCTCTATTTATATTTATCGATAATTCTTATGTTAGTTGTCTATTTCTTATCTTATTTTATCTCGTGAGATTGATTTATCTATGTGGTTTTCTTTATTTGTGTTATATCTGTGATGTTCTGAAACACTAGGATATCTAATATGTACTCTATTCCATTATTATTACTGTTATAGCTTTTTCGTATTGTATGAACTGTATAGTTGTTATTTGTCGTCTTCTTATTGGCCATGTTGTGATGATTTTATGTTGTCTTACCTCTTTATTGTATGTGTCTCTTGTCTATTTATTTTATGCGATAAAGAGTTTGAAGAGGAAGAAGAGGAACAGCCTCTTGAGATCGTGTACCCTGAGGAAGAGGAAGGTCAGCAAGCCGACGATCAGTTTTACGATCAAGAACCATCCGATCATCCATATCCTCTGGATTGATTGTGAGGGATGGCGACGCCAAGATTTTTGGGATTCATAGAGCTAGTATTTCATGGAGGTTCTCTGGCGTGGCATTTACGAGGCGATCGTGATTCTGTGACATATGCAGGACGTGTGACCGTGATTTTACGTCATCAGTTTGATGGAGAGCCCATTATGACTACGACGTTATTTCTGCACTTAGAGTTACCCTTATCCATTAGGCGTTATTGGGGTGCTGAAAACCCTGAGCCTAGTGAGATAAGCATCGTATCGACTGCGCGATCCCGTTATCGCCGTGTGTCGAGACATCCGGATATCTATCTCCCGATGATCATTTTCGGTGAGAGTGATCCATCTGAGGATTAGATAACCATGATGTTTTTTTTTGGGCGCGTCAGTGTATGTCTGTATATATTAACTTTTTTATTGCTTTCTTTACTGTTTTTGTTTAAATAGTTGTAGTCTTAGTTGTAAATTATTTGTACAGCTTATAACTTAATCATATGTATATTATCAGTAATGATGTTTTTTTTATTTTCGTATTTTCCGCATTATCTTTTTATATCATATTTCTGTCTATCAGGAATTATTTTACAACCTGTAATATTATTTAACAAATGCTTCACAACTTGGGTAGATTTTGTTTCTATTTCTTTTATTTTCTTTTATGTGTGACATCCTCCAAAGGGGTGTTACATTAGTTGGTATCAGAGCCCAAGTTAGAGTCTTTTGGGGTTGTGGTTGGGTCTGTTTTTGTTTGTGCTGTGTGATCCTCTGTGATCTTTGTGATTTATATCCTTTCGGAAATATCTAGAAGGATGTATCTAACTTTGTTCTGTATGTTTGAAGAAAGAAGATGGCTGGTAGAGGCAGAGGACGTGCTAACGTGAATCGTGATGAGGACCGATGTTGGTTGCCGAGAGGCTATGCGGCGGATGGTGAAGTGATTACTCGACAAAATTTGAGAGCACCCAACAAAGAAGATGCTACACTGATGCCCTAAATTTATCCGAATTTAGGCGCCATAATCCGCCACAATTTAGAGGCGAGGTGGATCTGGAGAAAGCGAGTCAGTGGATGCAAGATTTAGAGAGAATCTTTGAGGGGATGAGATGCACGGATGAAAAGAAAGTAACTTATGCTTGTCTTCATGCTTTGAGAGGAGATGCGAGAACATTGGTGGAGAGGAATCCGCCGAGTGTTGCAAGTCAAGGGACTGAGATCACCTGGGAAGTGTTTTCTAATACTTTTCTGGATAAATATTTTCCTGCAAGTGCTAGGCATGCCAAGGAAATGGAATTTCTTGGTTTGCGACAGGGGGAATATGACGGTGAATGAGTATGCCACAAAATTTGAGAATTTGTCTCAATTCTCAGATTATGCTCAGACACGACAAGATGATGTGTGGAGATGCAGGAAGTTTGAATCATGTTTAAGGGTGGAACTGAAACGAGGAGTGGTATCTTTGAGGATGACTCGGTTTCATGCTTTGGTGGATGCTTGTGCTCGACTTGAGGAGTTGGAGCCATCTAGAGATCGAGGAATCGGAATTTTGGACCGACAAGGTTTCGAGAGGGTGGAGGTGGTAATGCAAATCGGTTTCAGGCGTAAGCCGTATACCAGCCAACAGAAGTCAATCTCAAAGACCATCCGTTAGCGGAGGTGCAAGTGGTAGTGGAGCCGACGGAGGGTGGCGTTTACGCCAACATGTTTTAAGTGCGGGAAGAAAGGTCATATTTCTCCCGAGTGTACGCAAAGGTACAGTTTGTTTCAATTGTAAGCAACCTGGGCACATATCAAAGGATTGTCCACAGCCGGAGAGAAAACCTGCTGTTCGGTATGTTAAAGCTAATCAGCAGAAATCTGGAAGTACTCAACCGAGATCAGGAGGACGAGTGTATACAATGATGGGATCTGAGATTTCTAAGTCTGATGATCTTATTCAGGGAGAAGGAGACATTGGAGGTAATCTTCTGACTGTATTGTATGATTCTGGAGCTACACATTCCTTTATTGCATATGATTGTGTAGAAAGGTTGAAGTTGCCTATGTCTTCTCTGAATGTTATGTTGAATGTATCTACGCCAACTGCTAAACCTGTAGTTACTTCTAAGATCTGTTTGGATTGTCCTATTGTTGTGAAGGGCCGTTTGTTTTTGGTCGATTTGATTTGTTTGCCTCTTATTGAGATAGATGTAATCTTAGGGATGGACTGGTTATGTTCTAACCATATCCTCATAGATTGTGCAAAGAAAACTATAGTTTTTCCTAAGGAAGAAGAGTCTGGATTCTTAACTGCTGTTAAGGTCAAGTCTTTGTTGAGAAATGGAGCGCAGGGATATCTGGTATTGTCTTCTCTAGAAGTTAAGAATGAGAAGGATGTGAATACTATTCCTGTTGTCAACGATTTTCCGGATGTTTTTCCTGAAGATGTACCTGGTTTACCGCCTGAGCGGGAGATCGAGTTCTCAATTGATTTAGTACCAGGAACAGGTCCTATCTCAATTGCACCATATCGTATGTCACCAGTAGAGTTGGAGGAGCTGAAAAAGCAATTGGTGGAACTGTTGGAGAAAGAATTTGTACGACCTAGCGTTTCCCCATGGGGTGCACCTGTGCTTTTGGTCAAGAAGAAGGATGGAACATCACGACTTTGTGTAGACTATCGGCAATTAAATAAGGTGACTATCAAGAATAAATATCCGCTTCCAAGAATCGATGATTTGATGGATCAATTGAGAGGAGCTGTGATATTTTCCAAGATAGATCTACGATCAGGTTACCACCAGATTCGTGTAAGAGGGGAAGACGTGCCGAAAACTGCTTTTCGAACTCGTTATGGACATTATGAGTATCAGGTAATGCCATTCGGGGTGACGAATGCTCCTGCCATATTTATGGATTATATGAACAGGATATTTCATCCATATCTAGACAGATTTGTCGTTGTCTTTATCGATGACATTCTGATCTATTCTCTATCGAAGGAAGAGCATGCTGAACATCTGAGTGTTGTTCTTCAGATTTTGAGGGAGAAGCAGCTGTATGCGAAATTGTCTAAGTGTGAGTTCTGGTTGGAAGAAGTTCAATTTCTTGGTCACGTAATTTCTAAAGAAGGTATAGCGGTGGACCCATCGAAAGTGGAGACTGTTTTACAGTGGGAAAGACCTAAGACAGTAACAGAAGTTCGAAGTTTTGTTGGACTTGCTGGTTATTATCGGAGATTTATCGAAGGTTTTTCCAAGATTGCTGGACCACTTACACAACTAACGAGGAAAAGTCAAGCTTTTGAATGGACGGAAGAGCGTGAAGCTAGTTTTCAAGAGTTGAAGAAGAGGTTAACAACTGCACCGGTGTTGATCCTACCAGATTCGAAGAAATCTTTCGATGTATATTGTGACGCTTCTTACCAAGGACTAGGATGCGTGTTGATGCAAGACCGGAATGTGGTGGCATATGCTTCTCGACAATTGAAGGTTCATGAGAAGAATTATCCTACGCATGATTTGGAATTGGCTGCGGTGGTTTTTGCTTTGAAGATATGGAGACACTTTCTCTATGGAGCAACGTTCAACATCTTCAGTGATCACAAGAGTTTGAAGTACTTGTACGACCAGAAGGAGCTGAATATGAGGCAGCGAAGATGGTTAGAATTTCTGAACGATTACGATTTTCAGCTTTTGTACCACCCTGGTAAAGCAAATGTGGTGGCTGATGCCTTAAGTAGAAACATTATCAGTGTTTCTGCTCTGATGATCAAGGAAAAGGAACTCATTGAACAATTTAGAGATGAGTGGTCATTTGTTGAGTTGAAACCGGGGAAGATCTGTATTAGCATGGTTACTATTTCGAGCGAGCTGATGGAAGACATAAAGGAAAAGCAAAATGCCGATAAATTTTTGCAAGGAATAAGGGAGCAAATGAAACAAGGCGAGACACTAGAGTTCAAGGAAGGAACTGATGGAATTCTGAGATTTCGGGGTAGAGTCTGTGTTCCTCGTAACCAAGAACTGAGAAGATATATTGTGAAACATGCCCATATTAGTCTATTAAGTATGCATCCAGGTATAACAAAGATGTACCAAGACTTGAAAAAGTTATTCTGGTGGCATGGAATGAAGGGTGATGTGGTTAGATGCGTGTCAACTTGCCTAGTTTGTCAAAAGTCGAAAGTTGAACACCAAAGACCAGCTGGGATGTTGCAACCATTATCGATTCCAGAATGGAAATGGGACAGCATTTCTATGGATTTCGTTACTGGTTTGCCGAAGACAAAGAAAGGTCATGATGCAATATGGGTTATAGTTGATAGACTTACGAAATCGGCTCATTTCTTACCAATTAATATCAAATATTCATTGGAAAGATTAACCCAGTTGTACATCAGTGAAATTGTCAGACTACATGGTGTACCGACAAGTATAATTTCTGATCGTGATCCGAGGTTTACGTCAAGATTTTGGCAAAGTCTACAAGAAGCTATGGGAACTAAGTTACGACTGAGTTCAGCGTATCATCCGCAGACTGACGGTCAGACAGAAAGAACTATACAATCTTTGGAGGATTTATTACGGGCTTGTGTTTTGGAACAATGGGGAAGTTGGGATGAATTTTTATCTTTGATAGAATTCACCTACAACAATAGTTTTCACGCAAGCATCGGAATGGCACCTTATGAAGCATTGTATGGAAGACGATGTCGAACTCCGTTATGTTGGTATCAAGATGGAGAGAGTATGACTGTTGGACCGGAACTTGTATAACAGACTACGGATAAAGTCAAGATGATACAAGAGAAGATGAGGACGGCGCAAAGCAGACAAAAGAGTTACGCGGACAAACGAAGACGATCTCTTGAGTTTAAGGAGGGTGAGCATGTGTTTTTAAGAGTTACTCCTACGACTGGTGTCGGAAGAGTGATTAAGTCGAAGAAGCTTACTCCTAAATTCATTGGACCATATCAGATTATCCGACGTATAGGTCCTGTAGCATATTAGATTGCTTTACCGCCTTTTCTATCCAATTTGCATGACGTGTTTCATGTGTCTCGATTCATTTTAAGTATATACCAGATCCGACACATGTTATACAGCCAGATGACGTGCAGTTAAAGGAGAATTTGACTTACGAAACTTTACCTGTCAGGATAGAGGACAGAAAGGTAAAGCAGCTTCGAGGGAAGATGATCGAGTTAGTGAAAGTCATATGGAATGATATGACGGGTGAGGCTACTTGGGAACTAGAAGATAAAATGAAGGATCAATATCCTCATTTGTTTTGATGAACAACGAATTTCGAGGACGAAATTTTTATTTGTTGGGGAGAGTTGTAACGCCCCAATTTTTAGAAAATATTCTGAATGTACTGTTTTCTGTTTTTCATGCTTTTGTGTGAATGACCGCCAGTGTCCCTATTTTTTTCTGTTTCTCGATTTTTGTATGAAAACAATTACGATAATACAGGTTCAAATTTTATTTGATCGTTTTACGTAGTTTGCTTCGAGACGGTAAAATAAAAATTTTTCTCGAGCATCGTATTAATTTTTCTCGAAAGATATACAAATATATAATACTTGGATATTTTATTTGAACGTTTTGGATGATTACCTACGTTGTGGGAAAAAACGGAAAATGATCGTTACGTCCCGAACGTCTTTGTTTTTATTTTTCTTTGTTTTTAATTGTTTTCTTCTTGATTTAATGCCGAAAAATACCGTCTGTGATTTTTATGGACTTTTTGGGTGATTTGCTCCGAGGCGGAAAATAATATTTTCCTGCCGGAAAAATCTTATTTTATTATTTAGAATTGGGGATCTTACTTAACCCGATTGAATGAGACTAAAAATAATCTTTTAATTTTTAGATTTAATCACAAATAAAATAATTTTATATTATTATAATATTATTTTATTAGTCAAGATAATTTAGTGACAAGTGGACCCGGAAATATTTTGCGGGACCCACAATTAGCAAAACGGTTAGATCGGTAGCTTAATTAATCACCGTTATCAGTAGAACTTTCCAGAACAGGCTGACTCAGCTAGCTGACTCAGCAGAGAATTTAATGAGCGGTGTGACTCAGCATGTGAGTCACCATGAGCCAACCAATGGAAATTAAGCTTGCTCACCAAGACTTAATCCTAGCCTTTGATGTAATCTATGGCTTGGATGAAGCCAAGTAAGGAGCCACCTTGCATGCCCTTAGAGAGCTACGGCCAAGTGAAGGAGGGAGGACCAAAAATCACTTTGTCTTCCTTGCTTTTCTCTCTTCTCTCTCATCAAAACCCTAGCCACCATTCTTGTCCATTTTCGGCCAAGACACTAACTACACCATCCAACCATCCAAAAATTTTTCTAACCAAGTTTCCTTAACCTAAACACTATTCTAAGAACCTTTGTAGTTGGGAGTTTCTTCAAATTCTTCCATTTAGGGCTTGGAAACCAACCTTGAAAGTTTTACCTAGAAGGTGAAATTTCATGCTTTTCTTTTCTCTCTTCTTTTTCAAAGTTCTAAGCCATGATTTTTCCATGGTTTAGCTTCTTTTTCATGGTTAGTAACATGTAGATTTTGTTTGAGATTTCTAGGTATTTTTGGTGGTGAAAACCGTGACCTAGGAGGTGTGAAAGCAAGCCTTTTGTCTTCATTTAAGGTAAGAGGAAGACAATTCTTATCATCTCTTGATGGTGGTAAGAAGATGGAGCCATTTGTGATGTTTGTAGAATCCATAAGGATTCGGTGGTCATGTGTTAATTATGTGTGTATTTGTTAATTTTTGTGGTTGCTAGTAGTTTATGTGGTAATTGTTATTAGCTTTCTTGTTTGATGATTGTAATAATTTTGCATGTCTATTAGCTTTTGAAAGCATGTCTACAAGCTTTAATTTAGGTTGTATGTGTTAGAAAATATTTTGTATGTGTTAGAAATATAATGCATGTGTTAGAATTGTATGATAAAGTATAGGATGTGAATAACATGTGTAAATTTGCATGAGTGTTCCAAAGAACACATCCAATAGCTCACGGCAATGACAAGTTTGGAGGACCAAAATGTTCTCTTGATTTTTCCTAAAGTGTAACTTAATTAACTAGGAGAATCAAGAAAGTTTCTAATTGATTTGATCAAAGAAAATGCATTTAGAAATCAAATGGTAAAAACTTAGTATTTTGGGCCAACATGCCTAAAGGATTAAATTGACTATTGTTAACTATTTTCTAAAATGATTTAATGAACTTAGACAATATAATACATTTGATATGATTTAAAAGGAGAAAGACATTTTGGAAATCAAATGCAAAAGTTTTATGAAATTTGGCCAACATGCCACTATAGGTAATCATGATTTCTAAAACTTGATTCTAAACCTTTTTCAATTAAAAAGAAACAATACAAGTTAAGAAGAAATTTTCTATAATGATTTTTGAAGGAACCAATTGATTAGAAGTAAGTCTAAAGGGTTAAAATTCATAATTTTATCATTAGGAAGGAAATACAGTAATGTTAAGAAATTTTCTAACATATAGCTCACTTTTGGTTTTGAAGCATGTTAGAGATTTCAAAAAGAATTAAATGAAATGGTTAAAAATTAGGTAAATGGAAATTTTATGGATAAATTAGGAAACCATTATTATGATATTCTAAACAAAATATCATCAATTTTTAGTAAAAATGAACCAATAAGATAGCAAAAATATCTAAAAGACAAGATGCGGTATGAAAAATTATTCTACGTAGTTTAAATGTACTAAGTACTATTTCGTTTGTTTAAACAAGAATTTTAAAGGCATTCGAATAAGAAAATGATTTGAAAATCCTACGCGATTGAGAAAACGTATTAAAATGCTACGCAATTTTAAAAACAGAAAAATATCTTTACCCGATTTTTAAACGTTTGTAAAAACGATGAGATTTCAAAAACGCGATAAAATTTCTACGCGATTGACCGTTACTATATTTATTTTTCATTGTGTCGGGAAAATGTGAACCCGTCAGGCTTTTGAGGTTATTTCATTGTCGGAAAAAGTGAACCCGTCATGTGCTTTTTGCCATTGAGGGCATATTTTTATCTTGAGGGCATTTTCGTAATTTCATATATTTGGAATTATGTTTTGTCTTTATACCAATTTTTGGTGTTTTGGTTGACGAGACGAATCACATCGTGTTGTCGATGCGATAAACGTAGTGTGGTTCATTGTTCTAATGAACTTGGAGACTTTAGTGTACGGGATCCCACATGTGGACAATTGGTAGCTCCGCTGGGCCGTGGTAAACCGATAGCACACTAATGTACTCGACATTCACTATATTTAATCGAGGTTTGTAAAGTCTAGTAGTACATTGCCTATAGTGCCACAACGGGAGACCGTGAACTATACTACGCCTGGATGGTGGATTCAGTCTGGCGTAGGCTATTGACGCAATGTGTGACCGCGTAATAGTTGGTTGGGCAGCCGTGGTACTAATAGATTTTGCAAGTCATTCTCTCTGATATCTGTTTGGGTTTAGCTCCATGGAGTAGGGTTGTGTTTTGGTGTATTTGATTATATCTTGGATAATATTCCATTTTCTTTATTTATCTTTATCTGGTAATATCTTGGATGTTTTTACATTTTCTCTATTTATATTTATCTGATAATTCTTATGTTAGTTGTCCATTTCTTATCTTATTTTATCTGTGAGATTGATTTATCTATGTGGTTTTCTTTATTTGTGTTATATCTGTGATGTTCTGAAACACTAGGATATCTAATATGTAATCTATTCCATTATTATTACTGTTATAGCTTTTTCGTATTGTATGAACTGTATAGTTGTTATTTGTCGTCTTCTTATTGGCCATGTTGTGATGATTTTATGTTGTCTTACCTCTTTATTGTATGTGTCTCTTGTCTATTTATTTTATGCGATAAAGAGTTTGAAGAGGAAGAAGAGGAACAGCCTCTTGAGATCGTGTACCCTGAGGAAGAGGAAGGTCAGCAAGCCGACGATCAGTTTTACGATCAAGAACCATCCGATCATCCATATCCTCTGGATTGATTGTGAGGGATGGCGACGCCAGGATTTTTGGGATTCATAGAGCTAGTATTTCATGGAGGTTCTCTGGCGTGGCATTTACGAGGCGATCGTGATTCTGTGACATATGCAGGACGTGTGACCGTGATTTTACGTCATCAGTTTGATGGAGAGCCCATTATGACTACGACGTTATTTCTGCACTTAGAGTTACCCTTATCCATTAGGCGTTATTGGGGTGCTGAAAACCCTGAGCCTAGTGAGATAAGCATCGTATCGACTGCGCGATCCCGTTATCGCCGTGTGTCGAGACATCCGGATATCTATCTCCCGATGATCATTTTCGGTGAGAGTGATCCATCCGAGGATTAGATAACCATGATGTTTTTTTTTTGGGCGCGTCGGCGTATGTACAGTATATATTAACTCTTTTATTGCTTTCTTTCTTGTTTTTGTTTAAATAGTTGTAGTCTTAGTTGTAAATTATTTGTACAAATTTATAACTTAATCATATGTATATTATCGGTAATGATGTTTTTTTTATTTTCGTATTTTCCGCATTATCTTTTTATATCATATTTAAATACATCGGGAATTATTTTACAACTGTAATATTATTTAACAAATGCTTCACAACTTGGGTAGATTTTGTTTCTATTTCTTTTATTTTCTTTTATGTGTGACATCCTCCAAAGGGGTGTTACAAATACTACGTTTGATTTATTCTTTCTATTTTAAATTTTTAGACTATAGTAAATGTAACATTCCAAATTTCTTAAGTTTTCGACAGTAATTTTGACAGTTAACAGAATTTCACTGTATAGTAATTTCTGAGTGATGTAAAATTATTTTAATTATTCCATCAGCGTATTTGATCGTTTTGAGTGATTTACTCCGTGTCAGAAAAATAATAATTTTTGGGTTAGAAAAATTTTACGTAATTTAATTATTACTGAAAAGTCTTAATTTTTTTACGTAATCTGATTTGATATTTATGCGTTTTCTAATATTTGTGATTTTTATGGATGATTATGAAATTTTTATTGTTTGTGGGGCCAGGGGGTGTATGTGGGCACAGGTGGCCATACGTGGGCCCAGTGGGTCCCTCAAAGTGAAAAATTTTTCTACGTATAGAAAAATTTGTACTGTTAGACGGAGACAGGGGATCTTACTAAACTTGAATCCGGAAACAATTTTAGAAAATTTTTTGTACTGTGTTTTGTACTGTATTTAATTTATCGGACAAAAAAAATATAGTAAATATAATTTTGTGGGCTTTTAGCATATAAAAATAAATATTATACTGCTTAAGTCAACATTGGTGGTTTGGATATCTACCATTAATTTAATCAATGGTGGAGATTTAATCTAAACAAGCTTAATAAGGAAGGCTTTGATATCAATCGTCGATTTAATCAACGGTGTAGAATTGGTCATATAAAGTGGTATATGACCATTTGTAAATTGGATATGGATTTAATTAATGGTAGAGATTTGGTCTCAAAAAGTGACAAAGACCATTTATGACCATTGGATGAAGAATTAATCAAGGGTGGAGATTTGGTCTTGTAAAGTAACAAGGACCATTTATGACCATTGGATGTAAATTTAATCAATGGTGGAGATTTGGTCTTAAAAAGTAGCAAAGACTAATTATGACCCTTGGATTAAAAGTAAGAAGGAGTAATCTTGACCCTTCATTTTGGAGACACATCTAATGGCTAGAATTTAAAGGAGAAAGATCCAATGGCCTAGATTAAGTCTTCTAATCAAAAGTCTACCTTAATCCTAACCATTGATCTAATCAATGGTCTAGAATGCTCTAGATGGTGGCTAATTATGATGACAAATAATTGAATGCATTATGAAGAGGGGGGCACGGTTTTTGGTGGCTTAAGAGAGTAGCAAAGTGGAAGACCACCATTATTACTCATTCTTGGTCTTTCTTTGTCAATTTCAAGAAGCTAACACTTCAAAAATTTCTCTCCATTTCTCTTCTCCTCCATGTTTCGGCCAAGCACCCAAGAATACCTTCCATCACTCTTTAATTTCATACAACCTTATTTCTTGAATCCTTACCTTATTCTAAACAACTTTCATGTTGGAGATTTCCTCTAAATCATTCATCTTCATGGACTTTCTTCAAGATCAAAGTTATGGGGTATTTATGGTAAAGTGTAAGGAAACTTCATTTCTTCTCTTCTTTTTCATGATCTAAACCATGTTTGATCCATGGTTCCTCTTAATCAAGTTTAGTATACTAATTTTTATGTATTTTGTTTTGTATTTGAGAAGCCCTTGGTGGTGAAGGACTTGGAAAAAGAAGCAAAACAAAGAGCTTTTGAGGATCTTCAAGAGGTAAGAGGGAGATCCATCTCACCAACTAAGTATGGTGGTGAGAGATGGTATTATATTTGGTGGATGGTGAATCCATGTGAAGATTCATATCCATGGTCATGTAATTTATTTGTGGGTGTTTATGTGTTTTAATTATTTGCCTATGCTTGATATGCTATGCATGATTTTATGGCTTTAATGGTATGCTTATATTATGCATGATGAGTATA
Organism: Ormosia emarginata; assembly: GCA_029884605.1. Taxonomy (NCBI): domain Eukaryota; kingdom Viridiplantae; phylum Streptophyta; class Magnoliopsida; order Fabales; family Fabaceae; genus Ormosia; species Ormosia emarginata. The sequence goes on along the minus strand of JAQQTP010000074.1, from coordinate 40,330,706 downwards.
TGACATGCTTATAGTATTTATGATAAAATATGTATGTGTATGCCATGATGTGTTGATGGAAAGGAAATCAATTTTTAGCTCCAATAGCCAAGGAAGGGCTACGGTTTTGATGGCCATAATTAGAGTTTCATGTTGAAAATTTTCAAGAACAAGGAAATTGATTTGTTTAATGAAAATTATGAGGTGGAGAAAAATAAATTTTCTTGGTTCTAAAGGCTATGGAATTTTCGGCCAAGACACCTCAACATATGTGTTTATAACTTAATATTTTCATGAAAGAATAAAATTGGATTGATTTGAAAAGCATGAAAAATGAACAAAGGATATGTTTTTCAAGAGAACAAGAACACATTTTTTTTAAAAGGGATTTTATTGATTTATTTTGTGTAAAAAGTTTCTAAGTGTTTATTAAACTTGATTTCAAAAAACAAAACGGGCAACGTGGATTTTAAGGATTTGCAAAGAAAGTGAAAAAGGATTTGTAGAGAAAGTAAAAAATGAATTTGAACAAATGGGTTTGGTTTTTATGACCATCGGTATTTCAGTTTTGAAAACAAATATTTTAATGATTTTGTTTGTGTAAAACCATATCAATTTAGAAGGAAAGATATTTGATGGTTTCAATGGCTAAGTACCACGGTTTTTGAGGGCTTGTAATGCCTTGATTTTTATAGAACAAAGTAATATTTTATAAAACGAAGTGTTTTGTCACTCGAAAGATTTGACAGTTTTCAATGAACACGTTCACGGTTTTTGAAGACTTACGGATACCTTGATTTTATAACGAAATGATTTTCGTACAAGAATTTGGAAAGGGAATTAGAGCGTTTATCACTTGAGAAATCAAGTTTTTGTAAACGAAAATGTTTTCGAACTTCAATTTATTTTGAAGAAGGTTGTGTTTGGAAATGATTTGGGAAAAATGAAGAATATATTGGTGTTTTGAAAATTTACTAACGTATAACTGATTTTCGAGTTTTGAAGTACGTTAGGGAATTTTAAGATTTGAAACAATGATTTATATCAATGGAAAAGTGATTTTTTTTTATGGATTATATTTTGGAAAAGAATTTCTTGAGTAAAGAAATGTGGAAAAAGATTTTCTTGAGTAAGAAAATGTGAAAAATGAAATACAAAGTCATATTATTTTGAGAAAGGTTAAAAAGGAATTTTTGAAGATTAAGAAATATTTTCTGTAATGAAATGGTGATGAAAAATGTTTTACGTATCTTAAAAACGTGATTTTTAAGTTACGCAATTTGAAAAATATGTTGAAAATGATATTGATTTATTTAAGTCCAAAATAATGTTTGGAATATTGAGGAATATTTTACGTGATTGTAAAATGTTGAAAAATATTTTACGTATTTTAAAAATGATTTGAAATACAGGAAAATATTTCTACGCGATTTGAATTACGTTTAAATATTTTACGTAATTTGAACTACTATTGAAAAATCAATATGTGATTTAAAAGTGATAGAATATTTTTACGTGATTGTGAAAATGACGGAAAGTCGTTATGTGATTTGGAAAGTGTTTTAAATATTTTGAGAATGATGGAAAATGATTTACGTGACTTAAAAGAATGATTTTTAAGTTACGCGATTTTGAAACAGTGAAAAAATACTATGCGATTTGAGAAATGTATATTTTTACGCGATTGAGAAAAATGTTGAAAAATTAGTACGTGGTTTAAAAGTGTAACAGAAGAGTTGCAGCATTTTCAAAACGTAACAGAAATATTACAAAATTTTGTAAACGTAACAGTAGTGTTACGGTATTGTGAAAATATAACTAAAATGTTTTGGAATTATGAAAACGTAACAGAAATGTTATGCGGTTGTGAAAACATGACAAAAGTGTTTTATGACTATAAAAACATAATAACATGATGATTACTGTTGAACCAGTGTCCATACACTGTTTGTGAAAACAACGAGTTTTGCCTGTTATTGGCACGTGGTGCATTTTAGATGCATTGGAAAAAAATATGCGTTGAGGCATATGATTGAATTGAACAAACAAATTTGAAAAGAATGGCCCTTGTGGTTGGACTTGCACTGATATATTCATGCATTGTATAAACTATATCTGAGAAATTATGAGATACACCTGTGATTGGTATTATACCTGTGATTGGTATTTGGTGCATTATACATGCATTGGAATGGTCCGATGAGGATTGGATATGGCTGATTGCCTAAGAGAAACACACCTCTTGAGTGGGTGCGATATGCGTAGTGTAAGTCACTCGTTGACCTGGGGGCATCAGGGTGCGGGTTGCCTACAGTGGGCAGTGAGTCGCTCTACTGTATCCGTAGGTTAGACCGATGTAACACACCGATGATCCTGACCGAGACACTATCCATAATCAAGATCTGATAAAGACTATCGTGTATGTGCTAGATGTGCAAAAATTAAAATGAGAATTAAAGCACGTGGTCTGAGGCACGTGGTACCGGCAGGTCTTTTCGATCATTTTCTCTGAACCTGAGTTTAGCTCCATGGAGTAGGAACATTGAGTCTAAATGCACATGCATTTAATGAGTACATTTATATCTGTGTGATATATATAAATGAAGGAATAATTGAGCTGTTGATTAATACTGGATGATGATGATGATAATTAATGTTGATGGCATTGTCATGTATGTTTGAACTGCTATAGGATTGGATGATGATAGTTGATTAATGTTGAATACATTATTAGAACTCTAGTATGATATACCTGTATGACATTGTTGTTTGTGTTATCTCTCGTGTCTTTGCCGCTGTTGGTATTGGCGTAGGTGATCTCACCTCTTTGTTTTATGTTTTGGTTGGGTTTGTGTTGTGAAATAAATACGTAATAGATAGAATGAGTTTTTCGAGAAGAAACTGATGGTAGATACTCAGAGATTGATGAAAACATTGAAAAGTGGCTGTCTCAAGTTCGAAGATGTGCCAGATAGACAAGGAGTAGAGTTCTGATGCATCAAGTTGTATATAAGAGAATAAACGAGTATGTTAAGATTTAACGTTAGTGTTATACCGTGCTATTAAGTAGAACTTGTCAAAAAGTTACTACTGTTAGAAAAAAAAAGAGTCTGTAAGTTTTATATTTCTCTTTAAATTGTTAAATGGAACAATTAGGTCAATGTTGTATATGAATCTGTTTCAATGTATTTTTCAGTATTACTTATAAATTTCAGTAAGTTTATGTTTCAGTAAGAAAGAAATTTTAAAACCTATCTTTTATAACTCAAACTTTGTGCGAACTTCTTTTTGATTATGAGTCGGGAGTCAGACATGTGATACCCTAGGGAGGGTGTTACATTAATTGGTATCAGAGCACGGTTTGAGTCTTTTGGGGTTTGTGGTTAGGTCTATTTTGCTTGTATTGTGTTCTCTATGCTATTGTTTTCCAAAAGGAAACAATGTTATTTATAATGGATATCAGATCCATTGTATTTCGATCCGCACGCCTCAAGAAGAAGAAAAAAAGAAAATGGCTCGGGATAGTTGTACTTGTGTGAAAGTGGAACATGTTACTAGTAATGCAGTTGCAGCTATGGGAGCAACGGGAGCAATGTGGAAAGACGACTGCACGAACAGAGGATCGCTGAACAGCGAAAACTGGAATTTGAAGTTCATGATCTGATGAAAGAGAATCAGTCTTGGAATATAAGATTTCATAATTTTGGAACCTGGTATTTTTTTTAGGATATTGAGAAAGTAATTGATTTCGACGGAAGATGTATTTACAACCATTAAGGAAACCAAAAGCAGTAAGTGATGTGAAAGAAGGTACTTAATGAAAGGAATGTACGCCAAGGAAACAATTTGCAGAAAAGTTGGACACATTTTCCCAGAGATTATGCTATTTGAAAACAGAGTTTTCTGTTAGTAAAATTTTAGATAGTAAGGGAAGTTGTTACTTTGAATGGAGCGGGAGTGTTCTGAGCGGAAGATTTAAACAATGGAGATTGTGTCATTGGAGCTAATCCTATAAACCATACTGAATATTTCTGTGAGTGACCTATTCTTTATGACATATGATTGAGTAGATCAATTATATGTTAGAGTTATTCGTTATCCTCTGATTTGTTTACTTCTGTTTCTATTCTTAGCTGATCGAACTATTCAAGTTATTCAAATTGTTGTTGCGGATCAAATTTTTGTGTTAGTTTGATTTGTTTATCTCTTTCATAAACAAACGTGATCTTTGAAAATGGATTGGTTATTTTCCAACTATATCTAATGAGATTATTTCAACAGAGTGTGAGTAATCCAGAGAAAATTCATTTTTGAAAATCGGGTTACATCCAATTCTTTGCTGGATATGTTCGATAACAGGTTCGATTCGTTTTGTTATCTTCCATGATGTTTTCTTTCATCTCTTGTAATTGAAGGAATATCTTGCAAGAAAGAATATTTCTATATTTGTATCTGTGTTAACGTATCAAAATGGCGCAGTGGAAGCGTGGTAGATTCTTCAAAAGTTGAAGAAGTTCGTCAATGTGAAAAGTTAAGATGGTAATGGAAAATCGTAGAAAAAAAAATTTATTGAGATATTTGTTTGATCAGGAGAAGTGAACAAGAGATAAAGAACTTTCATTGGTTAAAATCGTTTGGAATAACGTAAGAGGTGAAACTATGAAGGAACTGGAAGAAAAGATGGAAGAGGAATAGTTGTATTTATTCTGAGGATGTGAAATCATAGTTATCAAATTTCGAGGACAAAATTCCTTTTTAGAGGGAGAGTATTGTAACACCCCAAATTTCCTAAGTTTTCGACAGTAATTTTGACAGTTAACAGAATTTCACTATTTAGTAATTTCTAAGTGTTGTAAAATTATTTTAATTATTCCATCAGTGTATTTGATCATTTTGAGTGATTGACTCCGTGTCAGGAAAATAATAATTTTCGGGCTAGAAAAATTTTACGTAATTTAATTATTACTGAAAAGTCTTAATTATTTTACGTAATCTGATTTGATATTTGTGCGTTTTCTAATATTTGTGATTTTTGTAGATGATTATGAAATTTTTACTGTTTGTAGGCCGAGGGGGTGTATGTGGGCCCAGGTGGCCATATGTGGGCCCAGTGGATCCCTCAAAGTGAAAAATTTTTCTACGCATAGAAAAATTTGAACTATTTAGACGGAGACAGGGGATCTTACTAAACCTGAATCCGGAAACAGTTTTAGAAAATTTTTTGTACTGTGTTTTGTACTGTATTTAATTTATCGGACAAAAAAATACAGTAAATATAATTTTGTGAGCTTTTAGCATATAAAAATAAATATTATATTGCTTAAGTCAACATTGGTGATTTGGATATCCACCATTAATTTAATCAATGGTGGAGATTTAATCTAAACAAGCTTAATAAGGAAGGCTTTGATATCAACCATCGATTTAATTAACGGTGTAGAATTGGTCATATAAAGTGGCTATGACCATTTGTAACCATTGGATATGGATTTAATCAATGGTAGAGATTTGGTCTCAAAAAGTGACAAAGACCATTTATGACCATTGGATGAAGAATTAATCAAGGGTGGAGATTTGGTCTTGTAAAGTAACAAGGACCATTTATGACCATTGGATGTAAATTTAATCAATGGTGGAGATTTAGTCTTAAAAAGTAGCAAAGACTAATTATGACCCTTGGATTAAAAGTAAGAAGGAGTAATCTTGACCCTTCATTTTGGAGACACATCTAATGGCTAGAATTTCAAGGAGAAAGATCCAATGGCCTAGATTAAGTCTTCTAATCAAAAGTCTACCTTAATCCTAACCATTGATCTAATCAATGGTCTAGAATGCTATAGATGGTGGCTAATTATGATGACAAATAATTGAATGCATTATGAAGAGGGGGGGACAGTTTTTGGTGGCTTAAGAGAGTAGCAAAGTGGAAGACCACCATTATTATTCATTCTTGGTCTTTCTTTGTCAATTTCAAGAAGCTAACACTTCAAAAATTTCTCTCCATTTCTCTTCTCCTCCATGTTTCGGCCAAGCACCCAAGAATACCTTCCATCACTCTTTAATTTCATACAACCTTATTTCTTGAATCCTTACCTTATTCTAAACAACTTTCATGTTAGAGATTTCCTCTAAATCATTCATCTTCATGGACTTTCTTCAAGATTAAAGTTATGGGGTATTTATGGTGAAGTGTAAGGAAACTTCATTTCTTCTCTTCTTTTTCATGATCTAAACCATGTTTGATCCATGGTTCCTCTTAATCAAGTTTAGTACACTAATTTTTATGTAATTTGTTTTGTATTTGAGAAGCCCTTGGTGGTGAAGGACTTGGAAAAAGAAGCAAAACAAAGAGCTTTTGAGGATCTTCAAGAGGTAAGAGGGAGATCCATCTCACCAACCAAGTATGGTGGTGAGAGATGGTATTATATTTGGTGGATGGTGAATCCATGTGAGGATTCATATCCATGGTCTTGTAATTTATTTGTGGGTGTTTATGTGTTTTAATTATTTGCCTATGCTTGATATGCTATGCATGATTTTATGGCTTTGATGGTATGCTTATATTATGCATGATGAGTATATGACATGCTTATAGTATTTATGATGAAATATGTATGTGTATGCCATGATGTGTTGATGGAAAGGAAATCAATTTTTGGTTCCAATAGCCAAGGAAGGGCTACAGTTTTGATGGCCATAATTAGAGTTTCATGTTGAAGTTTTTCAAGAACAAGAAAATTGATTTGTTTAATGAAAATTATGAAGTGGAGAAAAATAATTTTTCTTGGTTCTAAAGGCTATGGAATTTTCGGCCAAGACACCTCAACATAGGTGTTTATAACTAAATATTTTCATGGAAGAATAAAATTGGATTGATTTGAAAAGCATGGAAAATGAACAAAGGATATGTTTTTCAAGAGAACAAGAACACGTTTTTTTTAAAAGGGATTTTATTGATTTATTTTGTGTAAAAAGTTTCTAAGTGTTTATTAAACTTGATTTCAAAAAACAACACAGGCAACGTGGATTTTAAGGATTTGCAAAGAAAGTGAAAAAGGATTTGCAAAGAAAGTGAAAAAGGATTTGTAGAGAAAGTAAAAAATGAATTTGAACAAATGGGTTTGGTTTTTATGACCATCGGTATTTCGATTTTGAAAACAAAGATTTTAATGGTTTTGTTTATGTAAAACCATATCAATTTAGAAGGAAAGATATTTGATGGTTTCAATGGCTAAGTACCACGACTTTTGAGGGCTTGTAATGCCTTGATTTTTATGGAACAAAGTAATATTTTATAAAACGAAGTGTTTTGTCACTCGAAAGATTTGACAGTTTTCAATGAACACGTTCACGGTTTTTGAAGACTTACGGAGACCTTGATTTTATAACAAAATGATTTTCGCACAAGAATTTAGAAAGGGAATTAGAGCGTTTATCACTTGAGAAATCAAGTTTTTGTAAACGAAAATGTTTTCGAACTTCAATTTATTTTGAAGAAGGTTGTGTTTGGAAATGATTTGGGAAAAATGAAGAATATATTAGTGTTTTGAAAATTTACTAACATATAACTGATTTTCGAGTTTTGAAGTACGTTAGGGAATTTAAAGATTTGAAACAATGATTTATATCAATGGAAAAGTGATTTTTTTGTGGATTATATTTTGGAAAAGGATTTCTTGAGTAAAGAAATGTGGAAAAAGATTTTCTTGAGTAAGAAAATGTGAAAAATGAAATACAAAGTCATATTATTTTGAGAAAGGTTGAAAAGGAATTTTTGAAGATTAAGAAATATTTTCTGTAATGAAATGGTGATGAAAAATGTTTTACGTATCTTAAAAATGTGATTTTTAAGCTACGCAATTTGAAAAATGTGTTGAAAATGATATTGATTTATTTAAGTCCAAAATAATGTTTGGAATATTGAGGAATATTTTACGTGATTGTAAAATGTTGAAAAATATTTTACGTATTTTAAAAACGATGTGAAATGCAGTAAAATATTTCTACGCGATTTGAATTACATTTAAATATTTTACGTAATTTGAACTACTATTGAAAAATCAATATGTGATTTAAAAGTGATAGAATATTTTTACGTGATTGTGAAAATGACGAAAAGTCGTTATGTGATTTGGAAAGTGTTTTAAATATTTTGAGAATGATGGAAAATGATTTACACGACTTAAAAGAATGATTTTTAAGTTACGCGATTTTGAAACAGTGGAAAAATACTATGCGATTTGAGAAACATATATTTTTACGCGATTGAGAAAAATGTTGAAAAATTAGTACGTGGTTTAAAAGTGTAACAGAAGAGTTGCAGCATTTTGAAAACGTAACAAAAATGTTACGAAATTTTGTAAACGTAACAGTAGTGTTACGATATTGTGAAAACGTAATAAAAATATTTTGGAATTTTAAAACGTAACAAAAGTGTTACGGTATTTTGAAAATGCAACAGAAGTGTTGTGGTATTGTGAAAACGTATGTTGATGAGTGTTACGATATTGTGAAAATATAACTAAAATGTTTTGGAATTGTGAAAACGTAACAGAAATGTTACGCGGTTGTGAAAACATGACAAAAGTGTTTTATGACTATAAAAACATAATAACATGATGATTACTGTTGAACCAATTTCCATACACTGTTTGTGAAAACAACGAGTTTTGCCTGTTATTGGCACGTGGTGCATTTTAGATGCATTGGAAAAAAAATATGCGTTGAGGCATATGATTGAATTGAACAAACAAATTTGAAAAGAATGACCCTTGTGGTTGGACTTGCACTGATATATTCATGCATTGTATAAACTATATCTGAGAAATTATGAGATATACCTGTGATTGGTATTATACCTGTGATTGGTATTTGGTGCATTATACATGCATTGGAATGGTCCGATGAGGACTGGATATGGCCGATTGCCTAAGAGAAACACACCTCTTGAGTGGGTGCGATATGCGTAGTGTAAGTCACTCGTTGACCTTGGGGGCATCAGGGTGCGGGTTGCCTACAGTGGGCAGTGAGTCGCTCTACTGTATCCGTAGGTTAGACCGATGCAACACACCGATGATCCTGACCGAGACACTATCCATAATCAAGATCTGATAAAGACTATCGTGTATGTGCTAGATGTGCAAAAATTGAAATGAGAATTAAAGCACGTGGTCTGAGGCATGTGGTACCGGTAGGTCTTTTCGATCATTTTCTCTGAACCTGAGTTTAGCTCCATGGTGTAGGAACATTAAGTCTAAATACACATGCATTTTATGAGTACATTTATATCTGTGTGATATATATAAATGAAGGAATAATTGAGCTGTTGATTAATACTGGATGATGATGATGATAATTAATGTTAATGGCATTGTCATGTATGTTTGAACTGTTATAGGATTGGATGATGATAGTTGATTAATGTCGAATACATTATTAGAACTCTAGTATGATATACCTGTATGACATTGTTGTTTGTGTTATCTCTATGCTGTCATTGTTAGTATTGGCGTAGGTGATCTCACCTCTTTGTTTTATGTAACACCCCAATTTTTAGAAAAATGTCCCGAATGTTCTGTTTGCTGTTTTTCAAGCTTTTGTGTAAAAGACCGTTGTGTCCCTATTTTACTGTTTCTTGTTTTCTCTATGGAATACAAATACGTTTTTACAGGCTAAAATTTTATTTGGTCGTTTTACGTAATTTGTTTCGAGACGGTAAAATAAAAGTTATCAAACTGCTGTTTTAATTTTTCTGGGTGATATACAGACATATAATACTGTCTGTAATTTTATTTGAACGTTTTGGATGATTTGCTTCGTCGTGGGAAAAAATGAAAAAATGACCATTACGTCCCAATTGTACTGTTTTTAATTTTTTCTATATGATACAGTGTTTAATATTACTCTTTAATACTGATTTTATTTGGACTTTTTGTGTGATTTGCTCCAGACAGGAAAATAATATTTTTCCGGGCCGGGAAAATCTTATTTTAATTTTTCAACTGGGGATCTTACTAAACCCGATTCTCAATGATATTGTTGTTAATCTTTTAATTTTTAGGATTTAACCTTGTCAAATAAAATAATTTTGTATTATTATAATATTATTTTATTAGTCGATATAATTAGATGACAATGGACCCAAATATTTTGCGGGACCCACGTTTAGTTAAAACAGTTAACTTAGTAGCTTAATTAAGCATCATTAGTAGTAGAACTTTCAAGAACATGGTGACTAAGCTTAATGACTAGGCTAATTAGTGACTAAGCATGGTGACTAGGTTAATGACAATGCTAAAATCAACCAATGAGAGTTAAGCTTGCTAACCAAGTTTTAATCTTGACCTTTGATCCATTCTAAGGCTTGGATGAAGCCAAGCCAATGGACACCTTGCATGGCTTGAAGTCTACGGCCATTTGGCCTTTGGAAGACCAAAAATCATTTCACTCTTCATGCATTTTCTCTCTTCTCTCTCTTCCAAAAACCCTAAACTCCATTGAAGCTTCCTTGAAGCTCTATTCGGCCAAACCATAAACTACACCATCCAATCACTCAAAAATTTATCCAACCAAGTTTTCTAAACCTAAACACAAATCTAAGAACATCTCTAGTTGAGAGTTCTTGCAAAATCCTTCATTTGAAGCTTGGAAACCTACTTGGAAAATTTTACCTAGAAGGTGAAATTTCTTGTTTTTCATTTCTAAACTCTTTTTCAAAGTTCTAAGCCATGATTTATCCATGGTTTAAGCTCTCTTTTATGGTTAGTAATTTGTAGTTTTGTTTAAGCTTGTTAGGTGACTTGGTGGAGTGAAACCGAAACCCTAGAGGAGGTGTGAAGGAGTGTTTGTCTTCATTTAAGGTAAGAGGAAGACAATTCTTATCATCCTTGGGTGGTGGTAAGAAGATGGAGATTGATTGTTGTGATTGTAGAATCCATAAGGATTCCTTTGTGTGTTTGTTAGTAGCTTATTTGTGTGTTTGTTAGTAGCTTTCCTATTTGATGTTTGTAATAATTTGTATGAAGTTGCATGTCTACAAGCTTTGATTTGCATGTCTACAAGCTTTGATAATTTGTATGTGTTAGAAATGCATGATAATTTATAGGATGTGAATAACATGCCAAGGTTTGCATGAGTGTTCCAAAGAGCACATCAATGAGGCTCACGACCATTAACCAAAAATGGAGAACCAAAATGTTCTCATCATTTTCTTAAAATATGATTTAATTAACATAGGCAAATTAACAAGATATAAAATTATTTAGATGAAGGAAAATGAATTTAGAAATCAAATGACACAAGTGTATATTTCGGCCAACATGCCAAACTAAGTATCCATGATTTCTAAAATCAAATCCAAACCATTTCCAAGTATAAAGATGCAATATATGTTAAAAAGAATTTTTCTAAAATGAGTTTTGAAGAAATGAATTGATTAGAATTAAGTTTAAGAAATTAAAACTAATGATTTTATTGCTAGAAAGGAAATACAGTGACTTTTGAGAATTTCTAACATATTGCTCATGCTATAATTTTGAAGCATGTTAGTGATTTTCAAAAGGATTAAATTATACGGTTAAAAATTAAGTAAACATAATTTTTACGGAAAATTAGGAAACCATTAATATAATTTTCTAAGCAACATACTGTCAATTTTTAGTAAAAACGGGCAAATAAGATAGAAAAGATGTCCAAAAGACAGTATACGGTATGGAAAATATTTTACGTAGTTTAAAAAGTATTAAATATTATTTCTGTTTATTTAAACAGTAATTTTTAAGGAATTTGGACAAGAAAATGATTTAAAAATCTTACGCGATTGAGAAAACGTATTAAAAACTCTACGCGATTTTAAAAATAGTAAAATATATTTATGCGATTTAAAAACGTTTGTAAAAATAACGAGATTGTGAAAACGCGATAAAATTTCTACGCGATTGACCAAAACGATATTTTCTATATTTTTCTACTGTCGGGCTATGAGGTGAACCCGTACAGGCTTTGGAACAGTATTTGTCTGGTGGGACTTACTGTATCTTTTTATCTTTGAGGATATATTTTTATTGAGGATATTTTGATAATTTCTTATTTTTGGATCATATATTGAGTTTATGCCAGTTTTTGGTGGATTGGTTGACGAGGTGAATCACATCGTGTTGTCGATGCGATAAACGTAGTATGGTTCATTGTCTTTATGAACTTGGAGACGTTAGTGTATGGGATCCCATATATGGACAGTCGGTCGCTCCGCTGGGCCGTGGTAACCGATAGCACACTAATGGACTCAACACACACTATTTTTAATTGAGATCTTGTAAAGTCTAATAGTACATTGCTTGTAGTGCCACAACGTGAGACCGTGAACTACACCACGCCTTGGACAATGGGTTCCATGTGACGTGGGGCTATAGACGCAACGTGAGATAGCGCAATAGTTTGGTTGGGCAGCCGTGGTACTAATAGATTTTGCGGGTCATTCTCTCTGATATCTGTATGTGTTTAGCTCCATGGAGTAGGATCGTGTAATATTGCATATGGTTATATCTTGGACATTATTTTATTTTATTTGTTTATTTTTATCTGATTATTATTATGATAAATTGTCTATTTCTTATATTATTTTATCTGTGATATTATTTTATCTGTGATATTATGTGTTGTTGTGATACTATTTTGTTACTAATTACTGTTATAGCTTTTCATATTGCATGAACTGTATATCTGTTGTTTGTCGTTTTCTTATTTGCCATGTTTGTGATGATTTTAGATTATCTTACCTCTTTATTGTATGTGTTTTCTGTATATTTATTTACTTGATAAAGAGTTTGAGGAAGAGGAACAGCCTCTTGAGATTTTGTATCCTGAGGAGGAAGAAGAGCAGCAAGCTGAAGATCAGTACGATGACCAAGAACCATCTGATCATCCATATCCATTGGACTGATTTGTTTGGGTATGGCGGTGCCAGGATTCTTAGGTTTTGTACGTCTTGAGTTTCATGGTGGATCGTTAGCTTGGCATCTGCGGGGAGATAAAGACTCAGTGACTTACGTGGGACGGTTGACTGTGTCCCTATGACATACGTTTGATGGAGAGCCAGTTATGACGACTACGGTGTTTTTGCACTTAGAGTTACCTTTATCTCTTAGGCGTCATTGGGGTGGTGTGTCCACTGAGCCTAGTGAGATGAGTCTCGTATCGACTGCGCGGTCTCGTATCCGCCGAGTGTCGAGGCATCCTGGATATTTATCTTCTGATGAGTTTTCTGAGAGTGATCCATCAGAGGGTTAAATGTTTATGATGTGTATTTTGGGCGCGTCTACGTATGTATATATTGACTCTTTACTATTTTTGTTTACTGTTTCTGTTTAAATATTTGTAGATATAGTTGTAAATTATTTGTATAACTTATAACTTGGATCATATGTATATTATGAGTGATGTTGTTCTGTTTATTTTATATTTCCGCATTATTTTATTTATTAATATTCTGTTTAACAGGAAATATTTTTACAACCCGTATTAGTACGTAACAAATGTTTTACAACTTGGGTAGATTTTATTTCTCTTTCTTTTATTTTCTTTATATATGTGACATCCCCACAAGGGTGTTACATTTTATGTTTTAGTTGGGTTTGTGTTGTGAAATAAATACGTAATAGATAGAATGAGTTTTCCGAGAAGAAACTGATGGTAGATACTCAGAGATTGATGAAAACATTGAAAAGTGGCTGTCTCAAGTTCGAAGATGTGCCGGATAGACAAGGAGTAGAGTTCTGATGCATCAAGTTGCATACAAGAGAAGAAACGAGTATGTTAAGATTTAACGTTAGTGTTATACCGTGCTATTAAGTAGAACTTGTCAAAGAGTTACTACTGTTAGAAAAAAAAAGAGTCTGTAAGTTTTATATTTCTCTTTAAATTGTTAAATGGAACAATTGGGTCAATGTTGTATATGAATCTGTTTCAATGTATTTTTCAGTATTACTTATAAATTTCAGTAAGTTTATATTTCAGTAAGAAAGAAATTTTAAAACTCATCTTTTATAACTCAAACTTTGTGCGAACTTCTTTTTGATTATGAGTCGAGAGTCAGATATGTGATACCCTAGGGAGGGTGTTACAGTAAACTATATATTAAAATATGATACAAATGAAATGCAACAATTTTGGCTTAACTACAGGTTTTACTAGAGACTTCAGTTGTCACCTAATAATAATATTAAAATATTATTATTATTATTATTTGGTTCAATCTCGATTGAATTGCAATTTTTGCACCAATTGTATGTACTATGTACGTGTACAAGTTCTATGGGGAAGTTTCAAGTTTGATTATGTGGAAACCTAATGAAGGACAGATAGATGCATTGGGGAACTTTGAAAACCATCTGATGTAGGTCAAATTTTATATTTTCAATGTGATGTACTTAATCTTGCTTTGATATCTTCTTTTTTTGCTGATGAAGAACTATTTTATATTTCTGAAATAAGTATAAAATTATTTTTTTAAGAATAAGCTTCATTTAAGGAACATCACAATGCTATTTGTCGCAATTTATTTTCACAAGAATGCAAAACCAATTACTTGATAATTGTTGTAACTAATTATTTTTCTTTTTAGAATTTCGGTTCCTTATTTTTGAGAGGGAGAGGAGGGAGGTGCAGGGAAGATAAGGATGTGTGTTTCCCCAAAATAGAAAGATCAATGGGGCCTAATAAACATGTCTAAATTGAGAGGCAAACGAAGGATAAGCAACGTTGAAGGGTGCTTTAAACTTAGAATGCTTTGACGAATATATTAACAAGCTTTGAAGTGCTAGGAATAGTAGCTGATTATATATCAAGTTATCAACAAGCTTTGTAGTGCTTGGAATAGGTTTTTGAAACCGTGGCTTGGAAATTTTTACTAATACAATGTTGTTTTATATTTTTATAATTAAGTGTGTAATTTTTTTTCTAAAGGGATTAATTATTAATTATTGCATCAGTTATGGGCAAAAGATCATTTTTCAATATTGCATTTTGACTTTAAAATATGAAATTTGTTGAAATATATCTCAAAGTTAATATTTCACAACAAAAATTTAAATCATTATTTTTTAAAGCTTCTAAAAAATTTTGTTTAATATTATATACATGAGTCACATGTTTTATGGAAAATATATTCAGGTTAAATGTTGAAAATAAATATTTACACTGCAGGTGAAATAGTAAATTAATTATATTTTTGAAATCACTTTTTGTTCTTAAATGTATATGATGTAATGTAATGTTCAACAATATTTAAATATATTTTTATGTTTATTAAATGGGCTAAATTTTTTAAAAAATAACATATAATTTTATTAAGTGTTTTTTGGAGAAAAGTTTGTAGTTCGTAAGATGTGGTGATTACTAATTTTCTTAACCTAATGAAGATCATACGGGATTTCTTTTAATATTTGTATAACTTTTTCTTTGGGTTATTTAAATAGTATTGTTTTAACTAATTTGAATTCTAGATCAAATGATTTTAGATTTTTTTGAATCCAAATATATAGGGAACATATTTAGTAAGAGAAGTTTTTACTGTGAGAGAGTGAGATAAGTAAATCTTGGCCATACAATCATACATGAATGATCAAGATTAAAAGTTATTTAAAGGTCATGTGGCTACTTAAAAAAATTATATGCATTTATATTCTAATCTTGACCATTCATGTAAAATCGAATGGTCAAGATTCACTCCGCTCATCTCTTACAATAAACACTTCTCCCACTAAATACGCTTCTCATATATATATATATATATAGTATATGAATATTTTTAAATATACATTGCTTAGAGATAAATTTTTGAGAAAAAAGTATGGAAACTCCTTAAACTTTGATCTTTTTGTAAATTATCTCAACAAACTTTAAAACTTTTCTAATTAGTTCCTAAACTTTAATTAATGTCCCAATAGATCTTTATTTTAATTTGGATTTGTAAATTTACTAACGATAATACTGCGTTATATCATTTTATTTGTATTAACATTAATTAAGAACTCTTTATTAATTTGTTTTTAAAATTTAATTTTAAATATATTTTATTCTTTACAAAATAAATAAGATGTTGTTACACAATATCATCGTTAATGAATTAATAAATTCAAATTAAATAAAAGGATATATTAAGATATTAATTAAAGTTTAGAAATTAATTGAAAAGATTTTAACGTTCGTGGTACTAATTTGTAAAAAAAGTTAAAGTTCATTGGCTGCATACTATTTTCCCTAAAAATTTTACCAAAAAAACATGCTATTAACTAATTTTGTAGGAGTGAAAACTTTACAAAAAGAATGATAAAATTAATTGCATAATTTTTCTTAATTTAATAACTCTGATTTCTTTATAATTTATCTTTGCCTTAAAAATTTTTGTATACAATCACTAGCTTCCTATGATTTTTAAATCTCAACAATATTTTGATTCCTTCTAAAATATTGTTTTTAATATATATATTGCATGGGATAAATTTTTACATAAGATCATAAATTAATTAAAATATGAATTATTATTATTATTATTTGAGAATTGTACTAATAAATCATTTTTTAAAATAACTACTTTATTCTCATATTAGTATTGTTTTGTAATATTTAAATATTTAAATATTTACATTACAGAGAAAAACTTTATATAAAAACATTATATCCACATGGGAATGAAAATTTTACATGAATATATAATAAAGCTACGTAAAATATAATTTATTATTAAAACATTAAAGTAATTAAAATATATTTTAATCATAAAATAGTTTTGTTGAAATCTTAATGATTATGTGAAGTCCGATGTTAATGATGACCTGAAAACATATCTTAGTTTTTATAGCTCATGTATTAAAGAGAACATATAGATAGACCTAATGATATTTATACACCTGAAATTTTGAACACTATTATATCTTCTGATCTTTTCACATACAATTATTAAAGCATTAAATTAATTTAAATATATTTTTATCATAAAATAGCTTTTGTTGAAATAGTGAATGATTATATCATATCTTAATTTTTATAGTTCATGTATTGATAGACTCAACGATATTCATACACCTAAAATTTTAAACACTATTATATCTTATGCTCTTTTTACACACACATTTTGAATATTAATATATCTTTTGATCTTTTCACACACATACTGTCACACACACACACACACAAACATGCTTGTGCATGCGCACTCACGTGCGAATAAAAAGATTTTTTATTTTTTTTAATTAAGTGATTTTTTTAATAATCATCATATGTATTAGTTTTTTTAAAAAAATGATTTTAAATTTTTTAATCTATTTTTTTAATTATCCTAATACGTTAAAAAATAATAATCTTCTTAAGTATTAAATCAAGAAAATATGATCCGTAAAAAAAATAAAGAAATTATGGAATGAATTTTTATGTTTTTAAAATATTAATACACACACGAATAAAAAAAAATTTGTAAATTTTCTTAATCAATATTTTTAATAATCCTCCTACGTATTAGTTTTTTTAAAAAAATAATAATATTCTTAAGTATTAAATAAAGAAAGTATGATCCGTAAAAAAAAGAAATTATGGAATGCTTTTTTTATTTTTTAAAATATTAACACACACACACGAATAAAAAAACTTCTAAATTTTCTTAATCAATTATTTTAATAATCCTCCTATGTATTATTTTTTTTAAAATAATAATCTTCTTAAGTATTAAATAAAGAAGGAAAAGAATATAAATACTCCTTAAACTTTGATCATTTTACAAATCATCACCACAAATTTTAAAACTTTCTTAATTAGTCCTTAAACTTTAATTAATGTTATTATAGATCTTTATATTTAATTTAGATCCATTAATTTATTAACGATAATATTGCATAAAATCATTTTATTTATATTAATTTTAATTAAGAACTGTTTATTAATTTATTTATTAAAATTTAATTTTAAATATATTTTTTTCCTTACAAAATAAATAAGATGTTGTTACATAATATTATTATTAATTAATTAATAAATTCAAATTAAACAGAATGATCTATTGAGACATTAATTAAAGTTTATGACTAACTGAAAATATTTTAAAGTTTGTGGCGGTGATTTGTAAAAATGTTAAAATTCAGGAGGACTGCATACTCTTTTCTTAATAAAGAAAGTATGGCTCGTAAGAAAAATAAAGAAATTATAGAGTATTTTTTATGTTTTTAAAATATCAATACACACATACACACACGAATAAAAAATTCTAAATTTTCTTAATCAATTTTTTAATAATCCTCTTACGTATTATTATTTTTTCTTAAAATAATAATATTCTTAAGTATTAAACAAAAAAGTATGGCCCGTAAAAAAATAAAAAAATTATAGAATATTTTTTTATGTTTTTAAAATATTAATACACACATAAATAAAAAAATTTCTAAAATTTTTTAATCAATTTTTTTAATAATCCTCCTACGTATTAGTTTATTTTTTTAAAAAAAATAATCTTCTTAAGTATTAACTAAAGAAAGTATGTTCCGTAAAAAAAAAGAGAAATTATGAATTTTTTTATGTTTTTAAAATATATTTTAATACACACCCCAAACTTGCTTACATAGTCGATAGAAAATACACACATACCAAACTTGCGTACATAGTCAATAGTTATACCATGACATTTTCAAAATCAGATGACTAGTCTCATAATTAGTTGACTGATAACTCTGAACACACACACATACTAAACTTGCTTACATAGTCAATAGTCATACGAAGACATTTTCAAAATCAGATGACTAGTCTCATAATTAATTGACTCATAATATTGAACACACTCGCGCACACTCATACACACACATTTATAAATTGGCAATTCAAGTTCATATTACTTCTACCCATCAAGTCATTCATAATAGGCATGATTGGATGTACATATAAGTAATAAGAAACATCCATGAAAACTACAAGCAAGGAAATAAGGAGTAGGCTTCTGGGTGGCTAATTAGGAGTGGAAATAGGTCAGGTCAGGTCAGACTTTGTCTTAAACAGACTTGACTTGTATCTCAATTATAAAACATGAGTCTGACATGTGAGTCTGTAATATCCCGATTTTTAAGGTTTGACCTGACCTTTTTAAAAGTCTGGCCTAGCCTAAAAGCCTATTTAAAGGTCTACTTTACAGTGATGCCTTTAAATAGGCTAACATGCCTATCTTTAAATAGGTTAACAAACCTTTACATAGGCTAACAAACTTATTTTTAAATAAGTCAACATGTCTTTACATAAGCTAACAAGCCTAAGCCTTAAAATAAGATAACGGGCCTACGTAAGGCCAATAGGCCTTTATTATAACTTAACACTTACCTTCTAATTTTATAAATGCGCATCTCTTTCTTACTCTAGTCTTTGGTCGATGTAGGACTTGAAAATATACCTAGTTACAAAATTATTAAAGGCATATAATTATAACTTGGTATATCTCCAAGTCTCATATTTACCAAAGACTAGAGCAAGAAAGTAGTGAGCATCTATAAAAGTAGAGGATGAGTGTTAGCTTATTATTTTCATTCTAATAAATATATTACATTAAATATATTAATAAATATATTATTTTAGTCTAACTTACTAACTAAAGTTTTAATTACCGACTTTTATTAAAATTTAATTAAAAAATATATTAATATATTATAATAAATTAATATTAATAATTATAATTTATAATTATTATAATAATATATATTATATTATATATAGTTAAACAGTCAGTAGGTCTACTGGACTTAAAAACTTATTAGATGACATGAGGCTTGACCTTTTTAGTCAAACAGACTTTTAAAAAAGCTTTGACCTAACTTGTTTAGTAAACAGGCTAGGCCTCAGTTGAGAGCTCTGTTTTCAATGCCTGAGCACGCGAGTGATAGAGGCATAAGGTGCCTTCTCTAGCAGCGCAACGCCTATGTGACCATGACTGAGCACTTGAGCGCTCCAACACCAAAAATGAAAACGAGCTATGCTACAAAACTAGTGCCTGGGCGTCCAATGTAACATCCTCCCAAGGGTATCACATGTTTGACTCCCGACTCAAAATCTGTAAAGAAGTTCACACAAGGTTTGAGTTATAAAAAGATGGGTTTTAAAATTTCTTTCTTTACTGAAACATAAACTTATTGAAATTCATAAGTATTACTGAAAATATATTTAAACTGATTAATATACAATATTGACACTAATTAATATTTCACAATTTAAAGAGAAATATAAAATTAACAGACTCTTTTTTTTTCAACAGTAGCAAACCCCATGACGGGTCCTACTAAATAGCACGGTATAACACAAACAATAAAACTTAACATACTCATTCCTTATCTTGTATCCAGAACATTGCATCGAACTCTACTCCTTGTCTACTCAGAACACCTTCGAACTTGAGACAACCACTCTTCAATGTTTTCATCAATCTCTGAGTATCCATCGCCCGTTATGTCTAAGACAACTCGATCCTTCTATTATTTGATTTTAACAGTACAGACACAACAAAACAACATAACAAAGAGGTGAGATCACCTACACCAATACCAACATGGCAGCACAGAGACAACACAAACAGCAATATCATACAAGGATATCATACCAGAAATATGATCATTGATAATCACATATTTTATTCATTAAGAAACCCTCATTATTAGTCATTTACACTCTTCATGTACTTAATTGACTGAATTTGATTATGTTTTGTAAGTTTGAACTCGAATCGGACTTAATTGATTTTTCAGCATTATTCGAGTCTTACACTGTTTCTGTATTTTGGCCATATCTTGAGTTCTAAATGTCTGATAATTATGAATTTTACCTTGTAGGAAAGATAAAAGAGAGCTCTACAACTTTGATGAAGAGCTCAAAGTCAAATTCAGACATTTAGTGGAGCTAATTGGGCATGGAAATCAGAATACGGGATTTGTGACTGGAACCCGAACAGTGTGTAGTAACCAGAACATAATTCGAGTTTGGGTTTATAGAATGGGCTAAAAATTGGTGATCTGAAAGTTAAGACCCATATGTACAACTTTCATGACAAACACAAAACTTGATTAGGGCTCCTTGATGGAGATATTGGGTCTGAAAGTCAAAACAGAGGTGCTGAAACTGGTCCTGAGCAGTCTGTAGTAATTGGGTCATATCTTGGGCTGTAGGACGAATTTTTGGGTGCTTCCAGAGCCATTGGAAAGCTTAGACAATTTCCTAGAACTTTCATGAGACCATTTGGCTCAAAAATGACGAAATCAATGAGTTCAGCAATGAATACTTTCGGAGACAAGGAAGCTCACCTACCAAGTTCACCTACCAAGCTCACCTACCAAGTTCACCTACCAAGCTCACCTACTAATTCCACCTACTAATCTCATCTACCCATCTACTACTACTCTGAATCCTCTATAAAAGGAAGCATGAGGAGAGCTCTAAACACAACATACACTTGGTGTTAGAAATAGCTTTTCATAGTTCTTGTATATTTTTCCTTCATTGTAATGGAGAGCTAAGTCACTTCTAGTCAATTCGGGACTCTTGAAGAGATTGTGGCTTGGATTCTTGAGACCTTGGTTATGTAATGTATTTGATTTATATTTGAATTCCTCTTCTCTTCTTCTTCTTCGTTCTCTTGATCTTGAATGCATGAATGGTGATTCTGTTTATGTTTGATCGATTTGATCTTGGTTTAAGATTAAGTATTGTGATGAAAAGATTGAGATTTGTGATGAAACTTAGAACTGATTGATCTAAACTAATCACATAATTGAAGAGGTTAGGTTACTGATTTGTACCTAGGTTAATTGAATTCGGTGCTTAAATTGACATATATTTACATGAATGGTGCGATTGCAGATTGTGTTTATCACTTGTCAATTGAATTACGACGATTGTCTAGTATGAATGGTCTACGGATCGATGCGAGAGATCTCGGTTAGATCCAAGTTAACCATTCAAATGTATTTCAGGTGTTTGTTGAAAGGTCTATGATTGAATCCACCCAATCTCGGATAGATTTCGAATTGATTGTTCTTTTAATTGTTATTTCTCTTTAAATCCTGTCACTGCGATTCTTGAACCATCAAAACCCCCTTTTTCTAATTTTCACTTGATTTGATCAAATTGCATCTACGATCCTTGAGGAGACGATCCGGTGTTGTTCACTATACTACAAGTTTAGGTAATAACTTCGGTTATAATTTTGATTGAGTTCGGCGCTCGTCAAAATTTTGGCGCCGTTGCCGGGGACCTCGTAGGTGTAATCTTTTCATTTTGAGTAACCTTACTAATTTTTGTTCTTTCTTACCTATTCTAACAGTTATTTTTCATTTACTAACATTGTTCATACCATACTAACATTTTTATCCTAGCTTTTGAATTTTTCTGATTTAGGAAAGACGGAAAACAGGTGATTACGGGTAACTATTGCAATTTTCGAACTGCAACATGCCCAGAATGAGCTGAAACTTGGTCGGTTGAAGGAAAACAGCCTGATAAACAAGACTCACAGTAAACTGTGAGGTCACCCCTGGTTTTTCGAAATTCTATCATTTAGACCACTTTTTCAATTTTTTAATATTTTTATTGCATTTTCTAGTTTCATTTTTATGTAGATTTTGTTCTGTGTTGATTCCATAATTTTTAAAAATGTTTAGACATATTAACTAGATTTATTTTTGCATATTTTGAGTGTTGTTTAGTGTATTTTGCTTAGTTGCAGTTTTTGTGTTTTTGTGCTTTAGTTGATGCATGACTAGGTCCAATCCTGATATCTTGCTTGATCTTGATCCTGAGATTGATAGGACCTTGCATAGATTAATTAGAGCTCGTGTGATAAATTCGAGTTAATTCTGAACCTAATTTTGGGAGTGAACACGATAACTTAAGTAATCCACGAAATCATGGTGATAACATGCATAATAGAACCTTTAAGGAACTTGCTTTGCTGATGTATCTTACCAATCTTTGTGTATTCAATATCTGATCTTGATGCAGATTTTGAGTTGAAATCTGGTTTGATACACTTGTTACCAAAGTTTCATGGTCTTGCGGGTGAAGATCCTTATAAGCACCTGAAAGAGTTCCATGTTGTGTGTTCAACCATGAAGCCACAAGGCATCTCGAGGAACACATCAAGTTAAGGGCATTTCCCTTCTCACTTGTCGATGCGACCAAAGATTGGTTGTTTTATCTTTCACCGAGGTTCGGTCGAAGTTGGAATGACATGAAGAGGTTGTTCCCGGAGAGATTCTTCCCGCCTCGAGAGCCAACTTCTTGCAATTAGGAAGGATATATGTGGCATCAGACAGATGTCTGGTGAGACTTTGCATGAATATTGGGAGAGATTCAAGAAGTTGTGTTCGAGCTTGCCTCATCACCAAATTAGTGACCAACTCTTGATTCAATACTTTTATGAGGGTTTGCTGCCAAATGATAGAAGCATGATCGATCTTTGCCTCTGGAGGAGCCTTAGTAGACAAAACTCCTACCGCCGCAAGAGATCGATAGCAAACATGGCGCCAATACCCAACAGTTTGGCTCGCGGATCATCACCGCAACCGGAGGAGTTAATGAAATTCAAGCATCTCATATGGACCAACAAAGAATGGAACACGACTAGATGAATTGACTTCTTTGGTAAGACAGATAGCGGTGGGTCAACAACCACCCATGCGGATGACTGCATCGGTGTGTGGAATTTGCTCTAATTCATCTCATCCTACGATTCATGCCCTACACTTCGGGAAGATGGTCCCGCCTTTCCCGGATCAATGTGTTCTTTGCAGTGGTGTTTTTCTGGTAGACCCCAATATCGGCAACAACAACAACAATCTAGATATGATCCATTTTCTAGTACTTATAATCCTGTTGGCGAGACCATCCCAATTTGAGATATGGGAATCCTAGCCGGCAACAACAATGCAAACACCCACCGGCGAACAACAATTTAGATACCAAGTCTGCGGGTCCAAGCAACAAATACCAACAAATACCCCTGCATTCGGACAACGACAACACATTCGGCGAGTCTCTGTCCAATCCACTCCAAATTGAGCCATCATTGGAAGACCTGATGAAACAAATGGCCACAAATAACATTCGGTTCAGTGAACGTCGGTGCCAACATTCGAAATTACAAACTCAAATTGGGCAGTGGCAACCACGTGAGCGAGCTAAAGAGTCAAGGTTCTAGCCAATTGCCTTCACAAACAGTCAATAATCCAAGAGGCAACGTAAGTGCAATTACCTTGAGAAGTGGCAAAGAAGTTGATGTTCCAACCTTACAAAGAATCGAAATTGACCAAAAACGGCGGGAAATGGATAATTCGGTCCGAAACACCGTGCCCTTGAAGAAAATTGTAGAGAATTCAGATGTTGCCATTCCATTACCTTTTCCAAATAGGATCACACAATCCAAGAGAACAATGCAAGCGAGAAATGGAAAAAGAAGTCATGGAGACATTCGGGAAAGTGGAAATCAATATTCCCTCCTAGATGCAATCAAGCAAATTCCAAAATATGCTAAATTTCTCAAGGAGTTGTGCACTCATAAGAGAAGGTTGAAAGGGGATGAGAAGATCGGCATGGGAAGAAATGTTTACGCAATGATTACGCCAAGCATGCCACGAAAATGCAAAGATCCTGGAACCTTCACAATTTCTTGCACAATTGGCAACTCTAGATTTGAGCATGCAATGCTAGATTTGGGTGCTTCGATCAATGTCATGCCCATGTCAGTGTATAAGTGTTTAAACATCGGTACTTTGCAATCCACTGGTATCGTAATTCAGTTGGCGAATAGAGCCACTGCTCATCCTGCAGGTGTGCTGGAAGATGTGTTAGTTCGGGTGAATGAGTTGATTTTTCCAGCAGATTTCTACATTCTGGACATGGAAGATGAGTCTCCAACAAACCATGCTCCATTGATTCTAGGCAGACCATTCCTCAAGACCGCCAAGACCAAGATAGACGTGCATGCTGGCACCCTTTCTATGGAGTTTGGCGACGATTTGGTACAATTTAACATTTTTGATGCCATGAGACACCCCCTAGAGGAGCATTATATTTTCCATGTTGATATGATTGAGATCTTGGTTGATGATGTCTATCTTGATTTATATCTTTGAATTCCCGATATTGTTGACTATCTTGGTTCTGTTTCTTGTGATACATGTGCCACTTGTGATGTTGAACCATGTCTTTGCATGTCTTTGAGATTTATTCTTATGAGTAATGATACTGTGGCTTGATGATGCAACAATTGAGAATGAGAGTCGATACCATCTTGAAATTAATGTTCTTTGAGTTAGGCATTTCAGATCACTTGTTACCTTCCATTGTACAACCTCCATCCTTGGAGTTGAAGACTTTACCGAGACCATCTTAAATATGCATATTTGGGAGATGGTGAGACACTTCCGGTGATCATTGCTAAAAACCTACAACTTTGATCAAGAAGAAAAATTACTGCAGATTTTGAGGCGAGAATAGGCAAGCCATCGGATGGACTCTTGCGGATATTCCTGGTATTAGTCCCTCCACATGCATGCATAAGATTTTATTGGAAGAAGGGATCAAACCGGTTAGACACCCCAAAGGAGACTAAATCCCCGATTCTAGATGTGGTGAAGAAGGAAGTTACAAAGCTACTTCAAGTGGCATTATTTATCCCATATCGACGGTCAATGGGTGAGCCCGTGCAAGTGGTTCCCAAGAAATCTGGGGTCACAGTGGTTGCGAATCAGAACAATGAGCTTGTGCCCACACGAGTTCAAAACAGTTGGCGAGTTTGCATTGATTATAGGCGGCTCAACCAGGCTACTAGAAAGGATCATTTTCCGCTGCCATTCATTGATCAGATGTTGGAGCGGTTAGCTGGCAAGTCACATTATTGTTTCCTGGATGGATATTCGGGCTATTTTCGATTCATATAGCCCCAAAAGACCAAGAGAAGACTACTTTCACTTGTCCATTTGGCACATTTGCATACGGGAGGATGCCCTTTGGTCTATGCAATGCTCCGGGCACCTTTCGAGAGGTGTATGGTAAGTATCTTTTCGATTTTTAGAAAATTGCATGGACGTATTTATGGATGATTTTACTTGTCTATGGATCTTCCTTTGATGCATGTTTAGATAGTCGCTCGGGTCTTGCATAGATGCATTAAGACTAACCTCGTTCTAAATTTTGAGAAATGTCATTTCATGGTAGAACAAGGTATAGTCTTAGGGCATGTGATATCTCGTGAGGGTATTGAGGTAGATCCTGCAAAAATAGATGTTATTTCATGCCTATCTTACCCCACATGCGTGCGGGAGATTCGTTCTTTCCTTGGTCATGCAGGTTTCTATCGGCGGTTCATAAAGGATTTCAGCAAAATTGCACTTCCGCTATCCAACTTACTGCAAAAAGATGTGGAGTTTCACTTTGACAAGAAGTGCCAGGATGCCTTCAATCAATTGAAGCAAGCATTGACCAGTACACCTATCATCCAACCGCCGGATTGGACACTTCCATTTGAGCTGATGTGTGATGCCTCTAATTATGCATTGGGAGCTGTTCTTGCACAAAGGGTCGGTAAAGTATCTCATGTCATTTCCTATGCTTCGAGAACTTTAGATCCTGCACAAATCAACTACACCACAACTGAAAAGGAACTTTTAGCAATTGTTTTTGCTTTAGATAAATTTCGATCATATTTGCTTGGTTCCAGTGGTTGTGTTTTCAGATCATGCAGCATTGAAGTTTCTCCTGAAAAAGCCCAATGCCAAGCCCCGGTTGATTAGGTGGATGTTGCTCCTCCAGGAGTTTGATATTGAGATCCGTGACAAGAGTGGAGCGGAGAATTTGGTGGCTGATCACTTGAGTCGAATTGAAAGGGAGGCAGATGTTTTTCCCATCCATGATGTTTTCCACGATGAGCGAGCTTTTCAAGTCTGCAAGGCAACATCCCTTGGTTTGCTTGATTTGATTAATTTCTTGGTTGCTAACGCAATACACGCACATTTCACTAAGGCTAAGATTGATAAATTGAAAAGTGAGTCAAAGTATTATGTGTGGGATGATCCTTACTTATGGAGATTTTGCGGTGACCAAGTAATTAGGAGGTGTGTGCTGATGATGAATTCCATTCCATACTTAGCTTTTGTCATAAACTTGCATGTGGCGGCCACTTCGGTCCTCAACGGATTTGCTAGGAAAGTTTTAGACTCGGATTATATTGGCCCACTCTATTTCATGATGCATATATGTTTTGTAAATCTTGTGATCAATGCCGGAGAACGGGGAATACTTCTCGTAGGAATGAAATGCCCCGAAAACCCTTATTATTCTGTGAGATTTTTGATGTTTGGGGTATTGACTTTATGGGTCCTTTTCTGTATCATTTGGTTTTGTTTACATTACGCTTCTTGTGGATTATGTATCTAAATGGGTGGAGGCTAAGGCCACTCGGACCGATGATTCTAAAGTTGTTGTGGATTTTATTAGATCACGTGATTTTACGTAGGTTTGGAGTCCCGAGATCCATCATTAGTGATCAAGGTTCACATTTTTGCAATCGAAGCATGGAGGCTTTGATGAAGAAGTATGGAGTCCAACACAAGGTTTCTACACCTTACCACCCCCAAACCAATGGGCAAGCCGAGGTCTCCAACAGAGAAATTAAGCGGATACTCCGGAAGACGCAGTTCAACCTAACGAAAGGATTTGGAGCAAGAGGCTTGAGGATGCTTTATGGGCTTACCGGGACTGCTTATAAGACACCAATCGGGATGTCTCCGTATCGGATTATTTTTGGAAAAGCCTGTCACCTACCGGTGGAAATTGAGCATCGAGCATTACAGGGCGGTGAAAAGGTGCACAACTTGGACCTAGATCAAGCGGGTTTGGAGAGGAAGGCTGCGGCCTGCAACAATTGGAGGAGATCCGCTTGGAGGCTTATGAAAGTTCCAAACTTTATAAGGAGAAGACCAAAGCCTTCCATGATAAGTTAATTATGAGGAAAACATTTGAGATTGGTCAAAAAGTTCTCCTCTATAACTCCCGCCTCCGACTCATGCCCGGTAAATTAAGGTCTAGATGGGATGGACCATTTATTGTTACTAATGTTTTTCCTTACAGTGTTTGTTCGGATTAAAAGTGAGGTCACTTGCCAAAGCTTTCATCGTAAATGGACACCGCCTCAAACAAGATCATGAACTTCCGAGAATGCGAAGTGGAGGTGATGAACCTTCTCCATCCGCATTATGAATAAAAAAAAAAAAAAAAAAAAAAAAAAAAAAAAAAAAAAAAAAAAAAAAAAAAAAGAAGAAGAAAAAAAAAAAAAAAAACAGTGTGCTGACAATGAGGTAGGTAGAGTCGCTCAGAAGCATGTGGAGGTCATTTTTTCTTCAGCGACAACAACTGCGAAAATCTTGCAGTATGGATTTTATTGGCCTACTTTATTAAAGGTCACATTACACCTTTTGCAAAAGGCTGCGAAAATTGGTCAAAAGTTACGCTTTGAGATTATCATCTGCACCTACTCCTTGGAAAATTGAGATCTAGGTGGCGTGGTTCTTTTGTTGTCGGACACGCGTATCCTCTCGGCATCGGAGATCGACGAGGATCCTAGGAATGGTAATGCGCTTAAGGTTAATGGACAAAGACTCAATCATTCTGGAAAACCAAGTTCTTGAGTTCTTTGTGTTCTTAGGTTAAGTGGCGGATACGGTACTCCGTGACTCTTGAGTCGGTTTATTCTTCGATTTCCCAAAATAACGAACCCTTCTTCTCCTTCAAAATGGATGTCATTCTTTCAAACACGAGAAAACATTTTCCTTCTCTTCCTCAAAATGCTCGAGAAAAATCTACAAAGTTCGATGTGAGAGATTGAGAATGTTAATGCACAAGGGTATGCCGAGAAGATGTCTGTTGGATAATTGAAGCAAAGGTCCGATTAGCGGTGAGTCCTCAATTTCATTTGAATCATATATGCCCTGGTCTTGGAAGAAGTTCATATTCTAAAAGGAGAAGAGCAAAAAGGTTACAAGTCTGTCACAAATGTGGACGATGGAACCGTAACAAGCGATGTCGTACTAAGGGGATGGTTTCGCAAATAGAGAAGATAAAATTTTCTTCATTAAGAATGGATGAGTAAGGAGTCATTAGATGATATCTTATTGACTCTTGAGACGCATTCTTGTGGATTGGTGCATCGAGAAATTCTTAAATTGTGGAATCTCTTCAAGGATGAACAACAACGCTACGATCTTGGGAATCGACTCTAAAAGACCTGTTTGCCAATTTATAAGAAAATTGGATGGGAAGCTTATCCTCGACTCATAGAAGACGCGTTTAAGCGTTCTTGGACGTTAAACCGAGGCGAGATGTGAGCCATATCCACAAACAATCTGTACATATCATCTTCTTCTTCTTCTTCTTCATGGCATTTTACAAAAAAAAAAAATGAGAAAAAAAAATGAGAAAAAAAAATTCAAAAAAAAAAAAAAATGAAAAAAAAAATGTATACTTCTTAGGGTTGGCTTTGGTAACACAAACCGTGAATGGGGAAATGCATGCATCTGATCCAGGCCTTCTTAATTGAAAAACAAAGAAGGTAGATTGTATCCCACATGTGAGGCGGCCGGTCGTATTATGGCCACTTGTCCCTTTTGGGAGCCCTATGTTGCTTTTGGTCTTGAATGGGTCGAATACTGGTCAACAATGCTTTGGCACAAAGCCGAAAGAGCAGACTACCTCCATCCCAATCTTACGTAAGTATACACTCATCTTTCATCAAGTTTTTTTTTTTTTAACAATTTCAAAAAAAAAAAAAAAAAAAAAAAAAAAAAAAAGGGACGTGATGTCTCTTCGCACTCATGACGCGATATAAAGATACGCCATGGAGACTGTACATACGGTATGTCATCATTTTCTATTTCTTTTATTTTTGTATCATTTTGTTGTATTTTGATTTTTGTACGACGATCCTTTGAGCGGGGTCCTTCGGGGTTTCTAGACTTCTTTACCTTGATGGTTTTCTTGAAGTCAAAAAAAAAAAAAAAAAAAAAAAAAAAGATTCTGTGTCTCTTAATTTCAACCTTTTCGACAACCGCCAACCTACCCTCATAGGTGCAATTATTCCCCTTTCCATTCTTTTTCCTATTTAAACACTCCATTTTCTCCATTTTCCTTCAAACTCGAAACACTCAAAGGGAGGAAGAGTATAGAATGGGGCCTTCTATTCGTAACCTCAAAAATGTCTGTGTTTTTTGTGGGTCGAGTTATGGGAAGGGATTAGAGTTTGTAAACGCAGCTAGCACTCTTGGTCGATCACTTGCTTTGCGAGGAATATTCATCTTGTATATGGGGAGGTTGTCGTGGGTTAATGGGGTGTATCACTTGCTTTGCCTTTGTAAGAGACAATCGGGTTTTAGGTGTCATTCCGAAACTTTAGCTCAACAGAACATCAATGGAAAGACAATTGGGGAGGAACTTAAAGTATCATCAATGCATGAACGCATGAAGATAATGCTTGAAAACTCGATGCATTCATTGCCTTACCAGTGGTTTTGGTACTTTGGAAGAAATTTTTCAAATTGTCTCTTGGTAGAACTGAACATCCACCATAAACCCATTGGTTTGTTGAATGTTAATAATTTCTTTGATCTTTTGTTCTTTTTTCTTGACAAAGCTGTGGAACAGAAATTTATCACTCCTTCGGCAAGACAACTTCTTATCTCTGCCTCCACTATTGATGAGCTCATTGATAAATTAGAAGCTTTTGAGTATGTACCTGATCAGGTATTAGCTCAGATAGATTGGTCAACAGGAAGCAGCGAAGGAAGTAACAAGAAACAAGAGCCCGATCTGAAACTTTCTCTTTAATGGGTTTGATTTAAAAAAAAAAAAATTGTTGTTGTTTTGTTTAGTATGATATGGTTGTTATGGACTTATTAAACCAATTAGTGATGGCAGAGTAAGGAGTAATTTTACTCTTGAGACGCATCTTAATTGGTGGCAGAGTAAGGAGTTTTTTAGGTAGTAATTAATTAGTATTGACTTGTGGAAGTACTAACGTTTTCTTGTTTGATTTCTTTTCGTGGCGATGCGACTGACAAGTGTGTTTCTTTTCTGCTAGGCGTTGATTCACTTCTTATCAGGTTGTGTTGCTCTTTTCTATCTCTTTCTTTCACATTGAGGACAATGTTTATCTTAAGTGTGGGGGAGAGATTTTAGCATGTTTCTGTTTCTTTTCGTTTGTTAAAAAAAAAAAAAAAATTCAAAAAAAAAAAAATTTTCAAAAAATTTTCAAAAAAAAAAAAAAGAGGTTCATTGCATGATTGAATAATTTTTCTCCCTTCTTGAACTGATATGCTTGGTAATGGATGATTGAATTGATGAATTGAGTTTGATGAATGCATACCTTGTGAGATTTTGAGCCTAATGGATGGATTCAACATTTATGCCATTCTCTTCTTTCTTGTGTGATTTTCACTCATGTTAATGACCACTCTAGAACTTGCTTTGATTCTTTTTGAAGCTACATTTCACTTGCATGCATGAACATGATTGAGGCCCTCTTTCTTAGCTAGTTTAACCAAATAGCCAACCTTGTTTTTCAATATGATATCAAGCACTCTTTTGACCTCTCGAAAATTCTCTCGATTCCCGCCAACCTTGTATATTTTCCTTTGCTTAACCCTTTGAGCTTATTTGACCATTCCTTGTTTCTAGCTCATTATGTGCCTTAAATGAAAAATCGTGTTCTTACTTTACCTTAGGGAATAAAAGAACATTAGCCTGTTAATGGATGAGTTTTTGAACAAGTGTGGGGTGTGTGTACAAAATGGTTATTGAAAAAAAAAAATGAAAAAAAAAAAGAGAAAAGAAAGAGTGCCTAGAAAAAAAAAAAAAAAAAAAATGTATGTATATAGTTATGTTCATATATATATATATAAAAAAAAAAGAAAAAAGGATTGGGAAATGAATATGTAAAGGGATATACATTAGAGTTGAGATGAACTTTTATGCTCGTTATTTGAACTCACCTCTCATTTGCTTTTATTCTCTTTGGTATTTATCTTCTCATATCCATTTTATCCTCTTCTCATTACCTTGACCTCACTACAACCTTGAATAAAGTCCTCATGATTTGTGTGTGCATGTGTTTTGAGTAGTGGAGAAGTAGAAGATAAGCAAGCTTATGGTAGTGCAATTTTCATGGGTTGAATTGAGTGAAATACCTACCTTTTAAACACTTGAGAGATTGAGAGGAATCTTGTGAAGATCCATCATTCTTAATTCATTCTTTTCAACGGAAGTTTCCTTGCTTGTTGGTTTGAGATGTGAAGAAATGTTACCTCATTTATGTTTTGATCCCTTGAATTTCTTATTGCTCTTCTTGCTTCATTGAGTCCTTTAGAGTTTTTAACTTTTAAGTTTGTGTCGTTTGTCTTTGTCTTCTAACTTTAGTTTTATATATTTTGCCCAGGAGTGCAAAAAGCTAAGTGTGGGGGAATTTGATAATCACATATTTTATTCATTAAGAAACCCTCATTATTAGTCATTTACACTCTTCATGTACTTAATTGACTGAATTTGATTATGTTTTGTAAGTTTGAACTCGAATCGGACTTAATTGATTTTTCAGCATTATTCGAGTCTTACACTGTTTCTGTATTTTGGCCATATCTTGAGTTCTAAATGTCTGATAATTATGAATTTTACCTTGTAGGAAAGATAAAAGAGAGCTCTACAACTTTGATGAAGAGCTCAAAGTCAAATTCAGACATTTAGTGGAGCTAATTGGGCATGGAAATCAGAATACGGGATTTGTGACTGGAACCCGAACAGTGTGTAGTAACCAGAACATAATTCGAGTTTGGGTTTATAGAATGGGCTAAAAATTGGTGATCTGAAAGTTAAGACCCATATGTACAACTTTCATGACAAACACAAAACTTGATTAGGGCTCCTTGATGGAGATATTGGGTCTGAAAGTCAAAACAGAGGTGCTGAAACTGGTCCTGAGCAGTCTGTAGTAATTGGGTCATATCTTGGGCTGTAGGACGAATTTTTGGGTGCTTCCAGAGCCATTGGAAAGCTTAGACAATTTCCTAGAACTTTCATGAAGACCATTTGGCTCAAAAATGACGAAATCAATGAGTTCAGCAATGAATACTTTCGGAGACAAGGAAGCTCACCTACCAAGTTCACCTACCAAGCTCACCTACCAAGTTCACCTACCAAGCTCACCTACTAATTCCACCTACTAATCTCATCTACCCATCTACTACTACTCTGAATCCTCTATAAAAGGAAGCATGAGGAGAGCTCTAAACACAACATACACTTGGTGTTAGAAATAGCTTTTCATAGTTCTTGTATATTTTTCCTTCATTGTAATGGAGAGCTAAGTCACTTCTAGTCAATTCGGGACTCTTGAAGAGATTGTGGCTTGGATTCTTGAGACCTTGGTTATGTAATGTATTTGATTTATATTTGAATTCCTCTTCTCTTCTTCTTCTGTTCTCTTGATCTTGAATGCATGAATGGTGATTCTGTTTATGTTTGATCTGATTTGATCTTGGTTTAAGATTAAGTATTGTGATGAACTGAAGATTGAGATTTGTGATGAAACTTAGAACTGATTGATCTAAACTAATCACATAATTGAAGAGGTTAGGTTACTGATTTGTGCCTAGGTTAATTGAATTCGGTGCTTAAATTGACATATATTTACATGAATGGTGCGATTGCAGATTTGTGTTTATCACTTGTCAATTGAATTACGGACGATTGTCTAGTATGAATTCTGGATCGATGCGAGAGATCTCGGTTAGATCCAAGTTAACCATTCAAATGTATTTCAGGTGTTTGTTGAAAGGTCTATGATTGAATCCACCCAAT
Source organism: Ormosia emarginata (assembly GCA_029884605.1). Taxonomy (NCBI): domain Eukaryota; kingdom Viridiplantae; phylum Streptophyta; class Magnoliopsida; order Fabales; family Fabaceae; genus Ormosia; species Ormosia emarginata. The sequence continues at coordinate 40,296,815 of JAQQTP010000074.1, read as the reverse complement.
CTCGGATAGATTTCTGAATTATTGACTGTTTTAATTGTTATTTCTCTTTAAATCCTGTCATTTGCGATTCTTGAACCATCAAAACCCCCCTTTTTCTAATTTTCACTTGATTTGATCAAATTGCATCTACGATCCTTGAGGAGACGATCCGGTGTTGTTCACTATACAACAAGTTTAGGTAATAACTTCGGTTATAATTTTGAATGAGTTCGGCGCTCATCAATCATGCATCAATATTAATCAACTATCATCATCCAATCATTTATCAGTTAAATTATCATAAACCACAATTACGATAATACCTCAGCATTATCATCATCATCATCCAAGTATTCAAAACAAATGTCATAGCCAATATTCCTCAATTAATATATCACACAGATATAAATGTTCAGATTATGCATGTACACAAGACTCGATTTCCTACTCCATGGAGCTAAACTCAGGTCGGAGAAATGATCGAAAAGATCTGCCGGTACCACGTGCTTTAATTCTCATTTCAATTTTTGCACATCTAGCACATACACGACAGTCTTTATCAGATCTTGAATAAGAATAGTGTCTCGGTCAGGATCATCGGTGTGTTGCATCGGTCTAACCTACGGGAAGAAGCGCGACCAACCACCCGTGTAAGCAACCCGCACCCCGATGCCCCCAAGGTCAACAAGTGACCTACACTACGCATATCGCACCCACTCAAGAGGTGTGTTTCTCCTAGGCAATCAGCCATATCCAGTCCTCATCGGACCATTCCAATGCATGTATAATGCACCAAATCCAATCATAGACAAATATGTCATTTTCTCACAAACAGTGTATGGACACTGGTTCAACAGTAATCATACTGTACTTTCAACAGCGAAAATCATGTTATCACGTTTTCATAGTTGTAAAACACTTTTACTGTATTTTCATAATCGCGTAACATTTCTGTTACGTTTTCACAATCCAAAAACATTTCTGTTATGTTTTCACAATATCATAACACTTCTTTTATATTTTCACAATACCGTAACACTTTTGTTACATTTTTAAAATTTCAAAACGTTTTTATTACGTTTTTACAATACCGTAACACTACTGTTACGTTTACAAAATTTCATAATATTTCTGTTATGTTTTTAAAATGTTGCAACTCTTCAGTTGCACTTTTAAACCACGTACTAATTTTTAATGTTTTTCTCACTCGCGTAAAAACATACGTTTCTCAAATTGCATAGTATTTTCCACTTGTTTCAAAATCGCGTAACTTAAAAATCATTCTTTTACGTTACGTAAATCATTTTCTATCATTCTCAAAATATTTAAAACACTTTCCAAATCTCATAACAATTTTTTTTCCATTTTCACAATCGTATAAAAAAATATTCTATCACTATTCAATCACGTAGTGATTTATCAACAGTAGTTCAAATCACGTCAAATATTTAAACGTAAATTCAAATCGCGTATAATTATTTCAACGTATTTAAAATCACGTAGAAATATTTTTCCATATCACGTAACTTAAAAATCACGTTTTTAAGATACGTAAATAATTTTTCACCACAATTTCATTACTAAAATATTTCTTGACCTTTAAAAATTCCTTTTTAACTTTTCTCAAAATAATATAACTTTATACTTCATTTAATATATTTTCTTACTCAAGAAAATATTTTTCCACAGTTCTTTACTTAAGAAAATATTTTTCCACAGTTCTTTACTCAAGAAATTCTTTTTCAAAATATAATTCACCAAAACACTTTTCCATTGATGTAAATCAACGTTTCAAAACTTAACATTTTCTAACGTATTTCAAAACTTGAAAATAAGTTATACGTTAGTAAATTTTCAAAACACCATTATATTCTCCATTTTTCCCAAATCAATTCTAAAATCAATTCTTTTCAAAACAAATTAAGATTCAAACCCTTGCAACTTTTCTTTTTCATTTTCATATGAAAGTTCATTTCTCAAGTGATAAAATACTTTGATTCCCTTTCCAAAATCCTTATACTAAAACATTTTGTTCAAACATTTTGTTTCCACTTTAAAATTACTTTGTTTCATAAAACCAAAATTATTCCAACCTCCAAAAATCATAGAGTCTTTGGCCATTGAAGCCATCAAATATTTTTCTTCTAAATTGATATGGTTTTACACAAACAAAACCATTAAAAATTCTTTGTTTTCAAAACTGAAATACCGATGGTCATAAAAACCAAACCCATTTGTTCAAATTCATTTTTACTTTCCTTACAAATCCTTTTTCACTTTCTTTGCAAATCCTTAAAATTATCATTGCTATTTTCATTTAAATCTCATGTTTAGTAAAACACTTAGAAACTTTTTACACAAAATAAATCAATAAAAATCCTTCTAAAACCATATTCATATACTCTTTGAAAAATAAATTCTTTGTTTATTCTCCTTACTTTTCTAAACATCTATTTTCATCATTCAAGAAAATATTAATTTTGTGAATACCTATCTTGAGGTGTCTTGTTCGAAATCCACCATGTTCTAAGTACTCAAAAATCAATTCTTTTGTTCTTGAAAATTTTCAACATGAACCCTAATCAAGGGCATCAAAACCGTAGCTCTCCCTTGGCTATTGGAGCCAAAAATCAATTTCCTTTCCACCATCAAGTCATGGCATATACATATATATTTCATCATAAATAATATAAGTATACCATCAAAGCCATAAAAGCATGTATAGCATATCAAGCATATCATCAAAGCTATAAAATCATGCAAAGCATATCAAGCATAGAAAATTAATCAAAGCTCATAAACACCCACAAATTAATTACATGACCATGGATATGAATCCTCACATGGATTCCACATCCATCAAATAAAATACCATCTCTCACCACCATGCTTGGTTGGTGAGATGGATCTCCCTCTTACCTCTTGAAGATCCTCAAAAGCTCTTTGTTTTGCTTCTTTCTCCAAGTCCTTCATCACCAAGAGCTTCTCAAATTCAAAACAAAATACATAAAAATTAGTATACTAAGCTTGATTAAGAAAACCATGGATCAAACATGGTTTAGATCATGAAAAAGAGAGAAGAAAATGAAGTTTCCTTATACTTCACCTCAAAAACCCAATAACTTTGATCTTGAAGAAACTCCTTGAAGATGAATGATTTAGAAGAAATCTTCAACATGAAAGTTGCTTAGAACATCATGTAGATTCAAGATCTATGGTTGGATGAAATTAAAAGAGATTGGAGAGTGGTTTTAGGGGTCTTGACCGAATGGTTTCTCTTGAAGCACAAAGATGGAATTTTTGATTTTTGATAGAAACTTGAAGCTTGAATTTGAAGATCAAGATGAATGATTTTGGAAAAACTCATAACTAGATATGTTCTTAGAATGGTGTTTAGGTTTAGAAAATCAAGTTGGATGAAATTAAAAAGTGATGGAAGGTGTTGTATGGGTCATGGCCGTGAGCTAGCTTGGAGGAGAAGGAGAGAAATTATTTTGAAGAGCTTGCTTGAAGGAAATGGTCAAGAATAATCAATAAGTGACCAAGACTACTATTAATGGTCTTCAACTTTGCTTTAGTTTCCAAAAGCAGCACCAAACGTAGCCCCCCCTTCCAATGCATTCTCCTTGAATGCAAATTGATCAATAATGATCAATAATATTACACCATTGACCAAAACTACTAACAATGACATAAAGCAATTGATAATGGTCATAAAGCTCTTTTTCTTTGTCTTCTAAACAAGCCAAAACCGTCTCTTCCTTCTTTTCATAATGCATTCAAGTAGTTGTCTTCATTATTTGCCACCCCTTGAAGCATTTCTAGCCATTGATTAAATCAATGGTTAGGATTTAGGTAGATTTTTAATTTTAGAAGACTAAATCTAGGCCATTGGATTTTTCTCCTTTAAATTCTAGCCCTTAGATGTGTCTCCAAAATTAAGGGTCAAGATTGCTTCTTCAAATTTTAAATCCAAGGGTCCTAATTAGTCTTTGCTACTTTAGAAGACCAAATCTCCACCATTGATTGATTCTTCATCCAATGGTCATAAATGGTCCTTGTTACTTTTTAAGATTAAATCTCCACCCTTGATTTAATCTAAATCCAATGGTTATAAATGGTCTTTGTCATTTTTCAAGACCAATTCTACACCTTTGATTACATCTATGGTTGATATCAAAGCCTTCCTAACTAAGCTTATTCTCACACCATTAATTAAATCAATGGTTATTATCCAAGAACTTTTTATTAAGTTTGTTTCTTAACCTTTGATTAAATCAATGGTTAATATTCAAACTAAGTATTCTCATCCAAGGGTATAAATCAAGTCAAGCTCTCTTTGTTGACTACGCAAAGATAATATTTATTCTTGTATCCTACAAATAATATTTTCTTGTATTTTTATCATCCAATAATTAAATACAATCAAAACACAAGATAATAAAATTTTAAAAACTATTTCCGGATTCGGGTTTAGTAAGATCCTGTCTCCGTCTAAATCTAAGATACAAATTTTTCTATGCGTAGAAAAATTTTCATTTTGTGGGACCCACCTGGGCCCACGTAAGGTCACCTGGGCCCACATACAGTAAAAAAAATTTCATAATCATCCACAAAAATCACAAAAATTAGAAAATGCACAAATATCAAATCATATTACGTAAAATAATTACCTAACGGTAAAAATTAAATTACATAAAGTTTTCTCCGGCCCGAAAATTTTTATTTTCTTGACACGGAGTAAATCACTCAAAATGATCAAATACGCTGATGGAATAATCAAAATAATTTTACAGTATCCAGAAATCACTAAACAGTGAAATTCTGTTAACTGTCAAAATTACTGTTTAAGAGATACGAAAATTTGGGATGTTACATCCAAAGTCCAAGGCACACAAGCACCAAAACCGAAACATAGTTTCTCTAGTTAGCCAACACTTGAGTGGTCATGCTCCAGTGCTTGAGTGCTTAAACAAAGCAAACCAACTACAATCAAAATTCAACACAAAACATCCAATATTGAGATTTCTTAGACTAACAAGGTTTCAAGGATGAAGAACAAGTGGTTACCACTCAACTTCACTCATGGGACTCAAAACCCGATCAACATCCAATAAATCAACATCCAAGCAATTTAAACCATTTTTTCATAGTCATAAACCAGATACAACAACAACAAGGGGAAAATAGACATGCAACACAACTCATCAGCACCCATCAAAATTTTAAGTTCGAGAGTAGCAAGGGAAACCGTAACACCCTCCGTAGGGCATTACATTTCCTACTAAAAACTTAAAATCTGAAAGTCATTTCATAAAAGCTTTGAGTTCTAAAATATGGATTTTAAAATTTCTTTTCGCGGAAACATAAACTTACCGAAATATATAGATAACACAGAAAATAGACTAGACTGATTAATACACATGTTACTTGTAACACCCTCCCTAGGGTATCACATGTCTGACTCCCGACTAATAATCTGAAAAGAAATTTGCACAAAGTTTGAGTTATAAAAAGTGAGTTTTAAAATTTCTTTCTTGTTGAATATAAACTTACTGAAATTATTAGGTAATATTGAAAATCATATTTCAACTATTCATTATGCAATATTGACACCAATTAATATTTTACAATTTAAAGAGAAATATAAAATTAACAGACTCTTTTTTTTTAACAGTAGCAAACCCCATGACGGGTCCTACTTAATAGCACGGTACAACACTAACGTTAAAACTTAACATACTTATTCTGTTGTGTATCCCTCTTGTTGCACCGGACATCATTCTACATTCTCGTTCTTTGTCAACACTGCACACCTTCAAGTCCTGAATGTCCACTCCTTATTGTTGTCACCAATCTCAGAGTATCCATCGCCCGTTATGTCTAAGACAACTCGATCCTTCTATTATTTAATTTTAACAATACGTACACAAAGAAAACAACATAACAAAGAGGTGAGATCACCTACGCCAATACCAACATGGCGACAGAGATAACACAAACAACAATATCATATAGGGATATCATATCAGACTTCCAATAATATATTCAATATTAATCAACTATCATCATCAAATCATTTATCAATTCAATTATCATAAACAACAATTACGATAATGTCCTGATTATCATCATCATCATCCAAGTATTCAAAACAATTGTCATAGCCAATATTCCTCAATTAATATATATCATACAGATATAAATGCTCAGATTCATGCGTATGTCATGCATGCGCACATAGACTCAATTTTTCAAAAACAACTCCATGGAGGTTTTCACAATTTTGAGGAGAATGCTCTGTCAATTGTCAGCCTTAGCCCAAAGACAATCTTCCAGTTGTTGAAAGGAATTGTGTTCTTATCGGGTATCGTCAATGCGTTGCAACAGACTGCATCGCCAAGTGGCACAGGGTACTCGCCAGCTGTCCACTGGTCGACCGCCGCGCCTTGACGCCCCCAAGATCCATCATAGACCTCACTATCAATTCTCATTCCCTCTTCAACCACAAGGGCCATATACAATGCACGAATATATCCGTGCAAGTCCAACCCAAAAGGGCCAAATCTTTTCAATTTTATTTGTTCAATGTATCATATGCCTCAACGCATATTTTTTTCCAATGCATGTATAATGCACCAAATCCAATTACAGGCATCTCTTTCTAGTGCATATAAAATGCACCAATTTATACTGTATTTTTAACAGCAAAATCATGTTATCACATTTTCATAGTTATAAAACACTTTCGTCGTGTTTTCACAAAATTGCGCAACATTTCCGTTTCGTTTTCACAATTCCAAAACGTTTCTATTACGTTTTCACAATTCCAAAATATTTATATTACGTTTTCAAAATATCGTAACACTTATGTTACGTTTTCAAAATTCTGAAACATTTCTATTATATTTTCACAATACCGTGACACTTCTGTTATGTTTTTACAACACAGTAACATTTCTGTTACGTTTTCAAAATACCACAACTCTTCTGTTGCACTTTTAAAACACGTACTAATTTTTCAACATTTTTCTCAATCGTGTAAAAATATACGTTTCTCAAATCGCATAGTATTTTTTTCACTGTTTCAAAATTGCGTAACTTAAAAATCATTCTTTTACGTCCTGTAAATCATTTTCTATCATTCTCAAAATATTTAAAACACTTTCCAAATCTCATAATAATTTTCTGCTATTTTCACAATCACATAAAAATAATTCATCACTTTGCCATCACGTAGTGATTTTTCAATAGTAATTCAGATTACGTAAAACATTTAAACGTAATTCAAATCGCATAGAAATATTTTAACGTATTTAAAATCGTGTAGGAATATTTTACTGTATTTCCAAACACTTAGAAATATTTTATCTTGTATTTCAAACCACATACTTTAAAATTATGTTTTTAAGATACGTAAATAATTTTTTTCACCACAATTTCATTACAGAAAATATTTCTTAACCTTAAAAAAATTCCTTTTCAACTTTTCTCAAAATAATATAACTTTGTATTTCATTTTTCACATTTCCTTACTCAAGAAAATCTTTTTCCACATTTCTTTACTCAAGAAATCCTTTTCCAAAATATACTCCACAAAAATCACTTTTTCCAATGATATAAATCAACGTTTCAAAAGTTTAAGAATTTCCTAACGTACTTCAAAACTCGAAAATCAATTATACGTTAGTAAATTTTCAAAACACCATTATATTCTCCATTTTTCTCAAATCAATTTTAAAATCAATTCTTCAAAATAAATTGAAGTTCAAACATGTTCAACCTGTCTTTGTCTTTTGTTTACTCTGATTCCCTTTCCAAATTCCTTGTATTAAATCAAGTTACGTTTTCACTTTGAAAAATCACTTTGTTCATAAAAATCAAGAAATTACAAGCCTTTAAAAAAAACGTGGACATGACTATTGAAACCATCAAATATTTTTCCTTTTAAATTGATATGGTTTTACAAACAAAACCATTAAAATTTTGTTTTCAAACCGTGTGATTCATGGTCATAAAAACCAAACCCATTTGTTCAAATTCATTTTTACTTTCTTTACAAATTCTTTTTCACTTTCTTTGCAAATCCTTAAAATCAACGTTTGCCCGTTTCATTCAAAACTCATGTTTAGAAAAACACTTAGGATCTTTTTACACAAAATAAATCAATAAAAATCCTTCAAAACCATGTTCTTGTTCTCTTGAAAAACATATCCTTTGTTTATTTTCCATACTCTTCAAATCAATCCAATTTTTAATCTTTCATGAAAATCTTAAGTTATAAACACCTATGTTAAGGTGTTTTGATCGAAAATCCTATAGCCTTTAGAACCAAGAAAATTCATTTTTTCTCCACTTCATAATTTTCATTAAACAAATCAATTTCCTTGTTCTTGAAAAATTTTCAACATGAACCCTAATCAAGGGCATCAAAACCATAGCTCTTCCTTGGCTTTTGGAGCCAAAAATTGATTTCTTTTCCATCAATACATCATGGCATACACATACATATTTTATCATAAATACTATAAGCATGCCATATACTCATCATGCATAATATAAGCATACCATCAAAGCCATAAAATCATGTATAGCATATCAAGCATAGACAAATAAATCAAAGCTCATAAACACACATAAATTATTACATGACCATGGATATGAATCCTCACATGGATTCAACACCCATCAAATATAAGACCATCTCTCACCACCATGTTTGGTTGGTGAGATGGATCTCCCTCTTACCTCTTGAAGATTCTCAAAAGCTTCTTGATTTGCTTCTTTTTCCAAGTCCTTCACCACCAAGAGCTTCTCAAATTCAAAACAAAATACATAAAAATTAGTATAATAAGCTTGATTAAGAGGAACTATGGATCAAACATGGTTTAGATCATGAAAAAGAGAGAAGAAAATGAAGTTTCCTTACACTTCACCTCAAAAACCCAATAACTTTGATCTTGAAGAAAGTCCATGAAGATGAATGATTTAGAAGAAATCTTCAACATGAAAGTTGCTTAGAACATCATGTAGATTCAAGATCTATGGTTGGATGAAATTAAAAGAGATTGGATGGTGTTTTTGAGTGTCTTGACCGAATGGTTTCTCTTGAAGCACAAAGATGGAATTTTTGATTTTTGATAGAAACTTGAAGCTTGGATTTGAAGCTCAAGATGAATGATTTTGGAAAAACTCATAACTAGCGATGTTCTTAGAATGGTGTTTAGGTCTAGAAAATCAAGTTGGATGAAATTAAAAAGTGATGAAAGGTGTTCTTGGAGTGCTTGGCCAAAACATGAAAAAGGAGAGAAATGGAGAGAAAACTTGGTAACTTAGCTTCTTGAAAATGTCTAATGATGACCAAGGATGGCAATAATGGTCTTCAAACTTTTTCCTATGTCCTAAAGCTTCTCAATTTCGTAGCTCCCCTCCAATGCATTCTCCTTGAGTGCAAATTGATCAATAATGATCAATTATGATGAAACATTGACCAAGACCACTTAACAATGACATAAAGCAATTAATAATGGTCATAAAGCCTCTTTTTCTTTGTCTTCTAAACAATCCAAAACCATCCCCCTCCATGCATGCTTCTCCTTGTGCATTTAATAAATGATCATAATAATTACCCACCATTTGGAGCATTTCTAGCCATTGATTAATTCAATGGTTAGGATTTAGGTAGATTTTTTATTTAGAAGACTTAATCTAGGCCATTGGATCTTTCTCCTTTAGATTCTAGTCATTGGATGTGTCTCCAAAAATAAATGGTCAAGATTGCTCCTTCAAACTTTTAATCCAAGGGTCATAATTAGTCTTTGCTACTTTTTAAGACTAAATCTTCACCATTGATTAAATCTTCATCCAATGGTCATAAATGGTCTTTGTTACTTTACAAGACCAATTCTCCACCCTTGATCACTTCTAAATCCAATGGTTATAAATGGTCTTTGTCACTTTTTGAGACCAAATCTCTACCATTGATTAAATCCAAATCCAATGGTTATAAATGGTCATAGCCATTTTATTAAACTTATCCTACACCGTTGATTAAATCAAGATCAAGTCTCCATCATTAATTAAATCAATGGTGGATATCCAAACCACCAATGTTGACTTAAGCAATATAATTTCTATTTTTATCTGCTAAAACCCTACGAAATTATATTTACTGTATTTTTTTATCATCCGATAAATTAAATACAGTACAAAACACAGTACAAGAAATTTTCTAAAACTTTTTCCGGATTCAGGTTTAGCAAGATCCCCTGTCTCCGTCTAAACAGTACAAATTTTTCTATGCATAGAAAAAATTTGCTTTGCGGGACCCACCTGGGCCCACGTAAGGTCACCTGGGCCCGCATAGGACTACCTGGGCCCACATACAGTCAAAAAATTCATAATCATCCACAAAAATCACAAAAATTATAAAATGCACAAATATCAAATCAGATTACGTAAAATAATTACCTAACGATAAAAATTAAATTACGTAAAGTTTTCTTCGGCCCGAAAATTTTTATTTTCCTGACACGGAGTAAATCACTTAAAACGATCAAATACGCTGACGGAATAATCAAAATAATTTTATAGTGCACAGAAATTACTAAACAGTAAAATTCTACTAACTGTCAAAATTACTGTTTAAGAGATACAGAAATTTTGGGATGTTACATTACTCATACCACATAATATTAAACAACATTTAAAACATAAAACTTATAGACTCAAAGAAACAGTAGCAAATCCAATGACGGGTCCTACTTAATGGCACGGTAACAACACTAACGAGAAAACTCAACATACTTGTTTCGTTCCTCCACCAAGTTGCACACTGTCGAAACTGGGAAGATCACTCCTCGATGTAACACCCCAAATTTCCTATATCTTAAACAGTAATTTGACAATTAACAGAATTTTACTGTTTAGTAATTTCTGTGCACTGTAAAATTATTTTGTTTATTCCATCAGCGTATTTGATCGTTTTGAGTGATTTACTCCGTGTCAGGAAAATAATAATTTTCGGGCCGGGGAAAATTTTACATAATTTAATTATTACTGTTAAGTTTTAATTATTTTACGTAATCTGATTTGATATTTGTGCGTTTTCTAATTTTTGTGATTTTATGGATGATTATGAAATTTTTATATTTTTAGACTGTATGTGGGCCCCAGTGAGTCCTATGTGGGCCCAAGGTGGGTCTCACAAAGTAAAATTTTTCTACGTATAGAAAAATTTGTACTGTTGAGATGGAGACAGGGGATCTTACTAAACCTGAATCCGGAAACAGTTTCTAAAAATTTATTGTACTGTGTTTTGTACTGTATTTATTTATCGGGCAATAAAAATACAATAAATATATTCTTTCGTGGGGTTTTAGCAGATAAAAATAAATATTATACTACTTAGTCAACATTAGTGGTTATGATAACTTTTTACCGGACTAATAGGAAGCAAGTTTAATTTAGAAGCTTTGAATATTAACCATTGATTTAATCAACGGTTAAGAAACAAACTTAATAAAGAAGCATTAGATAATCACCATTGATTTAATCAATGGTGTGAGAATAAACTTGGTTAGGAAGCTTTGAATGTTCACAATTGATCTAATCAATGGTGGAGATTTAATCTAGACAAGCTTAATAAGGAAGGCTTTGATATCAACCATCGATTTAATCAGCGGTGTAGAATTGGTCATATAAAGTGACTATGACCATTTATAACCATTGGATTTAGATTTAATTAAGGGAGGAGATTTAGTCTTAAAAAGTGACAAAGACCATTTATGACCATTGGATGTGGATTTAATCAATGGTAGAGATTTGGTCTTCTAAAGTAACAAAGACCATTTATGACCCTTGGATGTAAAGTTAGAAGGAGTAATCTTGACCCTTCATTTTGGAAACACATCTAATGGCTAGAATTTAAAGGAGAAAGATCTAATGGCCTAGATTAAGTCTTCTAATCTAAAGCTACACCTAAAGTCTACCTTAATTCTAACCATTGATTTAATCAATGGCTAAGAATGCTTAAATAATGGCTTGGACTTTCAAGATTGAATCTTACTCATTAATTTAATTTATGGTTGAAAATTGGTCAAGAATAATGGCTTGACTATTTAAGGACCAATAGGAAACAAGCTATTGAATAAAGTTTGGACTCCTTGAATTATATGCTTCTACGGTGAAGGCAAAAGCAAATTGCTCTAATAAGCAATTCACTTTGTGATATTAGGATATAATTCAAGTGAAACAAAGTGAGACCAAGTCAATAAAAATGGCCATTCTTTTTGAAGAAACACCTACGGCCATGCAAAGTTAAAGGGGGCCAATTTGATTCAATTAATTCATGTTCCATTATTTATATTACACAACAAAGAAATAGTCAATAATGGTGGCTTGCTTCAAGGAAGCTACGACAATGCATCTATTTGTGAGGCAAAATATTACAATTCAATTTCTATCATCTTATATCAATTGAACAAAGTAAGACAAGTCAATATTGGTGGCTTTCTCCATTTGAAGCATACGGCCATGCACTTGAGGGAGGGCCAATTCTTTTGCTCATTTTACTTGGTCATTCTTCTAACAATAATTCACTTATTTCTCACTCACTCTCCACTGCAATGCAAGGAAAAAGAGGGGCCAAAATCATTTCATATTTCACTTTATCACCTTTTCTCTCAAATGAGTCAATACCAATTATTTGATCAAATAATACACACTTTTCTCTCTTCACTCTACGACAATGCATAGGAGGAGGGGGATCAAAATTCATTTCATTCATTTCTATCTTACTTCATCATCTTTTCTATCACCTTTCTCAAGAAGCAAAAATAAGACAACTCTTCTATTTTCCTCTCCAAGCTAGGTTTGGCCAAGACACCTAAACCCACCCTTCAATCTCCTTTATTTTCATCCACCCATAGATCTTGAATCTATATGATATTCTAAGCAACTTTCATGTTGGAGACTTTCTCTAAATCATTCATCTTCATGGACTTTCTTCAAGATCAAAGTTATTGGGTTTTTGAGGTGAAGTGTAAGGAAACTTCATTTCTTCTCTCTTTTTCATGATCTAAGCCATGTTTGATCCATGGTTCCTCTTAATCAAGCTTAGTATACTAATTTCTATGTATTTTGTTTTGTATTTGAGAAGCTCTTAGTGGTGAAGGACTTGGAAAGAGAAGCAAAACAAGGAGCTTTTGAGGATCTTCAAGAGGTAAGAGGGAGATTCATCTCACCAACCAAGTATGGTGGTGAGAGATGGTTATGTATTTGATGGATGGTGAATCCATGTGAGGATTCATATCCATGGTCATGTAATTATTTTGTGTGTGTTTATGAGCTTTGATTATTTGCCTATGCTTGATATGCTATACATGATTTTATGGCTTTGATGGTATGCTTATAACATGCATGATGTGAATATGGCATGCTTGTGGTAGTTATGATGACATATGTATATGTATGCCATGATGGAAAGGAAATCAATTTTTGGCTCCAATGGCCAAGGAAGAGTGGTCACGGTTTTGACACTCATGATTAGGGTTTATGTTAAATTTTTTCAAGAACAAGGGAATTAATTTTTATGTCCCTAGAACATGGTGAATTTTGGCCAAGACACCTCAAAATAGGTGTTCACAAATTAGTATTTTCATGAATGATGAAAATAGATGATTTCAAGAATATGGAAAATAAACAAAGGGTTTGTTTTTCAAGAGAACAAGAACACGGTTTTGAAGGGATTTTTATTGATTTATTTTGTGTAAAAAGTTTCTAAGTGTTTATTAAACTTGATTTCGAAAAACGAAATGGACAAACGTTGATTTTAAGGATTTGCAAAGAAAGTGAAAAAGGATTTGAACAAATGGGTTTGGTTTTTATGACCATCGGTATATCGGTTTTGAAAACAAAGATTTTAATGATTTTGTTTGTGTGAAAACAGAAATGATAAATAATTGAGTTAGAAGGAAAAATGTTTGATGGCTTCAATGGCCAAATACCCTATGGTTTTGAAAAACTGGTTATGCCTAAATTTTTATAGAATAAAATGATATTTTATAAAACGAAGTGTTTTGTTACTCGAAAGATTTGTCAGTTTTCAATGAACACGTTCACGGTTTTTGTTAAAGAATTTTTAATGGTTTTGTTTGTGTAAAACCATATCAATTTAGAAGGAAAAATATTTGATGGTTTCAATAGTCATGTCTACGTTTTTGAAGGCTTGTAATGCCTTGATTTTTATGAACAAAGTGATTTTCAAAGTGGAAACGTAACTTGATTTAATACAAGGAATTTGGAAAGGGAATCAGAGTGTTTTATCATTTGAGAGAATTTTGTAAACAAAAGACAAAGAGAGGTTGAACACGTTTGAACTTCAATTTATTTTGAAGAAGGTTGTGTTTGGAAATGATTTGGGAAAAATGGAGAATATAATGGTGTTTTGAAAATTTACTAACGTATAACTGATTTTCAAGTTTTGAAATACGTTAGAAAATGTTAAGTTTTGAAATGTTGATTTATATCAATGGAAAAGTAATTTTTGTGGATTATATTTTGGAAAAGGATTTCTTGAGTAAAGAAATGTGGAAAAAGATTTTCTTGAGTAAGAAAATGTGAAAAATGAAATATAAAGTCATATTATTTTGAGAAAGGTTGAAAAAGAATTTTTGAAGGTCAAGAAATATTTTCTATAATGGAATTGTGGTGAAAAAATTATTTACGTATCTTAAAAACGTGATTTTTAAGCTACACAATTTGAAATATGAAAAATATTTCTATGCGATTTTAAATACGTTGAAATATTTTTATGCTATTTCAATTACGTTTAAATATTTTATGTAATTTGAACTACTATTAAAAAATCACTACGTGATTGAAAAGTGATGAATTATTTTTACGTGATTGTGAAAAGTGGCGAAAAATCGTTATGTGATTTGGAAAGTGTTTTAAATATTTTGAGAATGATGGAAAATGATTTACGCAACTTAAAAGAATGATTTTTAAGTTACGCGATTTTGAAAACAGTAGAAAATTGCTACGCAATTTGAGAAACGTATATTTTTATGCGATTGAGAAAAATGTTGAAAAATTAATACGTGATTTAAAAGTGCAACAGAAGTGTTGTGGTATTTTGAAAACGTAACAGAAGTGTTACAATGTTGTGAAAACGTAATAGAAAAATTATAGAATTGTGAAAATGTAACAGAAGTGTTACAACATTGTGAAAACATAATAGAAATATTTTAGAATTGTGAAAACGTAACAGAAATATTGCGGGATTGTGAAAACACGACAACAGTGTTTTACAACTATGAAAACATGGTAACATGATTTTGTTATTCAAAAATACAGTATGATTATTGTAAAACCAGTGTATGGACACTGTTTATGAAAACAACGAGTTTTTCCTGTTATTGGCATGTGGTACATTTTATATGCATTGGAAAAAATATGCGTTGAGGCATATGATTTAATTGAATAAATGAGTTTGAAAAGAATGGCCCTTGTGGTTGGATTTGCACTGATATATTCGTGCATTGTATAAACTATATCTGAGAAATTATGAGATATACCTATGATTGGTATTATACCTGTGATTAGTATTTGGTGCATTATACATGCATTGGAATGGTCCAATGAGGACTGGATATGGCTGATTGCCTAAGAGAAACACACCTCTTGAGTGGGTGCAATATGCGTAGTGTAAGTCACTCGTTGACCTTGGGGGCATCGGGGTGCGGGTTGCCTACAGTGGGTAGTGAGTCGCTCTACTATATCCGTAGGTTAGACCGATGCAACACACTGATGATCCTGACCGAGACACTATCTGTAACACCCTTATGGGGATGTCACATCTATGAAATAAAATAAAATAAAGATAAATAAAATCTACCCAAGTTGTAAAACATTTGTTACATAGTAGTACGGGTTGTAAATTTTTTTCGGTTAAACAGAATATTTTGAAATAAAATAACACGGAACATAAAATAAACAAACTATCATCACACATAATATACATATGGTTTTGTTTTAAGTAGTACAAATAATTTACAGCTATAAATATTTAAACCAAAACAGTAAACAAAGCAGTAAAAAGTCTATATATACAAACGCAGATGCGCTCAAGTACACATCATAAATATCTAACCCTCTAAAGGATCACTCTCAGATGAAACTTCAGGTGATAAGTATCTAGGATGTCTCGACCCTCTACGGACTCTAGTCCGTGCTGTCGACACGATGCTAATCTCACTAGGCGCATCAAACATACTACCCCAATGATGCCTAAGAGATAGCGGTAACTCCACATGTAAATATAATACAGTAGAAAAGATAGGCACTCCATCAAACTCCGTACGTATGGTCACAGTCAGACGCCCTACGTATGTAACCGAATCTCTGTCCTCTCGCAGTCTCCAGGCTTCAGAGCCTCCGTGAAAATCCAACCTCACGAAACCAAAGAATCCTGGTAGCGTCATACTCATACAATCAATCCAATGGGTATGGATGATCGGATGGTTCTTGATCGTCAAACTGATCCTCGGCTTGCTGCTGCTCCTCGTCCTCGGGGTATACACACTCAAGAGGCTGTTCCTCTTCCTCAAACTCTTCTTTTAAAGACATAATTTAAAATACAGGAACACATACAATAAAGAGGTAAGACAATCTATATCACCACAAACATGGGAAATAAGAAAACGACAATACAACAGATATAGCAATTCACACAATATAACATACCATAACAGTATAAATAATAATATAAAGTAACACAGAAATTAAGTGTAACAGCATCACATAATGTCATATATAAAATGGTACAGATAAAATAGTACAGATAATAATATTATAATGTACAACACATAAATCATATGTAATGCAACTCAATCCTACTCGATGGAGCTACAACCACAAACATCAGAGAGAATGATCCATAAAATCTATTAGTACCCCAGGCTGCCCAACCAAACTATTCCGCTGTCTCACATTGCGTCTATAGCCCACTGTCAAACGTCGTGTAGTAGCATACAGTCTCACATCGTATACTACAGGCATTGCACTATCATAGATTTTACAAGATCTCGATTAAGTATAGTGCGTGTCGAGACCATTAGTGTGTTATCAGTTACCACGGCCCAGAGGAGCGACCAACTGTCCACAAATGGAATAATCCGCACACTAATGCCTCCAAGTCCATACAAAAATGAACCACACTACGCTTATCACACCGACAACACGATGTTATTCATCTCGTCAATCAAATCACCAATTATCAACTAAATTGGCACAACTCAAAAGTATGAACCAAAATAATTACTAAAATACCCTCAATGATATCAGTATCCATTTTTATGGAAATGCCCTCAATGGCAAAATCATAGATATACAGTACGTCCCACTTGACAGTATCTGTATCTCAACATGTCCGGGTCCACCACTTTGGCCCGACAATAAAACCCACTGTTTTTGTCAACCGCGTAGAAATTTTATCGCATTTTCATAATTTCATCGTTTTTACAAACGTTTTTAAATCGCGTAAATATATTTTACTGTTTTTAAAATTGCGTACTATTTTTAAATCGTTTTCTCAATCGCATAAGATTTTTAAATCATTTTCTTATCCGATTTCCTTAAAAATCACTATTTTAAGTAAACAGAAATAATATTCAATACATTTGAATTACGTAGAATATTTTCCATACCGTATATAATATATTGGATATCTTTCCTATCTTATTTATCCATTTTTAACAAAAGTTGACAGTATTTTGCCTTGAAAATCTATAACAATGATTTTCTAAATTTTTCTCATTAAAATTTCGGTTAATTATATTACAACCATCTAATTACACTTTTGAAAACTACTAACGGGCTTTAAAACATAAAGTGAGCTCTACGTTAGAAATTTTACAAAAGCTACTGTATTTTCTTATAAACATTAAAATCATTAGTTTTAACTTCTTTAACTTAATCTAATCATTTATTTTGTTCCTCAAAACTCATTGTAGTAGAATTCCTTTTGGCATTATTCCTTAACCTTGAATGAAAATAATTTTAGAAATCAAAACATTCAATTTAGGCATGTTGGCCGAAATACACAAAATTGCCATTTGATCTTCAAATTCATTTTTCTTATTCTAAATCATGTTGTCTCTTGTCATTTTACCTAAGTCAATTAAATCACTCTTTTAGAAAATTGTTGAGAACATTTTGGTTCCCATTTTGTGTTGAGGCCGTGAGCCTTCATTTGTGTTCTTTGGAACACTCATGCAAACCTTAACATGTTATTCACATCCTACTAATTATTCATGCATTTTCTAACACATACAATATATTCAAAGCTTGTAGACATACATATTAATACAAATCACAAATAAGAAAACTATAACAACAAGCACACAAATGAATCCTTATGGATTCTACAATCACAAACAACTCCATTTTCTTATCACCACCCAAGGATGATAAGATTCAAGTCTTCCTCTTACCTTAAGTGAAGACAAAATCTCTTTCACTCCTTTCTAATGGTTTCAGTTTCACCCTCCAAAGACACCTATCAAGCTTAAACAATTTCTACAAATTACTAACATGAAAGAAAGCTTAAACCATGGATCAATCATGGCTTAGAACCTTGAAAAAGACTTTAGAAATGAAAAACAAGAAATTTCACCTTCAAGGTAGAATCTCCAAAGTAGTTTTTCAAGCTTTAGATGATGGATTTTGCAAGAACTCTTAACTAGAGATGTTCTTAGAATTGTGTTTAGGTTTAGAAAAGTAGGTTAGAAGAAATTTTGGGTGAATGGATGGCAATCTAGGGTTGTTGGCCGAATAGCTTCTTCAAAGAGCTTCAATGGTATTTGGTATTTTTGGAAGAGAAAAGCTTAAGGTAAATGATAGAAAATGAAACAAAGAAAAGTCTCCTAAAGCAATATGGTCGTGGAGCTCATTAAGGCTAGGTGTACCCTTGGTTGGCTCCATCCAAGCCTTAGGAATAATCAAAGGTCAAGATGAACCCTTGGCCTCCAAGCTTAGTTCCTATTGGCTAATCCAAGCCTTGTCATTAAGCCTAGTCATTAAGCCTTGTCATAAGCTCTTAAATATCTCACCACTAATGATGTTTAATTAAACTACTAATCCTATTATGTTTCTAAGCATATTTAATTTAATTAAATTCTAATCAATCTTAATTAAGTCATCAAATCCTAAACTAATTAGTCTAACCACTTTTTATTAACCATTTCTTATTGGTTTAGAAATTATTTTAGCCCAAAAACGTTAACTGTTTCACTAAACGTGGGTCCCGCAAGACATTTCCGGGTCCACTGTCATTTATTTATACTGACTAATAAAATAATATTATAATAATATAAATTTATTTTATTTTACAGTTAAATTCTAAAAATTAAAAGATTAACAACAAGATATCATTCGAATTGGGCTTAGTAAGATCCTCCAGCTCAACAATTAAAATAAGATTTCCCCGCCCGAAATTATTATTTTCCGACCCGAGCAAATCACACAAAAAGTTCAAATAAAATCACAGACAGTAAAATAAAATTGTATTTCAAACAGAAAAATAACAAACAGTACAAAAAGGACATAACGGTCATTTATCCTAAAGTTTGGGGTGTTACACTATCCATAATCAAGATCTGATAAAGACTGTCGTGTATGTGCTAGATGTGCAAAAATTGAAATGAGAATTAAAGCACGTGGTTTGAGGCACGTGGTACCGACAGGTCTTTTCGATCATTTTCTCTGAACTTGAGTTTAGCTCCATGGAGTAAGAAATCGAGTCTATTTGCACATGCATAATCTGAATATTTATATTTGTGTGATATAATATTTGAGGAATATTGATTATGATAATTGAACTGATGAATAATACTGGATGATGATGATGATAAATAATGTGGATGGCATTATTGATATTATCGTATGATTTGAACTGATGATAATTGGATAATGATTAAGGGCATTATTATGTATATTGAATGATATTTGAACTGATATATGATTGGATGATGATAGCTGATTAATGTTGAATACATGATTGAAATTTTGGTATGATATACCTGGATGATATTGCTGTTTGTGTTATCTCTGTGCTGCCATGTTGGTATTGGCGTAGGTGATCTCACCTCTTTGTTTTATTGTTTGGTTGGGCTTGTGTTATTAAATGAATATATAATAGATGGAACGAGTTTCTGAGAAGGAACTGATGGATGCTCTGAGATTGGTGACAACGTTGAGAAGCGGTCATTCAGGATGCGATGATGTGTAGTGTTGACAAGGAGTAGAGTTCTGATGCATCAAGTTGGATACAAGAGAAAGAACGAGTATGTTAAGTTTTA
The DNA here is from genome assembly GCA_029884605.1 of Ormosia emarginata. Classification (NCBI taxonomy): domain Eukaryota; kingdom Viridiplantae; phylum Streptophyta; class Magnoliopsida; order Fabales; family Fabaceae; genus Ormosia; species Ormosia emarginata. The sequence continues at coordinate 40,276,476 of JAQQTP010000074.1, read as the reverse complement.
TCATTAGTGTTTTACCGTGCTATTTAAGTAGGACCCGTCATAGGGTTTGCTACTGTTAAAAGAGAGTCTGTAAGTTTTATATTTCTCTTTAAATTGTTAAATATTAATTGGTGACAATATTGTATATTAATTAGTATAAATATATTTTTGGTATTACCAATGAACTTTGGTAAGTTTATGTTTCAGTAAAGAAAAAAAAATTTAAAACTTACCTTTTATAACTCAAACTTTGTGTGAACTTCTTTTCAGAATATGAGTCGGGAGTCAGACATGTGATACCCTAAGGAGGGTGTTACACTCGACGCTATCACTGACCTTAGAACATTGCCTCCAGTTAAGTCTAAGAAGCTCACTTCGCCTACTATACGAATTTTAACAATGCAAACACAACAAAACAGTACAACAAAGAGGTGAGATCCTATTTCATCAATACCAATATAGTAGCAAAGAATGATACGAATGACAAAGTCGTTCCATACACACAGATATCATAAGTATAATCATGTTATCAATTTATAATTATGTTCAGAAAACATATTTCACAATAATATAAACATTAACGGTATTTTAACAACAAATATTAATAATATATATATATATATATATATATATATATATATATATATATATATATATATATATATATATATATATATAGATCATTATGCACACTAAGTCTTTTTTGACTTACACTCATTTTCAATTTAGATTCACTTTCATCTAATGGTTACTTTTAACGAAATAATCTCAATTATTAGATGAAAGTAGATCTAACAATTAAAAATGAGTGTAAGTTAAAAAATACTTACACTGGTGTATATCCCCTATATATATATATATATATATATATATATATATATATATGATTATGCCACTAAGATATGTACCTTGACAATGCCATAACAATATATATAACGACTATGCATATGCACAATGCACCATCTTCCTACTCTATGGAGCTAAACGACTTTGAATATGAATAGCCTAGAAGATCTGCCCACCTCTATGACAGTCTACATGGACGCGAAAGCAATAGTGTTTTGTCAGGACATGCGCTAGTGCATTGCAACGGTTTATCATGGCCAGAGATGTATAAAGTGACAAACATATCACTATGAATCATCGCGCCGTGACGCCCCCAGTAGATCCCCCACTGGATCACACTACTCGTTCTCATTCACTCCTAGGCAACAAAAGCCATAATAGCCACCGACTATACAGTGTTCAATGCATGATAACTCAATGCATAACTCAAACCACCGTTGTACTATTCATAATAATATTAGAACAACTACTCATTCAATTGTCTAATACTATTAGTATCAATGATATTATATAACCGCTCATTCAATTACATAATATCAATGATCTACCCGGGTCCAGTACGTCGACCCAATAGTAATCCGCTGTTTTCTCAATTGCGTAACCTTTTTATCGCGTTTTCACAATTGCGTGACGCTTTTGTCACATTTTCAAATCACATAAATATTTTCTAACATTTTTCCAATCGCGTAAAAATATTTAAATGTCTTCAAAATCGTGTAGCTCAAAAATCATTATTTTGGAAACGCGTAAGGTTTTTCTACTATTTTTCACTGTATAAATATTTCTTGACGTTCTAAATTAAATTATGAAACTTTCCAAACTAAAAATATTATTTGGACATCATTTTTCATTTTTCTTACAAAAACTACTCTAAGTAATAATTTCTGACGTTTTTCTCAAAATCTGCATTATTCGAATTTAATAAAATCTTTTACTAGTACTTTTACTAAAATCCTTTTAAATAGAATACTTTGAGCTCTAAATTACTTTCAAAACTTATTCTTCATTATCATAAATCAAAATCACTTTTAAAAACTCCTTTTTCATTTCTATCAGTGAAAATCATTCTTTACCCAATAAAAGCCATATATTTCCATATTCCCCTTAGTAATACTTTTCTAATCTTTTCTTCGTAAAAATTTACGTTACTTCAATTTAATCAAATTTCATCGATCAAAGTCCTCCAACACGCTTCAAAAGCCAAATGGGTGAGATATACGTTAGTAACTTCAAAGTATAAATTTATTTCCCATCATAACCTAAATTCATTAATTTAATCAATTCCAAAAACTAGTTTAATTTCTTTTTATATTTCAAAATTCACTAAATTGAGTTCCTATTAATTAATCCTTTAAGACTACACTTGAGAAAATATTTTTGATCTAGAATATCAATTCTTGGCATGTTGGCCGAAATTCAATCTTTGCTTCATCATTGAATATTTATTCATTTTCTATCTTATTTTTCTTTGTAAAAATCTTTAATCCAATTACTTGTTACTAAATCATCTAAATTTACACTTAGTAAAACATTTTCAATTGGTTTGCTCTAAATCAAGGGTGAAGGCCGTGAGCCTCTTTATGGCCATTGGGACCAAAATTATTTTCTTTGCAACATATATCCTAATATGTACATATCATTTTAATCATATTTATACTACCACATGTTAATGCATATTATTAAAGCAATAAAACTCAGATTAAGCAATTTATTGCAAGGCAATCAAAATCATACTATCACACATACTAATCAAGCAATAAAATCATGCATAGCTATCAAAGAAATAAAATCATATATAACCTAACATAGAACACTTAAGCATACACAACCAAGTGAATAAATCCCTATGAATTTTTCACCACGCATAAATCCACTCCTCACTACCAACACATGGTTGATGAGGGTAATCTCCCTCTTATCTCTTGGTGAAACCTCCAAAGCTCCTTGCTCTTCTTGAACTAACTTTCTCTATCAAGAGTTTCTTGAAAAACAACATAAACACACACAAATTAACTTCTAAGGCTTTGAAATAGAAAACCATGGATCAAGCATGGCTTAGAAGAAGAAAATGAAATCAATAGTGAAGATTCCAAGAATTTCACCTTGAGACCTTAGAACTTAGGCTTTGAAATAACTCCTTTAAGATGGATGATTTTGATCAAGACTTCAACCACAAAGTGTCTTGAAATAAGGTAAGGATTCAAGTAATATGGTTGGTGTAAATTATTGAAGGTTGGGTGATGGTATGGAGTGGTGTGGCCATGAGGTGTTCTTAGAGAGAATGGAGAAAATTTTGTGAAGCTTGTTTTAGAAAGATGATGAAGATGAAATGAAATGAATGAAGACTCATACTTTGCTTCTCCTAAAGCCTAAAACCGTGAGCCCCCACTTGGACACCAAGAGAGTGTCTAAATTCATCTAGCCATTTTTTGAGCCTTCAATAGCCATAGATTGAATCAATGGTTGATCTTCAAAGCCTTTGCCTCCAAGCTTGTTTTCTATAGGCTTAGACAACTTGAGTCATCTAGATCTTGAAGTTTCCTAACTATGGAATCAATAGAAAACTAACTAAGTTTTTAATTCAATTGTGTCCTAACCAAATTGAACTAACTTAGTTAGGTTTTCTAGCTTCTTTGCTAACTACTTAGTTACTTACTAACTATCTAGCTACATTAGGCATTAATCATTCTTTCTAGAAGGTGCTAGACAACTCTAGTAACTATGGAGTCCAAAGAGTAGCAAACTAAGTTTGCTCCATTTAGTTACTACATAGGTTTTTAGGCTAACTTAGTTTAAATCATCTAGTTTCTAACTAACTAGTCTAACCATTTTTATTGACCACTTCCTATTGGTTTAGAAATTCAAGCCATCTATTTTGACTAAATCCTATTGGTTCATAGAAGATATTTTCCAGACAATAGCTACAGAAATTATTACTCAATGAACAAAACATTACTGCTCCCAAGTCAGTAAATATTTGTCTGCTGTAAAATAAAAATATAGTATATTTTTATTTAAGAGATAATTTCTAATAATTAAAAGATTATGTCACGTATCTCTTGGAATTGGGTTTAGTAAGATCCCCCGGCTCCGAATATTTACGTAAAGATTTTCCCCAGTCCGAAAATTATTATTTTCCTGACTCTGAGCAAATCACACAAATCGATCAAATACAATCACAGAACAGTCAAAATAATTTTACAGCATACAGAAATTATAAAACATTATAATTCTGTCATTACTGTCAAATAGCTAAATTTTGGGGTGTTACACCTCTCCCCCTCTAAAAAGAAGTTTCATCCTCGAAACTTACGTACCTTAGAATAGATGAGCGTATTGCTCCTTCATCTTGCCCTCCAGTTCCCATGTTGTATCTCCGCTTATGTCATTCTAGATTACTTTAACCAACGAAATCTCTTTGCCTCATGTTCACCTCCTTCTGATTAAATAGATATCTTAGACTCTAGTGATTGCTGAAGACGTTGAATGTTGCTCCATAAAGAAAGTGTCTCCATATTTTTAATGAAAACATAACTGTTGCCAATTCCAAATCATGCATAGGGTAATTTTCTTCATGCACCATCGGTTGCCTTGTAGCATATGCTACAACCTTTTGGTTTTGCATAAGCACACATCCTAAACCCTGATATGATGCATCATGGTTCACTTCAAAAGATTCGCTATTCGTTGGGATCAGGTATGATCAACACCGATGAAGTAGTCAAGCGCCTTTACAACTCTTAAAATTTCTCCTTATATGCATCAGTCCATGCAAACGCTTGATTCTTTTTAGTAAGCTGGGTGAGAGATCCTACGATCTTGGGAAATTTCTCAATAAACCTTCAGTAGTAATTGGCTAACCCGATAAAACTATGGATTTCCGATGCAGTCTTCAGTCTTTCTCATTCAAGAACTACTTTAACTTTTGACGCATCCACTTCAATTCCTTCCTCTGAAATCACGTGGCCTAAAAACTGCACTTCATTCAACCAGAACTTGCATTTCGATAACTTTAGCATATAACTGCTTCTCCTTTAGACTTGGAGAACCTCACTGAGATGTTCAGCATGTTCCTCATGATTTCGAGAATTGATCAGAACGTCATTAATAAAGATAATGACAATTCTGTCTAAATAAGGATGAAAGATACTATTCATATAATCCATGAATATTGCGGGAGCATTCGCCACTCGGAACAACATCACTTGAAATTTCCTTGTCTTTGTACCACTTCACTCCTCTGCCTTTGCTTTTAATAGGAAGTGTTTCACAAATCAAGTTCTCTTTTTTAATAGTATTGTATCTAATACTATGACATGAATTGGACCAGGAACATCCTTTCTTGTAATTGCAATATATGAAAAACATTATGAAGGTTTAAAAAGAAAAGGTAGCGAAACTATCTGATGTGTTACTTGTAACATCCCGAGACTGCCTGCAGGATTGACGAGTGTCTCGACACACCAACACTAGTCTTTTTAGCGTGCTTTGTCCTCACTCACACGCATCCTAGGAAACTTCCCAGGAGGTCACCCATCCCACAATTGCTCCAGGTTAAGCACGCTTAACAATGGAGTTCTTATGTTTTAGGCTCCCGAAAAGAAGTTGCAACTTGTTGATATGACTACGCCTAATCAATTCCTTTAAGCCATCCTCAACTATGCAGTCCCATACCTGCACAGTCTTTGAATCCCTCTCATTCCGGTGCGTATTCAGTTCATTCATGGGACCCTTCGCCTAGAAGCATGCCAGGAGCCGCTCCTTGTACGTGCTTTCTCACGCACCGGCGTCCACTCCCGCCCTCATCAACCCCGGACACCACATGCCCACCGAGCCTTTCGCCCTGGTTCGTCCCCGAACCACACCGTACTTGGGAGAGGTCCCGTCTCGATACCATCTGTAACATCCTGGGACTGCCTGCAGGATTGACGAGTGTCTCCACACACCAACACGAGTCTTTTTAGCGTGCTTTGTCCTCACTCACACGCATCCTAGGAAACTTCTCAGGAGGTCACCCATCCCACAATTGCTCCAGGTTAAGCACGCTTAACAATGGAGTTCTTATGTTCTAGGCTCCCGAAAAGAAGTTGCAACTTGTTGATATGACTACGCCTAATCAATTCCTTTAAGCCATTGATCAGCGATGTCGCACTCGCCTCAAAATAGACTAGGATTTATGGAATGTAGCATAGTGCATAACCTAGGTCATCTCCCAAGGACCAATTCGGATTTCTCAAGCATATTAAAAATTATCAATAAGTAGGGGGTTTTGTTCATTGCAATAACAGAAAATGAATTCAAATTGAGAAAATTCAATTAAGTAAACACCAATCCAAGGTCTTCAATTCAAGTGGCAGAATTAATCATTGTTCAAGAGAATGAATTTCTGTTGTTTACACCTCTGTTAATCCGAAATCAACTAGATAATCACCTAGCATTTTATCAATTCAAACAGAATCACAATCGCAATTCTTGATTAAGATTGATTTAGGAACAAATTTGGATTAACATAGATTATCAATCGATGATCTATTCTCCCTTAGATTCAGATTAATCAACCCTAATTCTAACTTCAATTTCGAAATTCTAATCAGAATTCAATTGAAGAAGGAGAAGAGGGAAGAACACAATAGAATTTATAATTAAACAAGAGAACTCAAAACTCTAACCACAATCATTGAATTCCTTAGATTGATTGGAGCTTTAGCCTTCCATAGCCATTACGAAAATGCAGAGAAGAGAATAATACGAAAATAGAGAAAAGATGAAAAGAGAAAAGGGTTTCTGCTCAATCTGTTAAAACTGAATCACAACCAAAAAGCTCCATTCGAAATCTGCCTAAACCTATTTGTAACTGAAAGTTCTTATGTAATTCCTAATCTACCCCTAGCCCAAACTGTAGCCCTCTGAATAAGCTTTTCAGAGACATATCATTTGCCTTAATTGGGCTTAAATTGAGAGAGATAGGCCCAAATCATTGAGGAAAGGTCCAAGCATTGTGACAGCAACAACATCCTGACTTTGAAACCCTATTTCGCCTTGAATCCAGCTGAATTAGAAAAATTGCATTAGACACCAGATTGTAGATCTTCGTCTCAGCTTTCAGTGGACTCCAAGATCATCCAAATACGATATTTGTAGCCCAAGTTATGGCCTGTACAAGACAGAAAGGTCAAAATGAGTTAAAATCCGAAAATTAATGAAGTTTTTACAATTAAGCTCAATGAAGACCAATCATCTAAAACTCATCTACAAACATAATATTGGACACAATTAACATCAATTAGGCCAAATATGAAGCAATAATGAATGGCTGAAAATTGATTGATCAGCCATCCTCAACTATGCAGTCCCATGCCTGCACAGTCTTTGAATCCCTCTTATTCCGGTGTGTATTCAGTTCATTCATGGGACCCTTCGCCTAGAAGCATGCCAGGAGCTGCTCCTTGTACATGCTTCTCATGCACTGGCATCCACTCCCCGCCCTCATCAACCCCGGGACACCACACGACGCATGAAAAATATTATGAAGGCGTAGAAAGAAAAGATGGCGGAGTCATTTAGTATACTACCGGACCTATCCAACAGAGAAATTGATGTGGTCCGATGAAATTAGAAGTGAGCTTTTTAAGTTAAATAATTCGACTAACAGGTCTAACAGAGCATGGATGGTTGGAAAGTACCCAATCCATATTTTTAGATCGCGTCTGTTTTTTGAAAGAGGTATACAAATTGAATCAACTGAAAAGATTCGGTCATTTAACAGACTTAGGATAGTTTAAGCAACTCAAGTTATCAACCACAGGTTTTAGTAATAGAAGTAGAAACAACTTGGTTAAAAGATAATGAAGATACAAATAACTCTAATTGATCCGCACGATCATATGCCATAAAGAAATAGGTTACCCCCTGAATTATATAGTACAGTTATAGGATCACCTCTTGTGACACAATCTTTTTTGTTTAGGTCTCCAGTCTGGGGTGCTTTTGCTCTACTTGGAGAATCGACACTCCCTTCTACCTAAGATTTTGAAGCATGTACGTTACTAACAGAAGATTTCATTTTTGGTGGAACACAATCTCTAGAAATGTGTCTAGGCTTTCCGCACTTGAAACAAATTACTCCCTTAAACATACAATCCTTTATTAAGTGGCCTTTTCCACATCTCATGCATGCCATGATCCGACTAAAACTACCATCACTCGTACCTCCTCCATATGATTGCTATCGCTGTTGATTTCCCGATTATTGTAAATACGTCTTCCGCTGGAATTGCTTGACCTTACGATTTCTTCTCCTTTGGAACCAATATGGTCCAACGTTATAGGGTCTCATATCCTGAGACTGATTCAACTCTAACAAAATCTTAGCCTCGGCTATCAATTCCTGTTGTTGAGCGATCCTCTGCTCCTGTTGTATTGTTCCTTCAGTTGTTCTTTGTATTGCTTCCATAGTTATAGTCATATCACCACTATCACATCCTACTTCCACACACGTATATCTACCACGACCCATTGCCTTTTCTTCGAAAACAGACAAATCAAAACACAATGGAAACCAAAGTAACCATTCCAAACAACATTGTCTCCTTTCAGAGTCCAAGCATAGAGAGTCACACAACACAAACAAGATAGACCTAACCACAAAACCCTAAAAGACTCTAACTGTGCTCTGATACCAACTAATGTAACACACTCCATAGGGCATTACATTTCCAACTACAAACTTAAATCTGAAAGTCATTTCATAAAAGCTTTGAGTTCTAAAATATGGATTTTAAAATTTCTTTTCGCGGAAACATAAACTTACCGAAATATATAGATAATACAAAAAATAGACTGGACTGATTAATACACATGTTACTCATAACACATAATATTAAACAACATTTAAAACATAAAACTTATATACTCAAAGAAACAATAACAAACCCAATGACGAGCCCTACTTAATGGCACGGTAATAACACTAACGAGAAAACTCAACATACTTGTTCCGTTCCTCCACCAAGCTGCACACTGTCAAAACTAGGAAGATCACTCCTCGACGTCGTCACCGACCTCAGAACACTGCCTCCAATTAAGTCTAAGAAGCTCGCTTCGCCTACTATATAAATTTTAACAATGCAAACACAACAAAACAGTACAACAAATAGGTGAGATCCCCTTTCATCAATACCAGTATGGTAGCAAAGAATGATAAGAATGACAAAGTCATTCCATACACACAGATATCACAAGTATAATCATGTTATCAATTTATAATTATGTTCAGAAAACATATTTCACAATAATATAAACATTAACGGTATTTTAACAACATATATTAATAATATATATATAATGATTATGCCACCAAGATATGTACCTTGACAATGCCTGATAATCACATATTTTATTCATTAAGAAACCCTTATGTTTAGTCATTTACACTCTCCATATTCTTAATTGATTGAGTTTGGTATGATTTTGTGAGTTTGAGCTCAAATTGGTCCTAATTGAATATTTTCAGCATTATTGAGATTTGACACTGTTTCTGTATTTTGGCCATAACTTGAGTTCCTAATATCTGATGAACATGAATTTTACCTTGTAGGAAAGCTAAGAGGAAGCTCTACAACTTTGATGAAGAGCTCGAAGTCTGATTCAGATGTCTAAGGGACCTAAGTTTACATGGAAGTCAGAATACGGGTTCTGCCAGTAGAATCCGAATAGTGTGCACTCAAAAAAATCATATCTCAAGATGTAATAATGGAGATGGGCTGAAATTTGGACAGTGGATAGTCAAGATCCAAATAAACAACTTTCATGAAGAACACATTTTGAGAAAAAGAAGTCTAGCAGGTCATTTTGAGCTTACAAGTCGGAACAGAGGTGCTGAAGTTGGGTTTGAGCAACCTACGGTATTTGGGACATATCTTGGGCTTAAGGAAGCCAAATTGGACGAACCAGCTATCCATTTTATAGCCAAGACAAGGATCTACAACTTTCATGAAGAACACTTTTCGTGGTTCTGAAGTATAGTGGGTCGTTTTTGGCTTCCAAGTCAGACACGAAATTTTCATCCTCAACCATCCACTCACCCATCCACTAATCCACTCATCCATCCACTAATCCACTAATCTACTCATCCACTCATCCACTAACTCACCCATTCATCCACTAATACACTAATCCAACCATTTAACCACTCCATCCACTCATCCACTAACTCATCTACTCATCCATCCACTCACCCATTCATGTCCATAATTTTCCACTCACCAAAAGTCCTTTGGCATTTTTCACTAATTCAACCACTCAACCAATCCACCCACTCATCCACTAAACCAATCCACTAAACCAACCCACTAATCCATCCACTCAACCACTCCACTCACTCACCCACTCATCCACCCACTTCCCTTTGTCATTTTGTTACCTTAGACTTCTATAAAAGGCACCATTTATCATGAACAACATGAATTCTCTCCTTCATTTCTCTCTTAGTTTCTTGTTTCTTCATAGTTTCTTCATAGTTTCTCATAGCTTTTGTATATTTTGATGCTTCTCTTCATGGTGATGGAGGGCTAAGCTACTTTCGGTCAATTTAGATCTCTTGAAGAGATTGTGGTTTGGATTCTTGAGACCTTGGTTATGTATTGTATTTGATTTGTAATTGAATTCCTCTTTTCTTCTTCTTTCTTCTTCTTTCTTCTTCTTGATCTTGAATGCATGAATGGTGATTCTATTTATGTTGATCTAATTTGATCTTAGTTTAAGATTGAGATTTGTGATGAAACTTAGAACTAATTGATCTAAACTAATCACATAAATGAAGATTGAGATTTGTGATGAAACTTAGAACTGATTGATCTAAATTAATCACAGAATTGAAGAGGTTAGGTTACTGATTTGTGCCTAAGTTAATTGAATTCGGTACTTGAAATTAACATAGATTTTCATGAATGGTGCGATTATGGATTTGTGTTTATCACTTGTTAATTGAATTCTAGACGATCGTCTAGTATGAATTCTGGATTTGATGCGAGAGATCTCGGTTAGATCCAAATTAACAATTCAATTGCACTTCAAGTGTTCTATGAAGGGTCTATGATTGAATCCACCCAATCTTGGATAGGTTTCTAAATTGACTGCTCTTTAATTGTTATTTCTTCCTTTAATTTTGTTAAGTGCGATCTTAAACTGTCAAACCCCCCTTTTTGCTAACTTTCACTTGATTTGATCAAATTGCATTTACGATCCTTGAGGAGACGATCCGGTGTTGTCACTGTGCTACAAGCTTAGGTAATAACTTCGGTTATAATTTTGACCGAGTTCGGCGCCGTCAATTTTGGCGCCGTTCTTGGGATTAGTAAGTGTAATCTTTTCATTTTAAGTGTTTTTACTAACCTTTTTTTTTTTTATTAACTTTTCTAACAATGGACCATGCATAATGGAGTCAAAACTTGAGGAATTGACTTCTTTGGTAAGACATATAGTAGTGAGACAACAATTACCTGTGAGAAGCTACACTTGTATGTAACATTTGTTTTTGTTCATCTCACCCCACATATGCATGCCCTACACTTCAAGATAGTAGTTCTATTTTTCCAGATCAATTTGTTGCAAAGAAATGGTTATTTTCCGATGAACCACGGTTCAAAGAAAGAATGAGTTATGACCCCTTCTTCAACACATACAACCCTAGTGGGAATACTATCCGGATCTGGGATATGGCAATACGGCATCACTACACAAACAATCATTTCAATATGAGCAGCCATTCCAGCGAGATAACAAGTCCATCAACCACAAAACTTGAGCCTTCATGGGAGGACTTGATGAAAACCCAAATTGAGTTCCAAAGAGAGTTTCACCGCCACTATTCGAGGATTTAACAACCCAAATTGAGCGGATGACAACCACTATTAATGAACCGAGAAGTCAAGAGTCGGACCAGACTCTTTCCCAAACAATTCCCAACTCCCTACATTCTAATTGTCATATTGATTTACTGCTGATTTAGTTGAGGAAACTCATGATGAGTTGTGTCTTGAATTTCTGATTTAATTGGTTTTGATGATTCTATCAATTGCAACTCATGTATTGATTTTGACGGTGATATAAAATGTGTTATGTGTCTTTGAGATTTCTGCATATTTGAAAGGCGATGATTCTGTTTACGCAAAGATCTAATGATATTGAAGGGTCTATCAACAATGCGGTTGCGAGAATCAAACACATAGGGAGGTGGAGTTGAAGGCCATTGAGGAATTTTCAAAGAAGGAGGAAAGTCGAAGGATGCTAGTAACTACTTGAAGTGGATTTTGTTTTTAGGCCATGGTCCAAAGATTATCAATGAAAGCGGGATTGCAAAATTACACGTGTTGCATGCCATTGGTGAAGTCAAGGATATTAAGAAAGACCAATGGGACTCCAATGGGAGCCCTCATACTTCAAGCTTAACTTGGTCATTTCACTTCAACCAATGGGACCCTAGTGAAAGCTATCATGTTGTGTCAACCGTAACTTGGTCATCACGTTTCAACCAATGGGATCCTGGGTGGAGTCTTTTCACCAACCTCAATTAATAAGACCAATGGACACCATCTCAAGTGGAAAATGTGGAAGTGAAAGTGATGGGCTTTTACCATCCACATTATAAAGATCACTAAGAAGTGTCCCAACGTCGAGCTAACGACGTTAAACAAGCGCTTATTGGGAGGCAACCCAACTAGATTTGTTTTCAAGATCTTTGGGAATGGTTTTCGTAAACCGAGAAGATGCACATATACTTCATTACCAATGGCGAGTTCTCATTGCACTTTGATTCTTACGCATCTTTTATGCTTGCCATTATCTCGCCCATCATCAGGGTTGTGTTGCTCTTTTCTTTCCGTTTTATTTATCACTTTCACATTGAGGACAATGTCTATATTAAGTGTGGGGGAGAGATATTAGCATGTTTCTTTTTTGTTAAAAAAAATAAAAAAAAGGCTTCATTGCATGATTGAATAACTTTTCTCCCTTCTTGAACTGATATGCTTGGAGATGGATGATTGAACTGATGAATTGAGTTTGATGGATGCATACCTTGTGAGATTTTGAGCCTAATGGATGGATTCAACATTTGTGCCATTCTCCTCTTTCTTGTGTGATTTTCACTCATGTTAATGACCACTCTAGAACTTGCTTTGATTCTTTTTGAGGCTACATTTCACTTGCATGCATAAACATGATTGAGGCCCTCTTTCTTAATTAGCTAGTTTAACCAAATAGCTAACCTTGTTTCCAATATGATATCAAGCACTCTTTTGACTTCTTGAAAATTCTCTGATTCCTGCCAACCTTGTATATTTTCCTTTGCTTAACCCCTTTGAGCTTATTTGACCATTCCTTGTTTCTAGCTCATTATGTGCCTTAAATGAGAAATCGTGTTCTTACTTTACCTTAGGGAATAAAAGAACATTAGCTTGGTTAATGGATGAGTTTTTGAACAAGTGTGGGGGTGTGTGTACAAAATGGTTGTTGAAAAAGAAAAGAGTGCCCAAAAAGAAAAAAAAAAAGTATGTATATAGTTATGTTCATATATATAAAAGAAAAAGAAAAAAAAGAAAAAAAAAAAAGAAAAAAAAAAAAAACCAAGTGTTTTAAAAAAAAAAAAAAGGATTGGGAAATGAATATGTAAAGGGATATACACTAGAGTTGGGATGAACTTTTATGCTTGTTATTTGAACTCACTCTCATTTGCTTTTATTCTCTTTAGTATTTATCTTCTCATATCCATTTTATCCTCTCCTGTTACCTTGACCTCACTACAACCTTGAATAAAGTCCTCATGATTTGTGTGTGCATGTGTTTTGAGTAGTGGAGAAGTAGAAGATAAGCAAGCTTATGGTAGTGCAAGTTTCATGGGTTGAATTGAGTGAAATACCTACCTTTTAAACACTTGAGAGATTGAGAGGAATCTTGTGAAGATCTTTCATTCTCGATTCATGTTGAAGATACCTTGCTTGTTAGTTTGAGATGTGGAGAATTGTTAACTCATGAATGTTTTGATCCCTTGAACCTTTGGTTGTTCTTCTTGATTGTAAAATTTTGGTCTTGAGTTTTGCCCAGAGTGCAAAAAGCTAAGTGTGGGGGAATTTGATAATCACATATTTTATTCATTAAGAAACCCTTATGTTTAGTCATTTACACTCTCCATATTCTTAATTGATTGAGTTTGGTATGATTTTGTGAGTTTGAGCTCAAATTGGTCCTAATTGAATATTTTCAGCATTATTGAGATTTGACACTGTTTCTGTATTTTGGCCATAACTTGAGTTCCTAATATCTGATGAACATGAATTTTACCTTGTAGGAAAGCTAAGAGGAAGCTCTACAACTTTGATGAAGAGCTCGAAGTCTGATTCAGATGTCTAAGGGACCTAAGTTTACATGGAAGTCAGAATACGGGTTCTGCCAGTAGAATCCGAATAGTGTGCACTCAAAAAATCATATCTCAAGATGTAATAATGGAGATGGGCTGAAATTTGGACAGTGGATAGTCAAGATCCAAATAAACAACTTTCATGAAGAACACATTTTGAGAAAAAGAAGTCTAGCAGGTCATTTTGAGCTTACAAGTCGGAACAGAGGTGCTGAAGTTGGGTTTGAGCAACCTACGGTATTTGGGACATATCTTGGGCTTAAGGAAGCCAAATTGGACGAACCAGCTATCCATTTTATAGCCAAGACAAGGATCTACAACTTTCATGAAGAACACTTTTCGTGGTTCTGAAGTATAGTGGGTCGTTTTTGGCTTCCAAGTCAGACACGAAATTTTCATCCTCAACCATCCACTCACCCATCCACTAATCCACTCATCCATCCACTAATCCACTAATCTACTCATCCACTCATCCACTAACTCACCCATTCATCCACTAATACACTAATCCAACCATTTAACCACTCCATCCACTCATCCACTAACTCATCTACTCATCCATCCACTCACCCATTCATGTCCATAATTTTCCACTCACCAAAAGTCCTTTGGCATTTTTCACTAATTCAACCACTCAACCAATCCACCCACTCATCCACTAAACCAATCCACTAAACCAACCCACTAATCCATCCACTCAACCACTCCACTCACTCACCCACTCATCCACCCACTTCCCTTTGTCATTTTGTTACCTTAGACTTCTATAAAAGGCACCATTTATCATGAACAACATGAATTCTCTCCTTCATTTCTCTCTTAGTTTCTTGTTTCTTCATAGTTTCTTCATAGTTTCTCATAGCTTTTGTATATTTTGATGCTTCTCTTCATGGTGATGGAGGGCTAAGCTACTTTCGGTCAATTTAGATCTCTTGAAGAGATTGTGGTTTGGATTCTTGAGACCTTGGTTATGTATTGTATTTGATTTGTAATTGAATTCCTCTTTTCTTCTTCTTTCTTCTTCTTTCTTCTTCTTGATCTTGAATGCATGAATGGTGATTCTATTTATGTTGATCTAATTTGATCTTAGTTTAAGATTGAGATTTGTGATGAAACTTAGAACTAATTGATCTAAACTAATCACATAAATGAAGATTGAGATTTGTGATGAAACTTAGAACTGATTGATCTAAATTAATCACGAAATTGAAGAGGTTAGGTTACTTGATTTGTGCCTAAGTTAATTGAATTCGGTACTTGAAATTAACATAGATTTTCATGAATGGTGCGATTGCGGATTTGTGTTTATCACTTGTTAATTGAATTCTAGACGATCGTCTAGTATGAATTCTGGATTTGATGCGAGAGATCTCGGTTAGATCCAAATTAACAATTCAATTGCACTTCAAGTGTTCTATGAAGGGTCTATGATTGAATCCACCCAATCTTGGATAGGTTTCTAAATTGACTGCTCTTTAATTGTTATTTCTTCCTTTAATTTTGTTAAGTGCGATCTTAAACTGTCAAACCCCCCTTTTTGCTAACTTTCACTTGATTTGATCAAATTGCATTTACGATCCTTGAGGAGACGATCCGGTGTTGTCACTGTGCTACAAGCTTAGGTAATAACTTCGGTTATAATTTTGACTGAGTTCGGCGCTCGTCAATGCCACAACAATATGTATACCGACTATGCATATGCACAATGCACCATCTTCATACTCCATGGAGCTAAACAACTTCGGATATGAATGACCCAGAAGATCTGCCCACCTCTATGACAGTCTACGTGGACACGAAAGCAATAGTGTTTTGTCGGGACATGCGCCAGTGCGTTGCAATGGTTTATCATGGCCAGAGATGTATAAAGTGACAAACATGTCACTATGAATCATCGCGCCCTGACGCCCCCAGTAGATCCCCCATTGGATCATACTACCCGTTCTCATTCACTCCTAGGCAACAAAAGCCATAACAGCCACCAACTATATAGTGTTCAATGTGTAACACCCTAAAAATTCTGCATCTCTTAACCAGTAATTTTGACAGTTAACAAAATTTTACTGTTTAGTAATTTCTGGATACTGTAAAATTATTTTAATTATTCTGTCAGCGTATTTGATCGTTTTGAGTGATTTACTTTGTGTCAAGAAAATAAAAATTTTCAGGCTGGGGAAAACTTTACGTAATTTAATTTTTACCATTATGTTTTAATTATTTTACGTAATCTGATTTGATATTTGTGTGTTTTCTAATTTTTGTGATTTTATGGGTGATTATGAAATTTTTATGATTCTTCGACCGTTTTTGGATTATTTGTGGGTCCCAATGGTCATACGTGGGCCTAGGATGAGTCCTAAAACGTGAAAATTTTTTTACGCATAGAAAAATTTATACTGTTTAGATGGAGACAGGGGATCTTACTAAACCTGAATCTGGAAACAGTTTTAGAAAATTTCTTGTACTGTGTTTTGTATTGTATTTAAATTATCGGGTGATAAAAATACAGTAAATATATTCTTTCGTGGGGTTTTAATAGATAAAAACAAATATTATACTGTTAAATCAATATTGGTGGTTTGGATATTCACCATTGATTTAATCAACGATGGAGATTTGATCTTAAAAGTGAATAAGATCATTTATAACCATTAGATGAAGATTAAATCAAGGGTAGAGATTTAGTCTTATAAAATGGCTATGACCATTTATAACCATTGGATTTAAAATTGACCAAGGGTGGAGATTTAGTCTTAAAAAGTGACAAAGACCATTTATGACCATTGGATGTAAAGTTTGAAGGAGTAATCTTGACCCTTCATTTTGGAGACACATCTAATGACTAGAATTTCAAGGAGAAAGATCCAATGGCCTAGATTAAGTCTTCTAACTTAAAGTTTACCTTAATCCTAACCATTGAATTAATCAACGGCCTAGAATGCTCTAGATGGCGGCTAATTATGATGACAAATAATTGAATGCATTATGAAGAGGGGGGAAGGTTTTTGGTGGCTTAAGAGAGTAGCAAAGTGGAAGACCACCATTATTACTCATTCTTGGTCTTTCTTTGTCAATTTCAAGAAGCTAACACTTCAAAAATTTCTCTCCATTTCTCTTCTCCTCCATGTTTCGGCCAAGCACCCAAGAGTACCCTCCATCATTCTTTAATTTCATACAACCATATTTCTTGAATCCTTACCTTATTCTAAGCAACTTTCATGTTGGAGACTTTCTCTAAATCATTCATCTTCATGGACTTTCTTCAAGATCCATGTTATGGAGTATTTATAGTGAAGTGTAAGGAAACTTCATTTCTTCTCTCTTTTTCATGATCTAAACCATGTTTGATCCATGGTTCCTCTTAATCAAGCTTAGTATACTAATTTCTATGTATTTTTTTTTTGTATTTGAGAAGCCCTTGGTGGTGAAGGACTAGGAAAAAGAAGCAAAACAAAGAGCTTTTGAGGATCTTCAAGAGGTAAGAGGGAGATCTACCTCACCAACCAAGTATGATGGTGATAGATGGTTTTATATTTGGTGGATGGTGAATCCATGTGAGGATTCATATCCATGGTCTTGTAATTTATTTGTGGGTGTTTATGTGCTTTAATTATTTGTCTATGCTTGGTATGCTTTGCATGATTTTATGGCTTTGATAGTATGCTTAAAATATGTATGATAAGTATATGGCATGCTTGTAGTATTTATGATGAAATATGTATGTGTGTGCCATGATGTGTTGATGGAAAGGAAAACAATTTTTGGCTCCAATGGCCAAGGGAGAAGGCTACAGTTTTTAATGCCCTTAATTAGGGTTCATGTTGAAAATTTTCAAGAACAAGGGAATTAATTTTTGGTCCCTAAGAACTTGGTGAATTTCGGCCAAGCCACCTCAAAATAGGTGTTCACAAATTAATATTTTCATGAATGATGAAAATGGATGATTTGAAGAATATGTAAAATAAACAAAGAGTTTGTTTTTCAAGAGAACAAGAACACAATTTTGAAGGGATTTTTATTGATTTATTTTGTGTAAAAAGTTTCTAAGTGTTTATTAAACTTGATTTTGAAAAACGAAATGGGCAAACATTGATTTTAAAGATTTGCAAAGAAAGTGAAAAAGGATTTGCAAAGAAAGTGAAAAAGGATTTACAAAGAAAGTAAAAATGAATTTGAACAAATGGGTTTGGTTTTATAACCATATGTCTTGCGGTTTTGAAAACAAAGATTTTAATGGTTTTGTTTGTGTGAAAACAGAAATGATAAATAATTGAGTTAGAAGGAAAAATGTTTGATGGCTTCAATGGCCAAATACCCTACGGTTTTGAAAAACTGGTTATGCCTAAATTTTTATGGAACAAAATGATATTTTATAAAACGAAATGTTTTGTTACTCGAAAGATTTGACAGTTTTCAATGAACACGTTCACGGTTTTTGTTAAATAATTTTTAATGATTTTGTTTGTGTAAAACCATATCAATTTAGAAGGAAAAATATTTGATGGTTTCAATAGTCATGTCCACGTTTTTGAAGGCTTGTAATGCCTTGATTTTTATGAACAAAGTGATTTTCAAAGTGGAAACGTAACTTGATTTAATACAAGGAATTTGGAAAGGGAATCAGAGTGTTTTATCACTTAAGAGAATTTTGTAAACAAAAGACAAAGAGAGGTTGAACACGTTTGAACTTCAATTTATTTTGAAGAAGGTTTTGTTTGGAAATGATTTGAGAAAAATGGAGAATATAATGGTGTTTTGAAAATTTACTAACGTATAACTGATTTTCAAGTTTTGAAATACGTTAGAAAATGTTAAGTTTTGAAACGTTGATTTATATCAATGGAAAAGTGACTTTTGTGGATTATATTTTGGAAAAGGATTTCTTGAGTAAAGAAATGTGGAAAAGATTTTCTTGAGTAAGAAAATGTGAAAAATGAAATACAAAGTCATAATATTTTGAGAGAGGTTGAAAAGGAATTTTTGAAGGTTAAGAAATATTTTTTGTAATGAAATGGTGATGAAAAATGTTTTACGTATCTTAAAAACGTGATTTTTAAGCTACGCAATTTGAAAAATGTGTTGAAAATGATATGGATTTAATTAAGTCCAAAATAATGTTTGGAATATTGAGGAATATTTTACGTGATTGTAAAATATTGAAAAATATTTTATGTATCTTAAAAACGATTTGAAATACAGTAAAATATTTCTACGTGATTTGAAATATGGTAAAATATTTCTACGCGATTGGAGATGCGTTAAAATATTTGTAAGCGATTTGAATTATGTTTAAATATTTTGAGAACGATGAAAAAGTTTTAAATATTTTACATAATTTAAACTACTGTTGAAAAATCACTATGTGATTTAACAGCAATAGAATATTTTTACGCGATTGTGAAAATGATAAAAACTACTATGAGATTTGGAAAGTGTTTTAAATATTTTGAGAATGATGAAAAATGATTTACGCGACTTAAAATAATGATTTTTAAGTTATGCGATTTTGAAATAGTGAAAAAATACTATGCGATTTGAGAAACGTATATTTTTATGCGATTGAGAAAAATGTTAAAAAATTAGTACGTGGTTTAAAAGTGCAACAGAAGAGTTGCAACATTTTGAAAACATAACAGAAATGTTACGAAATTTTGTAAACATAACAGAAGTATTGTGGAATTGTGAAAACGTAACGGGAATGTTGCGCAATTTTGTGAAAAACACAACGAAAGTGTTTTAACTATGAAAATGTGATAACATGATTTTTACTGTTGAAAGTACAGTATGAATACTGTTGAACCAGTGTATGGACACTGTATGAAAAAAATAACGTGTTTTGCCTGTGATTGGCATTTGGTGCATTTTACATGCATTGGAAAGATATGCCTGTGATTAGCATTGGTGCATTATACATGCATTGGAAAATATGCGTTGAGGCATATGATTACATTGAACAAATGAAATTGAAAAGATTTGGCCTTTGTGGTTGGACTTGCAGACCGATATATTATGCATTGTATAAAGTATAGCTAATAAGCTATTTTGGCCCTTGTAGTTGAAGAGGGAATGAAGAATTGATAGTGAGATCTATGATGGATCTTGGGGCGTCAAGGCACGGCGGTGACCGACCGGTGGATATCTGTTTGTGGGCTAAAAATTTGGACCATATGCCACTTGGCGATGCGTCTGTCCGTTGCAACGCATTAACGATACCCGATAAGAACACGATTCTTTTCAACGACTGGGAGATTATCTGTGGGCTTAGGCTGGGCAATTAACCAGAGCATTCTTCTCGAAATTGTGAAAACCTCCATGGAGTTGTTTTTGAAAAATTGAGTCTATGTGCGTATGCATAAATCTGAGTATCTATATCTGCATGATATAATAATTGAGGAATATTGGATGATGATGATGATAATCATGTTGATGGCATTATTGTGATTATTATGTGATGATAACAATGTTAATGGCATGATGATGATAGTTGATTAATGTTGAGTGCATTATTGGAATTCTGGTATGATATACCTGTATGATATGTTGTTTGTGTTATCTTTGTGCTACCATGTTGGTATTGGCGTAGGTGATCTCACCTCTTTGTATGTTGTGTTGTTGTGCTTGTATTGGTAAAAACTATATAAAAGATGGAACGAGTTGTCTTAGACATACAAGTGATAAATACTCTGAGATCGGAGACAACATCAGAGAATGACCATTCTAGATTTGATAGCGTGCAGTGTTGACATAGAACAGATGTCTGATGCATCCAGATGGATACAAGAAGGAATGAGTATGTTAAGTTTTATCGTTAGTGTTATACCGTGCTATTAAGTAGGACCCATCATAGGATTTGCTACTGTTAAAAAGAGAGAGTTTCCTGTTAGTTTTATATTTCTCTTTAAATTGTTAAATATTAATTAGTGTCAATATTGTATACTAAATATATTTTCAGTAATACTTATAAATTTCAGTAAGTTTATGTTTCAGTAAAGAAGAAATTTTAAAACTCACATTTTATAACTCAAATCTTGTGCGAACTTCTTTTCAGATTATGAGTCGGGAGTCAGACATGTGATACTCTAGGGAGGGTGTTGCACAATGCATGATAACTAGATGCAAAACTCAAACCACCGTTGTACTATTCACAATAATATTAGAACAACTGCCCATTCAATTGTCTAATACTATTAGTATAAATGATATTATATAACCGCTCATTCAATTACATAATATCAATGATCCACCCAGGTCCAATACGTTGGCCCAACAGTAATCTGCTGTTTTCTCAACCGCGTAACCTTTTTATCGCATTTTCACAATCGCGTGACGCTTTTGTCATGTTTTCAAATCACGTAAATATTTTCTAATGTTTTTCCAATCGCGTAAAAATATTTAGACGTTTTCAAAATCGCGTAGCTCAAAAATCATTATTTTTGAAATGCGTAAGGTTTTTCTACTATTTTTCACTGTATAAATTTTTCTTGACGTTCAAAATTAAATTCTGAAACTTTCCAAACTAAAAATATTGTTTGGACATAATTTTCCATTTTTGTTACAAAAACTACTCTAAGTAATAATTTCTGACGTTTTTCTCAAAATCTGCATTATTCAAATTTAATAAAATCTTCTACTGTTACTTTTACTAAAATCCTTTTAAATAGAATACTTTGAGCTCTAAATTACTTTCAAAACTTTTTCTTCATTATCATAAATCAAAATCACTTTTAAAAACTCCTTTTTCATTTCTATCAGTGAAAATCATTCTTTACCCAATAAAAGCAATATATTTCCATATTCCCCTTAGTAATACTTTTTCTACTCTTTTCTTCATAAAAATTTACATTACTTCAATTTAATCAAATTTCATAGATCAAAGTCCTCCAACGCGCTTCAAAACCCAAATGGGTGAGATATAAGTTAGTAACTTCAAAGTATAAATTTATTTCCCATCATAACCTAAATTCATTAATTTAATCAATTCCAAAAACTAGTTTACTTTCTTTTTATATTTCAAAATTCACTAAATTGAGTTCCTATTAATTTATCCTTTAAGACTACACAAGAGAAAATATTTTTGATCTAGAATATCAATTCTTGGCATGTTGGCCGAAATTCAATCTTTGCTTCATCATTGAATATTTATTCATTTTCTATCTTATTTTTCTTTGTAAAAATCTTTAATCCAATTATTTGTTACTAAATCATCTAAATTTACACTTAGTAAAACATTTTCAATTGGTTTGCTCTAAATCAAGAGTGAAGGCCGTGAGCCTCTTTATGGCCATTAGGACCAAAATTATTTTCGTTGCAACATATATCTTAATATGTACATATCATTTTAATCATATTTATACTATCATATGTTAATGCATATTATTAATGCAATAAAACTCATATTAAGCAATTTATCGCAAGGCAATCAAAATCATACTATCACACATACTAATCAAGCAATAAAATCATGCATAGCTATCAAAGACATAAAATCACATATAAACTAACATAGAACACTTAAGCATACACAACCAAGTGAATAAATTCTTATAGATTTTTCACCACACATAAATCCACTCCTCACCACCAATACATGGTTGATGAGGGTAATCTCCCTCTTACCTCTTGGTGAAACCTCCAAAGCTCCTTGCTCTTCTTGAACCAACTTTCTCTATCAAGAGTTTCTTGAAAAACAACATAAACACACACAAATTAACTTCTAAGGCTTTGAAATAGAAAACCATGGATCAAGCATGGCTTAGAAGAAGAAAATGAAATCAATAGTGAAGATTAAAAGAATTTCACCTTAAGACCTTAGAACTTAGGCTTTGAAATAACTCCTTTAAGATGGATGTTTTTGATGAAGACTTCAACTACAAAGTGTCTTGAAATAAGGTAAGGATTCAAGAAATATGATTGGTGTAAATTATTGAAGGTTGGGTGATGGTATGGAGTGGTGTGGCTGTGAGGTGTTCTTAGAGAGAATGGAGAAAATTTTGTGAAGCTTGTTTTAGAAAGATGATGAAGATGAAATGAAATGAATGAAGAGTCATACTTTGCTTCTCCTAAAGCCTAAAACCGTGAGCCCTCCCTTGGACACGAAGAGAGTGTCTAAATTCATCTAGCCACTTTTTGAGGCATCAATAGCCATAGATTGAATCAATGGTTGATCTTCAAAGCCTTTGCTGTAACACCCTTGTGGGGATGTCACATATATAAAGAAAATAAAAGAAAGAGAAATAAAATCTACCCAAGTTGTAAAACATTTGTTACATAATAATACGGGTTGTAAAAATATTTTCTGTTAAACAGAATATTAATAAATAAAATAACGCGGAAACATAAAACCAACAGAACAATATCACTCATAATATACATATTGTCCAAGTTATAAGTTATACAAATAATTTACAACTATAACAACAAATATTTAAACAAAAACAGTAAACAGAAACAGTAAAGAGTCAATATATACATACGCAGACGCGCCCAAAAATACACATCATAAACATTTAATCCTCTGATGGATCACTCTCTGGAAACTCATCAGAAGATAAATATCCAGGATGCCTCGACACTCGGTGGAAACGAGACCGCACAGTCGATACGAGAGTCATCTCACTAGGCTCAGTGGACACACCACCCCAATGACGCCTAAGAGATAAAGGTAACTCTAAGTGCAAAAATACAGTAGTCGTCATAACTAGCTCTCCATCAAACGTAAGCCATAGGGACACAGTCAACCGTCCCACGTAAGTTACTGAGTCTCTATCTCCCTGCAGATGCCAAGCTAACGATCCACCGTGAAACTCAAGTTGCACAAAGCCCAAAAATCCTGGCACCGCTATACCCAAACTAATCAGTCCAATGGATATGGATGATCAGATGGTTCTTGGTCGTCGTACTGATCTTTGGCTTGCTGCTCCTCTTCCTCCTCAGGATACAAAATATCAAGAGGCTGTTCCTCTTCCTCAAACTCTTCACCACGTAAATAAATATACAGAAAACACATACAATAAAGAGGTAAGACAATCTAAAATCATCACAAACATGACAAATAAGAAAACGACAAATAACAGATATACAGTTCATGCAATATGAAAAGTTATAACAGTAATTAGTAACAGAATAGTATCACAACAACACATAATATCGTAGATAAAATAATATCACGATAAGATAATATCACGTATAAAATAATATACGAAATAGACAATTTATCATAATAATAACCAGATAAAAAAAATAAACAGATAAAATAAAATAATATCCAAGATATAACCATATGAAATATGACACGATCCTACTCCAAGGAGCTAAACACATATAGATATCAGAGAGAGAATGACCCGCAAAATCTATTAGTACCGCGACTGCCCAACCAAACTATTCTTGTTGTCACACGCGTTGCGTCTATAGCCCCACGTCACATGGAATTCACTATCCAAGGCGTGGTGTAGTTCACGGTCTCACGTTGTGGCACTACAGGCAATGTACTATTAGACTTTACGAAATCTCGATTAAATATAGTGCGTGTTGAGTCCATTAGTGTGCTATCGGTTACCACGGCCTAGCGGAGCGACCGACTGTCCATATATGGGATCCCGTACACTAACGTCTCCAAGTTCATAAAGATAATGAACCACACTACGTTTATCGCATCGACAACACGATGTGATTCACCTCGTCAACCAATCCACCAAAAATTGGCATAAACTCAATATATGAGAAATTACCAAAATACCCTCAATAAAAATATATCCTCAAAGATATAGAGATACAGTAAGTCCCACCGGACAAATACTGTTCCAAAGCTTGTACGGGTTCACCTCATAGCTCGACAACAGAAAAATACAGAAAATACTATTTTGGTCAATCGCGTAGAAATTTTATCACGTTTTCACAATGTCATCGTTTTTACAAACGTTTTTAAATCGCGTAAATATATTTTGCTATTTTTGCAAATCGCGTAGGATTTTTAATACGTTTTCTCAACTGCGTAAGATTTTTAAATCATTTTCTTGTCCAAATCCCTTAAAAATTACTGTTTAAATAAACAGAAATAGTAAATAATATGTTTAAACTACGTAAAATATTTTCCATACCGTATACTGTCTTTTGGACATCTTTTCTATCTTATTTGCTCGTTTTTACTAAAAATTGACAGTATTTTGTTTAGAAAATTATATTAATGGTTTCCTAAATTTTTTTGTAAAAATTCTGTTTACTAAACTTTTAGACCATATAATTTAATCCTTTTGAAAACCACTAACATGCTTCAAAATACAGTATGAGCTATATGTTACAAATTCTCAAAAGTTACTGTATTTCATTTCTAACAGTAAAATTATTAATTTTAATCCTTAAACTTAATTCTAATCAATTCATTTCTTCAAAACTCATTTTAGAAAAATTCTTTTTAACATATATTGCATCTTTATACTTGAAAATGGTTTGGATTTGATTTTAGAAATCATGGATACTTAGTTTGGTATGTTGGCCGAAATACATACTTATGTTATTTGATTTCTAAATTCATTTTCCTTGATCTAAACAATTCTATCTCTTGTTAATTTTCCTAGATTAATTAAATTACACTTTAGGAAAATAATGAGAACATTTTGGTTCTCCTTTTGGTCAATGGCCGTGAGCCTTGGTGTGGTGTTCTTTGGAACACTCATGCATTCCTTAGCATGTTATTCACATCCTATACATTATCATGCATTTCTAACACATACAAATTATCAAAGCTTGTAGACATGCAAATCAAAGCTTGTAGACATGCAACTACATACAAATTATTACAAATATCAAATAGGAAAGCTACTAACAACCACACAAACAAGCTACTAACAAACACAAACAAAGGAATCCTTATGGATTCTACAATCACAACAATCAATCTCTATCTTCTTACCACCACCCATGGATGATAAGATTTGTCTTCCTCTTACCTTAAATGAAGACAAAATATTCTTTCACACCTCCTCTAGGTTTCGGTTTTCTCCTTCAAAACCTAACAAACTTAAACAAAAAATTCTACAAGTTACTAACCATAAAAGAGAGCTTAAACCATGGAGAAATCACGGCTTAGAACTTTGAAAAAGAGTTTAGAAATGGAAAACAAGAAATTTCACCTTCTAGGTAAAATTTTCCAAGTAGGTTTCCAAGCTTCAAATGAAAGATTTTGCAAGAACTCTCAACTAGAGATGTTCTTAGGATTGTGTTTAGGTTTAGAAAACTTGGTTGGATAAAATTTTGGGTGGTTGGATGGTGTAGTTTATGGCTTGGCCAAATAGCTTGAAGGAAAGACAACAATGGAGTTTAGGGTTTTTGGAAGAGAGAGAAGAGAGAAATTGCATGAAAAACAAGTGATTAATGGCCTTCAAAGGTGGCTTGGCCGTAGACCTCAAAGGACCAAGAGGTGTCCATTAGGTTGGCTTCATCCAAGCCTTAGAATGGATCAATGATCAAGATTAAGCCTTGTTCACCAAGCTTTGCTCCCATTGGTTAATCCTAACCTAGTCACCATGCTTAGTCACTAATTAAGCTTAGTCATCTAGCTTAGTCACTATGTTCTTGAATGTTCCATCACTAATGATGCTTAATTAAGCTACTAAGTTAACTGTTTTAACTAAACGTGGGTCCCGTAAAACATTTCTGGGTCCACTGTCATTTTATTATACTGACTAATAAAATAATATTATAATAATACAAAATTATTTTATTTGATGCTTAAATCCTAAAAATTAAAAGATTAACAACAGTATCATTCAGAATCGGGTTTAGTAAGATCCCCCAGTTCTGAATAATTAAAACAAGATTTCCTCGGCCCAGAAAAATATTATTTTTCTGTCCCGGAGCAAATCACACAAAAAGTCTAAATAAAATCACAGACAGTAATATTAAGTAATGTATCATATAGAAAAATTAAAAACAGTACAATCGGGACATAATGGTCATTTTTCCATTTTTCCCCACGACGAAGCAAATCATCCAAAACGTTCAAATAAAATTATAGACAGTATTATATGTCTGTATATCTCTCATAAAAATTAAAACAGTAGCTTGAGAAAACTTTTATTTTACCGTCTTGAAACAAATTACGTAAAACGACCAAATAAAATTTTAGCCTGTAAAACGTATTTGTATTTCATACAGAAAATAAGAAACAGTAAAATAGGGACACAACGGTCTTTTACACAAAAGTTTGAAAAACAACAAACAGAACATTCGGAACATTTTTTCTAAAAATTGGGGTGTTACATTTGCCTCCAAGCTTGTTTTTCTATAGGCTTAGACAACTTGAGTCATCTCGTTCTTGAAGTTTCCTAACTATGGAATCAATAGAAAACTAACTAAGTTTCTAATTCAATTGTGTCATAACCAAATTAAACTAACTTAGTTAGGTTTTCTAGCTTCTTTGCTTACTACTTCGTTACTTACTAACTATCTAGTTACATTAGGCATTAATCAATCTTTCTAGAAGGTGCTAGACAACTCTAGTAACTATAGACTCTAAAGAGTAGCAAACTAAGTTTGCTCCATTTAGTTATTACATAGGTTTTTAGGCTAACTTAGTTTAAGTCATCTAGTTTCTAACTAACTAGTCTAACCATTTTTATTGACTGCTTCGTATTTGTTTAGAAATTCAAGCCATCTACTTTGACTAAATCCTATTGGTTCACAGAAGATATTTTCCAGACAATAGCTACGGAAATTATTACTCAATGAACAAAACATTACTGCTCACAAGTCAATAAATATTTGTCTGCTGTAAAATAAAAATATAGTATATTTTTATTTAAGAGATAATTTCTAAAAATTAAAAGATTATGTCATGTATCTCTCAGAATTGGGTTTAGTAAGATCCCTCGGCTCTGAAGAAATACGTAAAGATTTTTCCCGGTCTGAAAATTATTATTTTCCTGACTCTAAGCAAATCACACAAAACGATCAAATACAGCCATGGAACAATCAAAATAATTTTACAACATAAAGAAATTATAAAACAGTACAATTCTGTCATTACTATCAAATAACTAAATTTTGGGGTGTTACAGAAACAAAAAAAAATGATCATTTTTAAGAGTTCTTAGCATCAAGTAATTAGGATTATTCAAGCTAAAGGCACATGAAATTTTTCCAGCACACATATAAGCCAAGAATAGTGATTTTCAAGGACAAAATGATAGCTGCTGAGGCTACCAGATTTAACAATTTATAACTAGTTTACTAAAACAATTTCCAGCATATGGTAACACCGGGTCAGGCCCACAGATCACTTTGATTACGATCACGAAATCAAATAAGGATGTTAATGAATAAGGGGGAAAATATATATGAAATTAAAAACATACAAAATCAAACTTGAAGAAAACAGAAACTAGTGACAGAATTAGAAACAGAATCACAAAAATAGAATTATGAATTAGAAACAGAATCACAAAAATAGAATTATGAATTAGAAACAGAATCACAAAAATAGAATTACGGATTAGAAATGGAAACATAAACAAAATGGGGGGTTGCAAGATTAAAACGCACAAATAGAGATTAATTAAATGGAGAAAACAAAAATAAGAAACAACCAATCCAAGGGAATTAACCGATCTTGATTTTAATCAATCCTTGATCTCTATAGATCCAATCAATTATCAACCAAATTCTTGGTTTTAGATCACATCAAGATGCCTCTCAATGATCCCCAGATCTTCTACTAGAAACGTTTCCAGAATTCAATTAATTAAGGTTAGACAAATTAATCATTCATCCAAAACTCAAATCAACTTAAAAACCAAGATCCAACCAAGCTAAACAATTCATTAAACACTTTTGATGCATTGTTTAACCTCTGAATTCATCTCTTGGCACATGGCAATTAAGCAATTAACATATGCAAATCCCTATCAAATTAAGCATTAAATAAGAATTTAAACAAGAGAAGAAGATGAAAAGAAATTTGATTAATAGATGAATGTATATCAATTAAAATAGGATCTCAAGATTAATCATCAAGAGTGTCAATCCCTTGGATTGATTAAAGGCTCTACCTCTCCATGAATGGGAAGGGAGAACTCAAATAAAGAAGAGAAAAACTAGAGAGAATGGAGAGAAGAAAGATCTAGAGAGAAAATGAAAAGTGTAGAATGAATGAGTGCTCTTGGATTTCTACTTTCACCCCCTATAACTAACCCCTAATTTGGCCTTACATCATTAGAAACCTGATGGGTACAAAGTTGGGTCAATTAAGAATCATTGGGCCCAAGTCTCATGTCATTTAGAGGCCTACGACTCAAGTTATGCTCAATTAAGTGGCCTAACTCATTAATAACTCATCTCTATTTTCTAGCTTCAATTATGTACCCAAAATGAAGTAGTTTAGCTTAGGAGTCTCATAAGAGTTGTAGCTTTGGATCTTAGCTTTCATTTGGGCTTGAGTTGACGTCCATTGCACCCCTATAACTCAAGATATGGGCTAATGAGTGTGCAGATGTCAAGCTGTCAAATCAACATTCTGGCTCTTGCTTCAACTTCAATTTAAATTATCCAAATGTGTGATTCAGTTCCTGAGGTCTTCACGAAACTTGTAGATATTTGTCTTAACTTTCCTACAAGACTAGAATCACACCAATTAGATACTCGAAATTCAGATTATAGCTAAAATACTGAGCACTGCCCAATAGACAAATTAACACCAATTCATGTAATAATTCTCATAATGATCCAATTAGGCCCAATATCATAAAATATGAAAAAATAAAATAAATTAAACCAAATTGAACCTTAAGACACCTAGTGAGAGGATCATTAAATGAATAAAATATATTGCTATTAAATTCTCCCACACTAAGCTTTTTACACTCTTTGGCAAAACATATAAGACCAAAACTAGGGAACATGGAAAAACAATACAAACTCAAAAGATAAAAACTCTAAAAGACTAAATTTCTAATGATATCCAAGAATGCAAAAGTTTACAAGCAAGAAGAGCAACCAAAGTTTCAAGGGATCAAAACATTCATAAGGTAACATTTCTTCACATCTCAAAATCAACAAGCAAGATATCTTCAATTTGAAAAACATGAATCAAGAATGATAGATCCTCACAAGATACAATCTCAATCTCTCAAGTGTTTAAAAGGTAAGTAATTCACTCAATTCAACCCATGAAAATTGAACTACCATAGGCTTGCTTTTCTTCTACTTCTCCACTACACAAGCACATGCTCACACAAATCAAGAGGACTTTATTCAAGATTGTAATGGGGCCAAGGTAAGGGAAGGAAACAATATGGATATAATAAGCTAAACACTCAAGCAAATAAAAGAGCATTAGGGAGGAACTCAAATGACAAGTAACAAGCATGAAATTTTACTCCCAATTCTATATAATGCACATTCTCTTTACATATTCCTTTTTTTGGTTATTTGATTTCTTTTCTTTCACAACCTTCTTGCGTCTATTTTTTTTTCATTTTTTTATTTGGCTCATTTTCTTTCTTTTTCTTCAGCCAAACACTTTGCATATTACACATCAATTTGCACAACCTACACAATGTACTATTAATTATCCGCAAACAAAAGAACTCCTTTAATGAAAATGAACCAATGTTGTCCCATTCCCTAAGGTAAGGTAAAAATATGATTTTCACATAAGACATGTAATGAGCTAAGACAAAAGATAGGTAAATAGGCTCAAGGGGGTTAATCAAAGGGAAATGATGCAAGGTTGGCTATTTAGCCAAAGTAGTTAATCAAGAAAGAAGGCTTCAATCTTGTTTATGCATGCAAATAAAAATGTAGCATAAAAAAGAATCAAAGCAAGTTCTAGAGTGATCAATTGCCATCAATGAAAATCACATGAGAAAGAAGTGAATGACATAAATGATAAATCCATCCTTCAATAGGCTCAAAATCTCACAAGGTATGCATCTATTAAACTTAATCCACCAGTCAATTTTAAGAAGGAAGTTAATTTATTCAATCATGCTATGAACCTTGAATTTCAATTGCTTTAAACTCATAAACTTCACAAATCTTAAAACATCATTAGAAAGCAATTAAAAACACATTTTTTTTTCAATTTAAAAACAGCAAAAACAGAATTAAAATAAAAAAAATATAAACAAAAATAGCAAAAATTAGCAACAACAAAAATAAAAACAACAAAAAATAGAAATAAAGCAGAAACAATAGAAAAATAATAGAAACAAAAATTAACAAAAATAGAAAAAATGTCGAAATAGAAACAGAAACAGATAAACATCATAAACAACAGAAATGAAAAATTAAAAATACTCATAGCAGAAAAAAAAAATTAAATAGCAAGTAACAAAATAGAAAAAACTAAAACAACTAAAATAGTAAACATAGTAAAAACGGTGGAACTAAAATGACAAATAGCAAAAAAACAGAATGCTAAAATTCCTTCCCCACACTTAAATTTTATATTTCCCTCAATGTAAAACTCAAAAGAAAAACAACATCCATCAAAATCATCAAGTAATGTAGGACAAGTAAAATAAAATAGAGGGAAAGAAAAGAAACATCTTTATCAAGTAGGGTAGACGGCTTCTTGCAAGTGGACCTCCTCCAAAATGTCCTCTTGAGCTTGAGCTCCCTCATAAAATGGTTTTAGGTGATGTCCATTAACTGTGAAAGCTTTGTTAGTATTCTCACTTGTAACCTGCATAACACCATAAGGGAAAATCTTAGTAACAACAAATGGACCAAGCCACCTAGATCGGAGTTTCCCAGACATGAGCTTGAGGTAGGAGTTATAGAGGAGAACTTTTTGGCCAATAGAGAACTCCTTCCTTGTCAACAACTTATCATGAAGAAGCTTGGTCTTTTCCTTGTAAATCCGGGAGTTCTCATAAGCCTCCAACTGAAGCTCTTCAAGTTCTTGAAGTTGGAGCTTCCTTTAGGTTCCGGCTTGGTTCAGGTGAAGGTTGCATTTTTTACCGCCCAATAGGCCTTATGCTCAATCTCCATCGGAAGGTGACATGCCTTGCCGAAGACTATCCTATAGGGAGACATGCCTAAAGGTGTCTTGAATGCAGTCTTATACGCCCACAATGCGTCCTCAAGTCTCTTGCTCCAATCTTTTCTATTCAGTTAGACTATTTTTTTCTAAGATTTGTTTCGACTCCTTATTCGAAACTTCGGCTTGCCTATTGGTTTGTGAATGGTAAGGAGTCGAAACCTTATGCATCACACTATATTTTTTCAATAATGCCTCCATACTTTTATTACAGAAATAGGAGCCTTAGTCACTGATTATGGATTTTGAAACTCTAAACCTGCAGAAAATGTGAAACCTGACAAAGTCTAAAACCACATGAGAATCATCAGTCCAAGTGGCCTTTGCCTCCACCCACTTAGAGACAAAATCAACAGATAACATAATGTAAACAAAACCAAAGGAAATAAGAAAGGGAACCATGAAGTCAATACCCCAAACATCAAATATCTCCTAAAGCAGTAATGGTTCTTAAGGCATATCATTCCTACAAGAAATGTTACCTGTTCATTGGCATTGTTCACTGATGTAAATTAAAAGTTGCAAACTCAAGTGCAGGTTGTTTCAAGTAGTAAATTCTCGGGAGTCCAAGGTCGATCCATAGGAAATTGATGAAGAAAAATTCTTTGAGGTAAGGAAAATATTTGTCACAACAATAAAAGTGATAAAGGAAGTTCACAAATTAAAAAAAAGATTTACTTGGGATAAGAGATCCACTCATGGTAATAAATTAAATACAAGATTATTTCTTTTTATAACTCAATTGAAATCCAACATAATGGAGATTCCAATCGAAAAATAACATAATAGCATAATCTAAGTTAAGATGATCAAATGATCATCTAATGCTCCCTTTTATAGAGCTCAAGGAGTACAAAATAACAATGAAGTGGTTTGATGATGATAAGTAAATGCCAAAGGAGTTGTTTGATGAAGATAAGTGAGTGGAAATTATAGAGATTTTTGTCTCTGAAATGTTTCAGTTCTGAGCTCATGGTATGCGTCATTTTATCATCAAGTGGTCTTCATAAGAGTTGTAGAGAATTGTCTTAGCTTTCCAAAGCTGCTAGTTTCAGCTCAAAAGACCACCTACAGCCCAAGATATGACCCAATTATTGTACACTATTCAAACCCAACTATAGCTCCTCTATTCTGACTTCCAAGTCCAATATCACCTTCAAGACGTCCGATCTAAATTTTGTGTTCTTCATGAAAGTTGTAGATTTGGATCTTAACTTTCAAATGACACTAGTTTCATTCCAAAAGACCTCTTATAGCCCGAGAGATAGGCTAATGAGTGCACAGAGGTCAAATTATCAGGTTCAGAACTCTAGATTTTGTTTCAACTCCAATTTGAGTTATCCAAACGTGTGTTCTAGATTTTGAGGTCTTCATGAAAGTTGTAGAGAATTGTCTTATCTTTCCAACAAGACTAGAATCACACCAAATTGATATTTGTAACTCAAATTATAGCTAGTTTACTGAAAGATGCAGAAAAGCAAATTAAGGCCAAGTCAAACAATAATTTCTTCAACGATCCAATTAAGCTCAATATCATAAAATGTGACAAAATCAACTTAATTAAGTGTAATTGAACCTTAAGAAGCCTAGTGAGAGTGTTGTAAAATGTATAAAATATATTGTTATCAAATTCTCCCATACTTAACTTTTGCACTCTCGGGCAAAACACATACGACCAAAATTAGGGAATAAAGAAAAATGATACAAACTCAAAAGCTAAAAACTCTAAAAAAAATTGATAAATCAAGAAGAAGAACCATAAATTCAAAGGATCAAAGCATTAATGAGGTAACATTTCTTCACATCTCAAACTAGCAAGCAAGGAAACTTCAGTTAAAAAGAATGAATTAAGAATGATAGATCTTCACATGATTCACTCTCAATCTTTCAAGCATTAAAAAGGTAGGTATTTCACTCAATTCAACCATGAAAAATTGCACTACTATAAGCTTACTTTTCTTCTACTTCTCTACTACTCAGAACACATGCACACACAAATCATGAGGACTTTATTCAAGGTTGTAATGGGGTCAAGGGAAAAGAGGGTGGTAATATGGATAAGACAAGTTAAAAACCAAAGAGAATAAAAGAGCGTGAGAGCTGAATTCAATTAACAAGTATGAAAGTTCATCCCAACTCCACCTAATACAAATTTCCTTTACATATTCTTTTCTCTTCCTTTTTTGCCTTGTTGGCCATTCTTTACGCATTTGTTTTTTTTTAATAAATATACACACATTTTTTTTAATTAGCCACTCTTTCCTTTTTCACTAACCATTTTGCACACACACCCCCACACTTGTTCAAGAACTCATCCATTAACAAAACCAATTCTCTTTTATTCCCTAAGGTCAGGTAAGAACATGGTTTTTCATTTAAGACATATAATGAGCTAGAAACAAAGAATGGTTAAATAAGCTCAAAGGGTTTAAGCAAGGGGAAATAAGCCATTTCCAATGCCTTACGTTAGCATGAATCAGAGAATTTCCAAGAAGTCATAAGAGTGCTTGATATCATATTGAGACAATATGCTGCTGAGCAAGGCTGCTTATTTGTGCACCAATCATTCTTGGCTATTCGGTTAAAGTAGCTATTTCAAGAAAAATGCCTCAATCATGTTTATGTATGTATGTGAAAATGTAGCCTAAAAAAGAATCAAAGCAAGTTCTAGAGTAACAATTCCATGAGTGAAAATCACACAAGAAAGAAGAGAATGATACAAATGTTCAATCCATTCATCAATAGGCTCAAAGTCTCACAAGGAATATTTCTATCATTCTCAATCCACCATTTAAACATTCATATCCAAGCATGTGATTTTTAAGAAAGAAGACAATTTATGCTAAGAACCAAGAATCCATTTGCTACTTCTACACAAAATAATTATTTCCTCAGCTAAGATGCATCTCAAGAGTAAAATTATCACCAAGGCAAAATTTACTCCTTAATCTGCCATCCTTAATTGGTTTTACTATGAATAAGTTTCTGACAATCATATCAATAAACATACTTCCTCAATTAAGATGCGTATCAAGAGCAAACTTTACTCTTTACTCTGCCATCCTTAATTGGTTTTCTAAGTTATTGACAATCATATCATACTTCCCAAAACTTTTTTTTTGATCAACTATCCTTCCCCCTAACAAGATCACAACATTTTCACAATAGTAAAATATAGATAAGTAAAGGATAGAAGATAGTACCTATTGGAGAAATCTGATACAAATTTAAATGGAAACAAAGTATGATAAATAAAATCAAAGGTAAAGGAAAGTTATAGAAGAAGTGTCAGATCTGGCTTTCTTTGCACCCTGCTTCCCTCACTGCTTCCTGTTGACCCATCTATCTGAGCTATTGCTGGTTCAGGTTTATAAACAAAAGCTTCTAATTTATCAATTAACTCATCAATAGTGGAAGCCGAGATAAGAAGTTGTCTTGACGAAGGTGTGATAAATTTTTGTTCCACAACTTTGTCAAAAAAAATAAATAACAAAAGATTAAATAAATTATTAACATTCAACAAACTAATGGGTTTATGGTGGATGTTCAGTTAGGCCCAAGAGACAATTTGAAAAACTTCTTCCAAAGTACAAAAACCATCTGGTAAGGCAATGAATGCATTAGAATTGTCAAGCATTGTCTTCATTCGTGCATGCATAGATGATACCTTAAGTTCCTCCCTAGTTGTCTTTCTAGTGATGTTGTTTTGAGTTAAAGGTCCAAGAATGACACATAAAACCTGACTGTTTCCTATATAAGCAACAAGTGATACAATCCCCATTAACCCATGACAATCTCCCCCATATATAACATGAATATTCTTCGCAGCAAATGTTCAACCAAGAGCGCTTGCTGCATTTACAAACTCTAAATCATTCACATAACTTGACCCACAAAAAACACAGATATTTGTAAGTCTACGAACTGGAGGTCCTATAATTTCACCCTCCCTTTGAATGATTATGAGTTGGAGGAAAATGAAGAAAATGGAGTGTTTAAATAGGAAAAGAATGAAAAAAGTAATGATAGCATCTATATGGGTAGGTTGACTGTTATTAGAAAAGTTTGAAATTAAGAAATTTTTTTTTTATTTTTTTTTGTTTTTTGTTTTTTTTTTTTTTTTAAACTTCAAGAAAACCATCAAGGTAAAGAAGTCTAGAAACCCCTAAAGAACCCTGCTCAAAGGATCGTTTGTCCAAAACTAAAATACAACAAAATCATACAAAGATAAAAGAAATATAATTACAAATGAAGACATACCTTTATGTACAATTTTCATGGCGTATCTTTATACTGCGCATCATGAGTGCAGTAATGGCATCAGCCCGGGGCTCCTAATCTAATTAAAGATCAAGTACAACCAAAGTTTCACCCTTATTTTTTTTCTTTTTTTTTGAAGAAGAAAATATATACATGTTGTTGTGGATCTGGCTCACATCTGCCTCTGGTTTAACATCCAGAAACAGCTTAAACGCCTTCTATGAGTCGAGGATAAGCTTCACATCCAATTATCTTATAAATTGGCAAACACAGTCTTTTAGAGTCAGATTCCTAAGACTGTAACGTTTTTGTTCATCCTTGAAGAGATTCTACAAGTTATGAAGTTCACGATGCACATATCCACAAGAATGGGTATCAAGAGTCAATAAGATATCATCTAATGACTCCTTACTCAATCCATTCTTAATGAAAAAAATTTTATCTTCTCTGTTTGTGGAAACCATCCCCAAAGAACGACATCGCTTGTTACAATTCCATCGTACACATTTGTGACAAACTTGTAACCTTTTTGCTCTTCTCCTTTTAGAATACGAACTTCTACCAAGACCTGACATGTATGAGTCAAATAAAATTAAAGACTCACCTGCTAGTCGGACCTTTGCTTCGATTATCTAGCGTACATCTTCTGGCATATCATTGTGCATTAACAATCTCAATTTTTCACATCTAGCTTCGTAAATTTTTGTTAGAGCATTTTGAGGAAGAGAAGAAAAATGTTTTCTTAGGTTTAAAAGAATGACGTCCATTTTAAAGGAGAATGAATCAGTTATTTTGGAAAATTGAAAAACAAACCGACTTGAGAGTCACGGAGTACCGTTATCGGCTATTTAACCGAGAACACAAATAATTGCAAAACAAAATAAAGCCACAAAATTAGAATAAATTTTTCTCATAATAAGGATCAAAAAGGGAAATGAATTCTACCTCAGCAACTTAATTTTCCAGAAATGGTTTAAGTCTTTGTCCATTGACCTTAAACACATTACCATTCCTAGGTTTCTCAATGTCTATGGCCCCATAAGGAGATACATGTTGGAAAATAAAAGGGTCAGTCCACCTAAATCTCAATTTTCTAGGGAATAGGTGAAGACGAGAATTGTAAAGCAGAGCTTTTTGACCAATTTCAAAAGATTTTCTCAAAATTGATTTGTCATGAAAAGCTTTTGTTCTATCTTTATAAATTTTTGAGTTTTCATATGCATCATTTCTCAATTCCTCAAGTTCATTTATTTGCAATTTGCATAACCTACAAGCATCATCAAGATTTAAATTGAAAGCTTTAATGGCCCAAAATGCTTTATGCTCCAGTTCCACAAGCAAGTGACAAGGTTTTCCATAGACTAACCGATAGGGTGACATGCCTAAAGATGTTTTGAAAGCAGTACGGTAAGCCCAAAATGCATCGTTTAGTCTTAAAGATCAATTTTTACGATTTGGGTTAACCATTTTTTCCAAAATTTATTTAATCTCCTTATTTGCTAATTCTACTTATCCACTTGTCTGAGGCTGATAAGGGGTGACAATTTTGTGGGCAATACCATATTTCTTCATTAATGATTCAAATGGTTTATTGCAAAAATGTGTTCCCCCATCATTGATGAAAGCTTGAGGGATTCCAAATCGACTCAAGACATTTTCTTTTAAAAATTTGAGAATAGTTTTATGATCATTGTATCGACTTGAAATTGCCTCAATCCATTTTGAGACATAATCAACTGCAACCAAAATATACACAAATCCAAATAAGGATGGAAATAGACCCATGAAATCAATTCCCCAATAACAAAAAATTTCAATGACAAGGATATGGTTCAGAGACATCATATTTCTTTTAGAAATGGAACCTAATTTCCGACAATTTTGTAACTTTTGCAAAAGGTATAGCTATCCTTAAATAAAGTGGGCCAATAAAATCCATACTGCAAGATTTCTGCAATTGTTTTCTTTGAAGAAAAATGACATCCACATGCTTTTGAGTGATAAAATTTAATGACACTACCTACCTCATTGTCAGGTATGCATTTCCGAAAAATTTGATCAGGACAATATTTGAACAAATATGGGTCATCCCAAAATTTTTTTTTCACCTCAGTCAAAAACTTTTTTTCTGTCTTGATGTGTCCACTAATGCGGCATCTTTCCTGTTAT
Organism: Ormosia emarginata; assembly: GCA_029884605.1. Taxonomy (NCBI): domain Eukaryota; kingdom Viridiplantae; phylum Streptophyta; class Magnoliopsida; order Fabales; family Fabaceae; genus Ormosia; species Ormosia emarginata. The sequence goes on along the minus strand of JAQQTP010000074.1, from coordinate 40,237,768 downwards.
AAGAAAATTGACTATGTTTGCAAACCAAGGCATGGAATTAACAGAAAATAAAAATTCATCAGGAAAAGAATCATTAATAGGTGTGCTATCAAAAGGTGAGCCTGTTGTAAGTCTGGACAAATGATCTGCAACAACATTTTCGGCTCCTTTCTTATCTTTTATTGTGATGTTGAATACTTGAAGCAACAAGATCCACTGTATCAATCTAGGTTTAGCATCCTGCTTAGACATTAAATATCTAACAACAGCATGATCAGTGAAAACAATAGTAGAAGAACTAATTAAATATGCTTGAAACTTGTCCAATGCAAAAATTACAGCAAGTAGTTCTTTTTCAGTAATGGTGTAATTCATTTGTGCACTATTTAAAGTTCTACTTGCATAACAAATCACATAAGGCTTACCTTCTTTTCTTTGGCCTAAAACTTCACTAACAACAAAATCACTAGCATCACATATCAACTCAAAAGGTAAAGACCAGTCAGGGGATTGCTTGATAGGAGCAGATATGAGAAGACCAATTAATTTTTCATAAGATTTTTGACATTCTTGAGTCCAATAAAATGGTGCATCTTTTATCAGAAGATTGCATAATGGTCTAGATATGACGCTAAAGTCCTTAATGAATTTTTGATAGAATCCTGCATGTCCTAAAAAGAAACGAACTTCTCTGACTATTTTTGGGGAAGGCAAATTAGCAATTAATTCAACTTTGGACTTATCAACTTCAATTCCTTCAAAAGATACAACATGACCTAACACGATTCTTGAGGTAAACATGTAATGACATTTTTCTCATTTTAAAACAAATACTTTTTCTTCGCATCTTTTAAGAACATTTTCCAAATTATCAAGACAATTTTCAAAAGAATTTCTAAAACTATCAGATCATCCATGAAAACCTCTAAGTAATGCTCAATCATGTCATTAAAAATACTTAGTATGCATCTTTGAAAAGTTATCGAAGCATTACAAAGGCCGAAAGACATTCTTCTATATGCAAAAGTGTCAGGGCACGTAAAGGTAGTCTTTTCTTGATCCTTCTATGCAATTGGTATTTGATTATATCCTAAATAACCATCAAGAAAACAGTAATAGGGATATCCTGCTACTCTTTCCAAAATTTGATCAAGAAATGGCAAAGGAAAATGATCTTTCCTAGTGGCTGCATTTAATTTTCTAAAATCAATACACATACACTAACTCGATGAAACTTGCGTAGGTATTAATTCACCTTTTTCATTTTTAACCACTGTTATTCCAGATTTCTTGGGCACAACTTGAATAGGGCTTACCCACTAGCTATCAGAGATAGGGTAGATAATTTCAACATCAAGTAATTTAAGAACATCAGCTCTAACTACCTCTTTCATGTGTGGATTTAATCTTCTTTGAGGTTATTATAATGTTTTAGCATTATCCTCTAAATGTATTCTATGTGTACAAATTAATGGATTAATGTCTTTTATGTTCTTTAATGTTCATCCAATTGTACTTTTATGCCTTTTAAGTACTTCTATTAACTTATCTTCTTATTCTCCAGTAAGGATGATGAAATTACTACTGGAAAGCTTTGTTCTTCTCCAAAAAAAGTGTACTTCAAGCCAGCAGGCAATAGCTTTAGTTTCAGTGTGGGAACTTCTTCATGAGTATTATCATTCATGGGTTTTAGCTCTTTAAATCTCGGCTTCCATCCATTGTATTCCATTACTTGTGTATAATCAAGCAAAGAGCATATTTCAGAAATATCATCATCTACTTGCGTACCTGAATCAAATGAATTAATTAAACAAACTTCTAATGGGTTAGAAGAACTTCTTTTTAGAAGATGATCATCTACAATGGCCTCAATCCCATTAGCTTCCTTATCTTCATCATGGACATAATGTGGTTGCTTGCATATGTTAAAAACATTAAGCTCCAATGTCATGTTTCCAAATGTTAGCTTCATCACTCCATTCCTACAATTTATCAAAGCATTAGATGTTACTAAAAATGGGTGACCTAAAATAACAGGAATTGACTTGGAACTATTAACCATAGGTTTAGTTTCCAAGATAATAAAATCCACAAGATAAATAAATTTATCAACTTGTACTAACACATCTTCCACTATTCTTTTTGGAATTTTAATTGATCTATTAACAAGTAGAAGAACTACAAAAGTTAGTTTTAACTCACCCAGATTGAGTTGTTGATAAACTGAATATGGAAGCAAATTAACATTAGCCCCAAGATCAAGTAAATCTTGATCAATTTTATGTTCTCCAATAATGCATGAAACCGTAGGACAACCAGGGTCTTTATGTTTCAAAACATTATTGCTCTGAATAATGGAACTTACCTGTTCAGTCAAAAAGGCATTCTTTTTCACATTTAATTTCATTTTAGCAGTGCATAAGTCCTTCAAAAATTTGGTATAAGAAGAAACCTGTTTGATAGCATCTAACAATGGAATATTGACCTTTACTTGTTTAAAAATTTCAAAAATTTCAGTGTGATGGTTCAATTTCCTTGAATTGCTTAATGCTTGAGGAAATGGGGGTGGAGGAGATGAGAGTTTGGTCTCATTTTGGCCAGATGGCTTATCAACCTCTTCCTTATCTTGGGAGTTTGATTCATCATCTTTCTCACAAGGTTCAGGAATTTCTTTTTCAACAATTTTACCACTCCTAAGAGTTATCACTGAATTGACTTGATTTATTTGTTATTTTTCAGAACTACCCTCATTTAGACTGTACTGACCCTTGGGATTCTGTTAAGGTTGAGAAGAAAATTTTCCTTTCTCATGAATAGTGAGTGCAGAAGTAAGTTTAACCAGAGTTTCTTTTATGTCAAACATGATTTGAGTGTTTTGTTTATTAATGGCCTCTTACTTTTCTATGAATGCATGCAGAGTTCCCTCAAGGTTTTTCCTATATGGTGGGACATAACGTGCATATCCTTGAGAATTTTAAGAATCCAGTTGTTCCTAAGGAGGCGATGGTTGCATAAATTGTGCTTGATTATTATTCCTCTAACTGAAGTTCAGGTGATTTCTTCATCCTGGATTGTAGGAATTTGAAAAAGAAGAGGTGAAAGGCTTTTTAAAATTGTTCATTGCGTTTACTTGCTCATGCACAACTTCTTTAAAAATAGGAATATTTTGACATTCATTTGTCGAGTGCCCTAATTCGTCACAAATGCCACAAATTTCTTCATTTTGCACAGATTTGACTTCTTTCACTTTCCCTAATTCCATGGATTCAACATTTCTAGCCAAGCTGGCGTACCTTGCATTTAGATCTTCTTCTTGACTAAGATGATATTTTCCTTTACTAGTATTTGCAAGGTTAAATCTAATTGAATTTTCAGAAGGATTAGTACCATACCAAGATTGAGAATTTTCAGCCAAATGGTTTAAATAATCTAAAGCTTCTTCCGGTTCTTTATCAAGAAACTCACCATTGCACATTGTTTTCACAAATTGTTTAGTTTCAGGTGTTAAACCTTCATAAAAGAAACTTATAGTGTGCTATTTTTCAAAACCATGATGTAGGCAAGAATTTAACAAATCTTTAAAACGTTCCCAACATTGAAAATATGCTTTATTTGAATTTTGGGAAAAATTTTGGATTTGTCTTTTGAAAGCATTGGTTTTATGTGTTGGAAAAAATTTCTTTAAGAACTCATCTTGCATTTCTTGCCATGTGCCAATTGATCTTAGTTTCAAAGTATTAAGCCAAGTTTTTGCTTTATCTTTCAAAGAAAAAAGAAACAAATTAAGCTTAACAATCTCTTCAGTGCAATTTTGATCATTGAAAGCAATACAGACTTCCTCAAATTCTTTTAGATGTAAATATGGGCTTTCAAATTGTAAACCATGGAAATTAGGAAGTAAAGAAATCATACCCGACTTAAATATAAAATTGTTAGCAGTGAGTCAAAAGATAAAACATGATATACTAGAATTTCGAGGTGGTTGCAAATATGCATGCATAGTTCGCAACGATTGATTTTCATGTTCATCATGTACACTTTCATTTTCAGCTCGTGGTTCATTTTTAGCTTGTGATTCATTTTTAGCCATTGTATCAATTGTGTGTGATTGTGTTTCTAACAAATCAATATATAAAGTACCAGGATTAATTTTAACAAAATGACCAGAATTTAAATCACGATACCAATTAAGTATAAATAAGTGAATTAAAATAAAAAAAAATAATGTATAAGTTGGCGGTATAAACCAGCCATTAAATATTAAGCATAAATAAATGACTTAAAAAAAAAAAAATAATGTACAAGTTAGTAAGTCAAAAAACAAAAATAAATGACATAAGTAAATAAGTCAAAAAATAAAAATAAATAACATAAATTAAAAAGTTAGATAGCATAAATAAATGACATAAATATAAAAGTTAGAAAGTTAGAAAACGTAAATAAATAACATAAATATAAAAGTTAGAAAGTTAGAAAGCATAAATAAATGACATGAATAAAAACTTAGATAGCGTAAATAAATAAGTTAGAAAACATAAATAAAAAGTTAGTAAGCATAAATAAAAAAATTAGTTAATAAGTTAGTAAGTTAATAAGTTAGTAAATTAGTAAAATAGTAAATTAAAAGAGTAAACGAAGAATATACTAGATGGTGAAGTTTACTTACAAAAAGAGAACCTCAATAAATTAAAACTTCAAATCAAGTCCCCGGCAACGACGCCAAAAACTTGATGTGAATTAAAAGTTACAAACCCAAGTGCAAGTTGTTTCAAGTAGTAAATTCTCAGGAGTCTGAGGTCAATCCACAGGGAAGTGATGAAGAAAAATTCTTTGAGGTAAGAAAAATATTTGTCACAACAATAAAGTGATAAAGGTAGTTCACAAATGAAAAAAGATTTACTTTGGCTAAGAGATCTGTAACACCCACCGTAGGGTGCCACATTTATGTTACTTAATTACTCAAATACCCCCAAGATCATAAAATGTGATGTTATGATAAAAATATGAATTGTAAAATTTTTTTTTTCTTCTTTGATGACAATAAAATAAACTTAGCGGAAATTAAAAATATTATACATCATCACACATAATTTACATCATTATACATTACACACGTACTGTCAAGATTATATATATTACAGACCATGTTCTCAAAGTAATTAAACATAATTTAAGACTCAACATATTGCCCAAGTCTGACTAAACAAGAACCTCGATGGGTCCTCCTCGGATTCCTTAGCGAAAGGAATCTTATTACGTGAAGCTCTACGGACGGTGTCCGTGCAGATCTCCACGATACTTATCGCACTAGGAGTACGGTAGTAAGCTCCCCAGTACTGCCTAATGGATAGTGGAAACTCCAACTGTACATAAATATTGACACTAAAGTAGGGGTTCCCTTGATAAAGCCTACTGTAAGTAATGTTCAGGTCCCCTATATAAAATATACACTGTCGATCCAAATGAACATGCCACGCCTCTGAACCTCCACGAAACTGTAACGTCACATATCCTAGAAAGCTGGGCATCTCCATCTTCTCAAAATTCTGCGTCCCCAGACGTGAGAAGTAGTTCTTCTTCTCCTTCTTGTACTATTTCTTTCTCAACGTCTTCAGCCAATTATAAATACAATATACAAATATACATTCAAAGAGGTAAGATCACCTACGCCAATACCAACATGGTAGCATAGAGATAACATAACAACATACCATATAAACACATCATATTACAAATATGGCATCAACATATTATCAATCAAAATTAACATTTAATAATTACAGGAAAATGCCATCTACACTAAGCAGATATTTTAAAAAGTATAAATGTCATAATCAATATTTCACAACTATTATATCTCACAGATGTAAGCATTTATGCTAATGCATGAACACAGAGACTCGATTTCCTACTCCATGGAGCTAAACTCAGGTAGGAGAAATTGATCGAAAAGATCTGTCGGTACCACGTGCCTCAGACCAAGTGCTATAATTATATCTTGCACATCTAGCACATACACGACAGTCTTTATCAGATCTCGATTAAGAATAGTGTCTCGGTCCGGATCATCGGTGTGTTGCATCGGTCTAACCCACGGTACAGAAGAGCTACCAACTGCCCATTGTGAGCAACCCGCACCCCGATGCCCCCAAGGTCAACGAGTGACCTACACTACGCGTATCGTACCCACTCAAGAGGTGTACGTTTCTCCTAGGCAATTAGCCATATACAGTCCATCGGACCATTTTCAATGCATATGTAATGCACCAATTACCAACCAAAAGTAAATCACATAATTTTTCATACCAGGTTCAAATACTGTTTTCCGTTCATATATTAACGCCAATTACAGGCAAACTTCTCAATTTCTTGTACATTATTCATATATTGATTTTTAACTGCAAAGTTTACTGTATAATTAACAGCAAAATCATATTACCATGTTTTTCTCATTCGTAAAATATTTTTTTGTCACGTTTTCACAGTCACGTAATATTTTATTACGTAAACAATGATTTATAACATTTTCTGTTACGTTTAAAAAAAATTGTGTAATCATTTTCTACTGTATTCTAAATTACGTAAAAATATTCTTTTGTTTTTAAATCGCACAACGAGTTTTCTACAACATTTCAATCGTATAAAATATTTAAACACTTTGAAAAACTGCGTAGAAATATCTTAACATTTTTCAAATCGCGTAACTTAAAAATTATGTTTTTGAGTTACGTAAATCGTTTTTCACTGTTTTTACCCTTCGTAAAATATTTCTTAACTTTAAAGATATTATTTTGGACTTTTCTTACAATAATATAATTTCTTACTTTATTTTCTTCCTATTCTTAGTCAAAAATTCTTTTCCGTAATATATTTTTTCAAAATCACTTTTTATTGATTTAATTTTATAAAATCACATTTAGTTGATTTAATTATTGTTTCTAATTTTAAATTTCCTAACGTTTTCCAAAACCCAATAAATAAATTCTACGTTAGTAAAATTTAAGTTACAAACGTTTTCTTTTATATTTCTAAATCACTTCTAAAAATTAATTCTCTTTAAAATAATTTGAAGTTCAACACTTTCAATCTCCCTTTTCTTTTATTTATGAAAATTCCACTTGATAACACTTTAGTTCCCTTTCCAATATCCGTATTTGAAAATTCTTATATTTTATAACATCAAAACATTTTTCTAAAATTATCAAAACCTTATAGATGGCCATTGGAACCATGAAATATTTTTCTGCTAACTTAAATAAATTTCATTCTTGTTTCTACACAAAATAAATTCATGAAAACACAACTCCTAAAACCGTGTGCATTCTTTTTACAAAACAAATTCTTTTGTTTATTTTATTTACTTCTCTAATCATTCAATTTTTGTCATTCATAAAAAAATAATTTTGTGAACACCAAATTGGTTGATGTCTTAACCGAAATTTACTTTAGTTCAAGGACTAAAAATTAACTCCATAGTTCTTAAAAAAATTTCAATAATAACTTTAGTCTTGGAAGTTCAAAACCGTGACCTCCTCCATGGCCTTTGGAGCCAAAATTTTGCTTATTTCAACATACATCCATCATAATATATTCAATATATATCATCATGCATATTATAAGCATACCATATAAACAAATAAAAATCATACTAAGCATGCATACACAAGTAAATCATGCAAAGCATATCAAGCATAGGCAAAAATAATCAAAGCACATAACACACATAAATTATTACATGGCCATGGATAGGAATCCTCACATGGATTCACCATCCATCAAATATAAACCATCTCTCACCACCACTTGGTTGGTGAGATGAATCTCCTTTTACCTCAAGAACCACCAAAAAGCTTGTTGCTTTGTGTTTTGAACAAGATCTCCACCAACACAAGTTCTTAAACATGAAACAAATACAAGAAAATTAGTATATCAAGCTTGAATAAGAAGAACCATGGATCAAACATGGTTTAGAACATGAAAAAGAAAAGAATAAATGAAGTTTCCTTACCCTTCACCAACAAAAACTCTAGAACTTGATCTTAGTAAAAGTCCTTCAAGATGGAAGATTTAGAGAAAGTCTTCAACATGAAAGTTGTTTAGAATAAGGTAAAGATTCAAGAAACTAGGTTGTATGAAATTAAAGAGTGATGGAGGAGAGGATTAGAGTGCCTGGCCGAATGGTCTTCTTTTGGGAGAGAGAATGGAGTTTTCTTCGGTTTGTTTCTTGAAGCTTAAGTGGAAAAGGTGAAGAAGTGATAATATGAAGTGTAAAAATGAATTTTCTTGGTCTTCAAAGTGATATTGCTGTAGCATGCATTGGAGAGAAGTGTAAAGTGAAGTTTGAAGAACATGATCATTAATGATCAATAGGAAATGGTCTTGACACTTGGCTATTGTCGATTTTTTTTCTTTGGCCTAAAATGCCTACACTAAGTTGTCTCCCCTCTTCCTTGCTTCTCCAAACCGTCCCCCTCCTCTTCATGCACTCCAAATGTGACAAATTTCATAACCATCACTATAAGCCATCCTAACCATTGATTAAAAGAATGGTTTGGATTAAAAATAGCTACTAGGTTTAGGTTATAGATAGAAGACTTCATTTGAGCCATTGGATCATTTTTGGCTTGCAATCCTAACCATTGAATGTGTCTCCAAAATGAAGGGTCAAGATTACACCTTCAAACTTTACATCCAAGGGTCCAAAATGGTTGTAGTCATTTTTTTTTTACCAATCTCAACCATTGATCTAAATTCAAATCCAATGGTTATTAATGATCCATCTCCACCATTGATTAATTCTACATCCAAGGGTTGATAATGGTCATAGCCATTAATAAGACTAAATCTCTACCCTTGATTTAATTTCCATCCAATGGTTATAATTGATCATATTCACTTTTAAGATCAAATCTCTACCGTTGATTAAATCAAGATCAAATTTCCAACGATGATTAAATCGATAGTGGATATCCAAACCACTAATGTTGACTTAACAAGTATAGAAATTTTATTTTTTATTTGTCATAACCTCACAAAATATATATATATATATATATATATATATATATATATATATATATATATATATATCTTGTATTTTTATCGTCCAATAATTAAATACGATCAAAACATTGTAAAAGAAATTTTCTAAAAAGCTGTTTTCCTGATTCAATTTAGTAAGATCCCACTGTCTTCGTCTAAACAAGTACAAATTTTTCTATATGTAAAAAATTTTCACTTTTGCAGACCCACAGGGGCCCACGTATGTACCACTTGGGCCCACATACACCTCGTGGGGCCCACAAACAGTAAAAATTTCAAAATCACACATAAAATCACAAAAATTAGAAAACTCACAAATATCAACCCAGATTACGTAAATTAATTAAGACTAAACAGTAAAAATTAACTTACGTAAATTTTTTCGGCCCAAAAATTATTATTTTCTTGACACGGAGCAAATTACTCAAAACGATCAAATATACAGACAGAATATTCAAAATAATTTTACAGTACACAGAAATCACTAAATAGTAGGATTCTGTTAACTGTCAAAATTACTGTTTGATAAATAGAAAGTTTGGGGTGTTACAAGATCCACTCATGGTAATAAATTAAATACAAGATTATTTCTTTTTATAACTCAATTGAAATCCAACATAATGGAGATTCCAATCGGAAAATACGACATTCAAAGTTCATTTAAGATTATATATATAGTTACATTATGATTTATTTAATTATCCACTAACACCATCACTTGTAAATGGGCTCAAGAATTCATTATGTCAACCTCTTGTCTACAACGAATCAAGATCTCCACTTTATAAGGAGGTTTCTAAATTGATTGGAAACAAAATACAACATATATAATGACCACTTGATATTACATCATTTAAGCACAAGAAAGAAATTAATCAAACCTTAATTTATTACCAAAAACTTCACCATTTCATCCAAGCAAAATGAAAATTAGTTACTCATGAACAAGAAGAAAGAAAAAAATAAGAAGAAAAAGATAAACATAACTTCAATTTAGAACAAAGAAAACTACAATAAGAGAAACAAATAACACAATAGCATAATCTAAGCTAAGATGATCAAATGATCAGCTAATGCTCCCTTTTATAAAGCTCAAGGAGTACAAAATGACAATGAAGTGGTTTGATGATGATAAGTAAATGCCAAAAGAGTTGTTTGATGAAGATAAGTGAGTGGAAATTATAGAGATTGCTGTCTCCGAAATAATTCAGTTTTGAGCTCATGACATGCGTCATTTTCTCATCAAGTGATCTTCATAAGAGTTGTAGTCTTATCTTTCCAAAGCCGCTGGTTTTAGCTCAAAAGACCACCTACAGCTCGAGATATGACCCAATTACTGCACACTATTTAGACCCAACTATAGCTCCTCTGTTTGGACTTCCAAGACTAATATAACCTTCAAGACGTCCGATCTAAATTTTGTGTTCTTCATGAAAGTTGTAGATTTGGGTCTTAACTTTCAAATGACACTTTCATTCTAAAAGACCTTATATAGCCTGAGAGATAGCTCAATGAGTGCACAGAGGTCAAACTTTCAGGTTCAGAACTCTAGATTTTGGTTCAACTCCAATTTGAGTTATTGATGCGTGCGGATGTAGTGATTAAAATTAAGATAAAAATCAGTTGTCAGGCCCACCAGAAAATAAAAACCTTACAACTAGTTGTAGTTAGTAAGGGTCGATCCACAGAGAACCAATTCAATTAACACTATTAAACAATTCCCAATTTAGACTCTGATTAACAATAAACAGTAAAAGGGGGGTTTTGGAGTTTTGATGAACAATGAACAGCTTCAAAGATAATAATAAACAAACTGAAATCAACAATATAAGAAAATTGGTTAAGAGATTGAATCCACCACTAGATTTATATGATAATGTAAATCCACATATCCTTTTATTCCAACATGCTCAATTATGTTTTTATGCAATTGTGAGAGTAAATCTTTGTTTTCCTTACGTGTTGGCCAATTTAGCAACCGCTCAAATCAACTCCTAATCACCGATTAGTCATAAAGCAACCGCTTCTTACAACTATCCAACAATTGCATTAAGATTTAGAAAACTAATTACACTAAGGTCTAATCACACACCGGGATTAAATTACTTAGAACATATATTTCTCTAGATCTAATACCGCAACCGCGCATAATAAACCCAGATCTACCACTTTTATAACTGGCAAATAGCACAAAGATAATTATACCCACATGAACATCATACATCCCACTAGATCTACTACCGCAACCGCGCATAATAAACCTAGATCTACTACTTTGAAAGTAGGAACAAGTACAAAAACCTTCATACCAACAATAGATTCAGAAATATATGAATAAAAACATAACCGTGTTGAAATAATCAAATATGCAAAGTTTACAACATTAATACTAGCGGTTTCATCACCCCCTTAACCAAGGGAGGTTTAGTTACACATAGCTAGAAAGAAATCACAAGAAAAACTGAGAGAAAATGAAGGAGAGTTACATGTTGTTCATGATAAATGGTGCCTTTTATAGAAGTCTAAGGTAACAAAATGACAAAGGGAAGTGGGTGGATGAGTGGATGAGTGAGTGGAGTGTTTGAGTGGTTGAATTAGTGAAAAATGCCAAAGGACTTTTGGTGAGTGGGAAATTATGGACATAAATGGGTGAGTGGATGGATTAGTGGATGGATTAGTGGATGAGTGGGTGGAGTGGTTAAGTGGTTGGATTAGTGTATGAGTGGATGAGTGGGTGAGTTAGTGGATGAGTGGGTGAGTGGATGAGTGGATTAGTGGATGGATGAGTGGATGGTTGAGGACGAAAATTTCGTGTCTGACTTGGAAGCCAAAAACGACCCACTATAATTCAGAACCACGAAAAGTGTTCTTCATGAAAGTTGTAGATCCTTGTCGTGGCTATAAAATGGATAGCTGGTTCGTCCAATTTGGCTTCCTTAAGCCTAAGATATGTCCCAAATACCGTAGGTTGCTCAAACCCAACTTCAGCACCTCTGTTCCGACTTGCAAGCTCAAAATGACCTACTAGACTTCTTTTTCTCAAAATGTGTTCTTCATGAAAGTTGTTTATTTTGATCTTGAATATCCACTATCCAAATTTCAGCCCATCTCCATTATTACATCTTGAGATATGATTTTTTGAGTGCACACTGTTCGGATTCTACTGACAGAACCCGTATTCTGACTTCCATGTAAACTTAGGTCCCTTAGACATCTGAATCAGACTTCGAGCTCTTCATCAAAGTTGTATAGCTTCCTCTTAGCTTTCCTACAAGATAAAATTCATGATTGTCAGATATCAGGAACTCAAGTTATGACCAAAATACAGAAACAGTGTAAAATCTCAATAATGTTGAAAATATTCAATTAGGACCAATTTGAGTTGAAACTCACAAAATCATGTCAAACTCAATCAATTAAAAATATGGAGAGTGTAAATGACTAAATATAAGGGTTTCTTAATGAATAAAATATGTGTTTATCAAATTCCCCCACACTTAGCTTTTTGCACTCCTGGGCAAAACTCAAGACCAAAACAAGGACATAAGAGATTAACAAAATTTTAAATTCCAACGACATTCAAGAGTCCAAAATTTTACAATTAAGAAGAACAACCAAAGGTTCAAGGGATCAAAACATTCATGAGTTAACAATTCTCCACATCTCAAACCAACAAGTAAGGTATCTTCAACATGAATCGAGAATGATAGATCTTCACAAGATTCCCTCTCAATCTCTCAAGTGTTTAAAAGGTAGGTATTTCACTCAATTCAACCCATGAAAATTACACTACCATAAGCTTGCTTATCTTCTACTTCTCCACTACTCAAAACACATGCACACACAAATCATGAGGACTTTATTCAAGGTTGTAGTGAGGTCAAGGTAACAGGAGAGGATAAAATGGATATGAGAAGATAAATACCAAAGAGAATAAAAGCAAATGAGAGCTGAGTTCAAATAACAAATAAATAAAGTTCATCCCAACTCTAGTGTATATCCCTTTACATATTCATTTCCCAATCCTTTTCTTTTTTTTAAACACTTAGTTTTTTTTTTTTTTTTTTCTTTCTTTTTATATATAGGCACTCTTTCCTTTTTCAACAACCATTTTGTATACACACCCCCACACTTGTTCAAAAACTCATCCATTAACAAAGCTAATGTTCTTTTATTCCCTAAGGTAAAATAAGAACACGATTTTTCATTTAAGGTACATAATGAGCTAGAAACAAGGAATGGTCAAATAAGCTCAAAGGGGTTAAGCAAAGGAAAATATACAAGGTTGGCGGGAATCGAGAGAATTTCCAAGAAGTCAAAAGAGTGCTTGATATCAAATTGAAAACAAGGTTGGCTATTTGGTTAAACTAGCTAATTAAGAAAGAGGGCCTCAATCATGTTCATGCATGCAAGTGAAATGTAGCCTTAAAAAGAATCAAAGCAAGTTCTAGAGTGGTCATTAACATGAGTGAAAATCACACAAGAAAGAAGAGAATGGCATAAATGTTGAATCCATCCATTAGGCTCAAAATCTCACAAGGTATGCATCCATCAAACTCAATTCATCAATTTAATCATCCATCACCAAGCATATCAGGTTCAAGAAGGGAGAAAAGTTATTCAATCATGCAATGAACCCCTTTTTTTTCTTTTCTTTTTTTTTTTTTTGAATTTTTTTTTTTACAAAAAGAACATGTTGAAATCTCTCCCCCACGCTTAATATAACATTGCCTTCAATGTGAAAGAGAGATATAGAAAAGAGCAACACAATCGATAAGAAGTGAATCAACGCCAAGCGAAAAAGAAACACACTTTGTCGATCTGCATCGACCGAAAAGAAATCAAACAATAAAACTTTAGTACTAATTAGTTACTACCTAAAAAATTCCTTACTCGCCACCAATTAAGATGCGTCTCAAGAGTAAAATTACTCCTTACTCGCCATCACTAATTGATTTAATAAGTACATGACAATCATATCATACTTTCCAAACAACACAATAATTTTTTTTTTTTTATTTTTTATTTTTTTTATTTTTTTTTTTGGGTCAACTATCCTTCCCCCCAACTAAATCACAACATTGTCCTCAATGTTAAAATATAGATGAGTAAAGGACGAAGAAGATATTACTGTTGGAGAAAGTCGACACAAATTTAAACAAACAAGGTACAATAAAATCACACCCATTAAAGATGAAGTCGCAGATCCGCTTTTGTTTCTTGTTACTTCCTTCGCCGCTTCCTGTTGACCAATCTATCTCGAGCTAATACTGGATCAGTACATACTCAAAAGCTTCTAATTTATCAATGAGCTCATCAATAGTGGAGGCAGAGATAAGAAGTTGTCTTCTTGAAGGAGTGATAAATTTCGTTCCACATGCTTTGTCAAGAAAAGATAACAAAAGATCAAAGAAATTATTAACATTCAACAAACCAATGGGTCTATGGTGGATGTTTAGTTCACCAAGAGACAATTTGAAAAATTTCTTCTAAAGTACCAAATCCACCTGGTAAGACAATAAATGCATCGAATTGTCAACTATTGTTTTCATTCATCCATGCATAGATGTTACCCGAATTTCTTCTCCAACTGTCTTTTTCCAAAGTGATGTTATTTTCACCAAAGGTTTAGGAATAACACCTAAAACCTGACCGCCTCCTATAAAAGCAGCAAGTGATACAGCCCCCATTAACCCACGACAACCTCCCCCATATACAAGATGAATATTCCTCGCAGCAAGTGATTGACCAAGAGTGCTAGCTGCATTTACAAACTCTAATCCCTTCCCATAACTCGACCCACAAAAAACACAAACATTTTTGAGGTTACGAATAGAAGGCCCCATTCTATACTCTTCCTCCCTTTGAGTGTTTCTGAGTTGAAGGAAAATGGAGAAAATGGAGTGTTTAAGTAGGAAAAAGAATGGAAAGGGGAATAATTGTACCTATGAGGGTAGGTTGGCTGTTGTCAGAAAAGGTTGAAATTAAGAAACACAGAATCTTTTCTCCTTTTTTTTTTACTTTTTTTTTTATTTTTTTTTTATTTTTATTTTTTTTTTTTTTTTTTTGACTTCAAGAAAACCATCAAGGTAAAGAAGTCTAGAAACCCCGAAGGACCCTGCTCAAAGGATCGTCTGTACAAAAAATCAAAATACAACAAAATGATACAAAGATAAAAGAAATAGAAAATGATGACATACCCGTATGTACAAAGTGTCCATGGCGTATCTTTATACTTGCTCGTCATGAGTGCAAGAGACATCACGTCCTCTCTTTTTTTTTTTTTTTTTTTTTTTGAAATTGTTATAAAAACTTGATGAAAGATGAGTGTATACTTACTTAAGATTGGGATGGAGGTAGTACTGCTTTTCTCGGCTTTGTGCCAAAGCATTGTTGACCAATATTCGACCCATTCAAGACCAACATAGGGCTCCCAAAAGGGACAAGTGGCCATAATACGCTGGGCCGCTGCCTCACATGTGGGATACAATCTACCTTCTTTGTTTTTCAATTAAGAAGGCTGGATCAGGATGCATGCATTTCCCCATTCACGGTGTGTGTTACCAAAGCCAACCCTAAGACGTATACATAATTTTTTTTTTTTTTTTTTTTTTTTTTTTTTTGAGAGATGACATGAAGAAGAAGAAGAAGATGATATGTACAGATTGTTTGTGGATGTGGCTCACATCCACCTCTGGTTTAACGTCCAGTAACGGCTTAAACGTCTTCTATGAGTCGAGGATAAGCTTCCCATCCAATTTTCTTAAAAACTGGCAAACAGGGTCTTTTAGAGTCAGATTCCCAAGACTGTAGCGTTTTTCTTCATCCTTGAAGAGATTCCACAATTTAAGAATTTCACGATGCACTAATCCACAAGAATGCGTCTCAAGAGTCGATAAGATATCATCTAATGACTCCTTACTCAGTCCATTCTTAATGAAGAAAATTTTATCTTCTCTATTTGCGAAAACCATCCCCAAAGTATGACATCGCTTGTTACAGTTCCATCGTCCACATTTGTGACAAACTTGTAACCTTTTTGCTCTTCTCCTTTTAGAATATGAACTTCTTCCAAGACCGGGCATATATGAGTCAAATGAAATTGAGGACTCACCAGCTAATCGGACCTTTGCTTCAATTATCCAGCGCACATCTTCTGGCATACCTTTGTGCATTAACATTCTCAATCTTTCACATCGAACTTTGTAGATTTTTCTCAGAGCATTTTGAGGAAAAGAAGGAAAATGTTTTCTCAGGTTTGAAAGAATGACATCCATTTTGAAGGAGAAGAAGGATTCAGCTTATTTTGGGAAACTAAAAAATAAACCGACTTGAGAGTCACGAGTAAATCCGTATCCGCCACTTAACCTAAGAACACAAAGAACTTAAGAACTTGATTTTCCAGAATGGTTGAGTCTTTGTCCATTAACTTTACGCGCATTACCATTCCTAGGATCCTCAATTTTACGGCCCCGAGAGGATACACGTGTTTGACAAAGAAAAGAACCGCGCCACCTAGATCTCAATTTTTCAAGGAGTAGGTGCAGATGATAATCTCAAAGCAGAACCTTTTTGACCAATTTCCGCAACTTTTGCAAAAGGTGTAACAGACCTTGAATAAAGTAGGCCAATAAAATCCATACTGCAAGATTTTCGCAGCTTGTTGTCGTGAAGAAAAGTGACCTTCACATGCTTCCGAGTGACAAAATTTAATGGCACAACCTACCTTATTGTCGCACACAACCGTTTTTTTTTTTTTTTTTTTTTTTTTTTAGAGATTCAAATGCTTACAACCAACAAACAGATAAAAACATAATCTAAGAAACTAATGAAAACACAAAATAAAAAGGGATAAAGAGAGCAAATCTGGTTGGGTTGCCTCCCAATGAGCGCTTAGTTTTTTGTCCTCAGCCCGACATGATGATACTTTCAATGCTCCTCATATTGTGGAAGGATGAGGGTCATCACTTCCATCTCTGCACTGTCAGGAAGTTCATGATATGGTTTGAGACGATGACCATTGACCTTAAATGCTTTGCCAGAAATTTCACTCCTGATCTCAACTGCACCAAAAGGAAAAACATTAGATACCACAAACGGCCCAATCCACTTAGAACGCAGTTTACCTGGAAATAATTTGAGTCTTGATTGGAATAGCAGGACTTTTTGTCCTCTCGTGAAATTTCTTTCTCGGAAATCAATTGGTCGTGGAATGCCTTAGCTTTAGTCTTATAAATCGGGGCATTCTCAAAGGCCTCATTTCTTAGTTCTTCTAATTCCTCGTAATCGGAACTTCCTTTGCTTTCCAAAGACCTTCCAATTCCATATTAACTTGTTTAATGGCCCAAGATCGATGTTGCAACTCAACGGGCAAATGACAGGGGCTTTCCATACACCAACCGAAATGGTGACATGCCGATGGGAGTCTTATAGGCAGTCCTATAAGCCCATAAAGCATCTTCAAGTCGAGTGCTCCAATCCTTTCTTGAGGGATTCACCGTGTCTTTTCAAGGATTGACTTAATCTCCCGGTTGGACACTTTAGTTTGCCCATTTGTCCGTGGATGGTAAGGAGTGGAAATTCTCGTGCATTACTCCATATCTCTTCAATAGAGCATCAAAGGTTTTGTTGCGAAAATGGGTCCCTTGGTCACCGATGATAGCCCTTGGGGTCCCGAACCTGGAGAAAATATGTGACTTAACAAAATCTGCAATGCTTTAGAATCATCGATCGAGTGGCTTTTGCTTCCACCCATTTAGACACATAATCAACGGATAAAAGAATGTATGTGAAACCAAATGAAGGAGGGAATGGTCCCATGAAATCAATACCCCACACATCAAAGAGTTCCACAAAAATGATCGGAGTCCGAGGCATTTGATTACGAGGACCAATATTACTGTTCTCGACAATGGCCACAAGACTTACGAAGTTGTAAGCGTCTTTGAAAATTGAAGGCCAATAGAAACCACTGTCAAGCACTTTATTGGTCTGTCCTTTTATCGCCAAAGTGTCCTCCACATGCATAGGTGTGGCAAAAGGAGAGGATGGAGTGTGTCTCGAATCGGAATGCACCTCCTAATGACTTGATCTCGCACAATGCTTCCATAAGTACGGGTCATCCCGATATAGTATTTACAAATACTCCTTAATTTATCTCTTTGGGCCTTGTTCAAACCCTCCGGAAAGTCCTTAGTAACCAGGTAGTTAACAATGTCGATACCAAGGGATTATGGTGTTGACAACCATCAAATATTCATCCGGAAAAGTCTCCATGATAGGCATTTCTTCCTCTTCGCTTACCAATCTACTCAAGTGATCGGCCACCAAGTTTTCGCTCCCTTTCTTGTCTTTAATCTCCAAGTCAAATTCTCGAGCAATAAAATCCATCGAGCAATCTAGGTTTTGCTTCTTTCTTTGTTAGAAGATACTTCAAGGTCGCATGATCTGAAAACACAATCACTTTAGAACCAATTAGATATGATCTAAATTTTTCTAAAGCAAATACAACATGCTAGAAGTTCCTTTTCTGTGGTTGAGTAATTAAGTTGAGCATCATTTAGAGTCCTTGATGCATAGTAAATGGCATAAGGAACTCTATCAACTCGTTGTCCCAAGACAGCTCCTACCGCAAAGTCACTGGCATCACACATTAGTTCAAAAGGTAACTCCCAGTTGGGTGGCCGATGATAGGCGCAACAGTTAACAACTTCTTGAGTTTATTGAAAGCTTCTATACATTTCTCATCAAAGTTAAAATTAACATCTTTTTGAAGAAGTCTGCAAAGGGGCAATGAGACTTTAGAAAAGTCTTTAATGAATCTCCTAGAAAACCTCGCATGACCAATAAAAGAACGAATCTCCCGCACACTAGTGGGTGGTGGCAAAGAATGCATGAGTTCTACCTTAGCTTTATCTACTTCAATTCCCCTAGCGAAATTACATGACCTAACACAATACCTTCATTCACCATGAAATGACATTTTTCCCAATTCAGTACCAGGTTAGTGTCAATGCATCTTTTAAGCACCAAAGTTAAATGTTCCAAACAATTTTCAAAATCATTTCCAAAGACACTAAAGTCATCCATAAAAACCTCAATGATGTTTTCAATGTAATCAGAAAATAAACTCATCATGCATCTTTGGAAAGTTCCTGGTGCATTGCAGAGTCCAAAAGGCATTCGCCTATATGCAAAGGTACCAAATGGACAAGTGAATGTAGTCTTGTCTTGGTCTTCTGGAGCTATGGCAATCTGATTGTAACCTGAAAAACCATCCAGAAAACAATAATAAGAATGACCAGCTAATCTTTCTAACATTTGATCAATGAAAGGTAAAGGAAAGTGGTCTTTTCTCGTGGCGGCATTCAACTTCCTGTAATCAATACAAACACGCCACCCTATCTGTAACCTAGTGGGAATAAGCTCATTTTCAGCATTTCTTACCACAGTAATTCCAGATTTCTTTGGTACTACCTGGACCGGGCTTACCCACTTGTTGTCAGAAATGGGGTAGATCACCCCCACACTTAGGAGCTTCAAGTATCTCCTTTTTCACAACCTCCATCATAGGAGGATTCAATCTCCGTTGAGGTTCTCTCACAGTTTAGTATCCTCCTCCATTAATATCCCATGCATACAAATGGAGGGACTAATACCCTTGATATCGCCTATTGACCAACCAATGGTCATCTTATGTTCTGCAAAACAGACTACCGCTTTCTCTTCTTGCTCTTGGGTGAGTGACTTTGCAATTATTACTTTGGAAGGGTGTCCTTCTCCCCCAAGAAGATGTATTTAAGATGATCGTAGTGCTTTCGGTTCCAATTCAGTGCCCGCACAACTGTAAGGTTGAGGTATATCGGTAGTAACGGTAAATCAACAAAAGTTACCTCATGCTCTTCCGGGTGAAAGAGAGCTCTTGTAAGGCAAAGAAATAATTTCATCAATGTCTTCACTCCATGGCTCTTCTTCACTCTTCTTCTTTTCCTCCCGTACATCTAAGCTATGAGTTAGAATTGTATCAAGAGTATCAAAATGGTCGGTATCAAAAGTCACAGAAATTAAAGAATCAAAAGGATCAAAAGAATCAATTAAACAAGCAGAGTGCACATCACTTGGGTATCTCATAGCTTCAAAAATATTGAATCTAATTAATTCCCCATCAAATTCCATTGTTAGAATTCCCGAGTGCACATCAATTTTTGTCCGTGCGGTCTTCAAAAATGGTCTTCCTAGCAAGATAGGAGCAGATTTGGGAGACTCATCCTCTTCCAT
This sequence comes from Ormosia emarginata, assembly GCA_029884605.1. Classification (NCBI taxonomy): domain Eukaryota; kingdom Viridiplantae; phylum Streptophyta; class Magnoliopsida; order Fabales; family Fabaceae; genus Ormosia; species Ormosia emarginata. The sequence goes on along the minus strand of JAQQTP010000074.1, from coordinate 40,217,470 downwards.
GTCCAAAACATAGAAGTCTGCAGGAAACACTAATTCATTCACCTGTACCAAAACATCTTCAACCACACCCTTAGGGTATGCATTAGATCTATCACCAATTGAATAACAACACCAAAGAGGGTTCCAAAGGACCCAAGTATAAAGATGCATAAATAGAATATGGCATGACATTTATAGATGCACCTAAATCAAGCATTGCCCTTTCAAACCTTGTGTTACCTATAGTGCATGGAATGGTGAATGTGCCGGGTCCTTACATTTGGTTGGGAGTTTCTTTTTAATTACAAATGAAACATTTTCTCCCACTTGGACCTTTTCATTTCCTTTTAACTTCCTCTTGTTAGTGCATAATTCTTTCGAAATTTTGCATATCTAGGTACCGCTAATGGCATCTAACAAAGGGATATTAACCTCTACCTTCCTAAAAGTCTCAAGTATTTCTTTTTCTCGCTTCTTCTTTCTTGGTTTTAACCAACCTACTAGGAAAAGGAGCTTTAGTGACATATTTAGGAAGGGGTTCGAAATACTTACCTTATGGGTTTTGGAAGTTTGCCCTTATCATTTGCTTCTTTGGGTGGTTCATCCTTCTCTTGAATGATTGGTGGAAGAGAGGTAGGCTCATCCATCGTCTTTCCGCTTCTCAATGTGACAACACTAGCATTTTCCCTCGGATTCACTTCATTTGTGAGGGTAGTTTCCACTGAAGCTTGGCTTTGAAACTTGTTGAATTACGTGGACAAGCGTCCTATCCGATTCTGCAAGTTATTGATTGCGATCCTTGTTTCTTGTTTGAAACTTTGTATAGTTGCATTTGTTTCTTGTTGGAACCGCAAATTATTAGTGGCCATTTGTTTTACTAGCTCCTCTAATGAAGGCTCGGATTGCTTAGGAGCTTGAACTTGTCTTCTTGTCTCTCGAGGGAAAGGTACTTGCCTTTGTTGGAATCCTGGAGGTCCATAAGCCGGGAGGTTGATTTTGAGGTTGCTTTGCATAGCTGAAATTTGGATGATCCCTCCAACCCGGATTATATGTGTTTGAGTAGGGGTTGTAATTTTTTGAAAGTCCAAAGATATCCCCTCTTGCTCTTACCTCCTCATTTGTGTCTTCTTGGAGAGTGGGACACATATCGGTGGGATGTCCAGGATGAACAACAGATCCCACAAGCATGAACTGGTGCTTTACCTAAATCCATTAACTGCCGAACCATAGCGATCAATTGAGTCATTTGTCTTCAGATATCTTGGTTGTCTCTACTTCTTTCACCGCTTTACTCCAGTGTCATTTCTAGAGTAGAATTGTTGAGTATTGGCAGCCATTCTTGAGATCAAGTTTCTAGCTTCTTGAGGAGTTTTATCAATCAATGCTCCTCCGCTAGCAAAGATCAATCATGTTGCGATCCATCACTTGTAAGCCTTCATAGAAATACCGAATTAAAAGTCTGCTCACTTATTTGATGATGAGGGCAAATGAAACATAGCTTCTTAAATCTCTCCCGGTAGTCATGGAGTGATTCCCCATGCCTTTGTTGAATACCATGATTTCTTTTCGATTGTTGCAGCTTTTGAGGCGGGGAAGTATCTGTCTAGGAAAGTTCGGGCCATGTCCCGCCATGATTGGATGGATCCGGTGGCAAGTAGTAAAGCCACTCCTTAGCCGAGTCTTTCAATGAGAATGGAAAAGCTCTCAACTTGACTTGCTCTACATGAATTCTGCAGGTTTCATGCTAGAACATACCACATGGATTTCCTTCAAGTGCTTGTTGGGGTCCTCTCCTGGTAATCCATTGAAAGATGGCAAGAGATGGATTAAACCGGATTTCAATTCAAATGCCTCTTCATTTTCAAGAATGTCTATGCAAAGAGGTACATTGATCTAGATCTGAGCACCCAATGCCCTTAAAGTGTTTTACGCCATTGTCACTTCTTCGATATTTCGATGGCTCAAATGTCTCCGAACTTGATAGATCAATGTAACGGGCAAATTCAATGTCGGCAGTGTGAGTTGGAAGTTAGCCTGATGGAAGGGAAATTGAGGATGTGAAGTGAGTTGATCAATATAGTTCCTCAAATTTAGCAATCCTTCGTCTACTCCTTCAAAGGACATCAACACCTACAAAACACTCGAAAAGAAAGATTAAAAATAAAATAAAATAAAATAAAATAAAAACAGAATAAAAATAGGAAATAAATTAATAGTGTAATTGAAAAAATTGGTTCCCCGGCAACGGCGCCAAAATTCTGATGCGTGCGGATGTAGTGATTAAAATTAAGATAAAAATCAGTTGTCAGGCCCACCAGAAAATAAAAACCTTACAACTAGTTGTAGTTAGTAAGGGTCGATCCACAGAGAACCAATTCAATTAACACTATTAAACAATTCCCAATTTAGACTCTGATTAACAATAAACAGTAAAAGGGGGTTTTGGAGTTTTGATGAACAATGAACAAATTTCAAAGATAACAATAAACAAATTGAAATCAACAATATAAGAAAATTGGTTAAGAGATTGAATCCACCACTAGATTTATATGATAATGTAAATCCACATATCCTTTTTATTCCAACATGCTCAATTATGTTTTTATGCAATTGTGATATTAAATCTCTGTTTTCCTTACGTGTTGGCCAATTTAGCAACCGCTCAAATCAACTCCTAATCACCGATTAGTCATAAAGCAACCGTCTTACAACTATCCAACAATTGCATTAAGATTTAGAAAACCAATTACACTAAGGTCTAATCACACACCGGGATTAAATTACTTAGAACATATATTTCTCTAGATCTAATACTGTCAATCGCAAGATAATAAACCCAGATCTACCACTTTTATAAGCTGCAAATAGCACAAAGATAATTATACCCACATGAACATCATACATCCCACTAGATCTACTACCGCAACACAAGCGCATAATAAACCTAGATCTACTACTTTGAAAGTAGGAACAAGTACAAAAACCTTCATACCAACAATAGATTCAGAAATATATGAATAAAAACATAACTGTTGAAATAATCAAATATGCAAAGTTTACAACATTAATACTAGCGGTTTCATCACCCCCTTAACCAAGGGAGGTTTAGTTACACATAGCTAGAAAGAAATCACAAGAAAAACTATGAAGAAACAAGAAGAAACTATGAAGAAACAAGAAGAGAAAAATGAAGGAGAGTTACATGTTGTTCATGATAAATGGTGCCTTTTATAGAAGTCTAAGGTAACAAAATGACAAAGGGAAGTGGGTGGATGAGTGGGTGAGTGAGTGGAGTGTTTGAGTGGATGGATTAGTGGGTTGGTTTAGTGGATTGGTTTAGTGGATGAGTGAGTGGAATGGTTGAGTGGTTGAATTAGTGAAAAATGCCAAAGGACTTTTGGTGAGTGGGAAATTATGGACATGAATGGGTGAGTGGATGGATTAGTGGATGGATTAGTGGATGAGTGGGTGGAGTGGTTAAGTGGTTGGATTAGTGTATGAGTGGATGAATGGGTGAGTTAGTGGATGAGTGGATGAGTGGATGAGTGGATGAGGGATTAGTGGATGGATGAGTGGATTAGTGGATGGATGAGTGGGTGGTTGAGGATGAAAATTTCGTGTCTGATTTGGAAGCCAAAAACGACCCACTATAATTCAGAACCACGAAAAGTGTTCTTCATGAAAGTTGTAGATCCTTGTCTTGGCTATAAAATGGATAGCTGGTTCGTCCAATTTGGCTTCCTTAAGCCCAAGATATGTCCCAAATACCGTAGGTTGATCAAACCCAACTTCAGCACCTCTGTTCCGACTTGCAAGCTCAAAATGACCTACTAGACTTCTTTTTCTGAAAATGTGTTCTTCATGAAAGTTGTTTATTTTGATCTTGACTATCCACTATCCAAATTTCAGCCCATCTCCATTATTACATCTTGAGATATGATTTTTGAGTGCACACTGTTCGGATTCTACTGACAGAACCCGTATTCTGACTTCCATGTAAACTTAGGTCCCTTAGACATCTGAATCGGACTTCGAGCTCTTCATCAAAGTTGTAGAGCTTCCTCTTAGCTTTCCTACAAGATAAAATTCATGATTTTCAGATATCAGGAACTCAAGTTATGACCAAAATACAGAAACAGTGTAAAATCTCAATAATGTTGAAAATATTCAATTAGGACCAATTTGAGCTCAAACTCACAAAATCATGTCAAACTCAATCAATTAAGAATATGGAGAGTGTAAATGACTAAATATAAGGGTTTCTTAATGAATAAAATATGTGTTTATCAGTTATCCAATTTTTTCTAATAAAAATAAAATCTTCATGAAAGTTGTAGAAATTTTGTAATTTAACAAGACGTTATCATTGCAAATCCCTTGGTAATATTTGAACTCAAATTATAGATCTTTACTAAAAGATGCAGAAAAGCAAATTAAGGCTAATCAAGCAATTATTTTATGATCCATATTTTGCTATATCATAAAATGTGATAAAATCAACTTAATTAAAAGATCACGTAATTGCCATGCTAGAAGAGGGTTATTAAATGTATAAAATATATTGTTATCATTCACAATTCTGACAATAACTGTAAGCATCACGAAACAAAGTGGGCCAATACAATCCGTGTAGAAATAAGTTTGCCCCAATGGTTTAATATGTTAAGTTTTGATGATGACAAATACAAGACAAAAAAAATGATGTTTAAGTTATATAGATGTGCTTAATAGATCATATTGTATCATGCATGATTATGTATTTTATCTAGTTATGTTTCATTTAATAATCATGTAATGAGATATGTGTAACATTCTTTATATAATATATCCAATAATGCTTTATATGAGTTACAATGAATTAATATTGGATTTGACTCTATTTAAATGAAAATGTACAAAGTGTTCTTTGTTGCATCCTATATAGAGCATATATATTAGTAATTGGTAAATGTCTTATTTGGATGTGTCTAGGAAAGTCTTGTATGCATGTTAGACTAACTAGAGTTATACTTTTATGAATCATACATATGAAGATATTGAATTATGAATTTGGACTAATTATGTTTGTTTTGAGTGAGCAATACTTTGTAGGATAGTCCAAGCACCAAGAGTGAGCATTGCAACAAGAAAACAAAAGATTACAATTATGCTCAACTCAAGAAGAATGAAAATGATAAGATGTTCCAAGCATTTGCAAGATTTGAAGAGAATAAATTTTTGGAAGCTTGGATTACATCAAGAAGCCTAAGGACTAGAATTTGTATATTTTCCTTTTAGACTTTCTCCTATGTAAAGATAGAGTTTTTATCCCAACTCTATGTAATATAAATTCCCTTTACATATTCTTTTTTCTCTTGCCTTATTGTCTTTTCTTTGCACAATTTTTTTTTCAATTGTCCACTCTTTCCTTTTTCACCAACCCTTTTGCATATTAATTAGCACACCCCCACCATTGTTCAAGAACTCATCCAATAACTATTTTAATGCTTTCTTATTCCCTAAGGTTGTGTAAGAACATGATTTTTCATTTAAGGCACATAATGAGTTAAAAACAAGGAATGGTCAAATAAGCTCAAAGGGGTTAATTAAGGGAAAATATGCAAGGTTGACTATTCGGCTAAAGTGGCTAATTCAAGAAAAATGCCTCAATCATAGTCATGTATGTTTGTGAAAATGTAGCCTAAAAAAGAATCAAAGCAAGTTTTAGAGTAACAATTCCATGAGTGAAAATCACACAAAAAAAAAGAGAATGACACAAATGCTCAATCTATTCATTAAAAGACTCAAAGTCTCACAAGGTCTGTTTCTATCAAACTTAATATACTAACTCAATTTCATTACCAAACTAGTTATTCTCGACACAAGAGACAATTTATTCACTTATGTTACCTCAATTTATGCATGCTCACAACTTTCACAAACTTAAAGTTTCATTGGAAAGCAATTAAAAGCACACTTATATATATATATATATATATATATATATATATATATATATATATATATATATATTTCTTTTAAAACCAAGAAAAACATAATGTAAAACAAATTTGAAACAAAGCGAAAAATAGAATTAAAAATATAAAATAAAAATAGAAATATAACCAAACAACAAAATCATCAATGAATAAACAATAGAAAAATAGAAACAACATAACTATAACCAAAAAAATAGTAAATAGCAAATAACAAAATAGTAATAGTAAATTAATAAACAAAACAATAAAAAATAACAAAAATAATAGAATTAAAATAGCAAAAATAGAAAAAATAGAATGCTAAAATTCCTCCCCCACATATAAATTTTACATTGTCCTCGATGTAAAGCTAAAAAATCATTAACAAACCATCAATAACATCAACAAATATAAGACAAGCAAAATAAAAGAGAGGGGAAAGAAACATCATTATCAATTGTAGATGGCCATTTGCAAGTGGAGCTCCTCCGCTATGTTTTCTTGTGCGCCCTTATAGAATGACTTAAGGAGATGTCCATTGACCTTGAAAGTTTTGTGAGTTTCCTTACTTGTGACCTCCACCGCACCATAAGGAAATACCTTAGTAACAATGAAAGGGCCTAGCCACCTAGAACGGAGCTTGCTGGGTATGAACTTGAGGTGGGAATTGTAGAGGAGAACTTTTTGCCCAACCACAAATTCCTTCCTTATAATATTCTTGTCATGGAAAACCTTGGTCTTCTCTTTGTAGATTTTGGAGCTCTCATAGGCCTCCAAGCAGATTTCCTCTAATTCTTATAATTACAATTTCCTTTCCAGTCTTGCTTGGTCAAGGTCCAAGTTGCAACTCTTCACCACCCAAAATGCTCTATGTTCTATCTCTACCGGTAGGTGGCATGCCTTCCCAAAGACAATCCGGTAGAGGGACATCCCTAGTGGTGTCTTGTAGGTAGTTCAGTATGCTCAAAGAGCATCATCAAACCACTTGCTCCAATCCTTCCTATTAGGCTTGACAGTTTTTTGAAGGATTTACTTGATCTCTCTATTTGATACTTTAGCTTGCCCATTTGTTTGGGGGTGGTAAGGTCTAGAAACCTTATGCATGACTCCATACTTCTTCAAGAAAGCCTCCATATTATAGTTGCAGAAGTGTGACCCTTGATCACTGATGATAGCCCTCAGAATGCCAAATTTATAGATAATGTTTGATCTAAAAAAATTCATAACAACTTTTGAATCATTAGTCTGAGTGGCTTTTGCCTCCACCTATTTAGACACATAATGAACAATAAGTAAAATGTAAACAAAATCAAATGAGAAAGGAAAAAGACCCATAAAATCAATTCCCTAAACATCAAATAGTTCACAACACAACAAAAGTTATTGGGGCATCTCATTCCTATGAGAGATATTTCCCGTTTGTTGGCATTGTTCACAAGATTTACAAAACTCATATGCATCACTATAGCGACCTGGATTGCGGTGGGAGTGACTAACAAATAAATTATTAGGAGTCGCCACTAATTTTATTAGAAATAGGAAAAAATGGAAAACCTTTATTAGAAAATGGTCTTTGGAACCAAATTGGACTTGGGAGTCGATTATGCATAGGGAAGGGTGGAGACTTAACCCCATAACACCCCTAACACATCCGTCCTAAAACGGTTACCTTAAGATCATTGTGCAATAACTTGATAATCTCAAAATATATTTGTTTTAACCTTTTTTTTTTTAAAGATAAACTATAAAGATAAATAATTTGTGAAAATTTAATTTTAGGTTTGACAGAATAGAGATTCTATTCCTACGTATCCTCGAGGTGTAATGAGGAACTCAAAGTCACGTGATTCTTTAGAAAATATTTATGGGTTGGTTGTTTTTTTTAATTTGTTTTTTTTTCAAAAACTTTTTGATTTTTTTTAGAAAAAAAATAAATCATCAAGTTGTCACAACTCAGATAATTTTAAAAGTTATAGAATTAATAAGCTGTCACAACTCAATTAATCCTATATTATTTTTCTCAACAAGATTCAATTATTCTATTTTTTGTTTTATATTTTTTTAATAAAAGAAAATTTAGCTCAGATTATTTGACTAATTTATCATGTTAATATTCTTTTTCTTTCCTTATTTTCTTTTTAATAGCTCATCAAAATTCTTTTTAATATTTCTTGTTTACTTTTTCTTAACATATTTTTTTTAAATCAATAAGTCATTTTCCAAAACAAAAAAATATAAAAAAATGAAAAACAAAACAAACAAATGAAGAAAGAAAGAGACTTCAAGTCTCTGCAATAATAACACAAAACAAAGGATGGTGGGGGTTACGGTGGAGCACAGTATGGTGGAGATCCAGGCAATGTCCTGTGATGGGTCGTGGTGTGACGCAGGTCACGTGGAACGGTGGAGCTTGGTGACTAAGCAGTAACAGAGACTGCTCACGCGACGAGGCAACACAGATCTGGATCCATTGTCGCGCGCATAAAAAAGGTATCCTGGTGCAGCTTGGGCATGATAGTTTGGGCTGCTGTGTGACAGTGGCCTCGCATCATAGATCTAGGCAAAGGTGGCTAATCTGGGTGCTATTGTGCTGGACGATAGTGTTGTGCATGGTTCTAGGTCCGGGTTACGGTGGATTGTGGTGAAGGGCGCAGAATAGGGGTTGCGGTGCGACGACTAAATAAATTCCGGTGGTTTATGTTTGATTATAATATAGTGGGTGGAGTTCTAGTTTGGATGATGAGATGGAGGTGCGTGTACATCAAAGCTCAATAATAAAAATAAAATTTAAATAAATATTCATAAGGCCTCACGTGGTGGTTACGGAACAGTGGACTGAAGGATGATGAAGATGGCTTAGGTGTGCGTGGGATGGAACTGTTAGTCACTGTTATGGAAGCTTTGGACATGATGGCTATGGTGGCAGTGGTGGTTGTTATGATGAGAAGTGATGAAGGTGAATGATGATGATGAAGGTGGTAGGCTAACATGAATGAAGTTGGCAGAGGTGGTGATCACGATGAGGAAAGTGGTGGTGAAGGGCGACTGACGTGAATGGAATTTTTGTGGTTCTGGATAGTGGTGAGAGGTTGAAGATGATAGCTACGTAAGTGAAAATATGGCTATAGTGTGTTAAAGTTGAAGTCTTTTGGTAGTGTGTAGGTTATAGGTTTTTATAGAAAAAAAAATTAAGATTTAGAAAGTGATAGTGATAAGTTTTGAGTTGAGTTTGTTTAGGATGAGTGCTGGGGTTTGTTTAGGATGAATTTGTTTAAGATAAGTTTGTTTCGGATGACTACTGGAGTTTGTTTAGGATAACTGTTGGGATTAGTTTGTTTAGGATAAGTTTAATGGCATATGAGTTATGGGTTAATGAGTCAGGTTATGGGTAGATGGGATAGATAATGGGTCAATTAGGTTATGGGTTCCTATCAGAAAATTAGGCAATTTTATATTTTTATATTTTATTTATTTATTATTTATTTTTTAATTTTTTTAAATGCTCATGACAAAATTAGGTGTTCACAATCACGAAAAAGGGTTGGTCAATACAAGCTAGATTCTAATACTTTCCTAACAGTACGTTGAGGCCCAAAGTGCCCACCACAAGCAAATGCATGGCAAAATCTAAGAACAGAATGGAATTCATGATCTGGCACACATTTTCTAATTACTTGGTCACTATAGAATTTTCACAAATATGGATCATCTCGCACATAATACTCTGACTTACTCTTTAATTTGTCAATTTGTGCTCTAGTAAAATATACAGATAAGACACTAGGAACCAAGCAATTTACCATATCAACGAACCATGAGATGTTACCTTGCAACTGTAAAAGCTTCTCATAAGGGAAAGTGTCATGTATCTGATGATCAACTACCAAGTTCTTTGCTCCGTTCTTGTCATCTATCTCGATGTCAAATTACTAGAGTAGCAACATCCACTGAATCAGTCTTGGCTTGGCCTCAGGTTTCTTTAGGAGAAACTTTAAAGCTGCATGATCAGAAAACACCCCAACTTTAGAACTAATCAAATATGATTTAAATTTATCTAATGCAAAAAAAGAAAAGCTCTTTTTTCGTAGTGGTGTAATTTGCTTGAGTAGCATGCAAAGTCCTTGAAGCATAGTAGATCACATGAGGTACTTTGCCCACTCTTTGTGTCAAGACAACTCCCACTACATAGTTTGAAGCATCACACATCAGCTCGAAGGGGAGTGGTGGTATGAGCTTGCTTCAAATGGTTGAAGGCTTCATTGCATTTCTCATCAAAGTTAAACTCTACATCCTTTTGCAGCAGGTTGGATAGCAGAAGGACTATTTTACTGAAGTCTCTAATAAAGTGCTGGTAGAAACCTACATGACTAAGAAAAGAACGAATCTCCTACATGCATGTGGGGTAAGATAAGGAAGAAATCACATCTATTTTAGCAGGATCTACTTCAATGCCTTTGCTAGATACTACAGGGCCTAAAACTATGCCTTGCTCTACCATAAAATGACATTTTTCAAAATTTAGAACAAAGTTAGTTTCCATGCACCTATGAAATACCTTAGCCAAACTAGCCAAACACGAATCAAAGGAAGAACCATAAATAGTAAAATCATCCATGAATACCTCCATACACTCTTCTAAAAGATAAAAAAAAATGCTTACCATGCACCGTTGAAAGGTATCAAAGGCATTGCATAGGCCGAAGGGCACCCGCCTATACGTAAAAGTGGTGAAGGGACATGTGAAAGTGGTCTTCTCTTGATCTTCTGGTATAATATGGATTTGAAAATATCTGGTGTAGCCATCTAAGAAGCAGTAGTGCAATTTCCTAGCCAATATCTTTAACATCTGATCAATGAAGGGCAGGGGGTAATGATCCTTTTGGGTGGCTTGGTTGAGCTTTCTATAATCAATGCAGACTCTCTAATTGTTCTGCACTTAGTAGAAATCAACTCATTATTCTAATTCATCACTACTGTCACCCCAGATTTCTTTGGAACAACATACATCAGGCTCACCCATTTGCTGTCATAGTTGGGATAAATGATACTAGCTTGTAACAACCTTGTTACCTCCTTCTTCACCATATCTAGAATCATTGGGTTCAATCTTCTTTGGGGCTGCCTCACTGGTTTAGCTCCCTCCTCAAGCAATATTAGATGCATGCATGTTAAGGGATTAATATCAAGAATGTCCGTAAGTGTCCATTCAATTGCTTTCTTGTGTTCCCTTAGAATTTGCAGCAATTTTTCTTCTTGTTCATCATTGAGGTCTTTTGCTACAATCACTAGCAGCTTCTCACCATCTTCCAAATATGCTTATTTAAGGTGCACAAGTAGAGACTTTAATTCTAGTTTGGGTGGCTACATTATGGAAGGAGGCAACTTAGTGGTGGGAATTACTTCAGCAGACTGAATTTCTGCACAACCAGTAGCTGTTGCATAATTTGTACAGTTAGATTCATCATTTCCCAAGTATACAGAAATTTTAGAACACACATCACACTTGAAAGCACCATCACAATCAACACATGAACATACTAATTCAAAATCATCAAAACTATCCAGATTAGGGAACTCAACACACAACTCATCATAATTATCCTAAACCAATTCATCAAGCAAGTCTATATGAAAAAAAGAATGTTCTTCCATGGGATGCCTCATTGCATCAAAGATGTTGAACTACATTATTATATCTCCAAACTCCATGGAAAGAGTTCCAGTATGCACATCTATTTTCGTCCTTGCAGTCTTGAGCAATGACCTCCCTAAAATGATTGGAGCCTTGTTAGATGAAGACTCTCCCTTTATATCCAGAATGTAAAGTTAGTAGGAAAAATCAACTTATCCACTCTCACTAAAACATCCTCTATTAAGCCTATTGGGTATGCATTGCCTTTATTTTCCAGCTAAATCACAACATCAGTTTCTTACAAAAGTCCAAGTCAAAGAGAATTGAAAACAGACATAGGCATCACATTAATTGAAGCTTCAAGATCCAACATTGCATTCTCAAACTTGTAATTGCCTATAATGCATTGAATTATAAATGTACCTGGATCCTTGCATTTTTGAGGAATTGGCTGAATGAGGGCTGAAACATTCTGCCTTATATTGACTCTTTCACTGCCCTTCAATATCCTCTTATGGGTGCACAACTCCTTTAAAAACTTGGCATACTTTGGAATTTGCTTAATTGCATCCAGTAGTGGAATGTTCACTTCCACTTTCTTGAAAGTCTCCAGAAGTTCTTTATCTTATTCCGCCTCATCCATTTTCTTGTACTAGAGTACTCTTTGTGGGAATGGAAGAGGCACTACATAATCATATTTCTTCTTTCTCACTCCAACTTTTGAGTTTTGGTCTGCCTTAGCTTCAGGTTTTACAAAATCAAATTTTTCTGCAGAATATGATTTTGCTGCGGAATCAATTTTCTCTACTGACTGCTGCTTGTTTGTTGGTTGAGGGTCTTCTACCATCTTGCCACTTCTCAACATAATAGCACTGACATTTCCCTTTGGGTTTGGAATTGTCTGGTGGGAAGTTAGTTAGAGTCTTGTGCCTTCAATTGACTTAATGAAGAAGCCAATTGTCCAATCTGAGTTTCCAAATTCTAAATGGTGGCTTCTATTCTCTACTAGAATTAGATATTATTGGTTGCTATTTGCTTGACTAGGTCCTCCAATGTAGGCTTTGATTAAGTAACACTTTTTGCTTTGCATAGGTGGCACTGCGGTATACTTTGTCTAGCAGGATGCTAATTATTTACTTGCCTACTTGGTCCAGAATTTTGCTAAAACTGGTGTGGCCTAATTGGTGGCTAGTATGGTAATTAATAGTAAAAAAAGTGTAAAAATTTCCATATCTAAAATTTGAAAGATCCCTCCATTCAAGATTGTAAGTGCTAGAGTAAGGATCATATCTGGGCTATTGGTGCTGCTGGTATTGAGGTTTACCAGGGAAAATAGCTACTGCAACAACATAAACATGTGGTGCAGGATTGTCTTCTTGGAGTGTGGGGCACGCATATGTGGGATGGGTTGGACAAGTAGAAATTCCACATAGTTTTGCAAGCCCTTACACAGGTATTTGCTACCCTATTGCTAATTGCTTCACCAAGGAAGTCAATTCATTAAGTCTATTCTCCATCCTTTGCTGGTCAACATGAGACACATGAACTTTATTCACTCCTCTAGTGGGAGTAATCATCCTAGTACCAAACTGTTGGGAGTTAGCAACCATGTTTGCAATCAAATCTCTGGCAGCAGTTGGGTTTTGTCAATTAATGCACCTCTACTAGCAACATCAATCATACTTCTATCCATAGGGAACAATCCCTCATAGAAATACTAAATCAACAGTTGGTCACTGATTTGATGGTGTGGACAACTTACACATAATATCTTGAACCTTTCCAAATACTCATGTAAAGTCTCTTTAGAATTTCTCCTTATCTCACATATGTTCTTTCTGATGGCAGCAACTCTGGATACAGGGAAAAACTTATCTAAGAATAACCTTTTCGTATCATTCCAACTTGTCACAGAACCAGGTGGAAGATAATATAGCCAATCCTTTCTTGCTTCAGCAAAAGAGAAATGGAAGGCTAATAACTTGATGTGCTTCTCAAGAATGCCTTGTGGTTTCATGGTGGAACATACCACATGAAACTTCTTCAAATGCTTGTGAGGATCTTCACCTGCATGACCATGGAACTTTGGCAGCAAGTGTATTAATCCAGATTTGAGTTCAAAATTAGCATTTAAATTGGCATACTGAATGCATAAAGGCTGATAATTGATATTAAGGGCTACTAGTTCTTTAAAGGTTCTATTATGTACATTATCACCCATGTTTGCATTATTTCTATTTTCAGTTCTAGTTTCAATTTCAGTATCTGTGTTATTAGCCATGGTTGCAGGATTACTTATAGTCTCAAGTTCAGTTTCAGTTTCAATTTCAACTTTAGTATTGCCTTCAATCTTAGAAACTATCCTCTCACTAAGCCTACAAGCCCTATCAAGTGCATGCAAATCTCCCTCAATGTTGGGATCAATGTTCAACAAATGACCACTAGAAGGCCTAGACAAACAACAGGCAAAAGTAGCCAAAAACACAATCAACACAAGTCTTGCACAAAGGAAAATACTACACTAAACGGTTACCAAAATGACTACAGTTACCCTATCTACACATTTTAAAAAATTGTGGTTGTACAGGGTGAAAACTACTAAAAAATGGAACAAAAAAATGTAATAAAAAATCTTCAAAAAATGGAAAAATAGTCTAAATGATGGAATTAGGCCAAGACAGGGTGGTGCTCACATAAAAATAGTGAGCCTTGTAGAGGACCCTATTTTCCTTCAACCATCCAATTTTCAACTCATTCTGAGCACAAAATTTTGTACAAAAAGTACTAAAATGCCATTGAATAAAGGTTTTTGGTGAAAACTACCTGAAACAAGCAAAACAGGGGTTAATGAAGGGTTAGTAGTTCAATATACACCTAATATGATTGATTTGTCTTAGAATGATCCTCAACAACGATGCCAAAATTTGATAGTTGTAGACTATCAAATTAAATCAATTTATAAAATGATTCACTAAAAACTTATAGTATGCAGTGTAACTAGGTCGAGCCCTTAGATCACTCTAGTTAATTAATAATATTATGGGGTTAACAGAGGGGTTTGGTTTGTAAGAGTAATTAAAAGACAATTATTAAAAGATAGTAATTAAAAGACAGTAATTAAAATACTGTAAACAGAATGAGAAAAAATAACCAATCCAAAGGAATCAACAACTCTTGAGTTTAATCCATCCTTGACCACTATAGACACATTCACATGCTAACTAAATTCTTGATATGCTCTACTAGATAAGCATCAAGCATTTGGTTAATCAACGTTAGATGAAATTAGCATTTATCCAACCCTAAATCAACTTAAAACTCAACATTCAACCAAGTTAGGTAATTCATCAAACATCTTTGCTGCATTGCCTAATCTCATGTGAAATCCTCATCCAAGCATGAATTCTCTACTAGGTAAGCACCTAGGATTTGGTCAATCAACGAAAAATAGATTAATCATCCACTTAACCCTAAATCAACCTTATTCGAGAATTCATGCTAGCTGGACGATACATTAAACACCTTTGATGCATTATCTAGTTTCTACAAACACGTGATAGTTAAGCAACTATCACATGAACACCAAAATTGAGTTAGACACTTAATCAAGATGCAACAAAATTAATAGAAGGAGGAGAGAAATTAGATTAACAAGAATTTAAACATTCATCACAAGGTCTCAAAATTAGACATCAAGAATGTTTCAATCCCTAGGTTGATTACAAAGCTTTAGCTCTCTATGAATGGAGAGCACAAATAGAAAAGTAAAAGTACAAAATTGTAAAAGAGCATAAATATAAAAGAGAAGTAAGAAGAAAGTATAGAGGAGAGGAAGTGCTAGCAAGAGTAGCAAGGATAAAATTAAGATTGCATTTCATAGTTGTTGCTTCTGCTTAAATAACTATCTCTAAAATTAAAAATCTAAGTTTACCCTTCGCTTAGGGTTAATCATCTTCCTCTTAGGTTTAATTGGACACCTAATTTGCATAATTTGGGCTTAAGATGAGAGAGTTATGCCTAAAACATTCTTAACAACTCTTTAAACCCGTCAGCCTACTTCAAAGGGTGAAAACACCATCAAAATGCCACATTTTTGAAAGTGATCTTCATAAGAATTGAAGATATTTGTCTTAGATTTGAAATGGCACCAGTTTTAGCTTCAAATGACATCTACAACTTGAATTATGACCCAATCTTTGCATATCATTCAGGTTCTAGTGACAACATCTCTGTTCTGACTTCGTAGCCTAATCTGACCCACTAGACATCTGATTCAGCCGTCGAGCTCTTCATCAAAGTTGTATAGATCTCTCTCAGCTTCTCTACAAGATAAAATTTAGAATTCTTAGATGTCTAGTACTCAAGTTATGCCTAAAATGCAGAAATAGTGTAACCTTTTCAATAATGCTAAAAAATACAATTAAGTGTAATTTGAACCCAAACTTATAAAATGTGGCCAAAATTAACTAATTAAGCATAGAAGAGGTCTAAGAGACTAAATATGATGGTTAACTAATATATAAAAAATGTGTTTATTAGACTACAATGACGGTGAGAGCTCAAGAGTTTTGGTGCAAGAGGCAGTCATCCGAGAGTTTTCTAGTCAAGATTCTAGGTAATCTTCATTTCATGTCTTCAATGATGACAATGAGTGATATTTGAGCTATTTGATCTTCTATATGTAAGGCTCTAACCATTTTTATAATGTCTTCAATGATGACAATGAGTGATATTTGAGCTATTTGATCTTCTATATGTAAGGCTCTAACCATTTTTATAATCCTTTTTCTTATGGTTAAATGATTACTTTGAGATATGGTGTATAACTTCTAGGCGTGGTTTTGATGCAAAAGAAAATATTTTCTCTTCAAAAAGTTGAGAGCTTTTTAGCTTCACATTCATGTTTCGTGTGATAGTAATTGAGTTTTGGTTTTCATGAATAACACTTTCTTTTCTCCTCTCAATTTTAATTATTATAATTGATTTTTTAGGACCATGTGATTGTTGCAACGTTAACATGCTATCCTTCCTTTTAGTTAGCCTTCTTTTCTTTTACCATGAGTTGTATGAATTCATTTTGATTTTTTTTATTTAATTATTGTTCTTACTTTTTCTCACTCTTTGTTATTTGTTGTCTTATTTAATTTATTCTTTTAAATTGCTTCTAATTATGGATTAAGATCTGATGAAAGAATACCCAAAGTTAGCCGAAGGGGCGACAAATTTCTGGCTTTTCAGAGGTGAGGAACATCTCTTAGGTTTTGCTATAAGCGCTGACAAGACCTTAGATGATTTGTAATAAAAAACTTATTCCAACCATCAATTTTTATCATTCTTTTATACACAATATTTTATCTTTTATACAACAGACCAAAACCTTAAAACTTGGTTGATGATAAAAAAATTGGCAGAGGATCGGGGTGTCGATTAATTAAACTTTATCCATTACTCTTGAGGTAATTTTATTGGATCTTGCAAGAAGCGCTAGCAGGGTCTAATCTTAATAATTAAATAAATATTTTTGATAAAAATAATAAATTGATGTGAACAAGTTCATATATCCCTAACTTTTGATTGTGGTGAATTAAATTTTATTTTACCAAAATCTTTTGAGAAGCCATTTTAAAAATTACATTTTTTAAAAATATTTTTAAATTAATTTAACCTTTTAATTCAAAAATCATATTTTGTTAACAATATATTTTTTTTGGAATTAAATTTTACATGACAATTCATTTTTCGAAATATTTTCTTTGAAAGTTAAAATTTTAGTTCACCACTTTCTTACCACATGTTGTGGGGTTTAAATCTATTATACAGAATAATAGCTTTTTAGTCACTCATTCCTGTCATAACCATTTATTACTTTGGATAATATGCTAACAAAATGGAAAAATAAAAATAATAAAACCTTTTTTTTTGACAAATAAATAATTAGGACCAGATTAATTAATTTAGCAGATAACATTAAATTAAATAGGTAACCGTTTATTGAATGGACAATATACAGTGCTAATACTATTGGGAATCGCAGATACATCACGCAGCGGAAAACCAAATTCCCACCAAGGATCCATGCGAAAATACCATAATCCGAGTTTTTAAAATTGTTTACCTCTTGAAGCGTGATCAAAACAAGTGGCGTGAATCACCAACACCGTAACAGTGACGATGTCTCTATAATATCCACACGAACAGACTCACGAATGTCCAACGTTCTCAAATAAGAGTCACGCCTCTCTCACACAGTGCTAGCTGCGAAGAGAAGAGAAGAAACCTGTCACCCTCTCACTTACTATTTCTGTCAAGTTCGACCAGGGTTTGTAATGCATGCCTTAATAGCCCCTTAGCAGTGTTATTTATAATAGCTAACTGCTTTAAGTGAATGAAAGCAGTAGTAAGGTAAGCTGTACAACTTTAGACTCATCTGTTATGAGGTCGACCCACAATTGAATCCGAGTCTAACATGGATCCTTATTGCTCCAATTTAGTCTGCTCTAAGTATGCGACCCTGCAGGTGCTCATGATGTTAACAGTAATATTAAAATCTCATTTTAATATTATAAATAGTGAGTGGTATCTAGCAACACATTACTGCTACCCAAGTAATGAGAATATTAGTGATTTCACATACACTTTTCGTGATCAATGTTACCATGTAGTTTAGTCCCTTTGTCCAGATATCTAGATTTAACACATGGCATGGAATGCGTCACCCTTGTATAGTTCAATCCTTCATTTTCTGATACTCGAGTATACTTAATAACAACAAATGAGATCGATATCTCATATCGACTCATTTGAGCATAGTCATGCATTTGAAGATATCACTCCTATTATGTAGGAGGGACAAATCCCATCTAGGTCATTCATATCCCTCCACATGATTCATGGTATGTCCAATAACCGACTTTATAATCACCTTGTTACAAATGACATTTGACAACATTAAAACACATAATTCCTCATATAGGAATCGTAGTGATTTCAGGTCAGAGGACCACATACACCATTGTCACTATGAGAATCGCTTATGACACTCACGTAACGATCCATGTAGCGTCCTCATAGCGGGTCTGTCCAGTATATTGTTACTCTAATATCTACCCATATGAAGACTTGTATCTCATATCCATGACCCATGAGATGTGGGCATCAGTCTAAGCACATACTAGTCTCAATGCATTATTGTTGTCCTAATTAACAATAATACTTGACCAGGGACATTTAAGAATAGTGTTGTATCCAATATGATCTCACGATCAAGTCATCTACTTGATGTCCTACGACATCAAACTTATTATTCTAAGGACTTTATTATGTTTATAAAAAAGAACACAATAAATGAAATGCTTCGTATATTAAAAAATAGCACAATACAATGTATACAAATACAAACAAAATGTATCGGTCTCTAGGGCATACACCAACAAATACCTTCCTTACTTGTAATCAACCCCGAATCTAAACTCTAGAACATAGACCATTTCTTTTAAGGTGTCCAATTGCACCTTTCCATTTTTAATAGATAAAGTGATTGGTGGCGACTCATAACTTTTGTTATCACCATTCTCATGGTGCGACACCTTTCAAAATGGTTTTAACAGTAATTTAGCGAGATGTCTCTAAAACTACTTAAAATAATTTCAGAAAATTATGAATAGTTGGTATATTATTGATAACTTAGAACCTTCATACTTAAGAAATAAAAAAAATAAGTAGAATAATTATAATTTGATTAGCCTGTAATTAATATAATATAATTTAGTTTTATATTTAATAAAGAAATTAAATAAATTAGTTTATAAGTTAATTAGTGATATATTAAAATGTAAGTTAAATTAATTAAGTAAATAATTATTTAAGTGGAATTACTTTTATGATAATAGGAAATAACCAATAAGAATGCATATAAATATACTAGCTAATCATCTAAAAAGAAAATATGTTATTCTTAGAAATAACAGTAATGATTTCTACTTAGCCTATAGGATTTCATGCAAGAGGTAAGAAAGCATTTAACTAATTCTTATAGGTTTACGATTTTAAAGTGGTAATGAGTGATTTAGAGGTGATTTGACCATTAACCTTTTAGAATGCATGCAATAGAGAAAGAATAGGATTCTAAGATGTAATTTTAGTGGTTAGAGATAATGCACAATGATTATAGGGTTTGCATAGGTTTTTAATGAACCCTAATGTGATCTATGATATACATGGGTCATGATAACATACCGTAAAGTGGTTAAACTATACCTAAATCCTTACCTCTTATCCTTAACCACTTAACACTCCCTAAAATCTACCTAAATAATCCTCACTATTCCTCACTCTCTAAAATGCATGCACATATACACACATAAGTAAGGAAAGAAAGAAGAAACACATAGAGATAAAGAGGGAAGAGAGTGAGTGATGGAGATAAGGAGAAAGAAGTCTCCATCCGCCACCTTTGAGGTCGTGCATGGTGGCCTAGATGGAGACAACACTATTGGCTCAATTTGGAGAAAATCATTACCTCACTTCACTCTACACCTTGCACTAATTGGTTTCTCATTTCCTCTACCTTCACATCATCACCACCACTCCAACATCGTATCCCTTGGATAGAAGTAGGGGTTGTTTTCCTCTTCCTCCTTATTCTTATGCTTAGTTATTGTTATTTGAGATGCTTGTGGTGGCTTGTGGTAGGAATGGCCAAGGGGAGCAGTGTAACGTCCTAATAACAATTTCACGATATATCTAGAGTATTTGTGAATAAAAAGTACTAGGCACGTCACCTCTAACTTATAAACATCATACTATACTCATAATAACCATACATGTTATTATAAAGAGCCTTGTGAGGGAAAGTAATCATTAAATATCTGAAGAACTTGTCTTTTACTAATGAAGTAATTACAAGTATCTAGTACGTCAATATCTGAAAATGTACAAACTAGCCTCAAAGGCATGTGAAAAATACACAAAACTTAAAACGTAATACATTTCAATACTAGTACAAAAATATACAAGCATTGTCTAATAGAATAAATAAGTCTACTCTAGTTCACCCTTTTCTTTTCTTTCCCTTGGGAGAGTCTTGACCTGGATTTATCATAAAAACAAACAAAAGGGTGAGAATTCAAGAATTCTTAGTAGTATAATTACATTTAACAATAAACAATTGCCCATACAATTGTGATTCATATGCTAATGCTATGTAGTATCACATGTTCATGCCTACGCAATGCCCTACGATAATGCTTATGGAATACTTCATGATAATGCTTATGAAATGTCATGCCTCTTGGATATTTTCAAGAACCTGGTTCCTTGTATTATATGGGTAGAAAGGGAAAATGACCTCCTTACACTATCTGGTAGAGAGGGAAAAAGACCTCCTCAAAATACCGGTAGCCCTAGTCAAATGATTGTGCACATCATTTAAGGTTATAATACTTAGGAATAGCAAGTATGGATCACTCTATCATGAGGTCCACATCTCATGTATATTAAGCACACACCATATTTATTTATCATAAACTCAACTTTAACTAAGGAGTAAACGTGTTTCTAGTACACTAAGTATCATAGAATGTCTTAATGAGATCATTAATATCCAATACATAGCATAAATTAGTGTTACATTTGGTCCCATGAGCAGAAAACTCTATTTTTATAACTAGATAATTGATTAACACTCTTTTCTAATCGATTACCAATAGCCAAATATGGCATTTTATAAGTTTATAATAAGTTACCATAACTGGCTAATTAGTTAGGACCATTTTATGTCATTTTGGAAGACCAAATAATCAGTTAGGCCTTGGCTCTAACCGATTATTGGCTAATCCTGTCATTATATGATATGCAAATAATCGGTTAGACCTTGGCCCTAACCGATTATTGCTCAACATAGCATTCTAGAACAACTTAATAACTGGTTTGCCCTTGGCCATAACTGGTTATTTGGTGTGCACAAACCAGAAAAATAGGGCAAAACACAACAACTCCCATTCTTTTTAGCAACTCATCATCAAAACTCCATAAACCCACGTAAGCTTACAAATTTTTAAGTAGAAAGACTAACCATAATCAAACTCGTGATATTATATGCAACATTAACAACTCTCAAAAGGTTATACTCATATGTATATATAATCATTCATTTCCTTGCTACAACATCATCCGCCATGTCTCTATACATATAAGCATGATATTATAGAATTTCATGAAAAACTAATACTCATTCCATTTCATGCAAGTTTCACGTAGCAAAGATGGACAAAACACGATTAAAGAGACACAACAACCCTTACCTTAACTCCTAAAAGATGATGTCCTATCTCATTATATTTGTTCTTCCTTGGTTCTTTCTAGTTTTTCCTTTCCTTTTCCTCTTTCTCCTCCTTATTTTCTTTTCTTTCTTTTTCTTTTCCTTTTTTGCTTTCTCTGCTACTTATAACGTAAAGAGTGTGAGAGAAATGAGAGGAAAAGTCAAAGATGAAAGAGTAAGGGCGGTGGAGAAAAAGAATGAAAACGAAGATAAGCTCCTTTGACTTCAAGGTATTCCAGGAACTTCTATATTTGTTAAGAATATTTTAAACTTCCATTGATGAGTTTCCTACTTTCCTTAAGTGTTAGGAAAAATTCTAGGATTGCTTCCAATTACTAAACTCTTCATTCAATGATTATCCTTGTACACCGTTAACAACTACTAAGCTATATTATACTTCTGCTGTAAGTAAAAATACCAAACTAGTTTAGTTGATTCTAAAAATTTCAACACATCTCATACTAAGTGTTTATAACCTAGAAATAAAATCTCTATGTTTTCTTTTACAATCTAGGTAGATTATGCTAAGTTTCGAGTTATTATGAGCTATTTTTCACATTTGGTGTTAAAGCAACATATGCAAACTATCTCAGAATGTCACCATAATTAATAGGTAACTCATACATGTTCTATTGAACTTCTTTAACCATGATTAAGATTAATAGGTTAAGGAGGTTGTTATATTTCTCTCCTCTTTTTTAGAATTTTATCCTTAAAATTGCTTACCTTAAGTAAAAAGCTCTGGATAGTCCTACATCATGTTGGACTCCAATTCCCAAGTAGCCTCCTTAAGTAAAGGAATCTGCTATCCTTTAAGCTTTTTGACTCCTCTGTCCATGATCCTTATAGGTTTTATCACATATGATAAATTATCTCTTAAATGCACTTATTCATTTTCCAAGATGTGTGAAAGATCTATATTATATTTTGTAAGTTGTGATACATGGAAAACATTGTGAAGGTTGGATAAATTGAGAGGAAGGACTATTTAGTAAGCAACCAGTCCAATTCTTTTTCAAAATTTGAAAGGGACTAAGAAACCAAGGGTTTAACTTGTTACCAAGTTACTTCAATACTCAAGAGGGGGTGAATTGAGTAAATAAGAAACTCTTTGAAAAATTTTATCAAACACTTGAAAAACAATTTTCTTTAAAGCTATTTATCGATTCAAGTGACTGAATAGAGAAGATAGAATGTTCAACTCACAATTGAGCAAATTAAAATGAAAGTATACAGGCAGATACATGAAATTAACACACAAATATAAAGGAGTTTGAGTTAGAAGAGCAAACACAATGTTTATCTTGGTTCGGCCACCAACCACTTGTGACCTACGTTCAGTCCTCAAGTAACTACCTGAGATTTTTTCACTACCACTGTAAGCTTGAACATATGCTTGTTACCGTTACAAACTAGAGCGCTCCTCACATCTTGGGATACCTCACCTTTGTGCTTGAGCCTCGACAACCAGGGATACCTCACCCCTACAATTCCTAGAGGGATTCCTCACACTCTTTACAATTCCTCGAGGGATGCCTCTGTTGGTGTATGCCCTGTAATTGGCTATTGTCTCTTGAAAGACTTTGTTTTGATGATAACAAATATGAAGATGTTGCAAGATCAAGTTCATGACCTTCAAGATTAGTTTTAGGACTTAGATCAATATGTAAAAGTATAATGTGATTCACACAAATGCTCCACAACTTGTTTCTCAAAGAACATGGATAGCACACTTGCTTTAAATGCTTCAAAATGGTTTTTGTTTTTCAAAGAAACAAACACAAAGTGCCCAAAAGCTTTTGAGATAATTTGGAATCACTTGGCATTAATAAAAAATTGACAAAATTTTTTACATGGCTTATTCGAATGAGGATTTTCTTATTTGAATAACATAAGTCAGAGAAGCCAAGAAATGTTTAAAAATGTGAAAAGGCGCTTCAGTTTTCAATTGTTTTAATCGAATAACATTCCTGTTATTTGAATAAAACGTTTTCCAGAAACCTATTTTTTAATGGTTTATTTGAATAACCATGTTATTCGAATAACACCTATCTCAGAAAATTGATTCTAAAAAGCTTATTCGAATAACGAAAACGTTATTCGAATAACGTATCCCATAGGACTCTTCTTCAAAGTGCTATTTAGTGCCTTATTCGAATAAAAAACTTGTTATTCGAATAAAGGCTACGTCTAGAGAAAGGCAACAACGGCTAGTTAGCTGCCATTAATGCTCCCAACCACCTCTCCAATGACTCTTTTCATTAATGAGCTATAAATATAAGTTGTTGGGCATTGATGGAGGTTAGACAATACATATGAAAACCTTAGCTGAGCATTAATACGAGTTTCTCTATCATTTTCAAACAATCCTCTATTTTAAGCATTAAAGTGTGAATGCTTGATACTCATAAGCTTCAATTTGTATTATCTATTTTTTGAGAGAGTTTCTATTCATACAAACCTTGTTGAATCTATAAAAGAGAGGGTGAGGCATCCCTCAAACTGAAAGGGTGGGGTATCCCTTGAAAGAAGAGGCTCAAGCACAAAGGGTGAGGTATCCCAATGTGTGTTGAGTGCACTAACTTGTAAAGGTTGTCAAGCACATGTTTGAAGCTTGAAGATATAGTAAAAAATCTCAAGTGTTTACTTGAGGACTGGGCGTATGCCACAAGTGGATTGGTGGCTGAACCAGGATAAATCTGCTGTTTGATTCTCTAAACTCTACTCTTTAATATTATGCACTGTTTTATTTGTATTGCTTGAATATTTTCTTGCTTGGCTGTGACATCAAGTGGATGACTTGATCATGAGATCCTATTGGATAGAATCAAAACACTATTTTTAAATGTCCCTAGTCAAGTATTATTGTTAATCAAGATGACAATGATGCATTGAGGCTAATATGTGTGTAGACTAATGGCCACATCTCACGGGTCATGAATATTAGATATCGAGTCTTTACATGGATACATATTAGAGTAATAATGTATTGGATTGACCCGCCATAAGAACACTGTGTGGATCATTATATGAGTGTTATAAGTGATTCTCATAGTGATAATGGTGTATCACATGGTCATTTGACCACGCACTACGCCCTACATGAGGAGTTGTATGTTTTAATGCCATCAAACGTCATCTGTAACAAGGTGATTATAAAGTTAGTTATTAGACATACTGTGAATCATGCAGAGGAATGTGAGTGACCTAGATGGGATTTGTTCCTCCTACATAACAGGAGTGATATCTTCGGGTCCCCTGATTGAGTGAGACTAAGAAATACATGACATGCTCAAATGAGTCAATATGAGATATTGATCTCATTTGTTATTACTACGTCTACTCGAGTATCAAGAAATAAAATATTGAACTATACAAGGGTGACACATTCCAAGCCCTGTGTTCAATCTAGATATCTAGACAAAGGGACTAACCTACGCGGAAACATTAATCACAGAAAGGTTATGTCAAATCACTGACATTCTCAATATTTGGGTAGTGTTACATTTGTGTTGCTAGATACTCTATTTTTATAACTTGTAATATTAAAACTGGGATTTTAATATTACCGCCAATGTCATGAGAACCTGGCATTTCACACACATAGAGCGTTACCAAAATTGGAGCAATGAGAATCCAAGTTGGACCATTCCATGTCATTTTGGACTAACTCAAATAGATAGGTCCAAGGGTTGCACGGCTAACCCCGATTATTGCTACACTCACTTAAGGCACACTATTATAAATAGTACTATTAACCTTGGCCCTAACACGCATAATGTAATCTTAGCCGCACCTATAGAAACAGTGAGTAAGAGAGTGACATGTTTCTCTTCTCTTCACAGCTAGCACTGTGTCAGAGACTTAGGACTCTTCATGAGTCTGTTTGTGTGGATAACGCAGAGACATCATTGCTGTTATGGTATTAGTGATTCACATCGTTTAATTTTCATCTCGCTTCAAGAGGTAAACTCAAAATCACAGATTATGGCCTTTTTCGCATGAATCCTTGGTGAGAATTTTTGTTTTTTCATTACGTGATGTATCCACAATTCCTTATAGCATCACCCTCTTTACAAAGAATCAAGTGTAGAAAAATATGAAACTCTCACAAGAGTATGTAGTACAAGTTGAATCCCTATGAAGCTCTTCAAGAATATCTTAAAAACTCACAAAAATATAGCACAAATATGGAAAGGATTGATTCACAGATTAAAGCATAAGAGATATGTTTCAAGTTGTTGGTTGTGTGTCAAAGATGACCCAAAAGTGTGTATTTAAAGTGTTCTAATCAAAAGAGTTGTTGGGGGTAATTAATTCCATCATTAAATGCTTAGAAAAGAGTCATTGCTGACTTTCAGGCTCGTGGTAATCAATTACAAGGATGTGGTAATCAATTACCAAGCTCTTAGAACACATTTTGGGCTTTTTGGGTAGGTGATAATTGATTACAAGGTTTCTGTAATTGATTATCAAGCCTCTGTTAGAGTGGCAATCGATTACTAGGCTATGGTAATCGATTACCAAGCCTCTAACTTTTGAAAAATGGATTCCCGCATGGCTGTAATTGATTACCACGCCTTGGTAATCGATTACCAGCTTCCAAAGAAGCTGTTAATTAATTACTAAGCCTTTAGATAAGATTACAATAATCCTTGAATCAATTTTTGAGCCCAAATTAGCTTAGTAAACAATTCTAACTTAGAAAACTTGGATTTTCAAAGATAGAAACTTGTTTTTCATGATCCAAGATTAAAACTATCATTTCTTTAAAAGAAAACCTGTTCAAAAAACATTTTGAGATATATAGAGAGTTTCTAACATAAAAGACTCTAAGTCCTATAAACTATACCAATTGTACTTCCTTTGGACTTGGTCTTCGACTTGGCTTTGTTATCATAAAAAACTTCATGTCCTTCATGACATAAGCATTCACATTTTCTCTCTTTTTTATTATGACAAACTAATATAGGAAAAGAGAAACATTTATATATATATAAGAGATTTAAGCACAACTCTCCCCCATAATTTGTGCATGAGGTAAAACAAATATTAAATAAAATTTGCATGAAAAGACCCCCCTACTCATGCAAGTCATAACTATCCCCCTTTGGCATTATCAAAAAGACATAAGTATTTGTACTAAATAGCATGCTAATGTGAGTTAATGAACATCGCATAAATATAATCAACAGTGTAACCAATATTGTACCAAATGATCAATCAACAACTCATATGATTAGTGCATAAATATTAATAAGTGAGAATTCAAAAAATAAATATCAGAGTTATACAATAATCATAGTCAAAAAGCTAAGAGTGAGACAAAATATAACAGGATACAAATTGTCATGACTAAGCCCTGTCGTCACTCTATCTCCTCGCTATCAGCCTCGTCATCAAGATCCTCATATGGATGCTCTTCCTCCTCATCATCAGCATCAAGATGCTCCTTCTCATCATCATCAACATCATGATGCTCCTCAACAACGACAACAACAGTAGAATCACCATGTACATGTTCCTCAACAGCAACCCCAGGTGCAGGTAGAGGAGGTGCAACAGGCTCCCTAACCACATGCATCTTACCATGCTGCATCATAGCTCACAAAGCAGTTGCCTCCTGGTTCGTGTGTGTTATGCGCTTAGCGTGAAGGGCTAACTGTTGACCTACCTAGTCCTCATGCCAGTTAAACTGGTCTTCAACAAAAGTTTGGAGGCCGCATAACTCTAAGAGCAGAAGCTCCATGGTAGGCTCTACTGGAGCAGCCTATGGTGTTGCATCCTCAGCATCCTCATCATCTCCTTAGGGTACATGTCCACCTAACCTATGATATAAGTAGTAACATCTGTAACACTCCAAAATTTATTGATTTCGTTATGGATATTCATTTTATAATATTTGAGATTTTCGAGAATTTTTCTGGAATTTTCTGAGAACGTGAAATATTTTAATATATTCCTTATTTTACGTGCACGATGGACAGAGTAGCGGAAAAGAACTGTAACGTTCCAAAAGTTAGAAAATTATATGACAAATAATCGTTTTATAATATTTACAATTTTTGAGAATTTTTTGGGAATTTTTCGAGAACGTCGAATATTTTAATATATTCTTCGTTTTGCGTGTGAGCTGAGCAGAACCAGAGAAGTGAGATATTCTCTCCGAGAACCTTGAACTATGGAAACGTCGATGGGGGATCTTACTAAACCCGAGGCCGGACACAGTTTACAAGGTCCACGTTTTTCGAGAAATTTTAACAGATGGAATAATAAAACACTGCAAAAAATTTATCTGTCAGATAAATTAATACTGACTTCTGTCGACTGTAACTATTATCCATTTGATAATAGCATATAATAAAAGCACTATCACCTTATCCTAATGTAATCTACTTTATGTCATAACAAATTCACTTTAATTTAAATATATTGCTATTTTAATCAAGTTTCTAGAAGCTTTGACCCAAGAAAGGACCTAACTACCCTTAGCTTGCTTGAGAAGCTTGTCAATTCCCTCTCTCCTCTCTCTCAATGCCGCGACATTCACTAGGGAAAAGGGGGGAAAATGGTTCAATCACTTTAACCTAATTCACTCAAACCTATCAAACTTTAACCTAATAACTTCTCTCTCTACCTCTTCATCTTCTTCCTTGCTCTCCCTTCTCTCTAAAACTCCATAGCCAAATCGAAGCTTGCAGCTCCTCTTCCACTCAATCTCTTCATCTTTTCTCTTCATCAACCACATATCCTTACTCTCCATCATCATCTCTACCACTTTCCTTCACAAGGTTTCACCAAAATCCTTCACCTTCATTTCTCTCCATTTCAGGTTACCACCCCCATTCTCACCATTTTCGTTTTCTTGCTTCCTTAAACTCATTTTTAGCTTCTCTTCATCATTCTAAAACCTTTTCCTTCCATACCCTACATCAAAATCTCTCATCTTTACCAATCTTCTTCAAGGGCAAAGTTTGAGACTTTAAGGTAAAAATCACAACTTTCTTCTCCTCTCTTCTCTTTTTCGTGTTCTAAGCCCATTTTCATGGTCAAGGATACTCTCTTTTCATGTTGTGGTGTTGATTCATTGAAGTTGCTTTCTAGGGTTTTTGGAGGAGCCAAAACCGAATTCACAAAGGAGCATCTTGGAGGCAATTTTCGTGCTCTCCTCTTTGGTAAGAGGGAGACCACTCTATTCAACCTATAATGGTGGTTGGAGGCTTGTTAATTGTGTATTTGTGAGAAACCCTAACATGGGTTACTCTTTTAAATTTTATTGTCTTATGATTAGTTCTTATTTTCTATTTCTTCCTTTAAATTTTGTATGGATTTGATTCTTGATAATGTTGTAATAACCCTCATGGATTTGGAATTGATGAACTTGAGACAATTTCCCCTTGCCTTGTGTAAGGAGGCTCACGGCCAAGTCCCTCATTGAAGGGGTGTGAATGCTTAAAATTCTTGTAACCTAATTGAATGGTAAAAATTGAATGGACAATGACTAAAGGAAAAATAAAAATGCTTGGACCCTAGCCCTATGATGGCTCACGGCCATGGGAGGCAAAAATGGTGGAAATTGTGACTTGGATGATGAAATTGACAAATGAGAAATTAGAGGACAATTAGGGATTCATAATGTGTAAATGAAATTAATCAAAGACTAAATTTGGTAACTTGAACAATTTGACCTAAGAGAAAGAACTTGAGTGTGTGAGCTTGAGGGAATTTGAACTAAACACTTTAAGAGAAATTAGTAATAAGTTACTAATGCATTAAAAATGAAAACAAACATGTGACTTAGGGATCTAGTGAGGGCTACGGTTTTGGGCTTAATTAATATGGGAATGGATTAATCCAATACAAAGAATTGGAAGTAGAAGATTAAGGCTTAATATGGTTAAAGAATAATAATTTTAAAGACTCTTGAAAGTGATGGTAACAAAGAATTAAAGTGATCTAAAGTTGTCACTTTAAATTAATAACATGTAGCTTGACGAAGGGAATCCATAATATGAATCATAATAATGAATGAGCACTTGAAAATGGTATTGGCATAAAACTTGACATTAATGCAATTGTGGACTCCTATGTGGGATAAACATTTGATGAATATGGATCATCAAAATATCTTGATATGACGATATCAACAAATGAATTTAGGTACATCTGTATATAAGTGTACCATTGTGAAATACAGTAATAATCATACATGATTTGACATTGTGTCGTCATGCATATGTGTCGTCCATTGGACACTGTTGGAAAGGTTGTGTGGGCCTAGGAGTTTGAATAACACCTATGTGCGGGTACGAATAGACTAAGCGTAGGTGTCATATGTTGTTGACCCTAGGGGGTGTTGGGGTGTGGGTGTCTCAGAATAGACAGTGGTAGCTCCACTGGGGCCGTGGGATAGACCAATGCGACACACCGATGTTCCTGTCTGAGACGCTGTCCTTTATCGCGATCAACTGTCGAGGTACCATGTATAAGCCATTGCACAAACCTTTTTATGGAACAAAGCACACTTTATTTTAAAGGCTAATGATATACTGGTATTACTCCTTGATCATTCACTCCGAAAATGTTTATGTCTAGCTCCATGGAGTAGGGTTTTGATACACTTTTGCATAAGTGAACTGTCAGTCACATAACTCATTGAGCATGAACATTGATAATTGTATAGCATATTTACCGTTATCTTTGTGATAATTGTTAGTCACTTGAACCGCTGATTTTTTATAATATTTCTATTATTTTAACGTTGTTATTATGCCTTATTGTAAATTTAATGTTGTTATGATGAAATGTGCAAACTGTATCATACGTGGGCGTCCAATGCCGTTTAGTCTCCTGCTGCTATTGTTGGTAATGAATGACGAGTATCTCATCTCTTTACTGTACATTCTGTTATTGTATATTATCATATGATTGTCCGAAGACGTTCGTGAAGAGGACAAAGAAACCACCGAGTTTCAGGGTTTCTGGCCGTATCTTGACGAAGACCGAGGCTGCTGAGGATGTCATATCGCCCCCGTGGATTTTTTGGTTATGTGCTGATCAACTTTCATGGTGGTCCGGATTGCTGGCATATTAACGTGCAGACTAATCGATGTGTGTACCACGACGAATTGACTGTGCCCTTGGTGTGGGGACGTTACACTGCTTCTATTTTTTACTTTCATGTTTTTGTTTGGTTAGAATTTTACATACCTGTGAGAGACATGTGGGCAGATATGTATTATACCCCGCGTGACGACTCTTTCTTGTCCACTGCTCAGGCCCCTGCCCGCTGTTCTGTCGTTCCGATGGATGTCTGGTCAGACGATGAGGATCCTGAGGAGGATCCGTCTATGGTTCCTTCTCGTTGTCGTCAGTCATAGCGACTGTCGTAGATCGATGGCTATTGATGGCTGTCTGTTTATTTTGTGGGAACCTGACGTATTATTGGATTAGTGGATATATATTTGTATCTCTTGGGGTAGGTACACATTTTGTCTTTTTGTATACATTTTGGAAATGTAATTAATACAAGCTTGTACTTATAATCATATTAATGTAATTTCGATGTATGGTTTAACTTCTGTTGATTGTATTATAATTGTTCAGTGTTTGAAGTTTCGCTACAACAGGGATTTTCCTAATTTACTCTTGCCCTACCTAAACAAAAAAAAAAAAAATGTATGTATGTATATATATATATATATATATATATATATATATATATATATATATATATATATATATATATATATATATATATATATATTGTAACACCCCTTTGGGATGCCACATATAAAGAAAAATAAAATAAATAAATAAAATCTACCCAAGTTGTAAAACATTTGTTAAATAATATTACATATTGTAAGATAATTCCCGATAAAATGTAATATTGTTAAATAAAATAATGCGGAAAATAAAATAAACATCACCACATCACACATAATTTACATATGATTTACATTATAAGTGATATAAATAATTTACACCTAAAACTACCAATATTTAAACAAAAACAAGAATAAAGCAATAAAAGAGTCAATATATACGTACATACGCAGACGCACTAAAAAAAACATCATGCATATTTAATCCTCGAAGGATCACTCTCAACATGAAAATGACCGTCGAGAGAAAATATCCCTGATGTCTCGACTCTCGGCGGACATGAGATCACAGCGTTAAGCCGACACGAGTGTCATCTCACTAGGCTTAGTGGATATCCCACCCCAATGACGCCTAATGGATAAGGGCAACTCTAAGTGTAGAAATACTGTCGTAGTCATGATTGGCTCTCCATCAAACCGATGACGTAGAGTCACAGTCAGCCATCCTACATACGTCACAGAGTCTCGGTCTCCTCGCAGATGCCAAGCCAATGAACCTCCATGAAACTCTAACTGTACAAACCCCAAAAATCCTGGCACTGCCATCTCCCACAATCAATCCAAAGGATATGGATGATCGGATGGTTCTTGGTCGTCGAACTGATCTTCCTCTTGTTGTTCCTCTTCTTCCTCGGTATACAGAATCTCTAGAGGCTATTCCTCTTCCTCAAACTCTTTACCATATAAACAGGTATATACAGAAAACACATACAATAAAGAGGTAAGACAATCTAAAATCACCACAAACATGGCCAATAAGAAGATGACAAACAACAGATATATAGTTCATGCAATATGAAAAGCTATAACATTAATAAGTAACAGAGTAGTGTAAAGATTCAAAAAGATTTAAATATCCCAACAATATACCATCACAGATAAAATAAAACAAGAAACAAATGATACAATACAACAATAGATAAAACAAATACAATAAACAAATAAATCAATATCAATATAATAAACGAGATAAGACAAAAATAAATAGATAAGACAAAATAAATAAATAGATCCCAATAAATAAATATAAGACACACCCTACTCCATGGAGCTAAAAATAACACACAAAGATATCGGAGAGAATGACTCGCAAAAATCTATTAGTACCACTTGCCCAACCAACTATTTGCACACACACGTTGCCTATAGCCCCACGACACAAGAATCCATTATCCAGCGTGGTGTAGTTCACGGTTCTCACGTTGTGACCAGACACTACACAGGCAAATGTACTACTAGACTTTACAAATCTCGATTAAATATAGTGCGTGTCGAGTCCATTAGTGTGCTATCTGGTTTACCACGGCCAAAAGCTACCAACTGTCCACATATGGGATACCGTACACTAACGTCTCCAAGTCCATTAGAACAATGAACCACACTACGTTTATCGCATCGACAACACGATGTGATTCGTCTCATCAACCAATCCACCAAAAATTTGGCATAAACTCAATATATAATTCCAAAAATATGAAATTACAAAAATGCCTTCAAGATAATAATATGCCCTCAATGGCAGAAAAATAGAAAGCCTTCAGACGGGTTCACATTTTCCCGACTTTCTAAAAATCCTCAAAAGCCTCAGACGGGTTCACATTTTCCCGACAAAGATAAAATAAATACAAAGAACGGTCAATCGCGTAGAAATTTTATCGCTTTTCACAATTCTCAATTTTTACAAACGTTTATAAATTGCGTAAATATATTTTTCTGTTTTTAAAATCGCGTAGAATTTTTAATACGTTTCTCAATCGCGTAGGATTTTTAAATCATTTTCTTGTCCAAATCCCTTAAAAATCACTGTTTAAATAAACGAAATAATAATTAGTATGTTTAAACTACGTGTAATAGTTTTCATACCGTATACTGTCTTTTGGACATCTTTTCTATCTTATTTGTCCGTTTTTACTAAAAATTGACAGTATTTTGTTTAGAAAATTAATAATAATGGTTTCCTAATTTTTTTCGTAAAAACTCTGTTTATTTTAAATAAACCGGATAATTTAATCTTTTAAAAACTCCTAACATGCTTCAAAATATAGTATGAGCCATATGTTAGAAATTCTTAAAGATTACTGTATTTCCTTTATAACAATAAAATCATTAATTTTAATTCCTCAAATTAATTCTAATCTATTGATTTCTTGAAAACTCTTTTTAGAAAAAAATTCTTGTTAACATATAATGCCTTCTTTATACTTGAAAATGGTTTGGAATTGATTTTAGAAATCAAGAATATCTAGTTTGGCATGTTGGCCGAATTTCCTAAATCTTTTGAAATTGATTTCTAAATTATTTCTCATCTTCTAAATATATGTCAAACTTATTGTATGAATTCATTTAACCATTGTTTTAGAAAATGGTTTTTGAAATCAACACATTCATTTTAGGCATGTTGGCCGAAAATACTAAGTCTTACCATTTGATTTCTAAATTCATTTTCTTTGATCTAATCAACTTGAAACCTTCTTAATTCTCCTAAGTTAATTAAATTACCTTTTAAGAAAATTAAGAGAACATTTTGGTTCTCCATTTGGTTAATTGGTCGTGAGCTTCTTGGTGTGGTGTTCTTTGGAACACACATGCATTTCCTTGACATGTTATTCACATCCTATACATTATCATGCCATTCTATACTTTATCATGCAATTCTAACACATGCAATATTATCAAAGCTTATAGACATGCAACTTAAAGCTTGTAGACATGCAATTTATTACAAACAACAAATAGGAAAGCTACTAACAAATACATAACCACATCAAATAAGCTACTAACAAGCACACACATGAATCCTTATGGATTCTACAATCACAAAATCAACTCCATCTTCTTACCACCATCCATAGGTGATAAGATTTGTCTTCCTCTTACCTTAATTGAAGACAAATGGATTCTTTCACTCCTCCTAGGGTCACGGTTTTCCTCCTCCAAAACCTAGCAAGCTTAAACAAAAACTACAAATTACTAAACATTAAAAGAGAGCTTAAACCATGGATAAATCATGGCTTAGAACTTTGAAAAAGAATTTAGAAAAGAAAAACAAGAGATTTCACCTCCTTGGTCAAATCTTCCAAGTAGGTTTTCAAGCTTCAAATGAAGGATTTTGCAAGAACTCTCAACTAGAGATGTTCTTAGGATTGTGTTTAGGTTTAGAAAACTTGGTTGGATAGAATTTTAGGTGGTTGGATGGTGTAGAACTAGGTTTGGCCGAAACTAGCTCCAAAAGAACATCAATGGTGTTTAGGGTTTTTGGAAGAGAGAGAAGAGAGAAAATGCTTGAAGACAAAGTGATTTTTGGTCCTCCAACATGCATTGGCCGTAGACTTCAATGCCATGCAAGGTGTCCATGGCTTGGCTTCATCCAAGCTTAGAATGCATCAAAGGCCAAGATCAAAACTTGGTTAGCAAGCTTGTCTCCCATTGGTTCCTTCTAACCTAGTCACTAAGCCTTGTCACTAAGCTTCATCATCACACTAACCTAGTCACTAAGCTAGTCACCATGTTCTAGAGAGTTCCTTCACTAATGATGATTAATTAAGCTACTAAGTTAATCAGATAGCTAAACGTGGGTCCCACAAAACATTTCCTGTCCATCTGTCACTAAGTTATAAAATGACTAATAAAATAATATTATAATAATATAAAATTATTTTATTTGACAAAATCCTAAAAATTAAAAGATTAATTTTAGGCTCATTCAAATTGAGTTTAGTAAGATCCCCCGCCTCTGAATAATTAAAAACAGATTTTACCGGTCCGGAAAAATATTATTTTCCTGCCCCGTAGCAAATCACACAAAAAGTCCATATAAAATCACAAACAATAATATTGGACACTAAATCAAGTAGAAAACAATTAAAAACAAAAACAGACAAACAAAGACGTTCGGACGTAATGGTCATTTTTTTATTTTTTCCCACAACGTAGCTAATCATCCAAAAAGTTCAAATAAAATTACAGACGTATTAATTGTCCATATCTTCCAGAAAAATTAAAACAAGAGTTTTCGGAAAAACTTTTATTTTACCGTCTCAAACAAATTACGTAAAAAGACCAAATAAAATTTGAGCCTGTATAAACGTATTTGTATTTCATGCGTAAATCGAGAAACAAGAAAATAGGGATATAACGGTCATTCACACGAAAGCTTGAAAAACAAAGAAACAAGACATTCTAAGACATTTTCTAAAAATTGGGGTGTTACAATTCTCCCCAACAAATAAAAATTTCGGTCCTCGAAATTCGAGAAATGTTCTCAAAACAAATGAGGATACCGATCCTTCATTTTATCTTCCAAATTCCCGGTAGCTTCACCCGTCACATCATTCCATATGACCTTCACTAGCTCGATCATCTTTCCTCGAAGTCGCTTTACCTTTCTGTCCTCAATTCGACAGTAAAGTTTCATAAGTCAAATTCTCCTTCACCGCACTTCATCCGGTTGTATAACATGCATCGGATCTTATATACTTCCGTAATCGAGACACATGAAACACGTCATGCGATTCGACGTAAAACGGCGGCATAGCGATCCGATACGCTACAGACCTATACGTCGGATAATCTGATACACCCAATGAACTTAGGAGTAAGTTTCTTAGACTTAATAACTCTTCCGACACCCGTCGTAGGAGTAACTCTTAGAAACACATGCTCACCTTCCTCAAACTCAAGAGGTCATCTTCGTTTATCCGCATAACTTTTCTGTCTGCTTTGCGTCGTCTTCATCTTCTCTCGTATCATCTTCACCTTTTCCGTAGTCTGTTGTATAAGATCTGGTCCAACAGTCATGCTTTCCTCATCTTGATACCAACATAACGGTGTCCGACATCGTCTTCCATACAACGCCTCATAAGGTGCCATTCCGATGCTTGAATGAAAACTATTGTTGTAGGTGAATTCTATCAGAGATAAAAATTCATCCCAACTTCCTCGTTGTTCCAAAACACAAGCACGCAACAGATCCTCTAAAGACTGTATAGTTCTTTCTGTCTGACCATCTGTCTGCGGATGATACGCCGAACTCAGTCGCAACTTCGTTCCCATAGCTTCTTGCAGACTCCGCCAAAACCTTGACGTAAACCTCAGATCTCGATCAGAAACTATACATGTAGGTACACCAAGTAATCTGACAATTTCACTGATGTACAACTGGGTTAATCTTTCCAATGAATACTTAATATTAATTAGTAAGAAATGAGCCGATTTAGTAAGCCTATCGACTATAACCCATATCGAATCATGACCTTTCCTCGTCTTTGGCAAACCAGTAACGAAATCTATCGATATACTATCCCATTTCCATTCTGGAATAGATAACGGTTGCAACATTCCAGCTGGTCTTTGATGTTCCACTTTTGCCTTTTGACAGACTAGACAAGTTGACACACACCTAATAACATCACTCTTCAATCCATGCCACCAGAATAACTTCTTCAAGTCTTGGTACATCCTTGTTATGCCTGGATGCATACTCAATAGACTAGTATGGGCATATTCCACAATATATCGCCTCAGCTCCCGGTCACGAGGAACACAGACTCTACCCCGAAACCTCGAATTCCATCAGCTCCTTCTTTTTGAACTCTATTGTCTCGTCTTGCTTTATTTGTTCTCTTATTCCTTGCAAAAATTCATCGGCATTCTGTTTTTCCCTTTATGTCTTCCATCGCTCGCTCGAGATAGTAACCATGTTAATACAGATCTTCCCCGGTTTCAACACAACAAATGACCACACATCTCTAAACCGTTCAATGAGCTCCTTTTCCTTGATCATCGGAGTTAAATCGATAATCTTTCTACTTAAGGCATCACCACGACATTTGCCTTGCCGTGTGGTACAACATATGATTGAAAATCATAATCTTTTAGGAATTCTAACCATCTCCGCTGCCTCATGTTCAGCTCCTTCGATCATACAAGTATTTCAAGCTCTTGTGATCACCGAAGATGTTGAACGTTGCTCCATAGAGAAAATGTCTCCATATCTTTAGAGCAAAACCACAAATGCGCCAATTCCAAATCGTGCGTTGGATAATTCCTCTCATGAACCTTCAATTGTCGAGAAGCATATGCCACAACGTTCCGATCTTGCATCAACACGCATCCTAGCCCTTGATAAGAAGTGTCGCAATACACATCAAAAGATTTCGTCGAATACGGTAGGATCAACACCGGTGCCGTTGTTAATCTCTTCTTTAACTTACTTGAAAAAAAAAACGTTCTTATTCCATTCAAAAGCTTGATTTTTCCTCGTAAGTCGCGTAAGTGGTCCAAAAATCTTCGAAAAACCTCGATAAACCTCCGGTAATATCCAAGCAAGTCCAACAAAACTTCGAACTTCTTACCGTCTTAGGTCTTTCCCACTGTAAAACAGTCTCCACTTTAGATGGGTCTACCGCAATACCTTCTTTAGAAATTACGTGACCAAGAAATTGGACTTCTTCCAACCAGAACTCACACTTAGCCAATTTCGCATACAACTGCTTCTCCCTCAAAATCCGAAGAACAACACCAAGATGTTCAAGATGCTCTTCCTTGGATTGAGAATAGATCGAATGTCATCGATAAAGACAACAACAAATATGTTTGTCGTTAAATAAGGACGAAAAATCCTGTTCATATAATCCATAAATATGGCAGAGAGATTCGTCACTCGAATGGCATTACCTGATACTCATAATGTCCATAACGAGTTCGAAAAGCAGTTTTCGGCACATCTTCCCCTTTTACACGAATCTGATGATACCCCGATCTCAGAAATATCTTGGAAAATATCACAGCTCCTTTCAACTGATCCATCAAGTCGTCAATTCTTGGAAGCGGATATTTATTCTTGATAGTCACCTTATTCAGCTGACGATAATCCACACAAAGCCGAGACGTTCCGTCCTTCTTCTTGACCAAAAGCACCGGCGCACCCCATGGTGAAACACTAGGTCGCACAAACTCTTTCTCCAACATTCCACTCACCAATTGCTTCTTCAGCTCCTCCAATTCCACCGGCAACATACGATACGGTGCAATTGAGATAGGACCTGTTCCCGGTACTAAATCAATTGAGAACTCGATCTCCCTCTCAAAGCGGTAAACCAGTGCACGTCATCGGAAAACATCGAAACTCGTTGACAACAGAATAGTATTCACATCCTTCTTATTCTTAACTTCTAGAGAAGACAATACCATATATCCTCGCACTCCATCTCTTAACAAAGACTTGACCTTAACAAAGAAGCAGGTTAAGAACCCGTACTTTTTTCCTTAGGAAAAACTATGGTTTTACTTGCACAATCTATAAGGATATGGTTAGAACATAACCAAATCCATCCCTAAAATTACATCTATCTCAACAAGAGGTAAAAAATCAAGTTGACCATAAACAAACGGCCCTTCACAACAATAGGACAATCTAAACAGATCTTAGATGTAACAACGGTTTAGCATTGGCGTAGATACACTCAATTTAACATCCGAGAGAAGACACAGTGCAACTTCAATCTTTCCACACAATCATAGGAAATAAATGAGTGTGTAGCACCGAATCATACAATACAATACGCTGATTACCTCCAATGTCTCCTTCTCCCCGAATAAGATCATCGACTTAGAAATCTCAGATCCCATCATTGTATATACTCGTCCTCCCGACCTTGGTCGAGTACTTCCGCATTTTTGCCGATTAGCTCTAACATACCGAATGAGCGGTTTCTTCTCCGGCCGAGTACAATCTTTCGACATATGCCCAGTGTCCACGCTTAAAACAGACCGTCCCCTTGATTGTACAATCTGAGATATATGGCCCTTCTTACCGCACTTAAAACACGTTGGCGTAAACACCACCTTCTCCCCGCTCCACTACCGCGTACACTTCCTCCAACCGGAAAGGAGATTGATTTCCTTGTGGTCTAGAATACGGCTTACGCTGAAACTGATTTATATTGCTACCTCCACCTCTTTGAAACCTTGTCGGTCCAAAGTTACGATTCCTCTGATCTCTCGACAGCTCAAGCTCCTCAAGTCGTGCACATGCATCCACCAAAGCATGAAACTGAGTTATTCCCAAGGATACCACTCCTCGTTTCAGTTCCACTCTTAACCCTGATTCAAATTTCCTACATCTCCACACATCATCTTGCCGTGTCTGAGTATAATCTGAGAATTGAGACAAATTCTCAAATTTTGTGGCATACTCATTCACCGTCATATTCCCCTATCGCAAACCAAGGAATTCCATCTCTTTGGCATGCCTAGCACTCGCAGGAAAATACTTATCCAGAAAAGCATTAGAAAACACTTCCCATGTGATCTCAGTCCCTTCAGCTTGCAATCCTCGGTGGGTTCCTCTCCACCAATGTTCTGCATCTCCTCTCAAAGATGAAAACAAAGATAAGTCACCTTCTTATCATTCACGCATCTCATTCCTTCAAAGATCCTCTCCAAATCTTGCATCCACCGACTTGCTTTCTCCGGATCCACCTCGCCTCTAAACCGTGGCGGATTATGACGCCTAAACTCACCAAATTTAGGGCATCAACAGTAGCATCTTGCTGTTGAGCTGCTCTCAGATTTTGCTGAGTAATCACTTCAGCCATCCGCTACATAGCTTCAAAGAAGTAGCAATCATGTGGTCAACCTCACGATTCACGTTCGCACGTCCTCTCGCCTCTACCACCATCTTCTTTCTTCAAATATAACAAAACAAAATCAGATACATCCTTTTAAATACTCCCGAAAGGATATAAATCACAGAGAATCACACAAAGACAAACAAAAACAGACCCAACCACAACCCCAAAAGACTCTAACTTGGGCTCTGATACTAACTAATGTAACACCCCCTTTGGGATGCCACACATATAAAGAAAAATAAAATAAATAAATAAAATCTACCCAAGTTGTAAAACATTTGTTAAATAATATTACATATTGTAAGATAATTCCCGATAAACGAATATTGTTAAATAAAATAATGCGGAAAATAAAATAAACATCACCACATCACACATAATTTACATATGATTTACATTATAAGTGATATCAATAATTTACACCTAAAACTACCAATATTTAAACAAAAAAAGTAATAAAGCAATAAAAGAGTCAATATATACGTACATACGCAGACGCGCCCAAAAAAAAAAAAAAAAAACATCATGCATATTTAATCCTCGAAGGATCACTCTCAACATGAAAATGATCGTCGAGAGACAAATATCCCGATGTCTCGACTCTCGGCGGACATGAGACCGCGCGAGCCGACACGAGTGTCATCTCACTAGGCTCATGGATATCCCACCCCAATGACGCCTAATGGATAAGGGCAACTCTAAGTGTAGAAATACCGTCGTAGTCATGATCGGCTCTCCATCAAACCGATGACGTAGAGTCACGGTCACCGTTACATACGTCACGAGTCTCGGTCTCCTCGCGGATGCCAAGCCAATGAACCTCCATGAAACTCTAACCGTACAAACCCCAAAAATCCTCGCACCGCTTATCTCCCACAATCAATCCAAAGGATATGGATGATCGGATGGTTCTTGGTCGTCGAACCGATCTTCCTCTTGTTGTTCCTCTTCTTCCTGGTATACGTAATCTCTAGAGGTCGTTTCCTCTTCCTCAAACTCTTTACCATATAAACAGTATATACGAGAAAACACATACAATAAAGAGGTAAGACAATCTAAAATCACCACAAACATGACCAATAAGAAGACGACAAACAACGTATATACAGTTCATGCAATATGAAAAGCTATAACATTAATAAGTAACAGAGTAGTGTAAAGATTCAAAAAGATTTAAATATCCCAACAATATACCATCACTAAAATAAAACAAGAAGCAAATGATACAATACAACAATAGATAAAACAAATACAAGAAACAAATAAATCAATATCAATATAATAAACAGATAAG
Source organism: Ormosia emarginata (assembly GCA_029884605.1). NCBI lineage: Eukaryota > Viridiplantae > Streptophyta > Magnoliopsida > Fabales > Fabaceae > Ormosia > Ormosia emarginata. The sequence goes on along the minus strand of JAQQTP010000074.1, from coordinate 40,175,770 downwards.
ACAAAAATAAATAGATAAGACAAAATAAATAAATAGATCCCAATAAATAAATATAAGACACACCCTACTCTATGGAGCTAAAAATAACACACAAAGATATCAGAGAGAATGACTCGCAAAAATCTATTAGTACCACGGCTGCCCAACCAACTATTGCGCTGTCACACGTTGCGTCTATAGCCCCACGACACAAGAATCCATTGTTGAGAATAGATGACTTGATGGACCAATTGGAGGGAGCAGCTGTATTTTCAAAAATTGATCTGCGATCAGGTTATCACCAAATCAGAGTGAAAGTAGAAGACGTTCCTAAGACAACTTTTCGTACTCGTTATGGGCATTACGAGTACCTGGTGATGCCTTTTGATGTGACTAATGCACCTGCGATATTTATGGACTACATGAATAGGATCTTTCGTCCTTATTTGGATAGATTCGTCATTGTTTTCATCGACGATATCTTGATCTATTCACAAAATCAAGAGGACCATGCTGAACATCTCGGCATAGTTCTCCAGATCTTGAAGGAGAAAGAACTATATGCGAAACTATCCAAATGTGAGTTTTGGCTAGATGAAGTGAAATTCTTGGGTCATGTAATCTCAAAGGAAGAAATTGTTGTGGATCCTTCAAAGGTAGAAGCTGTGCTACAATGGGAAAGGCCAACGACGATGACAAAAATTTGAAGCTTTGTTGGATTAGCCGGATACTACCAGAGATTTATAGAAGGATTTTCCAAGATCGCTGGACCCACTTACTCAACTCACCAGAAAGAATCAAGCGTTCGAATAGACAGATTCTTGTGAGGGAAGTTTTCAAGAGTTAAAAAGGAAACTAACTACGTCACCCATGTTAGTTTTACCAAATTCTAATGACCCGTTTGAAGTGTACTGTGATGCTTTGTATCAAGGTTTGGGGTGCATTCTTATGCAGAATGGAAAGGTGGTGGCTTACGCCTCAAGACAATTGTGAGTGCACGAGAAGAACTACCCAACGCACAATTTAGAATTAGCCGTCGTGGTGTTTGCATTAAAGATATGGAGGCATTATCTGTATGGAGCCACATTCAACGTCTTTAGTGACCACAAAAGTCTGAAATACCTATACAATCAGAAAGAGCTGAACATGAGGCAACGAAGATGGCTAGAATTTTTGAAAGACTAAGATTTTCAGCTTCAGTATCACCCTGGAAAGGCGAACGTGGTGGTTGATGCTTTGAGTAGGAAGACGGTTAGTGTTTCTACCATGATGATCAGAGAAAAAGACCTGATAAAGCAATTTAGAGACATATATGGTCATTTGTAGAGTTAACACCGGGTAAAATCTGCATGAATATGGTCACTATCTCGAATGACTTAATGGATGATATTCGAGAGAAACAAAAGATCGATAAGTTCCTGCAAGAGGAAAGAGAATTGATAAGGCAGGGCGGTGTATCAACATTGAAGGAAGGAAGTGATGGAATTCTGCGATTTCAAGGAAGGGTCTGTGTGCCTAAGGATGAAGAACTTAGGAAGTACGTACTTGAACATGCTCATTTGAGTCAACTGAGTATGCATCCTGGAATGACCAAGATGTATCAGGACTTGAAGAAGTTATTTTGGTGGCATGGGATGAAAAGAGATATCGCTAGATGCGTGTCATCTTGTTTGGTTTACTAGAAAACGAAGATTGAGCACCAAAGACTAGCTGGACTACTACAACCCCTGACTATCCCTGAATGGAAATGGGATAGTATTGCCATGGATTTTGTTGTCGGGTTACCAAGGACTAGGAAAAGATATGACTCAATATGGGTAATTGTGGATCGACTTACAAAGTCAGCTCACTTTTTACCGATCAACATAAGGTACCCGTTGGAGAAGTTAACTCAGATATACATTGGTGAGATTGTCAGACTTCACGGTGTACCCACGAGTATTATTTCCGATAGAGATCCGAGGTTTACGTCGAAGTTTTGGCAGAGTCTTCAAGAGGCTATGGGAACGAAGTTGCGATTGAGTTCTGCATACCATCAGCAAACTGATGGTCAGTCAGAGAGGACAATTCAGTCGTTAGAAGATTTGTTGAGAGCTTGTGCTATGGAACAGACTGGAGGTTGGGATGAAATCTTACCATTGGTGGAATTCACCTACAACAACAGTCATCATTCAAGTATAGGGATGGCACCCTATGAGGCTCTATATGGGCGGAGGTGTCGGACACCTCTGTGCTAGTATCAAGATGGGGAACGACTTACCGTTGGACCTGAACTTATTCAGTAGACAATCGAAAAGGTCAAAATGATTCAGGAGAAAATGAAAACGGCTCAGAGTCAGCAAAAGAGTTATGCGGACAAAAGAAGGAAATCTCTCGAGATCGAGGAAGGGGAGCATGTCTTCTTGAAAGTCACACCTACGATTGGGGTCGGTCGTGTTCTCAAATCTGGAAAACTCACTCCGAAATTCCTTGGACCTTACCAAATTCTTCGTCGGGTGGGTCCTGTTGCTTACCAAATAGCTTTACCCCCTTTTCTTTTAAATCTTCATAATGTCTTTCACATATCACAACTCAGAAAATATATTCCAAGTCCTAATCATGTCATAGCACCTGATTCTGTGCAATTAAAGGAAAACTTGACTTATGAGACAACACCTGTAAGGATTGAGGATAAGAGGACGAAGCAACTCAGAGGGAAGGACATTGCACTGGTGAAAGTAATCTGGAATGAAGCAACTGGAGATACAACATAGGAACTTGAGGATAAGATGAAGGAGCAATACCCCGAACTATTTTAAGGTATGAAAATTTCGAGGACGAAATTCTTATTTGTTGGGGAGAGTTGTAACACCCCAAAATTTATTGATTTCGTTATGGATATTCATTTTATAATATTTGAGATTTTCTGAAATTTTTCTAGAATTTTTTGAGAATGCGGAATATTTTAATATATTTCTCGTTTTACGTGCACAATGGACAGAGTCGGGGAAAACAACTATAACGTTCCAAAAGTTGGAAAATTATATGACAAATAGTCATTTTATAATATTTGCAATTTTTGAAAATTTTCTGGGAATTTTCCGAGAACGTCAAATATTTTAATATATTCTTCGTTTTGCGTGCGAGCTAAGCAGAACCGGAGAAGTCAGATATTCTCTCTGAGAACCTTGAACTATGGAAACGTCGACGAGGGATCTTACTAAACCCGAGGCTGGACACAGTTTATAAGGTCCATGTTTTTCGAGAAATTTTAACAGATGGAATAATAAAACACTGCGAAAAATTTATCTGTCAAATAAATTAATACTGACTTCTGTCGACTGTAACTATTATCCATTGGATAATAGCATGTAATAAAAATACTATCACCTTATCCCAATGTAATCTACTTTATGTCATAACAAATCCACTTTAATTCAAATATATTGCTATTTTAATCAAGTTTCTTGAAGCTTTGACCCAAGAAAGGACCTAACTACCCTTAGCTTGCTTGAGAAGCTTGTCAATTCCTTCTCTCCTCTCTCTCAATGCCGCGACATTCACTAGGGAAAAGGGAGGAAATTGGTTCAATCACTTTAACCTAATTCACTCAAACCTATCACACTTTAACCTAACAACTTCTCTCTCTACCTCTTCATCTTCTTCCTTGCTCTCCGTTCTCTCTAAAACTCCATAGCCAAACCGAAGCTTGTAGCTCCTCTTCCACTCAATCTCTTCATCTTTTCTCTTCATCAACCACATATCCTTACTCTCCATCATCATCTCTACCACTTTCCTTCACAAGGTTTCACCAAAATCCTTCACCTCCATTTCTCTCCATTTCGGGTTACCACCCCCATTCTCACCATTTTCGTTTTCTTGCTTCCTTAAACTCATTTCTAGCTTCTCTTCATCATTCTAAAACCTTTTCCTTCCATACCCTACATCAAAATCTCTCATCTTTACCAATCTTCTTCAAGGGCAAAGTTTGAGACTTTAAGGTAAAAATCACAACTTTCTTCTCCTCTCTTCTCTTTTTCGTGTTCTAATCCCATTTTCCTGGTCAAGGATACTCTCTTTTCATGTTGTGGTGTTGATTCATTGAAGTTGCTTTCTAGGATTTTTGGAGGAGCCAAAACCGAATTCACAAAGGAGCATCTTGGAGGCAATTTTCGTGCTCTCCTCTGTGGTAAGAGGGAGACCACTCTATTCAACCTATAATGGTGGTAGGAGGCTTGTTAATTGTGTATTTGTGAGAAACCCTAACATGGGTTACTCTTTTAAATTTTATTGATTTATGATTAGTTCTTATTTTCTATTTCTTCCTTTGAATTTTGTATGGATTTGATTCTTGATAATGTTGTAATAACCCTCATGGATTTGGAATTAATGAACTTGAGACAATTTCCCCTTGCCTTGTGTAAGGAGGCTCACGGCCAAGTCCCCCATTGAAGGGGTGTGAATGCTTAAAATTCTTGTAACCTAATTGAATGGTAAAAATTGAATGGACAATGACTAAAGGAAAAATAAAAATGCTTGGACCCTAGCCCTATGATGGCTCACGGCCATGGGAGGCAAAAATGGTGGAAATTGTGACTTGGATGATGAAATTGACAAATGAGAAATTAGAGGACAATTAGGGATTCATAATGTGTAAATGAAATTAATCAAAGACAAAATTTGGTAACTTGAACAATTTGACCTAAGAGAAAGAACTTGAGTGTGTGAGCTTGAGGGAATTTGAACTAAACCCTTTAAGAGAATTAGTAATAAGTTACGAATGCATTAAAAATGAAAACAAACATGTGACTTAGGGATCTAGTGAAGGCTACGGTTTTGGGCTTAATTAATATGGGAATAGATTAATCCAATACAAAGAATTGGAAGTAGAAGATTAAGGCTTAATATAGTTAAAGAATAATAATTTAAAAGACTCTTGAAAGTGATGGTAACAAAGAATTAAAGTGATCTAAAATTGTCACTTTAAATTAATAACATGTAGCTTGAAGAAAGGAATCCATAATATGAATCATAATAATGAATGAGCACTTGAAAATGGTGTTGGCATAAAACTCGACCTTAATGCAATTGTGGACCCCTATATGGGATGAACATTTGACGAATATGGATCATCAAAATATCTTGATATGACGATATCAACAAATGAATTTAGGTATGTCTGTATATAAGTGTACCATTGTGAAAGACAGTAATGATCATACATGATTTGACATTGTGTCGTCATGCATATGTGTCGTCCGTTGGACACTGTTGGAAAGGCTGTGAGGGCCTAGGAGTTTGAATAACACCTATGTGTGAGTCCGAATAGACTAAGTGTAGGTGTCATATGTTGTTGACCCTAGGGGGCGTTGGGGTGTGGGTGTCTCACAATAGACAGTGGTAACTCCACTGGGGCCATGGGATAGACCAATGCGACACACTAATGATCTTGTCTGAGACGCTGTCCTATATCGCGATCAACTGTCGAGGTACCATGTATAAGCCATTGCGCAAAGCTTTTTATGGAACAAAGCACACTTTATTTTAAAGGCTAATGATATACTGGTATTACTCCTTGATCATTCACTCCAAAAATGCTTATGTCTAGCTCCATGGAGTAGGGTTTTGATACACTTTTGCATAAGTGAACTGTCAGTCATATAACTCATTGAGCATGAACATTGATAATTGTATAGCATATTTACTGTTATCTTTGTGATAATTGTTAGTCACTTGAACCATTGATTTCTGATAATATTTCTATTATTTTAATGTTGTTATTATGCCTTATTATAAATTTAATGTTGTTATGATTAAATGTGCAAACTGTATCATACGTGGGCGTCCAACGCCGTTTAGTCTCCTGTTGCTATTGTTGGTAATGAATGACGAGTATCTCACCTCTTTACTATACATTCTGTTATTGTATATTATCATATGATTGTCCGAAGACGTTCGTGAAGAGGACAAAGAAACCACCGAGTTTCAGGGTTTTTGGCCGTATCTTGACTAAGACTGAGGCTGTTGAGGATGTCATATCACCCCCGTGGATTTTTTGGTTACGTGCGGATCAACTTTCATGGTGGTCTGGATTGCTGGCATATTAACGTGCAGACTAATCGATGTGTGTACCACGGCGAATTGACTGTGTCCTTGGCGTGGGGACGTTACACTGCTTCTATTTTTGACTTCCATGCTTTTGTTTGGCTGGAATTTTACATGCCTGTGAGAGACGTGTGGGCGGATATGTATTATACCTCACGTGACGACTCCTTCTTGTCCACTGCTTGAGCCCCTGCCCGCTGTTCCGTCGTTCCGGTGGATGTCTCGTCGGACGATGAGGATCCTGAGGAGGATCCGTTTACGGTTCCTTCTCATTCTCGTTAGTCCTAGCGACTGTCGTACGATGGCTACTGATGGCTGTCTGTTTATTTTGTGGGAGCCTGACGTATTATTGGATTAGTGGATATATATTTGTATCTCTTTGGGTAGGCACACATTTTGTCTTTTTGTATACATTTTGGAAATGTAATTAATACAGGCTTGTACTTATAATCATATTAATGTAATTTCGATGTACGGTTTAACTTCTGTTGATTGTATTATAACTGCTCGCTGTTCGGTGTTTGAAGTTTCGCTACAACAAGGATTTTCCTAATTTACTCTTGCCCTAACTAAACAAAAAAAATGTATGTATGTATATATATATATATATATATATATATATATATATATATATATATATATATATATATATATATATATATATATATATGTTCCAAATGAAAGTTTTTGGACAAAGTGATCAAGCATGAATACACCAGATTATGAAAATTAAAACAAGTACTATTTTTCGCAACGCTGATTTTATTAAGTTTTATCATTACCTAAATACTATAGTGTGACGTCTCCTTCTTTGCGTGCATCGGACTATAGAAAAAGGGGCGTTAAAACATCTGTCATCAATCTTCTTCAAGTATAGTTTTGTTAGGGTATGTGCACTAATGTACTTTTGTCCATCAGAGCTCTCATCATTCACCTCCCTAGCCAAAAGAATATGGAAGTGCTCCAAGATCACAGTGATGAGCGTGGCATAGGGCAAGGGATGGTTATCCTTTCTAGCTTTTAGCATGTGCTGAATGACATAGTATGCCCAGTTAATTGATTTGCTGGTGTTCATCGCCCATATGGTGAGTTTTTCATCCTATTGAACTTGGGAGTAATTTCTTCCCCTGGTTATTAAGGCCCTAGCCAAAATGTAATAGAGGACCCTATTCTCCATGGTAAGCCCAGTGGCCATGACCCTCTGTTTGGGCCTGTAACCAGTTCTCAGTAAAGAATTCAGTTCAGCTTGAAGTCATAAGCATCTCCCCAAACATCAGCAGCCCTAAAAAAATTTGTACCAACAAATGTTAGGCCAGTTAATCCATACTATATATCATGAGTGATGACAATTTGTTTCTTCTTTACCTCAATGATCAGGCAGAAATTTTCATATTTTAGATTTGCATAAAATACCCTAACCAAATCTGGGTAGATATCTTTCCTAATACTCATAAAATTAACTAGCTCAAGACGCTTAATCAATCTAAAACAGTCTAAAGGCTCGCTAGAGCAAAAAGCTTCAGTGAGATACCTTGGTTGGATGATCTTTCTTAGCTAAAATTTTTACCAAAAATTTTATGCTTGCCGGGAAGTTCTGAAGTGGGTTGAGATGTCCAAACCTGGAATGGTGAGTGGAGGAGCTTGGGATGACGTCCCAACATCCACCCATGTTCATGGCTTCTTTGTTCTTCATGAAGATTCAACCATTTGAGTGAAATGGGGCAAAAAGAATGGAAAGAAATGGTTTTAAGAGTGTTTGGTGGTAGGAACTAATAGAAAATGGTGAGAAAATAGAGGAATTTTGAAGATTAGGTCATGGTCTAGAGAGAGAGAGGGGTGTACGGTGAGAAGGGAATTTGTGGGTGGATTTGAGGTTTTTGTTGGGAAATAGATAAGGGGTTTTGTAGAGAAAATATTTTGGAGTGATTTGGTGGTGGAAATATGGTATTTGATGGAGAGAAATGAGAGAAATTAAGAGATTTGGGGAGGAGTGTTCGTGGGTAGAGAGAGAAAAGATGAAGTGCAGCGTAACAATGGCTGTTTCGCGTATCCAAGACCCTTTAAATTCCTCTAATAATCAATTACAAGGGAGCTGTAATCGATTACATGCAATCTGGGAACTTGGTAATTGATTACCAAGTGGTGGTAATCGATTACCACCATTCTGACTTGTCTTTGTATGCTTGGCAGAGCCTTGGTAATCGATTACTAGGCTCGGTAATCAATTATTAAGCTCTGGTAATAGATTAATTACCAGCCTTTTGAACTTGGTTTTCTTACTTCAAACAACAGAAGACTGTTTCTCAAACCTTCAAAATACTTCCAAAGCCTCTCAAACTAATTCCAAACACCTTGCAAGCTAAATATCTTTCTAATTTTTGATCCAAAACACTTGTTCTTACAAAACACCATCTTCTTAAAGATTAATCTAATTCAAGTGAATTCCACCATTTTTTCAAGGACTCATATTTGACTATTGTGGAGCTAATATCTTAAGCTAGTTGGAGGACTTAGCCATGATAGAGTACCTACAAAACAAACTTAGGGGAGCCTTTGACGTTCAAGTCAGTATTGAATTCAAATGATAATCAAAACAGGATAATTATGCAGAAAAAACAATTACGCAACAAAAGTGTTGAATTTTAAATACATGATTTATCCAAAATGCCTAGTTCTTTTCTTATATGAAAGAAAGTCTCTTTAGGTAGGGTTATTGTGAAGATATCTACAAGTTGATTAGTTGTTTCAACAAATTCTAACATACAATTTCATTTTTGTACATGATCCCTTATAAAGTGGTGCCTTATTTCAGTGTACTTGGTCCTAGAGTGCAAAATAAGGTTTTTAGCTAAATTGATTGCACTAGTATTGTCACATCTTATAGGAATGTGATCAAGCTGAAGTCCAAATTCTAGAAGTTGTTGCTTCATCCAAAGGATTTGAGCACAACAAGTTCTGGATTCAACATATTCAGCCTCATCAGTAGATAATGCCACACTATTTTGTTTCTTACTGTGCTAAGAAACTAAAGAGCTTCCAAGCAAGTGGCACGTTCCACTAGTGCTTTTCCTATCTAATTTGTATCCTACAAAATTAGAATCGGAATAACCAATAAGACTATAAGAGACACCTTTAGGGTATAATAAACATCGTTTATATATATTAGTTAACCCTCATATTTAGCATTTTAGACCTCTCTTGTGCTTAATTGATTGGTTTTGGCTACTATTTATAAGTTTGGATTTAAATTGGGTTTAGTTGTATTTTTCAGTATTGTGGTAATTTTACACTATTTTTGTATTTTAGGTATAACTTGAATTATAGACATCTAACAGTTATGAACTTTACCTTGTAAGAAAGCTGAGAAGAAGTTTTACAACTTTGATGAGAGCTCTAGAGTTGAATCAGATGTCTAGTGGGTCATTTTGAGCCTGGAAGTTAGAATAAAGGTACTGTTGCTGGAACCTGAGTAGTTTGCAAAGATTGGGCCATATCTTGGGCTGTAGGAGTGATAACGGGCTGAAACTAATGGCACTGGAAAACTAAGACAAAACCCTTCAACTTTATGAACACCACTTATCCAAAAGGTGATGTTTTGATATGGTTTTCAATGTCTAAAGAAAGATAATAGGATCAGGAGCTATTAAACGTGTTTTGGGCATAACTCCTTCATTAGGTGTCCAATTATAGTTAATTGGAAGAGGAAGAGTCTAAGCTAGGGACAAACTTGTAATTTCACTTTTAGGGTCTGTTATGTGGGAGAGGAAGCCCAAAATTGAGGCATTCCATTTCAGATTTAGTTTTTCACTTCTCACTTCTTGCCCCTCCCCTCCCTCTCCTTCCTCTCTCTCCTCCCCTCCCCCTCTCCTCCCTCCCTCCCTCTCCTCTCCTCTCCTCTCTTCTTCCTTCTCTTTTATATTTCTGCTCTTTACTTTTCTGCACTTTATTTTTCTATTTTGTGCTCTCCATTCATGGAGAGCTAAAGCTTTGTAATCAATCATAAGGATTGAAACATCTTGATGTGTAATCTTAAGACCTTGTGATTAATGTTTACATTCTTGTTGTTAATCAAATTTCTTTCCTCCTTCTCTTGATTTTGTTGCATCTTGACTGAGTGCTTAACTCAATTTTGGTGTTCATATGATAGTTTCTTAACTATCACGTGTTTGCAAAAAAATTAGGTAATGCATAAAAGGTGTTTGATGTAATGTCTAGCTAGCATGAATTCTTGTATGAGGTTGATTTAGGGTCAAATAGATGCTTAATCTATTTTTCGTTGATTGACGAAATCCTAGGTGCTTACCTAGTGGAGAATTCATGCTTAGATGAGGATTTCACATGAGATTAGGCAATGCACCAAAGGTGTATTGCTTAACTTGGTTGAATGCTAAGTATTAGGTTGATTTAGGATTGGATGGATGCTAACTTCAACTAACATTGATTAACCAAATGTTAGATGCTTATCTAGTAGAGCATACCAACAATTTGGTTAGCCTGTGAATGAGTCCATAGTGGTCAATGATGGATTAAACTTAAGAGTTGTTAATTACCATGGATTGGTTGTCTTTCCTCTTTTTGTTTACATCATTTTTCAGCATTTTGATTACTGTCCTTTGATTATTTTCTTTTATTTACTGCCTTTTAATTATTGTCTTTCAATTTTATCTTTTAATTAATTTTCCTTAATTACTGTCTTTTAATTATTGTCTTTTAATTGCCCTTGCAACCAAACACCCCCCATTGCTAATTTCCTAATATAATTGATTATTTAGAATGATCTAAGGGCTCAACCTGGTTACACCGCATGCTACAAGTTTTTGGTGAATTAGTAAACAAATATTTTCTAATTTAGTAGCCTCAATAACTATCAAATTTTGGTGTCGTTGCCGGGGATCATTCTAATTTTGATCGATCTTATTAGGGTTATATTTGACTACTAATCTATCACTAACCCCTTTGTTGCTATATTTTGGTGTTTTTCAGAATAAAAAATAGGTGATTACGAGTGAATTTTCTAAATTTTGTATAGAATAATGAGCTTAAACTTGTTCAGTTGAAGGAAAATGGCCTAATAAACAAGGCTCACAAGCTTTTGTGAGGTCACCCTTAGTTTGCCCAAATTCCATCATTTAGACCACTTTTTCAATTTTTTAAGATTTTTTATTTCATTTTTAAGTTTTATTTTTAAGTAGTTTTCATGCTGTGGTGGTCCCATATTTTTTAAAAATGTGTAGATATGTTAAATAGATTTATTTTGGAAGCATTTTAGTGTTGTGTAATCTATTTTGCATGTTTTATGTTTTTATGCTTTGTATGTTGTATGACTAGGTCTTCCACTAGTCATTTACTTGATATTGATCCTGACATTAAGAGAACCTTGCATAGACTTAATAGAACTCATAGGTTTGGTAAAAGAATTGCATCTGAACTTGAATTTAATATTAAAACTGAAAGTGAACCTGAGAGCTTATGTGGTATTGCAATTGTGGGTAATAACATGCATAATAGGACTTTTAAGGAATTAGCTGCTCCTTATGTTACTTACTAGCCTTTTGGGATTCAATATCTTGATCTTGATGCTAACTTTGTAATTAAAATATAGATTGATATATTTGTTGCCAAAGTTTCATGGTCTTGTAGGTGAGGACCCTCATAAGCATTTAAAGGAGTTCCATGTGGTCTGTTCAGCCATGGAGCCACAAGGGATACCTGAAGAACACATTAAGCTGAGAGCATTCCTTTTCTCCCTTGCTAATGTGGCCAAGGATTGGCTATACTACCTTTCACTAAGTTCAGTAATATGTTGGAATGACAAGAAGAGGTTGTTCTTGGAGAAGTTCTTTCCTGCATCTAGAGCTGCTGCCATTAGAAAAGACATATGTGGTATAAGACAAATGACAAGAGAGACTTTGCATAAGTACTAGGAAATGTTCAAGAAATTGTGCTCAAGCTGTCCCCACCACCAAATTAGTGACCAGTTGTTGATCTAGTACTTCTATGAGGGCTTGTGGCCTATGGATATGAGTATGATTGATGCCGCCAGCGAAGGTGCATTGGTTAATAAAACTCCAATTATTGTCAGAGAATTAATTGCTAACATGGCTATCAATACCTAACACTTTGGTACTTGGATGATTACTTCCACTAGAGGGGTAAATGAGGTTCATGTGTCTCATGCTGACTAACAGAGAATAGAACATAGACTTGATGAGTTAACCTCCTTAGTGAGACAACTGGCAGTAGGAAAACAATTACTTGGGTAGGGGCCTGCAAGCCTGCAAGCCTGTATGACATTTGTTCTTGTTCATCTCATCCCACAGATGCATGCCCTACACTTCAAGATGATCGTTCTGTATTTCAAGATCACTTTGTAGCTGTAGCAGGTGTCTTTCCTAGTAAACCACAATACAACCGCCAGCAGCCTAGATATGATCGATACTTCAAGATATATAACCCTGGCTGGAGAGATCATCTAAATATGAGATATGGTAATACAGCTTCACAATAGCAGCAACCACAATAGTACAAATAGCTATTCCACCAACCACCTAAGCAATAACAATTTTAGCCTCATGTTGGACTAAGTAGGCAGCGATTCCAATAGCTTATGTAACAACCAAGTCCAGCAGCCACAAAACTTAAACCTATATTTGAGGATTTGGTGAAACAGATGGCCACCAATAATATTCAATTCCAATAGAGTACATAGGACATAGGCCACCATACATAATTTAGAAATCTAGATCGGGCAATTGGCATCTTCATTGAGTCAGCTGCAGGCCTAAGGTTCTAGCCAACTTCCTTTATAAACAATTCCCAATCCAAAGGGGAATGTGAGTGCCATTATGCTGAGGTCTGGAAAATCTGGACAAGTACTAACTAAACCTCAACCTGCAAGTAAACAACAACCAACAAAGAAATCAATTTCTGATGAACTAACCCAAATATCTAAGGGTAAGAAGAAATCAGTGGGTATTGATGAGTAGCAAAATCTTGCAGTAGCTCTTCCCCTCCATAGAGAGCTACTCAGTCCAGAAAGATAGATGAGGCTGAGAAAGATAGAGAGCTTCTTGAGACCTTCATGAAAGTGGAAGTCAATATTCCATTGCTAGATGTAATTAAGCAAATTTTGAAATATGCCAAGTTTCTGAAGGAGTTATGCACGCACAAGAGGAGATTGAAAGGCAATGAAAGAGTTAGTATATGGCAGATGTCTCCGCCCTTATTTAGCCAGTTCAAAAAAAAATGCAAAGATCTAGACATATTTACAATTCCATGCATTATAGGCAATTGCAAGTTTGAGAATGCAATGTTGGATCTTAGAGTTTCAATTAATGTGATGCCTATGTTTGTTTTCAATTCTCTTGGACTTGGACCTTTGCGAGCAACTATTGTTGTGATTCAGTTGGTAAATAGGAGTAATGCATACCTAGCAGCCTTGATAGAGGATGTTTTGGTGAGAGTGGAAGAGTTGATTTGTCATGCTGATTTTTACATTCTAAATATGGAGGAGGAGTCATCATCCAATAAGGCTCCAATTATTTTAGAGAGGCCATTCCTCAAGACTGCATTGATGAAAATAGATGTGCATGCTGGAACCCTTTCCATGGAGTTTGGAGATATATTAGTGTAGTTCAACATCTTTGATGCAATGAAGCATCCCATGGAAGAGCATTCTATTTTTCATTTAGACTTGCTTGATGAATTAGTTGAGTACAATTATGTTGAGTTATGTGTTCAGTTCCCTGATTTGGATGGTTTTGATGATTTTGAATTAGTATGTTCATGTACTGATTGTGATGGTGCTGTCAAGTGTGATATGTGTTATAAAATTTCTGCATATTTGAGAAATGATGAATCTGATTGTACAGGTTACGCAACACCTACTGGTTGTGCAGAAATTCAATCAGCTGAAGAAGTTTCTACCACTAGAATGCCTCCCTCCATAGTGTAACCACCCAAATTAGAGTTGAAGCCCCTACCTGCACACCTTAAATATGCATATTTGGAGGATGGTGAGAAGCTGCCAGTGATTATAGCAAAAGATCTCACTAATGAACAAGAAGAGAAATTGTAGCAAATTCTAAGGGAGCACAGGAAAGCAATTGGATGGACACTTGTGGACATCCCTGGTATTAGTCCCACTACGTGTATGCATCAAATATTACTTGAGAAAGGAACTAAACTAGTAAGGCTCTCCCAAAGAAGATTGAACTCATTGATTTTGGATGTTGTGAAGAAGGAGGTGACAAAGTTGTTACAAGTTGGCATCATTTATCCCATCTCCAACAGCAAATGGGTGAGCCTAGTGCAAGTTGTTCCAAAGAAATCTGGGGTGACAATAGTGGTGAATCAGAATAATGAGTTGATTCTGATAATCACATATTTTATACATTAATAAACTATCTTTTTTAATCATTTATACTCTCCTTGTACTTAATTGATTGAGCTTGGTCATGTTTTGTAAGTTTGGGCTCAAATTAGGCTTAATTGATCTTTTCTAGCATTATTGAGATTTTACACTATTTCTGTATTTTGGCCATATCTTGAGTTCTAGATATCTAGAAATTATGAATTTTATCTTGTAGGAAAGTTAAGAGAAAGCTCTACAACATTGATGAGAGCTTGAAGTCTTAATCAAACATTTAGTGGAGCTAATTGGGCCTGGAAGTCAGAAAAGAAGTTTTGCCACTAGAACCCGAGCAATGTGCACTAATCCGAGCATAACTTGGGTTGTAAGAGTTGCGTTGAGCTTAAACTGGTGGCATTGGAAAGCTAAGACAAAACTCTTCAACTCTCATGAAGACTACTTTTCAAAAAAAATGACATTTTAACATATTTATAATTGTGTGAAGATAGTTGAAATAGTTGGTACAAGTGGAGAGACAAACATGATAATCATCCACCCACTCATCTGTAGCGCTGATGGAGAGATAGAAGCGTTCCGTCTTTGCAGTGCACGTGAAACTATGTCTGAGCCATATACTTACTTTAATTAGTAGGTTTTTATGGCAAGTTCTGACTGGTTGCGGTCAAGTACCATCTTTTTAAAATACAGGCCTTTAATTAGGTTTACAGGAAGAAAGAGGGTTGTTATTCTGTAAGCGGGACAGAAAAGGCTCAAAGGTTTTTATGGCCTATTTCGGCAAGATGCTCCCAATCCTTGTGGAGTTCTTATGTTGCACTGGTGACATGCAACTCAAAGATATGCCACTACTGCACTCATGACGTGCAATATAAAGATACGCCATGAAAGCTATACATAAAGGTATATCATCATTTGTAATTATATTTCTTTTATCTTTATATGATTTTGTTGTATTTTGGTTTTGGATAGACGATCCCTTGGATGGGGTCCTTCAGGGGTTTCTAGACTTTTTTACCCTGATGGTTTCCTTGAAGTTAAAAAAAACAAAAAAAAAGCAAAAAAAATTAATGTTTCTTAATTTCAAACTTTTTTTGCAACTGCTAACCTCCCTATATAGGTGCTATCATTACTTTTTCCATTCTTTTTCCTATTTAAACACTCTATTTTCTTCACTTTCCTCCAGCTTGTAATCATTCAAAGGGAGGGTGAGTATAGAAATGAGACCTTTTGTTCGTAGACTTACAAATATCTGTGTTTTTTGTAGGTCAAATTATGGGAAGGGTTTAGAGTTTGTAAACGCAGCAAGCACTCTTAGTCGAACACTTGCTACGAGGAATATTCATGTTGTATATGGGGGAGGTTGATATGGGTTAATGGGGGCCGTATCACTCTTTGCATTTCTAGGAGGATTTAGGTATCATTCCTAGAGCTTTGACTCAAAATAACATCACTAGAAAGACAATTAGTGAGGAACTTCAAGTATCATCTATGCATGAATGAATAAAGACTATGCTTGAAAACTATGATGCATTCATTGCCTTACCAGGTAGTTTTGGTACTTTGGAAGAAGTTTTTTAAATTGTCTCTTGGGCCCAACTGAACATCCACCATAAACCTATAGGTTTGTTGAATGTTAATAATTTTTTTCTGGTTTGTTATCTTTTCTTGACCATGGTGTGGAATAGAAATTTATCACACCTTCGGTAAGACTACTTCTTATCTCTACTTCCATTGTTGATGAGTTGATTGATAAATTAGAAACTTTTGTTTATAAACCTGATCCAACAATAGCTCAGATAGATAAGTCAGAAGCAAGCAGTGAGGGAAGTAACATGAAACGTAAGCCAGATCTGACACTTTATCTATAACTTTCCTTTGCCTTTGGTTTTATTTATCATACTTTGTTTCTATTTAAATTTGTGTCAGACTTCTCTTTTCAGTAATTATCGTAACAGGTAATATCTTCTATCCTTTACTCATCTATATTTTAACATTGTGGATAATGTTATGATCTGGTTGAGGGGAAGGATAATTGACATTTAAAAAAAATAGGAAGTATGATATGATTGTCAACAACTTACAAAACCAGTTAAGGATAGCAGAGTAAGGAGTAAATTTTACTCTTGAGACGCATCTAAATTGGGAAAATGTGTTTATTAACATGATTGTCAGAAACCTACAACAAAACTAATTAGGTATGACAGGGTAAGGAGTAATTTTACTCTTAAAGTAAGTTACTCTTGAGACGCATCTTGATTGAGGAAATAACTATTCTGTGTTGATTTGTGGAAGTAACAAAGTTTTATCATTTGATTGCCTTTGAATAATTCAAGTGAATGAACTATCACATCCTTTAAAATAATTCAAATTCAGGGATCATAGCATGGTTGAATAAATTGTCTTCTTTCTTAAATTTCACATGCTTGGTTATGAATGTTGAATTGATAGATTGAGAATGATAGATATATGCCTTGTGAGATTTTGAGCCTATTGATGAATGAATTGAATATCTGTACCATTCTTTTCTTTTTTGTGTGATTTTTCACTCATGGAATTATTAGTCTAAAACTTGCTTTGATTCTTTTTTAGGCTACATTTTCATATGCATACATAAATATGATTGAGGCATTTTTAAATAGCTACTTTGACCAAATAGCCAACCTTGCATATCTTTCCCTTGTGTAACCCCTTTGAGCTTATTTGACTATTCCTTGTTTTTAACTCATTACGTGCCTTAAAAAAATATGTTTCTACCCAACCTTAGGGAATAAGAGAGCATTGGCTTTGTTATTGGATAAGTTCTTGAACAAGTATGGGGGTGTGTGTGTAAAATGTTGAAAAAAAAGAGCTGACCACCGCTACAATCAAAGGATTATCAGAATCTCCTATTACACCATGTGACATATCCATACCCAAAATGAGGGTGGATGCTTGGAAACAACAGGAAGAAAAGGAGAAGGTTTAGGCCTAACAATGAATTCAACCCACGAATTTGGGATTGATCTTCAACAAACATTAGTCAAATATTGGTCATTGTTCTTTATGAGATTTAAATTGAATGTTCTCAAACATCTTCTCCACTCTAACAGTACCCTAATGCTCTTCTATTCTCTTTGGTATTTTAACTTGTCAAATCCATATTACCCCTTCTCCTTTACATGGCCCCATTACAACCTTGAATAAAGACCTCTTAATTTTTGTGTGCATGTGTTTTTGAGTGGCAGAGAAGTAAAAGATAAGCAAGCTTATGGTAGTGCAATTGTTCATGGGTTGAATAAAGTGAAATACTTACCTTTTAAACACTTGAGAGATTAAGAGTGAATTCTGTGAGGATCTTTCATTCTTGATTCATGTTTTTCAACTGAAGTTTCCTTGCTTGTTGATTTAAGATGCGAAGAAATGTTACCTCATGAATGTTTTGATCCCTTGAATTTTTGGTTGCTATTCTTGTTTATAAACTTTTGCATTCTTGAATATCGTTGGAAATTGAGTCTTTTAGTGTTTTTAGCTTTTAAGTCTGTGTTGTTTTTCTTTGTTTCCTAGCTTTGGTCTTATGTGTTTTGCCCAAGAGTGCAAAAAGTTAAGTGTGGAGGAATTTGATAATCACATATTTTATACATTAATAAACCCTTATTTTTAATCATTTACACTCTCCATGTACTTAATTGATTGAGCTTGGTCATGTTTTATGAGTTTGAGTTCAAATTAGGCTAAATTGATCTTTTCCAACATTATTGAGATTTTACACTATTTTTTGTATTTCAGCTATATCTTGAGTTCTAGATATCTAGAAATTATGAATTTTACCTTGTAGGAAAGCTGAGAGAAAGTTCTACAACTTTGATGAAAGCTCGAAGTCTCAATCAGACATTTAGTGGAGCTAATTAGGCTTGGAAGTCAGAAAATAAGTTTTGTCACTAGAACCCGAGCAGTGTGCACTAATCAGGGCATAACTTGGGCTATAAGAGTTGCATTGAGCTGAAATTGGTGCCATTGGAAAGCTAAGACAAAATCATTCAACTTCATGAAGACCACTTTTCCAGAAAATGACGTTTTAATAGAGTTATAATCGTGTAAAGATAGTTGAAATAGTTAGTACAAGTGGATAGACAAGCATGATAATCATCCACCCATTCATTAATCATCTATCCACACATTAAATAACTTCATTTTTATTTTCCACTCATCCACCCATCATCTACCTACTCATTAAATAACTTTATTGTCATTTTGTACTCCTCAAGTTCTATAAAAAGGAGCATTGGTAGATCATCTTGGGCATCTTGGCTTAGAGATCAAGATCATGCTATTGTGTTATTTGTTTCTCTTGTTATAGTTTTCTTTTATTCTAAATTGAAGTTATGTTCATCTTCTTCATCTTCTTCTTCTCTCTTTCTTTCTTCTTGTTCATGAATAACTAATTTTCATCTTGATTGGGTGAAGGGGTGAAGCTTTTAATAATAAAATAAGGTTAGATTAATTTCTTTCTTGTGCTTAAATGATATATTATCAAGTGGTCATTATATGTATTGTATTTTGTTTCCAATCAATTTAGAAACCTTCATTGTAAAGTGGAGTTCTTGATTCATTGTAGACAAGTGGTTGGCACAATGAATGCTTGAACCTATTTACAAGTGTTGGTGTTGGTAAATAACTAAAGGAACCATAATATAACTACGTATATAATTCTAAATGTATTTTGAATGTTTTAATTTTTGATTGGAACCTCTGTTGTGCGTGGATTTCAATTAAGTTATAAAAAAATAATAATAATTTTGTCCTTAATTTAATACCAAAAGTGGATCTCCTAGCCCAAGTAAGTTCTTTTTTTTATTGTGAACAAGTTTTATTATCTTTATTATTGTGACAAATCATTTCCTTACCTCAAAGAATTTTTCTTCATCAATTCCCTGTGGATCAACCGCGGACTCCCAAGAAATTTATTACTTGAGACAACCTGAACTTGGGTTTGCATTTTTTAATTCGCATCAGATTCCTACTAGGGTGCAAAACAGTTAGAGAGTCTGCATTGATTATAGAAATCTCAACCAAGCCACCCGAAAAGATCATTACGCCCTTCCCTTCATTGATCAAATGTTAGAGAGGTTGGTTGGGAAATCGCATTGTTGCTTTTTGGATGGCTACACCAGATATTTTTAAATCTATATTGTACCGGAAGATCAAGAGAAAACCACTTTCATATATCCTTTCTGCACTTTTACGTATAGGTGGATGCCCTTAGGCCTCTGCAATGCCCCAGGCACCTTTCAGCGGTGCATGGTAAGCATTTTTTTATGACCTTTTAGAAGAGTGCATGGAGGTATTCATAGATGATTTTACTATTTATGGTTCTTCCTTTGATTCATGTTTGGCTAGTTTGGCTAAGGTATTGCATAGGTGCATTGAAACTGACCTTGTTCTAAATTTTGAAAAATGTCATTTTATGGTAGAACAAGGCATAGTTTTAGGTCATGTAGTATCTAACAAGGGCATTGAAGTAGATCTTGCTAAAATAGATGTGATTTCTTCTTTATCTTACCCCACGTGCATGCGGGAGATTCGTTCTTTTCTTGGTCATGCAAGTTTCTACCGGCGTTTCATTAGAGATTTCAGTAAAATAGCCTTTCCGCTATCCAACCTACTACAAAAAGATGTGGAGTTCGAATTTGATGAGTAATGCAAGAAAGCCTTCAATCATTTGAAACAAGCTCTTGTTGGTGTATGCTCTAGATGCCGATACATTTTATCTGTATTTACATATATTATATTATGTTATTTTTTAATATACGAGACATTTCATTTATTGTGTTCTTTTTGATAAACATAATAAAGTACTTAGAATAGTAAGTTTGATGTCATAGGAAATTAAGTGGATAACTTGATCGTGAGATCCTATTGGATAAAATACTATTCTTAAATATCCCTGGTCAAGTATTATTGTTAATTAGGACAACAATAATGCATTGAGACTAGTATGTGCGTAGACTGATGGCCACATTTCACAAGTCATGGATATGAGATATCAAGTCTTCACATAGGTGCATATTAGAGTAATAATGTACTGGACAGACCTACCATAAGAATGCTACATGGATCATTACATGAGTGTCATAAGCGATTCTCATAGTGAAATGGTGTATGTGGTCCCTTGACCTGAAATCACTATGATTCCTACATGAGGAGAAGTGTTTTAATGCTGTCTGATAACTCCATGAAATGGTGTTATTGTGACCCTATATTTGTGCTTTATTGATTGCTTAGTCTTTGTTATTAGGCATAATTGGAAGATTTTAAACTAAATTCATTGATTTCAATTGTGAAATCTTCTTATATGTTCTCTGAGCAAATTGGTATAATTCTTCCTATGATTATGTGAACTTACTATTGTCATTAATCTGGTGACTTCTTAATTACAGGAAGGCCTGAAAATGAGTATAATGGTCAAGGACTTAGAACTGCATTGGAAGAGAAAACACTAGATGAAGTTCAGCATTCAGCGCCGCAGCATGTGGCATTCCCCTGTTCAGGCAGAGAGGTACGCATTTTGAACGTCATGACGTGAAGAATAAGCGCCGCGACGTGCTTGACCTAAATTCAACACACGCCACGGTGTGACAAGGTGAGCGCCGCGACGTGAAACAGAAATTTGAAGCCTATAAATACTGTTCTATCATATTTCATAAAAGGAACGTTTTTGTATTTAGAACACAACTGCTAGGGTTTATTTGTGACACTGAAAGGAAGCCAAAAGGACCAAAGTTGGATGCCAAATCCTTCCATAAGGAGGATTCAAGCACTAAAGACCACCATTATTGAGCTTGCAACTCTCTCTCCTTCAACTTCCTCTCTTTTCTGATCATGACAATGAGTATTTTTGATATATTTTTGTTTATCATGAGTGGCTAGGCTGTGTATAGGGATTTCTTTGGATCCTTCTATGAATATTGATGATTTTGTAAACCTTTAAGTTAATATATGCGATTTGGGATTGTTCAATCATATTGTTCCTAATGCTTTTAAATATTTGGCCAATATTTAATATGTTTTGATTAAATCTAATGAACCTAGACATAAGAATTTGGATTTAAGATCATGAATATGGTTGATGCATATTTGATTTCGTTTAATTGGCTTAAATAAATTGATTAGCTAATAGGATAGAAATATACCTATTGGTCATGCATGGCTATTATTGTGAAGTGTGCTTAAGGAGTGAAGTTTACTCTAGATCTCATGGACACATAGTGACTAGGTAAACAAAGCATGGTTAAATGACCTAGACATAGGCTTTTAACTAAATAAGATTCTTAAGCCAACAAATTTCATATCATGTATGTTGATAAAGAGGTTTGCATATCATCAATTGAAGTAGAAGGTGAAGAAGGATTCCCTATTCTTTAATCAACAACTGTAATTCCAACTAGCTAGCGTTTAAGTCTTTCCATTAGTTTACACACAACTTTCTCAATTTGAATGTTCTTAGATAGAAATTATTAAGCTATTGGTTAATAGTTAGTTCTGAGTTAGCAATAGTCCTCGTGGGAACGATATCTGACTCCTAGCTATACTACAAGTGCGATCCGTGCACTTGTAGTAAGCAAAAGAGCGAACAAGTTTTTGGCACCGTTGTCGGGGACTACGACATAATTTTAGTAGAACTAATATTAACAACGAGTTTAATTAGTTCTAGTCTAAGTTTCTTTGGTGCATATTAATTTAAATTTCAATTCTTTATTTGTTTTAGATCAGTTTTAAGATGGCAAAAGAAAACGTTATGCACGAGGTGGAGGACGATAGTCGCACATGGCCACTGAGGGAGTTTGCTACTCCTCAGATGGATAATATGCAATCTAGCATTAGACGTCCTACCATCTGAGCAAACAACTTCGAGATTAAGCCGGCTATCATCCAAATGATCTAAACTTCTATATAGTTTGGCAGCTTATCTAATGAGGATCCCAATACGCATCTCTCTAACTTCCTAGAGATTTGCAATATGTTTAGGCACAACGGAGTGTCCGAGGATGCTATTCGCCTAAGGCTTTTTCCTTTCTCTTTAAGGGACAGAGCCAAAAGCTGGTTGCATTCTCTTCCAGCGGGATCAATCATAACTTGGGCGGAGGTATGTGCCAAATTTCTGAATAAATACTTCCCTCTGGCCAAGACTGCAGAGATGGTGAATGATATTACATCATTCACTCAAACTGAATTAGAATCCTTGCATGAGGCCTGGGAGAGGTACAAGGATCTTGTGAGAAGGTGCCCACATCACGAGATATCACCTTGGCACCAAATCTACTCTTTTCACAAGGGCCTGTTACCACACCACTACCCAATAGTAGAGGCTACAGCTGGAGGTTCCTTGCTAAGTAAATCTTTCGATGATGTCTTCCAGCTATTGGAGGAATGAGCTGCTAACAGCTACTAGCGACCTGCCATAAGAAACACTCCACGGAGGGTAGCTGGAGTGCACAAAGTGGATACAATAACCTCGTTGCCAGCTTAGGTTACAACATTAGCAAGTAAGATGGACAGTATGGGACATCAAGCTCACCAGCCCCTATTTGTGTTGTGCAATAAATGTGGCAACAACCATTCAAGTGATAGGTGCCCTACCACTTCTGAAAGTGCACATTATGTGGGGAACTACCGATCATCGCAGAATAACCCATACACTAATCAGTATAACCCTGGATGAAGGAACCATCCAAACTTCTCTTGGAGGGATAATCAAGGAGCCTTTTCCTCAGTGCCTGGAGCTGAGCAACCTTATAATCCTCTAGGATTTCCCTCACAACCCAGACAACTGATTCAAGACAAGAAACCATCTTTTGAAGATATGTTCATGCAGTTGATGGTGAAAACTGATACCTTTGTGACAAAGACAGAAGCTCACTTAGCAAAGAATGACTCAGTGATAGAGAGCTAGTCGGCTTCTATGAGGGCTTTGGAAACTCAGGTGGGACAATTAGCAAATTCAATCAATAACAGGCCCCTAAACACTTTCCAGAGTGATACAGTCAATAATCCAAAAGGCACCTCGAATGAGCATTGCAAGGTGATCTCACTAAGAAGTGGGAAGGAAATAAAAGGTAATCCAAAAACAAAGCTGTTGAAAGAAAATGTTGATGTTGGTAAAGACCAGGAGATGGTGGGTGAAGAAAGCCAAAAGAATGAAGAAGTTGTCCACAAAAAGGTAGAAGATAAGAAAAGGTGGAGAAAAGACCGATAAAAATGAGGTAGAAAATAGGCTTTATATTCATCCTTTACCTTTTCTAAGCAGACAAATTAAGCACAAGATGGATAAGCAGTTTAAGAAGTTATTGGAAGTTTTTAAGAAACTTCACATCAACATCCCTTTTGCTGAAGCTTTAGAGCAGATGCCCAGTTACGTCAAGTTCATGAAGGACATTCTTTCAAAGAAACGTAACCTGGGCAAATTTGAAACAGTAGCATTGTTTAAAGAATGCAGTGTCGTCTTACTACAGAAGCTTGCCCCTAAGTTGAAGGATCCGGGGAGCTTTACTATTCCTTGTGCCATAAGAGAGAACTTCCTAGGCCAAGCATTGTGCGATATGGGGGCAAGTATTAATCTTATGCCCCTATACATATTCCAGAGGTTAGGTTTAGGGGAATACAAGCCCACATCCATAACTATCTAGCTAGCCGATTGTTCTTATACTTATCCCGAGGGAATTGTGGAGGATGTCTTGGTAAAAGTGGACAAGTTCATATTCCCTGCAGACTTTGTTATACTGGATATGGAAGAGGATCAAAGGGTGCCTTTGATCCTAGGCAGACTGTTCCTAGCCACAGGGAGAATACTTATTGACGTTCAAAAAGGTGAACTGACGATGAGGGTTTAAGATCAAGAGGTAACTTTTAACATCTTTAAAGCAATCAAGTTTTCTCAAGATCATGAAGAGTGTTCCTATATAGGTTTATTGGATAATATCATTAATGATACATTCCAAGCCAATAATCCTGAAGACTCCCTTATTGTGGCATTAACTTCGTCAACTAAGGATGATGAAGAATCTAGGAATGATGTAGTTGATTACATCAAGCACCTTAATGCGGTCCCTAAGCAATATCGATCACCCAAGTTTGAAACCTTGGAGTCCAATGCAACAAAGGAGGCATCTAAGCCTTCCATTGAGGAACCTCCAAGGTTGGAGCTAAAGCCTCTGCCTAACTATCTGTATTATACTTATCTGGGAGTAACCTCCACCTTGTCGGTAATCATATCATCTGCCCTCTCAGAAGATCAAACGGAGAAACTTCTCTGTGTGCTTAGAATATACAAGCATGTTATTGGATGAACTATTGCCGATATTCAAGGCAATAGCCCTTCCATATGTATGCACAAGATCTTGCTAGAGGACAATCAGAGTGGTGTTGTGGAACACCAAAGGAGGCTGAATCCAATAATGAAAGAAGTGGTGAGGAAAGAAATAATCAAGTGGCTGGATGCATGGATAATTTACCCTATTTCTGACAGCCCCTGAGTATCCCTAATTCAGTGTGTGCTAAAGAAAGGTGGCATGACGGTAGTTACAAATGAAAATAATGAGCTTATTCCCTCTCGGAATGCCACTGGATGGAGGGTATGCAAGGACTACCATAAACTGAATAATGCCACACGAAAAGACCACTTCTCGCTTCTTTTCATTGACCAGATGTTGGATCGACTGGCAGGAAAGACCTATTATTGCTTCTTGGATGGTTATTCTAGATATAACCCAAATTGCCATAGTGCCGGAGGACTAAGAAAAGACAACATTTACTTGTCCCTATGGTACATTTGCGTTTAGAAGGATTCCATTTAGGTTATGCAATGCTCCCGCGACTTTTCAATGTTGTATGATGTCCATTTTCGTAGATATGATTGAGCATGGCCTAGAAGTGTTTATGGATGACTTTTCAATATTCAGAGATACATATGAGAGCTATTTGCAGACCTTATCATCCGTGCTTAAAAGATGTGAAGAAACTGACATTGTCCTCAATTGGGAAAAATGCCACTTTATGGTCTAAGAAGGCATAGTTCTTAGCCATAAGGTTTCTATCAAAGGGGTGGAAGTGGACAAGGCAAAAATAGATATGATTGAGAGGCTTCCTCCACCTAACTCTGTAAAAGGAATCTGCAGTTTTCTTGGCCATATGGGTTTCTATAGGAGGTTTATAAAAGACTTTTCGAAGATAGCCAAGCCTCTCTACAACCTGCTGGAGAAAGACATCCAGTTTACCTTTGATGATTCATGCTAGGTTGCATTTAAGGAGCTAAAAAAAACTGGTCTCAACACCAATAATCATCATGTAAGATTGGGACTTACCGTTTGAGCTCATGTGCGATGCCAGCGGCAATGCTGTGGATGCATTGTTGGGTCAGAGAAAAGACAAGGTGTTTCACTCCATTTATTATGCGAGCAAAACACTTAACAATGCCCAACTAAACTACACCACAACAGAAAAAGAGCTGTTGGCCGTGGTCTTTGCATTCGATAAGTTTTGAGCTTACTTGGTAGGGACTAAGGTGATTGTTTATACTGATCACTCCGCCATTAAGTATTTGATAAGCAAGAAAGTTACAAAACCACATTTGATCAGGTGGGTTTTGCTATTACAAGAATTTGACCTGGAGATCCGTGACAAGAAAGGTGCAGAGAATCAAGTTGCAGATCACCTTTCTAGACTTAAAAATGAAGACCATCAAGTTGAATAACTCATGATTAGAGAGACATTTTCAGACGAGCAGCTTTTTGCAACCACCGCTCAATCATGTCCATGGTATGCAGACATGGTCAACTACATAGTGTGTGGTGTGTTGCCTCATAATTTGACTTCTTACCAAAAGAAGAAATTCTTGCATGATGTCAGGTACTACATCTAGGATGAGCCATTTTTGTTCAAACAGTGCTCTGACCAGATGTTGAGGAGGTGCGTACCTATAGAGGAAATGGAGCAGATCCTGAACTAATGCTATGCTTCTCCATATGGTGGACACTATAGTGGTGAGAGGATAGCTGCGAAGGTGCTCTAATTTGGCTTTTATTGGCTATCTCTCTTTAAAGAAGCACATTTCTTTGTGACAAGGTGTAAGTGATGTCAAAAGTCGGGGAATATC
Source organism: Ormosia emarginata (assembly GCA_029884605.1). NCBI lineage: Eukaryota > Viridiplantae > Streptophyta > Magnoliopsida > Fabales > Fabaceae > Ormosia > Ormosia emarginata. The sequence goes on along the minus strand of JAQQTP010000074.1, from coordinate 40,149,212 downwards.
TTAAGAAGGAATGAGATGCCCCTAAATCCCATTTTAGAAGTTGAGGTCTTTGACGTTTGGGGCATAGATTTCATGGGCCCCTTCATTCCCTCATATGGAAACTTGTATATTCTCGTGGCTGTGGACTATGTGTCCAAATAGGTGGAAGCATGTGCTTTTCCTACCAATGAAGCTAAGGTAGTGGTAGGCTTCATAAAGAAACACATCTTCACTTGATTCAGAACACCTAGGGCCATTATAAGTGATGGAGGGTTCCACTTTTGTAATAAGTCCTTTGAAGCTCTTCTCGCTAAGTATGGGGTAACCCATAGGATTGTCATTGCCTATAACCCGCAGATAAGTGGGAACGTAGAGGCATCCAACTGTGAGATTAAACAAATCTTAGAGTAGACAGTGTGTCCATCTAGAAAGGATTGGTCAAAAAGACTGGACGATGCACTGTGGGCTTATAGGACTGCCTATAAGAGCCCTATTGGTATGTCCCCATATAAGTTGATATTTGGGAAAGCATGTCATTTGTCGGTTGAGCTTGAACATAATGCATACTGGGTAATCAAGCAACTAAACTTTAACTTACAAGCTGTTGGGGAGAAGAGATTATTGCAACTCAATCAGCTTGATGAATTTAGGAATCAAGCATATAAGAATGCAAAGTTGTAAAAGGAGAAGGTGAAATTCTGGCATGACAAGAAGATCGTGCAAAAGAAATTTGAAGCAAGTCAATAAGTTCTCCTTTACAACTCTAAGCTTAAATTATTTTCCGAGAAGCTTAAATCTAGGTGGTCGGGACCCTTTGAGGTAAGGAGAGTGTTCCCTCATGTAGCAATGGAGATAGCTCCCCTGGATGGTTCATCGAGCTTTAAGGTTAATGGCCAATACCTAAAACCTTACTATGGAGGAGAGATTCAAAGGGGGAAGACCTCCCTCACTTTGACAACTCCAGTTTGAGGTTTGTAAAGTCCTGCCGGGACTATAAATAAGGCCCTTTTTGGGAGGGAACCAAATTGTGTAATATTAGGTGTTTTAAGTCTTAAAAATGTTAATATATTGATTTTGTAGTTTGATTTAGTTTTTGTTGTACAAACTGTGTTTTAACCCTTTGAGCAAGTTTTGGAGGTGTTGGAGGCTGGAAAGGTGCAAAAATAGTTGCAGAATACAAAATTCTGCAGAATTATGCAGGTTGGCCTCTCACACCGCTGCGTGGTACTTGTCACGTTGCGGCGCCCGTTGTGCATAAGCCATATTCCAGAGGCTGGAGTGCCGCGGTGCAACTATGTTGTATGTCGCGGCGTACTGTTTGAAAAAATAAAAATAAAAAAAATAATAATAAAAAACATATAAAATAAATATACTCTATGGTAATTAATGCACACAGCGGCGTTATATAGCACACGCTGTGGTGCACTACGGCCTTTGGGTTTAAGTGCCACAGCGTTTGGTTATCCTTTTTACTTTTCTATCAAAATTTTTTATTTCTCTGCGATTCCCTGCCTTCTTCTTGCTGATTTCTTGTCTCCCCACCCATTATTCCTTATTTATGCAATCTTTAACCAGGTATGTATAAGTTAACTTAGTTTATTTTGATATCTTGTTGTTATTTTATGTTATTTTTGCGTTTCTGTTGATTTTTGTATATGCGCCGCGATGTTCCATGTTAACGTTACGGCGTTGTGCTTAAATTATGTTGAATGCCGCAACGTTTCCATACAACGCCGTGACGTGAGGTTGTACAATGTTGAATGTCGCGGCGTGGTACTGTAACATCGCAACATTTGTTTAAATTTTGATGAATGCAACGATGTGTCCATGAAGCGCCGCGGCATGTATTCTAATTTGCTTGAGTGCTGCGGCGCAGAGTGGAACGTCGCGACGCGTGGTCTCAAATTTTGCAGAATTGATACTTTTCACTGCTTCTTTTTTCTTATTGATTCAATTCTGACAGTGTGTCTTTTGACAGGTACATACCCTTAGCTATGGGCCCTAAACGTCAATGAGGATAGAGCAGTCGTGGTCGTTGGGAGCCTTCTCCCCTGCCTCCAGATTTTGACAGGAGGATTTTTGTCTCGGCCGCTACGGCTCAGACGAACATGGTCATGATCACCCGAACCATTATAGCGGAGCATGGATTCTCCTTCTCTAGGGCTATCCACCCTGAGGTTGAGGGTCTGCTTAACGAGCTCAACTGGAGCCAATTTGCTCGGCATCTAGAGGATTCTGCTGTTCTCCCTATCGTTCACGAATTCTATGTGAACACCCTCTATGCTGCAGAGGGAACGTGTATTGTGTGCGTTCGGGGGCGCAATGTACCCTACACTGTCATCGCCATCAAAGCTGCTTTTGGATTGCCTGAGCCCCTGCTCTTGTGTGACTATGCTGCCTTCTTCCAGTGGGAGCCAGTCGAGGGCATCGATCTAGCTACCGTCACAGCCTGAATCTGTCGGCCTGAATCCAAGCTGGTACAATGGGTCATAAGTATCCAGACCAACAGGCCTCAGTACTTTCCCTGATAATGTTTGATGTCGGAGGCACGAGTCCGATATCATTTTATTAACACTCGTATCCTCCCAACTACTAACCCATCTGAGGCAACGCGTGATCAGGCCATCCTTATTTACTCCATCCTAGAGTGCCACCGCATTGACGTTGCCTAAATCATTCATGATCAGATTCGGCAGTGCATACAAGAGCTGACCAGCCTCTTCTTTCCATGCCTGATCCAAACTCTTTGCAGCCAGCAGCAGGTGCAGTGAGGGCCGCATGAGGAGCTTGCGGATGGTAAACAGCCTCTCAATGACTCATTTATGAAGCGTGTGGGAGGAGCTATAGCCCCAGCTAGGCAAAGGCAGGCCCGCAAGTGGCCCAGAGTTACTGCCCCAGCTGATGAGGGAGACCTGCGTGCTCAGATAGCGTAACCTACTACAGCCTGCAGACTCAGAGATGGATGGCAGAGCGCCTCCTGCTCCCCATGGACGATTATCATGTGCCACAGTTCCCACCCCAAGCAGTAGCTGACCCGCCCTAGCCGTAGTAGGATGCCCCTAATGATGCTGATGATGACGACGAGGACATAAATGACTAGTGTTATTTCATACAGGGCACTTTCTTTCGTTGTCGTTCATTATATTTTTTGTACAGTGGGACACTATTTCCCATAGGTTTGGGGGTGGGCATTATAACATGTATGGGTGTATGTTTTAAAATTTTAAAAGCATGTTATAATGTTAGAATTTTTTTTTTTGATGATCAGTGGATATCATGTTTATAATATTATGTCTATATTTAGTATTTTGATTAATTATATCGTGAATAAATATGGTTTGCTAAGTTTTAATACCTAATTGAACCAAATAAATGCATGTTTTGAATACTAAAGGTTGAATTTGTGAAAATGTATTGCATTGGGCCAACTAAATACTAGTTAGTATGATATCATCTAAAGGAACATGTAAATGTGAAAATCCTATTCAAGATGCAATTGTCGTTCCCTTTCACATTATGGGTCAGATGTATGTTACTCTCGTGCACAAGTGTAGCATGTGCCAATTGCTAGTGTAGTGTTGATTGTAACACCCTTATGGGGATGTCACATATATAAATAAAATAAAAGAAAGATAAATAAAATCTACCCAAGTTGTAAAATATTTGTAACATAATATTTCAGTTGTAAAAATTCTTCTTGTTAAACAGAATAGTATTAAATAAAATAACGAGGAAACACAAAATAAACAAACACACCTCACATATAATATATATATGGTTCTAGTTTAGTCATAAGTTATACAAATAATTTACAACTATCCATATTTAAACTTAAACAAAAATAAAAGAAACAAAGCAAAAGAAAAGGTCAATATATACAAACGCAGACGCGCCCAAGTACACATCATAAATATCTAGCCCTTTGAAGGATCACTCTCAGATGAAACTTCAGGTGATAAATATCCAGGGATGCCTCGACCCTCTTACGGACACGAGTCCGTGCGGTCGCATATGTGGATTATGTGATTATTATGATCTCACTAGGTGCATCAAACATACCACCCCAATGATGCCTAAGAGACGATGTTTGCGTGCAACTCCACATGTAAGTACAACCTAGTGGAAAAGATCGGCACTCCATCAAACTCCGTACGTATGGTCACGGTCGGACGCCCTACGTACGTCACCGAATCACGATCCTCTCGCAGGATGCCGTGCTTTCATGAGCCTCCATGAAACTCGAGTTGCACGAATCCAAAGAAACTTCCGGTAGCGTCATATCCACACAATCAATCCAATGGATATGGATGATCGGATGGTTCTTGATCGTAGAACTGATCTTCGGCTTACTGCTCTTCCTCCTCTTCAGGATACTCACACTCAAGAGGTTGTTCCTCTTCCTCAAACTCTTTATCACATAATTTAAAATATCAGATAAACACATACAAGAAAGAGGTAAGACAATCTGTATCACCACAAACGTGGTAAAATAAGAAAACGACAATACAACATGAGCATAACATAACTTCCTCTCTTCATACAATATAGCATACTATAATAACATAAATCATAATATTAAATATTACGAAAACTCAATACAACAACATACAATGTTACATATGAATAAAATGGTACATATAAATAAAATAATACGAGATAAATAAAATAATACGAGATAGATAAAATAGAGCAAACAAATAACTTTAAAATGTATAAAACATAAATATATGAAATGTGACTCAACCCTACTCCATGGAGCTACAAATACATGGTTAGGCATCGAGTGAACGACCCGCAAAATCTATTAGTACTTGATAAAGAGTCGACCGCCCATAACTATTATTCTTTAATCAACACACACGTTGCGTCTATAGCCCACGAAATAGCATAGTGGTGTAGTTCACCAATAGTCATACGTTGTGTCACTACAAGCTTGCACTAATAGACTTCACAAGATCTGTAACAAGGTGATTAAGTATAGTGTGTGTCGAGTCCATTAGTGTGTTACCGGGAGCGATATCTTCGGGTACCACGAGCCCGTACTCAAATGAGTCGATACTGAAATATTGATCTCTTTTGTTGTTATTAAGGAGCAAAACCAACCGTCCACAAATGGAATAATCTAGATACACACTAATGTCTCCAAGTTCATTCAAGTTGAACCACACTACGCTTATCACACCGACAACACGATGTTATTCATCTCGTCAATCAATCCACCAATTATCAACCAAATTGGCACAACATGATGCATGATAAAAATTACGAATATGCCCTCACTGGCAAAAATTCCAAATATGCCCTCACTGGCAAATCGCATATATATACAGTACGCCCCACCTGACAGTACTGTTTCAAAATCTGTCCGGGTCCACCACTTTGGCCCGACAGTAAAAACTTGTGGTTTTCGTCAATCGCGTAGAAATTTTATCGCGTTTTCAAAATCTCGTCGCTTTTTACAAACGTTTTTAAATCGCATAAATATATTTTACTGTTTTTAAAATCGCGTACTGTTTTTCAAACGTTTTCTCAATCGCGTAAAATTTTTAAATCATTTTCTTGTCCAAATTCCTTAAAAATTATTGTTTAAATAAACAAAAATAATATTTAATACGTTTAAACTACGTAGAATATTTTTCATACCGTATAAATTATATTCGCTATCTTTTCTATCTTATTTACTGCATTTTTAGCAAAAATTGACAGTATTTTGCTTAGAAAATGTATAACAATGATTTTCTAAGTTTTCCGTAAAAATTCCTTTTATTTATATTATATCCATTTAATCACACTTTTGAAAACTACTAACGTGCTTCAAAATATAATATGAGCTCTACGTTAGAAATTTTACAAAAGCTTTTCCGTATTTATTTTTTGTCCACTAAAATCATTGGTTTTAACATTTTAAACTTGTTCTAATCATTTTTATTCCTTAAAACTCATTGTAATAAAATTCCTTTTAGTATCATTACCTAACCTTTGTTGAAAAACAATTTTAGAAATCAAAATATTCAACTTAGGTATGTTGGCCGAATTTGTCAAAACTTTAATATTTGATCTTTGGATCATTTTTCTTCTTCTAAATCATGTTGCATCTTGTTCTTTTACCTAAGTCAATTAAATCACTCTTTTAAAAAATTGTTGAGAACATTTTGGTTCTCCTTTTTGGTTGAGGCCGTGAGCCTTAGTGGTGTGTTCTTTGGAACACTCATGCAATCCTTGACATGTTATTCACATCCTACTATTTACACATGCATCTCTAACACATACAATATTTTTAAAGCTTGTAGACATGCATATTAATACAAATCACAAATAGAAAAACTATTAACAAGCACACAAATGAATCCTTATGGATTCTACAATCACAAACAATTTCCATCTTCTTATCACCACCCAAGGATGATAAGATTAAGTCTTCCTCTTACCTTAAATGAAGACAAATACTCTTTCCTTTTCTAGGGTTTCACTTTGTTTTCACCTCTCCAAGACACCTATCAAGCTTAAAGAAAATTCTACAAGTTATAACCATGAAAGAAAGCTTAAACCATGGATCAATCATGGCTTAGAACTTTGAAAAAGAATTAAGAAATGAAAATCAAAGAGTTTCACATTCAAGGTAAAATCTTCCAAGTAGGTTTTCAAGCCCAAGATGAAAGATTTTGCAAGAACTCTCAACTAGAGATGTTCTTAGAATTGTGTTTAGGTTTAGAAAAGTTAGTTAGAAGAAATTTTGGGTGGTTGGATGGTGTATAAGGGTGCTTGGCCGAATGCTTCACAAAGGAAACAACAATGGAGTTTTGTGTTTTTGGAAGAGAGAGAAGAGAGAAAATGCTATAGAATTAAGTGATTAATGGCCTTCCAAGAGCCATATGGCCGTAGACATCAAGGACCAAGAGGTGTCCATTAGGTTGGCTCCATCCTAGCCTTAGAATTGATCAGTGGTGAGGATTAAGACTTGATTACCAAGCTTTGCTCTCATTGGTTAATCCTAGCCTTGTCACTAACCTTGTCATGAAGCTTAGTCACTAACTAAGCCTAGTCATTAAGCTTAGTCACATGCTCTTGAATGTTCCACCACTAATGATGCTTAATTAAGCTACTAATCCTATTAAGTTTTTACTAAACGTGGGTCCCGCAATTCATTTCCTAAGTCCATTACCGCTTATTTGTACCGACTAATAAAATAATATTATAATAATATAAAATTATTTTATTTCACAAGAAAATCTTAAAAAAATTAAAAGATTACTAACTTAGTATCATTCAAAAACAGGGTTTAGTAAGATCCCCAAACACGAATAATTAAAATAAGATTTCTACGCCCGAAAAATATTATTTTCCGTCCCGAAGCAAATCACACAAAAATCTTCAAACAAAATAACAATTTCTCATAAAATGTATTAGCATATAAAGCATCGTAATTCATACGTAGAAAACAACAAACAGTACAAAAAGGACATAACGGTCATTTATCCTAAAGTTGAAAAACAGAAAACAGTACATTCAGGACTCAACGGTAATACCCCAAAAGTTTAGGGTGTTACATTGATTGTCCCATGATATTATTGCTTGCGAAGTGCCATCTTTTGAGTGAAACCATATGTAATAAAAAAGCATGTTTAACAATCTAATCATTTTTTAAATGCATGATTAAAATCCCACTTGTATGCTTATGCAACTTTGATCATGATATGAGTGTTGTCTAGAGAGGGTTTATGAATAAGTGCATGTTGAAGTTTTGTTTATCTTGAAATTGTGTTTAAACTCTCTTGAGGCAAAATCCTAGATTGTGCATAATTAAGGAAATGATTAGGGCGTTGCTTGGACCGATTGAGCCTTAAAAAGCTTACCCTGATATGAGTATATCCATAGGTCCCCTTTGAAGCTTGATGTATGATTGGCCGTACATGTTTTTCATTACCTATATATTCCTTACCATGTAACTAACCTAAATGCATGTGAAAACATTGCAATTCCATCATACCATCATAGTTTGTTAAGTGCATAATAGGTTATTTCTTGACTTGAGTCCTGTGTTTAAAGGGTATGGGTGAATGTTCAATGTCAAATGAGCTTGAAAGGACCATTTGTTGTGAAAGAAAAAGAAAATCTTTGTGTAACTATAAAAAGAAAATAAAAGAGATAAGCAAAGCAAAAGAAAAGAATAAGAAAAGTTAAATCCAAAAAGCATTGAATGGTTCTTAAGAGTTCTAATCTTTCAATTTTGTTGAACACCTAGATATTGTCACTTGGAGGCTCTAATCTTGAAATAGCATGTTTATGTGTCTTAATGTTTGTATTATATCCATTCCATGTTATTCTTTATCCCATTACCATTGGCCTATCATTACAAGTTGTTGAAGTCCCTTTTGATCCTCAATTATGTGCGGTTTACATTAGTGGAGAGAGAGTTTGCATATAATTTTGTGGATTATGTGATTATTATGCATGTATGTTCATAAACTTATCTGGATGAATGTGATTTGATTAGGATAAGTTTAACTTGCATGTTAGTGGGATATGTGTTTTGCATGAGAAAGGATTTTGGATGTTTGCATGTTGATGAGTACATATGTGTGAATTTGATGGTGTGGCATTAGCAGTCTCTGAGGATTTAATCAATCTTGATACACTAGTTGTGGTTTCAGTAACATTGGGAATTCTTGATAAATGTTGAGTGAATGTTGGTGCATGTGTTGTTTAGTTGGTTTGCTTAATCAGACTTTGTTTTGCTCGAGGACTAGCAAAATCCTAGGTTTGGGGGTGTGATAACTCCATGAAATGGTATTATTGTGACCCTATATTTGTGCTTTATTGATTGCTTAGTCTTTATTATTAGGCATAATTGGAAGAATTTAAGCTAAATTCATTGATTTCAATTGTGATATCTTCCTATATGTTTTCTGAGCAAATTGGTATAATTCTTCCTATGATTATGTGAACTTACTATTGTCATTAATCTGGTGACTTCTTAGTTGCAGGAAGGGCTCAAAATGAGTATAATGGTCAAGGACTTAGAGCTGCATTGAAAGAGAAAGCACTAGATGAAGTTCAACATTCAGCGCCGCGGCGTAGGCAAGTTAGCACTGCATCATGTGGCATTCCCCTGTTCAGGCATAGAGGTACGCATTTTGAACGTCGCGACATGAAGAATAAGCGCTGCGACATGCTTGACCTAAATTCAACACGCGCCGCGGCATGACAAGGTGAGCGCCGCGGCGTGAAAAAGAAATTTGAAGCCTATAAATACTGTTCTATCAGATTTCACAAAAGGAACATTTTTGTTTCTAGAACACAACTGCTAGAGTTTATTTGTGACACTGAAAGAAAGCCAAAAGGACCAAAGTTAGAGGCCAAATCCTTCCACAATGAGGATTCAAGCACTAAAGACCACCATTATTGAGCTTGCAGCTCTCTCTCTCTTTCAACTTCCTCTCTTTTCTAATCATGACAATGTGTATTTTTGATATATTTTCATTTGTCATGAGCGGCTAGGCTGTGTATAGGGATTTCTTTGGATCCTTCTATGAATATTGATGATTTTGCAAACCTTTAAGTTAATATATATGATTTGGGATTGTTCAATCATATTGTTCCTAATGCTTTTGAATATTTGGCCAATATTTAATATGTTTTGATTAAATCTAATGAACCTAGACATATGAATTTGGATTTAAGATCATGAATATGGTTTATGCATGTTTGATTTCATTCAATTAGCTTGAATAAATTGATTAGCTAATAGGATAGAAATATACCTATTGGTCATACATGACTATTATTGTGAAATGTGCTTAAGGAGTGGAGTTTACTCTAGATCTCATGGACACATAGTGACTAGGTAAACGAAGCATGGTTAAATGAGCTAGACATAGGCTTTTAAGTAAATAAGATTCTCAAGCTAACAAATTCTATATCATGTATGTTGATAAAGAGGTTTGCATATCATCAATTGAAGTAGAAGGTGAAGAAGGATTCCAATTAATATTAAGTATTCTATTCTTTAATCAACAAAGTTTAAGGTCCATTCCCTATTCTTTAATCAACAACTTTAATTCCAACTAGCTAGCGTTTAAGTCTTGCCATTAGTTTACACACAACTTTCTCAATTTGACTGTTCTTAGATAGAAATTATTAAGCTATTGGTTAATAGTTAGTTCTGAGTTAGCAATAGTCCTAGTGGAAACGATATCTGACTCCTAGCTACACTACAAGTCCGATCCGTGCACTTGCAGTAAGCAAAAGAGCGAACAAGTTTTTGCCGTCAAACGTCATCTGTAACAAGGTGATTATAAAGTCAGTTATTTGACATTCCGCAAATCATGTGGAGGGATGTGAGTGACCTAGATAAGATTTGTCCCTCCTACATAACGGGAGCGATATCTTCGGGTCCCCTTATTGAGTGAGACTGCGAAATGTATGGCCATACTCAAATGAGTCGATACGAAATATTGATCTCTTTTGTTGTTATTAAGTGTACTCGGGTATTAGGAAACGAAGGATTGAATTATACAAGGGTGACACATTCCATGCCTTGTGTTCAATCTAGATATCTGGACAAAGGGACTAAAGTGCATGGTAACATTGATCATAGAAAGGTTATGTCAAATCACTGACATTCTTATTACTTGGGGTAGCAGTGATGTGTTAAAATGAGATTTTAATATTACTACCAACGTCATGAGAACCTGCATGATCGCACACTTAGAGTAGACTAAATTAGAGCAATAAGGATCTAAGTTGGACTCAAATTCAATTGTGGGTCGGACTCATAACAGATGAGTCTAGGGTTGCACAGTTTACCTTGCTACTGCTTTCACTCACTTAAAGCAGTCAACTATTATAAATAGCACTACTAAGAGGCTGTCAAGGCATGCATTACAAACCTTGGCCGCACTTGACAGAAATAGTGAGTGAGAGAGTGACAGGTTTCTTCTCTTCTCATCGTAGCTAGCACTGTGTGAGAGAGGCGTGACTCCTATTTGAGGACGTTGGACGTTCGTGAGTCTGTTCGTGTGGATACTGCAGAGACATTGTCACTGCTACGGTGTTGGTGATTTACGCCACTTGTTTTGATCACGCTTCAAGAGGTAAACAATTTTAAAAACTCGAATTATGGCTTTTTTTGCATAGATCCTTAGTGGGAATTCTATTTTCCGCTGCGTGATGTATCGCAATTCCCAACAGCTCTTAGCACCACCCCATTTTCTAACCGCTAGATTGGACACTCTCCTTCGAGTTGATGTGTGATGCTTCAAACTATGCAGTGGGAGTTGTCTTGGCACAAAGAGTGGGCAAAGTGCTTCATGTGATCTACTATGCTTGGAGGACTTTGGATGCTGCTCAAGTAAATTACACCACTACAGAAAAAGCTTTTATCTATTGTTTTTGCACTAGATAAATTTAGATCGTATTTGCTTAGTTCTAAAGTTGTGGTGTTTTCTGATCATGCAACTTTGAAGTTTCTCCTAAAGAAACTTGAGGCCAAGCTAAGATTGATTCGGTGGATGCTGCTACTCCAAGAGTTTGACATTGAGATACGTGACAAGAGTGGGGCTGAGAACTTGGTAGCTAACCATTTGAGCTGAATTGAGCAAGCTCAAGACCCCTTTCCCATCCATGATATCTTCCCTGATGAGCAGCTTTTACAGCTGTAAGGTAACACTCCATGGTTCACTGATATGGTAAATTTATTGGTTCCTAGTGTCTTGCCTACATATTCTACTAGAGCACAAATTGACAAATTAAAGAGTGAGTCAAAGTATTATATAAGGGAATGATCCATATCTGTGGAAATTCTATAGTAAGCAAGTGATTAGAAGATGTGTGCCTGATTAAGAATTTCATTCTATTTTTAGCTTTTTCCATGCATTTGCATGTGGTGGGCATTTTGGGCCTCAACGTACTATTAGGAAAGTATTTGAATCTGGATTGTATTGGCCAACCTTTTTTTGTGATGCATATGTGTTTTGTAAATCTTGTAAATAATGCCAACAAATTGGAAATATCTCTCGTAAAAATGAAATGCCCCAATAATCTTTGTTGTTTTGTGAAATATTTGATGTTTGGGGTATTGATTTTATGAATCCTTTTCCTGTCTTATTTGGTTTTGTTTACATTTTGCTTGTCGTTGATTATGTGTCTAAATGGGTGAAGGCAAAAGCCACTTGAACTAATGATTCAAAAGTTGTTGTGGATTTTGTTAGATTAAACATTTTATGCAAATTTAATATTTGACATTCATAAGGTTTCTACACCTTACCACCCTTAAACAAATGGACAAGCTGAGGTATCAAATAGAGAGATCAAGAAATCCTTTAGAAAACTGTCAAACCTAATAGGAAGGATTGCAACAAGCGGCTTGAGGTTACTCTTTGGGCTTACTGGATGACCTACAAGACACCACTAGGGTTGTCTCCCTACCGGATTGTCTTTGGGAAGGCATGCCACCTACCAGTAGAGATAGAACATAGAGTGTTTTGGACGGTAAAGAGTTGCAAGATGGACCTTGACCAAGTAGGAATAGAGAGGAAATTGCAATTACAAGAATTAGATGAAATCCACTTGGAAGCCTATGAGAGCTCCAAAATCAACAAGGAGAAGACCAAGGCTTTCCATGACAAGAATATTGCAAGGAAGGAATTTTTGGTTGGGCAAAAAGTTCTCCTCTACGATTCTCGCCTCAAGCTCATGCACAGCAAGCTCTGTTCTAGCTGGCTAGACCATTTCATGGTTACTAAAGTGTTACCTTATGATGCGGTGGAGGTCACAAGTGAGGTAACTCATAAAACTTTCAAGGTCATTGGACATCTCCTTAAGCCATTTTATGAGGGCACATGAGAGAACATAGTGGAGGAGCTCCACTTGCAAACGACCATCTATAATTGATAAGGATGTTTCTTTCCCCTCTCTTTTATTTTACTTGGCTTATTTTGCTGATATTATTGCTGGTTTGCTAATGATTTTTGAGCTTTACATTGAGGACAATGTAAGATTTAAGTGTGAGAGATGAATTTTAGCATTATGTTTTTTTTGCTGTTTGCTATTTTAATTCAATTTTTTTATTTTTTGTTGTTTTTACTGTTTTATTCCGTTAATTTATTGTTACTTGTATTGTCATTTGCTATTTATTATTTTTTGTTTATAATTATACTATTTCTATTTTTTATTTTCTATTTACTATCTTTGTTTTCTATATTTTATTTTCTATTCCTGTTTATTGGCTCTACTTTCTTTCTATTTTACATTATGTTTCTATTTCTATCTTTCCTATTTTAAACTATTTTACTATTATAAATTCTATTATAGATTCTATTTTTCTATATTTTTTTAAAAAATTTTCATAACAAAGTGTATTTTTAATTTCTTTCTAATAAAACTTTGAGTTTGTAAAAGTTGAGAGCATGCATAAATTGAGGTAACATAAGTGAAAAAATTGTCTCTCATCTTGAGAATAACTAGTTTGGTAATGAAAGTGAATTGATAAATTAAGTTTGATAGAAATATATTGTAACACCTCGAAAATTCATATTTTATTTATTTCAGTCGATTCTTGATTTTTTTTGAATAATCTGACTTGACTTATGTGAATATTATAATTTTTGTCATTTTTTAGGAATTTTTGAGTAGTTTTTACGTTTTTAATTATTTTAATATTATTTTTGAGTTGTGTATATAAGCCTTCGTATTTTATTTCTTTTTCTCAATCCTTAATTATTTTTACCAATCTGATTTGATTTTCCTGAGTTTCACAATTGTTATGATTTTTGTGAATTTTTGTGATATTTTAGATATTTTGAATATTTTAATATATTTTAGATATTTCAAGATATTTTGAATATTTTATTATATTTTAGATATTTTGAGATATTTTGAATATTTTAATATATATTTGAGATATTTTAAGATATTTTGAATATTTTATTATATTTTTGATATTTTAGTATAGTTGAATATTTAATATATTTTTGATATTTTGGGCTGTATGTGGGCTGGGGCTTGGCTTCGAAAAAAAAAAATTTTTATTAGCCATAAATTTTTGTACTGTTGATTCGGAGTCGGAGGATCTTACTAAACCCGAAACCGGAAATAGTTTTTGAAGTCTTGTTTTTCTACGATTTTATTTGACAAATAAAATCGGGGTATGTTTTAGTATCCATTGGATAATGTTTTTCTTGAAAATATCTAGTGGATGATTCTAGACGCAAGCCTAGTCACCCACTCTAGAATGTTCTAAGATGATGACTCGTCATTTGGTGACTCACCTAGCTAACTAGCCTAGTGACTCACATGTTCTAGCTTGTTCTAGAAGACTCTAGAAGACGCCTCGTCAACGCGCCTAATCATCAAGTGCTTTACACATGGACCAATAAGGAGTCGGTCAAAGTTGGCAGCTGTGACTCATCGCGAAGGACCAAAAGAAGCTCGACACATGGTGTGACACCTTAGCACCTGTGACTCAGCATATTCGAGAAGCTTCCAGAAGTAATGACTTCCCATGTTCCAGAAGCGATGACTCGCCACATTCTGGAAGGTTGTAGAAACGTTGACTCGTCCTGTGACTCGCCTTAGTGAGTCACATGTTCCAGAAGGTTCCTTGCTGACTCAGCACTGTGACTCGCCATGCTGACTCACCTGTTCTAGAAATATCTATGCTGACTCATCATGCTGACTCATTGTAGTGAGTCGTATGTTCTAGAAACTTCTCTTTGATGACTCACTTTGTGACTCATCAAGGGCAATCAGTAGAAAAATGATCAATAATAGTTGCTACTCAGCTAGAACAAAAGAAAAATCTAAGTATATTTTATTATCCATTGGACAATAGACACTGACTTTATAAGCAGTAATTATTGTTCATTGCTTACAGTATACCGAAAAATATCTTAAGCCTTCATCTTTTTCATGAAGTCTATAAATAGGAGGGCTTTGGTTCATTTTCAACTTTGGCAAGAAGCTCTCACCCTTTTCTCTCCTTGTGTTCCACGGCCAAACACTCTTGGAGGCCAAAACTCTACACTTGCTCATCTTTTATTCATCTCCACCCAAGAAACCAAAAGCTATACACAAAACTCTCTCACTTTCTCTCCCTCCATAGATTCGGCCAAGAACACAAGAACCACTCTCCAAATTTCTATAATTCATACCAATATTATTTCTTGAATACTCTCATTAATCCAAGACACTTTTATGTTGGGAATTTCTCAAGATTCATTCATTTCCATCTTCCTATCAAGTAAAGAACACCAAAGCTCCTATCTTTCTCTTCTCCAAGCTCATGGCCAAGGGGCCATAGTTCTACCATCACTCTCCAATAATTTTAACCAACCTTGTTTCTTGAATCCTTACCTTATTTCAATACACTTTGTAGTTGGAGTCTTGATCAAAATCATCCATCTTCAAGGAGTTCTTTCAAAAACCAAACACAAAAACTCTCACATGTCCTCTCTAGAGAAGCTCACGGCCAACCACCATAGAAATACCTTCCAAGCTTTAATAATTTTATACAACCTTAGATCTTGAATCTCTATGAAATTCTAAGGAACTTTCATGTTGAAGACTTTCTCTAAATCATCCATCTTCAACCTTGTTCTTCAAGCTAAAGATTGAAGCTTTATTGGTGAAGTTCATTTTTCTTCACTTTTCTTTTGATTTTCAAGGTTCTAACCATGATTCTAATCCATGGTTTTCTTATTCAAGTCTTATTTATATTGTTTATGTGTGTTTACTTTGATTTTTAAGAAACTCTTGGTGGTGAAGGATTTGTACAAGAAGCAAAGCAAGGAGCTTTGGAGGTTTCTCCAAGAGGTAAGAGGGAGATTACCTTCATCAACCATGTGTTGGTGGTGAGGAGTGGATTTGTGTGTGGTGAAAGATCCATAAGGATTTATTCACTTGAGTGTTTAAAGTTTTTCCTATTTATGGTTGATTGTATTTGTAAGCATGTCTATAGCTTTAAAAATATATTGCATTTGTTTATAGATGTATGAATATTATTATAGGATATGAATAATATGCAAGGATTGCATGAGTGTTCCAAAGAACACAAAAGAAGCTCATGGCTTCTTCAAGAAAAAGAGAACCAAAATGTTCTCAACTATTTTCTAAAACAATGATTTAATGAATTTAGGTAAAACAATGAATTTGAAAATGATTTAGAAGATAGAAAATGATTTAATGATTATTTGTAAAGAACATGTTGAGTTTTGGCCAAAATGCTATACAATGTCTATTTGATTTCCAAAATTATTTTCTAATGAAGAATAAGTAGTTAACTAGAATAGAATTCAATTATAATGAATTTTTGGAGAACAAAATGAATGGTTCTAGTTTTAGAAATCTAAATTAATGGAATTAATTATAAATAAAGTGAACACTTGAAAATTGTTAACGTAGAGCTCACCTTTGAGTTTTGAAGCATGTTAGTGAGTTTCAAAGTTTAATTAATGGTTATAATTAAAGCAATTTAATTTTTTTAAGGAAAACGTAGAAAACACCTTTTTAATGAATTTTCTAGACAAAATACTATCAAAATTTACCAGAAATGGATAAATAAAAGAGAAAGTTTTATAATATGTTTATAACGTAAGCAAAATATTCTACGTAATTTAAAAGTATTAGAAATAGCTTATGCATATTTAAAATAATGATTTTTAAGCTATACGGTTAAGAAAACGATTTAAAAATCTTACGCGATTGAGAAAACGATTTAAAAATGTTACGCGATTTTAAAAACGTCAAAATATATTTACGTGATTTAAAAATGTTTGTAAAAGTGACGCGATTGTGAAAACGCGATAAAATTTCTACGTGACTAAATGGAACAGTGGGTTTTACTGTCAGGCCAAAGTGGTGGACCCGGACATGTTGAGATATGGTACTGTCAAGTGGAGACGTACTATATATTGGAATATTGAGATTGAGGATGTTTTTGTAAATATGATAATATTTTAAGACCAAGGGTATTTATGTAATTATGGTTCATATATATGTATTGAGTTGGTATGCATAGTCGATGGCTGTGATGGCTTTTATTGTTTAGGAATGAATGAGAGCTGAATACTGTGATCCAGTGGGAGATCTACTGGGGACGTCAGGGCGCGGTGATTCATAGTGACCTGTTTGTCACATTATATACCTGGCCATGATAAACCGTTGCAACGTATTGGCGTATATCCCAACAAACATTATTTATGTCTCGCGTCTAGCATAGACTGTCATTATGGGTGGCAGATCTTGTGGACCATTCATCTCCGAAATTTGTTTAGCTCCATGGAGTAGGAATATACTGCATTGTGCATATGCATAGTTTGTGTACATATTGTTGTGACATTGTCGAGGTATATTTTATGGTGGCATCATCATTTTTTATGTATATTATGGATATCTGTTGTTGATATACTATTGATGTTTATATTGTTGTGATATATGTTTTCTGAATATAAGGATAATTTGTTAACATGATTATACTTGTGATATTTGTGTGTATGGAATGACTTTGTCATTCGTATCATTCTTTGCTACCGTACTGGTATTGATGAAAGGAGATCTCACCTCTTTGCTGTATTGTTTGTTGTTTTTGTATTGTCAAAATTTGTATAGTAGGCGAAGTAAGTTTCTTAGACTTAACTGGAGGAAATGTTTTGAGTTCGGTGACGACATCAAGGAGTGATCTTCTCAGTTTCTACAGTCAGCAGTTTAGTGGAAGAACGGAACAAGTATGCTGAATTTTCTCGTTAGTGTTGTTACCGTGCTATTAAGTAGGACCCATCATTGGGTTTGCTACTATTTCTTGAGTTTGTAAGTTATGTTCTAAATGTTGTTTAATATGATGTAGTATAATAAACATGTGTATTAATTAGTTCAATCTATTTTATGTAATTACTTATATTTTCGGTAAGTTTATATTGTCAGTAAAAAGAAATTTAAAAAAAATCCATATTTTATAACTCAAAGCTTTTGTGAAATGATTTTCAGATTTTAGTCGGAAATGTGATGCCCTACGAAGGGTGTTACATATATCTTGTGAGACTTTGAGTCTTTTAATGAATAGATTGGACATTTGTGTCATTCTCTTCTTTCTTGTGTGATTTTCATTCATGGAATTGTTACTCTAGAAATTGCTTTAATTCTTTTTTAGGTTATATTTTCACATGCATATATGAACATGATTAAGACATTTTTCCTGAATTAGCCACTTTAGCCAAATAGCCAACCTTGTATATTTCCCTTTAATTAACCCCTTTGAGCTTATTTGATCATTCTTTATTTTTAGCTCATTACATGCTTTAAATAAAAAATAATGTTCTTACCCAACATTAGGGAATAAGAGAGCATTGTCATTGTTATTGGATGAGTTCTTGAACAAGTATGGGGTGTACTAATTGGTATGCAAAATATTGGTTAAAAAGGAAAGAATTACTAATTGAAAAAAATGTGTAAAAGAAAGTAAAAAAGGCAAAAGGAAAAAAAATAACAAAGTGTGTTTTTAATTGCTTTCTAATGAAACTTTGAGTTTGTAAAAGTTGTGAGCATGTATAAATTGAAGTAACATAAGTGAATAAATTATCTCTCATCTTGAGAATAACTATTTTGTCAATGAAATTGAATTGGTAGATTAAGTTTGATAGAAACATACATTACGAGACTTTGAGCCTTTTAATGAATAGATTGAGCATTTGTGTCATTCTCTTCTTTCTTGTGTGATTTTCACTCATAGAATTGTTACTCTAGAAATTGCTATGATTCTTTTTTAGGCTACATTTTTATATGCATACATGAACATGATTGAGACATTTTTCTTGAATAACCACTTTAGCCAAATAGCCAACCTTGTATATTTTTCCTTGATTAACCCATTTGAGCTTATTTGACTATTCCTTGTTTTTAGCTCATTACATATTTTAAATGAAAAACAATGTTCTTACCCAACCTTAGGGAATAAGAGAGCATTGACATTGTTATTGGATGAGTTCTTGAACAAGTGTAGGGGTGTACTAATTGATATGCAAAATAAGGAAAGAATGACCAATTGAAAAAAAATGTGGAAAGGAAAGTCAAACAGGCAAAAGGAAATTAAAAAAATAAAAAAATAAAGAATATGTAAAGAGAATTTGCATAGAGTTGGGATAAACTATCATGCTGGTTATATGGACTCAACCCTAATGCTCTTTTATTCTCTTTGGTCTTCAACTTGCCATATCCATATTACTCTCCTCTTTTACTTTGACCCCATTACAACTTTGAATAAAGTCTTATTGATTTGTGTGTGCATGTGTTTTGAGTAGTAGAGAAATAGAAGATAAGCAAGCTTATGGTATTGCGCATTTTCATGTGTTGAATTAAGTGAAACACTTACCTTCCAAACACTTGAGAGATTGAGAGTAAATCTTGTAAGGTTCTATTATTCTTGATCTATGCTTTTCAATTGAAGTTACTATGCTTGTTGATTTGAGATGTAAAGAAATGTTACTTCATGAATGTTTTAATTGCTTGAATTTTTGGTTGCTCTCCTTTTGCATTCTTGAACATCACTGAAAATTGAGTTTTTCTTGAGTTTTTTAACTTTCAAGTTTGTGTTGTTTTTCCTTTTTTCCCTAGTAGTGGATTTCTACTTTTGTCTGGGAGTGCAAAAGGCTAAGTGTAAGAGAATTTGATAAACATCATTTTATATATTATTTAACTCTCATATTCAACGTTTTAGACCTCTTTTGTGCTTAATCGATTGGTTTTTGCCACCATTTATAAGTTTGAGTTCAAATTGGGCTTAGTTGTATTTTTTAGCATTGTGCCAATTTTACATTATTTCTGTATTTTGGGTATGACTTGAATTATATACATCTAACAATTATTAAATTTACCTTATAGGAAAGCTGAGAGGAAGCTTTACAACTTTGATTAAGAGCTTCAGAGTTGAATCGAATGTCTAGTGGATCATTTTGGGTCTGGATGCCAAAACAGAGGTATTGTTGCTAGAACCTGAGTAGTTTGCAAAGATAGAGCCATATCTTGGGGTGTAGGAGTGATAATGGGATAAAATTAGTGGCACTGGAAAGCTGAGACAAAACCCTTCAACTTTTATGAGACCACTTATCCAAAAGGTGATGTTTTGATATGGTTTTTAATGTCTGAAGAGAGATGATGGGATCAGGAGCTATTAAACGTGTTTTGGCCATAACTCCTTGATTATGTGTCCAATTAAACTTAATTAGAAGAGGAAGAGTCTAAGCTAGGAACAAACTTGTAATTTCACTTTTAGGGTCTGTTATGTGGGAGAGGAAGCCCAAAACCAGGGCATTCCATTTCAGATTCAGTTTTTCACTTCTCACTTTCTCTCTTGCCCCTCCCCTCTCCTCTCCTCTCTTCTTCCTTATCTTTTACATTTCTACTCTTTACTTTTGTGCACTTTATTTTTCTGTTTTGTGCTCTCCATTCATGGAAAGCTAAAGCTTTGTAATCAATCCTAGAGATTGAAACACTCTTGATGTGTAATCTTGAGACGTTGTGATGAATGATTACATTCTTGTTGTTAATCAAATTTCTCTCCTCCTTCTCTTGATTTTGTTGCATCTTGACTGAGTGCTTAACTCAGTTTTGGTGTTCATGTAATAGTTGCTTAACTATCACGTGTTTGCAAAAAAATTAGGTAATGTATCAAAGGTGATCGATGTATTGTCTAGCTAGCATGAATTCTTGTAAGAGGTTGATTTAGGGTCAAATGGATGTTTAATCCATTTTTTATTGATTGACGAAATCCTAGGTGCTTACCTAGTAGAGAATTCATGCTTAGATGATGATTTCACATGAGATTAGGCAATGCACTAAAGGTGTTCGATGAATTGTCTAACTTAGTTGAATGCTAAGTATTAGGTTGATTTAGGGTTGGATGAATGCTAACTTTATAACACCATCCGTAGGGCATTACATTTACGATAAATTATAATAAAACTTTACCCAAGGTATAAATCCTTTATTAACATATAACAATATAAGTTGTGATTTTTTTTTGTACATTATATCATTAAACAAAATAAATGGAACATGAAATAAAACAAACTACTAAATACACACCATAATTATATATATAATTTTGTTTTTAAGGATACAATAAGTACAAACTATTTAGACAGAATTATAAACTGTTTGACTCAAAACAAGTCACAAACTAGCCTAAGTACAGAACTAAAAGTTCTGGTCCTCCAAAGGATCCTCCTCTGATAGATCATCGGAAGACAAAAACCCTGGATGTCCTATAGCCCTACGGACAGGAGTCTGTGCGGTCGACACACTACTAAGCTCACTAGGGGCATGGAAACAACCACTCCAATAGCGCCTAATAGATAAGGATAACTCTAGATGTACATAAACAATCATAGAAAACATAGGAACTCCATCATATTCCCTACTTAGGGACACAGTCAATCGTCCCACATAGACAACAGTCTCCCTGTCCACATGCAGACGCCAGGCTTCAGAGCCCTCTTGGAACTCCAGTTCCATGAATCCCAGAAAACTCGGTAGCGTCATGTCACCTCAAATCAACCCAAACAATAAGGATGATCTAGAGGCTCGCCCTCTACGCACTGATCACCAGAATTCTGTTCCTCCTCATACTGACAACCCAGAGATTACACCTCTTCTCCTTCCTCAAAATCTTTACCGAACATAATAATAATATAGAAATGCATACAAAGAGGTGAGACAATCTACATCATTACCAGCATAGCAGTATAGAAAACGACAATACATACAGATATCGCATTCAATACATCAAATCATGTTATCACATCATACACAATACCTCAGATCAATATAATTATCACATTATGATGTAGACCAAATATGCATATGTACACAGACTCGTTCCTACTCCATGGAGCTAACCACAATTTTCAGAGAGAATGATCTAGAAGAACATGTCTGTACCACGGCTGCCTCGGCCAAGTGCTATACAGTCTAATCATCGTATACATCAGGCATTATAACAGACAGTCTACGCTAGATCATGATTAAGAATAGTGCTTTGTCGAGATCGCTAGTGCGTTGCCTGATACCACGGCCCAGAGGAGTTACCGACTGTCCACATGTGGAATCCTCCATGCACCAACACCTCCAAGTTCAATCAATGAGCAACATTACGCCTATCGCACCTACACTACGGTGTAATTCATCTCTTAGACAACTTGCCAATATCGACCAAATTGATACGTTTCTCTATGCATGGTGCATGATCCAATAGTACACATATAACAATGTTATCATTATTTCTCATAATCACATGCCATCACTTGGTAGTACCATTTTCCAACGTAACTGGGTCTACCACGTTAACCCGACAGCAAACTGTTGTTATTTTCAATTGCGTAAATATTTTATCGTATTTTCACAATCGCTTAACCTTTTTCTAACGTTTTCAATTCGCGTTATTATTTTTCAACATTTTTGCAATTGCATAGCATTTTCAAATCGTTTTCTCAACCGTATAGCTTAAAAATCATTATTTTAAATACGCGTAAGGTTTTTCTACTATTTTTCAATTGCGTAAAATATTTCTTTGCTTTCTAAATTAAATTTTGAAACTTTCTCCATTATATTTCTATTTTAGTCCTATTTACAGTATTTCCTTAATAGAAATTCTCTAAGTAATATTTCCTATTGTTTCCTTTAAAAACTACCCTTCTTGGATTTAACCAATATTTACAGCTCGAAACTTGCCAACGCGCTTCAAAACCCAACGGGTGAGCTATACGTTAGTACTTTTCAAGTATTTATTATATTTCATATCATTGCTTAATTTTCACTAATTAAACTCTAAAATTAATTTACTTTCCATTGTTTTTCCAAAAATCCATTTAATTAGGTTCTCATTAAATTAATTACATAAGTCCACACTTTGGAAATAATTTTGGATTAAAAACATCACAAGTAGGCATGATGGCCGAAAATCATTATATGCTCCATAAATCATATTTAATTGTTTTTCATCATCTAATCCCTTATAAAAATTCTTAATCCAATTTATTATTATTAAATCACTTAATCTATGATTAGGAAAATAATTTAGAACACTTTATCCTCTTTGTGGTGGTGTAGGCCGTGAGCCTCATGGGTTCTTTGGAACCCTCATGCAATTCCTTATTATGTTATTGACATCCTACTACACACAATAACTATCATACCTTCATTAAAGCATATAATCAAAGCTATAAACATGCTTGCATAAAAAATCATCACAAATAAGAAAAGCTTTAAACAATCAAATGAATGAATCCTTATGGATTCTTCACCACAAACAAATCCATTTTCTCACCACCAAGACATGGTTGATGAGATTAAATCTCCCTCTTACCTTTAAGGAAGACAAACTCTTCTTGGATTTTTTCCTAGGGATTTCGTGCACCACCAAGAAAAATCCTAACAAGCTTAAACAATTCTCAAAGTCATAAACTAAGCTTGAAAAAGGAAAACCATGGATCAATCATGGCTCTAGAACTCAAGAATCAATTTAGAAACAAGAAACAAGGAATTTACCTTGTTGAGTAGAAAACTTCAACCTTGTTTTCCAAGCACAAGATGGATTAACTAGCTTAAGTTCACAACTAGAAAAGTGTTATGGATTGTATTTAGGTTCAAGAAATTGTGTTGGATGAAATTATAGAAGTGTGGATGTAGGTTTTGGAGAGTGGAGGCCGAGAGCTCCAAAAATAGAGAGAAATGGAGTTTTTGTGTTCTTGGAAGAGAGAGAATAGAGAGAATATATTTTTGTGATAGAAATGATGAAGATGAAATGAAATGATATCCTATTTCCTTATGTGCTAGCTGTGGAGGTGCAAGGAGAGGAAGGTAAAATGTTTGCTTGATATTTTTACCATGTAAATATTTATGGAGGCTAGATATTTACCTTAAGTGATAGGCTTGAAAATTCAAGCCTTGAACCTTCCTTGAAGGTGTCTTGGCCATGGAAACTAAAGGGAAAAGCAAACCAAGTTTAGTTCATTTAGTTGCCTAGTTAAGCTTAAGCTAACCTAGTTTCTAATTCCATTGCTTCTAATTAAATCAAGCTAACTTAGTTAGATTTCCTAGTTACTTAGGTGTAGCTAACAAGCTTCTAGAATGTACTAGAAAAATCTTGTAACAAGAATCCCTAAAGAATAACAAACTAAGTTTCATTCCATTTAGTTACTACATATAATCTAGACAAACTTAATTAGGTTTTCTAGTTACTAAGTTAACTATTCAAGCCACTTTGGTTGACTACATTCCATTGGCTTAGAAAATCAAGCCGCCATCATTGACCAATTTCTATTGGTTCATCGAGTTGTAAGTCACAAGGACTTTTTCGGTTCCTATTGTCCACTGGGCAGAAGCTACTGCTTTTAAGTCAGTAGGTACTGTCTAACAGATAATAAAATAATATTAAAATATAAAATATTTTTATTTTGCAGATAAATTCTAAAAATTAAAAGATCAGTACACGTATCACTCGGAATTGAGTTTAGTAATATCCCCCAGCTCCGAATAATCAGATAAAGATTTTTCTCGGTCCAAAAATTATTATTTTCTTGACTCAGAGTAAATCACACACAAAGATAAAAAACAGACATGAAACAGTTAAAATAAATTTACAGCACATAGAAATCACAAAACAGTACAATTCAGACATTACTATAACTTAGCAAATTTTAGGGTGTTACAAACTTCATCTAACATTGATTAACCAAATGCTAGGTGCTTATGTTGTAGAACATACCAAGAATCTGGTTCGCCTGTGAATGAGTCCATAATGGTCAAGGATGGATTAAACTCGAGTTATTGATTTCCTTGGATTACTTGTTTTTCCTCTTTCTGTTTACAACATTTTCCATCATTTTGATTAGTGTCCTTTGATTATTTTCTTTTATTTATTGCCTTTTAATTATTGTCTTTTATTTACTGCCTTTTAATTATTGTCTTTCAATTTCTGTCTTTTAATTAATTTCCTTTAATTTCTGTCTTTTGTTTATTGTCTTTTAATTACTTTATTTTAATTACCCCTGCAACCAAACAACCCCCTGTTGCTAATTTCTTAATATAATTGATTAATTGGAATGATCTAAGGGCTCGACCCAGTTACACTGCATACTACAAGTTTTTGGTGAATCGGTAAACAAATATCTTCTAATTTAGTAGCCTCGATAGCTATCAGGGTACCACAAACCCACTTGTGAAGTGCCAATTAGATACTTCATTATTCTTTTCACTACATTTAAGTGTGACTCTTTACGATTTGCTTGGTATCTAGCATACATGCACACACTAAATATAATATCTGGCCTACTAGCAATAAGATATAGGAGAGAACTAATCATACTTCTGTACTTAGTAATTTCTACAGGATTATCTCCTTCATCTTTGTCCAAGTAACAAGAGGTGCTCATTGGTGTGTCCATATGCTTAGTGTTGCCCATTCTAAATTTCTTGAGAAGCTCCTTGCAATATTTAGATTTGCTTATGAACTTCCCATTTCTTGTTTGCTTAATTTGGAGTCTAAAGAAGAAGTTGAGCTCACCTTTCATGGACATCTCAAACTCACTTTACATAATATTAGCAAATTCTTTACAAAGAGACTCATTAGTAGCACAAAAAATTATGTTATCAATATATATTTGTACAAGGATAATGTCAAGCTTTTTGTTTTTAATAAAGAGGATTGTGTCAACCTGTCCTCTTGTAAAACCATTTTCTAAAAGAAACTTACTCAACCTTTTATACCAAGCTCTAGGGGCTTGGTTTAAGCCATACAAGGCCTTTTTCAATTTAAAAACATAGTTGGGCAGTTCATAATCTTCAAAACCATGAGGTTGTTCCACATACACCTCTTCTTGAATAAAACTATTTAGAAAAGTACTTTTTACATCCATTTGATATAATTTGAAATCCATGATGCATGCATATGCATATAACATTCTAATGGCCTCTAATCTAGCTATGGGTGCATAAGTTTCCTCATAATCTATGCTTTTCTCTTAATTATATATTTTAGCTACAAGCTTAGCTTTATTTCTAATTATTAAGCATGTTACATCAAGTTTGTTCCTAAAGACCCATTTAGTGCCAATTATTTGATGATCATTGGGCATTGGAATCAATTCTTAAACTTGATTTCTTTCATATTAGTTTAGCTCTCATGGCCAAGATCCAATGTTCATCATCAAAGGCTTCATTTATGTCTTTAATCACAATTTGTGAAACAAAAATCATATGGTTACTTGCATTTCTAATTGAGTTTCAAGTAATTACCACTTTTGATACATCACCTCTCACTTGGTCAAGAGGCTGATCTCTTGAAGTCCTCTATTCCTTGGGAAGGTTCGTGGTTTGTGAATCCTCTTGACTTTCCTTTTGCTTCTTGCCTTCTTTCTCCTTGTTGTCCAAAAATGTTCTTGCTAAAGTTTCTGCAACATCATCAACAACATCCTTTCTCGGTCCATTTGGGTTAGTTTCATCAAAAGCAACATGAATGGACTCTTCAATGGTCATAGTTCTTTTGTTATAAATTCTAAAAGCCTTACTATGATTAGAATAACTAAGAAATATACCTTTATCAAACTTAGCATCAAACTTTCCTAAGTTATCGTTTTCATTATTTAAAACAAAACATTTACATCTAAAAACATTAAAATATAAAACATTTGGCTTCCTTACTTTGTATAACTCATAAGGTGTTTTCTTTAAAGTTGGCCTTATTATGGCTCTATTCATTACATAACAAGTGATACTTACGACATCCACCCAGAAATACTTAGGAAGTGTAGACTCAATGAGCATAGTTCTCGCTATTTCTTCTAAAGATCGATTTTTCTTTTCTACAACTCCATTTTGTGTGGAGTTCTAGGGGCAGAAAAATTATGCTCAATGCCATGTTCATCACAAAAAGTTTCAAACTCATGGTTTTCAAACACACCACCATGATCACTTCTTATAGATGTAATACAAAAACCTTTTTCATTTTAGATAACTTTGGCAAGTTTCTTAAAAGTTTGAAAACCATAATTTTTATGAGATAGGAATAAAGTTCACGTAAACCTAAAAAAATCATTCACAATCACTAAAGCATAGTAATTTCCACCAAAAGCTCATTGCTCTAGAGGGACCAAAAAGATCCATGTGCAAAAGTTATAAAGGTCTAGAAGTTGAAATAACATTTTTAGCTTTAAAAGAGACCTTTACTTGTTTTCCTTTTTGACATACATCATATAATTTATCTTTTTTAAATTTGAGCTTGGTTAGTCCAATTACTAACTCTTTTGAGACCAACTTATTTAAGTGATCCATGTGAATGTGTGAAATTCTTCTATGTCATAACCATGAATCATCTTTTTTATTCAAAAAGAATTTAGCATCATTTGAAGATATATCATCAAGGCTAATCATATATGTATTATTGACCCTATGACCAACAAACTTAACATGCTTATCATCTTTTCCTTTAATTATACAACAATTAGAATCAGTTATAACTTTATTCCTTTATCACATAATTGACTAATGCTAAGCAAGTTATGTTTAACCCTTTCAACAAGCAAAACACTATCAATAGAAGAAGAGGGAATTTTACTGACTTTGCTAACTCCAAGAATCTTCTCTTTGTTATTGTCTCCATAGGTTACATGTCCATGTGTCTTAGGAACAAGGAATGAAAACTTAGAGTCATCTCTGGTCATGTGCTTGGTGCAACCACTATCAATATACCAAATTGAGCTATTAGTCTTCAAGCACACCTAAAACACATATTCAGTTTTTAACTTTTGGTACCTGATAATCACATATTTGATTCATTAATAAACTCTCATGTTTAGTCATTTGCACTCTCTATATTCTTAATTGATTGAGTTTGGTCTTGATTTGTGAGTTTGGGCTCAAATTGGGCCCAATTGAATTTTTTCAGCATTATTGGGCTTTGACACTGTTTATGTATTTTGGCCATAACTTGAGTTCTAGATATCTGATAATTATGAACTTTATCTTATAGGAAAGCTAAGAGGAAGCTCTACAACTTTGATGAAAAGCTCGAAGTCTCAATCAGATGTCTAGTGAGTCTAATTTTGCATGGAAGTCAGAATACGAGTTCAGAGACCCTTTGATGTTGTTTTGGTCATAACTTGAGTTATAGACCTCCAAATTGCATAGGGTTTGGGCCCAAATGTTCATAACTGACCCAACTTTGTAATTAATGGGTTTTAATTATGTAAAGCCAAAATAAGGGGTAGTTTAGGGGGTGGCAAGTCAGAAACTGAGGCACCTCTCATTTGAGACGTTTTCTTTCTTCTCTCTAGAACTCTCTTCCTCCTCCTTCTCTCTAATTTTGATTTTTTTCTTCTTACTTTTATTTTTCTGAGTTCTCCCCTTCTCATGGAGGGGTAGAGCCTTTAGATCAATCTAAGAGATTGAACATGCTTAGTTGTTAATCTTGAGATTTCGTTTTTAATGCTTAAGTTCATCTATTAATTAAGTTTCTCTTCTTCTTCTTCTCTTTGTTAATTCTGGTTAGTTGATAATCACATATTTTATTCATTAAGAAACCCTTATGTTTAGTCATTTACACTCTCCATATTCTTAATTGATTGAGTTTGGTATAATTTTGTAAGTTTGAGCTCAAATTGGTCCTAATTGAATATTTTCAGCATTATTGAGATTTGACATTGTTTGTGTATTTTGGCCATAACTTGAGTTCTTGATATCTGATATTCATGAATTTTACTTTGTAGGAAAGCTAAGAGGAAGCTCTACAACTTTGATGAAGAGCTCGAAGTCCAGAACAGATGTCTAATGGACCTAAGTTTATATGGAAGTCAGAATACGGGTTCTGTCACTAGAATCCGAACGGTGTTCACTCATAAAATTATATCTCAAGCTGTAATAATGGAGATAGGCTGAAATTTGGATAGTTATTAGTCAAGATCCAAATAAACAACTTTCATGAAGAACACTTTTTGAAAAAATGAAGTCTAGTAGGTCAGTTTGAGCTTGCAAGTTGGAACAGAGGTGCTGAAGTTGGGTTTGAGTAACCTACAGTATTTGGGACATATCTTGGGCTGAAGGAAGCCAAATTGGACGAACCAGCTATGCATTTTATAGCCAAGACAAGGATCTACAACTTTCATGAAGAGTACGTTTCATGGATCTGAAGTATATTGGGTCGTTTTTGGCTTCTAAGTCAGACACGAAATTTTCGTCCTCAACCACCCACTCATCCATCAACTAATCCACTCATCCACTCATCCACTCATCCACTAATCCACCCACTCATCCACTAATCTAACCACTCAACCACTCCACCCACTCATCCACTAATCCACCCACTCATCCACTAATCCACCCACTCATCCATCCACTCACCCATTCATCTCCATAATTTCCCACTTACCAAAAGTCCTTTGGCATTTTCCACTCAACCAACCCACTTAACCATTCCACTCACTCATCCACTAAACCAATCCACTAAACCAACCCACTCAAACACTCCACTCACTCACCCACTCATCCACCCACTTCCCTTTGTCATTTTGTTACCCTAGACTTCTATAAAAGGCACCATTGGTTATCATGAACAAGTTGTATTCTCCTTCATTTCTCATAGTTTCTTCTTGTTTCTTCATAGTTTCTCATAGCTTTTGTATATTTTGATGCTCCCCTTCAATGTAATGGAGGGCTAAGTTACTTCTAGTCAATTTGGGACTCTTGAAGAGATTGTGGTTTGGATTCTTGAGACCTTGGTTATGTAATGTATTTGATTTATATTTGAATTCCTCTTCTCTTCTTCTTCTTTTGTTTTCTTGATCTTGAATACATGAATGGTGACTCTGTTTATGTTTGATCTAATTTGATCTTGGTTTAAGATTAAGTATTGTGATGAAACTTAGAACTGATTGATCTAAACTAATCACGTAATTGAAGAGGTTAGGTTACTGATTGATGCCTAGGTTAATTGTATTCGGTGCTTAAATTGACATATATCTACATGAATGGTGCGATTGCAAATTTGTGTTTATCACTTGTCAATTGAATTCTGGATGATTGTCTAGTGTGAATTCTGGATCTAATGCTGAGATCTCGGTTAGATCCAAGTTAACCATTCAAATGTGCTTCAAGTGTTTGTTCAAAGGTTTATGATTGAATCCACCCAATCTCGGATAGATTTAATCGAATTATTTGTTCTTCTAATTGTTATTTTTCTTTAAATCTTGTCATTGTGATCCTTGAACCATCAAAACCCCCCTTTTTTCTAACTTAACTTAATTTGATCAAATTGCATTTACAATCCTTGAGGAGACGATCCAGTGTTGTTCACTATACTATAAGTTTAGGAAATAACTTCGGTTATAATTTTGACTGAGTTCGGCGTTCGTCAAAACTTCGGTTATCATCTAACTCTTTCTTTTTCTTTTTCTTTCATTATCATTTTGTTGCATTCTGTTGCATTTTAAAGATACAATGGACCATGCATAATGGAGTCAAAACTTGAGGAATTGACTTCTTTGGTAAGACATATAGTAGTGAGACAACAATTACAATGCGGGAAGCCACACTTGTGTGTAACATTTGTTTTTGTTCATCTCACCCCACATATGCATGCCCTACACTTCGGTATGCTAGTTCTGTTTTCCAGATCAATTTGTTGCAGGCCATGGTTATTTTCCTTATGAACCACAGTTCAGCGACGGACAACGAGTTATGATCCCTTCTTCAACACATACACCCTGGTGGAGAGACTATTCGGATCAGGGATATGGCAATACTGACATCACTACAACAACAATCATTTCAATATGAGCAGACCATTCCAATGAGATAACAAGTCCATCAACCACAAAACTTGAGCCTTCATGGGAGGACTTGATGAAAACCCAAATTGAGTTCCAGCGAATTTCACTGCCACTATTCAGGATTTAACAACCCAAATTGACCAGTTGACAACCACTGTTAATGAACTGAGATGTCAAGAGTCCGGCCAACTCTTTCCCCAAACAATTCCCAACTCCTTGCATTCTAATTGTCATATTGATTTACATGCAGATTTAGTTGAGGAAACTCATGATGAGTTATGTGCTGAATTTCCTGATTTTATTGATTTTAATGATTCTATCAATTGCAACTCATGTACTGATTGTGACGGTGATATAAAATGTGTTATTTGTGCTGAGATTTCTGCATATTTGAAAGCTGATAATTCTGTTTACGCAGCATCTAATGATATTGAAGGGTCTATTAACAATGCAGTTGCAGAATCTGAAACACATAGGGAGGTGGAGTTGAAGGCCATTGAGGAATTTTCAAAGAAGGAGGAAAGACAACATATGACAGTAACTTCATGAAGTGGATTTTGTTTTTGGGCCATGGTCCAATATAATCAATGAAAGCGAGAATTGCCAAATTACACGTGTTGCATGCCATTGGTGAAGTCAAGGAAGTTAAGAAAGACCAATGGGACCCCAATGGGAGCCCTCATGCTTCAAGCTTAACTTGGTCATTACACTTCAACCAATGGGACCCTAGTGAAAGCTATCATATTGTGTCAACCATAACTTGGTCATCACGATTCAACCAATTTTGTGGAATCTCTTCACAGATGAACAGAAGTGTTACAGTCTTGGGAATCTGACTCTAAGAGACCCGCATTTCCTCTTTAATTTTATATTATTCCAGTCATGTTATTTTGGTTTTACATTTTACTCATTTGTTTTGTAAGTTTTCAGGTTCTGTTGCAGCTTTGATTCTTACGTATCTTTTCTGCTTGCCATTATCTCGGCCCTCATCAGGTTGTGTTGCTCTTTTCTTTTCGTTTTATTTATTACTTTCACATTGAGGACAATGTCTATATTAAGTGTGGGGGAGAGATTTTAGCATGTTTCTTTTTTGTTAAAAAAAATAAAAAAAAGGGTTCATTGCATGATTGAATAACTTTTCTCCCTTCTTGAACTGATATGCTTGGTGATGGATGATTGAATTGATGAATTGAGTTTGATGGATGCATACCTTGTGAGATTTTGAGCCTAATGGATGGATTCAACATTTATGTCATTCTCTTCTTTCTTGTGTGATTTTCACTCAGGTTAATGACCACTCTAGAACTTACTTTGATTCTTTTTTAGGCTACATTTCACTTACATGCATGAACATGATTGAGGCCCTCTTTCTTAATTAGCTAGTTTAACCAAATAGCCAACCTTGTTTCCAATATGATATCAAGCACTCTTTTGATTTCTTAAAAATTCTCTGATTCCTGCCAACCTTGTATATTTTCCTTTTCTTAACCCCTTTGAGCTTATTTGACCATTCCTTGTTTCTAGCTCATTATGTGCCTTAAATGAAAAATCGTGTTCTTACTTTACCTTAGGGAATAAAAGAACATTAGCTTAGTTAATGGATGAGTTTTGAACAAGTGTGGGGTGTGTGTACAAAATGGTTGTTGAAAAAGGAAAGAGTACTTAAAAATTAAAAAAAAACACAAAAAAAATGTATGTATATAGTTATGTTCATATATATATAAAAAAAAAAAAAAAAAAAAAAAAAAGAAAAAAAAAAGAAAAAAAAAGATTGGGAAATGAATATGTAAAGGGATATACATTAGAGTTGAGATGAACTTTTATGCTTGTTATTTGAACTCAGCTCTCATTTGCTTCTATTCTCTTTGGTATTTATCTTCTCATATCCATTTTATCCTCTTCTGTTACCTTGACCTCACTACAAAGACCTCAGGATTTGTGTGTGCATGTGTTTTGAGTAGTGGAGAAGTAGAAGATAAGCAAGCTTATGGTAGTGCAATTTTCATGGGTTGAATTGAGTGAAATACCTATCTTTTAAACACTTGAGAGATTGAGAGGGAATCTTGTGAAGATCTATCATTCTCGATTCACGTTGAAGATACCTTGCTTGTTGGTTTGAGATGTGGAGAATTGTTAACTCATGAATGTTTTGATCCCTTGAACCTTTGGTTGTTCTTCTTGATTGTAAAATTTTGGTCTTGAGTTTTGCCCAGGAGTGCAAAAAGCTAAGTGTGGGGGAATTTGATAATCACATATTTTATTCATTAAGAAACCCTTATGTTTAGTCATTTACACTCTCCATATTCTTAATTGATTGAGTTTGGTATGATTTTGTGAGTTTGAGCTCAAATTGGTCCTAATTGAATATTTTCAGCATTATTGAGATTTGACATTGTTTCTGTATTTTGGCCATAACTTGAGTTCCTGATATCTGATAATCATGAATTTTACCTTGTAGGAAAGCTAAGAGGAAGCTCTACAACTTTGATGAAGAGCTCGAAGTCCAGAACAGATGTCTAATGGACCTAAGTTTACATGGAAGTCAGAATACGGGTTCTGTCACTAGAATCCGAACGGTGTTCACTCATAAAATCATATCTCAAGCTGTAATAATGGAGATAGGCTGAAATTTGGATAGTTGTTAGTCAAGATCCAAATAAACAACTTTCATGAAGAACACTTTTTGAAAAAATGAAGTCTAGTAGGTCAGTTTGAGCTTGCAAGTCGGAACAGAGGTGCTGAAGTTGGGTTTGAGTAACCTACGGTATTTGGGACATATCTTGGGCTGAAGGAAGCCAAATTGGACGAACCAGCTATGCATTTTATAGCCAAGACAAGGATCTACAACTTTCATGAAGAGTACGTTTCATGGATCTGAAGTATAGTGGGTCGTTTTTGGCTTCCAAGTCAGACATGAAATTTTCGTCCTCAACCACCCACTCATCCATCAACTAATCCACTCACCACTAATCCACCCACTCATCCACTAATCCAACCACTCAACCACTCCACCCACTCATCCACTAATCCACCCACTCATCCATCCACTCACCCATTCATCTCCATAATTTCCCACTCACCAAAAGTCCTTTGGCATTTTCCACTCAACCAACCCACTTAACCATTCCACTCACTCATCCACTAAACCAATCCACTAAACCAACCCACTCAAACACTCCACTCACTCACCCACTCATCCACCCACTTCCCTTTGTCATTTTGTTACCCTAGACTTCTATAAAAGGCACCATTGGTTATCATGAACAAGTAGTATTCTCCTTCAATTCTCTTATAGTTTCTTCTTGTTTCTTCATAGTTTCTCATAGCTCTTGTATATTTTGATGATTTCCTTCATTGTAATGGAGAGCTAAGTTACTTTCAGTCAATTCAGGATTCTTGAAGAGATTGTGGTTTGGATTCTTGAGACCTTAGTTATGTAATGTATTTGATTTATATTTGAATTCCTCTTCTCTTCTTCTTCTTCTTCTGTTTTCTTGATCTTGAATACATGAATGGTGATTATATTTATGTTTGATCTGATTTGATCTTGGTTTAAGATTAAGTATTGTGATGAAACTTAGAAGCTGATTGATCTAAATTAATCGCATAACGAAGATTGAAATTTGTGATGAAACTTAGAACTGATTGATCTAAACTAATCACGTAATTGAAGAGGTTAGGTTCTTGATTGGTGCCTAGGTTAATTGAATTCGGTGCTTAAATTGACATATATCTACATGAATGGTGCGATTACAGATTTGTGTTTATCACTTGTCAATTGAATTATGGACAATTGTCTAGTGTGAATTACTGGACCTAATCTTTGAGATTTCGGTTAGATCCAAGTTAACCATTCAAATGTGCTTCAAATGTTTGTTGAAAGGTTTATGATTGAATCCACCCATCTCGGATAGATTTACTGAATTGTTTGTTCTTCTAATTGTTATTTCTCTTTAAATCTTGTCACTGCGATCCTTGAACCATCAAAACCCCCCTTTTTCTAACTTTCACTTGATTTGATCAAATTGCATCTACGATCCTTGAGGAGACGATCTGGTGTTGTTCACTATACTACAATGAAGGTAACTTTTACTAACTTTTTCTTTTTCTTTCATTATCATTTTGTTGCATTCTGTTGCATTTTAAGGATACAATGGACCATGCATAATGGAGTCAAAACTTGAGGAATTGACTTCTTTGGTAAGACATATAGTAGTGAGACAACAATTACCTGTGCAGGAAGCCACACTTGTGTGTAACATTTGTTTTTGTTCATCTCACCCCACATATGCATGCCCTACACTTCAGTATGCTAGTTCTATTTTTCAGATCAATTTGTTGCAACAGCTGGTTATTTTCCTTATGAACCACAGTTCAGCAGCAACAACAGAGTTATGATCCCTTCTTCAACACATACAACCCTGGCTGGAGAGACTATTCGGATCTGGGATATGGCAATACGGCATCACTACAACAACAATCATTTCAATATGAGCAGCCATTCCAGCAGATAACAAGTCCATCAACCACAAAACTTGAGCCTTCATGGGAGGACTTGATGAAAACCCAAATTGAGTTCCAACAGAATTTCACTGCCACTTTTCAAGATTTAACAACCCAAATTGACCAGTTGACAACCACTGTTAATGAACTGAGATGTCAAGAGTCAGGCCAACTCTTTCCCCAAACAATTCCCAACTCCTTGCATTCTAATTTTCATATTGATTTACATGCAGATTTAGTTGAGGAAACTCATGATGAGTTGTGTGCTGAATTTCCTGATTTTATTGATTTTAATGATTCTATCAATTGCAACTCATGTACTGATTGTGACGGTGATATAAAATGTGTTATTTGTGCTGAGATTTCTGCATATTTGAAAGCTGATGATTCTGTTTACGCAGCATCTAATGATATTGAAGGGTCTATCAACAATGCAGTTGCAGAATCTGAAACACATAGGGAGGTGGAGTTGAAGGCCATTGAGGAATTTTCAAAGAAGGAGGAAAGACAGCATATGACAGTAACTACTGAAGTGGATTTTGTTTTTAAGCCATGGTCCAACATTATCAATGAAAGCAGGATTGCAAAATTACACGTATTGCATGCCATTGGTGAAGTCAAGGAAATTAAGAAAGACCAATGGGACCCCAATGTGAACCCTCATGCTTCAAGCTTCACTTGGTCGTTACACTTCAACTAATGGGACCGTAGTGGAAGCTATCATGTTGTGTCAACCATAACCTGGTCATCACGTTTCAACCAATGCGATCCTGGTGGAGTCTTTTCACCAACCTCACTTAATAAGACCAATGGACACCATCTCAAGCCGAAAAATGTGGAAGTGAAAGTGATGGGTTTTTACCATCCACATTATACGTGTCCCAACGTCGAGCTAACGACGTGAAACAAGTGCTTGTTGGGAGGCAACCCAACCAGATTGGCCTTCACATTACAATTTAAAGATGGTTTCCGCCGGTCGAAAAGATGCACATACACTTCCTCAATGCAGATTGTCCTGACCAAATCTTTCGGAGATGTGTGCCTAAAGTGAGGGTCTGATGCGGCACTGACAGTGTACTTCTTTTCTGCTTGGCGTTGATTCACTTCTCATCAGGTTGTGTTGCTCTTATCTTTATGTTTTATTTATCTCTTTCACATTGAGGACAATGTTTATATTAAGTGTGGGGGAGAGATTTTAGCAGGTTTCTATTTTTTTTTTTTTAAAAAAGGTTCATTGCATGATTGAATAACTTTTCTCCCTTCTTGAACTGATATACTTGGTGATGGATGATTGAATTGAGTTTGATGGATGCATACCTTGTGAGATTTTGAGCCTAATGGATGGATTCAACATTTATGTCATTCTCTTCTTTCTTGTGTGATTTTCACTCATGTTAATGACCACTCTAGAACTTGCTTTGATTCTTTTTGAGGCTACATTTCACTTGCATGCATGAACATGATTGAGGCCCTCTTTCTTAATTAGCTAGTTTAACCAAATAGCCAACCTTGTTTTCAATATGATATCAAGCACTCTTTTGACTTCTTGAAAATTCTTTGATTCCTGCCAACCTTGTATATTTTCCTTTGCTTAACCCCTTTGAGCTTATTTGACCATTCCTTGTTTCTAGTTCATTATGTGCCTTCCATGAAAAATCGTGTTCTTACTTTACCTTAGGGAATAAAAGAACATTAGCTTGGTTAATGGATGAGTTTTTGAACAAGTGTGGGGGTGTGTGTACAAAATGGTTGTTGAAAAAGGAAAGAGTGCCTAAAAAAAAAGGAAAAATGTATGTATATAGTTATGTTCATATATATATAAAAAAAAAAGAAAAAAAAAGAAAAGGATTGGGAAATGAATATGTAAAGGGATATACATTAGAGTTGAGATGAACTTTTATGCTTATTATTTAAACTCAGCTCTCATTTGCTTTTATTCTCTTTGATATTTATCTTCTCATATCCATTTTATCCTTTTCTGTTACCTTGACTTCACTACAACCTTGAATAAAGTCCTCATGATTTGTGTGTGCATGTGTTTTGAGTAGTGGAGAAGTAGAAGATAAGCAAGCTTATGGTAGTGCAATTTTCATGGGTTGAATTGAGTGAAATACCTACCTTTTAAACACTCGAGAGATTGAGAGGGAATCTTGTGAAGATCTATCATTCTCGATTCATGTTGAAGATACCTTGCTTGTTGATTTGAGATGTGGAGAATTGTTAACACATGAATATTTTCATCCCTTGAACCTTTGGTTGTTCTTCTTGATTGTAAAATTTTGGACTATTGAATGTCGTTGGAATTTAAATTTTTATTAATCTCTTATGTCCTTGTTTTGGTCTTGAGTTTTGCCCAGGAGCGCAAAAAGCTAAGTGTGGGGGAATTTGATAATCACATATTTTATTCATTAAAAAACCCATATGTTTAGTCATTTACACTCTCCATATTCTTAATTGATTGAGTTTGGTATGATTTTGTGAGTTTGAGCTCAAATTGGTCCTAATTGAATATTTTCAGCATTATTGAGATTTGACACTGTTTCTGTATTTTTGCCATAACTTGAGTTCCTGATATCTGATAATCATGAATTTTACCTTGTAGGAAAGCTAAGAGGAAGTTCTACAACTTTGATGAAGAGCTTGAAGTCCAGAACAGATGTCTAACAATTAGAAGAACAGTCAATTCAGAAATCTATCCGAGATTGGGTGGATTCAATCATAAACCTTTCAACAAACATTTGAAGCACATTTGAATGGTTAACTTGGATCTAACCGAAATCTCAGCATTAGGTCCAGAATTCACACTAGACAATCGTCCAGAATTCAATTGACAAGTGATAAACACAAATCTGCAATCGCACCATTCATGTAGATATATGTCAATTTAAGCACCGAATTCAATTAACCTAGGCACCAATCAGTAACCTAACCTCTTCAATTATGTGATTAGTTTAGATCAATCAGTTCTAAGTTTCATCACAAATTTCAATCTTCAGTTATGTGATTAATTCAGATCAATCAGTTCTAAGTTTCATCACAATACTTAATCTTAAACCAAGATCAAATCGATCAAACATAAACAGAATCACCATTCATGTATTCAAGATCAAGAAAACGAGAAGAAGAAGAAGAAGAGAAGAGGAATTCAAATATAAATCAAATACATTACATAACCAAGGTCTCAAGAATCCAAACCACAATCTCTTCAAGAATCCTGAATTGACTGAAAGTAACTTAGCTCTCCATTACAATGAAGGAAATCATCAAAATATACAAGAGCTATGAGAAACTATGAAGAAACAAGAAGAAACTATAAGAGAATTGAAGGAGAATACTACTTGTTCATGATAACGAATGGTGCCTTTTATAGAAGTCTAGGGTAACAAAATGACAAAGGGGAGTGGGTGGATGAGTGGGTGAGTGAGTGGAGTATTTGAGTGGAGTGGTTGAGTGGGTTGGTTTAGTGGATGAGTGAGTGGAACGGTTGAGTGGGTTGGTTGAGTGGAAAATGTCAAAGGACTTTTGGTGAGTGGGAAATTATGGAGATGAATGGGTGAGTGGGTGGATTAGTGGATGAGTGGGTGGAGTGGGTGGATTAGTGGATGAGTGGGTGGAGTGGTTGAGTGGTTGGATTAGTGGATAAGTGGATGAGTGGATTACTGGATGGATGACTGGATTAGTGGATGGATGAGTGGATTAGTGGATGGATGAGTGGGTGGTTGAGGACGAAAATTTCGTGTCTGACTTGGAAGCCAAAAACGACCCACTATACTTCAGATCCATGAAACGTACTCTTCATGAAAGTTGTAGATCTTTGTCTTGGCTATAAAATGCATATCTGGTTCGTCCAATTTGGCTTCCTTCATCCTAAGATATGTCCCAAATACCGCAGGTTGCTCAAACCCAACTTCAGCACCTCTGTTCCGACTTGCAAGCTCAAACTGACCTACTAGACTTCATTTTTTCAAAAAGTGTTCTTCATGAAAGTTGTTTATTTGGATCTTGACTATCAACTGACCAAATTTCAGCCCATATCCATTATTACATCTTGAGATATGATTTTATGAGTGCACACTGTTCGGATTCTAGTGACAGAACCCGTATTCTGACTTCCATGTAAACTTAGGTCCTTTAGACATCTTTTTGGGACTTCAAGCTCTTCATCAAAGTTGTAGAGCTTCCTCTTAGCTTTCCTACAAGGTAAAATTCATGTTTATCAGATATTAGGAACTCAAGTTATGGCCAAAATACAGAAACAATGTCAAATCTCAATAATGCTGAAAATATTCAATTAGGACCAATTTGAGCTCAAACTCACAAAATCATACCAAACTCAATCAATTAAGAATATGAAGAGTGTTAATGACTAAACATAAGGGTTTCTTAATGAATAAAATATGTGATTATCAAATTCCCCCACACTTAGCTTTTTGCACTCCTGGGCAAAACTCAAGACCAAAATTTTACAATCAAGAAGAACAACCAAAGGTTCAAGGGATCAAAACATTCATAAGTTAACAATTCTCCACATCTCAAACCAACAAGCAAGGTATCTTCAACATGAATCGAGAATGATAGATCTTCACAAGATTCCCTCTCAATCTCTCAAGTGTTTAAAAGATAGGTATTTCACTCAATTCAACCCATGAAAATTGCACTACCATAAGCTTGCTTATCTTCTACTTCTCCACTACTCAAAACACATGCACACACAAATCATGAGGACTTTGTAGTGAGGTCAAGGTAACAGAAGAGGATAAAATAGATATGAGAAGATAAATACCAAAGAGAATAAAAGCAAATGAGAGCTGAGTTCAAATAACAAGCATAAAAGTTCATCCCAACTCTAATGTATATCCCTTTACATATTCATTTCCCAATCCTTTTCTTCTTTTTTTTCTTTTTTTTTTATATATATATGAACATAACTATATACATACATTTTTTTGTGTTTTTTTTTATTTTTAGGCACTCTTTCCTTTTTCAACAACCATTTTGTACACACACCCCCACACTTGTTCAAAAACTCATCCATTAACCAAGCTAATGTTCTTTTATTCCCTAAGGTAAAGTAAGAACACGATTTTTCATTTAAGGCACATAATGAGCTAGAAACAAGGAATGGTCAAATAAGCTCAAAGGGGTTAAGAAAAGGAAAATATACAAGGTTGGCAGGAATCAGAGAATTTTTAAGAAATCAAAAGAGTGCTTGATATCATATTGGAAACAAGGTTGGCTATTTGGTTAAACTAGCTAATTAAGAAAGAGGGCCTCAATCATGTTCATGCATGTAAGTGAAATATAGCCTAAAAAAGAATCAAAGTAAGTTCTAGAGTGGTCATTAACATGAGTGAAAATCACACAAGAAAGAAGAGAATGGCATAAATGTTGAATCCATCCATTAGGCTCAAAATCTCACAAGGTATGCATCCATCAAACTCAATTCATCAATTCAATCATCCATCACCAAGCATATCAGTTCAAGAAGGGAGAAAAGTTATTGAATCATGCAATGAACCCCCCTTTTTTTTTTAACAAAAAAGAAACATGCTAAAATCTCTCCCCCACACTTAATATAGACATTGTCCTCAATGTGAAAGTGATAAATAAAACGGAAAGAAAAGAGCAACACAACCTGATGAGGGCCGAGATAATGGCAAGCAGAAAAGATGCGTAAGAATCAAAGCTGCAATAGAAGAAACAAAATATAGTGAAGCTATATTTTGGCGCCAAAATTTTGGTGCCGTTGCCGGGGATTAGTAAGTGTAATCTTTTCATTTTAAGTGTTTTTACTAACTTTTGCTTTTTATTAACTTTTCTAACATTTTTATCCATTATCTAGTATTGTTCATACTACACTAACAATTTTTTTTCTTAGATTTTTGAATTTCTCTAGTGAAGGAAAGACGAAAAACTGGTGATTATGGGTAGTTGATACAATTTTCGAACTGAACGTGCCCAGAAAAATATGAAACTTGGTTGGCTGAATGAAAACAGTATGATAAACAAGACTCACAATAAACTGTGAGGTCAACCCTGGTTTTTCGAAATTCTATCATTTAGACCATTTTTTTAATTTTTTATTATTTTTTATTGCATTTTCTAGTTTCATTTTTATGTAGATTTTGTCCTGTGTTGCTCCCATAAATTTTAAAAAATGTTTAGATACATTAACTAGATTTATTTTTGCATATTTTGAGTGTTGATCCCATACTAACTCTTTCTTTTAAATTTTTTCTTTTTCTTTCATTATCGTTTTGTTGCATTTTAAGGATACAATGGACCATGCATAATGGAGTCAAAACTTGAGGAGTTGACTTCTTTGGTAAGACATATAGTAGTGAGACAACAATTACTGCGAGGAAGCTACACTTGTGTGTAACATTTGTTTTTGTTCATCTCACCCCACATATGTATGCCTACACTTGATATGGTAGTTCTGTTTTTCCAGATCAATTTGTTGCGGCGCAGTGGTTATTTTCTGATGAACCACGGTTCCAAAGAACGAAACGAACAGAGTTATGACCCCTTCTTCAACACATACAACCCTAGTGGGAATACTATCCGGATCTGGGATATGGCAATACGGCATCACTACGAACAATCATTTCAATATGAGCACCATTCCATGGATAACAAGTCCATCAACCACAAAACTTGAGCCTTCATGGGAGGACTTGATGAAAACCCAAATTGAGTTCCAGTGATTTCACCGCCACTATTCAGGATTTAACAACCCAAATTGACCAGGTTGACAACCACTTGTTAATGAACCGAGATGTCAAGAGTCGGGCCAACTCTTTCCCCAAACAATTCCCAACTCCTGCATTCTAATTGTCATATTGATTTATATGCGGACTTAGTTGAGGAAACTCATGATGAGTTGTGTCTTTGAATTTCTGATTTAATTGGTTTTGATGATTCTATCAATTGCAACTCATGTGTTGATCATGATGGTGATATAAAATGTGTTGTGTGTCTTGAAATTTCTGCATATTTGAAAACTAATGATTCTGTTTACGCAGGATCTAATGATATAGAAGGGTCTATCAACAATGCAGTTGCAGAATCTGAAACACATAGGGAGGTGGAGTTGAAAGCCATTGAGGAATTTTCAAAGAAGGAGGAAAGACAGCATATGACAGTAACTACTGAAGTGGATTTTGTTTTTGGGCCATGGTCCAATATAATCAATGAAAGCAGAATTGCCAAATTACACGTGTTGCATGCCATTGGTGAAGTCAAGGAAATTAAGAAAGACCAATGGGACCCCAATGGGAGCCCTCATGCTTCAAGCTTAACTTGGTCATTACACTTCAACCAATGGGACCGTAGTGGAAGCTATCATGTTGTGTCAACCATAACCTGGTCATCACGTTTCAACCAATGGGATCCTAGTGGAGTCTTTTCACCAACCTCACTTAATAAGACCAATGGACACCATTTCAAGCCAAAAAATGTGGAAGTGAAAGTGATGGGCTTTTACCATCCACATTATAAAGATCACTAAGAAGTGTTCCAACGTCGAGCTAATGACGTTAAACAAGCGCTTATTGGGAGGCAACCCAACTAGATTTGTTTTCAAGATCTTTGGGGATGGTTTTCGCAATCTGAGAAGATAAAAACATACTTCACTTTAAATGGCTGAGTAAGGAGTCAGTAAGTTATACCTTAATGACTCTTGAGACGCATTTTTGTGGCCTGGTACATCATGAACTTCTTAATTGTGGAATCTCTTTAGAGATGAACAGAAGTGTTACAGTCTTGGGAATCTGACTCTAAAAGACCCTGTTTGCCAATTTATAAGAAAATTGGATGGGAAGCTTATCCTCGACTCATAGAAGACGTTTAAGCCGTTACTGGACGTTAAACCAGAGGCAGATATGAGCCATATCCACAAACAATCTGTACATATCATCCTCTTCTTCTTCTTTATGTCATCTTTCAAACAAAAAAAAAAACAAAAACAAAACAAAACAAAAAAAAAAT
Organism: Ormosia emarginata; assembly: GCA_029884605.1. Lineage (NCBI taxonomy): Eukaryota > Viridiplantae > Streptophyta > Magnoliopsida > Fabales > Fabaceae > Ormosia > Ormosia emarginata. The sequence goes on along the minus strand of JAQQTP010000074.1, from coordinate 40,105,935 downwards.
TTATGTATACGTCTTAGGGTTGGCTTTGGTAACACAAACCATGAATGGGGAAATGCATGCATCCTAATCCAGCCTTCTTAATTGAAAAACAAAGAAAGTAGATTGTATCCCACATGTGAGGCAGCCAGTCGCATTATGGCCACTTGTCCCTTTTGGGAGCCCTATGTTGCGCTGGTCTTGAATGGGTCGAATACTAGTCAACAATGCTTTGGCACAAAGCCGAAAGAGCAGACTACCTCCATCCCAATCTTAAGTAAGTATACACTCATCTTTCATCTCTAAAAATTTTGACGAATGCCGAACTCAGCCAAAATTATAACCGAAGTTATTACCTAAACTTGTAGTATAGTGAACAACACTGGATCGTCTCCTCAAGGATTGTAAATGCAATTTGATCAAATTAAGTTAAGTTAGAAAAAAAGGGGGGTTTTGATGGTTCAAGGATCACAATGACAAGATTTAAAGAGAAATAACAATTAGAAGAACAGTCAATTCAGAAATCTATCCGAGATTGGGTGGATTCAATCATAAACCTTTCAACAAACACTTGAAGCACATTTGAATGGTTAACTTGGATCTAACCGAGATCTCAGCATTAGATCCAGAATTCACACTAGACAATCGTCCAGAATTCAATTGACAAGTGATAAACACAAATTTGCAATCGCACCATTCATGTAGATATATGTCAATTTAAGCACCGAATTCAATTAACCTAGGCACCAATCAGTAACCTAACCTCTTCAATTACGTGATTAGTTTAGATCAATCAGTTCTAAGTTTCATCACAATACTTAATCTTAAACCAAGATCAAATTAGATCAAACATAAACAGAATCACCATTCATGTATTCAAGATCAAGAAAACAAAAGAAGAAGAAGAGAAGAGGAATTCAAATATAAATCAAATACATTACATAACCAAGGTCTCAAGAATCCAAACCACAATCTCTTCAAGAGTTCCAAATTGACTAGAAGTAACTTAGCCCTCCATTACAATGAAGGGGAGCATCAAAATATACAAAAGCTATGAGAAACTATGAAGAAACAAGAAGAAACTATGAAGAAATGAAGGAGAATACGACTTGTTCATGATAACCAATGGTGCCTTTTATAGAAGTCTAGGGTAACAAAATGACAAAGGGAAGTGGGTGGATGAGTGGGTGAGTGAGTGGAGTGTTTGAGTGGGTTGGTTTAGTGGATTGGTTTAGTGGATGAGTGAGTGGAATGGTTAAGTGGGTTGGTTGAGTGGAAAATGCCAAAGGACTTTTGGTGAGTGGGAAATTATGGAGATGAATGGGTGAGTGGATGGATGAGTGGGTGGATTAGTGGATGAGTGGGTGGAGTGGTTGAGTGGTTGGATTAGTGGATGAGTGGATGAGTGGGTGGATTAGTGGATGAGTGGATGAGTGGGTGGATTAGTGGATGAGTGGATGAGTGGATTAGTGGATGGATGAGTGGGTGGTTGAGGACGAAAATTTCGTGTCTGAATTGGAAGCCAAAAACGACCCAATATACTTCAGATCCATGAAAAGTACTCTTCATGAAAGTTGTAGATCCTTGTCTTGGCTATAAAATGCATAGCTGGTTCGTCCAATTTGGCTTCCTTCAGCCCAAGATATGTCCCAAATACCATAGGTTACTCAAACCCAACTTCAGCACCTCTGTTCCGACTTGCAAGCTCAAACGGACCTACTAGACTTCATTTTTTCAAAAAGTGTTCTTCATGAAAGTTGTTTATTTGGATCTTGACTATCAACTATCCAAATTTCAGCCCATCTCCATTATTACAGCTTGAGATATGATTTTATGAGTGCACACATGCACACACAAATCGAGAGGACTTTATTCAAGGTTGTAGTGAGGTCAAGGTAACAGAAGAGGATAAAATGGATAGAAGATAAATACCAAAGAGAATAAAAGCAAATGAGAGCTAAGTTCAAATAACAAGCATAAAAGTTCATCCCAACTCTAGTGTATATCCCTTTACATATTCATTTCCCAATCCTTTTCTTTTTTTCTTTTTTTTTAGGCACTCTTTCCTTTTTCAACAACCATTTTGTACACACACCCCCACACTTGTTCAAAAACTCATCTATTAACCAAGCTAATGTTCTTTTATTCCTTAAGGTAAAGTAAGAACACGATTTTTCATTTAAGGCACATAATGAGCTAGAAACAAGGAATGGTCAAATAAGCTCAAAGGGGTTAAGCAAAGGAAAATATACAAGGTTGGCAGGAATCATAGAATTTTCAAGAAGTCAAAAGAGTGTTTGATATCATATTGAAAACAAGGTTGGCTATTTGGTTAAACTAGCTAATTAAGAAAGAGGGCCTCAATCATGTTTATGCATGCAAGTGAAATGTAGCCTAAAAAAGATTCAAAGCAAGTTCTAGAGTGGTCATTAACATGAGTGAAAATCACACAAGAAAGAAGAGAATGGAACAAATGTTGAATCCATCCATTAGGCTCAAAATCTCACAAGGTATGCATCCATCAAACTCAATTCATCAATTCAATCATCCATCACCAAGCATATCAATTCAAGAAGGGAGAAAAGTTATTCAATCATGCAATGAACCTTTTTTTTTATTTTTTTTTTATTTTTTTTTTAACAAACCAAAAGAAAAGAAACATGCTAAAAACTCTCCCCCACACTTAATATAACATTGCCCTCAATGTGAAAGAGAGATATAGAAAAGAGCAACACAACCTGATAAGAAGTGAATCAACGCCAAGCAGAAAAGAAGCACACTGTTAGTTCCGCATCAGACCCTGAAAAGAAATCAAACAATAAAACTTTAGTACTTCCACAATTTAATACTAATTAATTACTACCTAAAAAACTCCTTACTCTGCCACCAATTAAGATGCGTCTCAAGAGTAAAATTACTCCTTACTCTGCCATCACTAATTGGTTTAATAAGTCCATGACCATCATATCATACTTTCCAAACAAAACAACAACAAATATTTTTTTTTAATAAAATCAAACCCATTAAAGAGAAAGTGTCAGATCTAGCTTTTTTTTCTTGTTACTTCCTTCGCTGCTTCCTGTTGACCAATCTATCTGAGCTAATACCTTATCAGGTACATACTCAAAAGCTTCTAATTTATCAATGAGCTCATCAATAGTGGAGGCGAGAGATAAGAAGTTGTCTTCTTAGAAGGAGTGATAAATTTACGTTCCACAGACTTTGTCAAGAAAAAATAACAAAAGATCAAAGAAATTATTAACATTCAACAAACCAATGGGTTTATGGTGGATGTTCAGTTCGGCCCAAGAGACAATTTGAAAAATTTCTTCCAAAGTACCAAAACCACCTGGTAAGGAAATGAATGCATCAGAGTGTTCAAGCATTATCTTCATTCGTTCATGCATTGATGATACCTTAAGTTCCTCCCCAATTGTCTTTCCATTGATGTTCTGTTGAGCTAAAGGTTTAGGAATGACACCTAAAACCTGACTGTCTCTTACATATGCAGCAAGTGATATGGCTCCCATTAACCCACGGCAACCTCCCCCATATACAAGATGAATATTCCTCGCAGCAAGTGATCGACCAAGAGTGCTAGCTGCGTTTACAAACTCTAATCCCTTTCCATAACTCGACCCACAAAAAACACAGACATTTTTGAGGTTACGAATAGAAGCCCCCATTCTATACTCTTCCTCCCTTTGAGTGTTTCTGAGTTGAAGGAAAATGGAGAAAATGAAGTGTTTAAATAAGAAAAAGAATGGAAAGGGAAATAATTGCACCTATAAGGGTAGGTTGGTTGTTGTCAGAAAAGGTTGAAATTAAGAAACACAGAATCTTTTTTTTTTTTTTTTGACTTCAAGAAAACCATCAAGGTAAAGAAGTCTAGAAACCCCTGAAGGACCCTGCTCAAAGGATCGTCTGTACAAAAATCAAAATACAACAAAATGATACAAAGATAAAAGAAATAGAAAATGATGACATACCTATATGTACAGTTTCCATGGCGTATCTTTATACTGCGCGTCATGAGTGCAGTAGACATCACGTCCTTCCTTTTTTTTTTTTGAAATTGTTAGAAAAACTTGATAGAAGATGAGTGTATACTTACTTAAGATTGGGATGGAGGTAGTCTGCTCTTTCGGCTTTGTGCCAAAGCATTGTTGACCAGTATTCGACCCATTTAAGACCAGCGCAACATAGGGCTCCCAAAAGCGACAAGTGGCCATAATACGACCGTTTGCCTCACATGTGGGATACAATCTACCTTCTTTGTTTTTCAATTAAGAAGGCTGGATCGGGATGCATGCATTTCCCCATTCACGGTTTGTGTTACCAAAGCCAACCCTAAGACGTATACATAATTTTTTTTTTGTTTTTTTGTTTTTTTTGTTTTTTTGTTGTTATTTTTTTTGTTATTTTTTTTGTTATTTTTTGTTTTTTTTTTGTTTGAGAGATGACATGAAGAAGAAGAAGATGATGATATGTACAGATTGTTTGTGGATATGGCTCACATCTGCCTCTGGTTTAACATCCAGTAACGGCTTAAACGTCTTCTATGAGTCGAGGATAATCTTCCCATCCAATTTTCTTATAAATTGGCAAACAGGGTCTTTTAGAGTCAGATTCCCAAGACTGTAGCGTTTTTCTTCATCCTTGAAGAGATTCCACAATTTAAGAATTTCACGATGCACCAATCCACAAGAATGCGTCTCAAGAGTCAATAAGATATCATCTAATGACTCCTTACTCGATCCATTCTTAATGAAGAAAATTTTATCTTCTCTATTTGCGGAAACCATCCCCAAAGTACGACATCGCTTGTTACGGTTCCATCGTCCACATTTGTGACGGACTTGTAACCTTTTTGCTCTTCTCCTTTTAGAATATGAACTTCTTCCAAGACCAGGGCATATATGAGTCAAATGAAATTGAGGACTCACCTGCTAATCGGACCTTTGCTTCAATTATCCAGCGTACATCTTCTGGCATACCTTTGTGCATTAACAGTCTCAATCTTTCATATCGAACTTTATAGATTTTTCTCAGAGCATTTTGAGGAAGAGAAGGAAAATGTTTTCTCAGGTTTGAAAGAATGACATCCATTTTGAAGGAGAAGAAGGATTCAGTTATTTTGGGAAACTGAAAAATAAACTGACTTGAGAGTCACGGAGTACTGTATCCGCCACTTAACCGGCAACACAAAGAACTCAAGAACTTGGTTTTCCAAGAATGGTTGAGTCTTTGTGCATTAACTTTAAGCGCATTACCATTCCTAGGATCCTCAATATCTACGGCCCCAGAGGATACACGTGTTTGATAGCAAAAGAACTGTGCCACCTAGATCTCAATTTTCCAAGGAGTAGGTGCAGATGATAATCTCAAAGAAGAACTTTTTTGATCAATTTCCGCAGCTTTTGCAAAAGGTATAACAGACTTTGAATAAAGTAGGCCAAGAAAATCCATACTGCAAGATTTTCGCAGTTGTTGTCGCTGAAATAAAGTGACCTCCACATGCTTCCGAGTGACAAAATTTAATGGCGCTACCAACCTCATTGTCGGGCACACAACTGTTTTTTTTTCTTTTTTTTTTAATCTCTTTTTTTTTTTTTTTTTTTTTTTTTTTTATTCATAATGCGGATGAAGAAGGTTCATCACCTCCACTTCTGCATTCTCTGGAAGTTCATGATACTGTTTGAGGCGGTGTCCATTTACGATGAAAGCTTTGGCAATGACTTCACTTTTAATCTGAACAGCACCAGAAGGAAAAACATTAGTAACAATAAATGGTCCATCCCATCTAGACCTTAATTTGCCAGGCATGAGTCGGAGGCGGGAGTTATAGAGGAGAACTTTTTGACCAATCTCAAATGTTTTCCTCAGAATCAACTTATCATGGAAGGCCTTGGTCTTCTCCTTATAAAGTTTGGAACTTTCATAAGCCTCCAAGCGGATCTCCTCCAATTCCTGCAGCTGTAGCTTCCTCTCCACACCTGCTTGATCTAGGTCCAAGTTGCACTTTTTCACCGCTCAGAATGCATGATGCTCAATTTCCACCGGTAGGTGGCAGGCTTTTCCAAAAACAATCCGATACGGAGACATCCCGATTGGTGTCTTATAAGCAGTCCAGTAAGCTCATAAAGCATCCTCAAGCCTCTTGCTCCAGTCCTTTCTATTAGGTTGAACTGTCTTCTGGAGTATCTGCTTGATCTCCCTGTTGGAAATCTCGGCTTGCCTATTAGTTTGGGGATGGTAAGGTGTAGAAACTCTGTGCAAGACCCCATACTTTTTCATCAAAGCTTCCATGCTTCGATTATAAAAATGTGAACCCTGATCACTGATGATGGCCTTTGAAACTCCAAACCTGCAGAAAATCTGTGATCTAAAAAAATTCACAACAACTTTGGAATCATCAGTCCGAGTAGCTTTCGCCTCCACCCATTTGGATACATAATCAACAGCTAGCAAAATGTAAACAAAACCAAAAGAAACAGGAAAGGGTCCCATAAAATCAATACCCCATATATCAAAAATCTCACAGAATAATAAGGATTTCTGGGGCATCTCATTCCTTCGAGAAGTGTTTCCTGTTTTTTGGCATTGATCACAAGATTTACAAAACACATATGCATCATGAAATAGAGTGGGCCAATATAATCCAGATTCCAAAACTTTCCTAGCAGTCCTTTGGGGACCAAAATGACCACCACATGCAAGTGTATGACAAGAGCTAAGAATAGAATGGAATTCATTATCAGGCACGCATCTCCTAATGACTTGGTCACTACAAAATTTCCACAGACAAGGGTCGTCCCACACATAATATTTTGACTCACTTTTCAATTTATCAATCTGAGCCCTAATAAAATGTGCAGGGAAAACACCAGCAACTAAGAAATTTATCAAATCAGCAAACCAAGGAGTGTTACCTTGCAACTTGAAAAGCTGCTCATCAGGGAAGACATCATGGATAGGAAAAGTATCTTCCTTCCTTTCAATTCGGCTTAGGTGATCAGCCACTAAATTCTCCGCTCCACTTTTATCACGGATTTCAATATCGAACTCTTGGAGGAGCAAAATCCACCTAATCAACCTAGGCTTTGCATCAAGCTTCTTCAGGAGAAACTTCAGAGCTGTATGATCTGAAAACACAACCACTCTAGAACCAAGCAAATATGATCAAAATTTGTCTAAAGCAAAAACAATTGCTAAAAGTTCCTTTTCAGTGGTGGTGTAGTTGACTTGTGCAGGATCTAAAGTTCTTGAAGCATAGGAGATGACATGAGATATTTTGCCGACCCTTTGTGCAAGAACAGCTCCCAAAGCATAATTAGAGGCATCACACATGAGCTCAAATGGGAGTGTCCAATCTGGTGGCTGGATAATAGGTGTACTGATCAATGCTTGCTTCAAGTGATTGAAGGCATCCTTGCATTTCTGGTCAAAATGGAACTCCGCTTCTTTTTGTAGCAAGTTGGATAGTGGAAGAGCAATTTTGCTGAAATCTTTTATGAATCGCCTATAGAAACCTGCATGACCAAGGAAAGAACGAACCTCCCGCACGCATGTGGGGTAAGATAAGCATGAAATAACATTTATTTTTGCAGGATCTACCTCGATACCCTTGCTAGATATTACATGTCCTAAAACTATACCTTGTTCTACCATGAAATGACATTTCTCAAAATTCAGAACAAGGTTAGTTTCAATGCATCTATGTAAAACCTGAGCGGACTATCCAGGCATGCATCAAAGGAAGAACCATAGACAGTAAAATCATCCATAAACACATCCATGCAATTCTCTAAAAAGTCAGAAAAGATACTTACCATACAACTTGACGAGCACCGAACTCAGTCAAAATTATAACCGAAGTTATTACCTAAACTTGTAGTATAGTGAACAACACCGGATCGTCTCCTCAAGGATCGTAGATGCAATTTGATCAAATCAAGTGAAAGTTAGAAAAAGGGGGTTTTGATGGTTCAAGGATCGCAGTGACAAGATTTAAAGAGAAATAACAATTAGAAGAACAGTCAATTCAGAAATCTATCCGAGATTGGGTGGATTCAATCATAAACCTTTCAACAAACATTCAAGCACATTTGAATGGTTAACTTGGATCTAACCGAAATCTCAGCATTAGGTCCAGAATTCACACTAGACAATCATCCAGAATTCAATTGACAAGTGATAAACACAAATCTGCAATCGCACCATTCATGTAGATATATGTCAATTTAAGCACCGAATTCAATTAACCTAGGCACCAATCAGTAACCTAACCTCTTCAATTATGTGATTAGTTTAGATCAATCAGTTCTAAGTTTCATCACAAATTTCAATCTTCAGTTATGTGATTAATTCAGATCAATCAGTTCTAAGTTTCATCACAATACTTAATCTTAAACCAAGATCAAATCAGATCAAACATAAACAGAATCACCATTCATGTATTCAAGATCAAGAAAACAGAAGAAGAAGAAGAAGAAGAAGAGAAGAGGAATTCAAATATAAATCAAATACATTACATAACTAAGGTCTCAAGAATCCAAACCACAATCTCTTCAAGAATCCTGAATTGACTGAAAGTAACTTAGCTCTCCATTACAATGAAGGAAATCATCAAAATATACAAGAGCTATGAGAAACTATGAAGAAATAAGAAGAAACTATAAGAGAATTGAAGGAGAATACTACTTGTTCATGATAACCAATGGTGCCTTTTATAGAAGTCTAGGGTAACAAAATGACAAAGAGAAGTGGGTGGATGAGTGGGTGAGTGAGTGGAGTGTTTGAGTGGGTTGGTTTAGTGGATTGGTTTAGTGGATGAGTGAGTGGAATGGTTAAGTGGGTTGGTTGAGTGGAAAATGCCAAAGGACTTTTGGTGAGTGGGAAATTATGGAGATGAATGGGTGAGTGGATGGATGAGTGGGTGGATTAGTGGATGAGTGGGTGGAGTGGTTGAGTGGTTGGATTAGTGGATGAGTGGGTGGATTAGTGGATGAGTGGATGAGTGGATTAGTTGATGGATGAGTGGGTGGTTGAGGACGAAAATTTCGTGTCTGACTTGGAAGCCAAAAACGACCCACTATACTTCAGATCCATGAAACGTACTCTTCATGAAAGTTGTAGATCCTTGTCTTGGCTATAAAATGCATAGCTGGTTCGTCCAATTTGGCTTCCTTCAGCCCAAGATATGTCCCAAATACCGTAGGTTACTCAAACCCAACTTCAGCACCTCTGTTCCGACTTGCAAGCTCAAACTAACCTACTAGACTTCAATTTTTCAAAAAGTGTTCTTCATGAAAGTTGTTTATTTGGATCTTGACTAACAACTATCCAAATTTCAGCCTATCTCCATTATTACAGCTTGAGATATGATTTTATGAGTGAACACCGTTCGGATTCTAGTGACAGAATCCGTATTCTGACTTCCATGTAAACTTAGGTCCATTAGACATCTGTTCTGGACTTCGAGCTCTTCATCAAAGTTGTAGAGCTTCCTCTTAGCTTTCCTACAAGGAAAAATTCATGATTATCAGATATAAGGAACTCAAGTTATGGCCAAAATACAGAAACAATGTCAAATCTCAATAATGCTGAAAATATTCAATTAGGACCAATTTGAGCTCAAACTCACAAAATCATACCAAACTCAATCAATTAAGAATATGGAGAGTGTAAATGACTAAACATAAGGGTTTCTTAATGAATAAAATATGTGATTATCAAATTCCCCCACACTTAGCTTTTTGCACTCCTGGGCAAAACTCAAGACCAAAATTTTACAATCAAGAAGAACAACCAAAGGTTCAAGGGATCAAAACATTCATGAGTTAACAATTCTCCACATCTCAAACCAACAAGCAAGGTATCTTCAACATGAATCGAGAATGATATATCTTCACAAGATTCCCTCTCAATCTCTCAAGTGTTTAAAAGATAGGTATTTCACTCAATTCAACCCATGAAAATTGCACTACCATAAGCTTGCTTATCTTCTACTTCTCCACTACTCAAAACACATGCACACACAAATCATGAGGACTTTGTAGTGAGGTCAAGGTAACAGAATAGGATAAAATGGATATGAGAAGATAAATACCAAAGAGAATAGAAGCAAATGAGAGCTGAGTTCAAATAACAAGCATAAAAGTTCATCCCAACTCTAATGTATATCCCTTTACATATTCATTTCCCAATCTTTTTTTTTTTTTTTTTTTTTTTTTTTTTTTTTTTTTTTTATATATATATGAACATAACTATATACATACATTTTTTTTTGTGTTTTTTTTTTTTTTAATTTTTAGGTACTCTTTCCTTTTTCAACAACCATTTTGTACACACACCCCCACACTTGTTCAAAAACGCATCCATTAACCAAGCTAATGTTCTTTTATTCCCTAAGGTAAAGTAAGAACACGATTTTTCATTTAAGGCACATAATGAGCTAGAAACAAGGAATGGTCAAATAAGCTCAAAGGGGTTAAGAAAAGGAAAATATACAAGGTTGGCAGGAATCAGAGAATTTTTAAGAAATCAAAAGAGTGCTTGATATCATATTGGAAACAAGGTTGGCTATTTGGTTAAACTAGCTAATTAAGAAAGAGGGCCTCAATCATGTTCATGCATGTAAGTGAAATGTAGCCTCAAAAAGAATCAAAGTAAGTTCTAGAGTGGTCATTAACATGAGTGAAAATCACACAAGAAAGAAGAGAATGGCATAAATGTTGAATCCATCCATTAGGCTCAAAATCTCACAAGGTATGCATCCATCAAACTCAATTCATCAATTCAATCATCCATCACCAAGCATATCAGTTCAAGAAGGGAGAAAAGTTATTCAATCATGCAACGAACCCTTTTTTTTTTAATTTTTTTTTAACAAAAAAGAAACATGCTAAAATCTCTCCCCCACACTTAATATAGACATTGTCCTCAATGTGAAAGTGATAAATAAAACGGAAAGAAAAGAGCAACACAACTTTGATGAGTAGAGATAATGGCAAGCAGAAAAGATGCGTAAGAATCAAAGCTGCAACAGAACCTGAAAACTCACAAAACAAATGAGTAAAATGTAAAACCAAAATAACATGACTGGAATAATATAAAATTAAAGAGGAAATGCGGGTCTTTTAGAGTCAGATTCCCAAGACTGTAACACTTTTGTTCATCTGTGAAGAGATTCCACAAAATTGGTTGAATCGTGATGACCAAGTTATGGTTGACACAATATGATAGCTTTCACTAGGGTCCCATTGGTTGAAGTGTAATGACCAAGTTAAGCTTGAAGCATGAGGGCTCCCATTGGGGTCCCATTGGTCTTTCTTAACTTCCTTGACTTCACCAATGGCATGCAACACGTGTAATTTGGCAATTCTGCTTTCATTGATTATATTGGACCATGGCCCAAAAACAAAATCCACTTCGATGAGTTCTTGTCATATCTTTGTCTTTCCTCCTTCTTTGAAAATTCCTCAATGGCCTTCAACTCCACCTCCCTATGTGTTTCGATTCTGTAACCGCATTGTTGATAGATCCTTCAATATCATTAGATCTTTGCGTAAACGAGAATCATCGACTTTCAAATATGCAGAAATCTCAAGCAAATAACACATTTTATATCACCGTCACAATCAGTACATCAGTTGTAATTGATAGAATCATTAAAATCAATAAAATCAGGAAATTCAGCACATAACTCATCATGAGTTTCCTCAACTAAATCTGCATGTAAATCAATATGACAATTAGAATGCAGGGAGTTGGGAATTGTTTGGGGAAAGAGTTGGCCTGACTCTTGACATCTCAGTTCATTAACAGTGGTTGTCAACTGGTCAATTTGGGTTGTTAAATCCTGAATAGTGGTAGTGAAATTCTGCTGGAACTCAATTTGGGTTTTCATCAAGTCCTCCCATGAAATGAGTGGAATGGTTAAGTGGGTTGGTTGAGTGGAAAATGCCAAAGGACTTTTGGTGAGTGGGAAATTATGGAGATGAATGGGTGAGTGGATGGATGAGTGGGTGGATTAGTGGATGAGTGGGTGGAGTGGTTGAGTGGTTGGATTAGTGGATGAGTGGGTGGATTAGTGGATGAGTGGATGAGTGGATGAGTGGATTAGTTGATGGATGAGTGGGTGGTTGAGGACGAAAATTTCGTGTCTGATTTGGAAGCCAAAAACGACCCAATATACTTCAGATCCATGAAACGTACTCTTCATGAAAGTTGTAGATCCTTGTCTTGGCTATAAAATGCATAGCTGGTTCGTCCAATTTGGCTTCTTTCAGCCCAAGATATGTCCCAAATACTGTAGGTTACTCAAACCCAACTTCAGCACCTCTGTTCCGACTTGCAAGCTCAAACTGACCTACTAGACTTCATTTTTTCAAAAAGTGTTCTTCATGAAAGTTGTTTATTTGGATCTTGACTAACAACTATCCAAATTTCAGCCTATCTCCATTATTACAGCTTGAGATATAATTTTATGAGTGAACACCGTTCGGATTCTAGTGACAGAACCCGTATTCTGACTTCCATATAAACTTAGGTCCATTAGACATCTGTTCTGGACTTCGAGCTCTTCATCAAAGTTGTAGAGCTTCCTCTTAGCTTTCCTACAAAGTAAAATTCATGAATATCAGATATCAAGAACTCAAGTTATGGCCAAAATACAGAAACAGTGTCAAATCTCAATAATGCTGAAAATATTCAATTAGGACCAATTTGAGCTCAAACTTACAAAATCATACCAAACTCAATCAATTAAGAATATGGAGAGTGTAAATGACTAAACATAAGGGTTTCTTAATGAATAAAATATGTGATTATCAAATTCCCCCACACTTAGCTTTTTGCACTCCTGGGCAAAACTCAAGACCAAAACAAGGACATAAGAGATTAAAAATTTAAATTCCAACGACATTCAAGAGCCCAAAATTTTACAATCAAGAAGAACAACTAAAGGTTCAAAGGATCAAAACATTCATGAGTTAACAATTCTCCACATCTCAAACCAACAAGCAAGGTATCTTCAACATGAATCGAGAATGATAGATCTTCACAAGATTCCCTCTCAATCTCTCAAGTATTTAAAAGGTAAGTATTTCACTCAATTCAACCCATGAAAATTGCACTACCATAAGCTTGCTTATCTTCTAATTCTTCACTACTCAAAACACATGCACACACAAATCATGAGGACTTATTCAAGGTTGTAGTGAGGTCAAGGTAACAAAAGGGGATAAAATGGATATGAGAAGATAAATACCAAAGAGAATAAAAGCAAATGAGAGCTGAGTTCAAATAACAAGCATAAAAGTTCATCCCAACTCTAGTGTATATCCCTTTACATATTCATTTCCCAATCCTTTTCTTTTTTTTTTTTTTTTCTTTTTTTAATATATATATATATGAACATAACTATATACATACATTTTTCTCTTTTTTTTTTTAGGCACTCTTTCCTTTTTCAACAACCATTTTGTACACACACCCCCACACTTGTTCAAAAACTCATCCACTAACCAAGCTAATGTTCTTTTATTCCCTAAGGTAAAGTAAGAACACGATTTTTCATTTAAGGCACATAATGAGCTAGAAACAAGGAATGGTCAAATAAACTCAAAGGGGTTAAGAAAAGGAAAATATACAAGGTTGGCAGGAATCAGAGAATTTTTAAGAAATCAAAAGAGTGCTTGATATCATATTGGAAACAAGGTTGGCTATTTGGTTAAACTAGCTAATTAAGAAAGAGGGCCTCAATCATGTTCATGCATGTAAGTGAAATGTAGCCTAAAAAAGAATCAAAGTAAGTTCTAGAGTGGTCATTAACATGAGTGAAAATCACACAAGAAAGAAGAGAATGGCATAAATGTTGAATCCATCCATTAGGCTCAAAATCTCATAAGGTATGCATCCATCAAACTCAATTCATCAATTCAATCATCCATCACCAAGCATATCAGTTCAAGAAGGGAGAAAAGTTATTCAATCATGCAACGAACCCTTTTTTTTTTTAATTTTTTTTAACAAAAAAGAAACATGCTAAAATCTCTCCCCACACTTAATATAGACATTGTCCTCAATGTGAAAGTGATAAATAAAACGGAAAGAAAAGAGCAACACAACTTTGATGAGGGCGAGATAATGGCAAGCGAGAAAAGATGCGTAAGAATCAAAGCTGCAACAGAACCTGAAAACTCACAAAACAAATGAGTAAAATGTAAAACCAAAATAACATGACTGGAATAATATAAAATTAAAGAGGAAATGCGGGTCTTTTAGAGTCAGATTCCCAAGACTGTAACACTTCTATTCATCTCTGAAGAGATTCCACAATTAAGAAGTTCATGATGTACCAGGCCACAAGAATGTGTCTCAAGAGTCAATAAGGTATAACTTACTGACTCCTTAGTCAGCCATTTAAAGTGAAGTATGTTTTTATCTTCTCAGATTGCAAAAACCATCCCCAAAGATCTTGAAAACAAATCTAGTTGGGTTGCCTCCCAATAAGCGCTTGTTTAACGTCATTAGCTCGACGTTGGAACACTTCTTAGTGATCTTTATAATGTGGATGGTAAAAGCCCATCACTTTCACTTCCACATTTTTCGGCTTGAGATGGTGTCCATTGGTCTTATTAAGTGAGGTTGGTGAAAAGACTCCACCAGGATCCCATTGGTTGAAACGTGATGACCAGGTTATGGTTGACACAACATGATAGCTTCCACTACGGTCCCTTTGGTTGAAGTGTAATGACCAAGTTAAGCTTAAAGCATGAGGGCTCTCATTGGGGTCCCATTGGTCTTTCTTAATTTCCTTGACTTCACCAATGGCATGCAACACGTGTAATTTGGCAATTCTGCTTTCATTGATTATATTGGACCATGGCCCAAAAACAAAATCCACTTCAGTAGTTACTGTCATATGCTGTCTTTCCTCCTTCTTTGAAAATTCCTCAATGGCCTTCAACTCCACCTCCCTATATGTTTCAAATTCTGCAACTACATTGTTGATAGACCCTTCTATATCATTAGATCCTGCGTAAATAGAATTATTAGTTTTCAAATATGCAGAAATTTCAGCACACACAACACATTTTATATCACCATCATGATCAGCACGTGAGTTGCAATTGATAGAATAATCAAAACCAATTAAATCAGGAAATTCAGCGCACAACTCATCATAAGTTTCCTCAACTAAGTCTGCATGTAAATCAATATGACAATTAGAATGCAGGGAGTTGGGAATTGTTTGGGGAAAGAGTTGGCCTGACTCTTGACATCTCAGTTCATTAACAAGGTGGTTGTCAACTGGGTCAATTTGGGTTGTTAAATCTGAATAGTGGCGGTGAAATTCTGCTGGAACTCAATTTGGGTTTTCATCAAGTCCTCCCATGAAGGCTCAAGTTTTGTGGTTGATGGACTTGTTATCTGCTTTGGAATGGTGCTCATATTGAAATGATTGTTCTTTGTAGTGATGCCGTATTGCCATATCCCAGATCCGGATAGTATTCCCAGCTAGGGTTGTATGTGTTGAAGAAGGGGTCATAACTCTGTTGCTGCTACTGGAACTATGGTTCATCAGGAAAATAACCAGGTGCTGCAACAAATTGATCTAGAAAAACAGAACTACCATACTGAAGTGTAGGGCATGCATATGTGGGGTGAGATGAACAAAAATAAATGTTACACACAAGTGTAGCTTCCTGCACAGGTAATTGTTGTCTCACTACTATATGTCTTACCAAAGAAGTCAATTCCTCAAGTTTTGACTCCATTATGCATGATCCATTGTATCCTTAAAATGCAACAGAATGCAACAAAATAATAACGAAAGAAAAAGAAAAAGAAAGAGTTAGTGAACAACACTGGATCGTCTCCTCAAGGATTGCAAATGCAATTTGATCAAATTAAGTTAAGTTAGAAAAAAGGGGGGTTTTGATGGTTCAAGGATCACAATGACAAGATTTAAAGAGAAATAACAATTAGAAGAACAGTCAATTCAGAAATCTATCCGAGATTGGGTGGATTCAATCATAAACCTTTCAACAAACACTTGAAGCACATTTGAATGATTAACTTGGATCTAACCGAGATCTCAGCATTAGATCCAGAATTCACACTAGACAATCGTCCCGAATTCAATTGACAAGTGATAAACACAAATTTGCAATCGCACCATTCATGTAGATATATGTCAATTTAAGCACTGAATTCAATTAACCTAGGCACCAATCAGTAACCTAACCTCTTCAATTACGTGATTAGTTTAGATCAATCAGTTCTAAGTTTCATCACAATACTTAATTTTAAACCAAGATCAAATTAGATCAAACATAAACAGAATCACCATTCATGTATTCAAGATCAAGAAAACAAAAGAAGAAGAAGAGAAGAGGAATTCAAATATAAATCAAATACATTACATAACCAAGGTCTCAAGAATCCAAACCACAATCTCTTCAAGAGTCCCAAATTAACTAGAAGTAACTTAGCCCTCCATTACAATGAAGGGAAGCATCAAAATATACAAAAGCTATGATAAACTATGAAGAAACAAGAAGAAACTATGAGAAATGAAGGAGAATACAATTTATTCAGGATAACCAATGGTGCCTTTTATAGAAGTCTACGGTAACAAAATGACAAAGGGGAGTGGGTGGTTGAGTGGGTGAGTGAGTGGAGTGTTTGAGTGGAGTGGTTTAGTGGGTTGGTTTAGTGGATTGGTTTAGTGGATGAGTGAATGGAATGGTTGAGTGGGTTGGTTGAGTGGAAAATGCCAAAGGACTTTTGGTGAGTGGGAAATTATGGAGATGAATGGGTGAGTGGATGGATGAGTAGGTGGATTAGTGGATAAGTGGGTGGAGTGGTTGAGTGGTTGGATTAGTGGATGAGTGGATGAGTGGATGAGTGGATGAGTGGATTAGTGGATGGATGAGTGGATTAGTGGATGGATGAGTGGGTGGTTGAGGACGAAAATTTCGTGTCTGACTTGGAAGCCAAAAACGACCCACTATACTTCAGATCCATGAAAAGTACTCTTCATGAAAGTTGTAGATCTTTGTCTTGGCTAAAAAATGCATATCTGGTTCGTCCAATTTGGCTTCCTTCAGCCTAAGATATGTCCCAAATACCGCAGGTTGCTCAAACCCAACTTCAGCACCTCTGTTCCGAATTGCAAGCTCAAACTGACCTACTAGACTTCATTTTTTCAAAAAGTGTTCTTCATGAAAGTTGTTTATTTGGATCTTGAATATCAACTATCCAAATTTCAGCCCATCTCCATTATTACATCTTGAGATATGATTTTATGAGTGCACGCCGTTCGGATTCTAGTGACAGAACCCGTATTCTGACTTCCATGTAAACTTAGGTCCTTTAGACATCTGTTTGGGACTTCGAGCTCTTCATCAAAGTTGTAGAGCTTCCTCTTAGCTTTCCTACAAGGTAAAATTCATGTTTATCAGATATTAGGAACTCAAGTTATGGCCAAAATACAGAAACAGTGTCAAATCTCAATAATGCTGAAAATATTCAATTAGGACCAATTTGAGCTTAAACTCACAAAATCATACCAAACTCAATCAATTAAGAATATGGAGAGTGTAAATGACTAAACATATGGGTTTCTTAATGAATAAAATATGTGATTATCAAATTCTCCCACACTTAGCTTTTTGCACTCCTGGGCAAAACTCAAGACCAAAACAAGGACATAAGAGATTAACAAAAATTTAAATTCCAACGACATTCAAGAGCCCAAAATTTTACAATCAAGAAGAACAACCAAAGGTTCATGGGATCAAAACATTCATGAGTTAACAATTCTCCACATCTCAAACCAACAAGTAAGGTATCTTCAACATGAATCGAGAATGATAGATCTTCATAAGATTCCCTCTCAATCTCTCAAGTGTTTAAAAGGTAGGTATTTCACTCAATTCAACCCATGAAAATTACACTACCATAAGCTTGCTTATCTTCTACTTCTCCACTACTCAAAACACATGCACACACAAATCATGAGAACTTTATTCAAGGTTGTAGTGAAGTCAAGGTAACAGAAGAGGATAAAATGGATATGAGAAGATAAATACCAAAGAGAATAAAAGCAAATGAGAGCTGAGTTCAAATAATAAGCATAAAAGTTCATCTCAACTCTAATGTATATCCCTTTACATATTCATTTCCCAATCCTTTTTTTTATTATCTTTTATCCCTTTTTTTTTAGGCACTCTTTCCTTTTTCAACAACCATTTTGTACACACACCCCCACACTTGTTCAAAAACTCATCCATTAACCAAGCTAATGTTCTTTTATTCCCTAAGGTAAAGTAAGAACACGATTTTTCATGTAAGGCACATAATGAGCTAGAAACAAGGAATGGTCAAATAAGCTCAAAGGGGTTAAGCAAAGGAAAATATACAAGGTTGGCAGGAATCAGAGAATTTTCAAGAAGTCAAAAGAGTGCTTGATATTATATTGAAAACAAGGTTGGCTATTTGGTTAAACTAGCTAATTAAGAAAGAGGGCCTCAATCATGTTTATGCATGCAAGTGAAATGTAGCCTCAAAAAGAATCAAAGCAAGTTCTAGAGTGGTCATTAACATGAGTGAAAATCACACAAGAAAGAAGAGAATGGCATAAATGTTGAATCCATCCATTAGGCTCAAAATCTCAAAAGGTATGCATCCATCAAACTCAATTCAATCATCCATCACCAAGCATATCAGTTCAAGAAGGGAGAAAAGTTATTCAATCATGCAATGAACCTTTTTTTTTTAAAAAAAAATAGAAACATGCTAAAATCTCTCCCCCAAACTTAATATAAATATTGTCCTCAATGTGAAAGAGATAAATAAAACATAAAGATAAGAGCAACACAACCTGATGAGAAGTGAATCAACGCCAAGCAGAAAAGAAGCACACTGTCAGTGCCGCATCTGACCCTCACTGTTAGGCACACATCTCCGAAAGATTTGGTCAGGACAATCTGCATTGAGGAAGTGTATGTGCATCTTTTCGACCGACGGAAACCATCTTCAAATTGTAATGTGAAGGCCAATCTGGTTGGGTTGCCTCCCAACAAGCACTTGTTTAACGTCGTTAGCTCGATGTTGGGACACGTCTTAGTGATCTTTATAATGTGGACGGTAAAAACTCATCACTTTCACTTCCACATTTTTCGGCTTGAGATGGTGTCCATTGGTCTTAATAAGTGAGGTTGGTGAAAAGACTCTGTAACATCCCGAAAGATACACATTTGATCATAAATCATCATTTTATAATATTCTTGATTTTTAGGAAATTTTTCTGGAATTTTTCGGAAACGACGAATATTTTAATATATTCCTCGTTTTGCGTGCACACTGGGCTGAGAATTGCTGAGACCAGTGTAACACTCCATAAATTGATTATTTCACCATGAATAGTCATTTTCCAATATTTGTGATTTATGTGAATTTTTTTGGAATTATCCGGGAACGATGAATATTTTAATATATTCCTCGTTTTGCGCAAACATTGAGCAGAGTCATGAAAATGACTGTAATGCTTTAAAAATTGGAAATTTATATGACGGATAATCGTTTTATAATATTTGCAATTTTTGAGAATTTTCTGGGAATTTTCTGGAAACGTCGAATATTACAGTATATTTCTCGTTTTGCGTGAAACTCGAGCGGAGTCAGGAAAATGACTGTAGCGCTTCGAAAATTGGAAAATTATATGACGAATGGTCGTTTTATAATATTTGCAATTTTTGGGAATTTTCCGGAACCGTCGAATATTTTAATATATTCCTCGTTTTGCGTGCGCGCTGAGCAGAACCAGAGAAACGCGATGTTTTCTCTGAGAACCTTGGACTATGGACATGTCGAAGGGGGATCTTACTAAACCCGAGACTTGACACAGTTTACGAGGTTTCACAATTTTCGAAAAATTTTAACAGATTCAATTAAATCAATACAGCAAAAAATTCATCTGTCAGATTAATTAAATACTGACTTTTGTCAACTGTAACTATTATCTATTGGATAATAGTGTGTAATAAAAATCCTATCACATTATCCTAATGTAATCTACTCTATGTCAAATCTATCTATTTTAATTCAAATTTATTGATTAAATAATCAAAGCTTCCTTAAGAAGCTTTGACCTTACCTTTGACCCATGTGCCTTAGCTTCTCTTGGAAGCCATTCCCCACCCACTTCTCTCTCTCTTTGCACGGCTGTAAGGCAGCCAAGGGAATGGAAATTACTACATTTCATTTAATCAAATATCATTTCCATTCATTTAATTTCAAGACACTTTCTCTCTCCTCCTTCTTCTTCTTCTTCCTTCTTCAAACTTTCTCTCTTCCTTCTCTCTACAAGGGCTACGGCCAGCTCTCCTTCTCCCTCCCTAATCTTCACAAAATTTTAAACTAAATACATTTCTTGAATCCTTACACCATTCTAAGCATCATTTCTTCTTGGAGCTTCTTGAAAATCCTCCATTTTCACCATTTTCTCCAAGCTCCAACTTTGAGCATTTTGGGTAAGTTTCATGACCACTCTCCCTCTTCTCTTGATTTCGTGATTATGGTTTCTTTAATGGCCATCCATGGTTGATTTTCCAAGCTTTGATATTGATTCTAACAAATCACCATTTTTCTTAGGGTTTTGGTGGCCAAATCCGAAAATCCAAGAAGCTTTCTTGGAGTTCATTTGATTTCTACACTTAGGTAAGAGGAAGACACTCCTCTTCAACCATTTTTAGCATCTAGGAACCTTGGTTGTGTTGGTTTGTGAAGAACCCTAATGAGGGTTGTTCTTGATCTTAATGATTAATTATGTTATGTGTTGATTTTAATTAATTTATGCTATTGGTTTGATTGGTTGTATATAATGGAATGTTGGAATGGATTTAGTGATTTAAATGGATGAAAAAAAAAATTTGATTGAACACCCTTCAAGAGTGCCACGGTTTTAGGTTAGAAAATTAGAGGAGTTTGTGTTGAAATTGTAGTTGGCATAAGACCTAAATTATCAAGGTATGAAATGGAATGTAATGGAAGAAAAATTTGAAGTTGGAATTCTTATGGTGGCTACGGTTTTGGAGCCAAGAACCTAGGGTTTTTGGTGAGTTAATTGGACAAGTGAACAATTTAAATAATTAAGGGAATGATGTACATGATTAGGACTTGAAAAGATTTGAAATTGGATTAATGGGGAGGCCACGGCCTCTAGGGCAATTTTAGGTGGAAAATGTGATTTTAATGAATTGGAAGCATAATTAATTAGGTAATTGTAAACCTAAGTAATGAAATAGATGATTAAGAAATTAGAAGAATTTATTAAAGCTAAGACTTCATAAATTTTCAAAGAACCAAGAGTGAAAGTGTCATAAGAATTAAGGAGATTCTAAGTGAGTGAAGAACATGAGAGTGTGAGGCCTAAGAGCTCAAATAAAATGTAAGTTATGGGGAATTGAGTTGTCTTGGAATATTAAGTTGGCTATAAGGATTGATTTTTGAACATGAACCTTAGAAAGGGGAACAAAGTTTAGTTTAGGATTCATAATGAACCTAATGATGCATTAATGGGCTTGATACTTATATTATGTGATTATGGGTCCATGTGAGTGACCAATTATATAATGATGCTTATGTTGGCCTAATGTGGCATATTATGAACTTGTATGAGATTGTGGATCATACATGTGCATGCATAGTGTCTTATGCGTTGTGATGTCCTTGTGGACTGTTGTAAGGCCAAGTTGCCTAGGAGATTGAACACACCTTAGTGCGGGTGCGAGTAGACAAGTGTGGGTCGTGTTATGACCTTGGGGGCGTTGGGGTGCGGGTCCTTCACAATGGGCAGTTGGTAGCTCCTCTGTCTGTGGGGCAAACCGATGCAAACGCACCGACGATCCGGACTTGACACTGTCCTATATCATGATCTAGTGTAGAATGTCGTACAATGCCATGATTGTGCACGTGGAAAAATTATTGATAGCACTGGCCTCGGCAGCCGAGTTACAGACATGTCTCCTGATCTTTCTCTCCGACTGATTGAGTCTAGCTCCATGGAGTAGGAATTTGGGAAAGCATGCATACGAGTCATGCCATACACTGTCATCATTAATTCTTATTTCTGTAACTATACTTGATTTAACGGTCATTATAATAATTATATGCTTGGAACTGTTTAATTACTTACTGTTGAGATTACTGCTCATTAATTGAATATGATGTGTTGGATTGCTATTTGGGCGCGTGGCGCCGTTTTGTTTCTAGCATGCTATAACTGGTAATGATGTAGGATGTCTTACCTCTTTCCCTGTGCTTCTATTATTTGCTGTTTATGTGTACCTTGTACTGATCGAAGACGACGGTAAGGAGACGAAAGATCCTGCCTTCCCCGAGCTTCTGGCCTGCACAAGATTGACTTTTCTTTGCGACGATGTCGCACGTATGCGTGGGTTCTGGGAGATGTGCGTCTGACCTTCCTTGGGGGGCCAGAGTGCTGGCACATCAACCTGAACTCCGACCGCTGCGTGTACTTGGGAGACGTGTCGATAGCACTTGTCTGGAGACGTCATGAGGCACCTGTCCTCACCGCCACCTCAGCTTGCGTCCGGGAGTTTTACCTGCCCATTAGGGAGATGTGGGGTGCCCGTTATTACACCCCGCAGGAGGATTCCTTTGATTCCACCGCTCGGGCCCTGACCCGTGCTTCTGTGGTTCCGATGGAGGTTACCTCGGATGAGGAAGATCCTGATGAGGGTCCTCCTGAGGATCCTGAATCAGTTCCTTTTTATCTGAGGGGTCGATGATCATTGGTGGCTACTGATGGCTGCCAGTGTTTTTATTTTTTGGGGGCCTGATGTATTTTTATTTTGGTGGGGCTGTATATTTTGTATATGCGTGATGGTTATATATGCATGATTTTTCCCTTGGGGCGGGTATAGTTTTGCTTTTTGGTGATGGCCAGGCTTGTATCTACAAAACAGTTGTATTAAATTATATATATATATGTATGCTATTCAGGTGCAAATTCTATGTATTGTTTTATTCGTTACTTTTATTCACATTCCGCATTATCGTTATTATTATTATATAAAAAAAAATATTGCCAATTTTGCTCACATGGTTAAACATCAATTAAATAAAATGAACCGGGTCTTAATCGTTTGTTTATTTAATTTCTGCATTTTATCTTGTTTGACAATGTGACGTTCCCTCCCAAAAAGGGGCGTTACATTAAGTTGGTATCAGAGCCCCGGTTTATGTTTTCTTTGGGTCTTGAGTGTGAGTCTGTCTTGTTTGTGCTGTGTGAATCTCTGTGATGGGTGTCTTGAGTGGATTCCTCTGACTTTTCTTATGTTTTCAGTAATCTAATTTGAGAGAAAAGCAAGATGGCAAGAGGTGGAGAAATGGTAGGCTGCTATTGAAGCGATGCGAGAGAATGCTGAAGTCATCGCCCAACAAAATGAACGCGCTGCTCAACAATAAGAAAGAGCTGCTCAACAGCTTGAGGCGACTGCCGATGCGCAAAACTTAGCAGAGTTTCGTCGTCATAACCCTCCGCAGTTCAAGGGAGAATTTGATCCAGACAAGGCTAGTCTGTGGATCAAGGAACTGGAAAAGGTGTTCCACGACATGAACTGTGCTGAAGACAAGAAGGTGAACTATGCTACTTTCATGCTTGTGGGCAACGCCGAAGACTGGTGGAATGGAGCTCAAAGAGCACTAGAAGCCGAAGGAGCTGACATCACATGGGATGTGTTCAAGAACAAGTTCTTGGACAAATACTTTCCTGCGAATGCGAGACACGCAAAGGAGATGGAGTTCCTCAACCTGAGGCAGGGGAACATGACCGTCAGTGAGTACGCCGCTAAGTTTGAGAATTTGGAGAAGTTCTCGACCCATTACTAGCATCAAACTGATGAAGCCTGGAAATGCTGGAAATTCACCGAAGAACTGAGGTATGAAGTGAAGAAAGCTATGATCACCCTGAAGATGAAGGTGTTCTCAGAACTGTTAGACACTTGCTGTGAAGTTGAAGCCTTGGAGCAGGCTAGAGACTCGAGAAACAGGAACTTTGGGCCTGTACGGTCCCAAAGAGGTGGAGGCAGTGGTTCAAACCGCTTTCAGAAGAAGCCCTATAACCGACCAACGGGGAGTCAACAACCAATCGGTGGAAGTTCAGGTGGAGGTTCTTCTGGGAGCCGAACTGGTCAGAATACGACCTACCCGTACAAATGCCTGAAGTGTGGGAAAGATCATCTCACAAGAGACTGCACGATAAAAGGAATCATTTGCTTCAGATGTGGCAAACCGGGCCATATGTCCAGAGATTGTAACCAAGCAAAGGCTGAACCTTCAGTCAATGCAACCCGAGCCAAGAAACTACAAGCCGGAGGTCGAGTTTATACTATGAGTGGAGCTGAAGCTTCTGAATCCGAAGACTTGATTCAAGGAGAAGGCGCCATAGAAGGTAATCTTTTAAAAGTACTGTATGACTCTGGGGCAACCCATTCTTTCATATCATATGACCGTGTGCTACGACTTGGTTTACCATGTCTCGAACTACCTTTTGAATTGACTTTGTTTCAACCCCACGATAAACCGGTAGTTACTACCAAAGTCTGTTTGAAGTGTCCTTTGATTGTTGAAGGTCGAATCTTTTCTGTCGATTTGATCTGTTTACCTCTTTCACAGTTAGATATAATCCTAGGGATGGACTGGTTATCTTCCAACCATATTCTGTTAGATTGTTCTAGTAAGACCATAGTCTTTCCTATGGATGAGAATTCTAGATACTTGACAGCCAACCAAGCACGAGCTTTCTTGAAAGAAGGAGCTCAGGGGTACATGCTATTATCTTCTTTGAAAGTTGAGAGTGAGGCTGATTTGAGTACTATTCCTAGTAGTGAAGGAATTTCCGAGATCTTCCCCGAAGAAGTACCTGGTTTACCACCGGCACGTGAGATCGAGTTTGCTATTGATCTAGTACGGGAGCTGGTCCCGTGTCTATAGCACCTTACCGAATGTCACCGAAGCAATTAGCCGAACTTAAGAAGCAGCTAGAAGAGCTTTTGGAGAAGCAGTTCGTTAGACCGAGTGTGTCCCCGTGGGGAGCACCTGTGTTACTAGTTCGTAAGAAGGACGGCACCTCAAGATTGTGTGTGGACTACAGGCAATTGAACAAGTTGACAATCAAGAACAAATATCCTCTCCCGAGAATTGACGACTTGATGGACCAACTGAAGGGGCAGCGGTATTTTCGAAGATTGACTTGAGATCCGGGTATCATCGGATAAGAGTGAAGACGAAGGATATACCCAAGACTGCACCGTGCGCGATACGGTCATTACGAGTATCTTGTGATGCCGTTTGGTGTGACGAATGCGCTGCTATTTTCATGGACTATATGAACCGCATCTTTCGTTCGTACTTGGATAAGTTTGTTGTCGTCTTCATTGATGACATCCTGATATATTCCCGAATCGGGAGGATCATGCTTTGAGCACCTCAAAGATAGTTCTTCGATTTTGAAGGAAAAGGAACTGTATGCCAAGTCGTTTGTCGAGTGCGAGTTTTGGCTAGATGAGGTGAAGTTTTTGGGTCATGTGATCTCAAAAGAAGGAATTGCAGTGGATCCATCCAAAGTAGAAGCAAGATCTTGCAGTGGGAACAACCGAAGTCGGTGACGGAAGTCCGTAGTTTCGTTAGTTTAGCTGATATTACCGGAGGTTCATAGAAGGGTTTTCCAAGATTGGACCGCTCACTCAATTGACAAAGAAGAATTAAGCTTTCGAATGGACCGATAGATGTGAGCGAGTTTTCAAGAGTTGAAGAAACGGTGACTACCTCACCTGTATTGGTGTTACGATCCGAATGAACCGTTCGAGGTGTCTTGTGACGCTTCGTATCAAGGATTGGGATCTGTTCTTATGCAACACCGAAAGGTGGTAGCCTATGCTTCGCGACATTGCGAGTGCATGAAAAGAATTACCCGACTCATGATTTGGAGTTGGCGGTGTGGTTTTTGCTCGAAGATATGGAGACATTTCCTTTATGGAGCGACATTCAACATCTTCGGTGACCACAAGAGCTTGAAGTACTTGTACGATCGAGACAGAGCCGAATATGAGACAAATGGAGATGGTGGAGTTTTTAAAGGATTATGATTTCCAGTTGTTGTACCACCCTGGCAAAGTGAACGTTGTGGCTGACGCCTTAAGTAGAAAGACTATCAGTGTTTCTGCCTTGATGATTAAGGAAAGAGATCTCATCGAACAATTTAGAGATGTATGGTCATTTGTTAAGTTGGAACCCGGAAGAATTTGCATGAATATGGTTACCATCTCAAGCGAGTTGATGGAAGACATACGGGAAAAACAGAAGACCGATGAATTCTTGCAAGGAATAAGAGAACAAATGAAACAAGGCGAGAAAACGAGTTCGAAGAAGGAACAGGATGGAATTATGAGATTCCGAGGTAGAGTTTGTATTCCTCATGACCAAGAGCTTAGACGATATATTGTGGATCATGCCCACACTAGCAAGCTAAGTATGCACCCAGTATAACGAAGATGTACCAAGACTTGAAGAAGTTGTTCGGTGGCATGGACTAAAGAGTGATGTCACTAGATGTGTATCGACTTGTCTAGTCTGTCAAAAAGCCAAAGTGGAACATCAGCGACCTACGCGGGTTCCTGCAACCATTGTCTATTCTTGAATGGAAGTGGGACAGCATCGCAATGGACTTTGTTGTGGGATTGCCAAGGACAAGGATGGGACATGACTCGATTTGGGTAATAGTTGATCGACTTACAAAATCGGCTCATTTCCTCCCGATTAACATAAGGTACAGTTTGGAAAAGCTGACCCGACTGTATATTGGGGAAATTGTCAGATTACATGGTGTGCCTACGAGTATAGTCTCGGATAAAGATCCGAGGTTTACCTCAAAGTTTTGGCAAAGTTTACAAGCTTCTTTGGGAACGAGATTGCGCCTGAGTTCGGCGTATCATCCGCAAACCGATGGTCAATCGGAAAGGACGATCCAATCTCTAGAGGACCTACTTAGAGCTTGTTCTATGGAACAGACTGGAAGTTGGGATGAAGTTCTACCACTGGTGGAGTTCACCTACAATAACAGTTATCATTCGAGTATAGGGATGGCACCCTATGAAGCTTTGTATGGAAGACGGTGTCGAACACCATTATGTTGGTACTAAGACGGCGAGCGTCTTACGATTGGACCAGACATTATCCAGCAGACGACTGAGAAGGTTAAGATGATTCAAGAGAAGATGAGAACTGCTCAGAGCCGACAGAAGAGCTATGCGGATAAGAGAAGAAAGCCTCTTGAGTTTGAAGAAGGTGAGCATGTGTTCCTGAAAGTCACACCCACGACTGGGGTCGGCCGGGCCTTGAAATCTAGAAAACTCACTCCGAAATTCCTTGGACCTTACCAAATTCTTCGCCGGATAGGTCCAGTAGCTTACCAGATAGCCTTACCCCCTATTCTTTCAAACATACATAATGTATTCCATGTGTCACAACTTCGTAAATATTTACCTGATCCAAGTCATGTTATAGCACCGGACACAGTACAGTTAAAAGAGAACCTGACCTATGAAACGTCTCCTGCGAGAATCGAGGATCGACGGATAAAGCAACTACGAGGCAAGGAGATTCCATTGGTAAAGGTGATTTGGAATGAAGCAACTGGTGATGCGACTTGGGAATTGGAAGATAAGATGAAGGAGCAACATCCAGAATTATTTTAAGGTATGTAAATTTCGAGAACGAAATTCCTTTTAGTAGGGGAGTGTTGTAACATCCCGAAAGATACACATTTGATCATAAATCATCATTTTATAATATTCTTGATTTTTAGGAAATTTTTCTGGAATTTTTCGGAAACGACGAATATTTTAATATATTTCTCGTTTTGCGTGCACACTGGGCTGAGAATTGCTGAGACCAGTGTAACACTCCGGAAATTGATTATTTCACCATGAATAGTCATTTTCCAATATTTGTGATTTATGTGAATTTTTTCGAATTATCCTAGAACGATGAATATTTTAATATATTCCTCGTTTTGCGCGAACATTGAGCGTAGTCGTGAAAATGATCAGTAATGCTTTAAAAATTGGAAATTTATATGACGGATAGTCGTTTTATAATATTTGCAATTTTTGAGGATTTTCTGGGAATTTTCTGGAAACGTCGAATATTACAGTATATTTCTCGTTTTGCGTGAAACTCGAGCAGAGTCGGGAAAACGACTTAGCGCTTCGAAAATTGGAAAATTATATGACGAATGGTCGTTTTATAATATTTGCAATTTTTGGGAATTTTCTGGGAATTTTCCAGAATCGTCGAATATTTTAATATATTCCTCGTTTTGCGTCTGTGTGAGCGAACCAGGAGAAACGCGATATTTTCTCGAGAACCTTGGACTATGGACATGTCGACGGGGATCTTACTAAACCCGAGACTTGACACGATTTACGAGGTTTCACAATTTTCGAGAAATTTTAACGATTCAATTAAATCAATACAAATGAAAAATTCATCTGTCGGATTAATTAAATACGACTTTTTTGTCAATCGTAACTATTATCTATTGGATAATAGTGTGTAATAAAAATTCTATCACATTATCCTAATGTAATCTACTCTATGTCAAATCTATCTACTTTAATTCAAATTTATTGATTAAATAATCAAAGCTTCCTTAAGAAGCTTTGACCTTACCTTTGACCCATGTGCCTTAAATTCTCTTGGAAGCCATTCCCCACCCACTTCTCTCTCTCTTTGCACGGCTGTAAGGCAGCCAAGGGAATGGAAATTACTACATTTCATTTAATCAAATATCATTTCCATTCATTTAATTTCAAGACACTTTCTCTCTCCTCCTTCTTCTTCTTCTTCCTTCTTCAAACTTTCTCTCTTCCTTCTCTCTACAAGGGCTATGGCCAGCTCTCCTTCTCCCTCCCTAATCTTCACAAAATTTTAAACTAAATACATTTCTTGAATCCTTACACCATTCTAAGCATCATTTCTTCTTGGAGCTTCTTGAAAATCCTCCATTTTCACCATTTTCACCATTTTCTCCAAGCTCCAACTTTGAGCATTTTGGGTAAGTTTCATGACCACTCTCCCTCTTCTCTTGATTTCGTGATTATGGTTTCTTTAATGGCCATCCATGGTTGATTTTTCAAGCTTTGATATTGATTCTAACAAATCACCATTTTTCTTAGGGTTTTGGTGGCCAAATCCGAAAATCCAAGAAGCTTTCTTGGAGTTCATTTGATTTCTACGCTTAGGTAAGAGGAAGACACTCCTCTTCAACCATTTTTAGCATCTAGGAACCTTGGTTGTGTTGGTTTGTGAAGAACCCTAATGAGGGTTGTTCTTGATTTTAATGATTAATTATGTTATGTGTTGATTTTAATTAATTTATGCTATTGGTTTGATTGGTTGTATATAATGGAATGTTGGAATGGATTTAGTGATTTAAATGGATGAAAAAAAAAATTGATTGAACACCCTTCAAGAGTGCCACGGTTTTAGGTTAGAAAATTAGAGGAGTTTGTGTTGAAATTGTAGTTGGCATAAGACCTAAATTATCAAGGTATGAAATGGAATGTAATGGAAGAAAAATTTGAAGTTGGAATTCTTATGGTGGCTACAGTTTTGGAGCCAAGAACCTAGGGTTTTTGGTGAGTTAATTGGACAAGTGAACAATTTAAATAATTAAGGGAATGATGTACATGATTAGGACTTAAAAAGATTTGAAATTGGATTAATGGGGAGGCCACGGCCTCTAGGGCAATTTTAGGTGGAAAATGTGATTTTAATGAATTGGAAGCATAATTAATTAGGTAATTGTAAACCTAAGTAATGAAATGGATGATTAAGAAATTAGAAGAATTTATTAAAGCTAAGACTTCATAAATTTTCAAAGAACCAAGAGTGAAAGTGTCATAAGAATTAAGGAGATTCTAAGTGAGTGAAGAACATGAGAGTGTGAGGCCTAAGAGCTCAAATAAAATGTAAGTTATGGGGAATTGAGTTGTCTTGGAATATTAAGTTGGCTATAAGGATTGATTTTTGAACATGAACCTTAGAAAGGGGAACAAAGTTTAGTTTAGGATTCATAATGAACCTAATGATGCATTAATGGGCTTGATACTTATATTATGTGATTATGGGTCCATGTGAGTGACCAATTATATAATGATGCTTATGTTGGCCTAATGTGGCATATTATGAACTTGTATGAGATTGTGGATCATACATGTGCATGCATAGTATCTTATGCGTTGTGATGTCCTTGTGGACTGTTGTAAGGCCAAGTTGCCTAGGAGATTGAACACACCTTAGTGCGGGTGCGAGTAGACAAGTGTGGGTCGTGTTATGACCTTGGGGCGTCGGGGTGCGGGTCCTTCACAATGGCAGTTGGTAGCTCCTCTCGTCGTGGGGCAAACCGATGCAAACGCACCGACGATCCGGACTTGACACTGTCCTATATCATGATCTAGTGTAGAATGTCTGTACAATGCCATGATTGTGCACGTGGAAAAATTATTGATAGCACTGGCCTCGGCAGCCGAGTTACAGACATGTCTCCTGATCTTTCTCTTAGACTGATTGAGTCTAGCTCCATGGAGTAGGAATTTGGGAAAGCATGCATACGAGTCATGCCATACACTGTCATCATTAATTCTTATTTCTGTAACTATACTTGATTTAACGGTCATTATAATAATTATATGCTTGGAACTGTTTAATTACTTACTGTTGAGATTACTGCTCATTAATTGAATATGATGTGTTGGATTGCTATTTGGGCACGTGGCGCCGTTTTGTTTCTAGCATGCTATAACTGGTAATGATGTAGGATGTCTTACCTCTTTCCCTGTGCTTCTATTATTTGCTGTTTATGTGTACCCTGTACTGATCGAAGACGACGGTAAGGAGACAAAAGATCCTGCCTTCCCCGGCTTCTGGCCTGCACAAGATTGACTTTTACTGCGACGATGTCTGCACGTATGCGTGGGTTCCTGGGAGATGTGCGTCTGACCTTCCTTGGGGGGCCAGAGTGCTGGCACATCAACCTGAACTCCGACCGCTGCGTGTACTTGGGAGACGTGTCAATAGCACTTGCCTGGAGACGTCATGAGGCACCTGTCCTCACCTGCCACCTCAGCTTGCGTCTGGAGTTTTACCAGCCCATTAGGGAGATGTGGGGTGCCCGTTATTACACCCCGCAGGAGGATTCCTTTGATTCCACCGCTCGGGCCCCGACCCGTGCTTCTGTGGTTCCGATGGAGGTTACCTCGGATGAGGAAGATTCTGATGAGGGTCCTCCTGAGGATCCTGAATGGGTTCCTTTTTATCTGAGGGGTCGATGATCATTGGTGGCTACTGATGGCTGCCAGTGTTTTTATTTTTTGGGGGCCTGATGTATTTTTATTTTGGTGGGGCTGTATATTTTGTATATGCATGACGGTTATATATGCATGATTTTTCCCTTGGGGCGGGTATAGTTTTGCTTTTTGGTGATGGTCAGGCTTGTATCTACAAAACAGTTGTATTAAATTATATATATATATATGTATGCTATTCAGGTGCAAATTCTATGTATTGTTTTATTCGTTACTTTTATTCACATTCCGCATTATCGTTATTATTATTATATAAAAAAAAATATTGCCAATTTTGCTCACATGGTTAAACATCAATTAAATAAAATGAACCGGGTCTTAATCGTTTGTTTATTTAATTTTCGCATTTTATCTTGTTTGACAATGTGACGTTCCCTCCCAAAAAGGGGCGTTACAAACTCCACCAGGATCCCATTGGTTGAAACGTGATGACCAGGTTATGGTTGACACAACATGATCGCTTCCACTACGGTCCCATTGGTTGAAGTGTAACAACCAAGTGAAGCTTGAAGCATGAAGGTTCACATTGGGGTCCCATTGGTCTTCCTTGACTTCACTAATGACATGCAATACGTGTAATTTTACAATCCTGCTTTCATTGATAATGCTGGACCATGGCCTAAAAACAAAATCCACTTCAGTAGTTACTAGCATCTGCTGACTTTCCACTTTCTTTGAAAATTTCTCAATGGCCTTCAACTCCACCTCCCTATATGTTTCAGATTCTGCAACTACATTGTTGATAGACCCTTCTATATCATTAGATCCTGCGTAAACAGAATCATTAGTTTTCAAATATGCAGAAATTTCAGCACACACAACACATTTTATATCACCATCATGATCAGCACATGAGTTGCAATTGATAGAATCATCAAAACTAATTAAATCAAGAAATTCAGCACACAACTCATCATGAGTTTCCTCAACTAAGTCTGCATGTAAATTAATATGACAATTAGAATGCAGGGAGTTGGGAATTGTTTGGGGAAAGAGTTGGCTGACTCTTGACATCTCAGTTCATTAACAGTGGTTGTCAACCGGTCAATTTGGGTTGTTAAATCTGAATAGTGGCGGTGAAATTATATTGGAACTCAATTTGGGTTTTCATCAAGTCCTCCCATGAAAGCTCAAGTTTTGTGGTTGATGGACTTGTTATCTGCTGGAATGGCTGGTCATATTGAAATGATTGTTGCTGTAGTGATGCCATATTGCCATATCCCAGATCCGCATAGTATTCCCAGCTAGGGTTGTATGTGTTGAAGAAGGGGTCATAACTCGTTGTTCTTCTTCATTGAACTGTGGTTCATCAGGAAAATAACCAGCTACTGCAACAAATTGATCTGGAAAAACAGAACTACCATACTGAAGTGTAGGGCATGCATATGTAGGGTGAGATGAACAAAAACAAATGTTACACACAAGTATAGCTTCCTGCACAGGTGATTGTTGTCTCATTACTATATGTCTTACCAAAGAAGTCAACTCCTCAAGTTTTGACTCCATTATGCATGGTCCATTGTATCCTTAAAATGCAACAGAATGCAACAAAATGATAATGAAAGAAAAAGAAAAAATTAAGTTATACCTTATTGACTCTTGAGACGCATTCTTGTGGCCTGGTACATCATGAACTTCTTAATTGTGGAATCTCTTCAGAGATAAACAGAAGTGTTACAGTCTTGGGAATCTGACTCTAAAAGACCCGCATTTCCTTTTTTAATTTTATATTGTTCCAGTCATGTTATTTTGGTTTTACATTTTACTCATTTGTTTTGTGAGTTTTCAGGTTCTGTTGCAACTTTGATTCTTATGCATCTTTTCTACTTGCCATTATCTCGCCCCTCATCAGGTTGTGTTGCTCTTTTCTTTCCGTTTTATTTATCACATTCACATTGAGGACAATGTTTATATTAAGTTTGGGGGAGAGATTTTAGGATGTTTCTTTTTTGTTAAAAATAAATATAAAAAAAGGGGTTCATTACATGATTGAATAACTTTTCTCCCTTCTTGACCTGAGATGCTTGGTGATGGATGATTGAATTGATGAATTGAGTTTGATGGATGCATACCTTGTGAGATTTTGAGCCTAATGGATGGATTCAACATTTATGCAATTCTCTTCTTTCTTGTGTGATTTTCATTCATGTTAATGATCACTCTAGAACTCGCTTTGATTCTTTTTGAGGCTACATTTCACTTGTATGCATGAACATGATTGAGACCCTCTTTCTTAATTAGCTAGTTGAACTAAATAGCCAACCTTGTTTTCAATATGATATCAGGCACTCTTTTGACTTCTTGAAAATTCTCTGATTCCTGCCAACCTTGTACATTTTCCTTTGCTTAACTTCTTTGAGCTTATTTGACCATTCCTTGTTTCTAGCTCATTATGTGCCTCAAATGAAAAATCGTGTTCTTACTTTACCTTAGGGAATAAAAGAACATTAGCTTGGTTAATGGATGAGTTTTTGAACAAGTGTGGGGGTGTGTGTACAAAATGGTTGTTGAAAAAGGAAAGAGTGCCTAAAAAAAAAAGGGAAAAATGTATGTATATAGTTATGTTCATATATATAAAAAAAAAAGAAGAAGAAAAGGATTGGGAAATGAATATGTAAAGGGATATACATTAGAGTTGGGATGAACTTTTATGCTTATTATTTGAACTCAGCTCTCATTTACTTTTATTCTCTTGGGTATTTATCTTCTCATATCCATTTTATCCTCTTCTGTTACCTTGACCTCACTACAACCTTGAATAAAGTCCTCATGATTTGTGTGTGCATGTGTTTTGAGTAGTGGAGAAGTAGAAGATAAGCAAGCTTATGGTAGTGCAATTTTCATGGGTTGAATTGAGTGAAATACTTACCTTTTAAACACTTGAGAGATTGAGAGGGAATCTTGTAAAGATCTATCATTCTCGATTCATGTTGAAGATACCTTGCTTGTTGGTTTGAGATGTGGAGAATTGTTAACTCATGAATGTTTTGATCCCTTGAACCTTTGGTTGTTCTTCTTGATTGTAAAATTTTGGTCTTGAGTTTTGCCCAAGAGTGCAAAAAGCTAAGTGTGGGGGAATTTGATAATCACATATTTTATTCATTAAGAAACCCTTATGTTTAGTCATTTACACTCTCCATATTCTTAATTGATTGAGTTTGGTATGATTTTGTAAGTTTAAGCTCAAATTGGTCCTAATTGAATATTTTCAGCATTATTGAGATTTGACACTGTTTCTGTATTTTGGCCATAACTTGAGTTCCTGATATCTGATAAACATGAATTTTACCTTGTAGGAAAGCTAGGAGGAAGCTCTACAACTTTGATGAAGAGCTCGAAGTCCAATTCAGATATCTAAGGGACCTAAGTTTACATGGAAGTCAGAATACGGGTTCTGTCACTAGAATCCGAACGGTGTGCACTCATAAAATCATATCCCAAGCTGTAATAATGGAGATGGGCTGAAGGTTGGATATTTGATAGTTAAGACCCAAATAAACAACTTTCATGAAGAATACTTTTTAAAAAAAATGAAGTCTAATGTGTCAGTTTGAGCCTGCAAGTCGGAACAGAGGTGCTGAAGTTGGGTTTAAGTGACCTACGGTATTTGGGCCATAGCAGGAAGCCAAATTGGACGATCCAGATATGCATGTTATAGCCAAGACAAAGATCTACAACTTTCATGAAGAGTACTTTTCGTGGATCTGAAGTATAGTTGGTCGTTTTTGGCTTCCAATTTAGACGTCAAAATTTTCGCCCTCAACCACTCCTCTCACCAACCCACTCAACCACTCCACTCACCAACCCACTCAACCACTCCACTCACCAACCCATTCAACCACTCCACTCACCAACCCATTCAACCACTCCTCTCACCAACCCACTCATCCACCCACTTCCCTTTGTCATTTTGTTACCCTAGACTTCTATAAAAGGGCACCATTGGTTATCATTAACAACAAGTGGTATTCTCCTTCAATTCTCTTATAGTTTCTTCTTGTTTCTTCATAGTTTCTCATAGCTCTTGTATATTTTGATGATTTCCTTCATTGTAATGGAGAGCTAAGTTACTTTCACCAATTCGGATTCTTGAAGAGATTGTGGTTTGGATTCTTGAGACCTTGGTTATGTAATGTATTTGATTTATATTTGAATTCCTCTTCTCTTCTTCTTCTTTATGCTTCTTCTTCGTTTTCTTGATCTTGAATACATGAATGGTGATTCTGTTTATGTTTGATCTGATTTGATCTTGGTTTAAGATTAAGTATTGTGATGAAACTTAGAACTGATTGATCTGAATTAATCACATAACTGAAGATTGAAATTTGTGATGAAACTTAGAACTGATTGATCTAAACTAATCACATAATTGAAGAGGTTAGGTTACTGATTGGTGCCTAGGTTAATTGAATTTGGTGCTTAAATTGACATATATCTACATGAATGGTGCGATTGCAGATTTGTGTTTATCACTTGTCAATTGAATTCTGGACGATTGTCTAGTGTGAATTCTGGACCTAATGCTGAGATTTCGGTTAGATCCAAGTTAACCATTCAAATGTGCTTCAAATGTTTGTTGAAAGGTTTATGATTGAATCCACCCAATCTCGGATAGATTTCTGAATTGACTGTTCTTCTAATTGTTATTTCTCTTTAAATCTTGTCATTGTGATCCTTGAACCATCAAAACCCCCTTTTTTCTAACTTAACTTAATTTGATCAAATTGCATTTACAATCCTTGAGGAGACGATCCAGTGTTGTTCACTATACTACAAGTTTAGGTAATAACTTCGGTTATAATTTTGACTGAGTTCGGCATTCGTCAAAATTTTGGCGCCGTTGCCGGGGATCCATAAGTGTGTTATGATCTTTTTAAGTTATCATCTAACTCTTTCTTTTTCTTTTTCTTTCATTATCATTTTGTTGCATTTTAAGGATACAATGGACCATGCATAATGGAGTCAAAACTTGAGGAATTGACTTCTTTAGTAAGACATATAGTAGTGAGACAACAATTACCTGTGCAGGAAGCTACACTTGTGTGTAACATTTGTTTTTGTTCATCTCACCCCACATATGCATGCCCTACACTTCAAGATGGTAGTTTTGTTTTTCCAGATCAATTTGTTGCGAGGCTGGTTATTTTCCCGATGAACCACAATTCCAAAGAAGAGTAACAGAGTTATGACCCTTCTTCAACACATACAACCCTAGTGGGAATACTATCCTGGATCCGGGATATGGCAATACGGATCACTACAAAGAACAATCATTTCAATATGAGCACCATTCCAAATAGATAACAAGTCCATCAACCACAAAACTTGAGCCTTCATGGGAGGACTTGATGAAAACCCAAATTGAGTTCCAGCAGAATTTCACCGCCACTATTCAGATTTAACAACCCAAATTGACCAAATGACAACCACCGTTAATGAACCGAGATGTCAAGAGTCGCCAACTCTTTCCCCAAACAATTCCCAACTCCCGCATTCTAATTGTCATATTGATTTACATGCGGACTTAGTTGAGGAAACTCATGATGAGTTGTGTCTTTGAATTTCCCGATTTAATTGGTTTTGATGATTCTATCAATTACAACTCATGTGCTGATCATGATGGTGATATAAAATGTGTTGTGTGTGCTGAAATTTCTGCATATTTGAAAACTAATGATTCTGTTTACGCAGGATCTAATGATATAGAAGGGTCTATCAACAATGCAGTTGCAGAATCTGAAACACATAGGGAGGTGGAGTTGAAGGCCATTGAGGAATTTTCAAAGAAGGAGGAAAGACAGCATATGACAGTAACTACTGAAGTGGATTTTGTTTTTGGGTCATGGTCCAATATAATCAATGAAAGCAGAATTGCCAAATTACACGTGTTGCATGCCATTGGTGAAGTCAAGGAAATTAAGAAAGACCAATGGGACCCCAATGGGAGCCCTCATGCTTCAAGCTTAACTTGGTCATTACACTTCAACCAATGGGACCGTAGTGGAAGCTATCATGTTGTGTCAACCATAACCTGGTCATCACGTTTCAACCAATGGGATCCTGGTGGAGTCTTTTCACCAACCTCACTTAATAAGACCAATGGACACCATCTCAAGCCGAAAAATGTGGAAGTGAAAGTGATGGGCTTTTACCATCCACATTATAAAGATCACTAAGAAGTGTTCAAACGTCGAGCTAATGACGTCAAACAAGCGCTTATTGGGAGGCAACCCAACTAGATTTGTTTTCAAGATCTTTGGGGATGGTTTTCGCAATCTGAGAAGATAAAAACATACTTCACTTTAAATGGCTGAGTAAGGAGTCAGTAAGTTATACCTTATTGACTCTTGAGACGCATTCTTGTGGCCTGGTACATCATGAACTTCTTAATTGTGGAATCTCTTCAGAGATGAACAGAAGTGTTACAGTCTTGGGAATCTGACTCTAAAAGACCCGCATTTCCTCTTTAATTTTATATTATTCCAGTCATGTTATTTTGGTTTTACATTTTACTCATTTGTTTTGTGAGTTTTCAGGTTCTGTTGCAGCTTTGATTCTTACGCATCTTTTCTGCTTGCCATTATCTTGTCCCTCATCATGTTGTGTTGCTCTTTTCTTTCCGTTTTATTTATCACTTTCACATTAAGGACAATGTTTATATTAAGTGTGGGGGAGAGATTTTAGCATGTTTCTTTTTTGTTAAAAAAAAAGGGGGTTCATTGCATGATTGAATAAATTTTCTCCCTTCTTGAACTGATATGCTTGGTGATGGATGATTGAATTGATGAATTGAGTTTGATGGATGCATACCTTCTGAGATTTTGAGCCTAATGGATGGATTCAACATTTATGTCATTCTCTTCTTTCTTGTGTGATTTTCACTCATGTTAATGACCACTCTAGAACTTGCTTTAATTCTTTTTGAGGCTACATTTCACTTGCATGCATGAACATGATTGAGGCCCTCTTTCTTAATTAGCTAGTTTAACCAAATAGCCAACCTTGTTTTCAATATGATATCAAACACTCTTTTGACTTCTTGAAAATTCTCTGATTCTTGCCAACCTTGTATATTTTCTTTTACTTAACCCCTTTGAGCTTATTTGACCATTCCTTGTTTCTAGCTCATTATGTGCCTTAAATGAAAAATCGTATTCTTACTTTACCTTAGGGAATAAAAGAACATTAGCCTGGTTAATGGATGACTTTTTGAACAAGTGTGGGGGTGTGTTTACAAATTGGTTGCTGAAAAAGGAAAGAGTGCCTAAAAAAATATATATGTATATAGTTATGTTCATATATAAAAAAAAAAAAAAAAAAGAAAAAAAAAAGAAAAAAAGAGATTGGGAAATGAATATGTAAAGGGATATACATTAGAGTTGGGATGAACTTTTATGCTTGTTATTTGAACTCAGCTCTCATTTGCTTTTATTCTCTTTGGTATTTATCTTCTATCAATTTTATCCTCTTCTGTTACCTTGACCTCACTACAACCTTGAATAAAGTCCTCTCGATTTGTGTGTGCATGTGTTTTGAGTAGTGGAGAAGTAGAAGATAAGCAAGCTTATGGTAGTGCAATTTTCATGGGTTGAATTGAGTGAAATACCTACCTTTTAAACACTTGAGAGATTGAGAGAGAATCTTATAAAGATCTATCATTCTCGATTCATGTTGAAGATACCTTACTTGTTGGTTTGAGATGTGGAGAATTGTTAACTCATGAATGTTTTGATCCCTTGAACCTTTGGTTGTTCTTCTTGATTGTAAAATTTTGGGCTCTTGAATGTCGTTGGAATTTAAATTTTTGTTAATCTCTTATGTCCTTGTTTTGGTCTTGAGTTTTGCACAGGAGTGCAAAAAGCTAAGTGTGGGAGAATTTGATAATCACATATTTTATTCATTAAGAAACCCTTATGTTTAGTCATTAACACTCTTCATATTCTTATTTGATTGAGTTTGGTATGATTTTGTGAGTTTGAGCTCAAATTGGTCCTAATTGAATATTTTCAGCATTATTGAGATTTGACACTATTTCTGTATTTTGGCCATAACTTGAGTTCCTAATATCTTATAAACATGAATTTTACCTTGTAGGAAAGCTAAGAGGAAGTTCTACAACTTTGATGAAGAGCTCGAAGTCCCAAACAGATGTCTAAAGGACCTAAGTTTACATGGAAGTCAGAATACGGGTTCTGTCACTAGAATCCGAACAGTGTGCACTCATAAAATCATATCTCAAGATGTAATAAAGTAGATGGGCTGAAATTTGGATAGTTGATAGTCAAGATCCAAATAAACAACTTTCATGAAGAACACTTTTTGAAAAAATGAATTCTAGTA
This sequence comes from Ormosia emarginata, assembly GCA_029884605.1. NCBI lineage: Eukaryota > Viridiplantae > Streptophyta > Magnoliopsida > Fabales > Fabaceae > Ormosia > Ormosia emarginata. The sequence continues at coordinate 40,066,153 of JAQQTP010000074.1, read as the reverse complement.
GGTCAGTTTGAGCTTGCAAGTCGGAACAGAGGTGCTGAAGTTAGGTTTGAGCAACCTACAGTGTTTGGGATATATCTTAGGCTGAAGGAAGCCAAATTGGACGAACCACATATGCATTTTATAGCCAAGACAAAGATCTACAACTTTCATGAAGAGTATGTTTCATGCATCTGAAGTATAGTAGGTCGTTTTTGGCTTCCAAGTCAGACACGAAATTTTCGTCCTCAACCACCCACTCATCCATCCACTAATCCACTCATCCACTCATCCACTCATCCACTCATCCAACCACTCAACCACTCCACCCACTTATCCACTAATCCACCCACTCATCCATCCACTCACCCATTCATCTCCATAATTTCCCACTCACCAAAAGTCCTTTGGCATTTTCCACTCAACCAACCCACTCAACCATTCCATTCACTCATCCACTAAACCAATCCACTAAACCAACCCACTCAACCACTTCACTCAAATACTCCACTCACTCACCCACTCATCCACCCACTCCCTTTGTCATTTTGTTACCCTAGACTTCTATAAAAGACACCATTGGTTATCATGAATAAGTGGTATTCTCCTTCATTTCTCTCATAGTTTCTTCTTGTTTCGTTATAGTTTCTCATAGCTTTTGTATATTTTGATGCTCCCCTTCATGGTAATGGAGGGCTAAGCTACTTTCGGTCAATTTGGGACTCTTGAAGAGATTGTGGTTTGGATTCTTGAGACCTTGGTTATGTAATGTATTTGATTTATATTTGAATTCCTCTTCTCTTCTTCTTCTTCTTCTTCTTCTTCTTCTTCTTCTTCTTCTTCTTCTTCTTCTTCTTCTTCTTCTTCTTAATCTTGAATGCATGAATGGTGATTCTGTTTATGTTTGATCTGATTTGATCTTGATTTAAGATTAAGATTTGTGATGAAACTTAGAACTGATTAATCTAAACTAATCACATGACTGAAGATTGAGATTTGTGATGAAGCTTGAAACTGATTGATCTAAACTAATCACGTAATTGAAGAGGTTAGGTTACTGATTGGTGCCTAGGTTAATTGAATTCGGTGCTTAAATTGACATATATCTACATGAATGGTGCGATTGCAGATTTGTGTTTATCACTTGTCAATTGAATTCTTGACGATTGTCTAGTGTGAATTCTGGATCTAATGCTGAGATCTCGGTTAGATCCAAGTTAACCATTCAAATGTGCTTCAAGTGTTTGTTGAAAGGTTTATGATTGAATCCACCCAATCTCGGATAGATTTCTGAATTGACTGTTCTTCTAATTGTTATTTCTCTTTAAATCTTGTCACTGCGATCCTTGAACCATCAAAACCCCCCTTTTTTCTAACTTTCACTTGATTTGATCAAATTGCATCTACGATCCTTGAGGAGACGATCCGGTGTTGTTCACTATACTACAAGTTTAGGTAATAACTTCGGTTATAATTTTGACTGAGTTCGGCGCTCGTCAGAATTTTGGCGCCGTTGCCGGGGAATAGAGGTGCTGAAGTTGGGTTTGAGTGACCTTCAGTATTTGGGCCATATCTTGGGCTGTAGGAAGCCAAATTGGACGATCCAGATATGCATGTTATAGCCAAGACAAAGATCTACAACTTTAATGAAGAGTACTTTTCATGGATCTGAAGTATAATTGGTCGTTTTTGGCTTCCAAGTCAGACACGAAATTTTCGTCCTCAACCACCCACTCATCCATCCACTAATCCACTCATCCATCCACTAACCCACTCATCCATCCACTGATCCACTCATCCATCCACTAATCCACTCATCCACTCATCCACTAATCCACCCACTCATCCATTCATCCACTAATCCAACCACTCAACCACTCCACCCACTCATCCACTAATCCACCCACTCACCCATTCATCTCCATAATTTCCCACTCACCAAAAGTCCTTTGACATTTTCCACTCAACCAACCCACTCAACCATTCCACTCACTCATCCACTAAACCAACCCACTCAACCACTCCACTCAAACACTCCACTCACTCACCCATTCATCCACCCACTCCCCTTTGTCATTTTGTTACCCTAGACTTCTATAAAAGGCACCATTGGTTATCATGAACAAGTAGTATTCTCCTTCAATTCTCTTATAGTTTCTTCTTGTTTCTTCATAGTTTCTCATAGCTCTTGTATATTTTGATGATTTCCTTCATTGTAATGGAGAGCTAAGTTACTTTCAGTCAATTCGGGATTCTTGAAGAGATTATGGTTTGGATTCTTGAGACCTTGGTTATGTAATGTATTTGATTTATATTTGAATTCCTCTTCTCTTCTTCTTCTTCTGTTTTCTTGATCTTGAATACATGAAAGGTGATTCTGTTTATATTTGATCTGATTTGATCTTGGTTTAAGATTAAGTATTGTGATGAAACTTAGAACTGATTGATCTGAATTAATCACATAACTGAAGATTAAAATTTGTGATGAAACTTAGAACTGATTGATCTAAACTAATCACATAATTGAAGAGGTTAGGTTACTGATTGGTGCCTAGGTTAATTGAATTCGGTGCTTAAATTGACATATATCTACATGAATGGTGCGATTGCAGATTTGTGTTTATCACTTGTCAATTGAATTCTGGACGATTGTCTAGTGTGAATTCTGGACCTAATGCTGAGATTTCGGTTAGATCCAAGTTAACCATTCAAATGTGCTTCAAATGTTTGTTGAAAGGTTTATGATTGAATCCACCTAATCTTGGATAGATTTTGGAATTGACTGTTCTTCTAATTGTTATTTCTCTTTAAATCTTGTCACTGCGATCCTTGAACCATCAAAACCCTCCCTTTTCTAACTTTCACTTGATTTGATCAAATTGCATCTACGATCCTTGAGGAGACGATCCAGTGTTGTTCACTATACTACAAGTTTAGGTAATAACTTCGGTTATAATTTTGATCGAGTTCTAAGGCCGTCAAATTTTGGCGCCGTTGTCGGGGATTAGTAAGTGTAATCTTTTCATTTTAAGTTTTTTTACTAACTTTTGCTTTTTATTAACTTTTCTAACATTTTTATCCATTATCTAGTATTGTTCATAGTACATAAGGTTGAGCGCCGAACTCAGTCAAAATTATAACCGAAGTTATTACCTAAACTTGTAGTATAGTGAACAACACCGGATCGTCTCCTCAAGGATCGTAGATGCAATTTGATCAAATCAAGTGAAAGTTAGAAAAAAGGGGGGTTTTGATGGTTCAAGGATCGCAGTGACAAGATTTAAAGAGAAATAACAATTAGAAGAACAATCAATTCAAATCTATCCGAGATTGGGTGGATTCAATCATAAACCTTTCAACAAACACTTGAAGCACATTTGAATGGTTAACTTGGATCTAACCGAGATCTCAAAGATTAGATCCGAATTCACACTAGACAATCGTCAAGAATTCAATTGACAAGTGATAAACACAAATCTGCAATCGCACCATTCATGTAGATATATGTCAATTTAAGCACCGAATTCAATTAACCTAGGCACCAATCAAGAACCTAACCTCTTCAATTACGTGATTAGTTTAGATCAATCAGCTTTCAAGCTTCATCACAAATCTCAATCTTCACCATGTGATTAGTTTAGATTAATCAGTTCTAAGTTTCATCACAAATCTTAATCTTAAATCAAGATCAAATCGATCAAACATAAACAGAATCACCATTCATGCATTCAAGATTAAGAAGAAGAAGAAGAAGAAGAAGAAGAAGAAGAAGAAGAAGAAGAAGAAGAAGAAGAAGAAGAGAGGAATTCAAATATAAATCAAATACATTACATAACCAAGGTCTCAAGAATCCAAACCACAATCTCTTCAAGAGTCCCAAATTGACCGAAAGTAGCTTAGCCCTCCATTACCATGAAGGGGAGCATCAAAATATACAAAAGCTATGAGAAACTATAACGAAACAAGAAGAAACTATGAGAGAAATGAAGGAGAATACCACTTATTCATGATAACCAATGGTGTCTTTTATAGAAGTCTAGGGTAACAAAATGACAAAGGGGAGTGGGTGGATGAGTGGGTGAGTGAGTGGAGTGTTTGAGTGAAGTGGTTGAGTGGGTTGGTTTAGTGGATTGGTTTAGTGGATGAGTGAATGGAATGGTTGAGTGGGTTGGTTGAGTGGAAAATGCCAAAGGACTTTTGGTGAGTGGGAAATTATGGAGATGAATGGGTGAGTGGATGGATGAGTGGGTGGATTAGTGGATAAGTGGGTGGAGTGGTTGAGTGGTTGGATTAGTGGATGAGTGGATGAGTGGATGAGTGGATTAGTGGATGGATGAGTGGGTGGTTGAGGACGAAAATTTCGTGTCTGACTTGGAAGCCAAAAACGACCTACTATACTTCAGATGCATGAAACATACTCTTCATGAAAGTTGTAGATCTTTGTCTTGGCTATAAAATGCATATGTGGTTCGTCCAATTTGGCTTCCTTCAGCCTAAGATATGTCCCAAATACCGCAGGTTGCTCAAACCCAACTTCAGCACCTCTGTTCCGACTTGCAAGCTCAAACTGACCTACTAGACTTCATTTTTTCAAAAAGTGTTCTTCATGAAAGTTGTTTATTTGGATCTTGACTATCAACTGTCCAAATTTCAGCCCATCTCCATTATTACATCTTGAGATATGATTTTATGAGTGCACACTGTTCGGATTCTAGTGACAGAACCCGTATTCTGACTTCTATGTAAACTTAGGTCCTTTAGACATCTGTTTGGGACTTCGAGCTCTTCATCAAAGTTGTAGAGCTTCCTCTTAGCTTTCCTACAAGGTAAAATTCATGTTTATCAGATATTAGAAACTCAAGTTATGGCCAAAATACAGAAACAGTGTCAAATCTCAATAATGCTGAAAATATTCAATTAGGACCAATTTGAGCTCAAACTCACAAAATCATACCAAACTCAATCAATTAAGAATGTGAAGAGTGTTAATGACTAAACATAAGGGTTTCTTAATGAATAAAATATGTGATTATCAAATTCCCCCACACTTAGCTTTTTGCACTCCTGGGCAAAACTCAAGACCAAAACAAGGACATAAGAGATTAACAAAAATTTAAATTCCAACGACATTCAAGAGCCCAAAATTTTACAATCAAGAAGAACAACCAAAGGTTCAAGGGATCAAAACATTCATGAGTTAACAATTCTCCACATCTCAAACCAACAAGCAAGGTATCTTCAACATGAATCGAGAATGATAGATCTTTACAAGATTCCCTCTCAATCTCTCAAGTGTTTAAAGGGTAGGTTTTTCACTCAATTCAACCCATGAAAATTGCACTACCATAAGCTTGCTTATCTTCTACTTCTCCACTACTCAAAACACATGCACACACAAATCATGAGGACTTTATTCAAGGTTGTAGTGAGGTCAAGGTAACAGAAGAGGATAAAATGGATAGAAGATAAATACCAAAGAGAATAAAAGCAAATGAGAGCTGAGTTCAAATAACAAGCATAAAAGTTCATCCCAACTCTAATGTATATCCCTTTACATATTCATTTCCCAATCTCTTTTTTTCTCTTTTTTTTTTTTTTTTTTTTTTTTTTTTTTTTTTTTTATATATGAACATAACTATATACATACATTTTTTTTAGGCACTCTTTCCTTTTTCAGCAACCATTTTGTAAACACACCCCCACACTTGTTCAAAAACTCATCCATTAACCAGGCTAATGTTCTTTTATTCCCTAAGGTAAAGTAAGAACACGATTTTTCATTTAAGGCACATAATGAGCTAGAAACAAGGAATGGTCAAATAAGCTCAAAGGGGTTAAGTAAAAGAAAATATACAAGGTTGGCAGGAATCAGAGAATTTTCAAGAAATCAAAAGAGTGCTTGATATCATATTGGAAACAAGGTTGGCTATTTGGTTAAATTAGCTAATTAAGAAAGAGGGCCTCAATCATGTTCATGCATGCAAATGAAATGTAGCCTCAAAAAGAATCAAAGCAAGTTCTAGAGTGGTCATTAACATGAGTGAAAATCACACAAGAAAGAAGAGAATGGCATAAATGTTGAATCCATCCATTAGGCTCAAAATCTCACAAGGTATGCATCCATCAAACTCAATTCATTAGTTCAATCATCCATCACCAAGCATATCAGTTCAAGAAGGGAGAAAAGTTATTCAATCATGCAATGAACCCTTTTTTTTTATTTTTTTTTACCAAAAAAGAAACATGCTAAAATCTCTCCCCCACACTTAATATAAACATTGTCCTCAATGTGAAAGTGATAAATAAAACGGAAAGAAAAGAGCAGCACAACCTGATGAGGGGCGAGATAATGGCAAGCAGAAAAGATGCGTAAGAATCAAAGCTGCAACAGAACCTGAAAACTCATAAAACAAATGAGTAAAATGTAAAACCAAAATAACATGACTGGAATAATATAAAATTAAAGAGGAAATGCGGGTCTTTTAGAGTCAGATTCCCAAGACTGTAACACTTCTGTTCATCTCTGAAGAAATTCCAAAATTAAGAAGTTCATGATGTACCAGGCCACAAGAATGCGTCTCAAGAGTCAATAAGGTATAACTTACTGACTCCTTACTCAGCCATTTAAAGTGAAGTATGTTTTTATCTTCTCAGATTGCGAAAACCATCCCCAAAGATCTTGTAAACAAATCTAGTTGGGTTGCCTCCCAATAAGCGCTTGTTTAACGTCGTTAGCTCGACGTTGGGACACTTCTTAGTGATCTTTATAATGTGGATGATAAAAGCCCATCACTTTCACTTTCACATTTTTCGGCTTGAGATGGTGTCCATTGGTATTATTAAGTGAGGTTGGTGAAAAGACTCCACCAGGATCCCATTGGTTGAAACATGATGACCAAGTTATGGTTGACACAACATGATAGCTTTTACTAGGGTCCCATTGGTTGAAGTGTAATGACCAAGTTAAGCTTGAAGCATGAGGGCTCCCATTGGGGTCCCATTGGTCTTTCTTAATTTCCTTGACTTCACCAATGGCATGCAACAAGTGTAATTTGGTAATTCTGCTTTCATTGATTATATTGGACCATGGCCCAAAAACAAAATCCACTTCAATAGTTACTTGTCATATATCTTTGTCTTTCCTCCTTCTTTGAAAATTCCTCAATGGCCTTCAACTCCACCTCCCTATGTGTTTCAGATTCTGCAACTGCATTGTTGATAGACCCTTCAATATCATTAAATGCTGTGTAAACAGAATCACCAGCTTTCAAATATGCAGAAATCTCAGCACAAATAACACATTTTATATCACCGTCACAATCAGTACATGAGTTGCAATTGATAGAATCATTAAAATCAATAAAATCGTGAAATTCAAAGACACAACTCATCATGAGTTTCCTCAACTAAATCTGCAGGTAAATCAATATGACAATTAGAATGCAGGGAGTTGGGAATTGTTTGGGAAGAGAGTTGGTCTGACTCTTGACTTCTCAGTTCATTAACAGTGGTTGTCAACTGCTCAATTTAGGTTGTTAAATCCTGAATAGTGGCAGTGAAATTCTGTTGGAACTCAATTTGGGTTTTCATCAAGTCCTCTAATGAAGGCTCAAGTTTTGTGGCTGCTGGACTTGTTATCTGTTGGAATGACTGCTCATATTGTAATGATTGTTGCTGTTGTGATGCCGCATTGCCATATCCCAGATCCGAATAGTCTCTCCAGCCAGGGTTGTATGTGTTGAAGAAGGGATCATAACTCTGTTGCTGCTGCTGGAACTGTGGTTCATAAGGAAAATAACCAGCTGCTGCAACAAATTGATCTGAAAAAACAGAACTAGCATATTGAAGTGTAGGGCATGCATATGTGAGGTGAGATGAACAAAACAAATGTTACACACAAGTGTAGCTTCCTGCACAGGTAATTGTTGTCTCACTACTATATGTCTTACCAAAGAAGTCAATTCCTCAAGTTTTGACTCCATTATACATGGTCCATTGTATCCTTAAAATGCAACAGAATGCAATAAAATGATAATGAAAGAAAAAGAAAAAGAAAGAGTTAGTATGGGATCAACACTCAAAATATGCAAAAAAAAATCTAGTTAATGTATCTAAACATTTTTAAAATTTATGAGAGCAACACAGGACAAAATCTACATAAAAATGAAACTAGAAAATGCAATAAAAAATAATAAAAAATTAAAAAAATGGTCTAAATGATAGAATTTTGAAAAACCAGGGGTGACCTCACAGTTCTATCGTGAGTCTTGTTTATCAGGCTGTTTTCCTTCAGCCGACCAAGTTTCATATTTTTCTGGGCACGTTCAGTTCGAAAATTGTATCAACTACCCATAATCACTAGTTTTCTGTCTTTCCTTCACTAGAGAAATTCAGAAATCTAAGAAAAAAAATTGTTAGTGTAGTATGAACAATACTAGATAATGGATAAAAATGTTAGAAAAGTTAATAAAAAGCAAAAGTTAGTAAAAACACTTAAAATGAAAAGATTACACTTACTAATCCCCTAAGACAAGCGCCAAAATTTTGACGAGCTACCGAACTCAAATCAAAATTATAACCGAAGTTATTACCTAAACTTGTAGTATAGTGAACAACACCGGATCGTCTCCTCAAGGATCGTAGATGCAATTTGATCAAATCAAGTGAAAGTTAGAAAAAGGGGGTTTTGATGGTTCAAGGATCGCAGTGACAAAATTTAAAGAGAAATAACAATTAGAAGAACAATCCAATTAAATCTATCCGAGATTGGGTGGATTCAATCATAAACCTTTCAACAAACACTTGAAGCACATTTGAATGGTTAACTTGGATCTAACCGAGATCTCAAAGATTAGATCCGTAATTCACACTAGACAATCGTCAAGAATTCAATTGATTACAAGTGATAAACACAAATCAATAATCGCACCATTCATGTAGATATATGTCAATTTAAGCACCAAATTCAATTAATCTAGGCACCAATCAGTAACCTAACCTCTTCAATTACGTGATTAGTTTAGATCAATCAGTTTCAAGCTTCATCACAAATCTCAATCTTCACCATGTGATTAGTTTAGATCAATCAGTTCTAAGTTTCATCACAAATCTTAATCTTAAATCAAGATCAAATCAGATCAAACATAAACAATCACCATTCATGCATTCAAGATTAAGAAGAAGAAGAAGAAGAAGAAGAAGAAGAAGAAGAAGAAGAAGAAGAAGAAGAAGAAGAAGAAGAAGAAGAAGAAGAAGAAGAAGAAGAGAGAGGAATTCAAATATAAATCAAATACATTACATAACCAAGGTCTCAAGAATCCAAACCACAATCTCTTTAAGAGTCCCAAATTGACCGAAAGTAGCTTAGCCCTCCATTACCATGAAGGGAAGCATCAAAATATACAAAAGCTATGAGAAACTATAAAGAAACAAGAAGAAGCTATAAGAGAAATGAGGGAGAATACCACTTATTCATGATAATCAATGGTGCCTTTTATAGAAGTCTAGGGTAACAAAATGACAAGGGGGAGTGGGTGGATGAGTGGGTGAGTGAGTGGAGTGTTTGAGTGGAGTGGTTGAGTGGGTTGGTTTAGTGGATGAGTGAGTGGAATGGTTGAGTGGGTTAGTTGAGTGGAAAATGCCAAAGGACTTTTGGTGAGTGGAAAATTATGGAGATGAATGGGTGAGTGGATGAATGAGTGGGTGGATTAGTGGATGAGTGGGTGGAGTGGTTGAGTGGGTTGGTTTAGTGGATGAGTGAGTGGAATGGTTGAGTGGGTTGGTTGAGTGGAAAATTCCAAAGGACTTTTGGTGAGTGGGAAATTATGGAGATGAATGGGTGAGTGGATGGATGAGTGGGTGGATTAGTGGATGAGTGGGTGGAGTGGTTGAGTGGTTGGATTATTGGATGAGTGGATGAGTGGGTGGATTAGTGGATGAGTGGATGAGTGGATGAGTGGATTAGTGGATGGATGAGTGGATTAGTGGATGGATAAGTGGGTGATCCACTCATCCACTCATCCACTAATCCAACCACTCAACCACTCCACCCACTCATCCACTAATCCACCCACTCATCCATCCACTCACCCATTCATCTCCATAATTTCCCACTCACCAAAACTCCTTTGGCATTTTCCACTCAACCAACCCACTTAACCATTCCACTCACTCATCCACTAAACCAATCCACTAAACTAACCCACTCAAACACTCCACTCACTCACCCACTCATCCACCCACTTCCCTTTGTCATTTTGTTACCCTAGACTTCTATAAAAGGCACCATTGGTTATCATGAACAAGTTGTATTCTCCTTCATTTCTTATAGTTTCTTCTTGTTTCTTCATAGTTTCTCATAGCTTTTGTATATTTTGATGCTCCCCTTCATTGTAATGGAGGGCTAAGTTACTTCTAGTCAATTTGGGACTCTTGAAGAGATTGTGGTTTGGATTCTTGAGACCTTGGTTATGTAATGTATTTGATTTATATTTGAATTCCTTTTCTCTTCTTCTTCTTTTGTTTTCTTGATCTTGAATACATGAATGGTGATTCTATTTATGTTTGATCTAATTTGATCTTGGTTTAAGATTAAGTATTGTGATGAAACTTAGAACTGATTGATCTAAACTAATCACGTAATTGAAGAGGTTAGGTTACTGATTGATGCCTAGGTTAATTGAATTCGGTGCTTAAATTGACATATATCTACATGAATGGTGTGATTGCAAATTTGTGTTTATCACTTGTCAATTGAATTCTGGACGATTGTCTAGTGTGAATTCTGGATCTAATGCTGAGATCTCGGTTAGATCCAAGTTAACCATTCAAATGTGCTTTAAGTGTTTGTTGAAAGGTTTATGATTGAATCCACCCAATCTCGGATAGATTTCTGAATTGACTGTTCTTCTAATTGTTATTTCTCTTTAAATCTTGTCATTGTGATCCTTGAACCATCAAAACCCCCCTTTTTTCTAACTTAACTTAATTTGATCAAATTGCATTTACAATCCTTGAGGAGACGATCTAGTGTTGTTCACTATACTACAAGTTTAGGTAATAACTTCGGTTATAATTTTGACTGAGTTCGGCGTTCGTCATTAGTTAATTGGAATTTTCATATGTTAATTACTTAATTACCATGTACAAAGAGATGAACTCAGAAATTAAACAAGGCATTGAAGGTGTTTGATGAAATGTTTAACTTGGTTGGATCTTGGCTTTTAAGTTGATTTCGGTTTTGATGAGTGCTTAACTTGTCTAATCTTAATTAATTGAAATCTAGAAGCATTTCTAGTAGAAGATCCATGATCATTGAGAGGCTTCTTGATATGGTCTAAGACCAAGGACTTGATTAATAATTGAATGGACCTTTAGTAATCAAGGATGGATTAAAACCAAGTTTGAACAATTTTCTTGGATTGGTTGCTTTCTTAATTCTGATTAATTCGAATTTTGTTTGTTAATTTCGCCTAACACCCCCCATTTTAACTTGATTTGATCAAATTGCATTTTATAATCTTTGAGAGACGATCCGGTGTTGCTTCCTATGCTACAAGCCGTAGGCGTAACTTGGTTATAATTTTGGTGAGGTTGGCGCTCGTCAATACACAAATTCTCTTGGGTCATTGTGTGTTAGTTTCAGGCATGGTGCCCTTGGGAACCCATACCATTCGAGTCCCTACCTTGATGTTAATGTTATTTCTCACATTACATGTTGAAGCACTATGTCCTTTCTTCCCACAATGAAAACATTTAGCAAAAGGACTACTTGAAGTACTTGAAGGAACAAAGAATTTTTTTAAAAATTTTTGTTTGTTTTTGGGATTATACCCTAAACCAGCTTTTTGAAAAATGCATCTTTGTTTCTCTAGCAAAATATTCAAGTTATCTCTTCTAAAAGTGAATTTTGAAAGTGTGTTTTTTAAGTCTTCAATTTCTTTTTTGAAAGCTTGGCATGATGAACAAGATGAAGATGTTGATGCATGTGAAGAACAAGTTGTGCAAGAAGAATTAGCATCAATTAGTCCTAGTGTCTTATTCTCAATTTTTAGTTCTTCAATCTTTTTATTTAAAATAATAATTTTGTTTTCTAAATAAAAAATAGTTTTCTTGGATGAAGAAACTAATTTAGTGAGTTTTATAGACTTATCATGCAATTCTTTAAAAGCATCTTGTAATTCACTATAAGAAAGGGAAGAGTCAAGGTTAGAAGAAATTACCTCTAAGTTGCTTTCATCGTCTTCGTCTCCTCTAGCCATAAAACATAGATGGGCTTCCTCATTATCTGAACTGTCTGTGGAATCCATGTTGTTGTCATCTCATGCTATGTAAGCTCTTCTTCCTTTCTTTTCCTTTGAAGGTCTCTTTTCAAATTTCTCCACCTTCTTTTGATAAGTGGGACATTCCATCTTCATATGTCCTGGTTTTCCATATTCGTAGCATGTCGATATGGATGAGGTTCCTTCCCCTTTGTGAAAGGTCTTCTTTGGTGGAAAATGTGACCTTCTTTGAGTTCCCTTCTTTTTAAGGAATCTTCCAAACATTTTTACAAAAAGGCTAAGAATCTCTTCATTTAGCTCCAAGTTCTCCAAGCTATCTCTATATTCTTCATCATCATCGTTAATAGTAGAGGAAGTAGCCTTGAGTGCAATTCCTTTCTTTTTCTTATCATGTTCCTTACTTTGATCAATTATGTTTAGCTCCAACTTATGCTCTTAAAGCTTCCCAAAGAGAGTGACTAGTGTCATTATTGCTAGATTTCTTGACTCTAAAATAGATGTTACTTTGGGTTGTCAATTCCTGCTCAAACACCTTAAAACTTTGTTAGTAAGATCTTTATTAGAAAAACTCTTTCCTAATGAAGCAAGATGATTTACAATGTAAGTGAACCTCTTTTACATTTCTTGAATGATTTCTCCTTAGTTCATTCTAAAAAGTTCATATTCATGAGTAAAAGTGTTGATTCTCGACCTCTTCACTTCACTAGTACCCTTATGGGTAACTTGTAAAGTGTCTCATATTTCTTGGGCAGTCTTACAATTTGAAATCCTAAAGAATTCATCATACCCCAAAGTTGTGATAATGATGTTCTCGACTCTCAAATTATATTGAACATTTTTCTTGTCTTCATCAGTCCAATCACTTCTTGGTGTTTCAACTTTTACACCATCAACAATACGTGTAGGAACAAAAGCACCATTTTCAACAGCATCCCACACATTTAGATCAATAGCTTCAATGAAAATTTTTAGTCATTCTTTCCAATAAGCATAACCATCCCCATTAAAAAAGGGTGGTCGATTTATAGAAAATCCTTTTAATGAAAAACCATTTGAAGAAGCCATTTTCTCTTGAAGCTGCTAAGCTCTTTACACAAGTGTCTAGCTCTGATACCACTTGTTATCAAGTGACTTCAATACTTAAGAGGGGGTGAATTGAGCAAATAAAAAACTCTTTGAAGACTTTTATCAAACACTTAAAAAGTAATTTTCTTTGAAGCTATTTATCGATTGAAGTGACTGAATAGAGAAGAGAATGCTCCACTTACAATTAAGAAAATCAAAACGAAAGTATACAAACAAATATATGAAATTAAAACATAAATATAAAGAAGTTTGAGTTAGAAGAGCAAACACAATGTTTATCCTGGTTCGACCACCAACCACTTGTGACCTATGTCCAGTCCTTAAGTAACCACTCGAGATTTTTTCACTATCAATGTAAGCTTGAACATGTGCTTGCTACCATTACAAACTAGAGCGCTCCTCACACCTTGGGATACCTCATCCTTGTGCTTGAGCCTCGACAACCAGTGATACCTCACCCTTACAATTCCTTGAGGGATGTCTCACCCTCTTTACAATTCCTTGAGGGATACCTCACCCTCTTACAATGAATCAAAGTGTAGAAAAAGATGAAAATCTCACAAGAGTATGTAGTACAAGTTGAAGCCCTATGAAGCTCTTCAAAAATATCTCAAAAAACTCATAAAAACAGAGCATAACTATTAAAAAGATTGATTTACAGATTAAAGCATAAGAGATGTGTTTCATGCTATTGGTTGTATGTCAAACATGACCTAAAAAAGTGTATTTAAAGTGTTCTGATCAAAAAAGTTGTTGGGGTAATTAATTCCATCATTAAATGCTTAGAAAAGAGTCGTTGCTGACTTTCAGGCTTAAGGTAATTGATTACAAGGATGTGATAATTGATTACTAAGCTCTTAGAACATGTTTTGGGCTTTATGGGCAGGTGGTAATCGATTACAAGGCTTCTGTAATCGACTACCAAGCCTCTGACTTTTGAAAAATGAATTCCCACATGACTGTAATCGATTACGAGGCCTTGGTAATCAATTACTAGCTTCTAAAGAAGTTGTTAATTAATTACTAAGCCTTTGGATAATATTACAATCATCCTTGAACCCATTTTTGAGCCCAAATTAGCTTGGTAAACAATTTCAACTTAGAAAACATGGATTTTCAAAGATATAAACTTGTTTTTCATGATCCAAGATTAAAACCATCATTTCTTTAAAATAAAACCCTTTCAAAAAACATTTTGAGAGATATTGAGAGCTTCTCATATAAAAGACTCTAAAAACTATACCAATTGTACTTCCTTTGGACTTGGTCTTTGACTTGGCTTTGTTATCATAAAAAACTTCATGTTCTTTATGACATAAGCATTCACATCCATTTATGTACTTATACTGCCAATTCATTTATCTTATAACTAATTACAAATCGCCTAAGACTTCGACATTCATGCATCCCATTTATAACAAAATTTTAAGGCTAACAATTAAGGTTGCATACTTAGCCTTATTGTTTGAACACTTAGGACTAATTTGCAATATGAACTTAATCAGATTCCTTAAAGGTGTTAGTATAAAAATACCAATTCTTGAACCTCTCTTATGGCTAGATCCATCAAAACACACTCTCCACAGTCTTAAACCAACATAAGGAACTATCTCTTTAAAATGATGGCCAATCATAAAGTCAGGTAGCACTTATCATTCCATAGATTTTTTAGGCACATATTGTAATACAAATTTAAATAGCGCAATTGTCCATCTATTAATTCTGTTACTAGTAATTGGTTTTAACAACATGTACTTCATAATATTAATATTTGAAAAGACATGAACTTTAGTCGATAGAAATAACATTTCAATTTCATGCAAGAAGAGTACAAGGCAAAATATAATTTTGCTATATCACTATAGTGTTTTTAGCCTTGACCATCATCTTACTATAGTAAAATATTGACTGCTCATTACCATCTTCTCTATCTTAAGGCTAAAAGCTTCCAATGGTGTCATGAGTGGTTGTAATGTAAAGCTTTAGTTGTCTGCCAGCTTATAGAGGAGTCATAATGGGAGGATTCGATAGATATCTTTTAATTTCATCAAAGACTTTTTTATGCTCCTCGTTCCATTTGAGCTCGCTCTCTTTCTTTAACTTTAAAATTGGAGAGAAGATATTTAGTTTGCTTGACAGATTCGATATGAATAGCTGTAAGAAGTTGATCTTTCCCTCTAAAAATTGCATCTTTTTTTTGTTCTAAGGTGACATAGTTTCCATAATTGCCTTGGTTTTTTTCTTGTATATTTCAATACCTTTCTTGTGCACAAGGAAACTAAGGAAATTTCTTGTTGATACACCAAAAGCACATTTGGTTGGATTCATCTTCAAGTTATGCTTCCTCATCCACTCGAATGATCTTCGCAAATCCAGTAAATGGTTTTGGTTTGAATTAGACTTCACCTCCACATTATCTATATATACCTCTATAAAGTTTCCTATCATATCATGGAAAATGACATTCATTGTCCATTGGTAAGTAGCACCTGCATCTTTAACCTAAATTGCATTATCACCCACTCGTAAGTTCCATTAGCCCTTGGGCATCGAAAATCCATTTTGGCGATGTCCTCTTCAGTAATGTAGATCTAGATATAACTAGAGTGGCCATCGATTAGGCTTAAAACATTATGACAAGAGGCTGCGTCTATTAGCATATCTGTGACTAGCATAGGATATTCATTCTTTGTCATTACTGTGTTTAAATTTTGAAAATCTACACAAATACGAAGCTTGCCATTTTTCTTTCTAACTAGGACAATATTGGAAATCAAGTCCACATATATAGCAGTTCTAATAAAATCGCCTTTAAGTATCTTCTCAATTTCTTCTTTGATCGCTGGAATTACTTCTGGAGCAAAACACCTTACTACTTATTTTACTAGCCGGTACACTGGTTTCAAAGGTAATCTGTGTTCAACCAAGTTTCAGCTTAATCTAGGTATTTCACTATAGTCGTATGTGAAACAGTGTCGAAATTCCTTTCATAAGGTAATGAATCCCTCTCTGAAATCTAGAAGAAGTAATTTGCTAATATAGGATAGTCAATATGATTCACTATCACCTAAGTTAACCTCACCTGTTGGATCCTGAACTTCTATGACTTTAGCATCATTCTTGAGTGGCGAGTCTTCAAAAAAAAAATCTTCTTCTTGCACACAATCAGGGATTTTTTTTTCTTTTCCCTTTTATCCCTCTCAGCCATGTAACTTGACAGCCTCATCAAGTGCTTCTCAAGGCTCATGGCTTGTCATTCAGTCGTCTGTTGGCTAGTGGGATAATATGGAAACTTGTGTGGTTAAGCTTGATACTTATTGTCTTGGGATCGAATTTGACCTTTATTGGATCAATTGGATGAATTGCTAGATTGTATTCCTTAAATTCAACATAATATTGCTGGATAGAACATGGACTGTCATTAACAAGAACTATTTCGACGTTGCCCTCATTGTTCTGGACAACTAGCTTATAGGGGATAGTTAAGGGTACAACCCCTACTACATGGATCCAGTCCCTTCCTAGTAGTAAATTGTAATTTGTTTTGGATGGCACCACCACGGATAGTGCCTTCCTTTCAATAGATCCCACCTGTACATTCAACAATGCAACTCCTTCAAATGGATAAATCTTTCCATTGAAGTTTGTAATAACAAAGTTAGAGCTCTTCATGTCTTTTGGAGTTTTCCCCAACTTCTTAAACATCTTGTTTGAGATGGGCTTGACCACGACCCTACCATTAATGATCACGTGTTTCACAAGCATAACCTCCATAAATGGCATTATGTGCAATGGTTTTAGATGATCTTTAGTGGGCTTCTCAAATTCAGTTATTCCTCTAAACATTATAATCGTCAATTGCTCATAAGCCCATGGTTCTTCCAGATTTAGCTCTTCTTCATTTATTAGCTCAATCATATCCTCAAACTCTACAAGAAAGATGGTGATAAGATTCACCTTAGTTGCCTGCCCCTTGGAGTTTCAACTTGCTTTTCAATTAGCTTTGGGTCCATATAGTCTTCTAGTTAAACCCCTTCAGAATCTTCCTCCGATGATGGATGGTATTGTGGATCAGCCTCATCTCCACCCTCATTCTCGTTAGTTGTACACATGCAATCCTAAGTTTGTTCAATCAGATTATCATTGTCAGACTCATTATCTGAGCCCTTATCTCTATTGAACCTAAGATTGGTCATCTGCTGTGGCGTTTTCTCTGGAGTTCACTTGGCCTCTGCCCTCTCCCTTTACTGCCGTCGTTTTTATGTATGAGTATGGGGTGAATATTTCTTATAGGGACCATAAGAATGAGAGAAGTCAACCCTACTCCACATATTACCCTCATTCTCATACAATGGTCACCTATTAGGAATGGGGCAAAGCTTTGACAATAGTCTTTAGCATCCTCTGCCACTTGTCAACAAATATGTTCATTGAAGGAACCTTAGTCCTATTGCACATCATATCAGTAAAAGAAGTGAAAGGACCAAAATTGATTGCCTTACTTTCCCCTAATGATCGAACCTCGTCGACGTCGACCAGTGTAACTTGCTTCGAGAAATATGTTATCCTTGGTTGCTCAATTGGCCTTCGGGTCATCCTTGTTATAGCAATTTTAGGGATTGTGAAATTAATCACATTTTCCTTCTCTTCCACAGTAGCCTTCTCCACATCTCGTTTCTTGTACACCATTCGGAACATTAGCCATATACTGACCTCGTGTATAACTTCATCCTTCCTCTTCAAGAACTATAACATAGTTTTATCTGACTTAGAGCATCTGTGAGCAACTTCAGACATGTCGACCAACTCCCATAGTCTAATTTCTTCTCCGGATTTAGCATCGAAGTCCACCCTGATCATTCGTACTTGAATGTTTTATGGCTTAACATATCTATCCTATAATTCGAATGGATCAATGTTGACCTTCATTGTTATTTTTTCTTATCAGCAAACTTCAGCCTACCCTCCTTAATTCTATTATGAATCATATCCCTGAATTGAGAGCAATTGTTAATAGAGTACTTGTAAGAATTATGGTATTTTGCAATAAACTTTTATCTCACAAAGCAATGGAAGAACATGCCCTTCAGTTAATTTTATTTGTTTATCTTTCAAAAGCATATCAAATATCTAGTCTGCCTTTGCAACATCAAATAAGTATGTTCAATGTTTATAAGGTTCTATTATCTCCTTTCCTTTACTAGGTTTCAATGCAGGATATGTATATGGTAAAGAATTAGAGAATAGCTTCACCTTTATGGGAAAGCATTCTTTGTTCAAGAGTTAGAGAATAACTTCATCTTTATGTACTCATCTGTGGTTAAGTCGCCATACTCTATCCTCAATCTAGCTACATGTTTAATAGATGACTCACCTCTTTTTCCCGAGAACTTAGAAAACTTGGGATTTTACACCCTCTAGGGAGTTCAAGTTGGTTTATCCATTATGGGAAAGTAGATACAAATTGAGGATGAAACACTAGTCCAAAGTCAAAGCCAAACCTAACAAGGGCATATTCGAAGGACCTATTAACTTGTGGTTCAGGGGGATTAACCCACAAGGGTTGTCTCTGATCAGCGCCATAATTCGGCTAATAGTAGTATCTAGAAGTATTGTAGGCACGATCACCTACTCCAGCAACAGGTTGTGTCTAAGTTTGAGTTTGATTCTGATATACAAGGACTTAATACTCTGCGTTTTGTGTATGTTGATAAGGACACAACACTTCTCCAGTCCTAGTCAACATGGATGTAGTTCCATACTGTATAGGAGGTGGCTGAGCAGGTTGTTGTGCAATGCCTTCGGCCCTTAGTGTCGCTTGGCCGGTGGAACCTATATTTTTTTCTAGATAAGGCTTTCCTCTCAGAAGGCTGCTAAGCCACCCTACCTATTGAGCCAATGCGTTGTGTAACACCTTAATACAAATATATCATTATAAACTACTTATATAAAGATATATATAGCATTAACCATGTCACTACAACTATTACCTTACTCTTAATTCCATATAACTAATAAATTACCTATAAAGAGCCACGATAAAAGTAGATCATACATATATACATCAAAAGCCTCTATGGGCATAACGTTATATATATACAACAAAACTAAAACTCAAAGTAAATTATACAAGAGTTATCTTTGCAACGAAATCTAATAACTATATAGTCTTGACACCCTTTCTTTGTCAGCTTATCCCTTTTAAAAAGGTCTTGACCTGCTTTTATTATAGAAACATGGAAATGAGTGAGAACATAAAATTTCTCAGTAAATAAACATATATTTCATGGCACTCAATAATATAAATCACTTATAAGCATAATTAATAATTACATTATACTGTCACTCATACAACTGTATAATGCATAGAAATCTAATATACTTCGATATTACACAATCATCCATACAACTGTATAACACAAACTAAACTTAGTAAATTGCTTATCTCGCTTCAATGCCTAACTTAGGACTTAACTTATCCCAAGACTCGTGTTAGTAAGTTTGACTCACTTTACTACACTTACATAAGGTTGATCATAATCCTCATGTGCTTGACAATTAGTTTAGCTCACTAGTTTGTCTTAGGTAAAGTGTTGTACTGACACTTACCTCTCTTTATTATCTTCTAAGAAAAGAGTTTAACTCACTCTTTTGCATGATTAGGAAGCTTGACTCACTTCCTTACTTATAATACTTGTTCTACATAAATTTGCACATTCAACTCATATTGAATTATAAGAGAATAAAGTATGCAACTAGGATAAGTACATTTTCTTACCAAGCTTGTATCTAGTTTACCTTATAATCATAATCTTAGTGATTTTTCCAAAGCTTGTATCTAGTCCTCGGCCCCGTATCAACAGTACAAAATTTTCTGGCCCTAGAAAATTTTTCATTTTTCCGAGCCCACCTCGGGTCCGCATACAACCCAAGAATACTATTAAAATAATCCAAAATATAAAAACACACAAGAATTCACAAAAATCATAAAAATTATGAAATTTATGAAAATCAAATCTGATTAGCAAAAATCATTAAGGATTGACAGAAATAAATAAAATATGAAGGCTCATATACAGCCTAAAATAATATTAAAATAATCAAAAACGTAAAACTCCCAAAAATTCCTAAAAATCACAAAAAATATAAAATTCATGAAGGTTGAGTCGAATTACTAAAAATATTTAAGAATCAACCAAAATAAATAAATACAAATTTTCGGGGCTAAAAAGAAATTTCGTCCTCGAAATTTGCGTACCTTAGAATAGATAAGGATATTGCTCCTCCATTTTGCCCTCCAGTTCCCATGTTGCATCTCCGCTTATGTCATTCCAGATTACTTCGACCAATGAAACTCTTTGTCTCATGTTCAACTTCTCCTGATTAACTAGATACCTCAGACTTTTGTGATTGAAGACGTTGAATGTGGCTCCATAAAGAAAGTGTCTCCATATTTCTAATGCAAACACAACAGTTACCAATTCCCATCCATACGTAGGATAGCTCTTCTCATGTACTTTCAATTTCCTTGAAACATATGATACCACTCTTCTAATTTGCATAAGCATACATCTTAAACTCTGATGTGACGCATCACTGTACACCTCCAATGGTTCGTTGGGATCAAGTAAAACCAATACTGGAGAAGTAGTCAAACACCTTTTCAACTCCTGAAAATTCTCCTTGTATGCATCAGTCTATGCAACTGCTTGATTCTTCTGGTAAGCTGGGTGAGAGGTCCTGTGATCTAGGGAAATTTCTCAATTAACTTTCAGTAGTAACCGGCTAACCCGATAAAACAATAGATTTCCGATGCAGTCTTCGGTCTTTCTTATTCAAGAACTATTTCAACTTTTGATGCGTCCACTTCAATTCCTTCCTCTGAAATCACATGGCCTAAAAATTGCACTTCATCTAACTAGAACTCGTATTTTGACAACTTTAGCATATAACTGCTTCTCCTTTAGACTTTGAGAACCACACTGAGATGTTCAACATGTTCCTCATGATTTCGAGAATAGATCAGAATGTCATTAATAAAGATAATGACAATTCTGTCTAGATAAGGACGAAAGATCCTATCCACATAATATATGAATATTGCAGGAGCATTTGCCACTCCGAGCAGCATTACTTGAAATTTCCTTGCCTTCGTACCGCTTCACTGTCCTGCCTTTGCTTTTAACAGGAAGTGTCTCACAAATTAAGTTCTCTTTTTTAATAGTATTATATCTGATACTATGACATGAATTGGACTAGGAACATCTTTTCTTACAATTGCAATACATGAAGAACATTATGAAGGTTATAAAGAAAATGTAACGAAACTATCCGATACGGTACTGGACATGTCCAACAAAGAATTTGTTGTTGCCCAATTTTAAGAATGAGTTTTTTTCTGGGTCACTAAAATTTTACTTAAACGATCTACAAGATATGGTTAGAAGATAACAAATCCATTCTTAAGATCACGTCTATCTCATGAAAGAGGTAGACAGTTTACATTAACAGAAAAGATTGTTTAAGGAACTGGACAGTAACAATGAGTTTGGTAATAAAAGTAGAAATAAATAAGTCAAAAGGTAACGAAGATACTGATAGCTCTAATCAATCCACACAGACAATTTGTCATAAAAGAATAGGTTAGACCAAAAGTATATTTTCACAATTGCGACACATGAAAGATATCATGAAGGTGTAGAAAGAAAAATGGTGGAGTCATCTAATATACTATTGAACCTATCTAATAGAGAAATTGATGTGGTCTGATAAATTTAGAAGTGAGCTTTTTAAGTTGAATAATTCAGCCAATAAGTCTAACAGAGCATGGACGGTTGGAAAGATACCCAATCCATATTTTTAGATCGCGTCTGTTTTGTGAAAGAGGTATACAAATTGAATCAACAGAAAGATTCAGTCATTTAACAGACTTAGGATAGTTTAAGCAACTCAAGTTATCAACCACAGGTTTTAGTAATGAAAGTAGAAACAATTAGATTAAAAGATAACGAAGACACAGATAACTCTAATTGATCCACATGATCATATGCCATAAAGAAATGGGTTGCCCATTAAATTATACAGTACAGTTAAAGGATCACCTTTTGTGACACAATCTTCTTTGTTTAGGTCTCCAGTCTGGGGTGCTTTTCCTCCACTTGGAGAATCGATGCTCCATTCTACTTGAGATGTCAAAGCATATTTATTACTAATAGATGACTTCGTCTTTAGTGGAATACACTCTCTAGCAAGATGTCCGGGCATCTCACACTTGAAACAGATGATTCCTTTGATTGTATAATCCCTCGTCAGATGATCTTTCCCACACTTCCAACATTTTGGTGCAGATGTCACGGTCTGACCAAACCTGCTACCACTTGTACTTCCTCCAAGAGATTATTGTTGTTGATTCCACGATGGTCGTGAATACGATTTTTGCTAGAGTCGATTGACTTTACAATTCCTCCTTCTTCGGAACCAATATGGTCCAACGTTATGGGGGCCCATATCTTGAAACTAATTCAACTCTAACAAAATCTTAGCCTCAGCTATCAATTCCTGTTATTGAATGAGCCTCCGGGTTTGTTGTATAATTACATCAGTCATTCTTCGTATTGCTTCTATAGTTGCAGTCATATTACCACTATCACGTCCCGCTTCCACACATGTATGTCTACCACGAGCCATTGCCTTTTCTTCAAAAATAGTCAAATCAAAACACAATGAAAACCAAAGTAACCATTCCAAACAAACATTGTCTCCTTTCGGAGCCTAAGCACAGATACTCACACAGCACAAACAAGACAAACCTAACCACAAAACCCCAAAAGACGCTAACCGTGCTCTGATACCAACTAATGTAATACCCTTCGTAGGGCATTACATTTCCGACTTAAAATCTGAAAATCATTTCATAAAAGGTTTGAGTTCTAAAATATGGATTTTAAAATTTCTTTTCGCGGAAACATAAACTTACCAAAATATATAGATAATACAAAAAAAATAAACCGTCAAAAGCCTTAGTAACGAAGTAGAAACAATTAGATTAAAAGATAACGAAGAGTATCTAAATCGATTAATACATATTTATACCACATGATATTCAACAACATTTAAAACATAAAACTTACAGACTCAAAGAAATAATGGCAAACCCCATGACGGGTCCTACTTAATTGCACGGTAATAACACTAACGAGAAAACTCAACATACTTATTTCGTTCCTCCACCAAATTGCACACTGTCGAAACTGGGAAGATCACTCCTCGATATCATCACCGACCTCAGAACATTGCCTTTAGTTAAGTCTAAGAAGCTCGCTTCACCTACTATACAAATTTTAACAATGCAAACACAACAAAACTATACAACAAAGATGTGAGATCACCTTTCATCAATAGCAGTATGGTAGCAAAGAATGATACGAATGACAAAGTCATTCCATACACACAGATATCACAAGTATAATCATGTTATCAATTTATCTTCAAAAAACATATTTCACAGTAATATCAACATTAACGGTATTTTAACAACAAATATTAACAATATATATATATATATATATATATATATATATATATATATATATATATATATATATATATATATATATAAAATGATTATGCCACCAGAATATGTACCTGACAATGTCACAACAATATGTATATCAACTATGCATATGTACAATGCATCATCTTCCTACTCCATGGAGCTAAACAACTTCGGATATGAATGACCCAGAAGATCTGCCCACCTCTATGATAGTCTACATGGACGCGAAAGCAATAGTGTTTCATCGGGACATGCGCCAGTGCGTTGCAACAGTTTATCATGGCCAGAGATGTATAAAGTGTCAAAAAGGTCACTATGAATCACCGCGCCCTGACGCCCCTAGTAGATCCCCCACTGGATCACACTACCCGTTCTCTTTTACTCCTAGGCAATGAAAGTCATAACAGCCACCGACTATACAATGTTTAGTGCATGACAACTCAATACATAACTCAAGCCACCCTTATACTGTTCACAATAATATTAGAACAACTGCTTATTCAATTGTCTAATACTATTAGTATTAATGATATTATATAACCGTTCATTCAATTACATAATATCAATTATCCACCCGGGTCCAGTACGTCAGCCCAATAGTAATCCACTATTTTTCTCAATTGCGTAACCTTTTTATCGCATTTTCACAATCACGTGACACTTTTGTCATGTTTTCAAATCATGTAAATATCTTCCAACGTTTCCCCAATCGTGTAAAAATATTTAAACATTTTCAAAATCGCATAGCTCAAAAATCATTATTTTTGAAACGCGTAACGTTTTTCTACTATTTTTCACTGTATAAAATATTTCTTGACGTTCTAAATTAAATTCTGAAACTTTCCAAACTAAAAATATTATTTGGACATCATTTTCCATTTTTCTTATAAAAACTACTCTAAATAATAATTTTTGTCGTTTGTCTCAAAATTTGTATTATTCGAATTTAATAAAATCTTCTACTATTACCTTTACTGAAATCCTTTTAAATAGAATACTTTGAGCTATAAATCACTTTCAAAACTTATTCTCCATTATCATAAATCAAAATCACTTTTATCTACTAAAAACTTTGTTCCATTCTCTTTAAATAAATTACTTGAATTCTCAAATCACTTTTAAAAACTCCTTTTCATTTCTATCATTAAAATCATTCTTTACCCAATAAAAGCCATATATTTCCATATTCCTCTTAGTAATACTTTCTAATATTTTCTTCACAAAAATTTACATTACTATAATTTAATCAAATCTTATAGATCAAAGTCCTCCAATGCGCTTCAAAACCCAAATGGGTGAGCTATACGTTAATAACTTCAAAGTATAAATTTATTTCTCATCATAACCTAAATTCATTAATTTAATCAATTCCAAAAACTAGTTTACTTTCTTTTTATATTTTAAAATTCACTAAATTGAGTTCATAGTAATTAATTCTTTAAGACTACCCTTAAGAAAATATTTTTTATCTAGATCATCAATTCCTGGCATGTTGGCCGAAATTCAATCTTTGCTTCATCATTGAATATTTATTCATTTTCTATCTTATTTTTCTTTGTAAAAAAAAATCTTTAATCCAATTACGTGTTACTAAATCATCTAAATTTACACTTAGTAAAACATTTTCAATTGGTTTGCTCTAAAACAAGAGTAAAGGTCGTGAGCCTCTTTATGGCCATTGGGACCAAAATTCTTTTCTTTGCAAAGATTTCATAATATACACATATCCTTTTAATCATATTTATACTACCACATGTTTATGCATATTATTAAAGCAATAACACTCATATTAAGCAATTTATCACGAGGCAATCAAAATCATACTATCACACACATTAATCAAGAAATAAAATCATGCATAACTATCAAAGAAATAAAATCACATATAACATAACATAGAACACTTAAGCATACACAACCAAGTGAATAAACCCTTATGGATTTTCCACCACACACAAATCCACTCCTTACCACCAACACATGGTTGATGAGGGTAATCTCCCTCTTATCTTGGGTAATCCACCAAAGCTCCTTGTATGTCCTTCTTGAATCCACTTTTCTCCACCAAGAGCTTCTTAAAAATCAAAGTAAACACACATAATCAACATATAAGGCTTGAATAAGAAAACCATGTATCAAAACATGGTTTAGAAGAAGAGAATAAAATCAATGGTGAAAATCCCTTGAACTTCACCTTAGAACTTTAGAAATTAGGCTTAGAGAGAACTCCTTGGAGATGAATGATTTTGATCAAGGCTTCAAATACAAAGTATCTTAGGATGATGTAAGGATACTGTAACACCCCAAAATTTCCTAACTATTAGACATTAATTTTGACAGTTAACAGAATTCTACTATTTAGTGATTTCTGTGTACTGTAAAATTATTTTGAGTATTCCGTGAGTATATTTGATCATTTTGTGTGATTTACTCTGTGTCAAGAAAATAATAATTTTTGAGTCGGGGAAAATCTTTATGTATTTATTTCTCTTGATTGTTAATTATTTTTAATAATCTGATTTGATTTTCATAAGTTTTATAATTTTTGTGATTTTGTGGGTGATTATGAAATTTTTATTTTTCTCTAATTGTTTTTGGGCTGTTTGTGGGCCCAGGTGGCCTTACGTGGGCCCAGGTGGATCCTGAAAAGTGAAAATTTTTCTACGCATAGAAAAATTTGTACTGTTGAGATGGAGGCGGGGGATCTTACTAAACTTGAATCCAAAAACAGTTTTAGAAAATTTCTTTTACTATATTTTGTACTGTATTTAATTATCAGGCAATAAAAATACAGTAAATATATTCTTTCGTGGGGTTATAGCAGATAAAAATAAATATCATACTGCTTAGTCAACAATAGTAGTTATGACGACTTTTTGACAGACCAATAGGAAGCAAGCTTAATGTTTAAGATTTTGATATTAACCATCGATTTAATTAACGGTGGAGACTTGATCTTGATTTAATCAATGGTGGAGAATTAGTCTAATAAAATGGCTATGACCATTTATAACCATTGGATGAAGAATTAATCAAGGGTAGAGATTTGATCTTACAAAGTGGCTAGGACCATTTATGACCGTTGGATTTGGATTTAATCAACGGTGGAGATGGATCATTTATGATCATTGGATGTGGATTTAATCAATGGTGGAGATTTAGTCTTCTAAAATGACTATGACTAATTATGACCCTTGGATTTAAAGTATGAAGGAGTAATCTTGACCCTTCATTTTTGGAGATGCATCTAATGGCCAGGATTTCAAGGAGAAAGATCCAATGGCCTAGATTAAGTCTTCTAACTTAAAGTCTATCTTAATCCTAACCATTGATTTAATCAATGGCATAGAATGCTCTAGATGATGGCTTGAAAAGATGATCACTTATTGATGACTTATTGAATGCATAATAGAGAGGGAGGGATGGTTTTGAGGAGCTTAAGAGCTTAGCACAGTTGAAGACCACATTATTGCTACCATAATTCATCTTTGTCTTCTCCAAAAAGCCAAGACTTCATCAAAAAATTTCTCTCCTTCCTCTTCATGGTGATTTCGGCCATGGCACCCAAGAATGCCTTCCATCACTCAAAAATTTCATACAACCTTATTTCTTGAATCCTTACCTTATTTTAAGCAACTTTCATGTTGAAGACTTTCTTTAAATCTTTCATTTTCAAGGAGTTTTTCCAAGAGCAAAGTTATAGGGTATTTGAGGTGAAGTGTAAGGAAACTTCATTTCTTCTCTCTTTTTCATGATTCTAAGCCATGTTTGATCCATGGTTTATCTTGTTCAAGCTTGATTTACTAATAAATATATGTTTTGTTGTGTGTTTAAGAAACCTTTGGTGGTGAAGGACTTGGAAAAAGAAGCAAAACAAGGAGCTTTTGAGGATCTTCAAGAGGTAAGAGGGAGATTCATCTCACCACCAAGTATGGTGGTGAGAGATGGTTGTGTATTTGATGGATGGTGAATCCATGTGGGGATTCATATCCATGGTCATGTAATTATTTGTGGGTATTTATGTGTTTGATTTATTTGTTCATGCTTTGTATGATTTGCATGATTTATTGCTTTTGATTATGGCATGCTTGTGATATATATGATGATTATGTATATGTATGCCATGATTTGATGATGAAAAAGAAAACAATTTTTGGTTTCAAAGACCAAGAGGAATTTCGGCCAAGACACCTCAAAATAGGTGTTTATAAATTAATATTTTCATGAATGATAAAATTGGATGATTAGAAAAGCAAGGAAAATAAACAAAGGGTTTGTTTTTCAAGAAGTAATGTTCACGGTTTTGAGAAGAATTTTTATTGATTTATTTTGTGTAAAAACAAGAATGGAATTTAATGGAACTCAATGACATTTTTGAATAAAAATATTTTAAGTATTTTACAAATCATGAGTTTTAAATGAAAAGAGCAAAGAGTTGATGATTTTAAGGATTTGCAAAGAAAGTGAAAATGAAAATGAACAAATGAATTGATTTTAAAGACCACGAGTCTCACAGTTTTTGCAAGAAATTTTAATGGTACTTAATTGATTTAAAAGGAAAAATATTTGATGGCCATTGGAACCATGTACCACGGTTTTGAAGGCTTGTAATGCCGTGATTTTATAGAAACAAAGTGATTTTCAAAGTGGAAATATAGTTTGATTTAGTACAAGGATTTTTAGAAATAGAATCAGAGTATTTTAACACTTGAAAAATAAGAAATTTCGCTTATGAAAGAAAAAGAGAGGTTGAAAGTGTTTGAACCTCAATTTATTTTAAAGAGGATTGATTTTGGAATTGATTTGAGAAAAATGGAGAATATATTGGTGACTTGAAAATTTACTAACGTAAAACTCATCCTTTGGGTTTTGGAGCATGTTAGGAAATTTTAAGTGAGAAACATTGATTTAATTCAATAGAATTGTGAATTTGTGGAATATATTGTGAAAATGATTTTCTTGAGTAAGAAAATGTGAAAAATAATGTGATAAGCCATATTATTTTGAGGAAAGAATTTCTTAAAGGAGAAATGTGAAAAATGATGTTGGAAATGATATTGATTTGTTTGAAAGTCTAAAATAATATTTGGAATATTGAGGAATATTTTACATGGTTGTAAAATGGTGAAAAATGTTTTACGCAACTTAAAAACGTGATTTTTAAGTTATGTGATTTAAAAAATATTTAAATATTTCTACGCGATTTGAAAAACATTGAAATATTTCTACGCAGTTTGGAAAGTGTTTAAATATTTTTACGCGTTTGAAATATTGTTGAGAAATTGCTACATGATTTAAAAATGGAGGAATATTTTTACGTGATTGAGAAAATGTTAAAAAATCACTACGTGATTGAAAAATGATATATTTTTACGTGATTTGAGAAACGATGGAAAATCGCTATGCGATTTTAAAACTATAATGAAATGTTGTGAAATTGTGAAAATGTAACAGAAATGTTGCACGATTGTGAAAACACAACAAAAGTGTTTGTGACTATGAAAATGC
The DNA here is from genome assembly GCA_029884605.1 of Ormosia emarginata. Taxonomy (NCBI): domain Eukaryota; kingdom Viridiplantae; phylum Streptophyta; class Magnoliopsida; order Fabales; family Fabaceae; genus Ormosia; species Ormosia emarginata. The sequence goes on along the minus strand of JAQQTP010000074.1, from coordinate 40,036,747 downwards.
GATAATATGACTTCGCTGTTGAAAATACACTATGGTTACTGTTGAACTAGTGTATGGACACTGTATGAGAAAATGATGAATTTTGCCTGTGATTGGCATTGGTGCATTGAACATGCATTAGAAATGATGAATTTTGCCTGTGATTGGCATTGGTGCATTGAATATGCATTGAAAAGATATGCAGTGAAGCATATGATGAAATTGAAAAATATGCATTGAGGCATATGCTGAAATTAGAAAATATGCAGTGAGGCATATGATGAAATTGAACAGAATTGCATTAAGATATTCGTGCATTGAACAAAAATTAATAGCTGATGCTATTGTGACCCTTGTGGTTGAAGAGGGAATGAGAATTGATAGTGAGGTCTATGATGGATCTTGGGGGCGTCAAGGCGCGGCGGTCGACCAATGGATATTTGTCTGTGGGCTAAGGCTGGACTATATGCCACTTGGCGATTCAGTCCGTTGCAATGCATTGACGATACTCGACAATAACACGATTCTTTTTTACAACTGGGAGATTGTCTGTGGGCTAAGCTGGGCATTGTCTGTGGGCTAAGGCTGGGCAATTGTCTGTGAGTTTATGCTGGGCAATTAACCAGAGCATTCTTCTCGAAATTGTGAAAACCTCCATGGAGTAGGACATTGAGTTTATGTGCACATGCATAACATATGCATCATTATTGAGTATTGGTTATGAAAATTGAACTATTGAATACCTGGATAATGTTGAGAGCATTATCGTAAATATTGAATATTTATATCTGTGTGATATAATAATTGAGGAATATTGGATGATGATAATGATGATAATAATGTTGATGGCATGATTGTAATTATTGTATCTATGTGATGACAATAATGTTGATGGCATGATTATAATTATGGTATGATATATCTATATGATATATTGTTTGTGTTATCTCTATGCTACCATGTTGGTATTGGCGTAGGTGATCTCACCTCTTTGTTATATTGTTTTGTTGTGTTTGTATTATTAAAAATTATATAGTAGAAGGAACGAGTTGTCTTAGACATGATGAGTGGTAGATATTCTGAGATTGGTGACAACATGGAGGAGTGGTCATTCAGGATTCGACGGTATACAGTATTGATGAGGAACAGATACATGGTACATCAAGATGGATACAAGAAGGAATAAGTATGTTAAGTTTTCTCGTTAGTGTTTTACCGTGCTATTAAGTAGGACCCGTGATGGGGTTTGCTACTGTTTAAAATTGAGTCTGTAAGTTTATATTTCTTGAATCATTGTTAAATATTAATTGATGTCAATATTGTATATTAATAAGTTTAAATTTATTTTTCAATATTATCTATAAATTTCGTAAATTTATGTTTTAGCAAGAAGAAATTTTAAAACCCACTTTTTATAACTCAAACCTTTTATGAACTGATTTTCAGATTATAAGTTGGTAGTCGAAAATGTGATGCCCTACGGGATGGGTGTTACAGATACTAGATGTAAGATTGTTTAAATTATAGAAGAGTGGATAGTGGTGCAAGGTGGTTTGGCCGTGGGGCTTAGAAGACAAAATGAGAGAAAATTTGAGAGCTTTGCTTTATTGATGGCTTTAGGAAAGATGATAGGAATGCATTTAATGAATGAAGTCATATTTTTGTCCTCCTAAAGGAGCCATGGCCATGAGCCCCCTTGCTCCAAAGAGTGTCCAAGTTCATTTCAAGCCATTATGCTTGATTTTCAAGTTTTCCATCCATTGGCTATCAAGAGTGTTAGCCACTTTGTGAGACTCACCACCACCATTGATTCCATCAAGGGTTGAAATCAAATCCTTCTCCTCTAAGTCTTGCCATCCAAGGGTGCAAACAAAAGCCTATGCCACTATTGTTGACTCTGTCTTGCTTCATTAGTAAGCTTCCTTTTTATTGGTCCTTCCTAAAGGTGCATTAACCATTGATTAAATCAAGGGTGGATAATCAAAGCCTTCACCTTATTGGCTCTTTTGCTTACCGCAAGTGCACGGGTCGCACTTGTAGTGTAGCTAGGAGTCGAATATTGTTCCCACGAGGACAAACGTTAAATTCAGTACTAATTATAAACCAATAACTTAAGTATTTCTATTCAAGGACATATAAATTGGAAAGATGTGTATTAAACTAATTAGAAGAACTTAAAAACTATCAGATTGAGTTGAGATAATGATTTAGAGAATAGGGCATCCTTTTTCACCTCCTATATCAATTGTTAACAAGTAATCCTTACAAGTAATATAAATGCAATGGCTAGGTTAGCTTGGGAATCTGATTTAGCCAAAAGCCTATGTCTAGGTCAATCAACCCTGGTATCACTTACCTAATCCACTATATTTCCATGAGAACTAGTGTAAGCTCTACTAATGAACGATCCATTCCCAATTAATTACTATGCATGATCAATAAGTATATTTCTATCCTATTAACAAATCATTGCATCCAAGCCAATTGAATGAAATAGAACATGCATCAATCATGCACATGATCTCAAATCCAAATTCCTATGTCTAGGTTCATTAGATTTGAACAAATCAGTTGAAAGCTGATCAAACAATTAAAGCATTAAAAACTATATGATTGAACAAAAACCAAATCATATATATAACTCAAAGGATTACAAGATTAATCAATATCCATAGGAGGATCCAAAGTAAAACCCTATAAACAGCCTAGCCAGTCATGACAAACGAAAATATATCACAAATACTCATAGTCATGGAGATGGAAAAGAGAAAGGAGAAGAAAAGAGAAGAACAAAGTTAAGGGGAGTAATCCTCCAAGCTTCAATCCTCTACCAAGGTGAAAAGAGACTCCAAACTTGGTCACTTCTGCTTCCTACTGGTCTAAAATGCTAAAACATGACCGCAACTTTCTAAAATATAACCTCACTCCTATTAAAAATTAATGCAATAGTATTTATAGGGCTCAGAAAACAGAGTCACACCGCGACATTTAACTATCTACGCCGCGGCGCGTTACATTTTAGGTCAGGGGACGCCGCGACATTCACATGCCACGTCGCGACATGCAATATGCGTAGCTCTCTGACTTTTGATGCAAGGAAGGCACACGCCGCGGCATTCAAATGCCACGCTGCAACGTGATAAGCTGATCTTTGCACTTAACTTTCTCTTGCAATGCTGGTCCAAATCTGAAATGATTCACTTGGTTGGAACCTTACCTGCCATGGAGAAATTTCCAATTCAATAATCAGTACAAATGTACTCAATATATCCAAGAATCAGACACATTTTCTCAGAATCATGATGGAAGACATTGAAATCAAATCATATGAGTATACAATTAAACTCTTTCATTCATGCATCAAAACAAGGACTAAACAAACAATAAAGCACAGATATGGGGCCCAAATAACTACAATTTGTGGAGTTATCACACCTCTAAGCTTGTTTCCTATTAGTTCTTCAAAAGTTGTCATAACCATCAACGTAGACTAATATTTTCATTGGTTGAGTAGTTACTAACTTGTTTCCTATTAGTTGTCACTTTTGTTGACTATTTTCAATTGGTTCTTGGAAAGTCCAAGCCAATAAGTTGGGCTCATCATCACCATTGGTTTGATCAAGGGTGGAGGTTCGAAGGCTTCACCACTAAGCTTGCACTAGATATTTTTCGGTAAATATCAACCGATGGACAATAACTACTGTATTTTTATTACCCAATAAATAAAATAGTAGAATATACAGTAAAAGAAAATTTTGAAAACTATTTCCAGATTCGGGTTTAGTAAGATTTCCCCGGCCCCGTATCAACAGTACAAAATTTTCTGGCCATAGAAAATTTTTCATTTTTCTGGGCCTGCCTCGGGTCCACATACAACCCAAGAATACTATTAAAAAAATCCAAAATATAAAAACACACAAGATTTCACAAAAATTATAAAAATTATAAAATTCATGAAAATCAAATTAGATTAACAAAAATTATTAAGGATTGACAGAAATAAATAAAATACAAAGGCTCATTTAAATCCCAAAATAATATTAAAATAATAAAAAACGTAAAACTCCCAAAAATTCTTAAAATCACAAAAATTATAAAATTTATGAAGGTCAAGTTGGATTACTAAAAATATTTAAGTATTGACCAAAATAAATAAAATACGAATTTTCGGGTTGTTACATCCTGCGTTACTCATGATTTTGTTTCTATCTTTTTTGTTCTATTTTATGTTTTCGGGGTTGTGTTTTTCTCTTTTCCCACAATATTTTGCTGAGAATTCACACACCTGAGAGGGATTGGAAAGCTAGATTTTATTGTTGCTATATTGTCATGCTCATAAATTGAAATGATACTCCAAACCCTATAGTTAGACTAAATAAGATGACATTAATCTCTGATACATTGGCCTAGATTCCCTGAGTGTCATTGTACCCTACGGGACCTGAGCATATAATCCTATCATTCATATCCAGAAAATTGGTATGGATCTGCCATCCACTGCATGAACCAAACTTGTTTTCTTAGAATAATTATCTGAAGGTTATTCAATTAGATTAACCAGGGTATTTCAATTGTATGGTATTAATATTAATATATATTGGCTTACTAATACAACTCTCGTTCTTTCTCTCTCCTTTTGATTATATGCAGTAAAGTAAATAATATTTATCAAAAGTAATTTATGCATACCTACCAATACGAAGTGCAATTTTATCTGAAGAATGTAGCCAATTTGTGATGAGGACTTGTGCTTACTGTTGGAATAGGTAGTTATTAATTTTGTTCGAATTAATACTCAAATGATGCACAATCTTTACTTACACGCTATGTGTTGTTCGAGTAAATGTTAATTTTCTGAAATAACTATGCAAAATGTCATTTTCTCAATCTTCGTTCTGGTAGTGGTTGCACTCTGTCTTATGCATAGATTAGGCTATACAACCTGTATTCACATTGTCCATGCCATTGGAAAGTTAACATAATAGGCTTAGGGGAGAGGAAGGCAATTCCATTGTAAGGTTATGGCATGCCTTTAGTGAAGAGGTAGAGGTACTTGCCTATTAAGAAGGATAGGTTACATCAAGAACTAAACCTTACTTTACAAGCAAAATGTCTCAATTCTTATCAATTGAACTAACTATTCCTTGGCCAAAACTTACGTGTTACTCAATATTTTCTTCATTCTTTTTTTGTTTTTTTTTCTAAAATTTATTTTTATATCTCAAAATCATTACACAACTTGTACATAAATTTAGAAGAGTAATTATACTTGTACAGACTTTATCATCATAAAAATCTCAGACTCTAATCTGGATCATGCATAATAAGTTATGGTGGGGTCATGGTGTTATTTAATGGCTTGATGAGAAGTTTGAGGGATTTGTGAGGATCAAATCTGTTAAAGTTTCATTTTTCAATTTAGAGTTTTTATCTAAATCTCCGCTCACATTTAACTACATCCTTTAATGACATGTCTTAAATTTATTTAAATTTCTTGTTGCAGTAAGATATATTCATATAATATGTTTTAATATGTATGCCTTATTTTAAAGCACTAATTTGTGATTATTTTAAATCTTTCTGTTGTTTGTTTCATGTCTAATGTGTCTAACTTAATCCATTTTTTGTAGGAAAAAGACCTAGGGATTTATTAAATCCAAAGCTTGGTATTTTAACTATACATAATTTTTCAGTATCGTTGTGGTACATGATTAGTCTCTTCAATAGCTTGGTATTTGTTGAAATCGAATTATAGTTATTTATATTTAGTTTTTCTGTTGTACACTTGTAGGTTTTTTACTAGAGGAAGTGTGATGATTTTAGCAACTTGGTTGAGTAAAGCAACTGTTGAAGAGCAAACAAGTGTCCTCTTTCTTATCTTGAAGGTAAATCTGGATCCTATGGTTAATATACAATGTTTACATTGTTTTAATTCACACATAACTAAATAAAACTTTCTGTGTAACTGGCTTGTAGGTTCATTATCATTCGCCTTTATATAAAGCCCTTCCTACACATATATCAGCTATATTGCAGAGTGTTAATAGACTGCGGTTCTACAAGACATCAGGTGTGCTTTACCTCTCCTAATCCCAGTGCCCATCAAATTCGACACAGTGATTTGTTCCTTATGCTCTCCCCTTTTTCAGTGCCCCTCAGTTTGGGTTTATATTCTCCTTAGATTATATCTGGATGTCATATGTTTGATAAATAATGACTATAGTGGACTGATTGATAATGACTACAATGGACTGATATATTCTTTTATTGGAAAAAAAATAGTGGACAGATATATGATAACGGTCTAGCATATTTTGTTGCAGTAGGAAATACTTTAACATGTAGTTAACTTATTCACCCTTGGCAGCCTTTCTTACAATAACATGGCTAATTCCAAGTTCTCAGCTATGCTTGTTTCATTGTGTTTCAGATTTGTATATGTCTCTATTTTCCTTTTTTGTGGGATGTTGACTAGGATACTAATGTTTGAGATTTTATTTTCATTTCAAGATTGACCTTAAAGGTTTTATATTGTTTTAGTTGGCGAATTGCTTGTTATTAATGGAATTATTGATATTAGAAGTAACAAGATAGAGAAAAGGGGAGCATGACTTGACAAATGAATCTAAAGTTTCCTTTATTTGATAACTGCCATCTTTTATCAGAATGCCAAATAATAGATAAGATGTGTTAGTTTTAGTCTTTGAGCTATAAAAGTCATGTTCATGTTCATTTATGTAACACTTAAACCATTTCAACATTTTTTTTTATGCATGTAAGTAGTCTCAAATGTTAATTTTGAAGGGGTGCTGTTTGATATCACTCAACCCAGTAATTGTATTGACTTGATAAGCTTTGTGAATTATAATCTCACTGATTTGAGGATTAGACATATCGAACAAGGCAAGGGTTTTGTTATCAAAGTGGAGCAAATTATTAGCAAGGAACCAAGCAATAAAGAAACTATTATTAGCAAATTATATTTTTTTTGTTGGTGTTATGTAAATTACGACAGTTCCAACTGCCGTAATTTACATTTTTTGGGTTGTTGTTATGTAAATTATGGCAATTCTAATCGCCATAATTTACATTTTTTTTCGTTAGTGTTATGTAAATTATGGCAGTTCTAACTGTCATAATTTGCATTTTTTTTGTTGGTGTTATGTAAACTACGGCAGTTCTAACTGTTGTTTTATGCAAAAACTAAACTGCCATTTTATACATGATAAATTGTGACGGTTGTCGTGGCGGTTAATGGGAAACCGCCGTATTATACCGAACGGTGAAAATAATTATATCAGTTTTGAAAACCGCCACTGATGCAAAAAATGGGGGTTAAAACTGCCGTAATATGCAAAAAAAAATTATCGTAATTCACCCCTTTTTTGTAGTGTTATAAATTGGTAAACAAGATCTTTTAGAGTCAAATTCCCAAGACTATAACGTTTTTGTTCATCCTTGAAGAGATTCCACAAATTAAGAAGTTCACGATGCACAAATCCACAAGAATACATCTCAAGAGTCAATAAGATATCATCTAATGACTCCTTACTCAGTCCATTCTTAATGAAAAATATTTTATCTTTTTTGCTTGTGGAAATCATCCTCGAAGAACGACATCGCTTGTTATAATTCCATCGTGGACATTTGTGACAGACTTATAACTTTTTTGCTCTTCTCCTTTTAGAATACGAACTTCTACCAAGACATGACATGTATGAGTCAAATGAATTGACTAAACAAATTTCTAATGGATCAGAAGAACTCCTTGTTTGAAGATGATCATCTATGATGACTTCAATTCCTTCAACTTCCTCATTTTCATCAAGGGCTTCCTGTGGTTGCTTGCACATGATAAATACATTGAGCTCCAGTGTCATATTTCCAAATGTTAGCTTCACCACTCTATTTCTACAATTTATCAAAGCATTAGATGTTGCTAAAAATGGACGGCCTAAAGTAATAGGAATTGACTTGCAACTATCAACCATAGGTTCAGTATGCAAGATAATAAAATCCACAAGATATATGAATTTATCAACTTGCACCAACACATCTTTCACTATTCCTCTTGGAATTTTAATTAATCTATTAGCAAGTAGAAGAGTTACAAAAGTTGATTTTAACTCACCCGAGTTGAGTTGTTGATAAACTGAATATGGAAGCAAATTGACACTAGCACCAAGATCAAGTAAAACATTTTAAATTTTATGTTCTTGAATAATGCATGAAATTGTAGGACAACCAGGGTCTTTATATTTCAAGGCATTATTATTATGAAGAATGAAGCTTACCTATTCAGCTAAAAAGGCTTTCTTTTTCACATTTAGTTTCCTTTTAACAGTGCACAAGTCCTTCAAATATTTGGCATAAGAAGGAATCTATTTGATAGCATCTAACAAAGGAATATTGACCTTAACTTGTTTTAAAATTTCAAAAATTCCAGTGTTATTGTTCAATTTCCTTGAATTGTTTAATGCTTGAGGAAATGGGGGTAGAAGCAAGAGTTTGGTCTCTTTTTGGTCAACTTCTTCATTTTCTTGGGGAATTAGTTCATCATCTTTCTCACAAGGTTCGAGAATTTGTTTTTCAACAATCTTTCCACTCCTAAGAGTTATCACGAACTTGACTTGATCTATTCGTTGGTTTTCCAAACTACCCTCATTTAGATTGTACTGACCCTTGGGATTTGGTTGAGGTTGAGAAGAAAATTTTCATTTCTCATGAATGGTGAGTGCGGAAGAAAGTTTAGCAAGAGTTTCTCTTATGTCAATCATGGTTTGATTGTTTTGTTTATTAATGGCCTCTTGCTTTTCTATGAATGCATGCAGTGTTTCTTTAAGGTTTTTCCTATATGGTGGGCATAAAGTGCATATCCTTAAGAATTTTGAGAGTCCTGTTGTGCCTGAGGAGGTGGTGGTTGCACGAATTGTGACTGATTATTATTACTCCAGTTGAAGTTCGGGTGATTTCTCCATCCCAAATTGCATGAATCTGAAAAAGAAGAAGTAAATGGCTTTTTAAAATTATTCATTGCATTTACTTGCTCATGTACAACTTCTTTAAAAACAAGAATCTGAGGACATTCATGTGTTGAGTGTCCTAAGTCATCACAAATGCCACAAATTTCTTCATTTTGCATAAATTTCTTCATTTTGCACAAATTTGATTTCTTTTGCTTTTCCTAATTCCATGGCTTCAACCTTTCTATCCAAACTGGCAAACCTAGCATTTAGATCTTCCTCTTGACTAAGGCGATATTTTCCTTTATTAGCACTTACAAGGTTAGATCTAATTGAATTTTCATAAATATTAGTACCATGCCAAGATTGAGAATTTTCAGCCAACTGGTTTAAATAGTCTAAAGCTTTATCAGGTTCTTTATCAAGAAAATCGCCATTACACATTGTTTTCACAAATTGTTTAGTTTCAGGTGTTAAGCCTCCATAAAAGAAGCTTATAGTGTGCCATTTTTCAAAACCATGATATGAGCAAGAATTTAACAAATCTTTAAACTGTTCCCAACATTGAAAATACGCTTCATTTGAATTTTGAAAAAAATTTGGATTTGTCTTTCCATAGCATTAGTTTTATGTGTTGGAAAATTTTTTTTTGAGAACTCACCTTGCATTTCTTGCCATATGCTAATTGATCTTGGTTTCAAAGTGTTAAGCCAAATTTTTGTTTTATCTTTTAAAGAAAAGGAAACAATTTAAGCTTAACAATTGCTCAAGTGTAATTTTAGTCATTGAAAGCAATACATACTCCTTCAAATTCTTTTAGATGTAAATATGGACTTTCAGATTCTAAACCATGAAAATTAGGAAGTAAAGAAATCATACCTGGTTTAAATCTAAAATTATTGGCATTGAGTGGAAAGAAAAAATATGATGGACTAGAATTTAGAGGTGGTTGCAAATATTCATACATGGTTCGCAACGGTTGATTTTCATGTTCATTATGTACACTTTCATTTTCAGTCATCGTGTCAATTATGTGTGATTGTGATTCAAACAAATCAATATATAAAATATTAAGATTAATTTTAACTAAACGACCAGAATTTAAATCATAATACCAATTAAGCATAAATAAATGACATATAAAAAGGTTAGTAAGTATAAATAAATGACATAAATATAAAAGTTAGAAAGTTAGTAGGTTAGAAAGTTAGAAAGTCAGAGAGTAAGTAAAGAAACCGAAGGACCGATAAGCCGATCTTTTGCTCCGGTGAGGGAAAAGAGAAAACATATTTTATTAAAGAAAAAGAACCTCAATAAATTAAAACTTCAAATCAAGTCTCCGACAATGGCGCTAAAAACTTGATGTAGATTAAAGGATGCAAACCCAAGTGCAGGTTGTCTCAAGTAATAAATTCTCGGGAGTCTGAGGTCGATCCACAGGAAATTGATGAAGAAAAATTCTTAAAGGTATGGAAAGACTTTGTCACAATAATAAAGATATTAAAACTTGATTACAATTAAATTAAAGAAATTGCTTGGGCTAAGAGATCCACTTTTGATAATAAATTAAGGACAAGATTAATTCTTTTTATAACTCAATTGAAATCCACGCACAACGGAGGTTCCAATCAGAAAATAAAACATTCAAAGTCCATTTAGAATTATATACGTAGTTATATTATGGTTCCTTTAATTATTTACCAACACCAACACTTGTAAATGGGTTCAAGCATTCATTGTGCCAAACCACTTGTCTACAATGAATCAAGAACTACACTTTACAAGTAGGAATTATTTACCAACATCAACACTTGTAAATGGGTTCAAGCATTCATTGTATCAAACCACTTGTCTACAATGAATGAAGAACTCCACTTTACAAGAAGGGTTTCTAAATTGATTGGAAACAAAATACAACACATATAATGATCACTTGATAATATATCATTTAAGCACAAGAAAGAATTTAATCTAACCTTAATTTATTACCAAAAGCTTTACCCCTTCACCCAAGCAAGATGAAAACTAGTTACCCATGAGCAAGAAGAGAGAAAGAGAGAAGAAAAAGAAGAAGATGATCATAACTTCTATTTACAATAAAAGAAAATTACAATAAGTAAATAACGTAATAATATGATCTTGATCTAAAACCAAGATTAATAATTCTAAACTAACATCTCCAAACTAACTCCCCCAATGAGTAGCCAATGGTGCTATTTATAGAGTATGAAGGATACAAAGTGACAAGGGGACTGATTAATTAGTGGTTGGATAAGTGGTTGGATTATTATCATGCTTCCCTCCCTACTCAACCAATCAGTTGTCTTCACATGACTATAAGTCTATCATAACGTCATAATATCGAAAAGTGGCCTTCATAAGAGTTGAAGGGTTTTGTCTTAGCTTTCCAATGCCACTAGTTTCAGCTGAAAAGACCACCTATAACCTGAGTTATGCCCTGATTACTGTTCACTGTTCAGGTTCCAATCATAAAACTCGTGTTCTGACTTCCAAACCCAATTAGCTCCACTAGATATCCGATTGAGACTTTGAGCTCTTCATCAAAGTTGTAGAGCTTTCTCCCATCTTTCTTACAAGGTAAAATTCATAATTTTTGGACATCTAGAACTCAAGATATGGCCGAAATACAGAAACAATGTAAAATCTCAACAATGCTGAAAAATATCAATTAAGCCTAATTTGAACCCAAACTTACAAATTATGACCAAGCTCGATCAATTAAGTACATGGAGAGTGTAAATGATTAAAAATGAGGGTTTATTAATGTATAAAATATGTGATTATCAATTCTCCTCATGAGGCCTCAACTGCCTCGATGCATAACCAACTAATTGCCTATATTGCATCAGAACATATCCTAAACCCATTTTTGAAGCATCACAAAACACCTCAAAACTCTCTTGCAGATCTGGAATCACCAACACTGGTGTAGTAGTTAACCTCATCTTAAGCTTTTGGAAACTATCCTCACACTCTTGAGTCTACTCAAAACTACTACCCTTCCTAGTTAATGTAGTCAAAGGTAATGCTAACTGAGAGAATCCACTGATGAATCTCCTATAGTACCCAGCTAAGCCTATAAAACTCCTGATCTCTGTCACAGTGGTGGGTCTTTCCCACTGTAACACTGCTTCAACTTTATTGGAGTCTATTGAAATCCCTCCTTAAGAGAGCACATGACCCAAAAATTGAACCTTTGTAAGCCAAAACTCGCACTTTGATAACTTGGCAACTAGTTTCTTTCCCTAAGGATTTCTAAGACTGTTCTAACATGCAATTCATGTTCTTCCATTGTCAGAGAATAGATTAGGGTATCATCTATGAATACTACCACAAACTAATCTAGGTAGGGCCTAAAAATCCTATTCATGTTGTAATCCATGAACACTGCTAGTGCATTAGTGAACCCAAAGGACATCACAAGATACTCATAATGTCCATACCTAGTCCTGAAAGCAGTTTTAGGAATATCCTCATTCTTAACCCTTATCTGATGGTATCCCGATTGTAGATCAATCTTTGAGAATATTGATGCTCCTCTCAATTGATCCATAAGATCCTCTATTCTAGGCAACGAATAATTATTCCTGACGGTTACCTTGTTCAATTGCCTATAATCTACACAAAGTCTCATGGTACCATCATTCTTCTTTACTAGCAACATAGGTGCTCCCCAAAGAGAAACAATCGGCCTGATGAATTGTTTCTCTAACAATTCCTCTATTTGCTTCTTAAGTTCTGCTAGTTCTAAAGGTGCCATTTTATAAGGTACTATAGAGATAGGTCTAGTTCTTGATACTAAATCTATAGAAAATTCTATTTCTCTCGTGGGTGGCAACTCCGCTATATCCTCATAAATACCTCTGGGTACTCCCTCACTATTGGTATATTACCCATACTCTGCTCAACCTCTGTGCTGAGAGAGAAAAGAAGAACAAACCCTGAGCTCCCTCCTCCAAACAGTGATTTACTTGGTTTGGATTAAGATACACTGACTCGGAAGGAATAACTTTAGTAGCTACATTTGACAAACACAAGGGTTTTATCTGCACAATTTAAAACTACATCGTTGGAGGACAATCAATCCATGCCAAGAATAACATCAATATCTACTAAAGGTAAACAAATAAGATTCACAATGAATGTCCTATCATCTAACTTAATACAACAATCTACGCAAACTTTAGAAGTTGTAATTGATTTACTGGTAGGAGTGGAAACTGATAAATCAAAAGGAAGATCTGTCACAGGCAACTCAAGCATCTTCACACAATCATAAGAAACAAAGGAGTGGGATGCTTCCGAATCATATAAAATAGTTAAAAAGTGATCATGGATTATGCATTTACCTTGAATTAGATATGATGACTGGCTCACTTCTTTACCGCTCAGAGTATAAACTCTTCCTGCTACTTGTGGTCTAGGAGTGAATACAACTCTCTACTTCTGTGGACACTCCCTAGGCATATGCCCTGACTAACCACATGCATAGTAAACTGACTGCCCTACCAAACAAGGCCTGTCTCTATGCTGTCTCCCATACTTAGGACATTTAAGTCCCCCTACTCCTCCTTGAACTTGCTTACCCTTAGTTTGTGGGTAGTTAGATTTAGGCGTACTCTTTTTGTCGTCAAACTTCTTCCTCTTATAGAAGTTATGTGTTGTCTACTCTGGTTGTAATTGCAAAATTCCTAATTCTATTATCCGATATTTGTTCATTAAGGAATCAAAATCTCAGACCTCTAAGGGTCTAATAGCCCTCTAAATATTCCCTCTAAGTCCTTCCTCAAACTTTGCACACTTCCACTTCTCATCTGTGTGAAGTCTGGTGTAGGACGAGAACTTTGACAACGCATTAAATTTGGTCACATACTGACCAATAGACATACTCTCCTGTTCTAACTTCAAGAACTCCATCTCTTTTGCATTATGCAAATTCTGAGGAAAGAACTTCTTTAGAAAAAATCCTTTGAAGATCTCTCATATAACCTGAGTCCCTGACGCATCAAACACTCTTGTCACATCAGTCCACCAATCCTTTGCTTCCCCCTCTAACATATAAGAATAACCCAATATTCACTTCCTCTTCCTAATATTTTCTCCTTCTCAAACAACACTTCTTCTCTACTCATCTGAGCAAGCCATAACTATGAAAATATTCTCCATTTCCTTGAGCCAACCCTCAACTCTAACTAGGTCGTACTCACCTCTGTAGGATGATGGAGTAGACTTCTTGAACTCTGAGAAGTCCTAGAAGTACTGATTTCTTCCAATTGGATCCTCTTGGTTTGGTTACTCAGGTTGAACTAGTGGTGGTACAGGTGGAGGTTCTGGTTGTCGTTCAACTTCTAACCTATCCAATCTTCTATTAATAGCTGACGTCTGGTCTTGCATAGCCTTGGCCATTGCCATTAATGCCTCAGCCATGTTATTGCCCCCACCTGAAGAATTCTCATTCAATCTAGTACTACGTGGAGCAGATTTTTGAGGGGAAATGATAGTATCCCTGTTCATATAACACATCCAATAAAAGTGATTTTTGATTATGGAATTCTTGGATCCATGACATGGAAAGTTGATTAATCTCAATACAACGTATTAGTATAACAATAACTAATAACATCCATAGTTAATGCAAGTCATGCAAACATCTCACAAAAGAGATAAGAAGTACACAACAAACATTTAAAGCACTAACTTGCCTATGCATACTCAGTCCATACCCCGACTTAATAGCATGAACTGCTCTGATACCATAATGTAACACCCTAATACAAATATATCGATATAAACTACTTATATAAAGATATATATAGCATTAACTATGTCACTACAACTATTACTTTACTCTTAATTCCATATAACTAAGAAATTACCTATAAAGAACCACGATAAAAGTAGATCATATATATATACATCAAAAGCCTCTACGGGCATAACATTATATATATACAACAAAATTACAACTCAAAGTAAATTATACAAGAGTTGTCTTTACAACAAAATCTAATAACTATCTGGTCTTGACACCCTTTCTTTATTAGCTTATCCCTTTTAAAAGAGTCTTGACCTGCTTTTATCATAGAAACACAAAAAGGGGTGATAACATAAAATTTCTCAGTAAATAAACATGTATTTCATGGCACTCAATAATATAAATCACTTATAAGCATAATTAATAATTACATTATACTGTCGCCCATGCAACTGTATAATGTATACCAATCTAATATACTTCGATATTACACAATCGTCCATACAACTTTACAACACTAACTAAACTTGGCAAATTGCTTATCTCACTTCAATGCCTAACTTAGGACTTAACTCATCCTAAGACTCGTGTTAGTAAGTTTGACTCACTTTACTACACTTACATAAGGTTGATCATAATCCTCATGTGCTTGACAATTAGTTTAGCTCACTAGTTTGTTTAGGTAAAGTGTTGTATTGACACTTACCCCTTTTTATTTTCTTCTAAGAAAATAGTTTAACTCACTCTTTTGCATGATTAGGAAGCTTGACTCACTTCCTTACTTATAATACTTGTTCTACATAAATTTGCACATTCAACTCATATTGAATTATAAGAGAATAAAGTATGCAACTAGGATAAGTACATTTTCTTACCAAGTTTGTATCTAGTTTACCTTATAATCATAATCTTAGTGATTTTCTATATCACACAAAGATATATAAGGTCCTAGATAACTATCTCAATTTAATCCATAACTATTGATTAACTTTCACTCATCTTGTGCTCATATATTAGGTGACTATTTCCTTTGTGAAATATCCCTAAAAGTATTTTAATACACTTAGAAAAACATATAAGAATGATTTCAATTGGTAAGAAACTCCAACATAAGAAGAAAAATAATACTGAAAATTCCTGGAACTCATGCCTAGGCATGACACTCTCTGTCTCGCCTGGCTGAGAAACAGGATAACTCATGCCTAGGTATGGTTTAGTCACGCCTAGGCGTGACTACACGATTGAAAGTTCTGCAGAAAGAGTTTACTATTTCATTAATCAATTTCATCATTCCAATCACTCAAATTCTGATTTTAAGCTATCATAAACCTCAATATTTGTGACTTAGCTTATTCGTGACTTAGAAACAAACTTTCTAGGTTTATTTCCCACCACTTAGCAATTTATGCTACTATTAGAGTCATTTTAAGCTATTTTTTGACTTTTGGGTTGCAACTAAGTGCCTAAACTAAGTCAGTTTGTCACAAAATAGACCGACATATAAAATAAGTGTTATGCTACCTTTTGTAACTATAAACTAGTCTAACATGCTAAAAAGGGGTTGTTACACGTTGCATGCATTGCTAGTCAATTCAATCAAAGGAGTGAGGACAATATTCATTTGCTGAGTTACCATGTGAACCATTTCGTGGTTACTATCATCCATTTACTGTTGAACAACTGCCAATGCCTCAACAGTGTTACTTTGAGGCTCCTAAGGCATAGCCCTTGTCATATTAGGAGAGATTGGAGTAATAAAAGATCCTTGTGACCTTGCCATATTGTGCATAGGTACCACACTAGGAACCATGAAATCTATGTATAAGGGTGTGTTCGTTAGAGCATTGGGGTCTATCATGGTGAAGGGATACTATCCTAGGAGAATAATCCCTATAGGTATTGAGGGATTAGTCGGTGCATATATCGGCACAATGATTCCCACAGAATCAACAATGGTTAGCGACATGTCGTATATCAGCATAAAACTAAAAGGATATTTACGGTTACGAATATCTGATACCTGATCCTCTGGTGTAGAAGCCACTGCCACCACAGAGCAGCTAAAGAAGGAACGTTACCTTTAGCCTCTACATTTGTAGTGGGGTTCTCATTTCTTGAATTTTTAGTTGACATTATTTTGTGAATAACATTACCACTATGCAAGTGCATATTGTAACACCCATCGTAGGGTATCACATTTTTTATATTAATAACTACTAAATTACAACAAGTTATAAAATAATATTTTATAATATAAATATGAGTTATAAAATTTCTTAATATTGATAATATAAACTTAGCAGAATATAAAAATACTCAGATGATATACATCATCTATATAATATAAGTACTGTCAATCTTAAATATATATAGACGGAGTAATAAAAAATTGATAAACATTACTATAACTACTACACTGGCCCAAGTACACACCTATGGAGCAGAACCCTCAGACGGGTCCTCCTCGGGATCTTCCTCAGACTCCTCAGTAGATAGGAATCCCGGATGATGCATGCTCTTATGGACAGGTGTCAGAGCAGACGATACAATACCAATCTCATTAGGGATATGGTAACGACCACCCTAATACTGTCTAATAGATAAAGGTAATTCTAAGTGTACGTAGACATCAACCGAGATCATGGGGATCCCATGATAATAACTACTAAGGGATATAGTCATAATCCCAGTATAAACCATACTTTTACTATCTAACTGGATACGCCAGGCCTCCGAGCCTCCCCGAAACTACAACTTCAGGAATCCAAGAAAACCTAGTAACGCCATCAATTCAGAAGTCCGCATCTACAGAAGGAATCTGCTCTTCACCTCCTTCCTCACCATCTTTACCAAATATAAATACAGTACAAGAATAGCATACAAAGAGGTGAAACTACCAACACCAATACCAACATAGCAATGAAGAGATAGAAATGACAGTAATGTCATACAAATATAGCAAACAGTAATTACAGTCATGGCATCCAACCTAAATCAATATTTAACAATAAAATATCACAAAGATAAATATAAACTATGCACATGCATACTGACCCAATTTCCTACTCCATAGAGCTAAACACAAGTCGAAGAGAATGATCTAGAAGATCTGTCAGTATTTCAACTGCCTCAGACCAAGTGTTATAATTTTCATCATTTTTGCACATCTAGCATTATACATGACAATCTACACCAGATCTTGATTAAGAATAGTGTCTCGATCCGGATCGTCGGTGCATTGCATCGGTCTGATCCACAGCACAGTGGGGCTACCAACTGCCCATTGTAGAAAACTCGCACCCTGATGCCCCTAAGGTCAACAAGTGACCTACAATATGCCTATCGCACCCGCACGAAGGTGTTATTCAACTCCTAGGCCATTGACCTTGACATAGTCCACAGGACTTTCCCAATGCATAATAAATGCACATAGGCCAATTATAGGCCAAAATCATAATTTCACATACATAGGTCCCACATGTTGACCCAACAGTAATTTTACTGTATTTTCAATTGCGTAGCTATTTTATCTCATTTTCACAATCGCGTAATATTTATGTCACGTTTTCAAATCATATAATTATTTTTCAACCTTTTCTCAATCGCGTAAAAATATTTAAATGTTTTCCAAATCGCATAGTAATTTTACAACGTTTTTGAAATTGCGTAGCTTAAAAATCACATTTTTAAATTGCGTAAAATATATTTCAATATTCTAAACATCATTTTGGACTTTCCAAAAATTAATACAATTTATAACTTCATTTTTCACATTTTTTCATTTAAGAAATCTTTTCCATAATTTTTGTACTATTTACCACAAAAATGCTTTTTCATTGATTTAAAATCAATTGTTATATCTTAAAATTTCCTAATGCGCTCCAAAACCCAAAGGGTGAGCTATACGTTAGTAAATTTCAAGGCACCAATTTATTTCTCATTTATAAACTAAATCTACTAATTTAATTAATTCCGAAAATAAGCTTTTCTTATTTTTATATCTCAAAATCCCTTACTTTATATCCTTGAATTAATTCTTTTTATGCTTAATCATCTAAGTTACACTTGACAAATAATTTTTTTGTTACAAAACACCATAGTGAAGACAGCATGGTTGTGACTCTCATGGTCTTTGGAACCAAATTATGAAATTCTTTTCCTTGTTTTCTTAAACATCAACTTTTACCATTCATGAAAATATTAGCTTGGAACACCTATTTTGAGATGTAGAGGCCGTAAGCCTCATGGTTATTAGAACCCAAAATTATTTTCTTCTCCAACATATATCATAACATACATGGCATATAATCATCATATTATGCTACAACATATATCAAACATGCCATTAGAGCAATACAAATCATATAAAGCATAAAAGCATGAATAAATAAATTCAAAGCAAATAAACACACATAAATAAATTACACAACCATGGGAATGAATCCTCACATGGACTCACCACCCGTCAAATACAAGTTCATCTCTCACCACCATACTTGGTTGGTGAGATAAATCTCCTTCTTACCTTGTGGTGAAGCCTCCAAAGCTCCTTGCTTTAATTCTTGAACTAGTCCTTCACCACCAAGAGTTTCTTGAATATCAAAACAAACACAAGTATATTAGCATCTAAAGTTTGAATAAGAAAGACCATGGATCAAAATATGGCCTAGAGCATGAAGATGAAATAAATAGTGAAGTTTCCATAGCCTTCACCTTAAAACCCTAGAACTTAGGCTTTGAAGAAAGTCCTTGAAGATGAATGATTTAGGACTTGGCCTCAACGACAAAGCTTCTTGGATTGATGTAAGGATTCAAGAAATGATGTTGGTAGAAATTATTGAAGTTTGGAGAGTGTTTAGTGAAGCTTGGACGAAACTATGGAGGAAGAAAAAGTGAGAAAACTTTTTGTGTTGTTTTCTTGGTTACTTGCACAAAGTGATGAACAAGTGAGTGAATTAATGAATATTGATTCCCTATTTGGAGTGCATGGTTGTGGGATTCAAGAGAGAGAAATGTGAGATATTTTTGGCTTTGCTTTGATGAATATTGAACAAGAAAATGACCTAGTGTATAATGAAGTGAATTTGGCTCCATTTTGGCATGCATGGCCGTGGAGCACACCAAGGAGGTGGCCACTTTGCTTGACCATTCAAGACTTCACCATGAAGCTCTCAAATCCTATTAGCTTATACTAAAGTTGTCATAACCTTTAATGTTGACCAAGCTTTCCTATTAGTCCATAATGGAGTCATAGCCACTATGTTAGACTAGACCTTGCTTAGCCTTAAGGTTTTCTTTCTATTGCTGCACAATAGATATTTTTCGGTAAATATTAACTAATAGACAATAGCTACTGTATTTTTTATTGTCTAATAAATAAAATAGAAAAATATACAGTAAAAGAAAATTTTGAAAACTGTTTTTGATTTCGGGTTTAGTAAGATCCCCCAGCCCCGTATTAACAGACCAAAATTTTTTGGCTCCAGAAATTTTTTTATTTTTTCTGGCCCTCCTCGGGTCCGCCCCGGGCCCACATATAATCAAAAATTCACAAAAATCACAAATATTATAAAACTCAATAAAAGTCAATAAAATAGTAAAAAAAATAACTAAGCATTGACAATAATAAAATATGAATTTTTGGGGTGTTACACATATACATATACATGAACTGAAACGAAAACTTTTAGACACGAGTCCCACTAGGCACGCCAATTTGCTTCCTGGGAAACTATTTTCAGTTTAATATGGCTTGCGCAATCAAATCAGGGCCTAAACTTTGAATGCCGATCCGTTTATGTTTGAGAGGAAAGAGAGATCTAACTTTCATCATTGCTTTATTCAATGTAAATAAAAGTTCCAAACTATGTTCTTATGAAAAGAGATTAGATATTCAAAACATTAAGTGTGTAATCATGTTTTACATGAATTGAACATTGATAGTTGTCGAGATTATCAAATTAAATTACTTTATAAACTGATTCACCAAAATACTTGTAGTATAAGGCACAACTGAGTCGAGCCCTTATATCACTCTAATCAAACAATCAAATTAAGAGGTTAACAAAGGGGAAAAAAAGGTTGCAAAATTAATTAATAGAAAGTAATTAAAAATTGTAAACAAAATTAAGTAAACAACCAATCCAAGGAAATCAACTAATCTTGAATTTAATCCGTCATTGATTACTATGAATTCATTCAATTGTTAATCAGATTCTTAATCTTAGATCACATCAAGAAGCCTTAAGATGATCTATGAATTCTCTACTAGATAAGTATACAGAATTTAATTAATCAAGGTTAAACGAATTAAGCAACCATTTAATCCTAAATTAATCTAAAACCCAAATTTAACCAAGCTTAACAAACAACATCCAAGAAGCCTTTGATGCATTATTTAGTCTCTATAATCCTTTTTAAACATGTGATAATTATGTAATTATCTCATCAATATCCAAATCAAATTATGCAATTCAATTCAGATTTTAAAAAATTAAAGAGAAATTTGATTAACAAGTAAAAGACAAACTTGATCAACAAGTAAAAAAGAAAATTGATTATCAATTTAATATAAAATAATCAAAACAAGATCTCTGAATTAAACATCAAGATTGCCAATCCCTATAATTGATTTAAAAGGGTCTAGCCCTCCATGGATGGAAGGGAAAAATAGAAAAGAAAGAAAACTAGAGAGAAAGGAGAAGAAGAAAGATGAAGAAAGGAAGTGTAAGCAAGAACAATTAGGAGAAAATTAGGGTTTAGTTTTGTGGTTGCTGCAGCTGCTTAAATAACTATATCTAAAATTAAAAATTAAAGCTTGCCCTTAGCTTAGGGTTAATCCTCTTCCTCTTAGCTTTAATTGGACAGGTAATTTGCATAATTTGAACTTAGGATGAGAGAGTTATACCCAAAACATTTTTAACAGCTCTCTAAACTCGTCAGTCGACTTCAAAGGGTTAAAACACCATCAAAATGTCACTGTTTTAATAATTGGTCATCATAAGAATTGAACATATATGTCTCATATTTCAGCTCCAACTCAAATTATGGCTCAATCTTTGCACATCATCTAGGTTCCTACAACAAGATATCTGTTCTGACTTCGTGGCCCAATCTGACCTAATAGAAATCTGATTCAGCCTTTGAGCTCTTCATAAAAGTTGTATAGCTCTTTCTCAAACTTTTGTCAAGATAAAACTCATAATTTGTATATGTCTAGAACTCAAGTTATGCCCAAAATACAGAAATAGTGTAAAATTTCTAATAATGCTAAAAAATACAATTAAGCCCAATTTGAATCCAAACTTATAAAATGTAGCCAAAACTAATCAATTAAGCATATAAGAGGTCTAAGAGACTAAATATAAGGGTTAACTAATATATAAAAATTGTGTTTATCAAACATCAAAGAAAAATGTTGGGCATGCCATTCAATAACAAGTATTGAAACAAATGATAATTGGATTAAATTGGAGAAACTTATAGAGTAATTTCGAGTACAAGTTGTTGAATAAGTTATGAGCTACTTCTACTCCTAAAAGTAAAGATAAAATTCCTATCTAGAAAAAGGAAAAATAATAAAGGTGGCCCTTAGTAACTCATCTTCCTGTTGTATGTGAGGAGTGAAGAGTGTTAAGGACTTTTTGGAATGTTGTCTGACCTCCCTATTTATAGATAAAATTGGTAACCACTCTCAGCATCTAACGATTCTGTAGAAATCTAATGCTTAATATTATGCCACTTGTCTATGGCAGTTACCCCTCTTTCTCCATTAGTGCACTACTTGTAACACCCGGGTGGGGATGTCACATTTATAAAGAAAGATAAATAAAATCTACCCAAGTTGTAAAACATTTATTACGCACTAATATGGGTTGTAAAATATTTCCTGTTAAACAGAATATTATTAAATAAAATAATGCAGAAATATAAAATAAACAGAAACAACATCATTCATAATATACATATGGTCCAAGTTATAAGTTATACAAATAATTTACAACTGCAACTACAAATATTTAAACAAAAACAGTAAACCAAAAACAGTAAAGAGTCAATATATACATACGCAGACGCGCCCAAAAATACATCATAAATATTTAATCCTCTGATGGATCACTCTCAGGAAACTCATCAGAAGATAAATATCCAGGATGCCTCGACACTCGGCGAACATGAGACCGCGCAGTCGATACGAGTGTCATCTCACTAGGCTCAGTGGATACACCACCCCAATGACGCCTAATGGATAAAGGTAACTCTAAGTGCAGAAACACAATAATCGTCATCACTGGCTCTTCATCAAACCTATGACGTAGGGACACAGTCAGCCGTCCTACATACGTCATGGAGTCTCTATCTCCTCGCATATGCCAAGCTAACGATCCACCGTGAAACTCGAGTGTCACAAACCCCAAAAATCCTGGCACCGCCATACCCAAACTAATCAGTCCAATGGATATGGATGATCAGATGGTTCTTGGTCGTCGTACTGATCTTCGGCTTGCTGCTCTTCTTCCTCCTCAATATACACAATCTCAAGAGGCTGTTTCTCTTCCTTAAACTCTTTATCGCGTAAAATAAATATACAGAAAACACATACAATAAAGAGGTAAGACAAACTAAAATCATCACAACATGGCAAATAAGAAAACGACAAACAACAGATATACAATTCATGCAACATGAAAAGCTATAACAGTATTTAATAACAATATAGTGTAAAGATCTAATTATCATAACAACACATGATATCACAATTAAAACAATAACACATACAATAATATCACAGATAAAATAAATTCAGAAACAGATAATTTCTCAGAACAATAACCAAATAAATAAATAAATAAATAGAGAAAATAAATAATGTTCAAGATATAATTAAATGCAACATGACACGATCCTACTCCATGGAGCTAAACACAAACAGATATCAGAGAGAGAATGACCCGCAAAATCTATTAGTACCACGGCTGCCCAACCAAACTATTGCGCTGTCACACTTTGCGTCTATAGCCCCACATCATATGGAATCCATCATCCAAAGCATGGTGTAGTTCACGGTCTCACATTGTGGCACTACAGGCAATGTACTATTAGACTTTACGAAATCTCGATTAAAAATAGTGCGTGTCGAGTTCATTAGTGTGCTATCGGTTACCACGGCCCAAATGGAGCGACCGACTATCCATATATGGGATCCCGTACACTAACGTCTCCAAGTTCATAAAGACAATGAACCACACTACGTTTATCGCATCGACAACACGATGTGATTCACCTCGTCAACCAATCCACCAAAAACTGGCATAATCTCAAATTTCCAAGATATCCTCAAGATAAAAAGACACAGTAAGTCCCACCGGACAAATACTGTTCCAAAGTCTGTACGGGTTCACCTCATAGCCCGATAGCAGAAAAATACAGAAATTACCGTTTTGGTCAATCGCGTAGAAATTTTATCGCGTTTTTTCAATCTCTTCGTTTTTACAAACGTTTTTAAATCGCGTAAATATATTTTGCTGTTTTTAAAATCGCGTAGAGTTTTTAATACGTTTTCTCAATCGCGTAAGGTTTTTAATACGTTTTCTCAATCGCGTAGGGTTTTTAATACGTTTTCTCAATCGCGTAGGGTTTTTAATACGTTTTCTCAATCGCGTAGGGTTTTTAATACGTTTTCTCAATCGCGTAAGATTTTTAATACGTTTTCTTGTCCAAATCCCTTAAAATTTACTGTTTAAATAAACAAAAATAATAATTAATACGTTTAAACTACGTAAAATATTTTTCATACCGTATACTGTCTTTTGGACATCTTTTCTCTCTTATTTGCCCATTTTTACTAAAAATTGACAGTATTTTGTTTATAAAATTATATTAATGGTTTCCTAATTTTCCCATAAAGATTCTATTTAATTTATTTTAACTCTATAATTTAATCCTTTTGAAAACCACTAACATGCTTCAAAATACAGCATGAGCTATATGTTAGAAATTCTCAAAAGTTACTGTATTTCTTTTCTAATAATAAAATCAATAGTTTTAATTGATTAAACTTAATTCAATTCAAATTATTTCTTCAAAACTCATTTTAGAAAAATTCTTTTTAACATATATTACATCTTTATACTTGAAAATGGTTTGGAATTGATTTTAGAAATCATGAGTTCTTGGTTTGGCATGTTGGCCGAAATATATATTTGGATCATTTGATTTCTAAATTCATTTTCCTTAATCTAAACAATTCTATCTCTTGTTAATTTTCCTAGGTTAATTAAATTACACTTTAGGAAAATAATGAGAACATTTTGGTTCTCCTTTTGGTTAATGGCCGAAAGCCTTGGTGTTGTGTTCTTTGGAACACTCATGCATTCCTTAGCATGTTATTCACATCCTATACATTATCATGCATTTCTAACACATGCAAATTATCAAAGCTTATAGACATGCAATTTAAAGCTTGTAGACATGCAATTACATACAAATTATTACAATTAACAAATAGGAAAGCTACTAACAACCACACAAACAAGCCATTAAACAAACACAAACAAGGAATCCTTATGGATTCTACAATCACCACAAATAAAACTCCATCTTCTTACCACCACACATGGATGATAAGATTTTTCTTCCTCTTACCTTAAATGAAGACAAAAACTATTCTTTCACTCCTCCTAGGGTTTCGGTTTCACTCCACCAAATCACCTAGCAAGCTTAAACAAAACTAACAATTACTAACCATAGAAAGAGAGTTTAAACCATGGAGAAATCATGGCTTAGAACTTTGAAAAAGAGTTTAGAAAAGAAAAACAAGAAATTCCACCTTCTTGGTAAAATCTCTCAAGTAGTTTTCCAAGCTTCAAATGAAAGATTTTGCAAGAACTCTCAACTAGAGATGTTCTTAGAATTGTGTTTAGGTTTAGAAAACTTGGTTGGATAGAATTTTGGGTGGTTGGATGGTATAGAACAAGGCTTGGCCGAATGGAGCTTCAAGAAAGCTTCAATGGTGTTTAGGGTTTTTAGAAGAGAGAGAAGAGAGAAAATTGCATGAAGACAAAGTGATTATGGCCTTCCTAAGGTGGCTTGGCCGTAGACTTCACTCCATGCAAGGTGTCATGGATTTGGCTTCATCCAAGCCTTAGAATGGATCAAAGGCCAAGATCAAAACTTGGTTAGCAAGCTTGGCTCCTATTGGTTCATCCTTGCCTTGTCATTAGCCTTAGTCACCATGCTTAGTCACTAATTAGCTTAGTCACACACTTAGTCTTCATGTTCTAGAGAATTCCTTCACTAATGATGCTTAATTAAGCTACTAAGTTAACTGTATTAGCTAAACGTGGGTCCCGTAAAATATTTCTGGGTCCACTGTCATCTAATTATACTGACTAATAAAATAATATATATAATTATTTTATTGGACAGTTAAATCCTAAAAATTAAAAGATTAATTATCGTCTCATTCAGAATTGGGTTTAGTAAGATCTCCCAGTCTGAATAATTAAAACAAGATTTCCTCGGCCCAGAAAAATATTATTTTCCGTCTCCGGGAGCAAATCACACAAAAAGTCCAAATAAAATCACGAGACATAATATTAAGCAACTTGTAACATATAGAAAAATTAAAAACAAGTACAATCGGGACGTAACGGTTATTTTTCCATTTTTCCCCATGACGAAGCAAATCATCCAAAACGTTCAAATAAAATTACGAGACAAAGTATTAATTGTCTCAGTATATCTCCCAGAAAAAATTAAAACAAGAGCTTGAGAAAATTTTTATTTTACCGTCTCGAAGCAAATTACGTAAAACGATCAAATAAAATTTTAGCCTGTAAAACATATTTGTATTTCATACAGAAAAACAAGAAACAGTAAATAAGGACACAACAGTCATTTACACAAAAGCTTGAAAAACAGCAAACAGAACATTCGGGACATTTTCTAAAATTTGGGGTGTTACAACTCTCCCCAACAAATAAAAAATTTCGTCCTCGAAATTACATTGCACATCAAAACAAATGAGGATACTGATCCTCATTTTATCTTCCAGCTCCCAGGTAGCATCACCTGTCACGTCGTTCCATATGACCTTCACTAGCTCGATCATCTTCCCTCGAAGCTGCTTTACCTTTCTGTCCTCGATTCTAACAGGTAAAGTCTCGTAAGTTAAATTCTCCTTCAACTGTACTTCATCTGGTTGTATAACATGCGTCGGATCCGGTATATACTTCCTGAGCTGAGACACATGAAATACATCATGCAGATTGGATAGAAAAGGCGGCAAAGCAATCTGATATGCCACAGGACCTATACGTCGGATAATCTGATACGGTCCAATGAACTTAGGAGTAAGCTTCTTAGACTTAATAACTCTTCCGACACCGATCGTAGGAGTAACTCTTAGAAACACATGTTCACCCTCCTCAAACTCAATAGGTCGTTTTCGTTTATCCGCATAACTCTTTTGTCTGCTTTGCGTCGTTCTCATCTTCTCTTGTATCATCTTTACCTTCTCCGTAGTCTGTTGTACAAGATCTGGTCCAACAGTCATGCTTTCTCCATCCTGATACCAACATAACGGGGTTCGACATCGCCTTCCATACAATGCCTCATAGGGTGCCATCCCTATACTTGAGTGAAAACTATTGTTGTAGGTGAATTCTATCAGAGATAAAAATTCATCCCAACTTCCTTGTTGCTCTAAAACACAAGCATGCAACAGATCCTCCAAAGACTGTATAGTTCTCTCTGTTTGACCATCAGTCTGCGGATGATAGGCCGAACTCAGTCGCAACTTAGTTCCCATAGCTTCTTGCAGACTTCGCCAAAACCTTGACGTAAACCTCGGATCTCGGTCAGAAACTATACATGTAGGTACACCATGTAATCTAACAATCTCACTGATGTACAACTGGGTTAATCTTTCCAACGAATACTTGATATTAATTGGTAAGAAATGAGCCGATTTAGTAAGCCTATCGACTATAACCCATATTGAATCATGACCTTTCCTCGTCTTCGGCAAACCAGTAACGAAATCCATCGAGATACTATCCCATTTCCATTCTAGAATAGATAACGGTTACAACATTCTAGCTGGTCTATGATGTTCCACTTTCGCTTTCTGACAAACCAGACAAGACTCCACATATTCTGCTACGTCTCTTTTCATCCTTGGCCACCAAAACAACCTTTTCAAGTCTTGGTACATCTTGGTCATCCCCGGATGTAAACTCAGGTCACTAGTATGAGCTTCATCTAGGATCGACTTCTTCAACTCAGAATCATCAGGCATACAAATTCTTCCTTTAAACCTTAAGATTCCATCTGCTCCTTCTTCTGCCGTCGCCTTATGACCTTGCTTTAGCAACTCCCTCTCATTTTGCAAAAACACATCTTCCTTTTGTTTATCTCGGACAACATCAAGAAATTCGTTTATAATCACGACCTTAAATAAACGAACTCTTTCAGGTAGAAACTCCACAGACAACCATAGATCTCGGAACTTATTGATCAACTTTTCCTCCTTGATCATCATTGCCGAAACACTAAGCACCTTTCTGCTCAAGGCATCAGCTACCACATTAGCTTTTCCTAGGTGGTATTGAAGTCGAAAATCATAATCCTTTAAGAATTCCAACCATCGCCTTTGCCTCATATTCAATTCTTTCTGATCAAACAAGTACTTCAGACTCTTGTGATCACTAAAGACATTGAACAACGCTCCATACAAAAAATGCCTCCACACTTTCAGAGCAAAAACCACTGCAGCCAATTCCAAATCGTGCGTTGGATAGTTCCTCTCATGAACCTTTAACTGACGAGAAGCATACGCTACAACATTCCGGTTCTACATCAAAATGCAACCTAACCCTTGATAAGAAGCATCACAATACACGTCAAAAGTTCCCTTAGAATCTGGCAAGATCAACACAGGTGCAGTTGTTAACCTCTTCTTCAACTCTTGAAAACTGGCTTCACGTTCTTCCGTCCACTCAAAAGCTTGACTTTTCCTCGTAAGTTGTGTAAGCGGTCCAGCAATCTTCGAAAAACCCTCAATAAACCTTCGATAATAACCAGCAAGTCCAACAAAACTTCGAACTTCTGTTACCGTCTTAGGCCTTTCCCACTGTAAAACAGTCTCCACTTTTGATGGGTCTACTGCAATACCTTCTTTCGAAATCACGTGACCTAGAAACTGAACTTTTTCCAACCAGAACTCACATTTAGCCAACTTCGCATATAGCTGCTTTTCTCTCAAAATCTGAAGAACAATACAAAGATGTTTAGCATGCTCTTCCTTAGATTGAGAATAGATCAGAATGTCATCGATAAAGACAACAACAAATCTGTCTAGATACGGACGGAAAATCCTATTCATATAATCCATAAATATGGCAGGTTCGTCACCCCGAATGGCATTACCTGATACTCATAATGTCCATATCGAGTTCGAAAAGCGATTTTCGGTACATCTTCCCCCTTAACACGAATCTGGTGATAACCCGATCTCAGATCTATCTTGGAAAATACCACAGCTCCTCTTAACTGATCCATCAAATCGTCAATTCTTGGAAGCGGATATTTATTCTTGATAGTCACCTTGTTCAGCTGACGATAATCCACACAAAGCCGAGAAGTTCCGTCCTTCTTCTTGACCAAAAGCACTGGCGCACCCCATGGCGAAACACTTGGTCGCACAAACTGCTTCTCCAACAATTCCACCAATTGCTCTTTCAGCTCCTCCAACTCTGCTGGCGACATACGGTACGGTGCAATTGAGATAGGACCTGCTCCTGGTACTAAATCAATTGAAAACTCGATCTCCCTCTCAGGTGGCAAACCAGGTACGTCATCAGGAAAAACCTCTGGAAACTCATTGACAACAGGAATAGTATTCACATCCTTCTCATTCTTAACCTCTAGAGAAGACAATACCACTTATCCCTGTGCTCCCTCTCTCAACAAAGACTTGACCTTAACAATGAGTAAGAATCCGGACTTTTCTTCCTTAGGAAAAACTATGGTTTCTTTGGCACAATCTATAAGGATATGGTTAGAAGATAACCAATCCATCCCTAAGATTACATCTATCTCAACAAGAGGTAAACAAATCAAGTTGACCAAAAACTTACGATCCTTCACAACAACAGGACAATCCAAACATATCTTTGATGCAATCATAGGTTTAGCAGTTGGAGTAGAAATACTCAATTTAACATTCAAAGAATACACAGGCAACTTCAATCTTTCCACACAATCATATGCAATAAACAAGTGTGTAGCACCAGAATCATATAACACAGTCAGATGGTTACCTCCAATAACACCTTCTCCTTTATAAGATCATCAGATTGAGAAATTTCTGTTCCCGTCATAGTATATACTCGCCCTCCAGATCTCGGTTGGATATTCCCTGACTTCTGTTGATTAGCACGAACATAACGAACAACAGGTTTCCTTTCCGACTGAGTACAATCCTTCGATATATGCCCAAGTTGCTTACAGTTAAAACAAACTGTCCCCTTAACTGTGCACTTCGGAGAGATATGACCTTTCTTTCCGCACTTAAAACATGTTGGCGTAAACGCCATTTTCTGTCCAGCTCCACTACCACTTGCACTTCCCCCAACTGGTGGTCGTTGAGATTGACTCCCTGATGGTCTGGAATACGGCTTGCGTTGAAACCGATTCGTATTACTTCCTCCACCTCTCTGAAACCTTGTCGGCCCAAAGTTACGATTCCTCTGATCTCTCGACGGCTCTAATTCCTCAAGTCACGCACATGCATCAACCAAAGAATGAAACTGATTTATCCTCAAGGACATCACCCCTCGCTTCAGTTCCACTCTCAAGCCCGATTCAAACTTCCGACATCTCTATGTATCATCCGGTCGAGTTTGAGCATAATCCAAGAATTGAGACAAATTCTCAAATTTTGTCGCATACTCATTCACCGTCATATTTCCTTGTCGCAAACCAAGAAATTCCATTTCCTTGGCATGCCTAGCACTTGCAGGAAAATATTTTCCCAGAAAAGCATCAGAAAACACTTCCCACGTAATTTCAGTTCCTTCAGCTTGTAAAACTTGGCGAGTTCCTCTCCACCAATGTTCTCCATCTCCTCTTAGCATAAAGATAGCATAAGTTACCTTCTTATCATCTGTGCATCTCATTCCTTCAAAAATCCTTTCCAAGTCTTGTATCCATTGACTTGCCTTCTCCAGATCAACCTCGCCTCTAAACTGTGGCGGATTGTGGCGCCTAAATTCAGATAAATTTAAGGCATCGCAGTAGCATCTTGTTGTTGAGCTGCTCTCAAGTCTGTTTGCATCATTACTTGACCATCCGTTTGTATAGCTTCAAGCGAAATTCGCAATCATAGGGTCTACATCACGATTCACGTTCGCACGTCCTCTACCTCGTCCAGACATCTTTTTTCTTCAAACAGAATAAAACAAAATTAGATACATCCTTTCGGAAGTAAATTACAGAGAATCACACAGCACAAACAAAAACAGACCCAACCACAACCCCAAAAGACTCTAACTTGGGCTCTGATACCAACTAATGTAACACCCGGGTGGGGATGTCACATTTATAAAGAAAGATAAATAAAATCTACCTAAGTTGTAAAACATTTATTACGTACTAATATGGGTTGTAAAATATTTCCTGTTAAACAGAATATTATTAAATAAAATAATGCAGAAATATAAAATAAATAGAAACAACATCATTCATAATATACATATGGTCCAAGTTATAAGTTATACAAATAATTTACAACTGCAACTACAAATATTTAAACAGAAACAATAAACCAAAAATAGTAAAGAGTCAATATATACATACGCAGACGCGCCCAAAAATACATCATAAATATTTAATCCTCTGATGGATCACTCTCAGGAAACTCATCAGAAGATAAATATCCAGGATGCCTCGACACTCGGCGGACATGAGACCGCGCAGTCAATACGAGTGTCATCTCACTAGGCTCAGTGGATACACCACCCCAATGACGCCTAATGGATAAAGGTAACTCTAAGTGCAGAAACACAGTAGTCGTCATCACTGGCTCCTCATCAAACCTATGACGTAGGGACACAGTCAGCCGTCCTACATATGTCACGGAGTCTCTATCTCCTCGCATATGCCAAGCTAATGATCCACCGTGAAACTCGAGTGTCACAAACCCCAAAAATCCTGGCACCGCCATACCCAAACTAATCAGTCCAATGGATATGGATGATCAGATGGTTCTTGGTCGTCGTACTGATCTTCGGCTTGCTGCTCTTCTTCCTCCTCAGTATACACAATCTCAAGAGGCTGTTCCTCTTCCTCAAACTCTTTACCGCGTAAAATAAATATATTGAAAACACATACAATAAAGAGGTAAGACAAACTAAAATCATCACAACATGGCAAATAAGAAAACGACAAACAACAGATATACAATTCATGCAACATGAAAAGATATAACAGTAATTTAATAACAATATAGTGTAAAGATCTAATTATCATAACAACACATGATATCACAATTAAAACAATAACACATACAATAATATCACAGATAAAATAAATTCAGAAACAGACAATTTCTCGAACAATAACCAAATAAATAAATAAATAAATATATAGAGAAAATAAATAATGTTCAAGATACAATTAAATGCAACATGACACGATCCTACTCCATGGAGCTAAACACAAACAGATATCGAGAGAGAAATGACCCGCAAAATCTATTAGTACCACGGCTGCCCAACCAAACTATTGCTTGTTTGTCACACTTTGCGTCTATAGCCCCACGTCATATGGAATCCATCATCCAAAGCATGGTGTAGTTCACGGTCTCACATTGTGGCACTACAGGCAATGTACTATTAGACTTTACGAAATCTCGATTAAAAATAGTGCGTGTCGAGTTCATTAGTGTGCTATCGGTTACCATGGCCCAACGGAGCGACCGACTGTCCATATATGGGATCCCGTACACTAACGTCTCCAAGTTCATAAAGACAATGAACCACACTACGTTTATCGCATCGACAACACGATGTGATTCACCTCGTCAACCAATCCACCAAAAACTGGCATAATCTCAAATTTCCAAGATATCCACAAGATAAAAAGACACAGTAAGTCCCACCGGACAAATACTGTTCCAAAGCCTGTACGGGTTCACCTCATAGCCCGACAGCAGAAAAATACAGAAATTACCATTTTGGTCAATCGCGTAGAAATTTTATCGCGTTTTCTCAATCTCGTCGTTTTTACAAACGTTTTCAAATCGCATAAATATATTTTGCTGTTTTTAAAATCGCGTAGAGTTTTTAATACGTTTTCTCAATCGCGTAAGGTTTTTAATACGTTTTCTCAATCGCGTAGGGTTTTTAATACATTTTCTCAATCGCATAGGGTTTTAATACGTTTTCTCAATCGCGTAGGGTTTTTAATACGTTTTCTCAATCGCGTAAGATTTTTAATACGTTTTCTTGTCCAAATCCCTTAAAATTTACTGTTTAAATAAACAAAAATAATAATTAATACGTTTAAACTACGTAAAATATTTTCCATACCGTATATTGTCTTTTGGACATCTTTTCTCTCTTATTTGCCCATTTTTACTAAAAATTGACAGTATTTTGTTTATAAAATTATATTAATGGTTTCCTAATTTTCCCATAAAAATTCTATTTAATTTATTTTAACTGTATAATGTAATCCTTTTGAAAACCACTAACATGCTTCAAAATACAGCATGAGCTATATGTTAGAAATTCTCAAAAGTTACTGTATTTCTTTTCTAACAATAAAATCAATAGTTTTAATTGATTAAACTTAATTCAATTCAATTTATTTCTTCAAAACTCATTTTAGAAAAATTCTTTTTAACATATATTACATCTTTATACTTGAAAATGGTTTGGAATTGATTTTAGAAATCATGAGTTCTTGGTTTGGCATGTTGGCCGAAATATATATTTGGATCATTTGATTTCTAAATTCATTTTCCTTAATCTAAACAATTCTATCTCTTGTTAATTTTCCTAGGTTAATTAAATTACACTTTAGGAAAATAATGAGAACATTTTGGTTCTCCTTTTGGTTAATGGCCGAAAGCCTTGGTATTGTGTTCTTTGGAACACTCATGCATTCCTTAGCATGTTATTCACATCCTATACATTATCATGCATTTCTAACACATACAAATTATCAAAGCTTATAGACATGCAATTTAAAGCTTGTAGACATGCAATTACATACAAATTATTACAATTAACAAATAGGAAAGCTACTAACAACCACACAAACAAGCCATTAAACAAACACAAACAAGGAATCCTTATGGATTCTACAATCACCACAAATAAAACTCCATCTTCTTACCACCACACATGGATGATAAGATTTGTCTTCCTCTTACCTTAAATGAAGACAAAAACTATTCTTTCACTCCTCCTAGGGTTTCGGTTTCACTCCACCAAGTCACCTAGCAAGCTTAAACAAAACTAACAATTACTAACCATAGAAAGAGAGTTTAAACCATGGAGAAATCATGGCTTAGAACTTTGAAAAAGAGTTTAGAAAAGAAAAACAAGAAATTCCACCTTCTTGGTAAAATCTCTCAAGTAGTTTTCCAAGCTTCAAATGAAAGATTTTGCAAGAACTCTCAACTAGAGATGTTCTTAGAATTGTGTTTAGGTTTAGAAAACTTGGTTGGATAGAATTTTGGGTGGTTGGATGGTATAGAACAAGGCTTGGCCGAATGGAGCTTCAAGAAAGCTTCAATGGTGCTTAGGGTTTTTAGAAGAGAGAGAAGAGAGAAAATTGCATGAAGACAAAGTGATTATGGCCTTCCTAAGGTGGCTTGGCCGTAGACTTCACTCCATGCAAGGTGTCATGGATTTGGCTTCATCCAAGCCTTAGAATGGATCAAAGGTCAAGATCAAAACTTGGTTAGCAAGCTTGGCTCCTATTGGTTCATCCTTGCCTTGTCATTAGCCTTAGTCACCATGCTTAGTCACTAATTAGCTTAGTCACACACTTAGTCATCATGTTCTAGAGAATTCCTTCACTAATGATGCTTAATTAAGCTACTAAATTAACTGTATTAGCTAAACGTGGGTCAAAAAACATTTACGGGTCCACTTTGTCATCTAATTATCTTGACTAATAAAATAATATACAAAATTATTTTATTGGACAGTTAAATTCTAAAAATTAAAAGATTAATTATCGTCTCATTCAGAATTGGGTTTAATAAGATCCCCCAGTCTGAATAATTAAAACAAGATTTCCCCAGCCCGGAAAAATATTATTTTCCTGTCCCGGAGCAAATCACACAAAAAATCCAAATAAAATCACAGACAGTAATATTAAGCACTGTAACATATAGAAAAATTAAAAACAGTACAATCGGGACGTAACGGTCATTTTTCTATTTTTTCCCACGACGAAGCAAATCATCCAAAACGTTCAAATAAAATTATAGACAATATTAATTATCTGTATATCTCCCAGAAAAATTAAAACAGTAGCTTGAGAAAATTTCTATTTTACTGTCTTGAAGCAAATTACGTAAAACGATCAAATAAAATTTTAGCCTGTAAAACATATTTGTATTTCATACAGAAAAACAAGAAACAGTAAATAAGGACACAACAGTCATTTACACAAGCTTGAAAAACAGCAAACAGAACATTCGGGACATTTTCTAAAATTTGGGGTGTTACACTACTCTAGGTGATGTGTACGTGTGTAGCTTCATGTATCTGAATGGAGGTAATGGAGCCAACTTCTCCATCATGAGCAGTTCACATCATGTAACCAAATATCTTCTAGAAGGTCATACGCGAGTCACATGCTTCATTAAACCAAGTCTTGATATGAACTTCTTCTACAACATCAATATTGTTACTATATAATATGACAAATTAGGTTCCAAGGACTTAGCCATTTTTTGGAGTCATTTATAGCAATGTCAGTATTACTACTATGCAGCCTTAAGCTCCAAACTCCAATTGCTTCCTGGTCAACCTAGCTAAGAAGGAGTTAACCACATGATAACTTCAATATTATCATGTCTTTTGTTTCTTATTCACTTGATAACATCAGTACTATCACTAGTCATGAAATAGCATCAGTATTAATTCAATGAGTAACTTCAGCTTTTATTAGAAATTGTTTCACCACTTGGTAGATCAAGACAACACTTAAACAATTTATGTGAAAAACATTGGCAACATTAGTATTGTCTGCGCTTAACAATTTCAGTATTGTCGACTTGTAGACTTAACATTCACTTGGGACTTTCTTAATAGTCTTAATAATGCCATGTGTCATATATTGATATCTGTAATTTTATAGCATGTGTGCCATAATAAATTTTTTATTATGCTCCTAACACCCACAAGCCTAAAATTCTATTAAGTTACTTCTCTTTACAGAAAAAATAAGAAAAAGGCCTCTGCACATATAACAAACAAGTACAAGGAAATAGGATCACCCTGCCTAGCACTCATTTGTGGCCTGCAAAAATCCCCAAGAAAACAATTCAATAGAACCAAATAAAAGACTAAGGAAACACAATTCATAATCAAAGCAAACCATTTTTCACTAAAACCAGAAATGTTGTAATCGATTACACAAGTCCTGTAATCGATTACAACGTTGACAGAAGCCGTGTAATCAATTACCAGAAGTGTGTAATCGATTACCAAGTGCCCAGAAACGTTCCAAACGGCTATAAACGACTAGTTTTCATAAAAAAAATCATTTCTAAACACTACCAACGGCTATTTTATCACTTGGGCTCTATATATAAGTGTTGTATGAAGCTTATACACCTCTTGAACACTTGATTTGATCCTTGAATCACCAAAATCATATTTTGAGCTCTTTATTGCAAAATCATTCTATTCCTTTGTTTTTCAAATTGTATTATCCACTCTTGAGAGAGTTTTCTATCATCTATACTTTGTTCTTCAAGTTGTATATCTACTCTTGTGAGAGTTTCTATTCTTTCTATTCACCTTGAAATCATTGTAAGAGGGTGAGGTATCCCTCAAGAGAGAAAAGGGTGAGGTATCCCTTGTAGTGAGACTCAAACACAAAGGGTGAGGTATCCCAAAGGTGTTGTGAGTGCTCTTGATTGTAAAGGTCATCAAGCACCTGTGAAGCTTGAAGAATTGGAGGCTCTAGCACAAGGGTGAGGTATCCCAAGGTGTGAGGAGTATTCTTGTTTGTACAAAGGTTTCCCTAGAACCCATGAAGTCTAAGAGATAGTGAAGAAAATCTCAAGTTAAGCTTGGGGACTGGATGTAGGCCACAAGTAGTTGGTGGCTGAACCAGGATAAATTCTTAAGTTTGATTCTCTCTTCCTTACACTCTTTAATTTCAATATTTAGTGTAGTATACTTATCTATTGCATATCTTGTCATCTTGGTGATTTGATTCTATGAACTTGATATCTAGCTTATTTGTTTAATTCATCATATATCGCAAGTGGTATTTGTGAAATCACTAATAGTTGCACCTTTGTTAAACTTATTCCGCTGCATTTATTAATTGAGTTATTCAAAATGCTTAATTTCTCAAAGTTGCATTAAAATTTGTAATCACCCAATTCACCCCCTCTTGGGTGATGGTTGCCATGGCTAACAAAAATAGTTTTTAAAATTTTCTTTTACTGTGTTTTGTACTGTATTTAATTATCGGGTGATAAAAATATAGTAAAAATATTATTCGGAGGGTAATAGCAGATAAAAAAATAAATATTATACTGCTTAAGTCAACATTGGTGGTTTGGATATCCACCATTGATTTAATCAACGGTGGAGACTTGATCTTGATTTAATCAACGGTTGAGAAACAAACTTAATGAAGAAGCATTGAATGATCACCATTGATTTAATCAATGGTATGGGAATAAACTTAGTTAGGAAGCTTTGGATGTTCACCATTGATCTAATCAATGGTTGTAAAGACAAGCTTAATAAGGAAGACTTTGAATATCAACCATTGATTTAATCAAGGGTGGAGATTTGGTCTTAAAAGTGACAAGGACCATTTATGACCATTGGATGTAAAGTTTGAAGGAGTAATCTTGACCCTTCATTTTGGAGATACATCTAATGGTTATAATTTCAAGGAGAAAGATCCAATGGCCTAGATTAAGTCTTCTAATCTAAATGCTACACCTAGAATCTACCTTAATCCTAACCATTGAACTAAAAAATGGTTAGGAATGCTCCAAATAATGGCTAGTGAAATTTGTCACAAATTTGGAGTGCATGAAGAGGGGGGACGGTTTTGTGAAGCTTAAGAGCATGGATAGGTTTGAAGACCACATTATTATCATTCTTGGTCGCTATTGATCAATTCCAAAAAGCTAAAGCTCTTCAAAATTTTCTCTCCTTCCTTCTCCAGGCAAGTTTCGGCCAACACCTAGAAGCCATGCCTCAAAGCTTCTAAAATTTCATCTAAACACATTTTCTAAACCTAAACACCATTCTAAGAACATCTCTAGTTATGAGTTTTCACAAAATCATTCATCTTGAGCTTCAAATCCCAACTTCAAGTTTCTATCAAAAATGGTAAAGCTCATATTTCTTCACCCAATCTTTTAGTTTTAATTTTCTAAGCCATGCTTGAACCATGATTTACCTATTCTTTTACTTGTTATTGATTTTAAGACTTGTTTATAATTTTTAGGGATTTTCCAAGGAGCTCCACGAAATTGGTAGGAAGGAAAACCAAGTGTTTTCACTTCATTCTTTATCTTAACCAAGTCTAAGAAGCCTTTCTTTCACAAAAATCAAAAACTCCATCCTTGTTCTTCAAGAGGAACCATTCGGCCATACCACCCAAAATCACCCCCCAATCTCTTTTAATTTCATCCAACCATAGATCTTGAATCTACATGATATTCTAAGCAACTTTCATGTTGGAGACTTTCTCTAAATCATTTATCTTCAAGGACTTTCTTCAAGAGCAAAGTTATAGGGTATTTGAGGTGAAGTGTAAGGAAACTTCATTTCTTCTCCCTTTTTCATGTTCTAAGCCGAGTTTTGTAACACCCCAAAATTTCCAATCTCTTAAACAGTAATTTTGACAGTTAACAGAATTTCACTGTTTAGTGATTTACGAAATGTAAAATTAATTTGATTATTCCGTCAACGTATTTGATCGTTTTGAGTGATTTACTCAGTGTCAGGAAAATAAAAATTTTCGGTAGGAAAACTTTACGTAATTTAATTTTTACCGTTAGGTAATTAATTTACGTAATCTGATTTGATATTTATGCATTTTATAATTTTTGTGATTTTATGGATGATTTTAAAATTTTTTCCTGTTTGTGAGCCCCGCAAGGGGTATGTGGGCCCAGGTGGCCATATGTGGGCCCAAGTGGGTCCCACAAAGTGAAAAGTTTTTCTACGCATAGAAAAATTTGTACTGTTTAGACGGAGACAGGGGATCTTACTAAACCTGAATCCGGAAACAGTTTTAGAAAATTTTATTGTGCTGTGTTTTGTACTGTATTTAATTATCGGATGATAAAAATACAGTAAAAATATTATTTGTAGGATATGAGACTAAATATTATACTTGCGTAGTCAACAAAGAGAGCTTGACTTGATTTATACCCTTGGATGAGAATACTTAGTTTGAATATTAACCATTGATTTAATCAAAGGTTAAGAAACAAACTTAATAAAGCGCTTGGATAATAACCATTGATTTAATCAATGGTGTGAGAATAAACTTGGTTAGGAAGACTTTGATATCAACCATAGATGTAATCAAAGGTGTAGAATTGGTCTTGAAAAGTGACAAAGACCATTTATAACCATTGGATTTAGATTAAATCAAGGGTGGAGATTTAATCTTAAAAAGTAACAAAGACCATTTATGACCATTGGATGAAGAATTAATCAATGGTGGAAATTTGGTCTTCTAAAGTAGCAAAGACTAATTAGGACCCTTGGATTTAAAGTTTGAAGGAGTAATCTTAACCATTAATTTTGGAGACACATCTAATGGTTAAAATTTAAAGGAGAAAAATCCAATGGCCTATATTTAGTCTTCTAAAATTAAAAGTTTACCAAAATCTTAACAATTGAATTTATCAATGGCTAGAATTGATTCAAATAATGGTTAGAAAAGATGACAACATGATTTAATGCATGCATGGAGGGAGGTCACGGTTTTGCATGCTTTTGGAGACAAAGAAAAAAAAAATATTTCAATGCATTGATTAATTGCTTTATGTCATTGTTAAGTAGTCTTAGTCAATATTACAATATTATTGATCATTATTGATCAAATTACATGGAAGAAGAAAGCAAGGAGGGGGACGGTTTTTGGCTTATTAGAAGACAAAGAAAAACAAATTTCAATCCATTAAATGATGCTTTATGTCATTGTTGGAAGTCTTGATCAATGTTTCATGCATTATCACCTTTCTTTCAATTTTTCCATCACACTCCACGGCTTTGCATTCTCAAAATGGATCCAATTAATTCATGCTAGTCAACAATGAATGGCCTACTTCTTGGAAGCACTCCATGGTCAAGAAATAATGCAAGACAACCTTTCCTATCAACTTTTCTTTCATTCTTATCAAAGAAAAACAAAAAAAAACTATATACATAATATTACCTTTCTTTCCTAGCACTCCACGGCAACCACTTTAGAATAGGCTATCTTTCTCAATTATATCACCTTGTCTCCTAACCTATCATCTTCATGTCTTCATTTTTCTACACTTAGCCAATTCTCTCCATTTTTCTCCTCCAAAGGCACCATTCGGCCAAGCCTTCCAAGACAACCATCCAAGCTTCTAAAATTTCATCTAACCTTATTTTCTAAACCTAAACATCATTCTAAGAACATCTCTAGTTATGAGTTTTTCCAAAATCATTCATCTTGATCTTCAAATTCAAGCTTCAAGTTTCTATCAAAAATCAAAAATTTCATCTTTGTGCTTCAAGAGAAACCATTCGGTCATACTACCTAAAATCACCATCCAAGCTCTTTTAATTTCATCCAACTTTAGATCTTGAATCTCCATGATATTCTAAGCAACTTTCATGTTGGAGATTTTCTCTAAATCATTCATCTTCAACCTTGTTCTTCAAGCTAAAGATTGAAGCTTTAATGGTGAAATTTGGTACTCTTCACTTTTCTTTTGATTTTCAAGGTTCTAACCATGATTCTAATCCATGGTTTTCTTATTCAAGTCTTGTATATTAATTATTTGTGTGTTTTATTTTGTATTTGAGAAGCCCTTGGTGGTGAAGGACTTGGAAAAAGAAGCAAATCAAGAACCTTTGGAGGATCTTCAAGAGGTAAGAGGAGATCCATCTCACCAACCAAGCATGGTGGTGAGAGATGGTATTTTATTTGATGGATGTGGAATCCATGTGAGGATTCATATCCATGGTCATGTAATTAATTTGTGGGTGTTTATGAGCTTTGATTAATTTTCTATGCTTGATATGCTTTGCATGATTTTATAGCTTTGATGATATGCTTGATATGCTATACATGCTTTTATGGTTTTGATGGTATGCTTATATTATTTATGATGAAATATATATGTATATGCCATGACTTGATGGTGAAAAGGAAATTGGTTTTTGGCTCCAATAGCCAAGGAAGAGCTACGGTTTTGATGCCCTTGATTAGGGTTTATGTTGAAAAATTTCAAGAACAAAAGAATTGATTTTTGAGTACTTAGAACATGGTGAATTTGAACAAGACACCTCAAAATAGGTGTTTACAAATTAATATTTTTATGGAAGAATAAAATTGGATTGATTTGAAGAATATGAAAAATAAACAAAGGGTTTGTTTTTCAAGAGAACATGAACACAATTTTAGAAGGATTTTTATTGATTTATTACAAAGTTCCTAAGTATTTCTCTAAACATGAGTTTTAAATGAAAACAACAATGTTGATTTTGAGGATTTGCAAAGAAAGTGAAAAATGAATTTGAACAAATGGGTTTGGTTTTATGACCATAAGTCTTACGGTTTTGAAAAATACAAAATTTAATGGTTTTGTTTGTGTAAAACCATATCAATTGAGAAGAAAAAATATTTGATGGTTTCAATAATCAAGTACTACGCTTTTCAAAAACTTGTAATGCCCTGGTTTTTATAGAACAAACTAATTTTTTTTAAAAGTGGAAATGTAATTTGATTTAATACAAAGAATTTGGAAAGGAATCAGAGTATTTTATCACATGGGTGAACTTTCATATAAAGATGAAAAGAAAATTAAGGGTTGCAAATTGTTTTAAGCCTCATTTTTGTTTTAAAGAAAATGGATTTTAGAATTGATTTGGGAAAAATGAAAAAAATATAATAATTTAACGTCTTCTAACATATGAATCATTCTTTGGGATTTTGGAGAGTGATTTTGTGAAATATATTTTGGAAAGGTTTTCTTAAAAGAGAAAATGTGAAAAATGACATTGGAAACGATATTGAGTTTTTGAAAGTCCAAAATAATATTTGGAATATTGAGGTATATTTTACGTAATTTTCAAAATGACGTTTGGAATATTAAAGAATGTTTTGCGTATTGGAAAAATAATGAAATTATGGTGAAAAAGCGTTTTACGTATCTTAAAAACGTGATTTTTAAGCTACGCAATTTGAAAAATGTTTAAGTATTCCTACGTGACTTGAAAAATGTTTTACGTGATTTGGTGTATATTTAAATATTTTACGTGATTTAAAATACCATTGAAAATCACAACGTGATTGAACAACAATAGAATATTTTTACGTGATTGTGAAAATAACGAAAAATCATTATGTGATTTAAAAAGTGTTTTAAATATTTTGAAAATGAAAGAAAATGATTTACGTGACACGTGACGTAAAAGAAAGATTTTTAAGTTACGTAATTTTGAAACAGTGGAAAAATATTATGGGATTTGATAAACGTATATTTTTACGTGTCTAAGAAAAACGTTGAAAAATTAGTACGTGATTTAAAAGTACAACAGAAGAGTTTTAGAATTTTGAAAACGTAACAGAAGTGTTACGATATTTGAAAACGTAACAAAAACATTTTTGGAATTGTGAAAACGTAACGGAAATGTTGTGCAATTTTGTGAAAAACACGACGAAAGTGTTTTATAACTATGAAAATGTGATAACATGATTTTTGCTGTTGAAAATACAGTATGATTACTGTTGAAGCTTGTGATTGGTATTATACCTGTGATTGGTAATTGATGCATTATACATGCATTGGAATGGTCCGATGAGGACTGGATATGGCTGATTGCCTAGGAGAAACACACTTCTTGAGTGGGTGCGATATGCGTAGTGTAGGTCACTGGTTGACCTTGGGGGCATCGGGGTGCGGGTTGCCTACAATGGACAGTGAGTCGCTCTACTGTAACCGTAGGTTAGACCGACGCGACACACCGATGATGATCTGACCGAGACACTATTCTTAATCAAGATCGATAAAGACTGTCGTGTATATGCTAGATGTGGTAAAATCAAAATGAGGATTATAGCACGTGGTCTGAGGCATGTGGTACCGACAGATTCTTTTCGATCATTTCTCCGACCTGAGTTTAGCTCCATGGAGTAGGAAATTGAGTCTTGTGTACATGCATAAACTGAACATTTATATCTGTGTGATATATATTAATTGAGGAATATTGGCTATGACAATTGTTTTGAATACTTGGATGATGATGATGATAATGCTGAAGGCATTATCATAATTGTTGTTTATGATAATTGAATTGATATATGATTGGATGATGATAGTTGATTAATGTTGATAGCATGA
This sequence comes from Ormosia emarginata, assembly GCA_029884605.1. Lineage (NCBI taxonomy): Eukaryota > Viridiplantae > Streptophyta > Magnoliopsida > Fabales > Fabaceae > Ormosia > Ormosia emarginata. The sequence continues at coordinate 39,993,189 of JAQQTP010000074.1, read as the reverse complement.
TTTTAATATTGTATCTGTGTAATAACCATAATGATGATGGCATGATTGTAATTATGATAACTGTATGATATTGTTGTTTGTGTTATCTCTGTGCTGCCATGTTGGTACTGGTGTAGGTGATCTCACCTCTTTGTTATGTTGTTTTTGCTATGTCTGTATTATTAAAATTATACAGTAGAAGGAACGAGTTATCTTAGACATAGCGGGTGACAAATACCTCTACGTTTGGAGACAACATCAGAGAATGACCTTGCAGACAGTGTTGAAACGGAAAAGATGTTTGAGGACAAGGAACAGACATAGAATAAATGTCGATGCTTCAAGATGGACATTTCGATGGACACTCGAGATTGTGGACAAAAATAAGGAGAGAAAATACTTAACATGTTTTGGAGCGAAGTGTTGACAAGGAGTAGAGTTCGATGTATCAAGTTTGATACGGAGAAGGAACAAGTATGTTAAGTTTTCATCGTTAGTGTTACAGGTGCTATTAAGTAGGAACCGTAAATGGGTTTGCTACTTGTGGAAAAAGAAAGAACAAAAGAGTCTGTCAATTTATATTTCTCTTTAAATTGTGTGTCAATATTGAATAATGAGTAATTGAAATATGATTACCTAATATTTTCGAAGTAAATTTACGTGTCGGTAAAGAAAAAGAAATTTTTAAAACCATATTTTTATAATTCAAACTTGTGTGAACTTCTTTTCGATTATGAGTCGGGAGTCGGAAAATGTGATGCCCTAGAGAGGGTGTTACATTAGTTGGTATCAGAGCTTAAGGTTTAAGTGTCAGAGCACGGTTTGAGTCTTTTGGGGTTTGTGATTAGGTCTGTTTTGCTTGTGTTGTGTTCTCTGTGTATTTGTTTTTCTTTTGTTTTCGAAAGGAAAACAAAATAAAATTGTATAAAATGGATATCGAGATCCATTTTAGTTTGATTTATTCGTTTACGAAGAAAGGAAACAAAATAGGTTGTATAAAATGGATATCGATCCATTTTATTTTAATTAAATCCATCTTTGAAGAAAAGAAATGACTCGTGATAGACGTACGCGTGTGGAAGCGAGACATACATAATGGTGGTGATATGACTGCAACTTTGGAAGTAATATAAACAGTGGCTAAAGCAATTATACAACAAACTCAGAAGATTGTTCCGCAGCAAGAATTGATTTCTTAAGCTAAGATTTTGTTAGAGTTAAATCAATCTCAGAATAAGAGACCCTGTAACGTTGGACCTTTTTGGTTACGAAAAAGGGGAAATTGTAAGGTCAAGCGATTCCAGCAGAAAACGTACTTGCAATCTCCAGGAAGCCAACAACAACAACAATCTCGTAGTAGATGTACGTGTATGGAAGCAGAACGTGATATAATAATGTGGTTACAGCTATAGAAATAATGCGAAGGACAACTGAAGTGACAAGTACAACAGGAACAGAGGAATAACTTGGGATAGTTATACTTATGTGGAAGTGGAACATGTTACTAGTAATGCAGTTGCAGCTACAGGAGCAACGGGAGCAATGTGGAAAGACGACTGCATGAACAAAGGACCGTTGTTCAGTGGAAACTAAAAGTTGAAGTTCAGGATCTGATGAAAGAGAATCAGTCTTGGAATATAAGATTTTGTAATTTTGGAACCTGGTATTTTCTTAGGGATATTGGGAAAGTAATTGATTTCAATGGGAAATGAAATTACAACCATTGAGAAACCAGAACCAAGAAGTGAAGTGAAAAGGGGCACTTAATGAAAGATTGGATGTTCAAGGAAACACTTTGTTTTAAGTGTGGAAAGTTTGGACACATTTCCATAAATTGTATTCCATTAAAAATAGAATTTTCTGTTAGTAAAATCTCGGATAGTAGAGAGAATTGAGACGTTGAATGGAACGGAATGTTCTAACGAAGGATTTAAACAAGGGAGATTTTGTTATTGGAGCTAATTCTATAGACCATACTTGAATATTTCTATGAATAACCTAATCTTTATGGCATATGATTGAGTAGATCAATTATATGTTAGAGTTATTCGTAAACCTCTGATTTGATTACTTACACCTATTCTTAGCCGATCGAGCTATTCAAATTATTCAAATTGTTGTTGCGGGTCAAATATTTGTGTGAGTTTGATCTGTTTACCTCTTTCATAAATAGATGTGATCTTTGAAAATGGATTGGTTATTTTCCAACCATATCCTATGAGATTATCTCAAGATAAAATGCTAGTATTCCGAAAAACTCATATCGGAAAAATCAAATTCTTATTGGATATGTCTAGTAACATATCGATAATTTCGCTACCTTTTCTTTACGAGCCTCCGTAATTTCCTTTCATGTATTGCAATTGTAAGACGGAAAAGAAAGAAGGAATATATTGCAAGAAAGGATATTCCTATCTATAACCATGTCGCAAAGATGTCGAGAATGGTGCAAATGAAGCGTGGTGGATTCTTCAAAAGTTGAAACTATTTCTTCAAGGAAAAAAAAATCAAAAAAACGAACTTAAATCCATAGTATCGATGCGTTACGTGATGCGTTACATTAGTTGGTATGCATTGTTGGATTAAGAATTAGTTGGTTGAAAGGAGAATTCAGCTAGAGAGACATTTACTGTTACAAGCAAAACCTAGAATATATATAGTGATATGAGAATAAGAAAATTTTAAGTAAGACATTACATTAGTTGGAAAATACATTAGTTGGAAACTATCTAAGAAAAACTATTCTAGGCATGAATGAAGATTGATAACCGCTGTATTGGTATCAGAAATATGGAAAATACTTTCTTTTTGGAGTAACATTCAACATCTTCAAAGAACTAAGAATCTGAGATATCCATTTGATCGGGGAGAAGTTGAACGTCAAGCAAAAAAGTTTTGTTGGCTAGAATAGTATGTAAAGACATTAAGGAAGATGCAACATGAGACCGGAGAAAAGCTAAAGAGTAATGTTCACATCCTTAGATGTGAAATCACGTTCATCAAATTTCGAGGACGAAATTTCTTTTAGAGGGGAGTAATGTAACACCCCAAAATTTCCAATCTCTTAAACAAGAATTTTGACAGATTAACGCAATTTCACCGTTTAGTGATTTCTCAGCTATTGTAAAATTAATTTGATTATTCCGTCAACGTATTTGATCGTTTTGAGTGATTTACTCCGTGTCGGAAAATAAAAATTTTCGGTAGGAAAACTTTACGTAATTTAATTTTTACCGTTAGGTAATTAATTTACGTATCGATTTGATATTTATGCATTTTATAATTTTTGTGATTTTATGGATGATTTTAAAATTTTTTCCTGTTTGTGAGCCCCGCAAGGGGTATGTGGGCCCAGGTGGCCATATGTGGGCCCAAGTGGGTCCCACAAAGTGAAAAGTTTTTCTACGCATAGAAAAATTTGTACTGTTTAGACGGAGACAGGGGATCTTACTAAACCCGAATCCGGAAACAGCTTTTAGAAAATTTTATTGTCTTTGTGTTTTATCTTGTATTTAATTATCGGATGATAAAAATACAAAAAAATATTATTTGTAGGATACAAGACTAAATATTATACTACGTAGTCAACAAAGAGAGCTTGACTTGATTTATACCCTTGGATGAGAATACTTAGTTTGAATATTAACCATTGATTTAATCAAAGGTTAAGAAACAAACTTAATAAAGCGCTTGGATAATAACCATTGATTTAATCAATGGTGTGAGAATAAGCTTGGTTAGGAAGACTTTGATATCAACCATAGATGTAATCAAAGGTGTAGAATTGGTCTTGAAAAGTGACAAAGACCATTTATAACCATTGGATTTAGATTAAATCAAGGGTGGAGATTTAATCTTAAAAAGTAACAAAGACCATTTATGACCATTGGATGAAGAATTAATCAATGGTGGAAATTTGGTCTTCTAAAGTAGCAAAGACTAATTAGGACCCTTGGATTTAAAGTTTGAAGGAGTAATCTTAACCATTAATTTTGGAGACACATCTAATGGTTAAAATTTAAAGGAGAAAAATCCATGGCCTATATTTAGTCTTCTAAAATTAAAAGTTTACCAAAATCTTAACAATTGAATTTATCAATGGCTAGAATTGATTCAAATAATGGTTAGAAAAGATGACAACATGATTTAATGCATGCATGGAGGAGGTCACGGTTTTGCATGCTTTTGGAGACAAAGAAAAAAAAATATTTCAATGCATTGATTAATTGCTTTATGTCATTGTTAAGTAGTCTTAGTCAATATTACAATATTATTGATCATTATTGATCAAATTACATGGAAGAAGAAAGCAAGGAGGGGGCGGTTTTTGGCTTATTAGAAGACAAAGAAAAACAAATTTCAATCCATTAAATGATCTTTATGTCATTGTTGGAAGTCTTGATCAATGTTTCATGCATTATCACCTTTCTTTCAATTTTTCCATCACACTCCACGGCTTTGCATTCTCAAAATGGATCCAATTAATTCATGCTAGTCAACAATGAATGGCCTACTTCTTGGAAGCACTCCATGGTCAAGAAATAATGCAAGACAACCTTTCCTATCAACTTTTCTTTCATTCTTATCAAAGAAAAAAAAAAAAAGCTATATACATAATATTACCTTTCTTTCCTAGCACTCCACGGCAACCACTTTAGAATAGGCTATCTTTCTCAATTATATCACCTTGTCTCCTAACCTATCATCTTCATGTCTTCATTTTTCTACACTTAGCCAATTCTCTCCATTTTTCTCCTCCAAAGGCACCATTCGCCAAGCCTTCCAAGACAACCATCCAAGCTTCTAAAATTTCATCTAACCTTATTTTCTAAACCTAAACATCATTCTAAGAACATCTCTAGTTATGAGTTTTTCCAAAATCATTCATCTTGATCTTCAAATTCAAGCTTCAAGTTTCTATCAAAAATCAAAAATTTCATCTTTGTGCTTCAAGAGAAACCATTCGGTCATACTACCTAAAATCACCATCCAAGCTCTTTTAATTTCATCCAACTTTAGATCTTGAATCTCCATGATATTCTAAGCAACTTTCATGTTGGAGATTTTCTCTAAATCATTCATCTTCAACCTTGTTCTTCAAGCTAAAGATTGAAGCTTTAATGGTGAAATTTGGTACTCTTCACTTTTCTTTTGATTTTCAAGGTTCTAACCATGATTCTAATCCATGGTTTTCTTATTCAAGTCTTGTATATTAATTATTTGTGTGTTTTATTTTGTATTTGAGAAGCCCTTGGTGGTGAAGGACTTGGAAAAAGAAGCAAATCAAGAACCTTTGGAGGATCTTCAAGAGGTAAGAGGAGATCCATCTCACCAACCAAGCATGGTGGTGAGAGATGGTATTTTATTTGATGGATGTGGAATCCATGTGAGGATTCATATCCATGGTCATGTAATTAATTTGTGGGTGTTTATGAGCTTTGATTAATTTTCTATGCTTGATATGCTTTGCATGATTTTATAGCTTTGATGATATGCTTGATATGCTATACATGCTTTTATGGTTTTGATGGTATGCTTATATTATTTATGATGAAATATATATGTATATGCCATGACTTGATGGTGAAAAGGAAATTGGTTTTTGGCTCCAATAGCCAAGGAAGAGCTACGGTTTTGATGCCCTTGATTAGGGTTTATGTTGAAAAATTTCAAGAACAAAAGAATTGATTTTTGAGTACTTAGAACATGGTGAATTTCGAACAAGACACCTCAAAATAGGTGTTTACAAATTAATATTTTTATGGAAGAATAAAATTGGATTGATTTGAAGAATATGAAAAATAAACAAAGGGTTTGTTTTTCAAGAGAACATGAACACAATTTTAGAAGGATTTTTATTGATTTATTACAAAGTTCCTAAGTATTTCTCTAAACATGAGTTTTAAATGAAAACAACAATGTTGATTTTGAGGATTTGCAAAGAAAGTGAAAAATGAATTTGAACAAATGGGTTTGGTTTTATGACCATAAGTCTTACGGTTTTGAAAAATACAAAATTTAATGGTTTTGTTTGTGTAAAACCATATCAATTGAGAAGAAAAAATATTTGATGGTTTCAATAATCAAGTACTACGCTTTTCAAAAACTTGTAATGCCCTGGTTTTTATAGAACAAACTAATTTTTTTTAAAAGTGGAAATGTAATTTGATTTAATACAAAGAATTTGGAAAGGGAATCAGAGTATTTTATCACATGGGTGAACTTTCATATAAAGATGAAAAGAAAATTAAGGGTTGCAAATTGTTTTAAGCCTCATTTTGTTTTAAAGAAAATGGATTTTAGAATTGATTTGGGAAAAATGAAAAAAATATAATAATTTAACGTCTTCTAACATATGAATCATTCTTTGGGATTTTGGAGAGTGATTTTGTGAAATATATTTTGGAAAGGTTTTCTTAAAAGAGAAAATGTGAAAAATGACATTGGAAACGATATTGAGTTTTTGAAAGTCCAAAATAATATTTGGAATATTGAGGTATATTTTACGTAATTTTCAAAATGACGTTTGGAATATTAAAGAATGTTTTGCGTATTGGAAAAATAATGAAATTATGGTGAAAAACGTTTTACGTATCTTAAAAACGTGATTTTTAAGCTACGCAATTTGAAAAATGTTTAAGTATTCCTACGTGACTTGAAAAATGTTTTACGTGATTTGGTGTATATTTAAATATTTTACGTGATTTAAAATACCATTGAAAATCACAACGTGATTGAACAACAATAGAATATTTTTACGTGATTGTGAAAATAACGAAAAATCATTATGTGATTTAAAAAGTGTTTTAAATATTTTGAAAATGAAAGAAAATGATTTACGTGACACGTGACGTAAAAGAAAGATTTTTAAGTTACGTAATTTTGAAACAGTGGAAAAATATTATGGGATTTGATAAACGTATATTTTTACGTGTCTAAGAAAAACGTTGAAAAATTAGTACGTGATTTAAAAGTACAATAGAAGAGTTTTAGAATTTTGAAAACGTAATGTAAGTGTTACGATATTTGAAAACGTAAAAAATTTTTTGGAATTGTGAAAACGTAATCTAAAAATGTTGTGCAATTTTGTGAAAAACACGACGAAAGTGTTTTATAACTATGAAAATGTGATAACATGATTTTTCTTTAAAAAATACGATATGATTACTGTTGAAGCTTGTGATTGGTATTATACCTGTGATTGGTAATTGATGCATTATACATGCATTGGAATGGTCCGATGAGGATTGGATATGGTGATTGCCTAGAGAAACACACTTCTTGAGTGGGTGCGATATGCGTAGTGTAGGTCACCGGTTGACCTTGGGGGCATCGGGGTGCGGGTTGCCTACAATGGACAAAGTGAGTCGCTCTCTTTATGTAACCGTAGGTTAGACCGACGCGACACACCGATGATCCTGACCGAGACACTATTCTTAATCAAGATCGATAAAGACCGTCGTGTATATGCTAGATGTGGTAAAATCAAAATGAGGATTATAGCACGTGGTCCGAGGCATGTGGTACCGAAGATTCTTTTCGATCATTTCTCCGACCGAGTTTAGCTCCATGGAGTAGGAAATTGAGTCTTGTGTACATGCATAAACCGAACATTTATATCATGTGTGATATATATTAATTGAGGAATATTGGCTATGACAATTGTTTTGAATACTTGGATGATGATGATGATAATCTTGAAGGCATTATCATAATTGTTGTTTATGATAATTGAATTGATATATGATTGGATGATGATAGTTGATTAATGTTGATAGCATGATTTTAATATTGTATACGTGTAATAACCATAATGATGATGGCATGATTGTAATTATGATAACCGTATGATATTGTTGTTTGTGTTATCTCCGTGTCGCCATGTTGGTCTTGGTGTAGGTGATCTCACCTCTTTGTTATGTTGTTTTTGCTATGTCGTATTATTAAAATTATACGGTAGAAGGAACGAGTTATCTTAGACATAGCGGGTGACAAATACCTCTACGTTTGGAGACAACATCGAGAGAATGACCTTGCGAGGCAGGTGTTGAAACGGAAAAGATGTTTGAGGACAAGGAACAGGACATAGAATAAATGTCGATGCTTCAAGATGGACATTCCGATGGACACTCGAGATTGGGGACAACAATAAGGAGTGAACATTCATGACTTGTTGGGGAGCAAAGTGTTGACAAGGAGTAGAGTTCTGATGTATCAAGTTTGATACGGGAGAAGGAACAAGTATGTTAAGTTTTCATCGTTAGTGTTACACCGTGCTATTAAGTAGGAACCGTAATGGGTTTGCTACTGTGGAAAAAGAAAGAACAAAAGAGTCTGTCAATTTATATTTCTCTTTAAATTGTGTGTCAATATTGAATAATGAGTAATTGAAATATGATTACCTAATATTTTCAGTAAATTTACGTGTCAGTAAAGAAAGAAATTTTTAAAACCATATTTTTATAATTCAAACTTGTATGAACTTCTTTTCAGATTATGAGCCGGGAGTCGGAAAATGTGATGCCCTAGAGAGGGTGTTACAAGTTTGATCCATGGTTCCCCTAGGTCAAGCTAAATATACTAATAAACTTGTGTTTTGTTTTGTGTTTAAGAAGTTTTTGGTAGTGAAGGACTTGGAAAAAGAAGCAAAACAAGGAGCTTTTGAGGATCTTCAAGAGGTAAGAGGGAGATCTATCCCACCAACCAATTATGGTGGTGAGAGATGGTTTGTGTTTTTGATGGATGGTGAATCCATGTGAGGATTCATATCCATGGTCATGCAATTATTTGTGGGTGTTTATGTGTTTTTGATTATTTGTTTATGCTTGATGTGCTTTGCATGATTTATTTATGCTTGCATGTTTAGTATGATTATTATTGCTTTTATGGTATGCTTGAAATATATATAATGAATATGTATATGTATGTCATGATGTGATGATGGAAAGGAAAATAATTTTTGATTCCAAAGAACCATAGAGGCATCACGGTTTTAAACTAATTTTGGGAGCAAGAAATTCTAAGTATTTTACTAATTATGAGTAATACGTTGATTGATTTTAAGGATTTGCAAAGAAAGTGAAAATATAAAATGAACAAATGTTTTGGTTTTAAGGACAATGAGCTCACGGTTTTTGCAAGAAATTTTAATGGCTTTGTTTGTATAAAAACAAGAATGGTACTTAATTGATTTAGAAGGAAAAATATTTGATGGCCATTGAAACCACGTACCACAGTTTTTTTGGGAGATTGGAATAGTTTTGGTTTTATGAAACAAAGTGATTTCAAAGTGGAAACAAAGTGCTTGAACAAAGTATTTTAGTACAAGGATTAAAGAAAATGGAAACAAGGTGTTTTGTTACTTGAAAGATGGAATTCGTTTATGAAAGACAAAAAGAGGTTGAAAGTGTTTGAACCTCAATTTATTTTGAAGAGAATTGATTTTAGAATTGATTTGAGAAAAATGAAGAATATAATAGTGATTTGAAATTTTCTAATGTATAACTCATCCTTTGGGTTTTGAAGTGTGATTATGATTCGTATTTTATTTATTTCGGGTGATTCTTAATTATTTTGAATAATCCGACTCGACTTCTGTGGATTTTATAATTTTTGTGATTTTTAAGAATTTTTAGGAGTTTTTACGTTTTTTTATTATTTTAATATTATTTTGAAGGTATACTGAAGCCTTCAGTATTTTATTTCTTTTTGAAAATCGTTAATGATTTTTGCCAATCCGACTTGATTTTCGTAAGTTTTATAATTTTTATGATTTTGTGAATGATTACGAAATTTTTATATTTCTCTTATTATTTTTGGGCTGTCTGTGGGCCTATGTGGCCTTACGTGGGCCCAGGTGGGTCCCGAAAAGTGAAAATTTTTCTGCGGATAGAAAAATTTGTACTGTTTAGACGGAGACGTAGGATCTTACTAAACCTGAATCCGGAAACAGTTTTTAAAATTTTCTTTTACTGTGTTTTGTACTGTATTTAATTATCAGGCGATAAAAATACAGTAAAAATATTATTCACAGGGTAATAGCAGATAGAAAAATAAATATTATACTGCTTAACTCAACCTTAGTGGTTTGGATATCCACCATTGATTTAATCAACGGTGGAGACTTGATCTTGATTTAATCAACGGTTGAGAAACAAACTTAATGAAGAAGCATTGAATGATCACCATTGATTTAATCAATGGTGTGGGAATAAACTTAGTTAGGAAGCTTTGGATGTTCACCATTGATCTAATCAATGGTTGTAAAGACAAGCTAAATAAGGAAGACTTTGAATATCAACCATTGATTTAATCAAGGGTGGAGATTTGGTCTTAAAAGTGACAAGGACCATTTATGACCATTGGATGTAAAGTTTGAAGGAGTAATCTTGACCCTTCATTTTGGAGATACATCTAATGGTTATAATTTCAAGGAGAAAGATCCAATGGCCTAGATTAAGTCTTCTAATCTAAAGGCTACACCTAGAATCTACCTTAATCCTAACCATTGAACTAAAAATGGTTAGGAATTCCACCTTTCTCCAAATAATGGCTAGTGAAATTTGTCACAAATTTGGAGTGCATGAAGAGGGGGCGGTTTTGTGAAGCTTAAGAGCATGGATAGGTTTGAAGACCACATTATTATCATTCTTGGTCGCTATTGATCAATTCCAAAAAGCTAAAGCTCTTCAAAATTTTCTCTCCTTCCTTCTCCAGGCAAGTTTCGGCCAACACCTAGAAGCCATGCCTCCAAGCTTCCAAAATTTCATCTAAACACATTTTCTAAACCTAAACACCATTCTAAGAACATCTCTAGTTATGAGTTTTCACAAAATCATTCATCTTGAGCTTCGAATCCCAGCTTCAAGTTTCTATCAAAAATGGTAAAGCTCATATTTCTTCACCCAATCTTTTAGTTTTAATTTTCTAAGCCATGCTTGAACCATGATTTACCTATTCTTTTACTTGTTATTGATTTTAAGACTTGTTTATAATTTTTAGGGATTTTTCAAGGAGCTCCACGAAATTGGTAGGAAGGAAAACCAAGTGTTTTCACTTCATTCTTTATCTTAACCAAGTCTAAGAAGCCTTTCTTTCACAAAAATCAAAAACTCCATCCTTGTTCTTCAAGAGGAACCATTCGGCCATACCACCCAAAATCACCCCTCTTTTAATTTCATCCAACCATAGATCTTGAATCTACATGATATTCTAAGCAACTTTCATGTTGGATACTTTCTCTAAATCATTTATCTTCAAGGACTTTCTTCAAGAGCAAAGTTATAGGGTATTTGAGGTGAAGTGTAAGGAAACTTCATTTCTTCTCTCTTTTTCATGTTCTAAGCCAGGTTTGATCCATGGTTCCCCTAGGTCAAGCTAAATATACTAATAAACTTGTGTTTTGTTTTGTGTTTAAGAAGTTTTTGGTAGTGAAGGACTTGGAAAAAGAAGCAAAACAAGGAGCTTTTGAGGATCTTCAAGAGGTAAGAGAGAGATCTATCCCACCAACCAATTATGGGGGTGAGAGATGGTTTGTGTTTTTGATGGATGGTGAATCCATGTGAGGATTCATATCCATGGTCATGCAATTATTTGTGGGTGTTTATGTGTTTTTGATTATTTGTTTATGCTTGATGTGCTTTGCATGATTTATTTATGCTTGCATGTTTAGTATGATTATTATTGCTTTTATGGTATGCTTGAAATATATATAATGAATATGTATATGTATGTCATGATATGATGATGGAAAGGAAAATAATTTTTGATTCCAAAGAACCATAGAGGCATCACGGTTTTAAACTAATTTTGGGAGCAAGAAATTCTAAGTATTTTACTAATTATGAGTAATACGTTGATTGATTTTAAGGATTTGCAAAGAAAGTGAAAATATAAAATGAACAAATGTTTTGGTTTTAAGGACAATGAGCTCACGGTTTTTGCAAGAAATTTTAATGGCTTTGTTTGTATAAAAACAAGAATGGTACTTAATTGATTTAGAAGGAAAAATATTTGATGGCCATTGAAACCATGTACCACGGTTTTTTTGGGAGATTGGAATAGTTTTGGTTTTGTGAAACAAAGTGATTTCAAAGTGGAAACAAGGTGCTTGAACAAAGTATTTTAGTACAAGGATTAAAGAAAATGGAAACAAGGTGTTTTGTTACTTGAAAGATGGAATTCGTTTATGAAAGACAAAAAGAGGTTGAAAGTGTTTGAACCTCAATTTATTTTGAAGAGAATTGATTTTAGAATTGATTTGAGAAAAATGGAGAATATAATAGTGATTTGAAATTTTCTAATGTATAACTCATCCTTTGGGTTTTGAAGTGTGATAAGGAATTTTAAAGATTTGAAAACATTGATTTACATCAATGAAAATGGTGAAATTGTGGAATTTGTTACGAAAAGGATTTCTTGAATATGGAAATGTGGAAAATGAAGTACGAAGTCATATTATTATGAGAAAGGTTGAAATAGAATTTTTGAAGGTTAAGAAATATTTTTCGTAATGGAATTATGGTGAAAAATGATTTACGTAACTTAAAAATGTGATTTTTAAGCTACGCAATTTGAGAAACATTGAAATATTTTTACGCACTTTGGAAAGCGTTTAAATATTTCAAAAATGATGGAAAATGGTTTACGCGACTTAAAAGAATGATTTTTAAGTTACGCGATTGTGAAAATGGTGGAAAATCGCTATGCGATTTGAGAAACGTGTAAATATTTTTACGTGATTGAAAAAACATTGAAAAATCACTACGTGATTGAAAAAAATGATAGAATATTTTTACGTAATTGAGAAACGATAGAAAATTGCTAAGTGATTTGAAAACATAACAGAAACTTTGCGAAATTGTGAAAACATAACAGAAATGTTACGCGATTATGAAAACACGACAAAAGTGTTTTGTGATTATGAAAACGCAATAACATGATTTCGCTATTGAATATACAGTACGATTACTGTTGAACCAGTGTATGGACACTGTATGAGAAAATGATGAATTTTGCCTGTGATTGACATTGGTGCATTGAATATGCATTGGAAAGATGCATTGAGGCATATGATGAAATTGTAAAATATGCATTGAGGCATATCATGAATTTGAACAAAATTGCATTGACCGAAAATTAATAGCTGATGCTATTGTGACCCTTATGGTTGAAGAGGGAATGAGAATTGATAGTGAGGTCTATGATGGATCTTAGGGGCGTCAAGGCGCGGTGGTCGACCAGTGGATATTTGTCTGTGGGCTAAGGCTGGACCATATGCCACTTGGCGATGCAATCCGTTGCAACGCATTGACGATACCCGATAATAACATGATTCTTTTCGACGACTGAGAGATTGTCTTTGGGTTAAGGCTGACAATTAACCAGAGCATTCTTTTTGAAATTGTGAAAACCTCCATGGAGTAGGACATTGAGTCTACATGCATAACATATGCATCATTATTGAGCATTGGTTATGATAATTGAACTGTTGAATACTTGAATAATGTTGAGGGCATTATCATAAATATTGAATATCAATTTCTAATTGAGGAATATTGGATGATGATGATGATAAATAATGTTAATGGCATTATTGTAATTATTGTTATTTTATACATTATGATGATGGCATAATTGTAATTATGGTATGATATATCTGTGTGGTGTGTTGTTTGTGTTATCTCTATGCTACCATGTTGGTATTAGCATAGGTGATATCACCTCTTTGTTATATTATTTTGTTGTGCTTGTATTGGTAAAAATTATATAGTAGATGGAACGAGTTTTTTTAGACGTGACGGGTGGTAGATATTCTGAGATTGGTGACAACATTGAGGAGTGGTCATTCAGGATTCGATAGTGTGCAGTGTTGACAAGGAACAGATACATGGTACATCAAGATGGATACAAGAAGGAATAAGTATGTTAAGTTTTCTCGTTAGTGTTTTACCGTGCTATTAAGTAGGACCCGTGATGGGGTTTGCTACTGTTTAAAAAGTGAGTCTATAAGTTTTATATTTATTGAATAATTGTTAAATATTAAGTGGTGTCTGTTATATGAGTTTTAATCAGTTTAAATCTATTTTTCAGTGCTACTTATAAATATCAGTAAATTTATATTTCTGCGAGAAGAAATTTTGAAACCTATATTTTATAACTCAAACCTTTTATGAACTGATTTTCAGATTATAAGTTGGTAGTTTGAAATGTGATGCCCTAAGGAGGGTGTTACAAATCACCCTTGTGATTTATGTCCAGTCCTTATGATCATCCACCTAGTAGGAGTTTTCACTATTCTTCAAGCTTCAATAGCTGCTTGACAAACCCTTACAAGCTTTTAGTCCTTCTTATACTTCAAAGATCATTCACCTCTATGCGTAGAAGTCTCTTTGTTTCGAAAAGGGATCTTCCACTCTCACAAGTGTTTGCAATAAAGATTAAAGTAAATAAACTCTCTCAAAGAGTAGATTATACAAATTAAAGAACTATGAAGCTCTCAAAGATATCTCAAAGGAGTTTAAAACAAAGCAAGATTGATGAAAGAATTAAATCACGAGTTTAATGCTTGGGAATAAGTTGTTAGATGTTCAAGAGTTAGCATTAAGTGTCCCAAGACTTGTATTTATAGTCCATCAATGAAATAGAGTCGTTAGAGAGTTGGTGCAGTATAACACCCCAAATTTTCGTATCTTTTAAACAGTAATTTTGACAGTTAACAGAATTTTACTGTTTAGTAATTTCTGTGCACTGTAAAATTATTTTGTTTATTCCATCAGCGTATTTGATTGTTTTGAGTGATTTACTCCGTGTCAGGAAAATAAAAATTTTTGGGCCGGGGAAAACTTTACGTAATTTAATTTTTACCGTTAGGTAATTATTTTACGTAATCTGATTTGATATTTGTGCATTTTATAATTTTTGTGATTTTTGTGGATGATTATGATTTTTTTTATTGTATGTGGGCCTGGTGGTCCTATGTGGGCCAGTGTGACCTTACGTGGCCCAGTGAGTCTCATAAAGCAAAAATTTTTCTACGCTAGAAAAATTTGTACTGTTTAGACGGAGACAGGGGATCTTACTAAACCCGAATCCGGACAGCTTTTAGAAAATTTCAGTCTTATGTTTTGTATCTTGTATTTATTTATCTGATGATAAAAATACAGTAAATATATTCTTTCGTGGGGTTTTAGCAGATAAAAATATAAATTATATTGCTTAAGTCAACATTGGTGGTTTGGATATCCACCATTGATTTAATTAATGATGGAGACTTGATCTTGATTTAATCAACGGTGGAGATTTGATCTTAAAAGTGAATAAGATCATTTATAAATCCGTTAGATGGAGATTAAATCAAGGGTAGAGATTTGGTCATATAAAGTGACTATGACCATTTGTAACCATTGGATTTAGAAGTGATCAAAGGTTGAGATTTGGTCTTGTAAAGTAACAAGGACCATTTATGACCATTGGATTTAGATTTAATCAATGGTGAAGATTTAGTCTTAAAAAGTGACAAAGACTAATTATGACCCTTAGATTAAAAGTTTGAAGGAGCAATCTTGACCCTTAATTTTGGAGACACATCTAATGGCTAGAATTTAAAGGAGAAAGATCCAATGGCCTAGATTAAGTCTTCTAAAATCAAAAGTCTACCTAAAATCCTAACCATTGAATTAATCAATGGCTAGAATGCTTAAGATGGTGACTTGTGAAATTAGTCACATTTTGAAGAAGCATGGAGGGGGGGACGGTTTTGGAGAATGCATAGGAAGGAGGAGACATTTTTGAGTAGCCTTTTTAGGCCAAAGAAAAAGTTTGAAGACCATTAATTACCAATCTTGATCAATCTTCATCATTCATTGTTTTTCCAAAAGCAAGACTTATCAAAATATATTCTCTTCTTTCTCTCCATATGAGCTACGGCCATGCACTCCAAAGAAGACCAAAATTTTTTTTGGTTTCTATCATTTGTATCATAATTGCTTTCTATTCATCATCTTCTCCAAAGCAAAATACAAAAACTCTATTTTCTTCTCCAAGAAACACCATTCGGTCAACACTTAGAAACCATGTCTCCAAGCTTCCAAAATTTCATCTAAACACATTTCCTAAACCTAAATACCATTCTAAGAACATCTCTAGTTATGAGTTTTTCCAAAATCATTCATCTAGTACTTCAAAATCCAAGCTTCAAGATTCTACCAAAAATGGTAAATTTCATATTTCTTCTTCTAATCTTCTAGTTTTGATTTTCTAAGCCATGATTGAACCATGGTTTACCTATTTCTACACTTGTTATTGATTTTAACATTTGTTTGTAATTTTTTTAGGAATTTTCCATGGAGATCCATGAAATTGGTGGAAGGAAAACTAAGTGTGTTCACTTCATCCTTTGTCTTAACCAAATCTAAGAAGCTTTTCTCTCACAAAAATCAAAAATTCCATCTTTGTTCTTCAAGAGATACCATTCGGTAAAGACCCCTAAAACCACTCTCCAATCTCTTTTATTTTCATCCAACCATAGATCTTGAATCTACATGATATTCTAAGCAATTTTTATGTTGGAGATTTTCTCTAAATCATCTATCTTCAACCTTGTTCTTCAAGCTAAAGATTGAAGCTTTAATGGTGAAGTTTGTTACTCTTCACTTTTCCTTTGATTTTCAAGGTTCTAACCATGTTTGATCCATGGTTCTCTTAATCAAGCTTAGTATACTACTTTTTATGTATTTTGTTTTGTATTTGAGAAGCCCTTGGTGGTGAAGGACTTGGAAAAAGAAGCAAAACAAGGAGTTTTTGAGGATCTTCAAGAGGTAAGAGGGAGATCCATCTCACCAACCAAACATGGTGGTGAGAGATGGTCTTATATTTGATGGATGTTGAATCCATGTGAGGATTCATATCCATGGTCATGTAATAATTTGTGGGTGTTTATGTGCTTGATTATGCTTGATATGCTTTGCATGATTTTATGGCTTATATGGTATGCTTATAACATGCATGATGATAATATGGTATGCTTATACTATGCATGATTTATTGCTTTGATTATGGCATGCTTATAATATATATTTGAATATGTATGTATATGCCATGATTTGATGATGGAAAGAAAAATCAATTTTTGGCTCCAATGGCCAAAGAATAACTACGGTTTTGGCACCCAAGGTTAGGGTTCCATGTTGAAATTTTTCAAGAACAAGGGAATTAATTTTTGATCCCTAGAACATGGTGAATTTTGGTCAAGACACCTCAAGATAGGTGTTCACAAAATCAATATTTTCTTGAATGATGAAAATGGATGTTTAGAAAAGTAAGGAAAATAAACAAAGAGTTTATTTTTCAAAGAGTACATGAATACGGTTTTAGAAGAATTTTTATTGATTTATTTTGTGTAAAAAGTTTCTAAGTGTTTTACTAAACATGAGATTTAGATGAAAATAGCAATGATAATTTTAAGGATTTGCAAAGAAAGTGAAAAAGGATTTGTAAAGAAAGTAAAAATGAATTTGAACAAATGGGTTTGGTTTTTATGACCATCGGTATTTTGGTTTTGAAAACAAAGAATTTTTAATGGTTTTGTTTGTGTAAAACCATATCAATTTAGAAGGAAAAATATTTGATGGCTTCAATGGCCAAAGACTCTACGGTTTTTGGAGGTTGGAATAATTTTGGTTTTATGAAACAAAGTAATTTTAAAGTGAAAACAAAATGTTTGAACAAAATGTTTTAGTATAAGTATTTTGGAAAGGGAATCAAAGTATTTTATCACTTGAGAAATGAACTTTCATATGAAAATGAAAAAGAAAAGTTGCAAGGGTTTGAATCTTAATTTGTTTTGAAAAGAATTGATTTTAAAATTGATTTGAGAAAAATAGAGAATATAATAGTATTTTGAGAATTTACTAACGTATAATTTATTTTCGAGTTTTGAAGTATGTTAGAACATGTTAAGTTTTGAAACATTGATTTATATCAATGGAAAAGTGATTTTGTGAATTATATTTTGAAAAAGAATTTATTGAGTAAAGAATCAGGAAAAATATTTTCTTCATAAAAAATATATTAAATGAAGTATAAAGTTATATTATTTTGAGAAAAGTTGAAAAGGAATTTTTGAAGGTTAAGAAATATTTTCTATAATGAAATGGTGATGAAAAATATTTTACGTATCTTAAAAATATAATTTTTAAGCTACACAATTTGAAAAAATGTGTTGAAAATGATATTGATTTATTTAAGTCCAAAATAATGTTTGGAATATTGAGGAATATTTTACGTGATTTGAACTACTGTTGATAAATCACTACGTGATTGAATAGCGATAGAATATTTTTATGTGATTGTGAAAATAGGGGAAAATTGTTATGAGATTTGAAAAATGTTTTAAATATTTTGAAAATGATGGAAAATGATTTACGCGACTTAAAAGAATGATTTTTAAGTTACGCTATTTTGAAACAGTGGAAAGATACTATGCGATTTGAAAAACGTATATTTTTACGCGATTGAGAAAAATGTTAAAAAATTTGTACGTGGTTTAAAAGTGCAACAGAAGAGTTGTGGTATTTTGAAAATGTAACAGAAATGTTACGAAATTTTGTAAACGTAACATTAATGTTACGGTATTGTGAAAACGTAATAAAAATGTTTTGGAATTTTAAAAACGTAACAAAAGTGTTACGGTATTTTGAAAACACAACAGAAGTGTTGTGGAATTGTGAAAACGTAACGGAATGTTGCGCATTTTTGTGAAAACACGACAACAAGTATTTTATAACTATGAAAACATGATAAGATGATTTTGTTTTTGAAAAATACATGATGATTCTTGTTGAACCAAATGTCCATACACTTGTTTGTGAAAAACAACGAGTTTTGCCTGTTATTGTACACGTGGTGCATTTTAGATGCATTGGAAAAATATATATATATATATGCGTTGAGGTATATGATTTAATTGAACAAATGAATTTGAAAAGAATGGCCCTTGTGGTTGGACTTGCACTGATATATTCGTGCATTGTATAAACTATATCTGAGAAATTATAAGATATACCTGTGATTGGTATTATACCTGTGATTTGTATTTGGTACATTATACATGCATTGGAATGGTCCGATGAGGACTGGATATGGCTGATTGCCTAGGAGAAACATACCTCTTGAGTGGGTGCGATATGCGTAGTGTAAGTCACTTGTTGACCTTGGGGGCATCGGGGTGCGGGTTGCCTACACGGGTGGTTGGTCGCGCTTCTTCTCGTAGGTTAGACCGATGCAACACACCGATGATCCTGACCGAGACACTACTCTTAATCAAGATCTGATAAAGATTGTCGTGTATGTGCTAGATGTGCAAAAATTGAAATGAGAATTAAAGCACGTGGTTTGAGGCACGTGGTACCGGCAGGTCTTTTCGATCATTTCTCCGACCTGAGTTTTAGCTCTATGGAGTAGGAAATCGAGTCTTGTGTACATGCATAATCTGAACATTTATATCTGTGTGATATATTAATTGAGGAATATTGGCTATGACAATTGTTTTGAATACTTGGATGATGATGATGATAATCATGTTGATGACATTATTGTAATTATTGTATGATGATAATAATGTTAATGGTATGATGATGATAGTTGATTAATGTTGAGTGCATTGTTGGAATTCTGGTATGATATATCTGTATGATATGTTGTTTATGTTATCTCTGTGCTGCCATGTTGGTATTGGTGTAGGTGATCTCACCTCTTTGTTATCTTATTTTGCTGTGTCTGTACTGTTAAAATCAAATAATAGAAGGATCGAGTTGTCTTAGACATAACGGGCGATGGATACTCTGAGGTTGGTGACAACAATAAGGAGTGGACATTCAGGACTCGAAGGTGTGCAGTGTTGACATAGAACAGATGTCTGATGCATCCAAATGGATACAAGAAGGAATAAGTATGTTAAGTTTTAACGTTAGTGTTATACCGTGCTATTAAGTAGAACCTGTCATAGGGTTACTACTGTTAAAAAAAAAAAGAGTCTGTTAGTTTTATATTTCTCTTTAAATTATGAAATATTAATTGGTGTCAATATTACATAATGAATAGTTGAAATATGATTTTCAATATTACCTAATATTTTCAGTAAATTTATGTTTCAGTAAAGAAGAAATTTTAAAACCCACTTTTTATAACTCAAACTTTATGCGAATTTCTTTTCAGATTATGAGTCGGGAGTCAGACATGTGATACCCTAGGGAGGGTGTTACATGCAGCATTAAATACATTAAAAACTAGTTGTTGCTAGTTTTAAAGGAGTGGTAATCGATTATAGGCATATGGTAATCGATTACCATGCCTTAAAAATACATTCTGGGAGTTTAACACTCTTGGTAATCGATTACAACACATGGTAATCGATTACCAGCTTTAGAACAACTGTTCCTGGGCTCATGGTAATTGATTACCAAGCAAGGTAATCAATTACCAAGCTTCTATTTTGAGGACAACTTGTTTTTGGAACTTAGTAATCGATTACAAGCTCATGGTAATTGATTATGAGCTTTCAAATATGCTCGTAATGGATTACTAAGCTCTTGTAGGAGATTACAACCATTTTAAAATCAACTTTTGAGCCTAAACAAGATAGGTAAACATTTCCAACAACTAAAACTTGGATTTTTCAAACATTCAAACAATATTTTCATAACCCAAGTTTAAAACATGATTTTGTGTAAAGCCACCTAAATTTTTCAAAACCAACAACTACCAACTAAAAGACTTCATGGTGGATTTTTCAAAAACGATTTTAAACTTTTTGAGATATACTTCTCACAAAAAGATCCTAAGTCCTATAAACTATTTCTTTAGAGATTCATTTGGACTTGCTTTTTGAAAAGCTTTTATATATAGTCAAAATAGTTTAAAAATATTTTTGATTAATTTTTTTAAAATCTAAAATAAATAATTTTAACATGTATGATTAATTACTTTTTAATGTAATAATGCATTTGATGATTAATAATAGTATTAATTATGTAACATCCTCATTTTCAATCGGTTAAAAAAACTGCTTAGCAACTTTTGTTGGGATTGTATGTGCATGTCTCTACTATATGTGCAAGTAGCAAGTAACTTAGCAAGAAAGTTATCTCATATAATTAATTAAAATATGAGATAATTAAGAATAAATAGAGAATTGGATAAAATAAATATAAACAAGATTATTTGTAATTATTATGATAAAAGTTAGCTTTTTATCAATAATAGAAAATTAAATAAAAATAGATATTAAGCTAATTAAAGATTAAATAGTAAATTAATTAATTAAGTAAATAATTAGCTTTAATAATTAGAAAATTATATGATATTAATTAATGTTTAGTAATATGATTAAATTAACAAAGAGTTAATTTGATAAGATAATAATATTATATTAAAGTAATGATTAAAAATCCATCAATGGGATTTCATGCAATCAAAAGAAGAACTAAGCTTCATTCCTAATGGTTTAGGAAACTTTATGATAATCATGAGGTTTTAATATAAAATTAATCCTAGAAGTTTGTGATTAGAAGAGCTTAGAACTCATCAGTGCAATTTTAGTAGTTAGGGTTAGTCCACGAGGGTTATAGGGTTTGCATGAGATATTTAGAGGACTCTAATGCAACCTAGGAAGTATACGAGTCCTAAATAATAAATCTTACGGTAGTTAAACTTTACCTAAGACTCAATCTAACACTTGTAACTACCTGAAATGCTCCTAAATGAACCCTACGACGATAACTTAGCACCAAAGCTACCTAGACTACCTCCCATGGAACTCACTTAGGCAAAACTTGTACCTAAACCCACTCCTCACCGCTTCTCACCCTTGGCTCCAACACGAAAACACTCTTCCACTCAACTTTCTTCTCATTTGCACTCAACACACACGCCCTTAGAGAGAGAGCAAGAGAGAAGACTAGAGAGAGAGAATTGGACTATGACTTAAGGAGGTAGAAGAGGAGTGCATATGGAGGATCTCACCGGATTCAAGCCACCACAAAGACAAGGAAGAAGTTCCCTACTTTACCATCACCATCTTACTTTCGATCTCACCACAATCTGCCACTTCACCTTTACTGTGAACTCCAGGAAGCCAAGTAGAGATTTGCTTTACCTTTCCTCTATGATTTTGATGTTTAAATGCTTAAATGATGTTGGATGAAATGATTTGGTGACCATTTGGCCAAGGAGAAGAGCACAAAGGTCTCGGCCATGACTATGGCAACCATGGCCATGGTTGTTCTTGGGCCATGAGGTCGGTGGTTTTATAAGAAAAAAAAGGTTTAGGGTGAGGGATGGAGGTTGAGGGGTTGTTACCTCCACATATTGGTTGCCAAGATTGGTAGGTGTGGAGGTGGTGGCCTCAGTGGGCCACCACTTGGACTTGTTGATGGGGTTTGTGAAGGATTTAGGTTACTTCAAGGGTTTAGAGTGGTGGCTGCCACCTAAGGGAGGCAATACCACGATAGAGCCATGGTGATGACAGTCAGAGATGGCCTCCAAGAGACTAGGTATGTTGGAATTTTGAATTGGGTGGTTGTTGGAAAGTGTTTAAGTGGTGGGGGCCATCCACTAAGGGGCGGTAACCCATGGTGATTAGTGGTGGTGGTGGTGGATCAGAGAGCGACCACAAGTCAGGGTTGAGGAGAATTTTGATGGTGGAGGACACGGCCAGGCCTATTGGTCTCTAGCTTTGGACCGGCCTTGAGCCAGGGTGACCCTTGTTGCACTCGATTACTAGGATTGGCCATAACCCTAGAACGAGGTATTTTAATACCATTAAAGGTTGATGATATGAATAATAAAGCCAATGAATGCATAACGAACCTAAGACTAATGAGAAATGAGTGTCAAGTTGATCCCTGAGGTTAAAACCTCATAGAGATTATATGATAAAGATAATGCAGTTTTATGAGTTAAGCGTTAAAAATGATTATTTACTTGGTTGGTAAGTTATTTCAGCTAGTCTTTGAGTACGTGATGAAATTGCATGTTAGTAACCATAACTATTTTATATGATTATGTATACCTTGTACTCGTTGTTGCATTATTATGATGAGTTGAGAACGGTTGATAATGTCATATGATGCTTTTAGTATCTATTATGAATATGAACTATGAAATGTTGTGCATTATACAATTGCTTATGAAAGTATGCATTCCCAATAATAGAGTAAGGTTACCTTGCCAAAAGAGTAAGATACCTTACCATAGAGACCAAGGAAAGGAATTCACCTTGCTAGGGATATGTTTTGTGTAGCATGTACGACTATTGATAGTGGGTTAGCTCATGTCTGAAAAAGAAATTATTTTATGGAGGCAGTTCATTCCCCCTCAAAGGACAAAGGAGGCCTCATATGAAAGAGAAAGAAAGAGGAATAACAAAAAAGTTGTTTGAATGGTCAGACTTATAAGCATTGCATTCATGATGCATAGACACTATTTCATTACATATAATGTAAGTTTTATGATTATATGAAGAAAACTGGCATAAATGGAACCTCTACCTCATGATAAATAAACAATAAGATTTTCAACTTATATTTATTAACTGTTTTCAATCCAAGGTAACAAGATTTATTTTGATGATATTATTTTTGTAGTTTACTGAGAATTCTTACAATTCTTGCCCATATTATTTTCCATGATATTTCTAGAGATTGAGAATGCCACTGCTTAGTGTATACTTTGAGATTGAGAATGCCACTGCTTAGTGTATACTTTGAGATAGTGGAGGGAGAGTAGGTGTACTCTCTTAAGACAAACACTTATTCTTAAGTGGGTCTAATCCGTGTACACGCCATGTATGCTCCGAGTGCACTCAGTGATGGATTTGGAGGTTTTGTGATATAGAGATGGATCGTAGCTTGTAGGACTAACTAATAGACATTTATAGATCCCATTTTGCTTGTATATAATAGAGCTTATATTGATGTATTTGGATAATGATGTCTTTTATTTCTGGCTTTGTATGTCTTTTGTTGGTCTAACTATTGACTCTATTGGATGACTATATCATAGGCACTAAGGCCTATGTTTATACTTTCGGTGATGTACATATAAATCTAATAAATAATGTATAGTGGAAGGCCCTGAGGCCTAGTATCTTTGGTTTATGCATGTGTATATGTATATTGATGCCAGAATCAAAGTTCTAATGATGAAAACTCACTTTGGGATAGCATATACGCTCTTTAGAACTGATTTCCATTGAATGCTTATTGAGGGCTTTCGGCCTAGATCACCTTGAGAGCTAAAGAACTTAAAGTTAATGATAAGATGAATATTAAGGCTAAGGTAATCTGACGAACCATTTAAAAGAGGATAAAATGAAGTTGAAATAAAATATGGTTAAAATAAGTAAGGAACGTAAGTAAAATGATAATAGGACTTAGAAAGGAACATGTGGTAAACTTTATCTTATTTGGTTTACCTAGTAGTGCGTAAGGTGGAATATATATGGTAGGGGCATCACATTAGGTGGTATTAGAGCAATTTATCCTAAACAACCTTGGGGATTGGATTGACTATGCTAAATTTAGTTAAAGTTCCCTCGTTTGTGTTATGCAATTATGATTTCTTATCTTGAAGTTGAAATTTTTGTGTGGTTAAGAATGCATAACTGCTTGAGGTATGATTGTTAGAAGTTTTTGTCATATTATGTACATGATATTTAGACTAATCAACTCAATATTTATTATTTTGTGTGTATAAGAGCCTATGACATCCACCTGGTGAACCCGTGCTAATGACAACATGGTAGAGTTTATAGGAACTTTCAGAGAGATGGCAACAGTCGTGAAGGAACAAAGCCAAACAACTAATGCATATCCTGTCCATCAAGCACTTGCTGGAAATCCAAATTTCCAAGGTCTCTTTGAATTTAGAAAGGCTAGACCTCTAAACTTTGGAGGAGAGTACAACCATGTTGTAGCTGAGGGTTGACTAAAGGAATTACAAAAAATCTACATGGTTATTAACTGCACAAATAAGCAGAGAGTTACCTTCGTTTCCTATATGCTAGCTAGGGAACTAGAGAATTGGTGGACTGATGCTAGGAGGCTGCTAGAGGCACAGGGACTTATATTACCTGAGCAGTGTTTAGGACCACATTCTTGGACAAGTATTTTCCTAAGAATCTGTAAAATGCTAAGGAACTAGAGTTTTTTAAATTAGAGTAAGGCAATATCTCTGTGGGCTAGTATATGGCCAAGTTTGAGGAGTTATCTAAGTTCTTCTCTTACTTTAGGCATAACCCTAATAAGCAATGGAACTACATCAAGTTTGAGGCAGGATTGAGAGAGGATGTACTAAGAGTAGTAGGTCCATTAGAAATTACAGATTTCCTTACTCTATAAACCAAGTGTAAGATCATAGAAAGGTATGGCGTGCTAGGATTAGTTGAAGTGGCCAGAGCTCCCAGAAAGGAAGAAGTATGATGACAAGCATAAGTGGGGTTATTTTTAGACCCAAGTATCATCAAGACAAGGGTAAGTTGTAACATCCCCGAGAACATGTTAGGCTAGTATAAGGTTCCAAAGATAGCTTGATACTTGTTTAACATGTCTGTGAAGTTTCATGGTAAACTGAGCTAGTTTAGGCACTTTACCGCAACACGAAATGTGAAAATTAGTTTAAAATAACTCAAAAAATTACATAAATAGCCTAGATAAGAGAAATAATTAAGGACAAGTTGTTTATAAGTTATAAGCAAGTTAAGGAAGTTGCAGTTAAAGTTTGAAGGTAAACGGAGCTCATTTGGTATTTTTAAGCATACTGAGTAAGTATTTTGATACCGAATGGACTTATCGCAGATATGAAAATTAAAGATAATGATGAATTTAGGAATTAGATAAATCTTAGGATTTATTCTAATACCTATGGAGGTGAGAAAATCTAAAATAATAAGATCAAAGTGTTCTTAAGAGGTATAAGTTTTAATACTTATCCATTAAGTTAAGTCATTATATGACTTATTTCTCTTCATTTCTCTCAAAGTAGAAAACAAAAGAGGGAGAGGAGAAGAAGAAAAGAAAAAAAGAGAAAGAAGAAGAGGAGAGGAAGAGAAGATAAAGAGGAAAGGCCAAGGTTTAAGCATCAACTTCACAAGGAGGTAGGGGTGTTTGTTTCTATTCATTCCCCTCTTACTTCATCTTGTTTCTTAAGTTTGTCATGATGAGGAAAAATGGGTTTGGGTGATATTAGTGAGTTTAGATGCTAGTCTCTTGCTTCCAAAGGTGAAATGAGTTGAGTTTAAACATGTTTGATGTATGAGGTTTAGATTTAGTTCCTTAGAATTCATGGATGTTGCTTGAGTTGTAAAATAAGAAATGGGTATGAAATTACTCATATTTGTTTTATAGTTTAAAAATTGATTTGGTTTGTTTTGTTGTTGGTTTTGATGTATATGTGATTGGTTTAGGTTACCCTAACATGAAAACTCAGTTTTTTTGCATAAAACCAGGTGGTAATTGATTACCACGAGCTGGTAATCGATTACGCAGTCACAAAATATGTTTCTGGGCTTGATGTAATTGATTACATCAGTCTTGTAATCGATTACAAAGCCTCTGCCAGACTTGTAATCGATTATAAGATGCTTGTAATCGATTACCATCAGCTTAATTTGAAGAAATAGAGTTTTTTGACATCCAGGAACCCAATGTAACCCTAAACCATGTTCTATAACATTATGTTCAACTTCTTAAGATTTAATTAATCATCAAATGAAAGAATTTCATAAAGAGAAAGATCCGCTCTTATATTTGAGGCAAGTTAAGAGATTAGAAATAAGATTAGAATTAGGAATGATGATTAGAGGTTCAACCAAGTTAATTTATGGATAATAGGAGCTATGGAAGCTTTAGTGACACCATTATGATTGTGAAAGAGTAGTTATATGTATAGTGAAGGTTTGAATTAATATGGAAAGCAAGGAAAGTTGTGAATCCATCAGACATGGATTGCTTCAGATAAGAGTTTAGTCTTATGAGTAACATCGTATTGCATAGATATCATTTAAGAAAATATGAGAAAAGGACAGTTCATAGTTCATAAATAGTTAAGAAGGTGGGTTATGGAGGTAACATATTCCCTCCCCACTACAAGGAGTAATAGCCAACTCATGACATTATTCATGACATTTTATTAACATAACCGCATTTCATCATACTCATACATCATAGCACAACATATGCATTTTTAGACAGTTGTATGGGCAATTATCTTATCCATTGCATTTTTAGACAGTTGTATGGGTAGTTGTCTTATCATTTTGTATGAAATAGTTCAGATTATGTCTATCTGGGAACATTACAAAAAGTAAGAATATAAATGTTCCTCAAATATTGAATAGTAATTTAATTATTATTTTCAGCTTTAATTACAAGATTTATTGAGTTATAGTTGATTGCCATTTGTAGTTGTAATTAATGTTTATGAGTTGTATATATTCAACATGGATATTACAATTACTGGTATTGGTACATTACTAAATTCTCACCCCAGGTGTTGCCGTGTAAATCCAGGTGGAAGCTCGTCCAGTGACCAGAATAAAGAAAAAGACCGCAGAGTAGTTTAGCATTATTATCTTATAGTTTCAATTCGTACATCATGTATATATTTTATTTTGGTAATGTAAACATTTGTATATAGAATAATATGTAATTTCTGATAGAATAGTTTATATATATGAGTGAATTTTGTTTCCACAAGGCTCTCCATGATCATTTATTTTTTTTAAATATTATAGATTAGTTTTATATTCAAAATAAAGTAGTATAACTAATATTGTTTATTCTTGTATATATCAAATATAATAGAATATCAGTATTAGGATGTTACATTTTAGTATCAGCGCAGTTCATCTTGTGAGCCGAGGTATGGACTGACTAGGTTTAGGAGGATTTAGGAATTTTCACTAGAAGTTTGTGTGTTGTGTAATTTTACTTTGGTAGAATGTTTGCATAGGGTTGTAGGACTTGCTTTGGATGGATTGCTAATAACTACTATTACACAATTGCATGTATTGTGACTGATCACCTCAATATGTAATGTTTTGTGTGCATAGGAAACTATTGTACTACAAAGGTATACTCGAGGAGGAGGAAACAGAAGAAACAGGAATGTGAATTATGAAGGACCAGATATGACTGAAGAAATAATAGCAATGGCTGATGCAATGAGAGAATAGTCGACCATCACAGCAAATGCAGTAAGGGATCAGGCAGCTATGACAGCTAGAGTGTTGGAAATGCTGCAAGCCAACCAACATCAACAACCAGTGCAACCGCAACCAGCACAAGATGTACAAGTTGTTAGGAATCAAGATTTTCAAGATATTTTAGAGTTTCAGAAGTTGAATCCCCTGTCTTTCAAAGGTGAAAATGATCCAGTTAAAGCTTATGAGTGGTTGACTAGAGTAGAGAAGATATTTGAGGTTATGCGATGTTCAGAAGCACAGAAAGTTTCATTCGCTTCTTTCATGTTTAGAGGGGCAGTAGAGCATTGATGGAGGAATATTAAAAGATTGTTAGAAGCAGCAGGAACACAGATTACATAGGAAGTATTTAGAAATATATTCCTAGAACAATATTTTTCGAGAACAGTATGAGAGACTAAAGATATGGAATTCCTCAAGCTTGAACAGGGAAGTATGACTGTAAGTTAATATGAAGAAAAGTTTAATGAGCTATTAAAGTTTTCTTCTTTGTACAGGCTTAACCCGAATAAAAGTTGGAAGTGTGTTAAATTTGAAGACAAGTTGAGAAGTGATATTAAGATGATGGTAAGACCATTGGATATTAGAGATTTCTCTTCTCTAGTAAGTAGGAGCAAGGTTGTGGTATTAGGATACCTCTAACTTCAAGCAGAGCAAGGAGTGCAAGATCTTCAGAAAAGAAAAAGTGAGGATGATAAATATAAGAAGAATAAAAGGAATGTCTCAAAGGCTAGTTTTACTCAAGATGAGGATGATTGAGTTCAAAAGGTATTAAAAAGGGCTCAATGCCCTAAATATGGGAAAAATCATGGTGGTAGACCTTGCTTGGCAGGAGAAGGAGCATGTTATAATTGTGGGCAACTAGGGCACTACACGAGGGAATGTCCACAAAAGGAAGAAGTAAAGTTGGATACAAGACCCACAGCCCCAAGGAGACCAGGAAGAGTATTCATGTTACAACCTAAGGAGGATAAAATTGGAGAGGAAACTTTGAGCTCATTCAACTTCTTTAACCCAAGGAGTAATGGTGAATTAAAAGTTTTCCTTGTTTAGTTTCTGTTTCCTTGCCTTAATATGCGTATATGATTTTGTTTCCTTAAGATTTGGTTGAACCTGGTTTAAATGTGAGTCGTATGAGATTTCTTACATTAGGTAAACCAAATTTTGGGGACAAAATTTTTATAAGGAGGGGAGAAATGTAACATCCCCCAGAACATGTTAGGCTATTATAAGGTTCCAGAGATAGCCTGATACTTGTTTAACATGTTTGTGAAGTTTCATGGTAAACTGAGCTAGTTTAGGCACTTTGTCATAACATGGAATGCGAAAATTAACTTAAAATAACTCAAAAAATGGAATAAATTGCCTAGATAAGAGAAATAATTAAGGATAAGTTGTTTATAAGTTATAAGTAAGTTAAGGAAGTTATAGTTAAAGTTTGAAGGTAAACATAGCTCATTTGGTATTTTTAAGCACACCGAATAAGTGTTTTCATACCGAATGGACTCAACGCAGATATAAAAATTAAAGATAATGATGAATTTGGTAATTAAATAAATGTTAGGATTTATTCTAATACCTATGGAGGTGAGAAAATCTGAAATAATAAGATTAAAGTGTTCTTAAGAGGTAAAAGTTTTAATACTTATCCATTAAGTTAAGTTATTATATGACTTATTTCTCTTCATTTCTCTCAAAGTAGAAAACGAAAGAGGGAGAGGAGAAGAAGAAAAAGAAAAGAGAAAGAAGAAGAGGAGAGGAAGAGAAAAGAAAGAGGAAAGGCCAAGGTTTAAGCATTAACTTCACAATGAGGTAGGGGTATTTGTTTCTATCCATTCCTCTCTTACTTCATCTTGTTTCTTAAGTTTGTCATGACAAGGAAAAATGGGTTTGGGTGATATTAGTGAGTTTAGATGCTAGTCTCTTGCTTCCAAAGGTGAAGTAAGTTGAGTTTAAGCTTGTTTGATGTATGAAGTTTAGATTTAGCTCCTTAGAATTCATAGATGTTGCTTGAGTTGCAAAATAAGAAATGAGTATGAAATTACCCATATTTGTTTTATAGTTTTAAAATTGATTTGGCTTGTTTTCTTTGGAGTTTTATTGTTGGTTTTGATATATATGTGATTAGTTTGGGTTACCCTAACATGAAAACTCAGTTTTTATGCATAAAACCAGGTGGTAATTGATTACCACGAGCTGGTAATCGATTACGCAGTCACAAAATACATTTCTGGGCTTGATGTAATCGATTACAAAGCCTCTGCCAGACTTGTAATTGATTACAAAAAGATTGTAATTGATTACCATCAGCTTAATTTGAAGAAATAGAGCTTTTTGACATCCAGGAACCCAATGTAACCCTAAACCATGATCTAAAACATTATGTTTAACTTCTTAAGATTTAATTAATCATCAAATGAAAGAATTTTATAAAGAGAAAGATCCACTCTTATATTTGAGGCAAGTTATGAGATTAGAAATAAGATTAGAATTAGGAATGGTGATTAGAGGTTTAACCAAGTTAAGTTACGGATAATAGGAGCTATGGAAGCTTTAGTGACACCATTATGATTGTGAAAGAGTAGTTATATGTATAGTGAAGGTTTGAATTAATGTGGAAAGCAAGGAAAGTTGTGAATCCATCAGACATGGATTGCTTCATATAAGAGTTTAGTCTTATGAGTAACATCGTATTGCATAGATATCATTTAAGAAAAGATGAGAAAAGGACAGTTCATAGTTCAGAAACAGTTAAGAAGGTAGGTTAAGGAGGTAAGATATTTCCTCCCCACTACAAGGAGTAATAGCCAACTCATGACATTCATGACATTATTCATGACATTTTATTAACATAACTCGCATTGCATCGTACTCATACATCATAGCACAACATATACATTTTTAGACAGCTATATGGGCAATTGTCTTATCCATTGCATTTTTAGACATCTATATGGGCGGTTGTCTTATCTTTTGTGTTAAATAGTTCTGATTATGTCTATTTGGGAACATTATAAAAAGTAAGAATGTAAATGTTCCTCAAATATTGAATTATAATTTAATTACTATTTTTAGCTTTAATTACAAAATTTATTGAGTAATAGTTAATTGTCATTTGTAGTTGTAATTAATGTTTATGAGTTGTATATATTCATCATGGATATTACAATTGCTGGTATTGATACATTACTACTGAGAATTTTAAATTTTCACCCTAGGTATTACCATCTAAATCGAGGTGGAGGCTCGTCCAGTGACCAGAATAAAGAAAAAGATCGAAGAGTAGTTTAGTATTATTATCTTGTAGTTTCAATTTACATCATGTATATATTTTGTTTTGGTAATGTAAATAATTATATATAGAATAATATGTAATTTCGATAGAATAATTTATATATATGTGTGAATATTGTTTCCACATGACTCTCCATGATCATTTATTTTTTTGAATGTTATGGATTAGTTTTATATTCAAAATAAAGTAATATAACTAATATTGTTTATTCTGGTATATATCATATATACTAGAATATTAGTATTAGGATGTTACATAAGCAGGCTTAAACAGATCATAGTGGACCAACTTGTACCAAGTGTGGTAGGAACCATGGAACCAGGCCATGCTTGATGGGAATAGATGCATGCTAAGGATGTAGAAAACCTAGAGACAAATACCAGGACTGTAACTAGAAAGAAAGAGTAAAGTCTAACCCCATACTACAAACCAAGGGGAGACTATTTACTTTGAGCAAAAAAGAGGTAACTCAATCTCTTGATCTGATACAATATAAGTGCTTAACAGGTAATAATTTCTTAATTGTATTGTTTGATTCAAGAGCCTCACACTTCTTTATTTCTATTGAATGTGTGAAGAAACTAGACTTGCTAGTGTCAAAACTTCCATATGATTTATTAGTATCTATATTAATAGGAAAGCCAGTAATAACCTCCCATACTTGTTTGGATTGCTCTAGTTAGGTAGAAAGTAGGTCTTCTTTTGTTGATCTTATTTGTTTACATCTTGTTGGAATTGATATTATTCTGGGAATGGATTGGTTGTCCATAAACCATGTTGTGTTAATTGTTCAAATAAATCTCTTATCTACTTATCTGAACTTTCAAGTGTTTCAAAACCATCTGAGTTTATATATCTGAATGCCTCCCAGGTTAACCGTTGTTTGTCAGAAAGGGCTCAAGGTTATGTTCTCCTATTTTCTTTAGAACCTGAAGTTGAACAAGGCCTAGATAGTATACATGTGGCAAGTGAATACCTAAAGGTTTTCCCAAAGGATGTTAGTAGCTTGCCCCTTGAGAGAGAAATTGAATTTACCATAGATCTAGTGCCATGAATAGGACATATCTCTATATCACCCTATAGAATGCCTCCTCTAAAACAAAGTGAACTTAAGAAACAGATAGAGGATTTGTTGACCAAGCAATTCATAAGGCCAAGTGTGCCACTTTGGGGAGCACTAGTGCTCCTGGTGAAAAAGAAGGATAGAAATCTGAGACTGTGTATCGATTACAAACAACTCAATAAGGTGACAATCAAGAACAAGTATCCCTTCCCTAGGACAGATGATTTGACGGATTAGTTGAGATGAGCAACAATCTCTTTTAAGATAGATTTGAGATCAAGATACCATCAGGTTAGGGTAAGAACTAAAGATATCGCCAAGACAACCTTGAAGACTAAATATGAGCATTATGAGTACCTTGTGATTCCTTTTGGTCTTACTAATGCTGTTGCAGTGTTCATAGATCACATGAACAAGATCTTTAGACCATACCTTGACTGGTTTGTAGTGGTCTTTATAGATGATATCATCATCTATTCCAAAATAGAAGAAGAACATGAAAGACACCTCAAAATGGTATTACAAATCCTAAAGGAGAAACAGTTGTTTGCCAAACTGGCAAAATGTTAGTTTTGGATATGTAAGGTAAAATTCTTAGGCCATGTAATATCTTAAGGAGGAGTACTAGTAAATCCCAGTAAGATAGAGGTAGTAGTACAATGGGAAAGGCCTAAAACTATCTTAGAGATTCAAAGTTTCTTAGGACTAGCCACATACTACAGAAAGTTCATAAAAGGATTTTCTCAGTTCACATTGCCACTAACCAGACTTATCCAAAAGGGTAATCCCTTTGATTAGACACAAAGGTGTGAGAGTATTTTTCAAGAGTTGAAACATAGATAACTACCATGCCAATGTTAGTAATCCTAGACCCACAAGAACACTTTGAAGTATACTGCAATGCTTTAAAGAAATGCTTAGGTTGTGTATTGATGCAAAACATAGGAGTAGTTGCCTATGTCTCTAGACAATTAAGACCCCATGAGGAAAACTATCCTACTCATGATCTGGAGCTAGCAATACTGGTTTGCCTTAAAGATATGGAAGCACTACCTCTACAGAGTTCAATTTGAGGTATTCAATGACCATAACAGTCTAAGATATTTGACCAAAGGAGTTGAACATGAGATAGAGAATATGGATGGAGTTTATGAAGGACTATGACTTTGAGTTAAAATATCATTCAGGTAAAGCCAATATAGTGATTGATGCACTCAGTAAAAAGTCTCCACATATGTCTTATATGATGATATAGGAAATGAATCTCCTAGAAAGCTTTATAAATTTGAGTCTGGTAGCGACTATATTACCACATAGGCTCTATGTCAACAATCTGAAAGTTGAATATGACCTTAGGACTCAAGTTAGAGTAGCCTAAGAGAAAGACCTAACCTTACAATCTTTAAAGGAACAAATATTACACGAAAAGCGAAAGGACTTTATTGAGGCAGTTAATGAAACTATTCTGTTCTGAGGAAGAATATGCATCTCAGAGGATATGGATATGAGAAGATCTTATAAGAAGCCCAAAAGAATAATTACGCCATCCATCCTAGTGCAACAAAGATGTATTAAGACCTAAAGACTATGTTATGGTGGTTAGCAATGAAGGATGACATTACCAAATATATAGAAAAATGTCTGGAGTATCAGAAAGTTAAGATAGAACATCAAAAGCCATCATGACCTTTATAGCCTTTAGAGATCCCTGAATGGAAGTGGAATAGTATATCCATGGACTTTGTCATGGGTTTTCCAAAAACACAATCAGGTTATGACTCCATATGTTCCATTGGGGATACACTGACTAAGTCTGCCTATTTCTTACTTGTCAAAGCTAATTATCCAATGGACAAGTTAGCTTAGTTGTATATCCAAGAGATTGTGAGGCTACATGGTGTACCCTCCAACATCGTATCTAACAGACACCCTAGATTCACATCTAGATTTTGACGAGCCTTATAGAAAGCTTTTGGAACGCTGTTGCATATCAGTATAGCTTATCACCCACAAATAAATAGCCAAACTGAGAGAACCATATAGACCTTAGAGGACATGCCTAGAGCTTATGCCATAGAGCAATAGGGTAGCTAGGATAGATATCTGCCATTGGCAGTATTTTCCTACAACAATAGTTATCACTCCAGCATTGGGATGGCACCCTATGAACACTACAACACAATAGGTAAACGGTGGCAGTTTTTTGAGCCATTTGTAGTGGTTTTAACCGCCACAAAAATACTCTCGCAGGGGTTATGTTACTGTCGCTATTTCTAGCATCGAGAGACTGAATATGCAGCGGTTACATTAATTGCTAGCATAACCACCGCAAAATTAAATAGAATTTATGGCGGTTGTTAACTGCCGTTAAGTACCATTTTTAGAAATTTGGTTAAAAAATCTGCAGCGGATGTCAACTGCCGTAATAAATTTCTAAAAAATTTTGTGTTTTATTTTAATAGTAATAAATTTTTAAAAATTTCATCTTGTATTTTAAATTGACCTTTCTTAAATTTGCAGTGGATGTCAACCGCCGCTATTATTTGGAACGTTTTCACAACTAAAACATATTACTGTTTTTGTAACCACTGTAATGTTTTTTAACTCTTTTTTTAAATAAATTCATCAATTTAAAAATTTTAATTCTTTTTTTTAATTCAACGGTAATGATTTTTAATTTGGTTTTAAAATTATTTTAGACCATTAAAACATTAATTGATCTAAAGCATCAAATTCATTCATTACTTTATTGTTGAGATCTTTGTCAATCTAAAAAACAAGATTTTCTAATGTTAGTCACATGCATATTACCAAAATAGATGCAATATACATGCACAAAACAATTTTTTACTCACACGATTAGCAAACTAACCAACAAACTCTCTATGAACCTTCTTATCTATCTCAGTAGTGCTCCTTGTGCGACTCCTTAGTTGCCTCCGTACAACACCTCTAAATTCCCCAAATAGATGTACTATATTAGATGTACAAAAAGGGAAACTTAACAAGTAATGTGAGCACAATAATTACTCACTAAAGATAGCAATCAACTATAGGACAGTTGGTTAACATGTGTCTATGAGCCTATAACTTTTCAGTGGATGTTAGAGTAAAATATGATGTGTAACACCCTTGTGGGGATGTCACATATATAAATAAAATAAAAGAAAGATAAATAAAATCTACCCAAGTTGTAAAACATTTGTAACATAATATTGTGGGTCGTAAAATTCTTCTTGTTAAACAGAATAGTATTAAATAAAATAACGCAGAAACACAAAATAAACAAACCAACATCTCACATAATATACATATGGTACTAGTTATAAGTTATACAAATAATTTACAACTAT
This sequence comes from Ormosia emarginata, assembly GCA_029884605.1. Lineage (NCBI taxonomy): Eukaryota > Viridiplantae > Streptophyta > Magnoliopsida > Fabales > Fabaceae > Ormosia > Ormosia emarginata. Next base: position 39,957,241 of record JAQQTP010000074.1, on the reverse strand, counting down.
CCATATTTAAACTAAAACAGTAAACAAAACAGTAAAAGGTTAATATATACAAACGCAGACGCGCCCAAGTACACATCACAAATATCTAACCCTCTGAAGGATCACTCTCAGATGAAACTTCAGGTGATAGATATCCAGGATGCCTCGACCCTCTACGGACACGGGTCCGTGCAGTCGATACGCTGCTAATCTCACTAGGCGCATCAAACATACCGCCCCAATGACGCCTAAGAGATAGCGGCAACTCCACATGTAAGTACAATAAAGTAGAAAAGATCGGCACTCCATCAAACTCCGTACGTATGGTCACAGTCAGACGCCCTACGTACGTCACCGAATCTCTATCTTCTCGCAGACGCCAGGCTTCAGAGCCTCCGTGAAACTCAAGTTGCACGAATCCAAAGAATCCTGGTAACGTCATATCCACACAATCAATCCAAAGAATATGGATGATCGGATGGTTCTTGATCGTAGAACTGATCTTCGGCTTGCTGCTCTTCCTCCTCTTCAGGATACTCACACTCAAGAGGTTGTTCCTCTTCCTCAAACTCTTTATCACATAATTTAAATATACAGATAACACATACAAGAAAGAGGTAAGACAATCTATATCACCACAAACATGGTAAAATAAAAAAATGATAATACAACAAGTATAACAGTTCATACAATATAGCATTCTATAATAGCATAAATGAAACAAAAGATAACACAGATGTAATGTAACACAGAACACAATGTAACAACATATAGTGGTACAGATAGACAAAATAGCACAGATAAATAATGGTACAGATAAATAAACTGGTATAGATAAATAGCATTAAAATGTATGAGATAAAAATATATGAAATATGACTCAACCCTACTCCATGGAGCTAAAACACAGACATCAGAGTGAATGACCCGCAAAATCTATTAGTACCGTCGACCGCCCAATAACTATTCCGCTGTGTCACGTTGCGTCTATAGCCCACTGTAAAAAAAAGATGTAGTGGTGTAGCACACTGTCATACGTCGTGTCACTACAGGCTTGCACTAATAGACTTCACAAGATCTTGATTAAATATAGTGCGTGTCGAGTCCATTAGTGTGTTACCAGTTACCACGGCCCAGAGGAGCGACCAACTGTCCACAAATGGAATAATCTACACACTAATGTCTCCAAGTTCATTCAAGTTGAACCACACTACGCTTATCACACCGACAATACGATGTTATTCATCTCGTCAATCAATCCACCAATTATCAACCAAATTGGCACAACTCAATGCATGATAAAAATTCCAAATATGCCCTCACTGGCAAAATTCCAGATATGCCCTCACTGGAAAAAATTACGAATATGCCCTCACTGGCAAATCGCATATATATATAGTACGTCCCACCTGACAGTACTATTTCACAATCTGTCCGGGTCCACCACTTTGGCCCGACAGTAAAACTTGCTGTTTTTGTTAATCGCATAGAAATTTTATCGTGTTTTCAAAATCCCGTTGCTTTTATAAACATTTTTAAATCGCGTAAATATATTTTACTGTTTTTAAAATCACATACTGTTTTTCAAACGTTTTCTCAATCGCGTAAGATTTTTAAATCATTTTCTTGTCCAAATTCCTTAAAATTACTGTTTAAATAAATAGAAATAATATTTAATACGTTTGAACTACGTATAATATTTTTCATACCGTATAAATTATATTTGCTATCTTTTCTATCTTATTTGTCTGTTTTTAGCAAAATTTGACAGTATTTTGCTTAGAAAATGTATAACGATGATTTTCTAAGTTTTCCGAAAAAAATTTCTTTTATTTATATTATAACCATTTAATTACACTTTTGAAAACTACTAACGTGCTTCAAAATATAATATGAGCTCTACGTTAGAAATTTTACAAAAACTACTGTATTTCCTTTTAACTATTAAAATCATTAGTTTTAACTTCTTAAACTTAATCTAATCAATTTATTTCTTCGAAAATCATTGTAGAAAAATTCCTTTTAACATATATTGCTTCGTTTTGATTGAAAATGGTTTGGAAATGATTTTAGAAATCATAAATCCTTGGCTTTGGCATGTTGGCCGAAATACTTAAAATTACCATTTGATCTCTACATTCATTTTTCTTGCTCTAAACAATTTTGCATCTTGTTAATTTTCCTAGGTTAATTAAATCACACTCTTAGAAAATTGATGAGAACATTTTGGTTCTCCTTTTTGGTTGAGGCCGTGAGCCTTGGTGATGTGTTCTTTGGAACACTCATGCAATCCTTGACATGTTCACATCTTAAGATTTACACATGCATCTACTAACATATACAATATTTCAAAGCTTGTAGACATGCAAGTTAATACAAATCACAAATAGGAAAGCTAATAACAAGCACACAAATGAATCCTTATGGATTCTACAATCACAAACAATTTCCATCTTCTTACCACCACCCAAGGATGATAAGATTTAAGTCTTCCTCTTACCTTAAATGAAGACAAATACTCTTTTACTCCTTTCTAGGGTTTCGGTTTTTACTCTCCAAGATACCTATCAAGCTTAAACAAAATTCTACAAATTATAATCATGAAAGAAAGCTTAAACCATGGATCAATCATGGCTTAGAACTTTGAAAAAGAATTTAGAAATGAAAAACAAAGAGTTTCATCTTCTAGGTAAAATCTCCCAAGTAGATTTTCAAGCTCCAAATGATGGATTTTGCAAGAACTCTCAACTAGAGATGTTCTTAGAATTGTGTTTAGGTTTAGAAAAGTTGGTTGGATGAAATTTTAGGTGGATGGATGGTGAATATGGTTGCTTGGCCGAATGCTTCACAAGGAAGACAACAATGGAGTTTGATATTTTTGGAAGAGAGAGAAGAGAGAAAATGCATGGAAATCAAGTGAATAATAGCCTTCCTTGAGTGAATGGCCGTAGACATGAAGGGGCAAGGAGGTGTCCATTTTGGTTGGCTCCATCCTAGCTTTAGAATTGATCAATGGTGAGGATTAAGACTTGATCACCAAGCTTAGCTCTCATTGGTTAATCCTAGCCTTGTCACTAACCTTGTCATCAAGCTTAGTCACTAATTAAGCTTAGTCATTAAGCTTAGTCACTAACCTAGTCACTAACCTAATCATTGGGAATCTGCTCTAGCTTAAAACATTAACTGCTTTGCTAAACGTGGGTCCCGCAAGACATTTCTGGGTCCACTGTCATTTATTTATACTGACTAATAAAATAATATTATAATAATATAAAATTATTTTTACAGTTAAATCCTAAAAATTAAAAGATTACTAACCGTATCATTTAGAATTGGGTTTAGTAAGATCTCCCAGCTCCGAATAATTAAAATAAGATTTCTCCGGCCCGGAAAATATTATTTTCCTGTCCCAGAGCAAATCACACAAAAAATCTAAATAAAATCACAGACAGTAATATAAAATAGTAATTCATACAGAAAAACAACAAACAGTACAAAAAGGACATAACGGTCATTTATCCTAAAATTGAAAAACATCAAACAGTACATTCGGGACACAACGGTAACTTACCCAAAAGTTTAGGGTGTTACATGATGAGCCACCAATCGGCTTTCCTACTTGAGGAAATAGTTCAGCTACTCATGATTAAGGTTATATATCATTAGCTTCATCATCAACATGGCCAAGTCGATTCCATCTTGTCTCATTATTATCTAAATACCTTAAACAAAATGTAAGAATCTCTTGCACAAGGTAACCTTCTGTCATAGAGCCTTCCGGTTGTGCTTTATTACGTACATAGGATTTTAGTTGTCCAAAGTACCTATTAAACCATAACAAAGGTAATTAATAACAATCTTATACATTATTAAAATTTGAAAAAAAAATACCATCACATATCTATTACCTTTCTATAGGATACATCCATTGATAATGAACTAGACCTCTGAGCTTAACTTCTTCAACAAGGTGAACAACTAAGTGAACCATGACCATGAAGAATGAAGGAGGAAATAACATTTCCATGTGGCATAAAGTGAGCACAATTTGATGTTGTAATTTGTCCAAGTCTTCAACACTCAACAATTTACCACATAATTGTCTGAAGAATGAACACAACTCAATTAATATTACTGACACCTCATCAGGCAACCCTGTCCGAATGGCTAATGGTAGTAATTGCTCCATCAATATATGACAATCATGACTTTTCAACATTCCATTTAGCTTAAGATTATCCACATCAATGCACCTAGAAATGTTGCTTGAATAACCATTTGGCACAGTAATGTTCCTTAAAGTTGTTAGGAATGCCTTCTTGCCACGATTAGCCATTGTAAAGATAGCTAAATGATACCTTCCATTTTTATCTGGTCAAAGGTCATGTCTAAAACCCATAGCTTTAAGGTCTCTTCGAGCAATGGCATGATCTTTTTCCTTTGCACTATCATTTAGTAAAGTGTAGATGACATTATCACACACATTCTTCTCAATATGCATCACATCAAGATTGTGATGCAAAAAGTTATGCTTCCAATAAGGAAGCTTAAAGAATATGTTTTTCTATTTCCACTGTTGAGTGCTACCTTGTGCAACACATCCACCACGTGTTCTTTTTCCTTTTTCTTCCATATCTGGTTTTTGACCAAACGAGACATTAGTGTTCTTAACTTGTTCAAGAATTTTAGAATTAGATAATGTTTTTGGAGGACTGCGCATATCTTGCTCTCCATTAAACAATCCAGTGACTTGTTACAAAGCAGAATGCAAAACAGAGCCAAAATAATAATATGCATCATATCCAAGAAAATTAGACTACTACTACCAAGATCTTCATAGACTTCAAATTTAAGAACCCATTAAAGAAGTAAATGATGATAATGCACAAGAGGAGACTAACTCATCTTATAGTAGTTTATGTTAATTTAAATTTAAATTTTAACCTTATCATGTTATCCTTGTTATCTTATCCATTTATACTTTTAGTGACACATTTTTATTGTAAATATTTTACTTATTTAATAAACCGCTTGGTCATAACTCAAGTCAAGTTAGACCATTTCTTTCACTTAATTCTCTACATGGTACAAAACTTATTTTCATGGCTAATACCTCACACAACCCCAGGATGAACTCCGCCTCCATCTCCACCATCAATACCTCCCCAAACCCTTCCCCTTCCCCTTTCCCTTATCCCGCTATGCTCAATATCAATAACTTTGTCTCTTCGAACTTCACACCCTCCAATTATTGCCTCATCTCATGCGTCTTCTGACGTGAGACTCGACTAACCTAATCCCAATTTTGTTCACTGGCACAACATGCATAGATAAAAGTTGCCTTAGGAGAAGAGACCCTTAATCTAGTAGTTGATTTGGAGACATTTCCTGAGGTATAGTCTTAGGGAAGCTTTTCAGAAATATCAATCAAACAAACAATATGCATGCCATAATCTAAGCACCCAATGCAGACAATTCATCAAGCACAAATTCTAAGAACAGACTTTGCAAAAGCTACTGAGATGAATCAAATACAATAGAGACCAATCACAAATCAGAAAGGGCATCATACCTGGTGGAGATCTCCTCCTCGAGGCGTAATAAGTTAGCCAAAAATAGTTATGAGTTAGCCAGAAAATCATGGTTTAGAGTTGGATTGCACAACCCAAAACCTATGGTTTTGAGTTGGGTTGGAGTACCAGGACAAGACAATGTGTGAGGGTTCTGAGTGAACGATGGGGGTTGAGTGAACGATGATGATGAGTGAGAATTCTGAGATTTTGGGAATGATGTGGTTATGAGAGTTTGCGTGGTTTGGGAATTTTAGGGGTTAGAGGGAATGGGGAATTTGGGGGTTAGAGGGAATGGGAAATTTAAAGGGAACAAAGGAAAATTTCAACACGTAAAAAAATGAATCCATACTACGGTGGTTCAGTATAACCGCCTGTAATAGCCACCTAACTGCTGCAAAGTATGATAACTGTAGTAGTTATGAGAACTGTCGCTAGAACGGCTGTTAGAATCCAAATTGCAGCGGTTATTGTTAACCACCACAGTTTACCCACCGTCGGTTACTGGATTTTGTGTGGTGGAAGTTCTTTATGGTAAAAAGTGTAGATCACCTCTATGTTGGATTGATGTTGGTTAAAAAATCATCTTAGGGTTAGAATTGGTACATAAAACCATAGAACAAGTCAAATTGATCAGAGAAAGGTTTGGAATTGCCTAGTGTAGGCAAAATAGTTACGCTGACAAGAGAAGAAGACCTTTAGAGCTGAAAAGGGAGAACATGTATTTTTAGAATTACTCCTATAACTGGGATTGGTAGAGTCTTGAAACCAAGAAAATTGAGTCCTTGTTTTCTAGGTCCATTTTAAATTCTTAAAAGAATCGGGCATGTAGCTTACCAAATATCCCTTCCACCGAGGCTTTCAAATCTTCATAATGTCTTTCATGTATCGCAACTCATAAAGTATAACCTTGATTCTTCATATATTATAGAAAATGAATCAATACATGTAAGAGATGATTTAACTTATAAGATAAAACTCGTACGGATCATGGATAAACGAGTTAAAGAACTCAAAGGAAAACATATTCCACTAGTCAAGGTGATTTAGGAAGGCATGAACTTTGAAGAAGTAATAAGGGAACTAGAAACTAGTATGAGGCAGGATTACCTAGAACTATTTGTGTTTGGTAACTAATTTTTAAGGCAAAATCTTTTAAAAGGAAGGGAGAATTGTAACATCTTCCCTTCCAACCAACTTATAGAAGGTGCTTAGCAGCTATTGTTACGATTATATGTGTATGTCTCTACTATATGTGCGTGTAGGCAAGTAACTTAGCGAGCAAGTTATCTCATAAAATTAATTAGAAATTTAATTAAAATATAAGATAATTAAGAATAAATAGAGAATTAGCTCAAATACTTATAAATAAGATTATTTATAATTATTATGATATAAATTAGCTTTTATCAATAATAGAAAATTAAATAAAAATAGATCTTAAGCTAGTTAAAGATTAATTAATTAATTAATTAATTAAGTAAATAATTAGATTTAATAATTTTAATATCTAATTAAATAAATTAATGTTTAGTAATATGATTGAATTAACAACAAGTTAATTTGATAAGATAATAATATTATATTAAAGTAATGAGTAGAAATCCACCAATAGGATTTTATGCAATCTAATGAAGCACTAAACTTCATTCTTAGTGGCTTAGGAAACTTTATGGTAATCATGAGGTTTTCATATAAAATTAATCCTAGAAGCTTGTGATTAGAAGAGTTTAGAATTCGTCAGTGCAATTTTAGTAGATAAGGTTAGTGCACGAATGTTATAGGGTTTGCATGAGATATTTAGAGGAATTAAATGCAACCTAAGAAGTATGCGAGTCCTAAATAATGAACCCTAGGGTAGTTAAACTATACCTATGACTCAATCTAGGACTTGTAACTACCTAAAATGCTCCTAAACGAGCCCTACGGCGATAATTTAATGCCTAATCTACCTAGACTACCTCCCATAACACTCACTTATGCGACACCTAGGCCAAAACCCACTCCTCACCACCTCGCACCCTCGAACTCCAACACAAAAACACTCTTCCACTTAACTTTCCTCACATTTGTGTTGGTGTATGCCCTAGTGGCCAATACATTTTGTTTGTATTTACATATATTATATTATGTTATTTTATATGAGGCATTTCATTTATTGTGTTCTTTTTGGTAGACATAATAAAGTCCTTAGAATAGTAAGTTTGATACCATAGGACATCAAGTGGAAGACTTGATCGTGAGATCCTATTGGATAAAACACTATTCTTAAATGTCCCTAGTCAAGTATTATTGTTAATTAGGACAACAATAATGCATTGAGACTAGTATGTGCGTAGACTGATGACCACATCTCACGGGTCATGGATATGAGATATCAAGTCTACACATGGATACATATTAGAGTAATGATGTATTGGACAGACCCGTCATGAGAACGCTACGTGGATCGTTACGTGAGTGTCATAAGTGATTCTCATAGTGATAATGGTGTATGTGGTCCTTTGACCTGAAATCACTATGATTCCTACATGAGGAGTTATGTGTTTTAATGCCATCAAACGTCATCTGTAACAAGATGATTATAAAGTTAGTTATTAGACATACCGCGATACATGTGGAGGGATGTGAGTGACCTAGATGGGATTTGTTCCTCCTACATAACAGGAGTGATATCTTCGGGGCCCCTGATTGAGTGAGACTACGAAATGCATGGCCATGCTTAAATGAGTCAATATGAGATATTGATCTCATTTGTTATTACTATGTCTACTCGGGAATCGAAACCGAAGATTGAACTAAACAAGGGTGACACATTCCATGCCTTGTGTTCAATCTGATATCTGGACAAAGGGACTAAACTACACGGAAACATTGGTCACGGATAGGTTATGTCAAATCACTGACATTCTCATTACTTGGGTAGCAGTGATGTATTGCTAGATACCGCTCACTGTTTGTAATATTAAAATGAGATTTTAATATTACTACCAACATCATGAGAACCTGCAGGGTCGCACACTTAGAACAGATTAAATTGGAGAAATCAGAATCCAAGTTGGACTCGGATTCAATTGTGGACCTAACTCATGACAGATGGGTTTAGGGTTGCACCACTTACCTTGCTACTGCTCACACTCACTTAAGGCAACCTTTGTTATAAATAATACTGCTAAGGGGGTTGCTACTAGGTTACATCATAACCCTAGCCGCACCTACAGAAAGTGAGTGAGAGATAGTGAGGTTTTCTTCTCCTCTCTTCGCAGCTAGCACTACGAAATAGAGGTGTGACTCCTTTTTTGCAAGTCTGTTCGTGTGGATACCGCAGAGATATCGTCACTATTACGGTGTTGGTGATTCACCTCGCTTGTGATTATCACGCTTCAAGAGGTAAATTTTTAAAGAGTCGGATTATGGATTTTTCGCATGGATCATGTGAGGGAATTCTATTATTCCGCTGCGAGACTTTTGATCCGCAATTCCCAACAATTTGCACTCCACACACACCCTTAGAGAGAGAACAAGAGAGAAGCCTAGAGATAAAGGGTTGGACTATGACTTAAGGAGGAAGAAGAGGTGTGCATGTGTAGGATCTCACTGGATTCAATCCACCACAAAGCCAAGGAAGAGTTTCCCCACCTTACCATTACCATCTTCCTTTCGATCTAACCACAATCTACCACTCATCCACCTTTGTCGCGAGCTCTAGGAATCCAAGTTGAATAAAATGATTTAGTGGCCATTTGGCCAAGGAGAAGACCGTGGAGGTCTCGACTATGGCTATGGCAACCATGGACGTGGTTATTCATGAGATATAAGGAGGGTGGTTTTACAAGAAGAATGAGGATTGAGGTGAGAGATGGAGGTTGACCTAATGGAAGCCAAGATTGGTAGGTGTGGAGGTGACACTTGGACTTGATGATGGGGGTTTGTGAAGGATTTAGGTTTCTTCAAGGGTTTGGAGTGGTGGCTGCCACATATGGGCAACCAAACCATAGTAGAGCCTTGGTGATGGTGGCCACTAAGAGATTAGCTAGGTTGGGTTCTTGAATTGTGTGGTTGTGGTAAAGGTTTGAGTGGTGGTGGCCACCACCAAGGGGTAGCCCCACCCATAGTGATTAATGGTGATGGTGGCCTAAAGAGCAACCACAAGTTAAGGTTGAGGCGGATTTTAATGGTGGAGGCCATGACCAGGCCTAATGATCTTTGGCTTTGGACTGGCCTTGAGCCAGGGTGACTCTTGTTGCACTCGATTACTAAGGTTGGCCACAATCCTAGAACAAGGTATTTTAATACCATTAAAGGTTGATGATATGATTCAAAAAGTTAATGAATGCATAATGAACCTAAGACTAATGAGAAATGTGTGTCGAGTTGATCTAGAGGTTATGATCTCATAGAGATTGTATATAAAGATAATGCAATTTTATGAGTGAAGGGTTAAAAATGATTGGTTACTTGGTTGACAAGTTATTTCAGCTAGTCTTTGAGTATCTGCATGAGATTTTATGTTGGTAACTATAACTGTTTTATATGATTATGTATACCATGTACTGGTTGTTGCATTGTTATGATGAATTGAGAACTGTTGATAATGCCATATGACACTTTTAGTAGCTATTATGAATATGAACTATGAAATATTATACATTATACAACTGCTCATTGAAGTATGCATTCCTAATAAGAGAGTAAGGTTACCTTGGCAAAAGAATAAGGTACCTCACCAAAAAGAGTAAGGAAAGGAATTTACCTTGTTAGGGATAGGTAATGTGTAACATGTATGTCTACTGAGAGTGAACTATCTCATGTCTGACAAACAAACTATCTTAAGGAGGTGGGTCATTTCCTTCAGAAGCATTGCATTCATGATGCATAAACACTATTTCATTATTTATATATTGTCAATTTTATGAAAATATGAAGAAAATTGGCATATGACGAACCTTTGCTTCGTGGTAAATAAATTGTAAGATTTTCAACTTATATCTATTAAGTGTTTTTAGTCTAAGGCAGCTGGATTTATTATGATGACATTATTCATGTAGTTTATGGAGAATTCTTACAATTCTCACCCCTATTATTTTCCATGATATTTCTAGAGACTGAGAATGTCACTATTTAGTGTATACTTTGATATTGTAGAGGGGGAGTGAGTGTACTTTCTTGAGACTAACACATACTCTTTCCTGGGTCTAATCCGTGTATCATGTATACTCTGAGTGCACCCAATAATGGATTTGGAGGTTTCACGATGTAGAGCTGGATGGTAGCCAGTAGGACTGACTGATAGATTTATGTAGATCTCATTTAGCTTATATATAGTAGAGCTTATGTTGATGTATCTAGATAGTGATGTCTATCATTTCTGGCTTTGTATTTTTTTTTGTTGGTCTGACTGTTTACTATACTGAATAGCTGTATTATAGGCACTAAGGCCTATGTTTATATTTTTGGAGTTGTACGTATAACTCTGATAATAGTGAAAGGCCTTAAGGGCTGGTATATTTGGTTTATGCATGTGTATAAGTATATTGATGTCAGAGTCAGAGTTCTAACAATGAGAACTCATTCTGAGATAATAGATATGCTCTTTTGAATTAATTTTCATTACATGTTTATCGAAGACTTTCCACCTAGCTCACCTTGGGAGCTAAAGAACTTAAAGTTAATGATAAGATTAATATTAAAGCTAAGGTAATCCGATGAACCATTTAAAAGAGGATAAAATAAAATTGAAATAAAATATGGTTAAAATAAGTAAAGAACGTAAGCAAATTGATAATGGGACTTGGGAAGAAACATGCAGTGAACTTTATCTTATCTGATTCATCTAATAGAGTGTAAGGTTGACTATATAGGATAAGAGACATCACAAATTGCTTCTCAAGACAATTTTACTAAATAAAAATAGAATATAGATTAGTATTAATTTAACAAGAAAGACAAGTGAATTATTTGTACTTATATATTTATGTTAATAAAAAATTATACAAATTTATGTTTACGTACTTTTCATATGCTCTCATTTTAAGTTATTAGGCTATTAGATGACATCTATCAAAGTTTGAAGCCGTCACCCATGACCTCGAACTTCCAGTTTTCTGTATTTTCTATTTGTAGAGCTTCTTTTCGGTAGTTAGAAAGAGAATAAAGTATAAAAAAAGGGAAAAAAAAAAGTAAAAAAGAAAGAAAGAGAGAAAAACAGAGGGGGCCAAAAAGAAAAGAGAAAAAAAGAAAAAAGATGAGAGAAATAGACAAAAATATAGGGTGATAGAGCCATAAGAGAAAGACGAGAGAAATAGACAGAAACAATGGGTGACACACCCATACACTCAACGTAAGCAAGAAAACTCCCTATGTCTAAGGAGAAATAGTATTTATTTTGAATTTAATCCAACAATCCATGTTTGATCTTATTCTTTTATATGTTCGATCGGCATATAGTATATACATCCAACAGTATATGACAGACAAAATGTCATAGTTCGACCTGCAGAGAGTATACGCATCCCACGGTATCTGAGAATATGTCATGGATCAATTGGCATTTGGCAGAGTATATAATAATTTTAACAGTAACAGGCCGGAGAGGCCCGATCAATTGGCATTTGGCAGAGTATATAACAAATTAGCCGTGGAATTGTTAGACTTGTCTGTGAGTATGCAAATGGTTATCTATACAAGTCTGCACACTCAAACAAACAAAAAAAAGAAATTGTTGTCTTTAGGCCTTGTAGTGTATGCTTGGCTTGCATGTCAAGTTGTTTTTTTTTTTTTTACCTGTCATTTGCCTATTTCTAGTGGTCACTTCAATTTTTTTCAAGTACTGTCTTTCATTCATTGGCCTTAGAACATTTCAACAAGCTTTCTTAGATGTGCTGTCGTTTCATTCATCTATTCCTTGTGTTGTCTCTGCGTGCTCATTTTCTTCAACAGCATTTGCATCTTATTGTTTGTGACGCCCATTAAAATTTTGAGTTAAGGAATCCTTTACATTTTGAGTTTGATGTTTTTTGTGATAAGCATATTTGTTTGTAATAAGATAAGAGCTTTATGAAATTCATTTTGAGAGAGTGTTAAGAAATATAAAATTATAAGTATACTTTGTTATTGTAGTACTGAGTCTACTTGTTAGTAATCACATGAAAAACGCCTAAAATCAAGAGGACAAGTGTCTTTCACAGTCGCAAAGTTTTAGTACAACTGCAAATAGAGGTGCTATGTTCAGTTTCCATCTCTCTTTTCCTTTTTCCATTTAATCCCTAAAATGTCAACACTGGTTAATCGCCCTCTATAAATACCACAGGCATATGTTCTTCAAATCTTTATAAGAGAGAAGAACAATAGTCCAACAATAGTCCTTGTGTCATGAAAATTGAGAGCAACATTATGCTCATGGTTTGGTCACACTAATACCTCATCAGGTTTAGGTTGTATGAAACCAATGGAGAGCAGTGACACATCCAGAGTTGATAGTCAACGAGTGAGTAGTTCTAACATACGGAGGAATCGTTGCATGGAAGTTTTCTCAACATCTGCACGTGAAGAAGATGAGAAAGCACTGAAATGTGCAGCAATAGAGAGACTCCTTACACATCTACGCATTAGAAGTATACTCACCAAAGGAGAAGATAAAGGAAAAAAAGTAGATATCAGGCAACTAGAATTAACAGAGAGAAAGAGTCTGCTACAGAAACTCGTGAAAATACCAGAAGAAGATAATGAGAAGTTCCTGTTGAAACTCAGGGAACGGATGGAGAGGTGAGTCTTATTTATGACTGCTTATTTAGAGAGTGCATGAATGACTCCAACAGTTTGATGCTGAAGTTTTGTGTATGAAGCTTTTTATGCAACACACTTGAAATTCACATTAAAAGAACAACTGAATTGTCTAGTCTGTAATTTGAGAATTGAAGCATAGTTCCCATTTTTTTTTTTTTAATTTGAAAGCATAGTTCCTTTTGAAAACATCCGAATCTCAAAGCATTCATGACTTGGAAAATTTGATAACTGTTTCAGAGATTGAGATATCTTAAATTTGTCATGTTAAACTAAATTTACACAGAGTTGGACTTGAAATTCCAACAATTGAAGTTCGATTTGAGCATATAAAATTGGAAGCACAAGTTTATGTTGGAAGCAGAGCGTTGCCTACATTATTCAACTTCTTTGTGAATATGGCAGAGGTAATTCGATGTCAGACAGATTGTTTCCACCATATTCATGGGTTTATCTCTGACTATTCACTCAATGCTGTCTTTCTTTTGTTAAGGGTTTCTTTAATTATCTTCACATAATTCCAAGTCCAAAGAAACCGTTACATATCCTTCAGAATGTTAGTGGAATCATAAAGCCTCGAAGGTGAATTCAAGACAATTTTTTTTTGTTTTTTTTTTCACTTGTAGTTTTTTAAGTTTTTACTAAAAATATCCGTTGTACACCTTCCTGTTAGTTCTTTTCTTGTTCTGATTATGAGCTTCTTTCAGAATGACATTGCTTTTAGGTCCACCAGGCTCTGGAAAAACCACTTTGCTGTTGGCGTTGGCTGGAAAACTTGGTAAAGATTTGAAAGTAAGGAAACCAACTTAAGGTGTCAGTGTCACCACTGAATAGGGGCATAGTTTGCAGTTGAGTAATTCTTTATTTATAACAACTGATTTCATTGGTGATGAAACCTCAGCAATCTGGGAAAGTAACATACAATGGGCATGGGCTGGAAGAGTTTGTGCCACAAAGAACATCAGCTTATATAGGTCAACATGATAACCACATTGGAGAAATGACTGTGAGAGAAACACTAGCATTCTCAGCAAGATGTCAAGGGGTTGGGCAGAATTACGGTTGGTTAATTCTCTCTTGAGTATTAATGGGAAAAAAAAAAAAAAAAACGTTTGAAATAAATCCAAACTTTCTAAAGGGCTCTTAATCAAAGTTTTGAATTTCACTACTTTACAGAAATGTTGACTGAACTACTAAGAAGAGAGAAGGAAGCAAAAATTGAAGCAGATCCTGATATTGATGCCTACATGAAGGTGAGAAATAAGATTGGAAACAAAGTCTTGAATCTTTATGTTTGAAATGCTGAACACATTGCATTATTTGAAAGCAGCATTATTTCTTGGGAAAAGCTAAATGCACAGAAAGTGAATTAGTGACTATTTTGGCAACTGCACAAAATTAATAAAGTGATAAGTGAGTATCGTTTCCACAAATATTGAATTATCAAATATCAATTCATTAATCAAACTACTATCTAGGCAATTAATTGATTCAAAAAGGATTTTAAAGGGAAACAAATAATTAACAGAAAAGTAACACAAGGTACAACAAATAAACTGAAAAAAATAAAAAAAACACGATGACAAGTTAAGGAGTGCACACCCAATAATAAAGATGTTAATGATCCGATTTCACTTGGTATTTTTTACTTGTGTTTTAATCTAATTAAGTTCTAATTAATCAATTGATTGTGAGATCCCCTTATTTAACTAATACTTAATTTCTCGGTATATCAATCCTCTTCAATCCTAGTAACCAAATCAATCCCTTAATTGAATCCTAAAAATTAAAGGCATTATGCGATTTATGGAATCTCAAGCAAAATTCACACAACTAATAACTTCTATTCCTAGATGGTCAAGATTATGGCATTTATCATATGGACTAAATCATATTAAACAACGCATAAGATCAATTAATGAGTGATCAATTCACAAAAGCATTAAGAACAATGATAAACACTCAATTGAATAAAAAAACTTGTATTAAATCAACGAATCCAAATACATCACCATCCAAACTAAGTTATATATTCTCCCTAGCAAGAGAAGAATTTAGTCACTCATAGCAATAAAAACACAAAACAAATAAAGCGGTAGAAGAAACATCATGAAGAAAATCCTAAAAGAGAAAAGTTTTGGAAGTCTTTAATGGTGAACTCTTCTTAACCTCCAAAGCTGAACTCTTTGCCTCTAGTGCTGCCACCTAAAACCTTTGGCTTTACCTCTATTTATAATCTTTCAAGGAATCTAGGGTAAATTAGGTCAAGCCTTACTCTACTATTACTTGGGGTGCAAGTTTAGCATTAATAGCAAGGTAATTAAGGAAAGTTGTCAATATAAAATTTGTAGATCTCTTTATTAGCTTTCAAATACCACCAAAATTAGGTAAATTACATACTTCAGGAAAATTTATGCCTAATTTACCACGATAAGTTTGACAACAATACTTTCCTTAATTAATTTTTAACCAAATCTTTTGTTTCCTTTTTTCTCTTTTTATTGATTCTATATAAATTAGGAAACAAACATCTCACTAAGATTAAGGAAGCTTTCATTGAGATCCTTGCATTAATTACAGGGATGCTTGGTCACCAAGTAAAGAATACTTGTACTCCAAGTAAAGATCCAAATTGATTCCTAAAATTTAGGAATGCAAGGTTGACTTTGGTCAAACTTCGTCAATGACTTAGCATGCCCTTTTTCACCCTCTTAATAGATGAATTGGGCTTTGATGTCGTTATGAAAGTTGTAAGAACTTTTCTCATCTTTTCATAGATACCAAGATTAGCTTAATTTGAGGTCTGTAGCATAAGTTATGTTCAAAACACTATAGCAAAGTCATTATGCTCTTCATTAGGATTTTAGTAGTCATGCCCAAAATTCCAAAAAAAAAATCCTTAAATTCCTACAAAACACAATAAAAATACATTTTATTCAGTGGACCCATAATTCACTCAATATAATAAATAAATGACATAATTCTTCTCTAAAAACACTAAAATCCATGTGTAAACAAGCATAAAATGTGTGGATTTTATACATATATCAAATACCCTCAAACTTGAACAATTACTGGTCCTTAAGTAATTAACAAATAGTAAAAACTCATAGCAAGGGTATTTCTTGTGGAAAGACAACAAACATTGCAATTCAAATTTCTCAAAGAAACCTCAAGATTCCAAATCTATGAATAATTCATTCAAATGCTAAGAAGTTAAAATACCCAATCAAACATGCACATTTAACAACACGCAAACAACTTAACTTAAGCAAGTTTTTACAAACAAAATCACGAATCTATATGCACTCAAATGAGACAATGCACATAAAGCAATCTCCAATACCTCAATGACATAATTGAATTGATACAAGTATGTATGTCCCAAATCCCATAAGCAAAACCACTACCCCTTCCTCCACTAATGTAGTGCACACTTTCAAAGGATCAAAATGTCTTTATTAAAGTTGTAATGAGGCCATGAGATAGTCATAATGAAGAAGTTTAAAACACATTGAGAATATAATATGCATAGAGGAAACTTCACTTTGATTTTCTTGCACACTTGCTTCTTTTTTTTTTTTCTATTTTTGAATATTTACCTCCACCCCAAACTTATTTCTTTGCA
The DNA here is from genome assembly GCA_029884605.1 of Ormosia emarginata. Lineage (NCBI taxonomy): Eukaryota > Viridiplantae > Streptophyta > Magnoliopsida > Fabales > Fabaceae > Ormosia > Ormosia emarginata. The sequence goes on along the minus strand of JAQQTP010000074.1, from coordinate 39,940,282 downwards.
ACACATTGGGTGGACTTTCTTTTTTTTTATTTTTTTTTCAAACATGCTAGACTTTGACTTTTCTTCCTTCTTATCTATTTATCTTCAACATTTTTCTCACCTGGATTCTCAATAAGTCCATCATTTCAACATTTAGTCCTATCTCAAAAAAGGGTAGGTAAGTGTTTAAGGTTAAGGGTAAAGGTGGAAGGTGGGTTGAAAGAAAATAAGCTAATGAAAGGCTCAAATATAGTTTTAAGAGATAATAATGAAGAATGGGTACTCTAAGGATATGATGAGGTTAAAGAAAAAATGCCTAAATCATCTCCTTTTAAGTGCCCACTAGGATTTTGCCTTGAAAGGATGCAATAGAATTGTTCTAAGATCGGTGAGGCAATTAGATACTCACTTTAGCACACATAATCCTTCTCTAAGAACACACAAATTCAATAAAAAGTTTAATGAACTTATGCAAAAGAAAAATTGAATGCCCAAAGTTAAATATGCATGACAATCATGAACAAATTTTCAACCAGCATAATCCTAAGCTAACATGAATTGGGCTTTCTTAGCCTAAGATCAATCTTCAAAGCAATGCTTATCTTTTCAAAATAGATTAGTTCATGCATATGCTTAAGTGAACATTGATTCAAGGTGATGATGACTAAATCAATGAAAACAAATAAGTAAATGCAGAAATAAAAATCTAAAGGAAGAAAGAAAATCTTTTTGGCAACCGACAGTTATATACATCCCCTTACAAAGGCTTTGAACTCAAGGAGACACTTAAGTTGACTCAACACTAACAACAAAACAAAACTGAAAAATGTTAGCCAAAATGATAATGATGATGATGATGATGATGATGATGGCAAAAAAAATGTAAAAATAAGATAAAAATGATAAAAGAATGCAAAAATTGAAAGAAAAGAAAGAAAGAAACAATCTAACCAAAACTAACTAACCGCAAGGCCCAACCCCAAGCTTAAATGCGGCAATGTCCTAAGTGACGCGCAAAATGAAAAAGTAGTGTCATAAGAAGAAATCAGAAAGCAACAAAGCAGAATAACAACCAAAGAAATATATTAATATAGAGTCAAAGCCACATGCGTCCAATACATAAATCCAAAACATAACGGGAAAACAAGGATAGAATCCAAAATAGTCAATACAAAGCATCTAAGGGCAACAAACCCCAATACAAAATAGTATAAACAAAAACTCCTAAGGCGGAGCGGTGGAAGATGACCTAGTACAAAAATCGCGCTATGAACGAATCTCGGCCTGCAGCTAGTCAAAGCACTCCTAGTGAGAAGCCTTAATATGGTCCAGACGCTCATAATAGCTCAACTCCATACAATCCAACCTAACCATAATCTACTCCCATTGTGCTCCTTAAAAATGCAGTGGTGGGGCTAGAGCGGCATCAGCCATCAGTGCATCAACTAGAGGGCCCAACATAGTAGTATTATGATCATGGAGTGCCTTAGCAAGCTATTTAGGAAAAGGGGTCCCATCATGGCCCACGAGGTAATAACCATCATCACACCTAGTTCAGACACTCATTTGCTTTAAATTCAACAAATCAAGGTAGTCTTAGCCAACAATGGGGTCCAAAACATGAAAGTCAAACCTCAAGCGAAGTACTCAGTAATCGTAGTAATCAAGCCATCAACGCAAATAGCACCACTCAACTGTTGACCGACATAGGAAAAATGGCGAGCAACAAAGATTCTAGTTTTAATCTACCACCCCTATTGTATGCACCATAGATAAAACAATTCACACTTAGATACGACACCAGTGCTCATACTCTGCCCAAAAATAGTGTTTGCCATGAGGCAATGAAGAATACGATATGTGGGGCAAAGAAGGCATGAAGCCTTAGAAGAGCGAGGGTCATAATCATTGTTGTCTCTGGCCAAGTGGTTCCAAACGGACCTATTATTGTAATCCTTTGTAAGCTCATGAGACCCATGATCATCAAATCTAAAAACAACATTTAATTGAGATAATCCTATGACATAGGCGTGACAAAAAATCTAAAACTCAATACGTCCATCATGATCAGGGATGTAAGGATAAATTGTACACCTATAACTACCCAGGAGCTCATAAGTTAACTCGGTATATGCCAGACACTTAATTTGAGCAAAACAATGCCATTCTACAACATCTAAATACCTATCAATTTCCTCAATTAATTGCAACTCCGCAATAACAAAATCATCCAGATATTTGGTGCACACCACCTCTCGAGAGAGTAAAGAATATACCTCATCCTCTGAAGAGGAAGACTCGACACGAGCAACCCGTTGGGAGCGGCATCCCAAAGCACGTGAGCAACAAGCGTATGGTGGGGACCCATGGAGATCATCACAATGAAGATGAAGGACGAGGTGAGTGACAAAAATTGGGGAAAAACCAAAATGGGTGAGAATGACAGTGGTGAGAATGAAATGGAGGAAGATGAAATGGTGGGAAAAATTAGTGAAGATTAAGAAATATTGAAAAGGGGAAAACACGGTGGTGGTTGAAAGGTGTGTGGTGGGGTTTGGAAGAAGAAGAAAACACGGTGTTTGGGTGAGGGTTGTGTGATGGGGTTGGTGAGAAGAAGAACAAGGGGGTTGGGGTTTGGAACTGATTGGGGTCGTGTGATGGGGCTTGGGAAAGGAATGGAAACAAGAGATGGAAGATGGAGGAGAGATAGAGAGAGGCGTGCAAAAGGGTTTGTGAGAAGAAAAGAACATGACTTGTGGGTATTTATGCAAAGGGGTATTTGTACCATAAGGGAAAGCTTCCTTTATAATAAAGGGACCAGACTATCTCTACTTCAATTTTATAGGAAATAACTTGAGTTGTGAGTTGAATAACAAAACTTGTTATCATGTCTCAAACCTTTTCTAAGAGATCTTCTTGTCATGCCAAAACTTGGTCTTTTCCTTGTAAAGACAAACATTCTCATAGACATTTTGGCGAAATTCATCTAACTCATTTAGTTGAAGGAGCCACTTATCACTTGCCTTTTTCAATTCAAAGTTGAAGAACTTCACAGCCCAAAATGCTTTTTGTACAACTCTACTAGTAGATGGAAAAATTTCCCACAAACTAATTAATTAGGAGACATATCAATAAGGGCCTTGAAAGCTGTCTTGTAGGCCCATAGTGCATCATCAATCTTCTTTGCCCAATCTTTCCTTGAATTGTTAACCCCGTCTTCTCTAGGATATGCTTTAATTCTCAGTTGTACACTTCAACTTACCCACTTATCTGAGGATGATAGGTAGTGGCAATTATGTGAGTGACAACATATTGGCCAACACAACGTCAAGTTACTTGTTGCAAAAGTTGTTGCCTCTGTCACTAGTCAAGGCCCTTGGAACACCAAACCTCAAAAAGATCTTTAAGAATCCAACTACCACCTTAGCATCATTTGTTGGGGAAGGGGTCACCTATACCCATTTGGAAACATAATCCACCACCACCAAGACATACTTGTTGGAAAATGAAGACAGGAAAGGTCCCATGAAATCAATGCCCTAAATATCGAACAACTCTACCTTAAGAATATTGTTTAGAAGCATATCATGTCTTCTTGAAAGATTGCTAGCTCTTTGACACTTGTCACATCTTTCTACAAATCTTCTAGCATCCTTGAATAAGGTTGGCCAATAGAATTCACTCTACACACCTTGGCTGCTATCCTTTCTGCACTAAAAAAACCACCATAATTTGAACCATGACAATGTCATATGATACTATCAAATTCTTCATCCAGCACACATCTTCTCAACGTACCATCGGCACACTTCTTGAACAAATAAGGCTCATTCCATACAAACAATTTGACATCATAGAGGAACTTCTTTCATTGTTTCTAATTCAAGTCAGAAAGGAGGGTTCCAACAGCCTTAAAGTTTGCATAGGTTGCAAACTAATGGAGGTTTTGGACAGTCAAGAGATACTCATCAGGAAACTTTTCTTTGATAAGTGCTTTCAGCTTTTCTTGTCTTCCATCCATTGAAATCCTTAACAAGTGATCTGCCACTGAATTCTCTATCCTCTTCTTATCTCTTATTTCCAAATCAAATTCCTGCAACAACAAGATCCAATGAATTAATCTAGGTTTCGCATCTTGTTTGGTTAAAAGGTACTTAAGAGCTGCATGGTAAGTGTAAACAATAACCTTCGAACCAACTAGATAAGAGCAAAACTTATCAAAAGCAAACATAACAAGTAATTCCTTTTTTGTGGTAGCATAGTTAAGTTGTGCATTATTTAAGACCTTACTAGCATAATAGAGAACATGCAAAACTTTATCTTTTCTTTGTCATAAAACAACACCCACAACAAAATCACTCACATTATACATTATTTCAAAAGGTAAACTCTAATCCAGAGCAACAATGATATGAATAGTAACAAGCTTCTCTTTTAAAGTAATGAATGCAACTAGACAATCATCATCAAACACCAAAGGAGTATCCTTGATTGACAAGTTGCATAAGAGTTTAGAAATTTTATAGAAGTCATTGATAAATCTCCTATAAAAACCCGCATGTCCAAGTAAACTTTGAATCTCCTTGACATTGGTGGGAGGGGACAATTTTTCAATGATTCCCACTTTAGCTCGATCCACCTCAATGCCCCTTGATGAAATGCGATGGCCAAGAATAATGCTTTCCTACACCATGAAGTGACAATTCTCCCAATTCAACGCCAAGTTAGTTTCCTGACATCTTTCAACACTACAGAGAGATTAGACAGACAAGTATAAAAAAAAAAGAGCCAAAATTAGAAAAATCATCCATAAAGACTTCAATAAATTTCTCTATCAAATAAAAAAAAATAGAAATCATACACCTTTGAAAAGTTGCTTTCAAAGTCCAAATGACATTCTCCTATAAGCCAAAACCCTATAAGGGCAAGTGAAAGTTGTATTCTATTGATCTTCTTAAGTTACTACAATTTGATTATACCCAGAATAACCATCCAAGAAACAATAATAGGCATGACTAACTAATGTCTCTAACATTTGATTTGATTAATAGATGGAAGTGGAAAGTGATCCTTTGTAGTGACATTATTCAATTTTCTATAATCAATACATATTCTCCATCTGGATACAATTCTTATGGGGATGAGTTCATTATTTTCATTAACTACAATAGTCATCTCACCTTTCTTTAGCATAACTTGTACTAGACTCACACATGGGTTATCAAAGATACGATAAATATTGCCTACATCAAAAAGCTTCATCACCTCCTTCCTCACCACTTCATTCATAGTGGGGTTCAATCCTCTTTGTGGTTGAACTATACTGCCTTGTAATTGTCCTTTATGAGAATTTTATGCGTACAAATTGTGGGACTTATGCCTTTTAGATCCCTATTGGTCCAACCAAAAGCTGATTTGTGCTCTTGCAGCACCCTCAAGATTTTCTCTTCTCCAATTTTGTTTAACTCCATATTTGTGATCACTGGATAGGTGTTGTCCTTACTAAGGAATGCATACTTGAGATTGGAAGGTAATAACTTCAATTCATGCTTTGGTGGCCCTTTAACAACAACTTCATCCTTCTTCAATTCCTTTTTTTTATCTTCTGAAAAGGTTAGAGTTGATAAGGTTTCCAAGTTTGCCATACATCTCCTCAACTTGGGTTCATCATTATCATCTTAATCAAATTTGAAATTGACAATATAGCTGATTCAAGTGGGAGTTTTGGGTTGCTTTGTCTAAACATATCAATGACCAAAGAATCAATCATGTCCACCTTAAAGCATTGCTCCTTTTCCATTGGGTGTTTCATTGCCTGAAAAACACTGAAAGTTACCTTTTCATCATGAACCTTCAACATTAACTCACCTTATTGCACATCAATTAAAGCTTTGTTGGTTGCCAAAAATGGGTCTTCTTAAAATGAAAGGAACATCAGTGTCTACCTCCATATCAAGCATAACAAAATCAGCTAGGGATATAAATTTATCAACCTTCACAAGCACATCTTCAACTAGACCATATGAATGTTTTATTGAACGGTCAACTAATTGAAGAGAAATCATGGTGGACTTAACCTCTCCAATACCCAACTTGTAAAAAATTGATAATGACATCAAATTAATGTTAGCTCCAAGATCATATTTCCCAATGTTCAAAGAGACAATAGTGCATGGAATGGAAAAACTCACAAGATCCTTCCATTTCGAGGGCAACTTTCTTTGAATTATGGCACTATATTCCTCAATTAAATAATTGTATCATCCTCTTTTAACCTTTTTTTCTTAGTCAGCATTTCTTTCATGAACTTGGCATAGGATAGAATTTGCTCAAGTGCTTCTGCAAAGGGAATGTTGATATATAATTTCTCAAAAACTTCTAGAAACTTAGAAAATTGATTTTCTTGGTTCTGCTTCTTCAATAGCTGAGGATATGGAACTCTATCATACAATGATAAAACATAAGGTTTGTCCCAATCAAGCTCCTTTTTCTTCTTGCACCCCTTGGTCTGTTCTTCATGTTACACTGTTTCACTTAAACTTTGCCCTGAAGGAGGGTGTTGTTCTACATGCTCTTGATTAGTGGCATCCTCCATCTCTTGAGCCTTGTCCTTTGTTATTTGAACATCTATGGTCTTCCCACTCCTTAAAGTAATTGCCTTACACTACTATCTTGGGTTAACCAATGTATCACTTAGTAAGATACCTTTTGCCTTCTCTGATATTTGTCGTGATAGTTGTCCCATCTATGTTTCTAGATTCTGGATAGATACTTCCTGATTTTAAAGTTCACTCTTATTTCCTGCATGAAATCAGAGGTTTGCTAGATAAATGTGAATGTTTACTTGGAAAGTTTTTCAATAACAGCCTCCTAAGAAGTTGTCTTGCTTTGTTGGTCATTTTTCTGTACTATTTGATTATTCCATGAAAAATTTAGGTGATTCTTCCATCCCGAATTATAAATATTAGAATATGGGTTATATTGGGATCTTGGAGGGTTTCTCATGTAATTAACTTGTTCTTGGGATGTTGAACCTAAAACCATTAGCTTCACACTAGCCATTAACATGATTACCTCCACAAAAATCATACACCAAAGGCGAAGAATTAGAATTTACTACATTCACTTGCATTTTGCCTAGCAACTTGGTAAGGCATGAAAGTTGTTGAGAAATTGTTTTGTTTTAAGCAAGAATTACATCCAAAATGTCTAGTTCTATTACTCTTTCTTCACCATTGACCTTCCACTGAGCATTTGGTACTCATTAGCTACTATAATTTCAATCAATTTCTTAGCTTCTTCAGGAGTTAGGTTATTGAGAGAACCTCTAGTTGATGCATCAATCATATACCTTATGGAAAAATTTAGGTTGTTGTAGAAGATTTGCATATGTTCAAACTCATTAAACCTATGATTTGGGTATTTCCTCACCATCTTCTTATATCATTCCCATGCTTCATATAGGGATTTTATCTCCTTTTGCCAAAAACAAGAAATTTCACCTTTAATCCTCATGTATATGGATAGTGGAAAGAATTAAGTAAGGAACTTGTTAGTCAAATCATCCCATGTGGTGATTCTCCCATTAGGCAATGATTGCAACCAATTCTTCAGCTTGTCCCTTACAGAATATTTGAAAAGCCCGAGTTTGATAGCATCTTCAATTGTCCTATTAATCTTGATATTTTCAAAATTGTGTACGAAGTTGGAGATGTGCATATTAGTGTCTTCATCATCATTTCTGCCAAATTTCTCTTGTTGAACAAGATGGATGAGTATTGACTTGACCTCAAAGTTGTTTGCTTCAATAGGAGGAATTAGTATGCACAACATGTTTCCTTGAGAATTTGGTGTAGAATACTCATCCAAAGTTGTACGTAAGGTTGTCTATTCCCTTTAGCCATAGCTTCTTTCTCAGCTTTCTTCCTTGCCTTAGTCTTCTTTCTATTCCTTCATGTTGTCCTTTCTATTTTCGAATCTAAAAGTAAAGACTTCAAAATAACAATACCTCGCATAAACAAAAAGAAACAGGAGTGAAACAAAGAAACACAACTACAAATTAAAAAACATAAAATAAAGATTAAAATGATTAAAAAGAAAAATAAAATAATGCCGAGATTAGTATCTTCCTACGTACTAATGATATTGACTAAATCACTCAATCACCGACATTGGCACCAAAAAATTGTTGACAAATTTGACAAATGCACTAAATTGCAAAAGTAATAAAGTGATAAGTGAGTATCATTACCACAAAGATTGAGCTATCAAATATCAATTTACTAATCAAACTACTATCTAGGTAATGAATTGATTCAAGAAGGATTCTAAAGGGAAACAAGTAATTAAAAGAAAAGTAACTCAAAGTAAAACAAATAAGTTGAAAATAATAAAAAGACCATGATAACAAGTTAAGGAGTGAAATCGCAATAATAAAGACGTTAGGGATCCGATTTCACTTTGTTTTTACTAGTAGTATTTAGGATTCCAACCAAATTAAGTTATAATTAATCAATTGATGAGGAGATTCCCTAATTTAACAAATACCCAATTCCTTAGTATATCAATCTTCTTTAATCCTAGAAACTCAATCAATCCCTTAATTGAATATAAAAAATTAAAGGCATTATGCAATTTATGGAATCTCTAGCAAAACCCACACAACCAATAACTTATATTCCAAGATAGTCAAGATTATGTCATTTATCATATGTATAAGTCATGCATAAATTTTTGAATTTCCTACACAACCCACAAGATCAATTTATGAGTGATCAATTCACAAAAGTATTAAGAACAATGATAGACACTCAATTGAATAAAAAGAAACTTGTATTAAATCAATGAATCCAAATACATAATCATCCAAACCACGTTACGTCTTCACCTTAACAAGAAAAGAATTTAGCCACTCATGGAAATAAAAACACAAAACAAATAAAGAGGTAGAAGAAACATCTTGAAGAAAATCCTAAAAGAAAAAGATCTTGGAAGTTTTCAATGGTGAACTCATCTTAGCCTCCAAAGTTGGACTTTTTTTCCTTTGCTACTACTGCCTAAAATCCTTGTTTTTACCCTCTATTTATAATCTTTCTAGGAATTTAGGGCAAATTAGGTCAAGCCTTGCCCTGTTATTACTTGGGGCGCAAGTTTCACATTAATAGTAGCTTAATTAAAGAAAGTTATCAACATGAAATTTGTAGATCTCTTACTTAGCTTTTAAATGCCACCGAAGTAAGATACATCACATACTTGTAAAAAAAGTTATGCTTAATTTATTGAGACATGTTTAATAGCAATACTTTCCTTAATTAATCTTTGACCAAATCTCTTGTTTCCTTTTTTTATTCTTATTGATTCCATATAAATTAGGAAACAAATATCTCACTAAGATTAAGGAAGCTCTCATTGAGATCCTTGCATTAATTACAGGAATGTTTAGTCACTAAGTAAAGATTACTTGCACTTCAAGTAAATATCCAAATTGATTCCTAAAATTTAGGAATGCAAGGTTGACTTTGCTCAAAATTCGTTAGCTAATTTGCACGCGCTTTTTCACCCTCTTAATGCATGAATTAGGCTTTGATGTCTTCACGAAAGTTGTAAGAATTTTTTTCATCTTTCCATAGTTACCAAGATTAGCTCAATCGAATCTCTATAGCAAAAGTTATGCTCAAAACATTGCAACAAGGTCTTTATGCTCTTCACTAGGATTTTAGTAGCCATGCCCAAATCCTACAAAAGCCTTTAAATTCTTTCAAAACATAATAAAAACACATTTAATTCAATGAGCACAAAATTCGCTCAATATAATAAATTAGTGATATAATTCTTCTCTAAAAACACTAAAATCTATGCGTAAACAAACATAAAATGTGTGAATTTTATATACAGATAATACATGTACAGAAATCACACATACCAATAAATCAATGGTTAAAAATCTATTGAATTATAAGTAATGTAATGGATGAAACAATTTTATTCATTGATTTAAACTTTGTGAAGATTTTGTAACGCACTTTTTCTGTACATAACACTGCTCTTATTTCTTTACGTGTGATTCATTCAAAACTTTGCAGGCAGCCGCACTAGAAGGGCAGCAAACGAGCGTGGTCGTTGACTACATTCTCAAGGTAATTGTCTAGATTCATCAAATATAGGGGATATAGATGACTTATGAAACAATGAAAGGTTTTCATGTTTTCCCTTTTAAAATGTTGCAGATTTTGGGACTTGAAGTTTGTGCTGACATTATGGTAGGAGATGAAATGAGAAGAGGCATCTCAGGAGGGCAGAAAAAGCGACTCACAACAGGTAGACTCTATTTGACAACATGACAAAAAAAAACTTAAAACCTGAATTTGGAACTTATAACGAGGTTGGTTGACTAAAAATTTCTCGTGAATAATGTGCAGGGGAGATGTTGGTTGGACCTATAAGGGTGTTTCTCATGGATGGGATATCAACTGGTTTGGACAGTTCCACAACTTATCAAATAATCAATTCAATCCGGCAGTCCATCCACATTCTCAATGGAACTGCACTTGTCTCTCTGCTACAGCCAGCACCAGAAACTTATGAACTATTTGATGATATAATACTTCTAACAGATGGGCAAATTGTGTACCAAGGACCAAGAGAACATGTACTTGAGTTTTTTGAATCAATGGGTTTCAAGTGCCCTGAAAGAAAAGGAGTTGCTGACTTCTTACAAGAAGTATGAGTGTGAATCACTTAATCTTCGTTTTAGAACTTTCCTCTTTTATATATATATATATATATGAGGGAGGATCAACTTACACCAGTGTAAATCTTTTTTTACGTACACTCATTTTCAACCCTTAGATTCACTTTCATCTAATGGTTACTTTTAATGAAATAATATCAACTATTAGATGAAAGTGAATCTAATGGTTAAAAATGAGTGTAAGTCAAAAAAGACTTACACCTACAGAACCGATCCCCTATATATATATATATATATATATATATATGCTTGGAGGATCAATTTACACCAGTGTAAGTTGATTTTTTCTTACACTCATTTTCAGCTGTTAGATCTACTTTCATCTAATAGTTACTTTTAATGAAATACTCTTAACCATTAGATGAAAGTGAAATTAACGGTTAAAAATAGGTGTAAGAAAAAAAAGACTTATACTGGTATAAACGGATCCCCTCTCTATATATATATATCAAGTTAATTTTGTTCTCATGGGGTGCAATAGGTGACATCAAGAAAAGATCAGTGGCAGTATTGGGCACGTAAAGATGAACCTTACAGCTTTGTCACTGTCAAGGATTTTGCCAAAGCCTTCCAGTCATTTCACGTAGGACAACAACTTCGTGACGAGCTGGCCAATCCTTTTGACAAGACTAAATGCCATCCAAATGCATTGACCACAAAGAAGTATGGCGTTAACAGGAAGGAGCTGCTGAAGGCTTGTGCTAGCAGAGAATTTTTGCTTATGAAGCGAAATTCGTTTGTCTTCATATTCAAAACCACCCAAGTGAGTAACATTCAAGCACAAATGCTATTCATAATATCTGATTTGAAACTATATCCTAGGTACAAAAATTTAATTCAAAATTTATTTGTGCATGAATGAAAATGCTAAATGGTGTGTTTCATGTGTCATTTTCTTCTTCTCTTTCTTTTTGTCCTTATGCAAGTTTTATTCCTCCTTTTCAGCTAATTTATTTATCTATCTTGACAACAACATTATTTCTACGAACCAAGATGTTTCACGAAACAGTGGAGGACGGAGAAACTTACATGGGTGCTCTGTTCTTCACAGTCACTGTAGCTATGTTCAATGGAGTATCAGAGCTAAATATGACCATCATGAAACTTCCTATCTTTTACAAGCAAAGGGACCTTCTTTTTTATCCTTCATGGGCTTATTCTCTTCCACCATGGATCCTCAAAATACCAATAACCCTAATAGAAGTTGCCATCTGGGAAGGCATCTGTTACTATGGCATTGGCTTTGATCCAAATATTGGAAGGCAAGAAGCAACTACATCATTAAGTCCTCAACTAAGCTATTAATTACTCATTTTGGAATCTAACGAGAAATATTATTGGCAGGCTTTTTAAACAGTACTTGGTAATTCTGTGCATTAACCAGATGGCTTCTGCACTATTTAAGTTAATGGCAGCAATAGGAAGGGATATTGTAGTTGCAAACAGTGCTGGGACATTTGCATTGCTTGCAGTAACAGTTTTGGGCGGATTTGTGATCTCACGAGGTAAGAAAATGGTAATGTAACTTCAAAGTTGGCTGATGTAATGAACCTTTCTCATGATAAAACTGTTCTTTTGCATCAGAGGATGTGCATAAATGGTTTCGGTGGGGTTACTGGTCCTCGCCACTGATGTATGGACAGAATGCTATTGTTGTGAATGAATTTCTTGGCCATAGTTGGAGGAAGGTAATCCCTTGGTTTTTGATAGTGAAGAAATTATACAATAAACAACGAGCTTTGTAAAGTGATATTTATAGAAGATAATTGGCTGAGTTGTTGCAGGTTATTTCTAATTCCAACGAAACATTGGGCGTTTTGATACTGAAATCTCGTGGATTTTTCCCAGAAGCTTATTGGTATTGGATTGGAGTAGGAGCTTCGATTGGCTACGCTTTTCTATTTAATTTTCTCTTCACCTTGGCTTTGCAATATCTCAATCGTAACTACCATCTCCATCTTTCATTGAGCTGTGAACTTTACTTGGACATCTTTTCTGACCACAGACTTCATTTCTGATAACTGGATATGTTGCCTCTGCAGCAATTAGAAAGGCTCAAGCAGGGCTATCCCAAGAGAAATTGCTGGAGAGAAATTCTTCAACAGCTGGAGAGCTCATTCAGTTACCAACACAAAAGAACTTTTCTGGTGAGTCCTTGAGCTCCATGTTATAGTTTCTCTGTTTGTAGCTTGAAGTTTGGTATTCAAGCCATGACATAATGACTGTGATGACAAGTCAGAAACAAAAATGGAAGAAGAAGCAGGTCTATCATCCAGGTCATTTCCTGGAAGATTTGGTGATAATAAAGCTACTATTAGTGAAAGGAAAGGCATGGTTCTTCCTTTTCAACCTCTATCCCTCACTTTTGATGAGATCGGATATTCTGTAGACATGCCACAGGTACCTTACATACTTACTTTCAAGATGTAATATTTCAACTAATTTTTCTTTTTGTATGTTATTTGTTGTATTTAAAATATATTCATGTGTTTTCTTCAAAAAATTTTCCCAAATGCACTAATCAAATGCTATAGCACAGTACTAGTTTTAAATGACCTGTTCCTGGTATTTTTAATCCTTCTCGTTACATGACCGTAGTAATAAGATATTTTTTTCAACAATATTTCCATGATTTTATGCATCTCAAAGAATTTCTTATCTATCTTCAATCCCAACCTCCATAAAGGAAAAAAGAAATAGGGAAACAAAATTTGAATTTTTCCTACATTTTAACTCTGTTATCTTGATTGTAGGAAATGAAAAGTCAAGGAGTTTGTGAGAATCATCTTGAACTTTTGAAGGGTGTTAGTGGAGCTTTTAGGCCCGGAGTATTAACGGCTCTAATGGGTGTAAGTGGTGCCGGCAAGACTACTCTACTGGATGTTTTAGCTGGAAGGAAAACTAATGGATATATTGAAGGAAGCATCACAATATCTGGGTACCCAAAGAATCAAGAAACTTTTGCTCGCATATCAGGATATTGTGAACAATTTGACATCCACTCACCCAATGTTACTGTTTATGAATCTTTGCTATATTCTGCATGGCTTAGTTTACCTCGTGAAGTTGATAAAGAAACTAGAAAGGTAGTTAGGACAATTTTCTTCTTTTAAATTAGAGGCATGAAATTCATGGCTTTAAACTAGATTTAAACATCATAAGATTGCTCAAGTACAGAAAGATTACTCAGCAACCTTACTAGGTACTAACCTGTGGTTTTGGAAGCACAACAGCTTATTAACTTGAACTCAACTTTATGAGATGCAGATGTTCGTTGAGGAAGTTATGGAGCTTGTGGAGCTTAACTCATTAAGAGAAGCACTTGTTGGATTGCCAGGCGAGACTGGACTTTCAACTGAGCAGCGCAAGAGACTTACAATTGCAGTTGAGCTTGTAGCCAATCCATCAATAATATTCATGGATGAGCCAACCACTGGCCTTGATGCTAGAGCAGCTGCAATAGTAATGAGAACCGTAAGGAACACCGTAGACACAGGACGTACCGTGGTTTGCACCATCCACCAGCCAAGTATTGATATATTTGATGCCTTTGATGAGGTAAGAAATCTTACCATTGAGGTACCATTCTGTTTTGAGTACTACATATTAACAAAATAAGTAATTCATATAAACCTTTTCAGCTGCTACTTCTGAAATTGGGAGGGGAGCAAATATATGCTGGTCCAATAGGCCGCCACGGTTCCCATCTGATCCAGTACTTTGAGGTGAGTCTAGCATAAATGAGATTTAGCATATTAGCTGCTCCTGTAGCATTAGCATAGTCATTTTAGTGCATGATTACTGTAGGCCATTCAAGGAGTTCCTAAGATCAGAGATGGTTATAATCCTGCAACCTGGATGTTGGAAGTTACATCAGCAGGAAAAGAAGCAAGTCTTAACGTCAACTTTACTGATGTCTTCAAAAACTCAGAACAACACCGGTTAGACTCTTGACTTACACTTTATTATGTTTGATAACAGAAACAACAGATATTGGAATCAGCAGTTATTTTGTTTCTTTAGATTTTTATTTTTTTAACAATCGTGGCTATGATGTTTGAAAATATGACCACATGCAAACTACTCATGTTCAGAGGAATACTAGCCCACTCCTAATAGTTTTTGAAGTAGCATCGTTCAAATATTTTGAATAGGCTACTGATACTTCCGATTGTTCAGGAGAAATAAACAATTGATCCAGGAGCATAGTGTACCTCTTCAAGGTTCAAAAGATCTATACTTTGATAGTCAGTATTCACAGACTTTCGTGGCACAATGTAGAGGTTGCCTATGGAAACAGCATTTATCATATTGGCGGAACACGTCATATACAGCCTTTAGACTCTTATTTACAACAATGACTGCTTTATTGTTTGGGGCCATTTTTTGGAACATTGGCTCGAAAAGGTATTTGAAAAAGAAAGCAATACATTGATACAATAACTAAAGCACGAAAATGGAATTCAGAACAAATTCTTACCATTTTAAATAATGAAAATCGCAGGAGAAAGGAGCAAGATCTTTTCAATGCAATGGGTTCAATGTATGCTGCTGTTACCTTCATTGGGGTTGTAAATGGTGTCTCAGTGCAGCCTATCGTAGCCATTGAGAGAACAGTCTTCTACAGAGAGAGAGCGGCGGGAATGTATTCAGCTTTCCCTTATGCTCTTGCCCAGGTATTACTCCACTACCCATTATTTTTTATGGGTACCAATTCTCAGGGTGAAATGTCAAACTGTTATTTGGCTATTGGTTATATTTAATTTAATGGATTTCTAAAAATTTATTTTAAAATTAACTATTAATAAATATTTGAAAAAAGAGTATGCAGTTCTTAAAACTTTGATCTTTTTGTAAATCATCACCACAAACTTTAAAATTTTCTTAATTAATTTTTAAACTTTAATTAATAACTCAAGATCTCTATGTTTAATTTAAATTCATTAATTCATTAATAATAATATTATATGATATTATTTTATTTGTATTAACAATAATTAAGAATTATTTATTAAAATTTAATTTTAAATATATTTTATTCCTTACAAAATAAATTAAACAAATTTGTTTTTTAAAATAAATTTATTTTTAATTTTTTTGTAAGGAAGAAATTATATTTAAAATTAAATTTTAATAAATAAATTAATAAATAATTCTTAATTAATGTACATACAAATAAAATGACAACATATAATTTTATTATTAGTGAATTAATAAATCTAAATTAAATATAAGAATTTGTTGTGACATTAATTAAAATTTAGAGATTAATTGAGAAGATTTTAAAATTCGCAAATGATAATTTATAAAAATGTCAAAATTCAAAAAGACTACATACTTTTTTTCTTAAATATTTAACAAGTCGCCATAAGTACGATACTCTTAAGGGTATCATAGAAATTCTTTAAATTTTGGTCCATACAACTCTTTAAAAAGAAAAAAAAATTATAGTATTTTGATAAGTATGATACCTAAAATAAGTTATCAAATATTTATTAAATATTTAAAATTTTATTAAAAATAACGAACAACTAATAAAATGTTTGATGCTTGAAAAAAAAAATTGAGTACCACATAATCTTCCACGAACAAGAGATCTGAGACACCTTAGCTTAACCAATCACTGTAAAGGGCAGAATTGTCAAGGACTCATGAAATTGAACACTTGAACTCAACACTTCGTATATTATGAATTGCAGGTTATAATAGAGCTTCCCCACGTCTTAGCTCAGGCCCTGATATATGGAATCATAGTATATGCCATGATGGGATTCGAGTGGACAGCATCAAAGGTCTTGTGGTATCTCTTCTTCACGTACTTCAGTTTCTTATACTACACCTTCTATGGTATGATGACCATGGCCATAAGTCCCAACACACCCATAGCTGCCATATTGTCCACCACTTTCTATGCATTATGGCGCCTTTTCTCAGGCTTCATGATTCCGTTATCGGTGAGTGACAACAGTGGCGGTCTCAGAAATTTAAGACAGCAGAGGCAAAATTATGAATATTTTTTATAATTTTTTTTAAAAAATTATATTTACACATAAAAGATAATAAAAACAATAAAAAATAAACTTATAATTGTTTCTTGTAATTTGTTAATATTTTGAGAATGATGAATAATTTTTTTGTTATTAATATTATCATATTTTTTTATACATACATAATTAAAGAATAATTTAAAAGTTTATATCTCATGTAATTAAAAATTAGAATTAAAAAATTTGTGAAGTATCAAATCAACTATTTATTTTAATATGGGGGTAAAAATTTATAAATAATAAAATCATAAAAGTATAAATGACAAATGTTATATATATAGTTATAAAAAAATTTAACTCAAATGGGGGCATATGTCCCCATATTGAGACACTTAGGTCCGTCCCTGAGTGACAACCTTTGCAAACATCTTTTATTTAACACATGACGTGAACTAACTTTGAGAATAAAAAACAATGACAGAGAATACCTATATGGTGGAAGTGGTGCTATTGGATTTGCCCAGTTGCATGGACCTTGTATGGATTGGTGGCTTCCCAATATGGAGACCTCATGGACAAGCTTGACAATGGTCAAAGGGTTGAAGAATTTGTGAGGAGTTACTTCGGGTTTGAACATGATTTTCTGGGAGTGGTTGCAGCTGTGGTGGCTGGTTTCTCGGTGTTGTTTGCGCTCATCTTCGCCTTTGTCATCAAAGCATTCAACTTCCAAAGACGATGAAATCACTCCAATGCTTCTCTACTCAAATCTCACTCAAAACCATTTCTATGAAAAACTCACCCTGCTCGTGAGTCGTGACGGCTAAACTGAATTCTCCAATTCCATGATAAGATTCAGTGACAAATAAATCGGTCCAAATTCAAATCCTTGGTTTTCCAAGGAAAGTTCCTTGCATAAACCAAGTAGAAAAGGGGTAGTCACACAAATATGGATAATAAATTAATAATCCAAACCCGCTGTTTTTTATCACATTACTCTCTTTTTATTTATTTGTGCTAGCATGTAACTTAAGATTCACTCGTCATTGGACATTATATATTGCTGCGTTGTAAAATGTACCAGCAACCAAATTTTAAAATAATGTTAAAAAATTATTCTCAATAATGAATTAGTAGCAAGAAAGCATTAATTATTAGTTACTATAAAAAGATAAAATTAGCTTAAGAAATATAAAAAAAATATTATTATACCTTTACATCAATATTTTTATAACCAAATGCACAATGAAAAAAAAAAGAAGTGAAAAACGGCATAGAATTTAACGTGATTTAACATACAGCGAACTGTAAACCTATGTCCACATGTAAAACAAAAAGAAAATTCACTATAATCAATGGAAATTACAATAAATAATTGCTCAGTTATAAAGATACTATAGGATGCTCCCATAACTACATGATTCACAAGATATAGATAGGTATTTATCGCGTGGGGCTGCCCCCATAACTTGTAAGTAATTTTCAGTAAATGAACCAAACTAAAGTTATTCTAATAAGTTGCCCATTAAGTTATCCATCATAGACATATCCCCCGTATGCCTCAATGCGCTTCTTCTCTTTGCTGCAAATTGATTTATGATCTCTTGACATTTCAATTGTGTTCTGGAACGGGTTTCAGATTAACAATTCGGGAGTAATCCGATTCATTAGAATATTGTCTTAAATATTTATACATGTTATTAGATAAGTTAATCTACATATTTATGAGAAGTAAATCTCTCATAGAATTCTTCAAAGATAGGGAAATCAATCATATCCCTCAAAGATAGGAAAATCAATTATAAAATATAATAATCTTACTGGATTCTTATCACAATTAACAACATTTAATGCAGATTTTAACATGATTTTTATCAACTAAGATGCTCTTATAAATACCACAGTTGCAAAGGTATGCATCTATTTTCAAACAATACTCATCTTGTGCATAATCTAACTTGAGCGTCAAAGTACATTTTGTAAGTATGCACCCCTCACACCACTTTCGCAACCATCGTGCATCGGAGGAAACCATCTACAACAACCTTAATTAGGTGATTCTCTGAAACTCATTCACAACATCAGCATCATTGTCACAACCGTGATCGCGGCGAAATATCAGCTCACGAGATTTTAAAGATGAAAATGGAGTCACCACCAATTTTATTTAAATTTGGGAAAATTTGGAAAACCATCCTTAGAAAATAGTCTTTGAAAACCAGATCGGATTCGAGAATCGATTATAGATAGGAAAGAGTGAAAACTTAATCCCACAATACCCCTAACACACCAGTCCTAAGACAGTACCTTAAGTTAGTTGTGCAAAAACTTAATAATCTCAAATATATTTATTTTACTCCTCTTTTTTAGAGAAAAGGCAATGTAACTATATATTTTTTTTAAGAGAAGAAAGGAAAGAAACAACCAAATTGTGAAAATTTAATTTTTGGCTTGACAGAATGAAGAGAACCAGTAGAGGGGATGAGTCTCTTCTCCTCTGAAAAGAGGGACGCACAATGGGAAGCTCGTGGCAGACGGTGGCCTGAGACAACGACTCAACGGAACGGAGGACGGCGCAGACAGTGGTGTTCACTACAAGAAAATAAAAATTTAGCAACGCACAAATTTGTCGCTAAAGGAGGAAAATTTGTAGCTAAACTTAATTTACCAACGGATTTTGTTTGTCGCTAAATCCATTGCTAGATTGCTCCATGCTAAAATTTAGTGACAGAAATGAGTCCGTCGCTAAATTAGCAACGGACTATTCTCACTCAATTTCATCGCTAAATTAGCGACGGACTATTCCCACGCAATTCCATCACTAAATTTGTGTCAAACGTTTGATCCCAAATCACATTTAGCAAGGGACTTATCCGTCGCTAATGGGCAACAACTTATGTTTTTTTTTTTAATGGAACATCTAACTCCTGTTTATTTTTTCATAAATGGAACACAATAAAATACTAGTAAACATAAAATAGTATCCATAATTGCTTGCATAACATCAAATATATATTAACATAGCCCAAAATATCATTCCAAGAAAATAATTTGAAACAATATACATTATATCAAATAATATTGCTAACATGACAGAAAATGCTATACATAGACCTACACAACTTGTGTTTTCCTAAGTAAAAAGTTAAGTCTAAACTGTCTATGTAGAAGTTATATTCATGTGGTGGATGAACTAAGACCATTTGGTGATGCTTGTGTAAGATTCTCTATCTGAAAAGTATTTGAAAGTCGCCTAACAGCAGTTTGTACCTCTTGTTGTACCATATCTGGAACTACTGCTCTCACATTTCCCAGCCTTTTCTTAATCTCACATTGGACAGCTTCTTCAAACTCAGGTGTGTTAGAATAATGATGCGCGGAAGCATTAGAAGTACCAACTCTAAAATTTAGTGGGCAAACCATATATGATTGAGATCCTAGGCCATAAATTCTGCCTTTCTTTGGCCTACCAACAACTTCAACCCAAAGTGACAACTCTTCTTGATTATCTAAGTCATGGTTTGCTGTTATATCATCTTCACTCCTATTAAATGTGTCATTTTCCACCCCATCATTGTTTTCATTAGATGTGTCACCAACATGCTCTTGGCGTTTTCTCTTTTTAAGTATTTTATAATTCTCTTGAAAATATGATATAAGAATTAATTCATGCATAAAAAATAAGTTGTTCATAGAGAGAGAGAAAATAAAGACATTACAATCAATATGATTTCTTAATGCACTGAAGACTTTCTAAACGAAAATTGTTTACAAGTAGTCTATCCTACATAACTGCCAAAGACAAAAATATTCTTACAATAGGGAAAAGGAGAAACAATAAAACAATAAATTTGTCATTAACTTACTGGAAGTATAAATCTTGACAAAAGTCTCTAATAATTCTCATCCTTCTTGGAAAATAATTAATTAAATACAACAAGTTCATCACTTGATTATATGCATAAAATAAGCAACAGGATCTTGTACAATCACATCTCAATCTAGAATAAGAGACAATTATGTGGAAAGTTGAGTATTGAAAGAAAAATATAAATTTTACTCAAGCACATGGCTAATTATGATTAATTACTGGTTTTCAAGTGCTTAATTCATTGACTTGCCTATACACTTTTCTCACCTATCTTATGTTCATCAAGATTCATAAAAGAAGTGGATTAGATCTGAATTCAATTGTCATGAATGATTGCTAAACCATGCCAATTTTTGCTTTAAAATTCCATCCTTACCCTTTATTTGACCCTTATTGACAAGTCAACTCTGGTGCCTGTTCTAATAGCTCTCTGCCTCTACTCAACATCTACTACTCTAATTAGAAATGCTAATGTTTATAAGAAGATGTGGACTATTCCTGAACTTAAAGGACTAGCACCACTAACAGTTATAGAAGCTAAAAATTTGAATGTAGTTTCAGAGGGTTGTAATTCGAGAATTGTAAGCATCAGTTTCATTTTCCCTACTTGATTAATCTCAATAATCATGTGGTAGTTATCAAAGAAAGTATATCATGAAGAATTGAACCTTTTCTATGTTTATCATATGAAATTCCTATATTTTTTTAATATTTGTTGGTCTCCCTTTTAGTTACAAGAGATGGAAGTGAAGCACGAAAATAAAGACAGTTATTGGTAAGTTTTCAAGAGTCATAATGCCATACACTAAGTACTTATATACCATGATGCTATCTTAAGTCTAATTATTATTTTTGTTATTTTGCATGCAAACTATTTCAAATTTAGAGATGGAATTAGCTGCTGCAAGGGCAGCTCATGAGTCTATACGAAGTGGTGCTCCTATTTAAAAAGATACAAGGATGATCGAATCATTTGGTAAGAGAAGGTATCTAATGGTCATAGGTAATACTGTATTTATACAGATTTGACTTGTTTTTTTGGCAATATTTTATACAGATGATGAAGCTGATAGGAAGAAAAAGAAGAAAGCTAAGGTCATGGTGGAAGAAAAAATATTAGTATCAAAGCTGCAATCAAAATACATCTTTGAGAACACTGAACAAGTTAAGCTACCCAATTAAAATTATCTAAGACAATGGTTACCTAAGGACAATTGATTTTCTAGCACAACAAATGGCTTTATAGTGGCACCCAATTTTCTTACAAAGCACTTGATAACAAATAACAAGTACTTTGCAACTAGATGGCACTAATCATTTGAAAGAGGATATAATTATACAACTCAAGGAGATCTGTAATATACTTTCCCATCAGCAAAACAACAACTCATATTTGAAGAACAATAGCAGCAAGCTCATTGTCTTTGGGAACATAAAACAAATCTCCAATAATGAGCAACAATAATTGTTGGTTCTGAGAGGAGCACCAAGCTCAGTAGCACAAATATAATTACATAAAGTATTAGCCATAGCATCATGTTTAGACATATCAAAACTAGCTAAAAATGTACAACCATGAATAGAAGGAACAAAAAGCTGCTTAGACACAGAAGATGAAGTAATAGCTGGAACAACTAATATTTTATGCAAACATAGGACTAATCATTTGCTCAAATAAGACATCTACTACTCAAATTTATATAGATAATCATGCAGACTATATATAAGAATAAAGAAATGAAAAGGAATCTAACAAGAGGATGGGTACATACCGCAATAGATTTTGATTTCAAGTCATACTAATCATATTTCTTTTTTGAGTGATGGGTCAACATGAGCAACTTTGGTGTAGTGGGCTGAACACCCATCTTCTCCACCTATATTAAAAAAAAACTTAACATCATATAAAGTATCTAAACCAATCAAAACACTAACAATCAAATTTAAAAACACACATATTCATCAAAATATCCTTCTAGTGGTTTTGATCCT
Source organism: Ormosia emarginata (assembly GCA_029884605.1). Taxonomy (NCBI): domain Eukaryota; kingdom Viridiplantae; phylum Streptophyta; class Magnoliopsida; order Fabales; family Fabaceae; genus Ormosia; species Ormosia emarginata. The sequence continues at coordinate 39,917,706 of JAQQTP010000074.1, read as the reverse complement.
CCCGTATGTAAGGATGGCCTATTGCTGTTTGAACTTGATAGTCTATTTTTGGAATTGATTTCTGAAATCTTCTTCATATCTTCTTTTTCCCAATATTGCAAGAGTGTGTTCCAGTGATTTTCAGCAATCCATTTGGGAGGATTCTTAGAAGCTTTAATTTTTTTTTTGCCTTGCTCAAGTGGTCACTTAGTCACTTTGCACCAATTTGTTCAAATATGTCTTTAATTTGTTCCTCAAGTGTTTGGTCCCAAAAATAAGACCTCTAGAATATGACAAGAAAAAAAGTTAGAATTATTGCATGTTAATGGAAAACTTTACTTATAAAAAGAATATGTTAAACTCATCTCAATCAAACTTTAACTCATTAAACCACATGTTTCTAGCTTCATTTGGTACTTCACTCCATTTATACCATGGGCCACCAAATGATTTTTTGAATATCTTTACTATTTGTCAAACAGCATCGTGAGGCTTGAACCTAAAGAAAAAAGAACTGCAAATTATTATAACTTTAATGTTAATACCAAGAATAAGGCAAACTTACGTTTTTCCATTAAGAGCCAAGTGTTGTAGCCCATTTGTAGCTTGAGATGTGGGTGGTAGAGGTGGAGAAGGTGGAGGTGGAGGTGCTGGTTGAGAAAGACCCACAACTGAAGAGATGGAGGCTGGTAGTGGAGAAAGATTTGCATTGGTAGCTCCACCTTTACCTCGAGAACTCACTCATTTACGATTAATATTTGGCATGTCTATAGTAATCACTAAATAAATGAATAAAACACCTACCAAAATCACACACTTTTATAATATATAGCAGAAAGAAGTAAGAATTAAGAAACAAAACACAAATCATATCTGTATACAAAAGCAATCAAAATAACTTAAAACTATAACATAAATAACTCAATCACATGATTGCAATAGTCTTAAAGCCAATAAAAATACAAACATAAAAACATTAGATTTATTCATCAACGTCATCTTGAGTGTCTTAATCATTATCAATGGAATCATAATCTACACTCTCTTCCTCTTGATCATCTTCAGAGAGTGACTCAAAGTCAGATTCTTCAATATCTTGTACTTCTTCTTCCTCACCATCAATGTTGCACAACATATCAAGTTCATCATTTAATATCAATTCAGGTGAGATAGACATCTTAGCCTCTTGGTAAGCTAAATCTGGAGACTCAATCATGCTTCTAGCTTTAATATTGCATACAACCCACTAATCAATTCTATCTTTCTGTTTGCTAGGATACTCTAAGAAGTACACCTGTTGAGATTGATGAGCTAGTATGAATGGCTCATACTTCAAAAATCTTCTTTTGTGATTAATATCAACCAGACCATAATGTTTGGGCACCTTCCATCCTCGATTTATAGTAGGATTGAACCACTCACACTTGAACAATACAAATTAGTTCTTTTAATGGTTCGGTTAGGGTTGTAACACCCCAAACTTCCTAAATATAAGATAGTAATTTTGACAGTTAATAGAATTCTACTGTTTAGTGATTTCTGTGTACTGTAAAATTATTTTGATTATTCTGTGACTGCTTTTGATCGTTTTGAGTGAATTACTCTGTGCCAGGAAAATAATAATTTTCAGGCCAGGGAAAACTTTACGTAATTTAATTATTACTGTTAAGTCTTAATTATTTTACGTAATCTGACTTGATATTTGTGCATTTTATAATTTTTGTGATTTTGTGTGTGATTATGAAATTTTTATATTACTCTGTTTATTTTAGCATTATCTGTGGGCCATCTGTGGGCCCATGGAGGTTGTATGTGGGCCCCGCATGGGTCCAGAAAAGTAAAAAATTTTCTACATTTAGAAAAAATTGTACTGTTTAGACGGAGACAGGGGATCTTACCAAACCTGAATCCAGAAGCAGTTTTTAAAATTTTCTTTTACAGTGTTTTGTACTGTATTTATTTATCAGGTGATAAAAATACAGTAAAAATATTATTTGAAGGGAAATAGCAGATAGAAAAAAATAAAAATTATACTGCTTGGTCAACAATAGAGGTTATGGCAACTTTATGACTTTAAATAACAACCATCGATTTAATCAACGGTGGAGATTGGTCTTATAAAATGGCTAGGACCATTTATAACCATTGGATGAAGATTAAATCAAGGGTGGAGATTTAGTCTTATAAAATGGCTATGACCATTATTAACCATTGGATGTAGATTTAATCAATGGTAGAGATGGATTATTTATGACCATTGGATATGGATTTAAATCAATGGTGGAGATTTGGTCTTCAAAAATGGTTACAACCATTTTGGACCCTTGGATGTAAAGTTTGAAGGAGTAATTTTGACCCTTCATTTTGGAGATACATTCAATGGCTAGGATTTCAAGGAGGAAATGATCCAATGGCCTAAATTAAGTCTTCTATCTATAAGCCTAAACCTAGTAGCTAATTTAATCCAAACCATTGATCTAATCAATGGCTAAGATGACCTAAAATGGTGGCTAGGAGATTTGTTGCATTTTGAAGAATGCATGGAAGGGGGGACGATTTTGGTGCTGCATTTAGGAGCTAAAGTAACAATTGAAGACCATAATTGATCACCTTTGGTCATTATTGAATCATTCTTCATCTTTCCTAAAGCAAGACTTAGCAAAAAAAATTCTTCTCCATTCTCTCCAAGCAAGGTTTCTGCCAAGACACCATACTACACCTTCTAATTTTCTCTCCATCTCTCACCAAATATGGTGGTGAGAGATGGTTTATTTATTTGATGGATGCTGAATCCATATGAGGATTCATATCCATGGTCATGTAATAATTTGTGTGTTTATGTGCTTTGATTATTTGCCTATGTTTGATATGATTTGCATGATTTTGCATGATTTTATTGCTTATATGGTATGCTTATAATATGCATAATGAAAGTATGTTGAATATATTATGGTGAATATATGTTGAAATAAGCAATTTTGGCTCCAAAGGCCAAGGGGAAGGCTACGGTGTTGAGCTCTCAAAATTAGGGTTCATGTTGAAATTTTTCAAGAACAAGAGAATTAATTTTTGGTCCCTAAACTAAGGTGAATTTTCGGCCAAGACACCTTAAATTAGGTGTTCACAAATTTATATTTTCATGAATGATAAAATTGAATGATTTGAGAAGCAAGGAAAATAAACAAAGGGTTTGATTTTCAAGAAACATTGTATACAGTTTTTGTAGAAGTATTTTTATTAATTTATTTTGTGTAAAAACAAGAATGAAACTTAGTTGATTTAGAAGAAAAAATACAATAATGATTTCAATGGTCATGTCCACGATTTTGAAGGCTTGATATGCTTTGATTTTTATGAACAAAGTGATTTTCAAAGTGAAAATATAAGTTAATTTAATACAAGAAATTTGGAAAGGGAATCAGAGTGTTTTAACACTTGAAAAACGAAATTTTCATTTGTGAATGGAAAAGAGAAGTTGAAAGTGTTTGAACCTCAATTTATTTTAAAGAGTATTGATTTTTAGAATTGATTTGGAATTATAAAGAATACGTTGGTAACTTGGGATTTTCTAACGTGTAACTCATTCTTTGGATTTTGGAGAGCGGTAGTAAATTTTAAAGTTAAAAACATTGATTTAAATCAATGAAATGATGATTTTATGGAATAAATTACGAAAAGGATTTTCTTGAGTAAGAAATGGGAAAAATAATATGAGAAGTCATATTATTTTGAGAAATGTTGAAAAGGAATTTTTAAACGTTGAGAAATATTTTACGAAGTTGAAAAATGGTGAAAAATAATTTACATAACTTAAAAACGTGATTTTTAAGCTACGCGATTGGAAAAATGTTTAAATATTTCCACGCGATTTGAAAAATGTTGAAATATTTCTACGCAGTTTAGAAAGCGTTTAAATATTTTTACGTGATTGAAATATTGTAGAAAAATCACTATGTGATTTAAAAATGGTGGAATATTTTTACGTAATTGTTGAAAATGTTGAAAAATCACTACGTGATTTAATTTGTTTATTTCTTCCATAAATAGATGTGATCTTTGAAAAATGGATTGGTTATTTTTCAACCATATCCTATTAGATTATTTCAACAAAGTGTGAGTAATTCAGGAAAAATCTATTCTTGAAAATTGGGGTTACATCCAATTCTTTGCTGGATATGTTCGATAACATATTCAATTCGTTTTGTTATCTTCTATGATGTTTTCTTTCATCTCCTGCAATTGAAGGAATATCTTGCAAGAAAGAATATTCCTATGTTTATATCTGTGTCATCATATCAAGTGGCGCAGCGGAAGCGTGATGGATTCTTCAAAAGTTAAAGAAGTTCGTCAAGGGGAAAAGTTAAGACAGTAATGGAAAACCGTAGAAAAATTTATTGAGATATCTGGTTGATCAAGTGAACATCAAGTGAACATGAGACAAAGAATTTTCATTGGTTAGAATTGTATGGAATGACGTAAGTGAAGATGTAATATGAGGACTGAAGAAAAGATAAAGGAATAATGTCATTATTTATTCTGAGGATGTGAAATCAGGTTTATCAAATTTCGAGGACGAAAGTTCTTTTAAGAGGGGGAGTATTATAACACCCCAAATTTCTTAATTTTTCAACAGTAATTTTGACAGTTAACAGAATTTTACTGTTTAGTAATTTATGAGCGCTGTAATATTATTTTAATTATTCCATCAGCGTATTTGATCGTTTTGAGTGATTTACTCCGTGTCAGGAAAATAATAATTTTTGAGCTGGAGAAAATATTTAAATATTTATTTCTCTTGACTGTTAATTATTTTTAATAATCGACTTGATTTTCATACGTTTTCTAATATTTGTGATTTTTGTGGATGATTATGAATTTTTTTTACTATTTGTGGGCCCAGGTAGCTATACGTGGGCCCAGGTGGATCCCGCAAAGTAAAAATTTTTCTACGCATAGAAAAATTTGTACTGTTTAGACGGAGACATGGGATCTTACTAAACCTGAATCCGGAAACAGTTTTAGAAATTTTCTTGTACTGTGTTTTGTACTATATTTATTTATCGGACGATAAAAATACAGTAAATATATTCTTTCGTGGGGTTTTAGTAGATAAAAATAGAAATTATACTATTAAGCCAATATTAGTGATTGTGACAATTTTTGATGGACCAATAGGAAACAAGTTCAATATTGAAGACTTTAATATCAACCGTCGATTTAATCAACGGTGTAGGATAAGTTTAATAAAATGGCTATGACCATTTATAACCATTGGATTTGGATTTAATCAATGGTAGAGATTTGGTCTCAAAAAGTGACAAAGACCATTTATGACCATTGGATGAAGAATTAATCAAGGGTGGAGATTTGGTCTTGTAAAGTAACAAGGACCATTTATGACCATTGGATGTAAATTTAATCAATGGTGGAGAATTAGTCTTAAAAAGTAGCAAAGACTAATTATGACCCTTGGATTAAAAGTAAGAAGGAGTAATCTTGATCCTTCATTTTGGAGACACATCTAATGGTTAGAATTTAAAGGAGAAAGATCCAATGGCCTAGATTAAGTCTTCTAAATCAAAAGTCTACCTAAATCCTAACTATTGAATTAATCAATGGCTAGAAATGCTCTAGATGGTGGCTAATAATGATGACAACTTCATGAATGTATTAGGAAGAGGGGGGACAGTTTTGTGAAGCATTTTGGAGCTAAAGGAAAACTTTATGTCATTGTTAAATGGTCTTGGTCAATGTTGCATCATTATTGATCATTATTGATCAATTTGCACTCAAGGAGAATGCATTGGAGGGGGGCTACGGTTTTGAGGAGCTTTAGGACATAGGAAAGTTTGAAGACCATATTATTGATATCCTTTATTTCCTTTGTTTTCTCCAAAACCAATAACTCATCAAGCTTTTCTCTTCACTTTCTTTTCATGGAGGTTTCGGCCAAGCACTCCAAGAACACCTTCCATCACTCAAAAATTTTATCCAACCTAGTTTCTTGAATACTTACCTTATTCTAAGAACATCTCTAGTTATGAGTTTTCTCTAAATCATTCATCTTGATCTTCAAATCCAAGCTTCAAGATTCTACCAAAAATGGTAAATTTCATATTTCTTCTTCTAATCTTCTAGTTTTGATTTTCTAAGCCATGATTGAACCATGGTTTACCTATTTCTACACTTGTTATTGATTGTAACATTTGTTTATGATTTTTAGGAATTTTCCCAAGGAGCTTCACAAAATTTGTGGAAGGGAAAACTAAATGTTTTCACTTCATCTTTTGTCTTAACCAAGCCTAAGAAGCTTTTCTCTTACAAAAATAAAAAATTCCATCTTTGTTCTTCAAGAGGAATTTCGGCCATACCATCCAAAATCACCATCCAATCCTTTTTTAATTTCATCCAATCATAGATCTTGAATCTACATGATATTCTAAGCAATTTTTATGTTGGAGATTTTCTCTAAATCATCTATCTTCAACCTTGTTCTTCAAGCTAAAGATTGAAGCTTTAATGGTGAAGTTTGTTACTCTTCACATTTCTTTTGATTTTCAAGGTTCTAACCATGATGCACAGCCATGGTTTTCTTATTCAAGCTTAAGATACTAATAAATATATGTGTTGTTTTGTGTTTAAGAAACCCTTGGTGGTGAAGGACTTAGAAAAGGAAGCAAAACAAAGAGCTTTTGAGGATCTTCAAGAGGTAAGAGGGAGATCCATCTCACCAACCAAGCATGGTGGTGAGAGATGGTCTTATATTTGATGGATAGTGAATCCATGTGAGGATTCATATCTATGGTCATGTAAATTATTTGTGTGTGTTTATGAACTTTGATTATTTGCCTATGCTTGATATGCTTTGCATGATTTTATGGCTTATATGGTATGCTTATAATATACATGATGATAATATGGTATGCTTATAATATGCATGATGAGAATATGTTGAAATTATGTATATGTATGTCATGATGTGATGATGGAAAGAAAATCAATTTTTGGCTTTAATGGCCAAAGGAAAGGAAATACGATTTTGATACCCATGAAGAGGGTTTATGTTGAAAATTTTTAAGAACAAGGGAATTAATTTTTGGGTCCCTAGAACATTGAGAATTTCAGCCAAGACACTTCAACATAGGTGTTTATAACTTAATATTTTCATGGAAGAATAAAATTGGATTGATTTGAAAAGCATGAAAAATGAACAAAGGATATGTTTTTCAAGAGAACAAGAACATAGTTTTGAAGGATTTTTATTGATTTATTTTGTGTAAAAAGATCCTAAGTGTTTTTCTAAACATGAGTTTTGAATGAAACGGACAAACGTTGACTTTAAGGATTTGCAAAGAAAGTGAAAAAAGATTTGTAAAGAAAGTAAAAATGAATTTGAAGAAATGGGTTTGGTTTTTATGACCATCGGTATTTCGATTTTGAAAACAAAGATTTTAATGGTTTTGTTTGTGTGAAAACAGAAATGATAAATAATTGAGTTAGAAGGAAAAATGTTTGATGGCTTCAATGGTCAAATATACTACGGTTTTGAAAAACTGGTTATGTCTAAATTTTTATGGAACAAAATGATATTTTATAAAACGAAGTATTTTGTTACTCGAAAGATTTGACAGTTTTCAATGAACACGTTCACGGTTTTTGTAAAGGATTTTTAATGGTTTTGTTTGTGTAAAACCATATTGACTTAGAAGAAAAAATGTTTTGATGATTTCAATAGTCATGTCCACGTTTTTAAGGACTTGTATTTCCTTGATTTTTTATGAAAACAAAGTGGAAATATAATTGATTTGGTATAAAGAATTTGGAAAGGGAATTAGAGCATTTTATCACTTGAGAGAGAGTAGAAATTTTCATAACGGAAAACAAAGAGAGGTTGAAAACGTTTGAATTTCAATTTATTTTGAAGAAGATTGATTTTGGAGATGATTTGGGAAAAATGGAGAATATAATGGCATTTTAAAAATTTACTAACGTATAATTTATTTTCGAATTTTGAAACACATTAGAAAAAAATGTTAAATTTTGAAACATTGATTTATATCAATGGAAAAGTGATTTTTGTGGATTATATTTTGGAAAAAGATTTTCTTGAGTAAAAAAATGTGAAAAATGAAATATAAAGTTATATTATTTTGAGAAAAGTTGAAAAGGAATTTTTGAAGGTTAAGAAATATTTTCTGTAATGAAATTGTGGTGAAAAATTATTTGCGTAGCTTAAAAACGATTTGAAATGCAGTAAAATATTTTTACGCAATTTGAAAAATGTGTTGAAAATGATATTGATTTATTTAAGTCCAAAATAATGTTTGGAATATTGAGGAATATTTTACGTGATTGTAAAATGTTGAAAAATACTTTACGTATCTTAAAAATAATTTGAAATACAGTAAAATATTTCTACACGATTTGGAATACGTTAAAATATTTCTACGCGATTTGAATTATGTTTAAATATTTTACGTAATTTGAACTACTGTTGAAAAATCAATATGTGATTTAAAAGTGATAGAATATTTTTACGTGATTGTGAAAATGACGAAAAATCATTATGTGATTTGGAAAGTGTTTTAAATATTTTGAGAATGATGGAAAATGATTTACGCGACTTAAAAGAATGATTTTTAAGTTACGCGATTTTGAAGCAGTGGAAAAATACTATGCGATTTGAGAAACGTATTTTTTTTATGCGATTGAGAAAAATGTTGAAAAATTAGTACGTGGTTTAAAAGTGCAATAGAAGAGTTGCAACATTTTGAAAACATAACAGAAATATTATGAAATTTTATAAACATAACAGTAGTATTATGGTATTGTGAAAAAGTAATAAACACGTTTTGGAATTTTAAAAACGTAACAAAAGTGTTATGGTATTTTGAAAATGCAACAGAAGTGTTGTGGAATTGTGAAAACGTAACGGGAATGTTGTGCAATTTTGTGAAAACACGATGAAAGTGTTTTATAACTATGAAAATATGATAACATGATTTTCGCTATTGAAAGTACAGTATGATTACTGTTGAACCAGTGTCCATACACTGTTTGTGAAAATGACAAGTTTTGCCTGTGATTGGCATTTGGTGCATTTTACATGCATTGGGAAAATATGCATTGAGGCATATGATTACATTAAACAAATGAAATTGAAAAGATTTGGCCCTTGTGGTTGGACTTGCACTGATATATTCGTGCATTGTATAAAGTATAGCTAATAAGCTATTTTGGCCCTTGTGGTTGAAGAGGGAATGAGAATTGATAGTGAGGTCTATGATGGATCTTGGGGGCGTCAAGGCACGGCGGTCGACCAGTGGATATCTGTCTGTGGGCTAAGGCTGGACCATATGCCACTTGGCGATGCAGTCCGTTGCAATGCATTGACGATACCCGACAAGAACACGATTCTTTTCAACGACTAGGAGATTGTCTGTGGGCTTAGGCTGGGTAATTAACCAGAGCATTCTTCTCGAAATTGTGAAAACCTCCATGGAGTTATTTTTGAAAAACTAAGTCTATGTGCACATACATGAATCTGAACATTTATATCTGTATGATATATTAATTGAGGAATATTGGCTATGATAACTGTTTTGAATACTTGGATTGATATATGATTGGATGATGATAATTGATTAATATTGAATATATTATTGGAAGTCTGGTATGATATCCCTGTATGATATTACTGTTTGTGTTATCTCTATGCTACCATGTTGGTATTGGTGTAAGTGATCTCACCTCTTTGTTATGTTGTTTTGTTGTGTCTGTATTGTTAAAATCAAATAATAGAAGGATCGAGTTGTCTTAGACATAACGGGCGATGGATACTCTGAGATTGGTGACAACAATAAAGAGTGGACATTCAGGACTCAAAGGTGTGCAGTATTGACAATGGAACAAATGTCTGATGCATCAAGATGGACAGAAAAAGGAATAAGTATGTTAAAATTTCTCGTTAGTGTTGTACCGTGCTATTAAGTAGGACCCGTTATAGGGTTTGCTATTATTAAAAAAAAAAGAGTCTGTTAATTTTATATTTCTCTTTAAATTGTAAAATATTAATTGGTGTCAATATTACATAATGAATAGTTGAAATATGATTTTCAATATTACCTAATATTTTCAGTAAATTTACGTTTCAGTAAAGAAGTAATTTTGAAACCCATATTTTCATAACTCAAACCTTTTACGAATTGATTTTCAGATTATGAGTCAGGAGTCGAAAATATGATGCCCTAAGGAGGGTGTTACAGTGTACATCAGTGAAATTGTTAGACTTCATGGTGTACCATCTAGTATTATTTCGGATCAAGACCCAAGATTTACGTCGAGATTTTGGAATAGTTTGCAAGAAGTGATGGGAACAAAGCTATGACTGAGTTCTGCTTACCATCCACAGACTGATGGTCAGTCAGAAAGAACGATTCATTCGTTAGAAGGCTTGTTGAGAGCATGTGTTTTAGAACAAAGTGGAGGTTGGAATGAGTTCTTACCACTGATAGAGTTCACATACAACAACAGTTTTCATTCGAGCATAGGGATGGCACCCTATGAGGCATTGTATGGAAGACGATGCAAAACACCGTTGTGTTGGTATCAGGACGGTGAAAGTATTGTATTAGGACTAGAGATTGTTCAACAGACAACTGAGAAAGTGAAGATGATACAAGACAAGATGAGAATGACTCAAACTCGGCAAAAGAGCTATGCTGATAAAAGGAGAAAATCGCTTGAGTTTGAAGAAGGTGACCATGTATTTCTGAGAGTAACACCTATGACTGGAGTTGGACGAGTGCTTAAGTCCAAGAAGCTCACTCCAAAGTTTATCGGGCCATATCAGATACTACGTCGAGTAGGTCCGGTAGCTTATCAGATTGCATTACCACCTTTTCTGTCGAATCTTCACAATGTATTTCACATATCACAATTATGAAAATATATTTCTAATCCTACCCATGTTATCGAGCCAGATACAGTACAGCTGAAGGAAAACTTAACCTATGAAATGTTTCCAGTCAAGATTGAGGATCGAAGAACAAAGTAACTTCGAGGTAAGGAAATTTCATTGGTTAAAATCGTTTGGAACGATGTAAGTGGTGAAGCTACATGGGAACTAGAAGAAAAGATAAAAGAGCAGTATCCCTATTTATTCTAAGGTGTGAAATCAAGTTTATCAAGTTTCGAGGACGAAACTTCTTTTTAGAGGGGAAGTATTGTAACACCCCAAACTTCCTAAATATAAGATAGTAATTTTGACAGTTAACAAAATTCTACTGTTTAGTGATTTCTGTGTACTGTAAAATTATTTTGATTATTCCATGAATTACTCCGTGCCAGGAAAATAATAATTTTCGGGCCGAGAAAACTTTACGTAATTTAATTATTACTGTTAAGTCTTAATTATTTTACGTAATCTGACTTGATATTTATGCATTTTATAATTTTTTTGATTTTGTGTGTGATTATAAAATTTTTATATTACTCTGTTTATTTTAGCATTATCTGTGGGCCATCTGTGGGCCTAGGGAGGTTGTATGTGGGCTCTGCATGGGTCCAGAAAAGTGAAATTTTTTCTATGTTTAGAAAAATTTGTACTGTTTAGACGGAGACAGGGGATCTTACTAAACCTAAATCCGAAAACAGTTTTTAAAATTTTCTTTTACAGTGTTTTGTATTGTATTTATTTATCGGGTGATAAAAATACAGTAAAAATATTATTTGAAGGGGAATAGCAGATAGAAAAAAATAAAAATTATACTGCTTGGTCAACAATAGAGGTTATGGCAACTTTATGACTTTAAATAATAACCATCGATTTAATCAACGGTAGAGATTGGTCTTATAAAATGGCTAGGACCATTTATAACCGTTGGATGAAGATTAAATCAAGGGTGGAGATTTAGTCTTATAAAATGGCTATGACCATTATTAACCGTTGGATGTAGATTTAATCAACGGTGGAGATGGATCATTTATGACCATTGGATATGGATTTAAATCAATGGTGGAGATTTGGTCTTCAAAAATGGTTACAACCATTTTGGACCCTTGGATGTAAAGTTTGAAGGAGTAATCTTGACCCTTCATTTTGGAGATACATTCAATGGCTAGGATTTCAAGGAGGAAATGATCCAATGGCCTAAATTAAGTCTTCTATCTAAAGCCTAAACCTAGTAGCTATTTTAATCCAAACCATTGATCTAATCAATGGCTAAGATGACCTAAAATGGTGGCTAGGAGATTTGTTGCATTTTGAAGAATGCATGGAAGGGGGGGACGATTTTGGTGCTGCTTTTAGGAGCTAAAGTAACAATTGAAGACCACAATTGATCACCTTTGGTCATTATTGAATCATTCTTCATCTTTCCTAAAGCAAGACTTAGCAAAAAAAATTTCTCTCCATTCTTTCCAAGCAAGGTTTCGGCCAAGACACCATACTACACCTTCCATCACTCTTTAATTTCAAACAACCATATTTCTTGAATCCTTACCTATTTCTAAGGCACTTTGTAGTTTACACCAAGTCCTAAATCTTACATCTTGAAGGACTTTTTTCCAGAGCAAGTTTTAGGGTTCTTAAGGTGAAGTTATGGAAAACTTTATTTCTTCTCTTCCTTTTCATGTTCTAAACCATGTTTGATCCATGGTTCCTCTTATTCAAGCTTAATATACTAATTTCTTTGTGTTTGTTTTGTGTTCAAGAGACTTTTGTTGGTGGAGATCTTGTTCAAAATACAAAACAAGGTGCTTTTTGTGGTTCTTCAAGAGGTAAGAGGGAGATCCATCTCACCAACCAAGTATGGTGGTGAGAGATGATTTATTTATTTGATGGATGTTGAATCCATGTGAGGATTCATATCCATGGTCATGTAATAATTTGTGTGTGTTTATGTGCTTTGATTATTTGCCTATGTTTGATATGATTTGCATGATTTTATTGCTTATATGGTATGCTTATAATATGCATGATGAAAGCATGTTGAATATATTATGGTGAATATATGTTGAAACAAGCAATTTTGGCTCAAAAGGCCAAGGGGAAGGCTACGGTTTTGAGCTCTCAAAATTAGGGTTCATGTTGAAATTTTTCTAGAACAAGAGAATTAATTTTTGGTCCCTAAACTAAGGTGAATTTTTGGCCAAGGCACCTTAAATTAGGTGTTCACAAATTTATATTTTCATGAATGATAAAATCGAATGATTTGAGAAGCAAGGAAAATAAACAAAGGGTTTGATTTTCAAGAAACATTGTATATGGTTTTTGGAGAAGTATTTTTATTAATTTATTTTGTATAAAAACAAGAATGAAACTTAGTTGATTTAGAAGGAAAAATACAAGAATGATTTCAATGGTCATGTCCACGATTTTGAAGGCTTGATATGCTTTGACTTTTATGAACAAAGTGATTTTCAAAGTGAAAATATAACTTGATTTAATACAAGAAATTTGGAAAGGGAATCAGAGTGTTTTAACACTTGAAAAATGAAATTTTCATTTGTGAATGGAAAAGAGAAGTTGAAAGTGTTTGAACCTCAATTTATTTTAAAGAGTATTGATTTTTAGAATTGATTTGGAATTATAAAGAATACGTTGGTAACTTGGGATTTTCTAACGTGTAACTCATTCTTTGGGTTTTGGAGAGCGGTAGTAAATTTTAAAGTTAAAAACATTGATTTAATTCAATGAAATGATGATTTTATGGAATAAATTACGAAAAGGATTTTCTTGAGTAAGAAATGGGAAAAATAATATGAGAAGTCATATTATTTTGAGAAATGTTGAAAAGGAATTTTTAAACGTTGAGAAATATTTTACGAAGTTGAAAAATGGTGAAAAATAATTTACGTAACTTAAAAACCTGATTTTTAAGCTACGCGATTGGAAAAACGTTTTAATATTTCCACGCGATTTGAAAAATGTTGAAATATTTTTATGCAGTTTGGAAAGCGTTTAAATATTTTTACATGATTGAAATATTGTTGAAAAATCACTACGTGATTTAAAAATGGTGGAATATTTTTACGTAATTAATGAAAACGTTGAAAAATTAATATGTGATTTGAAAACATAACAGAAATGTTGCAGAATTGTGAAAACGCAACAAAAATGGTGCGCGACTATAAAAATGCGATAATGTGGTTTTCACCATTAAATATATAGTAGGATTACTGTTGAACCAGTGAATGGACACTGTGTGAGAAAAATGATAAATTTTGCCTGTGATTGGCATTGATGCATTTTATATGCATGAAATGGTGTATGGACACTGTATATGAAATTTGCCTATGTTCGGCATTGGTGCATTGAACATGCATTGGAATGGTCCAAGGGACTATATGAGACTATTTGCCTAGGAGAGATGTACACCTCTTGAGTGGGTGCGATATGTGTAGTGTAAGTCACTTGTTGACCTTGGGGGCATCGGGGTGCGGGTTGCTTACATGGGTGGTTGGTAGCTCTTCTTCCCGTAAGTTTGACCGATGCAACACACCGATGATCCTGACCGAGACACTATTCTTAATCGAGATCATGTAAAGACTGTCGTGTATATGCTAGATATGCAAATACAAATGAGAATTATAGCACTTGGTCTGAGGTATTTTGGTACAGATAGATCTTTCGGATCGACTTCTCCAAACTGAGTATTAGCTCCATGGAGTAGGACATTAAGTCTGTGTGCGCATGCATGAAACTGAGCATTTATATTGATTTGACATATTAATTGAGGGATATTAGCTATGACAATTGTTCTGTTGTGAAATACTTGGATGATGATGATGATAATACTTTAATGGCATGATGGTAGATGTTATTTATTTTATCTGTTATTTGATACATTATGATGATGGCATAATTGTAATTATGGTATGATATATTTGTATGGTATGTTGGTTGTATTATCTCTATGTTACCATATTGGTAATGGCGTAGGTGAACTCACCTCTTTGTATATTATTTTGTATTGTATTTATTTTTGGTAAAGACGTTGAGCAAGACATAGAAAAAGAGGGTGAAGAAGAGCAGGTTCCAGAGGAAGCAGCGTTTTGACAAGATGACATCAAGACCTGGTTTCTTCGGTTACGTGAGATTACAGTTCCATGGTGGAGCTAGAGCATGGAGGACTAGTCCCAATGAGCAGGGACTAATATTTGAAGGGAATCTAACGGTTTCTATGAGTAGAGAGTTTCATAGGATTCTGTTCTTTTCTGTAACTATATATGTACATCTTGAATTTTCACTGTCTATCAGACAACATTGGGACACTAGATATTATGTCCATATGGAAATTAGTATCGTGTTGTCCGCTCGAACACCAATCCGTAGGGCTTCGCGTCAAATCGGATTCCTACCTGCAGAGGAGTCTGAGGAGGACCCGTCTGAGGGTTCTGCTGCTTAGTTAGACTTGGGCGAGTCTAAACTCTGTTATAAACTATGTCTGTATATATTTAAGTGTGTTATCTAGTTTTAAAGAAATGGTCTGTATATAAATAATCCTGACTGTTCGTTTGTAATGTATGATGATGTAAATTATGTGTGATGATGTATAATATTTTATTTTCCGCTAAGTTTATTTTATAGTTATCAAAGAAGAAAGAAAAAAAAATTGCAACTCATATTTTATTACAACATCACATTTTATAACTTGGGAGTAATTTGGTAATTGAGTAATATAAATATGGCACCCTACGGTGGGTGTTACAAGGGTACTCTAATTGTATAATACCAACCAGCAATCTATAATAATCGCTTTCAAAATCTTCACCAGAGGAAGTGGTCCCTTTTATTAACACACCACTGTTCATAGTTGATTTATTTATACCATGGCTAATTGTGTGAAACATATAACCATTTACACAATATTGAGGCCATGTGTGCACCTCCCTAAAAGGACCTCGTGCTAAATCCTTTATACGATGATCAGTGACACCATTTATTGAATTCAAAACCTAGTAGGAAATTTGCATTTGATTGAGGGTCAAGTCAATTAGAACATATTAACAACGGTAATCATTTAATTGAATATAAGAAACTTACATATGAATTAAACCAAGTTACAAATTCACTATTTATCTTAGCTTTTATTATTTCACTGGAAACATCTGGTGAGCTCTTCTTCACTTATTCTTTAAAGATCCTACATTGCAATTTCTTAAGTGATAAGATATTAAAGGTATGACTACTTAAGCTATTAGGTTTTATAATGTTAAACTTACTCAACAAATGGTTCAATCTCTTGACAACTCAAGAGAACATAAGTGGTTGCTGCACTTAATTCAGCATCTGACAAATATTGTTTTTGCTCCTTTCTAGCTAGACATCTTGGATGGGTGAAAATACTAACGCATCCATATGGTGCATCAACCCATCCGCCATCATCATGTCGACCAACTTTATTTAGCTTGGTTTGGATGTGAGGCTCAAAATAATAAGAACAAAAGGTTGAAGTTTCTTCAATAAGATATGCTTCACAAATTGAACTTTCTTCACGTGCCTTATTCTTAACCTTCTTCTTCAAATTGTGCAGAAACCTATATTAAGAAATGTTTCACAAGTTATTAGCATTGTCAAATTTAGCCATGATAATTTAGCTAAAGATTAAGAACCTTACTGTTCAAATGGATACATCCAGCGATATTGAACTGGTCCACCAACCATTGCTTCATATGGTAAATGAATTGGCAAATGCTCCATAGAGTCGAAAAATCCCAGAGGAAAAATATTCTCAAATTTGCATATAGTCACCACAATATTTGTTTCCAATTTTTTCATATGTTCTACTTGTATCACATTTGAGCATAAATCTTTGAAAAACAGACTTATCTCGGTCAAGGTATTCCAAATTGGTTCGGGTAACAAGTCCTTGAATGCAATCGGCATCAACCTCTCCATGAACACATGACAATCATGGCTTTTCATCCTAGATAGCTTGTAATCTTGCATGTCAACACAATTAGAAAGATTTGAAGCATAACCATCAGGGAGCCTTAAGTGTTTGACCCACTCACACATCAATTTGTGTTGTTCCTTTGATAATGTGTCTGCTGATTTTGGCATCACAATTTTACCATCATCGTGAACCTTCAATTCAAGATTGGGATGATTGCAATACAACGGTAAATCTTTCCTAGCTTTTAAGTTGTCCTTCGTCTTTCCTTTGACATCCATCATAGTGTTGAACATATTATCAAACACATTCTTTTCAATATGCATCACGTCAAGATTATGTTGAATGAGGTTTGTACACCAATAAGGCAAGTCCCAAAATATACTTCGTTTGGTCTAATTACCTATAAACTTTTCTCTACTAGTCTTCTCCATAATCTTATGTAAGCCACACACTTGCTGCCACACTTCATCACCCAATGGCCTTGGTGGAGGATTGGACTTTTCAAACTTACCTTTGTAAAATGACTTCTTATCCTTACGAAAAGAATGATCACATGGTAAAAACTGATGATGGCAATCAAAGAATGTTGGTTTTTGTCCTTCCTTCAAGTAAAATGCCTTGCTTAACTCCATACAATAAGGGCATGACCAAACACCATGTGTGCTCCATCTAGATAACATGTCATAAGCAGGGAAGTCATTTATAGTCCACATAAGTGCAACTTGTAGTTGAAAATTTTGCTTCTTAAAGGAATCGTAAGTATCCACCCCAAATTCCCACAAAACTTTCAACTCTTCTATTAAAGGTTGTAAGTACATGTCCATATTTTGCCCAAGACATTTTGGCCCTAGAATTAGAAGAGTTAAGAACATGTAAGGTGTATCCATACACATTTCTGGTGGGAGATTATATAGTGTCAAAATTATTGGCCAACAAGAATATGGGTGTACCATATGTCCATAAGGACTAAATCCGTCAGTTGAAAGAGCTATCCTAACATTTCGAGGCTCATTAGAAAAGGACGGATGGCACTCATCAAACCACTTCCATGCCTCTCCATTGCAAGGATGGCTCATCACCCTTGACTCCCGACTAGTTGTTTTGTGCCATGTCATGTGTTCAACAGTCTTTGTTGACATGTATAATCTCTTCAATCTTGGTGTAAGAGGAAAGTAATGCAATACCTTAAAAGGTATGTCATTTTGCTTCACATCACCATTTATATTCGGTTTGTAATGAGGATGACCACACACTGAGCACTCCTTTTTTTTTTCTTTGTTTCCACCGTAGTATAACATACAACCATTCATGCATACATGTATCTTCTCATACCCTAATCCAAGTTTTTTAACCATTTGTTTGGTCCTATAAAAATCATCGAGCAACTTCGTATCCTCTGGCAATAGCTCATTCAGTAATTTCAAAATACGATTAAAACAATGCCCACTCATGTTAAACTAAGACTAGATGTTTAACATCCTTGACATCACTGACAATGGAGTGTGTGTTCTACAACCATTATATAATGGCTCTTCTGCTGCTTTTAACATCTCATAAAATTGCTTAGCATCTTGATTAGGAGGCTCTTCATTATTTCTATCAAAATCAACATTGAAACTTGGTCCAACAACTTCCAAAGCCATTGTACGATATGGATTTGTCAGTTCATTATCAACCATCGACTCAAGATAAACACTAACATCATGCTCAAAACTACATAAGGCTCCCCGTGTGAGATCCATTAGTAGTATTTAGGCACAAACCCAAACTTGTAAAGGTGATGCTTCACAATCTCAATATGAATAAACTGTCCATTATCACACCTTGAACAAGGATACCTTATCTTTCCATTAGATATAAAATTTTCTTGACTTAACGCAAATGACAAAAACTCATCTATGCCTCTTATAAATTCATTTGTTAGCCCTTTTCGATTTGGCGCTAGTCTATTATACATCCAATATCTATCAGTCCTCATGCTTTCTATATTATGAATGAAAACAAAAAAAAAACTTCATTAAGATATGTGTTAATGGGACAAACCTCATGATCATACTAAAAGTGACAATATGAAGTTCATTAAGACTTTAAAAACACTTCCTTAATTTAGTGAATTTGAAAGCATTTTTACTTTAGCAAACAAGAAGTACTGCCAAATTATCTAACCTTCAACTCAATAAGCTCCTCCAATAGATGTGTGTTCCAGACAAATCGAGGGTCAGCCTGAAATACAAATGGAAAAAGGACGGTTAAAATTTTCAACAAACTTTTATTGATAATTGCAATAAATAGTGTTAACAATAATTATATAAGGATACAAACTTTTTCAATGAATGAAAAATATCCTAAACAATAGCATGAGTTATATACAGGATAGTTTTAAAGATCTTTTGGAACACTATGTATGTATGTATTGATTAAAATCAGAAGTGAAATTCAGTTTTCAAATAACATTGGAACATAGATGAATATGATTCTATTCTTAGTGAATTTAATGGAAATAATTTTCCAAATCACTTGCTATTCTAACAAAACCTAAAAATAAAAGAACAAAAGTATAAGCATGAAGGATCAAATTAATATATGTGTGGATTTGAACTTAAGTATATTAGTATATTTTATAATAGTATATTTTCTCTAAATGCTGGTGCAAGATTCAAACTTAAGTCGTTTAGGTAAGGAAGACACATTAGTATGATGAGGTTTGAATACATGTCTAACTAACTATACAATACATACAAATATATATTTTGGATAACACTAGCTGTACAATCATTAGAGTAATCTTATTTACTTTTTCTTCTCTTGCACTACTATGTTCACATGGTCAAAACAAACTCAACTCTTAATTAATGACTCCCCCCTACTTAATTACTAAGTTCCTGATTCACAATGACTTAAGGGAAAAACAACATAGACAAATGTTAATATCGAGATTGCTCTCTTAGTGCACATATACTGCATCCATCCTTAGAAAGACAATGTTAAATTAATAGAGTATGCTTTCTGATCAATCTGCATTCTTCACATCACAAGGAAAATGTAAGGGATATGCCCATTTCATTATCAAGCAACAAAACCATAAAGGATCTGAGTTATGTAGATCAGCCCCTAAAAGTTTACCATTTTCGAAATCATTAGTTTAATATATATATCCTTTTTATCTTCTTTTTTCTTTCTTTCTTTTTTTTAAGGAAAAAAAACTAATTTTATTACAAAGAGGGAATGAATACTAAGAAAAGTAAGAGACAAATAAGATATATCCTCTTGGCATAGAGCTATGAAAAAACACAATAAATACAAAGACATCAAAACAAAAAAGTTCTAAATAAAAGTTCTAATTTCATTTCAATCTAAGAAAGACACCAAAAAAACATGAACAACACACTTCCATAACACTTTGTCATCCTTTCTCAGTCTTAAGTCTCTGAGCTAAATTAAAAGAAAATGCTCCAATTTATGTGGCAAATATAGAACCCAATATCACACCCATCTAAAATTTCTAGAGAAAATTGACGTTGATAGTGCTTCTCAATTTGGTTCCTCCACTTCTGTAACACCCCTTTGGAGGATGTCACACATAAAAGAAAATAAAATAAATAGAAATAAAATCTACCCAAGTTGTGGAATATTTGTTAAAATCATTACGGGTTGTAAAATAATTCCTGATAGACTGAAGTATGTAATAAAAAGATAATACGAAATAAAAAAAAAACATCATCACTAATAATATACATATGGTTAAGTTATAAACTGTACATATAATTTACAACTAAGACTACAACTATTTAAACAAAAACAGTAAAGAAAGCAATAAAAAAGTTAATATATACAGACATACGTTGACGCGCCCAAAAAAAAAACATCATGATTATCTAATCCTCTGATGGATCACTCTCGGTGTGAAAATGATCATCAGGAGATAAATATCCCTGATGTCTCGACACAAGGCGATAACGGGATCGCGCAGTCGACACGATGCTTATCTCACTAGGCTCGGGGTTTTCGGCACCCCAATAACGCCTAATGGATAAGGGTAACTCTAAGTGCGAGAAAAGCGTCGTCGTCGAAATCGGATCTCCATCAAACCGATGACGTAGAATCACGGTCATACGTCCGGCAAAGATAGGTAACGAAGCACGATCTCCTCGTAAATGCCAAGCCGATCACCTCCATGGAATACCGGCTCTACGAATCCCAAAATGCGGCGTCGCCATCCCCCACACAATCAATCCGTAGAGGGTATGGATGATCGGATGGTTCTTGCTCGTAAACCGATCGTCGGTCTGCTGATCTCCCTCTTCCTCAGGGTACACGATCTCAAGAGGTTGTTCCTCTTCTTCCTCTTCAAACTCTTTACCGCATAAAAATAAATAGACAATAGACACATACAATAAAGAGGTAAGACAACATAAAATCATCGCAACATGGCAAATAAGAAGACGACACATAACTACTACAATTCATACCATACGAATAAGCTATAACAAGAATACATATTAAATATCCTAGTGTTTCGAACATCACGATATAACCCAAATAAAGAAATTCACACGTATAAATCAATTTCACGGATAAACTAAGATAAGAAATAGACAACTAACATAAAAATTATCGATAAATACAAATAGAAAATGTAAAAACATCCAAGATGTTACCGATAAAGATAAATAGAGGAAAATGGAATATTATCCAATATATACTCAAATACACCAAAACACAACCCTACTCCATGGAGCTAAACCCAAACAGATATCAGAGAGAATGACTTGCAAAATCTATTAGTACCACGGCTGCCCAACCAACTATTACGCGGTCACACGTTGCGTCAATAGCCTACGACACTGGGAATCCACCATCCAGGCGTAGTATAGTTCACGGTCTCCCGTTGTGGCACTATAGGCAATGTACTACTAAACTTTACAAACCTTGATTAAATATAGGGTATGTCGAGTACATTAGTGTGCTATCGGTTTACCACGGCCCAGCGGAGCTACCAACTGTCCACATGTGGGATCCCGTACACTAAAGTCTCCAAGTTTATTAGAACAATAAACCACACTACATTTATCGCATCGACAACACGATGTGATTCGTCTCGTCAACCCAAAACACCAAAAATTGGCATAAAGACAGAACATAATTCCAAATATATGAAATTACGAAAATGCCCTCAAGATAAAAATATACCCTCAATGGCGTAAAGCACATGCGGGTTCACATTTTCCCGACAAATAAATAACCTCAAAAGCTCATGACGGGTTCACATTTTCCCGACAAAAAAAAATAAATATAGTAACGGTCAATCGCGTAGAAATTTTATCGCGTTTTTGAAATCTCGTCGTTTTTACAAACGTTTAAAAATCGGGTAAAGATATTTTTCTGTTTTTAAAAGCGCGTAGCATTTTTAATACGTTTTCTCAATCGCATAGGATTTTTAAATCATTTTCTTATTCGAATGCCTTTAAAATTACCATTTAAACAGATAGAAATAATATTTAGTACATTTAAACTACGTAGAATAATTTTTCATACCGTATACTGTCATTAGGATATTTTGACTATCCTATAGGTTCAATTTTTACTAAAAATTGACAGCATTTTGTTTACAAATTTATAATAATGATTTTCTAAATTTTCCATAAAATTTCTATTTACCTAATTTTTAACCATTTCATTAAATTCTTTTTGAAATCTCTAACATGCTTCAAAACCGAAAGTGAGCTATATGTTAGAAAATTTCTTAACATTACTATATTTCCTTCCTAATGATAAAATTATGAATTTTAACCCTTTAGACTTACTTCTAATCAATTGGTTCCTTTATAAATCATTATAGAAAATTTCTTCTTAACTTGTATTGTTTCTTTTTAATTGAAAAAGGTTTAGAAACAAGTTTTTAAAATCATGAATTCCTATAGTGGCATGTTGGCCGAATTTTATAAAACTTTTGCATTTGATTTCCAAAATGTTTTTCACCTTTTAAATCATATCAAATGTATTCTATAGTCTAAGTTCATTAAATCATTTTAGAAAATAGTTATCTATAGTCAATTTAATCCTTTAGGCATGTTGGCCCCAAAATACTAAGTTTGTACCATTTGATTTCTAAATGCATTTTTCTTTGATCAAATCAATTAGAAACTTTCTTGATTCTCCTAGGTTAATTAAACTACACTTTAGGAAAAATCAAGAGAACATTTTGGTCCTCCAAACTTGTCATTGCCGTGAGCTATTGGATTGTGTTCTTTGGAACACTCATGCAAACTTACACATGTTATTCACATCCTAAACCTTATCATACAATTCTAACACATGCATTTATATCCCTAACACATGCAAAATATTTCTAACACATGCAAAATATTTCTAACACATAAACCTAATTTAAAGCTTATAGACATACAATCAAAAGCTATTAGACATGCAAGATTATTACAATTACCAAATAAGAAAGCTACTAACACATAACACTTAAGCTACTAGCAACCACAAAAATTAACAAATACACATCAATAAACACACCACAACCGAATCCTTATGGATTCTACAAACAACTCATCTTCTTACCACCACCAAGGGATGATAAGAATTGTCTTCCTCTTACCTTAAATGAAGACAAAAACTTGCTTTCTCACCTCCTTAGGTCACGGTTTTCACTCCACCAAACACCTAAAAATTTCAAACAAAACCTACATGTTACTAACCATGAAAAAGAAGCTAAACCATGGAAAAATCATGGCTTAGAACTTTGAAAAAGAAGAGAGAAAAGAAAAGTATGAAATTTCACCTTCTAGGTAAAACTTCCAAGGTTGGTTTCCAAGCCTTAGATGGAAGAATTTGAAGAAACTCCCAACTACAAAGGTTCTTAGAATGGTGTTTAGATTAAGGAAACTTGGTTAGAAAAATTTTTGGATGGTTGGAGTGTTAGGAAACAAGCTTGGCCGAATATGGTGGAGAAAATGGGCAAGAATGGTGGCTAGGGTTCTTGATGAGAGAGAAGAGAGAAAAGTGATGAAGACAAAGTGATCTTTTGGTCACCAAAGGCCTCTTGGCCGTGGACTTCAAGTGGGGTGCAAGGTGGGCACCTTGCTTGGCTTCATCCAAGCCATTGGATGAATCAAAGGCTAAGATTAAGCCTTGGTGAGCAAGCCTACTTCTCATTGGTTAGCTTATGGTGACTCACATGCTGAGTCACACAGTGTATTTAATTTTCTGCTGAGTCAGCTAGCTGAGTCAGCCTGTTCTGGAAAGTTCTACTGCTAACGGTGATTAATTAAGCTACCGATCTAACCGTTCTCAATTGTGGGTCCCGCAAAATATTTCCTGGGTCCATCACTTAAAAAACATATCGACTAATAAAATAATATTATAATAATATAAAATTATTTTATTTGACAGATTAAATCCTAAAAATTAAAAGATTATTTTTAGTCTCATTTAGAATCGGGTTAAGTAAGATCCCCCAATTCTAAATAATAAAATAAGATTTTCCCGGCCCTAGGAAAATATTATTTTCCCGCCTCGAGCAAATCGCACAAAAAGTCCATATAAAATCACGACGTATATTTTCTCGCATTAAATCAAGAAGAAAATAATTAAAAACAGACAAAAACAGAGAAAACAAGACGTTCGGACGTAACGGTCATTTCCCCCGTTTTTCCCACAACGTAGGTAATTGCCCAAAACGTTCAAATAAAATATCCAAGAAGATTATTTAGTGTATATCTCTCGAAAAAATTAATACAAGAGCTCGAAAAAATTTTTATTTTACTGTCTCGAAACAAACTACGTAAAACGATCAAATAAAATTTGAACCTCAGTATTATCGTAGTTGTTTTCATACAAAATTCAAGAACGAGAAAAATAGGGACACAAATGGTCATTCATACCAAAACATGAAAAACGAAAACAAGACATTCGAATATTTTCTAAAAATTGGGGCGTTACAACTCTCCCCTAACAAATAAAAATTTCGTCCTCGAAATTTGATGTTCATCCAAACAAATGAGGATATTGATCCTTCATTTTATCTTCCAGTTCCCAAGTAGCTTCACCCGTCACATCATTCCATATAACTTTCACCAGCTCGATCATCTTCCCTCGAAGCTGTTTTACTTTTCTGTCCTCTATCCTGACAGGTAAAGTTTCGTAAGTCAAATTCTCCTTTAACTGTACGTCATCTGACTGTATAACATGTGTCGGATCTGGCATATACTTCCGTAACTGAGACACATGAAACACGTCATGCAAATTGGATAGAAACGGCGGCAAAGAAATCTGATATGCTACAGGGCCAATACGTCGGATAATCTGATATGGTCCAATGAATTTAGGAGTAAGCTTCTTAGACTTAATCACTCTTCCGACACCAGTCGTAGGAGTAACTCTCAAAAATACATGCTCACCCTCCTCAAACTCAAGAGGTCGTCTTCGCTTATCCGCGTAACTCTTTTGTCTGCTTTGCGTCGTCCTCATCTTCTCTTGTATCATCTTGACTTTATCCGTAGTTTGTTGTACAAGCTCCGGTCCAACAGTCATACTCTCTCCATCTTGATACCAAAGATAACGGCGTTCGACATCGTCTTCCATACAATGCTTCATAAGGTGCCATTCCATGCTTGCGTGAAAACTATTGTTGTAGGTGAATTCTATCAAAGATAAAAATTCATCCCAACTTCCCCGTTGTTCTAAAACACAAGCACGCAATAAATCCTCCAAAGATCGTATAGTTCTTTCGGTCGACCGTCGATCATGGGATGATACGCCGAACTCGGTCGTAACTTAGTTCCCATAGCTTCTTGCAGACTTCGCCAAAATCTTGACGTAAACCTCGGATCACGATCGAAATTATACTTGTCGGTACACCATGTAGTCTCGATAATTTCACCGATGTACAACTCGGGTTAATCTTTCCAATGAATATTTGATATTGATCGGTAAGAAATGAGCCGATTTCGTAAGTCTATCGACTATAACCCATATTGCGTCATGACCTCTCTTTGTCTTTGGCAAACCAAGAATCTAAATCCATAGAAATGCTGTCCCATTTCCATTCTCGGAATCGATAATGGTTGCAACATCCCACTGGTCTTTGGTGTTCAACTTTCGATTTTTGACAAACTAGACAAGTTGACACGCATCTAACAACATCACCCTTCATTCCATGCCACCAGAATAACTTCTTCAAGTCTTGATACATCTTTGTTATGCCTGGATGCATACTCAACAGACTAGTATGGGCATGTTTCACAATATATCTTCTCAGTTCTCGGTTACGAGGAACACAAACTCTACCCCGAAATCTCAGAATTCCATCAGTTCCTTCCTTGAACTCTAGTGTCTCGCCTTGTTTCATTTGCTCCCTTATTCCTTGCAAAAATTTATCGGCATTTTGCTTTTCCCTTATGTCTTCCATCAACTCGCTCGAGATAGTAACCATGCTAATACAGATCTTCCCCGGTTTCAACTCAACAAATGACCACTCATCTCTAAACTGTTCAATGAGCTCCTTTTCCTTGATCATTAGTGCAGAAACACTAATAATCTTCCTGCTCAAGGCATCGGCCACGACATTCGCCTTACCAGGATGGTATAAAAGTTGAAAATCGTAATCGTTCAGAAATTCCAACCACCTTCGCTGCCTCATATTCAATTCCTTCTGGTCGTACAAGTACTTCAAACTCTTGTGATCACTGAAAATGTTGAACGTTGCTCCATAGAGAAAGTGTCTCCATATCTTCAAAGCAAAAACTACCGCAGCCAATTCTAAATCATGCGTAGGATAATTCTTTTCATGAACCTTCAATTGTCGAGAAGTATACGCCACCACATTCCGGTCTTGCATCAACACGCACCCTAGTCCTTGATAAGAAGCGTCACAATACACATCGAAAGATTTCGTCGAATCTGGTAGGATTAACACCGGCGCAGTTGTTAATCTTTTCTTCAACTCTTGAAAACTAGCTTCACGCTCTTCCGTCCATTCGAAAGCTTGACTTTTCCTCGTAAGTTGTGTAAGCGGTCCAGCAATCTTGGAAAAACCTTCAATAAATCTCCGATAATAACCAAGCAAGTCCAACAAAACTTCGAACTTCATTCTTGTCTTAGGTCTCTCCCACTGTAAAAACGGTCTCCACTTTCGATGGGTCCACCGCTATACCTTCTTTAGAAATCACGTGACCAAGAAATTGAACTTCTTCTAACCAGAACTCACACTTAGACAACTTCGCATACAATTGTTTCTCCCTCAAAATCTGAAGAATAACACTTAGATGTTCAGCATGCTCTTCCTTCGATCTAGAATATATCAGAATGTCATCGATAAAAACAACGACAAATCTGTCTAGATACGGACGAAATATCCTGTTCATATAATCCATAAATATGGCAGGAGCATTCGTCACCCCGAATGGCATTACCTGATACTCATAATGTCCATAACGAGTTCGAAAAGCAGTTTTCGGCACATCTTCCCCTTTTACACGAATCTGGTGATAACCTGATCGTAGATCTATCTTGGAAAATATCACAGCTCCTCTCAATTGATCCATCAAATCGTCGATTCTTGGAAGCGGATATTTATTCTTGACAGTCACCTTGTTCAGCTGCCGATAGTCCACACAAAGTCGTGACGTTCCATCCTTCTTTTTGACCAAAAGTACTGGTGCACCCCATGGGGAAACGCTAGGTCGTACAAATTCTTTCTCCAACAGTTCCACCAATTGCTTTTTCAGCTCCTTCAACTCTACTGGCGACATACGATATGGTGCAATTGAGATAGGACCTGTTCCCGGTACTAAATCAATTGAGAACTCGATCTCCCGCTCAGGCGGTAAACTGTGTACATCTTCAGGAAAAACATCCTGGAAAATCGTTGACAACAGGAATAGTATTCACATCCTTCTCATTCTTAACTTCTAGAGAAGACAATACCGTATATCCCTGCGCTCCATCTCTCAAAAGACTTGACCTTAACGGCGGTTAAGAATCCAGACTCTTCTTCCTTAGGAAAAACTATAGTTTTCTTCGCACAATCTATGAGGATATGGTTAGAACATAACCAGTCCATCCCTAAGATTACATCTATCTCAATGAGAGGCAAACAAATCAAATCAACCAAAAACAAACGGCCCTTCACAACAATAGGACAATCCAAACAGACCTTAGAAGTAACTACAGGTTTAGCAGTTGGTGTAGATACATTCAATATAACATTCAGAGAAGACATAGGCAACTTCAACCTTTCCACACAATCATATGCAATAAAGAGAGTGTGTAGCACCCGAGTCATACAAGACAATCGTAAGATTACCTCCAATGTCTCCTTCTCCCCTGAATAAGATCATCGACTTAGAAATCTCGGATCCCACCATTGTATATACTCGTCCTCCGGATCTCGGTTGAATACTTCCGGACTTCTACCGATTAGCTTTAACATACCGAACGCGGGTTTTCTCTCCTACCGTGGACAATCCTTTGATATGTGCCCGGGTTGCTTACAATTGAAACAAACGTACCTTTAACCGTACACTCGGGAGAAATATGACCTTTCTTCCCGCACTTAAAACACGTTGGCGTAAACGCCACCCTCTGTCCAGCTCCACTACCACTTGCACTTCCACTAACAGATGGTCGTTGAGATTGACTTCCTGTTGGCCTGGTATACGGCTTACGCTGAAATCGATTGACATTACTACCTCCACCTCTCTGGAACCTTGTCGGTCCAAAATTCCGATTCCTCTGATCTCTAGATGGCTCCAACTCTTCAAGTCGAGCACACGCATCCACCAACGCATGAAACTGAGTCATCCTCAAAGATACCACTCCTCGTTTCAGTTCCACCCTTAAACCTGATTCAAACTTCCTGCATCTCCACACATCATCTTGTCGTGTTTGAGCATAATCGAGAATTGAGACAAACTCTCAAATTTTGTGGCATACTCATTCACCGTCATATTCCCCATCGCAACCCAAGAAATTCCATTTCCTTGGCATGCCTAGCACTCGCAGGAAAATATTTATCCAGAAAAGTATTAGAAAATACTTCCCAAGTGATCTCAGTCCCTTCAGCTTGCAACACTCGGCGGATTCCTCTCCACCAATGTTCTGCATCTCCTCTCAGCATGAAAACAGCATAAGTCACTTTCTTTTCATCTGTACATCTCATCCCCTCAAATATTCTCTCTAAATCTTGCATCCACTGACTCGCTTTCTCCGGATCCACCTCGCCTCTAAATTGTGGCGGATTATGACGCCTAAATTCAGATAAATTTAGGGCATCTGCTGTAGCATCTTGCTGTTGGGCTGCTCTCAAATTTTGCTGAGTAATCACTTCAGCCATCTGCCGCATAGCCTCAGCAGCAACCAACATCGGATCCTCATCTCGATTTACGTTAGCACGTCCTCTGCCTCTACCAGCCATCTCCTTTCTTCAAACATAACAAAACAAAGTCAGATACATCCTTTAAGATATTTCCAAAAGGATATAAATCACAAAGATCACAGAGAATCACACAGCACAAACAAAAACAGACCCAACCACAACCCCAAAAGACTCTAACTTGGGCTCTGATACCAACTAATGTAACACCCCTTTGGAGGATGTCACACATAAAAGAAAATAAAATAAATAGAAATAAAATCTACCCAAGTTGTGGAATATTTGTTAAAATCATTACGGGTTGTAAAATAATTCCTGATAGACTGAAGTATGTAATAAAAAGATAATACGAAATAAAAAAAAAACATCATCACTAATAATATACATATGGTTAAGTTATAAACTGTACATATAATTTACAACTAAGACTACAACTATTTAAACAAAAACAAGAAAAGAAAGCAATAAAAAAGTTAATATATACGACATATATACTGTGACGCGCCCAAAAAAAAAAAACATCATGATTATCTAATCCTCGATGGATCACTCTCGGTGTGAAAATGATCATCGGGAGATAAATATCACGATGTCTCGACACACGGCGATAACGGGATCGCGCGGTCGACACGATGCTTATCTCACTAGGCTCGGGGTTTTCAAAGACCCCAATAACGCCTAATGGATAAGGGTAACTCTAAGTGCGAAAAAAGCGTCGTCGTCGAAATCGGATCTCCATCAAACGATGACGTAGAATCACGGTCATACGTCCAAAGATAGGTAACGAAGCACGATCTCCTCGTAAATGCCAAGCCAGATCACCTCCATGGAATACCAGCTCTACGAATCCCAAAAATGCAGGCGTCGCCATCCCCCACACAATCAATCCAGAGGGTATGGATGATCGGATGGTTCTTGCTCGTAAAACTGATCGTCGGTCTGCTGATCTCCCTCTTCCTCAGGGTACACGATCTCAAGAGGTTGTTCCTCTTCTTCCTCTTCAAACTCTTTACCGCATAAAAATAAATAGACAATAGACACATACAATAAAGAGGTAAGACAACATAAAATCATCGCAACATGGCAAATAAGAAGACGACACATAACTACTACACATTCATACCATACGAATAAGCTATAACAGTA
The DNA here is from genome assembly GCA_029884605.1 of Ormosia emarginata. Lineage (NCBI taxonomy): Eukaryota > Viridiplantae > Streptophyta > Magnoliopsida > Fabales > Fabaceae > Ormosia > Ormosia emarginata. Next base: position 39,887,298 of record JAQQTP010000074.1, on the reverse strand, counting down.
ATACATATTAAATATCCTAGTGTTTCGAACATCACGGATATAACCCAAATAAAGAAATTCACACGTATAAATCAATTTCACGGATAAACTAAGATAAGAAATAGACAACTAACATAATAAAATTATCGATAAATACAAATAGAGAAAATGTAAAAACATCCAAGATGTTACCGGATAAAGATAAATAGAGGAAAATGGAATATTATCCAATATATACTCAAATACACCAAAACACAACCCTACTCCATGGAGCTAAACCCAAACAGATATCAGAGAGAATGACTTGCAAAATCTATTAGTACCACGGCTGCCCAACCAACTATTACGCGGTCACACGTTGCGTCAATAGCCTACGACACTGGGAATCCACCATCCAGCGTAGTATAGTTCACGGTCTCCCGTTGTGGCACTATAGGCAATGTACTACTAAACTTTACAAACCTTGATTAAATATAGGGTATGTCGAGTACATTAGTGTGCTATCGGTTTACCACGGCCCAGCGGAGCTACCAACTGTCCACATGTGGGATCCCGTACACTAAAGTCTCTAAGTTTATTAGAACAATAAACCACACTACATTTATCGCATCGACAACACGATGTGATTCGTCTCGTCAACCCAAAACACCAAAAATTGGCATAAAGACAGAACATAATTCCAAATATATGAAATTACAAAAATGCCCTCAAGATAAAAATATACCCTCAATGGCAGAAAGCCTGTACGGGTTCACATTTTCCCGACAAATGAAAATAACCTCAAAAGCACATGTACGGGTTCACATTTTCCCGACAAATAAAAATAAATATAGTAAAGGTCAATCGCGTAGAAATTTTATCGCGTTTTTGAAATCTCGTCGTTTTTACAAACGTTTAAAAATCGGGTAAAGATATTTTTCTGTTTTTAAAAGCGCGTAGCATTTTTAATACGTTTTCTCAATCGCGTAGGATTTTTAAATCATTTTCTTATTCGAATGCCTTTAAAATTACCATTTAAACAGATAGAAATAATATTTAGTACATTTAAACTACGTAGAATAATTTTTCATACCGTATACTGTCATTAGGATATTTTGACTATCCTATAGGTTCAATTTTACTAAAAATTGACAGCATTTTGTTTACAAATTTATAATAATGATTTTCTAAATTTTCCATAAAATTTCTATTTACCTAATTTTTAACCATTTCATTAAATTCTTTTTGAAATCTCTAACATGCTTCAAAACCGAAAGTGAGCTATATGTTAGAAAATTTCTTAACATTACTGTATTTCCTTCCTAATGATAAAATTATGAATTTTAACCCTTTAGACTTACTTCTAATCAATTGGTTCCTTTATAAATCATTATAGAAAATTTCTTCTTAACTTGTATTGTTTCTTTTTAATTGAAAAAGGTTTAGAAACAAGTTTTTAAAATCATGAATTCCTATAGTGGCATGTTGGCGAATTTTATAAAACTTTTGCATTTGATTTCCAAAATATTTTTCACCTTTTAAATCATATCAAATGTATTCTATAGTCTAAGTTCATTAAATCATTTTAGAAAATAGTTATCTATAGTCAATTTAATCCTTTAGGCATGTTGGCCCCAAAATACTAAGTTTGTACCATTTGATTTCTAAATGCATTTTTCTTTGATCAAATCAATTAGAAACTTTCTTGATTCTCCTAGGTTAATTAAACTACACTTTAGGAAAAATCAAGAGAACATTTTGGTCCTCCAAACTTGTCATTGCCGTGAGCTATTGGATTGTGTTCTTTGGAACACTCATGCAAACTTACACATGTTATTCACATCCTAAACCTTATCATACAATTCTAACACATGCATTTATATCCCTAACACATGCAAAATATTTCTAGCACATGCAAAATATTTCTAACACATAAACCTAATTTAAAGCTTATAGACATACAATCAAAAGCTATTAGACATGCAAGATTATTACAATTACCAAATAAGAAAGCTACTAACACATAACACTTAAGCTACTAGCAACCACAAAAATTAACAAATACACATCAATAAACACACCACAACCGAATCCTTATGGATTCTACAAACAACTCATCTTCTTACCACCACCAAGGGATGATAAGAATTGTCTTCCTCTTACCTTAAATGAAGACAAAAACTTGCTTTCTCACCTCCTTAGGTCACGGTTTTCACTCCACCAAACACCTAAAAATTTCAAACAAAACCTACATGTTACTAACCATGAAAAGAAGCTAAACCATGGAAAAATCATGGCTTAGAACTTTGAAAAAGAAGAGAGAAAAGAAAAGTATGAAATTTCACCTTCTAGGTAAAACTTCCAAGGTTGGTTTCCAAGCCTTAGATGGAAGAATTTGAAGAAACTCCCAACTACAAAGGTTCTTAGAATGGTGTTTAGATTAAGGAAACTTGGTTAGAAAAATTTTTGGATGGTTGGAGTGTTAGGAAACAAGCTTGGCCGAATATGGTGGAGAAAATGGGCAAGAATGGTGGCTAGGGTTCTTGATGAGAGAGAAGAGAGAAAAGTGATGAAGACAAAGTGATCTTTTGGTCACCAAAGGCCTCTTGGCCGTGGACTTCAAGTGGGGTGCAAGGTGGGCACCTTGCTTGGCTTCATCCAAGCCATTGGATGAATCAAAGGCTAAGATTAAGCCTTGGTGAGCAAGCCTACTTCTCATTGGTTAGCTTATGGTGACTCACATGCTGAGTCACACAGTGTATTTAATTTTCTCTGTGAGTCGACTAGTGAGTCACCGTTTCTGTTCGAAAAGTTCTACTGCTAACGGTGATTAATTAAGCTACCGATCTAACCGTTCTGCTAATTGTGGGTCCCGCAAAATATTTCCGGGTCCACTGTCACTAAAACATACTGACTAATAAAATAATATTATAATAATATAAAATTATTTTATTTGTGATTAAATCCTAAAAATTAAAAGATTATTTTTAGTCTCATTTAGAATCGGGTTAAGTAAGATCCCCCCAATTCTAAATAATAAAATAAGATTTTCCCGGCCGGAAAATATTATTTTCCCTCCGAGCAAATCGCACAAAAAGTCCATATAAAATCACGGCAGGTATTTTCTGGCATTAAATCAAGAAGAAAATAATTAAAAACAGACAAAAACAGAGAAAACAGTACGTTCGGGACGTAACGGTCATTTCTCTGTTTTTTCCCACAACGTAGGTAATTGCCCAAAACGTTCAAATAAAATATCCAGCAAGTATTATTTAGTCAGTATATCTCTCGAAAAAAATTAATACAAGAAAGAAAAATTTTTATTTTACTGTCTCGAAACAAACTACGTAAAACGATCAAATAAAATTTGAACCTGTATTATCGTAGTTGTTTTCATACAAAATTCAAGAACAGAAAAATAGGGACACAGCGGTCATTCATACCAAAACATGAAAAACAGAAAACAGTACATTCAGAATATTTTCTAAAAATTGGGGCGTTACAACTTCCAATCCTCTCAGTATAGCAAAAGTAAATCATTTCCAAGACCATACATCCCTATTTATAGAATTTTCTTTTTCCTTTATATAAAAAGGTGACAGCTGCACAATGCAAATCATGTAGTAATAGTAACCAAAGAATTCAATGCATATTTTTTTTATTGAATTAACCAACTTATAATTGAAGCACCACAGACTTAAGAAATTGGTTTATTAATAGCTTTCTTGAAAATTATATCTTAGAACTTCCATATTAAGAGGAAGAATCAGATGCAATCTGAAGGACTGTAAGTGACAAGCATTGACTCTCTTTTTCCACCTTCCTTCCTTTCTAAGTGAGTAAATCCAAAATGTATGAAAGTTGCTTAGTACAAAGTATACAGATATAATCATGTAGCAATGTTTAATAGGTATGAAAGAAAAAATGAGTAACAAAGGGGGAATGTCTAATCTACATAAGGCATGTAAAAGAATGACTAAACAGATAAGATCATTTACAATAAAGATGGTAATTTGAATGTCAAAATGGCTCTATTTCATTAATTTCCACCAATTATTCTCCAAATATATATATCAAGCCAAGTACAACCAAGAGGAAAAATAAATTTGATTTAGCCAATCTTTGAATGCCTAGCCTAGACCTAAAATGATAATGATGTACCTGCACAAGGGTTTCAAGTTTTCTCCTCAAATAAGAAAATTCTTTCTTGATCCAATATAGATCCTGGTAGCAACTGAAACGTCACAAGAAAATAGATTATCTTTACAATTGCATAATTAAACAAAAATCTAGGGTGTTTAACAATGGTGCCAATTGATCCATGTAGCAACTCCACCTAGTGGGATAAGGCCACTTGGTTGTTGGTACTGCTATGCATATGGATATAAACTAAAGTTGCATGACAGAGTTTTCTTATTGATTCTTATCTTTCAGATCACAAGCGTAAAGAAGTTCAGCACATGCACACCTGACATTCTTTGCACCAACACTGCAACAAGCAAGGAAAAGCATAATAATTCATCAATTAGAAAATATCTAAAAGAAAAAGTCAGAGTTATACACTTGGCTCATTACCACTTATGTGATATATAAAAAAGCATATCTACAACAACATATTTTTCGATTTGAAGAAGAAAGAATCCACAGATTTCCAGCTTAATAGATTATCTCTATCTCTATTTCATTTTCAGGGGTGAGTATTAAAATGCCATAGGAAAAGAAAGGAAAGATAGAAAATCCCCCACATTAGGAAAAATAGAAAATCCCCCACATTACTTAGCATAAAAATCGTAGTATTCATAAAGGAAAGATTTTGATATTTGACTTTTCCAAACAACAACCAGAACTTTAGGAATCAAAGAATCAAACTTTAAACCAAGTATATAACTTGATAAAAACAAATAAAGCACCTTAATAAGAGAAACATGTATAGCCAGAATTTATGGAGTCAAAGAATCAAATTTCAAACCAAGTATATAACTTGATAAAAATAAGTAAAGCACCTTACTAAGAGAAACCTGCATAACCAGAATTTTCTCAAACAAAATCAACATCATGATTATATAAATTTCAAAGTAAAACTGAGTCTTTTCTCATTAGCCTCATCATTAGACTTCTCTACCAGTTTCCTTGTCTGAAACATACATCCACCTAGATCTAAAAATCAGGATCCTGCCATTCAGCTTTTTCAAGGGAGGAAACATACTATAATACTTTCAAAATCTTAATTTTAATAGGAATAAGAAAGGCAGTAGTACAAAGTAGCCTTAGCCCTCACATATTCGATTTAAACATTAAAGGAGAATGTTTCAATTTTTTTCTACCTCCAGTACTAAAATCCAAAATTTTGAATAACATTATGAACAAGGAAATAGTCCATATAGTTGCTTAAGAGTTAAATATGAAAACTTCACTCAATTAATCACACAAAATTCTTGTAAAAAATTAAAGTCCATAGTTCAAGCCTCTCAATCTCGGATTCCACCATGAGATAGAAAATATACATAGGATAAAAGTACAAAGATACAGATCATATATGAAGATGGAAGAAACATAAAATAGAATGCTAAAATAGAAAAGTAAATAGAAGAAGAACACATGCTGCACGCAAGGTTAGAACTCAACTTGTTAGTTTGATCACTTGCTGACATAGATAGAAAACGAGATTCACATGAAAACAAAAAAGGATTAAGATGAGATCTTTCTAAATTAGAATAGGGGCTAACAATTATGAAAGATCAAAAGATTTTCTTTTACCAAAAAACTAAAGAAAGTTCTCGTTTTTAAGCCCTTCATCAATGGCTTAACACAAAAAAAGCAGGAATTAACACCTGTATGTTATTAAAGATCAATTTTCATTCAAAAAGAGAGGAAAAATGAGATTTTAACATGCATAAAGGAAAAATTTTTGAAGCACAAAGGTCATAGGAGAAATGTAACGTCCCGAAAATTAATAATTTCATGATAAATGATCATTTTATAATATTTGGAATTTTTGTAAATTTTTCCATATTTTTCTGTGAACGTAAAATATTTTAATATTATTTCTCGTTTTGCGAGCACGTTGAGCGGAGCTGAGAAAATGAGATATTTTTCTCGAGAATCTTGAACTGTGAAAACATCAACGGGAGATCTTACTAAACCCAAGGTCAGACACGGTTTACGAAGTTTCACGTTTTTTGAGATTTTTATCTGATAAATAAATATCGCAAAAAATTTTTATTATCCATTGGACAATAAATATCAATTTTTGTTAACTGTAATTTCTGTCCACTGATAATAAATCTGATACAGTGTTAGTCAAATTTTAAAGAATACTTTAGTGACATCACAATGGTGACATCATCACCGTGACATCACCATTACTTTTATCAAAAGGTGAGCCTTAGCTTGTTGGAGAAGCTTGGAGGAAGCTTCCTTGCACTTTCCTATTGACTTCTTCAAGAAGCTTCACCCTTTCCTCTCTCCTCCTCTCTACCACACATTTTTAAGAGCTCTTTGTGGCCACACAATTTAATTCACACACGTACACTAAATACATCTAATTACACATTTCACTTCAAATCACTTTATTATCATTTTCTCTCTCTAACTTTCATTTTCACTTTTCTCCAACTTCTCTCTATCTTCTTCTCTTCTCCTCCTTCTCTCTAACTCCATGGCAGCCCCCACCCTTCCACACTCCATGGATGCTTGATTTCAAGTTTCAATCTTGCTTGAATCTATACTTCCATTGAAGATCTTCCTTTCTTGTTGGATCTTTTTCTTTCACAAAAGAAAGTCATCACCTTTCACTCCTCCACCTCTCATATTTGGCCAAGACACCATTTTTGGAGTCTTCAAGCTTTTCTTTCAAACAACCACATTTCCTTGATCTCCATTACATTCTAAACACTTTTCTAGTTGGAGTCATCTTCAAAAACTCAACCTTTCCTCTCCATTTTCTCACCCTCTTCCACGGCCAAAACCACCATTTTTGGCCATCCAAGCTTTTTTATTAAACCAACCCTTGATGTTGAATCTAGACACCATTCAAAGCAACTTTTATGTTGTGACCATCACCAAAATCATCCATTTTCATTTTGGATCTATCAAGCTTCAAAGTTAGAAACTTTAAGGTAAAGTTCATGACTTTTCCATCTTTTCTTCTCATTTTCGTGATCCTTGATCTCTTAGGTGATTAAGGGTTCCTTTTCTAAGCTTTAATGATGATTTTGATGAGTTTTGATGTCCTTAGGATTTCCTTGAAGGTGTAGTACGAAAATCTCCCACAAGGGATCAAGAGGCTTGCTTCCTTGTGTTGTCTTCAAGAGGTAAGAGAGAGATAATCCTCTTCAACCTATCTTGGTAGTAAGGAAACCTTTGTGTGATTCTTGATGGAGAAATCCATGTTGGTATGCTCACTTTGTTTGGTAATTTTGCATGTTTAAGTATTCTTGAATTGGATTAATGCTTGAATGGTGATCTTGAATATATTGGATGTGTTGAAATTGCTTGATCATGTTAGGGTTATTAAATGGAAAATTTAGAGTTTTCTACCCTAATGTGAGTCCACGGTTTTTGCTAGGACTTTGGGGTATAAATTAGTTTTTGCACACAAATAAAATGAAGCTTATGTAATTAAAGGTTGAACGATAATGTTGGAATTAATGGATGGGAATTTTTGAGGGTTTTCTAACCTAAGGTGAGGCCACGGTTTTGGCTTGGAATTTAGGGAAATAGGAATGATTTTATGTGAACTAAAATTTGAGTGATTATATATCAAGAAATTAAAGCATAAAATGGAAGAAATTGATGTTAGTAATGGACTTTGGAGGCCACGGTTTTGGTCATGGATTCTAGGAAGTTGGATTGATTTTGTGTAAAATGAGAGTTAAGTGATTAAATGGTAAGTGATCAATATTGTGATGAAGGAAAAAGAGTGGAACTTTATAATGATCTCATAAGACTTGTTAAGCTAGGGTGAAACCCCGAAATGAACTTCTAAAAATGTGCTATCACTCTTGAGAAATTAATACTATACTAATGTGGGTCCGTGCTTAGGACTAAAATTCTGTTAATGCTTGAATTGGCCAAATTGTGGCATATTTTGGAAAATGTGTATTGTAAAATATATGTGAACATATTGAATATACATGATTGTGCATAGAGTCAACATGCATTAGACATTTGCTCAGTCAATGACTGTTAAAAGGCTGGATGAGCCTATGATTATGAATTGAGTTAATGCATTGAACAATTTGCTTAGTCTATGACTGTTAAAAGGCTGGATGAGCCTATGATTATGCATTGAATCAGTATGCATTGAACAAATTGCTCAGTTGATGACTGTTAAAAGGCTGTATGGGCCTATGAATGCAAACCGAATAATGTGGTCAGTGATGGATCTATGGGGGGCGTAAGGCGCGATGTATACCGATTGCAGGCATTATAGGCCCGACAAATCATTATTCTTTATGCAGTGAATTATTGAGAATTAAATAGTGTGATCTGTGATGGATCTGATTGCGGACCGTAAGACGCGATGTATACCGATTGCACGTATTACGCGCCTGACAATCACTATTCTTTTTATGGTAAATGAACGAGAATTGAATAGTGCGATCCCATGGGAAGGATCTAGGGGCATCAGGGTCTGGTGATTCATTTTTATATATATACCCCTGTGATTTTGGCCATGAAGAACCTTTGCAACGCTTTGCGGATGGTCCGACAAAAACTATTCTCTTCGTGGTCCAATGTAAACTGTCATTGAGGGGGGCAGATCTTCTAGAACGTTCATATTTGAAATGAAATAGAAAATCTTGGTACCAAGTGCACATGTATTGTGAGTCGGCATTGTGAGTCCGCATATCATATGACACTCTTTTATATGATGGTTATACTATTATGATATTGAGGCCATGATTATCTGAAATGTTTTAATTGTTCATTATCTGAGACTCCGTTGACTGCTTGGGGTATTATTGATGTTTACCTGTTATTATTGATTCTTACTACTATGCGTTGTTGTCCTGCTCTTACTGTTCATTCTATTGTCACTGTTGATGAATATATATGTTGAAATACTATGTGGGTGCTCTGCATCGTTCTGTTTCTTTACTGCTATAATTGGTAATGTAAGTTGGATGTCTCACCTCTTTCTTGTATTCTTGTACTTCTTATATATATATATATATATATTTGATAAAAGATCGTGAGGAAGAAGATAAGGGGCCACACCTTTGCTGATTGGATTGAGACGATTCATTATTCTCTGTTACCAAGTGGCCTCAATACTCAAGAGTGGGGTTGAATTGAGTATGTAAAATATTTTCGTAAATCTTTCGCAAAACGTTTGATTATCAATTTTCGTTGAAGTTATTGGATGATTGAAGTGAATAGATAAATGAAATTGAATACTTCACTCACAAATTAAATAAGCTAAGATGAGTAACACTCAAGTAACCATATAAAATAAATGCACAAATGTAAAGAGATGAGTTTAGAAGATCAAACACAAGGTTTATCCTAGTTTAGCCATCAATCCACTTGTGGCCTACGTCCAGTCCTCAAGCAACCGCTAGAGATTTTTCACTATATCTTCAAGCTTCAATAGGTGCTTGACAACCTTTACAAACTAGAGCACTCACCACATCTTGGGAAACCTCACCCTTTGTGCTTGAGCCTCAAAACAGGGATACCTCACCCTTTACAACCTTTGAGGGATGCCTCACCCTCTTTACACCTTTGAAGGATGCCTCACCTTCTTTTCAACAAGGGATACCTCACCCTTTTTCACTAGAGGGATACCTCACCCTCTTTACAATATAAATAAAGTGTTTAAATGATAGAAACTCTCTCAAAGAGTAGATAATACAAATTGAAGAGCTATGGTATTTTGGATTCACACAAGTTGAAGCTCAAAATAGGGTTTTTGTAAATAAATGATCAGAAAACTCGTTATAAATGCTCTAAGATGATTTTCAGAAAGTTTTCCAACTTTTCTTTGATGCCCAACAACTTTCATTTATAGCCCAAAAGAGTTTAGAGACATTAGAGGTGGTTGAGGGCATTAAATGCCATTGAAAGAGCCGTTGGAGAAGTGTTCTGGAAGTGTCCATAATCTGTTATGGCATTGCCATATTCGATTATGGCTTTTTAGAAAGATTTCTAATGTTTCTGACTTACAAAATAACCTGTTATGAGATTACTCATATTCGAATATGAAAGATCTCATAACCTATTATGAAAATACTCATAACCTATTATGAAGGATGCCATATTCGAATATGGCTTATTTAAAGAGCAAGGTTACGTAAGAAAAAGCCAAATAACCAATTACAAAATAAGCCATATTCGGTTATGGCCATTTGGACAAATATAAGCCATGATTTGTTTTATGCTTATAACTGAATATGATTAAACTCATATTCGAATATGGCTTATAGAAGAAATACAAAACATGTTTTGTTTTGAGCTTATAACTGAATATTAGTTATCTCATATTCGAATATGGCTTTCTTAGAGACAAGGGTTTTGACAGAATTTCTCAACCAATGTTATCCAAACGCTTTGCAAACTTTCTAAAAGAGTTTTACTTACACTTGAACACAATTTTCACAAGATGAAAAACATGATTATGTAAAGCCATTTAAGAATGAGTTTTGAAATAAGAGAAGAGCTTTTGTGTGAATCCATTTTACCTTTACATATGGTCTAGAACCTAAAATGGTCTAGAACCTAAAGGCTAATCTTGAAAAGCCTTGGACTTGATCTTTGTTCCTCATTGCTTTCTTGTTTGTTGATCATCAAAACCAATATCATTTACATTCACATTCTTCCCCTTTTTGATGATGACAAACAATCAATTGAGAAAAACGTTAGTTCAATTTAAATTGGTATTCATGCAAGGTATTAAATACAACTTACTCCTCCTCTGTTTTTCAAGAGGTGACAAGTTCAAAGTTTGCACAGCTCCCCCTTGATATTGGAATCCCAGAATCATTGATTTTATACCTTTTCTCAACAACTTGCTTTTCTTCTCCCCCTTTTGTCATAATCAAAAAGATATTCCATATTTTTGATAAAGAGATAAGGCAAAACAAGAACTACTATACTTTATAAGAAAGAGTAAATGGGAGCATTAATATTATCAAAACATAAAAGGATTTCCGCATACTAAGTCATACTAGGCAAAGCAAGAGCATTAACCAAACATAAGTAGTTAGATTGCATGGCTTAAGATATTAGCAAAACAAAGTAGAGACAAAGTTAGTTTTATAACAATCCTATTAATAAAGTAGAAAATGGATCCAAACTCAAGTCCCATGATCTTCCAGAAAATGACGTTCAAGTCTCTCCAAACGATCTTCCATGGCACTGAGACGATCATAAAGTGCTGTGGTGCTGTTTTCTTGATAAGCTTGGAGATTTGTCAGCCTTGCTTCAATTCTTTCATTCTGAGCTTGAATATTGTGAAGAATAGCGAGAAGATGATCTTGATTGGTGGTAGGAGAATCCTCCAAGGGAGCATGAGAACCTTCACCCGGTGCTGCTTCTTGTCCTCTTCCATAAACCCATTCACCATCAGTTTTTTTGATTTGCATGCGGTTGAAGGAAGCTTTCCCAAACTTGTGGTGGCCAGTAATTTCAATTACAGAAGCTTCATGGAGATTGTTATGATCCATAATTTTTGTAACAGCGAGGGGATATGGAAGATCCATCATTTGCTTGACCTTTGCTTTCTTCATGTAGTACATTATGTAAAAGGGCCAATTGATATGGATTCGTTCTTTAATGGCCCACATTAAGAATATATCTTCTTTCTCAAGTAGGGCATAATTGCCAGCCCTTGAGACAAGAATATGAACTAAAACAAAGTGAAGAAGACGGTCTTGAGGTTTCAATAAACCAACATTGAAGTTTCTTTTAGTAGGAAAAGGGACGCCTGGTTGAAGCATTCCCTCAATGGCGGTTTTCTTATCAAAGTTTTCCCATTGTGAGTGATTTTCATCAGTAAACCTTTCTCCAGAGAAATTTAAGTCAAACAGAGTAGACCATTGTCTAGGTGTAACAATTATTCTCTTTCCTTTAACTTCAGATACCAATTGGACTCCAACAATGCTCAGATTACAGAAGAAAACTTTAATAGCTTCAGTGTAGAAACACTTACTTGGAGTAGAGACAAAGGTTTTCAGATTCTAGAACTCCAAGAGATCTGTGTGGAAATTGAATCCCACTTTGACAAAGAATTCCCAGTCCATATACTTAGGCTGTATGAGGTTTCTGCCATGAAACTCTAGTCGAAACTTCTTCTTTTGAGCTGGATGAGAGAGGAACCTCCCAAGGTCAAGGTCACATGAATAATCTGGTTCATCAGTGTGTGAAGGTGGTTCCTTAGGCACATTGGGATTTTTTGTGCGTGAACGTTTAGGAACATGGGATGAGCTACTTGCCATGGGCAACAATGGTTGTAGGGCTCGGTTTGAGGAGAGAGAAAGTAGGAGGAAAGGTGAGAAAATGGAAGAAAATGAGGGTTTTGATTAGTGGAAGTTAAAGGAATGTGAGGGATATGGAGTTTTAATGGTGGATTTTGGGTGGATTTAAGGTGGGAGAGGTGTTTGAGGGAGTGGGTAAGAGTGGGTGGTAGAGGAGAAAGAGAGCTATGGAGGAAAGTGGGGTGCGTGGGGAAGAAGAGGGGAGGTGATGGAGGCTACGGTTTTGGCTAAAAGGAAAGCCAATAACCAAATATGAGTGAAGCCTTATTCAGTTATGGTGTAAATGGGAGTCCATTAAGAAAGCCCATAACCGAATATGAGTATGGTCATATTCGGTTATATGTGAATTTCCAAAGGGCCATGCAATCGCTCCAAACAAAGGTAATGAGCCATAACTGAATATGAGTATGGCCATATTCGGTTATATGTGAATTCCAGAGAGCCAAGCAGAACATTCCAAAACAGAATTGATGAGCTATAACCGAATATGAGCATTCATATAATAGATTATTTGGACATGACAGAGGGCCATACGCATGAGCATCTCTTCATAATAGATTATGAAGGACCGTATTTGATTATTTCCACTTGACAGAGACCAAAACCAACATGCCAGAGCACCTCCAATTACCAGTGACAGGTTATACCACTTATTATTTTTAAGATAGAATCAGAGCAAACCTTCAAAAATTCAACAATTCAGGAGCATCACATTTGCCTTTCCCTGTTAAACCAGAAAAGTTCTTCTGAAGTGCATCCCTTAAAAAAAATCAATCAGCTTAAACCATTCTTAAGCAGTCACTAGACTTGGCCATGTTTCCATTACTTCGAAGCATCTTAAATATATCCCAAAATAGATCTTACTTATGCCAGGATCCAGTTTCTTCATTAAAAAAAACTTGAGATTGAGGATTTGGAGGACTTGAGCATAGATCAAGTACCTGCAAAACAAACTTAGGAGAAACTCTGACGCTCAAGTCAGTATAAGATTCAGAAACAATTTTTAAGCAAGAATATTATGTAATATAGCAGATTATGCAGCAATTATGCAGATTATGCAGCAGAGGCCAGTTTATGCAATAGGGTTATATTTCAAATATGAATGCAGGATAGATCCAAATTTCTAAGATAAAAAGTATCTAATACAAGCATTCATTCAAATGCATGATTGATTAATTATTCCTAATTCTCTTCTTATATATGCACTTTAGGACAAACAATGATCATATTAGGAATGTTATGTCAAGTGCAAAGATGTTATCAACAAACATGCCATTTCAAATAAGAAGTGTACGTATCTAGCATATTAACACATGTAAAGATATTTTCAAGATATAAAGCTAGAAAAGAACATCTTTAAAGCAAGTTAAAGTATAGAACAAGTCTCCACTTATCCAAATGTTGCAAGTCCAAGCTTCTTGGAGACAATGGATAGAACTTGGAGTGTTTTCTGATCTTGTGCTTGCAGCAGCCACTTTTGATATTTGAAAGTCCATTCTTGGCCTTCAAGCACACCTACAACACATTTCAATTTTTGGCTTTTGGTACTCAAATTCTCTTGGGTCCTTGTGTGTTAGTGTTAGGCAATGTGCCCTTAGGGACCCAGGCCATTTTAGTTCCAACCTTTGTGCTGATTTTCTTCCTCACATTACATGTCAATGCACTATGCCCTTTCTTGCCACAATGAAAACACTTTATAAAAAGACTTTTGATGTACTTGTGGGAATAAAGAAATTTTTGTAAAGTTTTTGTTGATTTTTGGGATTGTACCCTAAACCAACCTTTTGAAACACATATCTTTGTTTCCCAAGCAATATGTTCAAATTATCTCTTCCAAGGGTAAATTTTGCAAGAGTATTTTTCAAGTCTTTAATTTTATTTTCAAAAATTTTGCATGATGAGCAAGAAAATGGTGTAAATGCATTATCAAGAAAAGAACATGTCATGCATGAAGAATTTGCATCAATAAGACCAAGAGTTTTATTTTCAATTTTAAGCTCCTCAATTTCTTTATTTAAAATAGAGATCTTGATTTCAAAAGAGGAAATTGCTTTCTTGGATGATGAGACAATTTTTGCAAGCCTCATAGATTCATTATGCAATTCTTCAAATGCATCTTGCAATTCATCATAGGAGGGGGAAGAGTTTGATTCAAAGTTTGAGGATGTTACCTCAGTGTCATCTTCTTCTTCTTCCTCTTCACTTCTAGCCATGAGGCATAGGTTGACTTTCTCATTGTCTGAGCTATCGGATGAGTCCATGTCATTTTCATCCCAAGCTATATAAGCTTTTCTTACATTTTTATCCTTTGACGACCTCCTTTTATATTTATCCACTTTCCTTTGATAAATGGGACACTCCATCTTCATGTGTCCCGGTTCTCCATATTCATAGCATTTAGGAGTGGATGAGGTTCCTTCCCCTTTGTGATAGGCATTCTTTGAGGGAAAGGGAGGTCTTCTTTGAGCTCCATTCTTTTTGAAGAATCTTCTAAACTTCTTTACTAGAAGGCTAAGATTCTCCTCATTAATCTCCAAGTCATCTCCATCATCTTCATCATCATCATCATTAATCATGGAGGAGGTGGTCTTTAGAGAAATTCCCTTCTTTTCCTTTTTGTCATGTTTCTCATTTTGATTAAGCTGATTCAGCTCCAACTCATGCTCTCGTAGCTTTCTAAAAAGTGTGGCTAAGGTCATAATTGCTAGATTTCTTGATTCTGAGATAGCCATCACTTTAGGTTGTCAATCCCTGCTCAAACATCTTAAGACCTTGCTAATAAGATCTTCATTAGAAAATGTCTTTCCTAATGAAGCTAAATGATTAACAATATGTGTAAAGTGTTTTTGCATTTCTTGAATGCTTTCCCCATAGTTCATTCTAAAAAGCTCATATTCATGGGTGAGAGTGTTTATCCTTGATCTTTTTACTTCACTAGTACCCTCATGGGTTACTTGTAAGGTGTCCCACATTTCTTGGGTAGATTTATAATTTGAGACTCTAAAGAACTCATCATACCCCAAAGCTGTGGTAATGATATTTTTGGCTCTCAAATTATATTGGACCTTCTTTTTATCATCATCCGTCCATTCACTTCTTGGTATATTAATTTTTACACCATTTATAACTTGTGTGGGAACGAAAGGACCATTTTCAACAGCATCCCACACATCTAAGTCAATAGCTTCAATAAAAAAATTTCATTCTTTCTTTCCAATAAGCATATCCATCCCCATTGAAAAATGGAGGTTTATAAAGAGAAGAGCTTTCAGAAAAATTGTTTGAAGAGGCCATCACTTTCTCTTGAAGCTGCTAAGCTCTTTACACAAGAGCCTAGCTCTGATACCACTTATTACCAAGTGGCCTCAATACTCAAGAGGGGAGGTGAATTGAGTATGTAAAATATTTTCGTAAATCTTTCGCAAAACGTTTGATTATCAATTTTCGTTGAAGCTATTGGATGATTGAAGTGAATAGATAAATGAAATTGAATACTTCACTCACAAATTAAATAAGCTAAGATGAGTAACATTCAAGTAACCATATAAAATAAATGCACAAATGTAAAGAGATGAGTTTAGAAGATCAAACACAAGGTTTATCCTGGTTCAGCCACCAATCCACTTGTGGCCTACGTCTAGTCCTCAAGCAACTGCTAGAGATTTTCTATTATATCTTCAAGCTTCAACAGGTGCTTGACAACCTTTACAAACTAGAGCACTCATCACACCTTGGGATACCTCACCCTTTGTGCTTGAGCCTCAAAACAGGGATACCTCACCCTTTACAACCTTTGAGGGATGCCTCACCCTCTTTACACCTTTGAAGGATACCTTACCTTCTTTTCAACAAGGGATACCTCACCCTCTTTACAAGATAAACAAAGTGTTTAAATGATAGAAACTTTCTCAAAGAGTAGATAATACAAATTGAAGAGCTATGGTATTTTGGATTCACACAAGTTGAAGCCCAAAATAGGGTTTTTTTTAAAAAGATGATCAGAAAACTCGTTATAAATGCTCTAAGATGATTTTCAGAAAGTTTTCTAACTTTTCTTTGATGCCCAACAATTTTCATTTATAGCCCAAAAGAGTTTAGAGACGTTAGAGGTGGTTGAGGGCATTAAATGCCATTGAAAGAGCCGTTGGAGAAGTGTTCTGGAAGTGTCCATAATCTGTTATGGCATTGCCATATTTGATTATGGCTTTTTAGAAAGATTTCCAACGTTTCTGACTTACAAAATAACCTGTTATGAGATTACTCATATTCAAATATGAAAGATCTCATAACCTATTATGAAAATACTTATAGCCTATTATGAAGGATGCCATATTCGAATATGGCTTATTTAAAGAGCAAGGTTACGTAAGAAAAAGCCAAATAACCAATTACAAAATAAGCCATATTTGGTTATGGCCATTTGGACAAATATAAGCCATGATTTGTTTTATGCTTATAACCGAATATGAGTAAACTCATATTTGAATATGGCTTATAGAAGAAATACAAAACATGTTTTGTTTTGAGCTTATAACCAAATATGAGTTATCTTATATTCGAATCAGGCTTTCTTAGAGACAAAGATTTTGACAGAATTTCTCAACCAATGTTATCCAAACGCTTTCCATACTTTCTAAAAGAGTTTTACTTAAACTTGAACACAATTTTCACAAGATGAAAAACATGATTATGTAAAGCCATTTAAGAATGAGTTTTGAAATAAGAGAAGAGCTTTTGTGTGAATCCATTTTACCTTTACATATGGTCTAGAACCTAAAGGCTAATCTTGAAAAGCCTTGGACTTGATCTTTGTTCCTCATTGCTTTCTTGTTTGTTAATCATCAAAACCAATATCATTTACATTCACATTCTCGATTTGGCGTCTGGACGAGATCCCTTCGGTTACGTACGATTGCAACTTTGTGGGGGCATTGATGCCTATCGTGTCGACTGGGACACTGAGCGTCACGTATATATGGGGTTGCGACTTTGTCTGCCAGTAGTGCCTATCCTAAGGATTACTACTTTTCCCTTTTACTATTTTGTTCCCGTTGTATTCTATTTGACTATGTAAGTATTATACTTTGTGTTATCAGTGATTGGCGTTAAGGACGACTATAATATATATATATATATATATATATATATATATATATATATATATATATATATATATATATATATATATATATATATATATATATATATATATATATATGGAATATGTTTTTATTTCAGTTGTTGTGTATAAAATGGTTCGGTACTAATTTCATTCGAGGCTCCTATTTTCTATTTATGCATAATGGAAATAACTTAAACTTTGAAATTAATGTAATCGAAACTATGACATGCCTGGATTTAGTAACTGTGGTGTAATGACGATTGTGTTGTGGTTATTATATCAAGGGGTGTTACACTAGGTGGTATCAAAGCAGTTCATCCTGTTGGGCCGGGGTATGGACTTGCTATGTTTAGGCATATTAGAATTTTGCATGTTGTGCACTTCCTTGTCTCTTGATTGAAATGATGGGAAAGGAATACATGGCTTGCCGTAGGTTGAAGGTTAGTAGCTACTGTTATACAGTTGCATGATATTGAGGACTGGCCTACTCAATATGTAATGTTCTGTGTGTACAGGAAACTATGACTTTGCCTATGTGTACTGTATTAGGAGAACATGAATTCTTTTGTGAGGAGATCAAAACGGTTTTGGAAAACCGATCTTCTGGAGAAAGAAATAACTGGTGTAAGTTTGGTTCGAGAAGCTATTTGGAAGTTGACGACTTGCAGAAGTTACGCCATAGAAGGCAGAATGAAGAAGCTCGAGTTGGAGACTGTTAGGATTCGTGAATTGAACTTGCCTTGTTTGAATTGTGTGATTTTGTGTGTTTGGTTTCCGAGAGGAGACAATGTTGTTTGAAATAATTACGTTTGTTTTGTTGTGTTATGTTTTGTCCATCTTCGAAGAAAGTCAATGGCTCGTGGCAGACGTACGCATGTGAGCGCAGGACAAGACAATAAGAGTATGGTTGCAACTGTAGAAAAAAGGCAAAGGATAGTTGAGGTGATAACTCACCAAGGTCAAGGGGCCATGCAGCAACAAGAATTGGAAGTTGAGGTTCAGAATCTGTTAGAGGAAAATTGGATTTGGGGCAACCTTGGACTGCCTAGATTCCAAAGGAGGAATAATAGAAAGGTTAATTAATTTAAGCAGAAACCATATTCACGAGTATCAGGGAAGCAACAACAACACCCAACTCATGGAGAAAGTGCTAGTGGTGGTAGATCCAGTCAGACCCTGACATCTTCGCCAAGATGTAAGAAATACGGAAAGAACCACTTCATGAGGGAGTATAAGATCAAAGGGATAATCTGCTTCAAGTCCAGAAAGCCCGGACACGTTTCTAAAAATGTGCTTTATCGAAGAAGAAGTCTTTTGTTAATAATGCGTGTGCTTCAAGATCCCAAGCTGAAGGAAAAGATTACACCCTGGATGGAGCGAAGGTTTCCCAGACTGAAAATCCAAACGATGGAGATTGTACCACAAACGATGATCTCGTAACTATGCTGTAAAATTCTGGGGGCAACCCATTTCTTTATAGTGTACGACTGTGTGGATCATTTGGAGTCATCTGTGTCTTTATTATCTTCGACTTAGTTGTTTCCATTTCTGTTAGTAAGACTTGTCGTTGACACCTAAGTTTGTTTAATCTATCCTATTTCTACTAAAGATTGAATCTTTTATTGATCTGTCTTGTTTACCTAAAATCACACCTATTAGAGTTCATAATTTTAGGAATAGATTGGTTATTTTCTGGTTATATCCTGCTAGATCGTTCCAATGAAAGCCTTAGTAATTCCATAACTAAGACTTTGGAATTTGCAACGGCCAACAAAGTTGAAGCTTTGTGAGAAAAAGAAATCCAAGGATACGTGTTACCTTTTGTGGAGAACAAAAGTAAAGGGAATATAAATGTCGCTATCATAATCAATGAATTTTTTACGATGAGCTACAGTGCCATCAGTTAAGGAGAAGAATGGAACTTCTCAGTGAGATAAGGACTGTCACCAGTTGGACAAGATTACGATCAAGGATTAGTATCCTTGGAGAAAGATGAACAATTCGAGGGATCAGCGAGAAGGGAGTCGTTGTTCTCTCCAAGATAGATGTACGTTCTGGTCATCGTTAAATCGTGGGAAATTTAGAATGTTCCCAAAATGATTTTTCGAGTGTGTTTTGGACATTATGGGCATCTCATGATGCCGTTCGGAGTGACAAACGCTCCTGTCATATTCATGGATAACATGAATTGTATCTTCTATCCTTACCTAGAACAGAATTGTCGTTGTCATTAATGATAACATTCTGATATATTCTCGAAGATATGGAGAGATACGTTGGATATCTCAGTATAGTTTTCCTGACTTTAAAGAAGAGGAAGTAAATGCCATAGTATCAGAGTGCGAATTCTTGTCTGAGGAGGTTCAGTTTTGGATCATGGAATTCCAAATGGAGGAGTTATTGTGGATTCACAAAAGGTTGAAGCAGTTCTTCAAAAGGAAAGATCAGAAACTGTGAAGGAGATTCATAGCTGGTGGGATTAGTTGGTTTTTATCGAATGAGTATCGACAGATTCTCCAAGATAGTGAGACATCTTACTCAGCTTACAAGAAGAGAATCAAAACTTTTATGGACTAACACAGGTGGTGAAAGTTTTTAAAGGTTGAGGAGATATTCCGGTTTTGATACTACCCAATCCCAATGAAACATTCGAAGTGTTTTGTGATGCTTCATATCAAGGTTTAGGATGTGTGATCATGTAAAGCTGAGAAGTTGTGACTTATGCCTCGAGGTAGTTGAGGGTGCTTAAGAATTGCCCAACTCACGACTTGGTGTTAGCCGCAGTTGTATTTGCTCTAAGAACATGGAGACACTTTCTGTGTGAAGCAATGTTCAATGCTTTTATCAATCACAAAAGCCTGAAGTACCCATTCAATAAAAAGGGGCTGAACATGGGGCAGAGAAGGTGATTAGAATTTTTGAGGGAGTATGACATCTAGCTTCAGTGTCATCATGTCGGAGTTGCCAGCAAACTCACTCCAAAATTCTACAAACTATATCAAATTTCTTTTCGGATTGGTCCAGTAGCCTAACAACCAAATTTTGTCATCCTTTCTTCCTAAATCCTCATGATATCTTCCACATGTCATAGTTGCAAAAAAAAAAAAATGTATCCTCGATCCAGCCATGTCATCGAACTGGATGCAGTACAATTAAGAGAGAGCTTGATCTATGAAACGCTTCTTATGAAGATCAAGAATAGGAGAGCACAACAACACGAAGGTAGGGAGATCACATTGGTAAGGATAATTTGAATTAACGTGACTAGAGACGCGACGTGAATGTTAGAAGATAAGATGAAGAAACAACATCAATATTTATTCTAAGGAATGAAATTTCGATAACGAAATTTCTATTTGAAGGGGAGAGTTGTAACATCATGAAAATTAATAATTTCATGATAAATGATCATTTTATAATATTTGAGATTTTTGTGAATTTTTCTATATTTTTCTGTGAATGCAGAATATTTTAATATTATTCTCTGTTTTACGTGCGCACTGAGCGGAGCCGGGAAAATGAGACATTTTTCCCAAGAACCTTGAACTGTGGAAACATCAACGGGAGATCTTACTAAACCCGAGGACAGACACGGTTTACGAAGTTTTACATTTTTTGAGATTTTTATCTGATAAATAATTATCGCAGAAAAATTTTATTATCCGTTAGACAATAAATATCAATTTTTGTTAACTGTAATTTCTATCCACTGATAATAAATTTGATACAGTGTTAGTCAAATTTTAGAGAACACTTTAGTGATATCACAATGGTGTCATCATCACTATGACATCACCATTACTTTTATCAAAAGGTGAGCCTTAGCTTGTTGGAGAAGCATGGAAGAAGCTTCCTTGCACTTTCCTATTAGCTTCTTCAAGAAGCTTCACCCTTTCCTCTCTCCTCCTCTCCACCACACATTTTTGAGAGCTCTTTGTGGCCACACAATTTAATTCGTACACTTACACAAAATACACATAATTACACATTTCACTTCAAATCACTTTCTATCATTTTCTCTATCTAACTTTCATTTTCACTTTTCTCCAACTTCTCTCTATCTTCTTCTCTTCTCCTCCTTCTCTCTAACTCCACGGCAGCCCCCACCCTTCCACACTCTATGGATGCTTGATTTCAAGCTTCAATCTTGCTTGAATCTACACTTCCATTGAAGATCTTCCTTTCTTGTTGGATCTTTTTCTTTCACAAAAGAAAGTCATCATTTTTCTCTCCTCCTCCTCTCATATTCGGCCAAGACACCATTTTTGGAGTCTTCAAGCTTCTTTCAAGCAACCACATTTTCTTGATCTTCATTACATTCTAAACACTTTTCTAGTTGGAGTCATCTTCAAAAACTCAACATTTCCTCTCTATTTTCTCACCCTTTTCCACGGCCAAAATCGCCATTTTTGGCCATCCAAGCTTTTTCATTAAACCAACCCTTGATGTTGAATCTAGACACCATTCAAAGCAACTTTTATGTTGTGACCATCACCAAAATTATCCATTTTTGTTTTGGATCTATCAAGCTTCAAAGTTAGAAACTTTAAGGTAAAGTTCATGACTTTTCTATCTTTTCTTCTCATTTTCATGATCCTTAATCTCTTAGGTGATCAAGGGTTCCTTTTCTAAGCTTTGATGATGATTTTGATAAGTTTTGATGTCTGATGATGATTTTGATGAGTTTTGATGTCCTTAGGATTTCCTTGAAGGTGTAGTACGAAAATCCCCTACAAGGGACCAAGAAGCTTGCTTCCTTGTGTTGTCTTTAAGAGGTAAGAGAGAGATAATTCTCTTCAACCTATCTTGGTAGTAAGGAAACCTTTGTGTGATTGTTGATGGAGAAATCCATGTTGGTATGCTCACTTTGTTTGGTGATTTTGTATGTTTAAGTATTCTTGAATTGGATTAATGCTTGAATGGTGATCTTGAATGTATTGGATGTGTTTAAATTGCTTGATCATGTTAGGGTTGTTAAATGGGAAATTTGGAGTTTCCTACCCTAATGTGAGCCCACGGTTTTGGCTAGGATTTTGGGGTATAAATTAGTTTTTGCACACAAATAAAATGAAACTTATGTAATTAAAGGTTGAATGATAATGTTAGAATTAATGGATGGGAATTTTTTAGGGTTTTCTAACCTAAGGTGAGGCCATGGTTTTGGCTTGGAATTTAGGAAAATAGGAATGATTTTGTGTGAACTAAAATTTGAGTGATTATATATCAAGAAATTAAAGCATGAAATGGAAGAAATTAATGTTAGTAATGGACTTTGGAGGCCACGGTTTTGGTCATGGATTCTAGGAAGTTGGATTGATTTTGTGTAAAATGAGAGTTAAGTGATTAAATGGTAAGTGATCAATATTGTGATGAAGGAAAAAGAATGGAACTTTATAATGATCTCATAAGACTTGTTAAGCTAGGGTGAAACCCCGAAATGAACTTCTAAAAGTGTGCTATCACTCTTGAGAAATTAACACTATACTAATATGGGCCCGTGCTTGGGACTAAAATTCTGTTAATGCTTGAATTGGCCAAATTGCGGCATATTTTGAAAAATGTGTATTGTGAAATATATGTGAACATGTTGAATATACATGATTGTACATGGAGTCAACATGCATTAGACATTTGCTCAATCGATGACTGTTAAAAGGCTGGATGAGCTTATGATTATGAATTGAGTTAACGCATTAAACAATTCGCTCAGTCTATGACTGTTAAAAGACTGGATGAGCCTATGATTATGCATTGAATCAGTATGCATTGAACAAATTACTCAGTTGATGATTGTTAAAAGACTGTATGGGCCTATGAATGCAAACCGAATAATATGGTCAGTGATGGATCTATGGGGGACGTAAGGCGCGGTGTATACCAATTACACGCATTACGGGGCCGACAAATCATTATTCTTTATGCAGTGAATTATTGAGAATTAAATAGTGTGATATGTGATGGATCTGATTGAGGACCGTAAGACGCAGTGTATACCGATTGCACGTATTACGCACCTGACAATCACTATTCTTTTTATGGTAAATGAACGAGAATTGAATAGTGTGATCCCGTGGGAAGGATCTAGGGGCATCAGGGCGTGGTGTTTCATTTTTATATATATATACCCCTGTGATTTTGGCCATGAAGCGGATGGGCCGACAAACACTATTCTCTTCGTGGTCCAATGTAGACTGTCATTGAGGGGGGCAGATCTTCTGGAACGTTTATATTTGAAATGAAATGGAAAATCTTGGTACCAAGTGCACATGTATTGTGAGTCGGCATTGTGAGTCGACATTGAGAGTCGGCATTGTAAGTCCGCATATCATATGACACTCTTTTATATGATGATTATACTATTGTGATATTGATGCCATGATTATCTGAAATGTTTTAATTGTTTAGTATCTGAGACTTTATTGACTGCTTAGGTTATTATTGATGTTTACCTGTTATTGTTGATTCTTACTACTATGCATTGTTGTCCTGCTCTTACTGTTCATTCTATTGTCACTGTTAATGAATATATGTGCTGAAATGCTATGTGGACACTCTGCGCTGTTCTATTTCTTTACTGCCATAATTGGTAATGTAAATAGGATGTCTCACCTCTTTCTTGTATTCTTGTACTTCTTATATATATATATATATATATATATATATATATATATATATATATATATATATTTGATAAAAGATCGTGAGGAAGAAGATGAGGGGCCACACTTTTGCTGATTGGATTGAGACAATTCATTATTCTCGATTTGGTGTCGGGACGAGATCCTTTCGGTTACGCACGATTGCAACTTCGTGGGGGCATTGATGCCTGTCGTGTCGACTGGGACACCGAGCGTCATGTACATATGGGGTTACGACTTTGTCTGCTAGTAGTGCCTATCCCAAGGATTACTACTTTTCCCCTTTAGTGTTTTGTTCCTGCTGTATTCTATTTGACTATGTAAGTATTATACTTTGTGTTATCACTGATTGGCGTTAAGGACGACCTATATATATATATATATGGAATATGTTTTTATTTCAGTGGTTGTATATAAAATGATTGGGTACTAATTATGTTTCATTCGAGGCTCCTATTTTCTATTTATGCATAATGGAAATAACTTAAACTTTGAAATTAATGTAATCATAACTGTGACACGCCTGGATTTACTAACTGTGGTGTAATGACGATTATGCTGTGGTTACTATATCCGGGGGTGTTACAAGAAAAAGGGTGAAATTTTGTTTTTGAAGTTACAAGAAACATTTTGAGTCATTTCAAAGTTCCTGCCCCCATTTTTCAGATGAAAGCAAGACAATACTCATAAATAATTCTTTGAGGAGGTAATGCTAAAGCAGGGTGGCAGTGCCTCATCCACCCACCGTCTAGCGCCACCAATGCCCCACCCAACACGCCCCATCCAGAAACCAAATCTGCATTTTCTAGGTTTTCAAATTTGGGTGAAAGAAGGAGACAATGTGTCTAGTTTATACAAAAACATAGCCAAACTTGTGAGAAACTACCCAAAGCCTCACCATCTTCACCCACAAAAATCCTAACATAGCAACTACCCAAAACGAGAGAGAGAGAGAGAGAGAGAGAGAGCTTTTTATTGGGAGAAAGACAAACCTAATGAGGGTGAGCTTTAATCCCGAGAGTGAGAGTGCGAGAATGGCGACGAGAGTGAGAGTGCGAGAATGGTGGCAAGAGTGAGAGTGAGAATGAGAGATGAATCCCGATACGATGATTAGAAGAATTGGGGTAGAAGTGGGAGAGAGAGATTATATTTTCTAAATATAAATTTTTTATTTTTAAAATATTTATAAATTATAATTTAACGAAATAAAAAAAAGTAATAAAAATAGCAGGAATGAAATAACGCAAATTTTTATTGCGCCAAAAGAGTTGCAACAGATTAGCGAGGGTTAGGCCCTTGCAAAATTTAGTTATAGACTAGTTCGTCGCTAAACTGTTGCTAAAAGAATAAAGTTTCCACATTTCTAACGAATAAATTTTCCCTCGCAAATTTTGTTGCTAAATCATAATATTAGCTAGGGATATGATATCCGTTGCAAAATCTATTGCTAAATCAAAATTTTCTAGTAATGGTTAGACACGGTGAGGCGGGAAAGCAACTCGCAGATCACGTGGTGGGTTGCTAGGCTCGCTGCGGAGCTGGATCTGGTTCAACAGGCCACGATCCAGTTCGCGGTTGGGCTTTTGGTTCGAGCTACGGTGGTTCGCTGTTGGGCTCACGAATCCGGTGAGTTCGAGCAGTGCTAGCCGAGCTGGGCATACGGTGCTGCGATCTGGCGCAGTTCAGACAGAGGCGTGTTGTGGGTGTAGTGGCAAGGTTGGGTGTAGGATCAATGGATCTGGGATCGCAGACAACGGGTTCATGGTGGGGTGGCCAGATCGGGCTGAGTGGCGACTGGTACGGCGGTTCTAGGTGGTGTTGACGTAAGCGACAATTCACCAATGCTGGCCGGTTGCGGGATGGAGCGATCTGGCCAGCGGGTGGGTTATTGGTTTGATGGTGATGGTGGTTTGTGTTTGGTTAATGGTGGGTGTTGTTTGGTTTGGTTAATGGTGGGTTATTGATGGTAGCAAGGTGGGATGAAGATGGAGGTTTTATTGTTTGTTAATAGTGGTGATGAAGCTTGGTGGTTGTTTGGTGATGGTTGAGGGTTGTGGCTAAAGGTTGAAGATGAAGGTTGGGTGATGGAAGAGTGGTTGTGTGTGGTGAATCAAGAGGTGGTGATGGTTGTTATGGAGTGAGCTTGAAGGTGGTTATGGAAGATGGTGATAATGAAGTGAAGGTTAGTGGTTGATAGGAGATGAAGTGAGTTGGCGTGGGGTGAGTGAACTCGATGGTTAGAGATGAATAAGGTTGAAGATGATGATGGGTGGAGTGGGATGTTGTGTACTGTGTTATACATGAGAAGAACAATGGAGAGAAAAAATCGGTGTTGTGGCTGCCCCCTTTTTGCTGTTAAAATGGTTCTCAGTCCCCCCCTCTTGTAAGTAGAAAACAAGTTCTACAACCCCATGAAAACAACTTAGGTAGCAGATAGAATAGCTCTTGATGTTATAGCTCAGAAGAATTTGCCACCCCAATGTCTGCAAGTTGGCATTTTTTTTCTCTAGAGCCTTGGGTCCGCAGGAGCTTTGGTGGCTGGCAGAGGCTTTCTCTTGAGCCTTGGGCTCCTATGGTTGTAGTAGAGGCTCGCAGAAAACCAACGTAAACAAGCTTTAAAACTTCCCCTTTCATTCAACTTTTTTTTATCAACCGAGAACAACATCTACTTTTTGTTTATCCTTCCTTTTTTATATATTTTTTTATTTATTTTTAATTTTTTTAAACATTAAAACAAAATAAGACAATAATAAATGGACTAAAACAAGATTAGAGGACTTGATCAAGAATGCGGACAATGATTAATTTAATTTTTTTCTTCTTTATCTTTTCTTTTTTTTCGCGGCCTGAGCAAAATTGGGTGTTCACAGTTGCTCCTATTTGCTTGTTTCTTACTAGATAATAAGAATAATTGTAGTTCTTCACATTATCAAAGTAAGGAATGAGTAAAGATATGAACACGAATTTTGTTCGGGAATGTATAAGATGATAAAAGCAAAATAATGCGAGAACAATAAAATGCAAAGAGTTCATGCGTTCAAAAGAAATGTCAGGAATTTAAAATGCAAGGAGCCAATACGCTCAAAAGAATGACAGGAGCTGATGCGCTCAAAAGAATGATAGAAATTAAAATGTAAGGAGTCGATGCACTCAAAAGAATTGACAAGAGAATTAAAGTCGATGCGCTCAAAATAAATGATAGGAATTTAAAATACATGGAGCTGATGCGCTTAAAAGAAATGACAGAAATTTAAAATGCATGGAACCAATGCGCTCAAAGATAAATGACAGAAAATTAAAATGCATGGAGCCGATGCGCTCAAAGGTAAATGACAAGAGCCGATGTGCTCAAAAGATAAATGACATGAACCGATAAGGGGTAACAAGGGATAATAAGGATGAATTTTTCTGAAGGAGAGAGAAAGATGACCAATCTTCATTTTCAAATCTTGATTGCTCATTTTTAAAAATTTTAATTTAGAAACAAAAGGTTAATGCACACCAAGCGATTACTCATTTGCTCCTTTTTATTTTTTTCCTTTTTTTTCTTCTTTTTTGTTTTTTATTTTTTGTTTTTTTTTTTGCAAAAGCCACATGCATTCGTGGACTTTATAACTATTGACTTCTATCAAAGCAAGGATTGTCATGAATTAGAGTCCCATGAGGTCCTAATACAAGGAAGACACTTTAAATAAACGAAAGAAAATAAATGACAAGAAAGACCATGAAAATGAAAGGAATGAAGACATGCCAAAACCCATGCAAAATTATTACATTAATACTTCAAGAAAGTTAACATAAGTTCAACATCACAAAAGTCTAAGATGGCAATCTCATGAATTAACTCCTCAGATCGTCAATTGTTCAGAGATTCTGAGCTGTTGGAGGGCGATTGGTATAGATAGAATGAGTTGGGATATATGAACGTGGCGCGGGAACATTGTTGACATAGTATGAGATTTGGTAAGCG
Source organism: Ormosia emarginata (assembly GCA_029884605.1). NCBI lineage: Eukaryota > Viridiplantae > Streptophyta > Magnoliopsida > Fabales > Fabaceae > Ormosia > Ormosia emarginata. Next base: position 39,859,131 of record JAQQTP010000074.1, on the reverse strand, counting down.
GAAGGAGTGGGTGGAGGACCTTGATAAGAAAGGTAAGACGGTGGAAAGCGAGGTTGTGAATGTTGTTGATTTTGCACGTAGCTCACTTCCAACTCCTTTTTCTTAGGGGAAAACTCTCTCTTGAAACCACTTTCATTATTGCCAGTTGACAATTTTCTAGTTTTTACTAGAATTTTAATCCTCTCTCCTACAACTATTAATTCAACAAAGTCTCGATACACAATACCTGCCATTATCTCAATATACGGAGCTCCCAAAGTCCCCAAGAAGTATGGGCACATTTCTGTCAAAGTTAACAGTGGTTGCACTTGTGCTGTGAGAGCCCTCCACCTCTGGACATACTGCTTGAAAGTTTCCTCACTTCCTTTTCTGCATCGAGCTCAATTATTCCCAGGTAGGAGCTACATCCAGATTAAACCTGTATTGATCCATGAATAGATCAGCCAATTCTGTCCAACGAAAAATCTTATAGCGGTCAAATGAAGATACCACTCTAAAGTATAACCTATAAGACTCTAGTGGAAAAAACTAATGAGGAACTTATCATCCCTGGACCAAACAGCCATCTTGGTTCCATAATTAATTAAATGAAACCGAGGGTTGCCACTCCCATCATACTTGACAAAATCAGGAATTTTGAAGTCTTTAGGGATTACTACATCTATGGTAGGACACAACTCCTTTATTCTAAGAGGTCCATAAGCACTTGGGTCTTTGATTGACTTGATTTGTTCTTCCATTTTCTCCATCCACTCTTCTTTCATCTTGTCTTTTTCAGTTATGACGTGGCTGTTTCCAGAGTAAGGCATTGTTGCTTGCCCCGGAACAGACATATGAGGTTGTTCCCAGGTAGGGCTTGCATAGCCAAGAATTTCATTCTGAGCACCTTCCAAGGCACGATACCGCTCCCCAATAGGCATGACTACTGATGTTGTTTGAAGTGGTTGCTCATGGATTCCCACAGCGATGCTTGGGGTTACAGTCGAGAATATCGGGGCAGTTATCGATGGCACATTTGCATATGCTTCAACCTCATTTGTACCTCTACTTTCACTTATTAAGTGGAGAGACCCCTTTAGATCTTGCAATATTGCTTCCATCCTTGCTTGGTTCTCAAACATCTCATTCATTATCCCTATCATTTCATCGATTTCTCTACTCAAGTTTCTCCTTGTCTCAGGATTATTTGTAGTCATTCTAGTCTGAGATCTGGTATTGTGAACTTGGGTTTGATTAGTCTCTTCTTTCCTAGGCCGTGCAATGGTTCCTGAACTAGTTTGATTTATTAAAACATGATAACATTAAACAGAGAATAAGATGAAATTAATGAGATGTACAAGATGGAATGAATGAGATGCATGAGACGCATAAGGTGAAATGAATGAACTTTGAATTTTTTTTTCCCTTTTTTCAAAAAAAATACTATGAATGCCTTGAAAATGCAAGATGGTGAGTTTTTTTTTTTTTTTTTGCGAGGAATGCTATGAAAATGATAAATGATGTATTATATTTTTTTCTTTTTCATTTAAAAAAAACTATGAATGATATGAAAATGCAAGATTTTTTTTGAACGCTAAGAATATTATGAAAATGCAAGGTGATGTATATGTTTTTTTTAAGAAAATGCTAGAAATACCATGAAAATGCAAAATGATGTATTTTTATTTTTTAATCTTTTTTCCTTTTTTACAAAAATGCTATTAATGACATGGAAATGCAAAAATGTTTTTTTTTAGAATGCCAAGAATTGGTATAAAAATGTAAGCCATGAATAATGCAAGATGAAGTATCTTTTTTCTTTTTTTTTATGCTGATTATTTTTTTAAAAAAAATGAATGTAAGAATGAATGACATGAGAAAATGATAGATAAATAAAAAGCATGCTCCTTTTGTATCCTAGTCAAGTGGAACCTAAGGTTGGATTTCCTTAAAGTCACGACTCTAATTTGGGCAGCCACTATATTTAATATATCAATGCAAGGTTTTTGGGATAGGTCTAAACTTCTAAAAAGTCATGGTCCCCAGATTGTCCCTATCTCGAAAAAAAAGGACTCAAATCATGAATTAATCACAAATAGAGATAAACCCTCTCAATATGACTATTCCATGATACTGGTAACAATCTGGGTAGTGTCTCAACCAATGCCAAGTGAGCATGAAGCCCATCAATAACAAAAGTCGAGACCCCTCCTATTCCTCGGGTTTGCACAGACTCGGGTATAGAGCCCAAAAAAGTGTGTGAGGTAAGTGATAGTGACGTGTGTGATGGAGCATACAAACCTACATAAAAATTTAAAAAGACCAAAATTACCCCTAAACTTGCAAAAACATATATACAACAGTCAGCCAGCAATCATCTACCCTAGGGTTTCAACAATTAAGCACAATATATATATATATAAGTCAAAATATACATAGAAAAATGTTATCTGATATTTACATAAAACTACTAAATAAAACCTATTTACAAACAAATAAGAAAACAAAAATAAGGACAAAAAGGGGTAAACTAAATAAATAGAGATTATAAATAATTTGCATAACTAACAACAATAGGCTCGACTCTCTAAGTATCCCCAGCAGAGTCTCAATCTGTCGCACCCGTGATCGCTGCGAAATAACAACTCACAGGATTTTAAAGATGAAAATGGAGTCGCCCCAAATTTTATTTAAATTTTGGAAAAATTTGAAAACTATCCTTAGAAAATAGTATTTAAAAACCAGATCGGATTCGAGAGTCGGTTATGGATAGGGAAGGGTGGAAACTTAATCCCACAGCACCCCTAACACACCCGTCCTAAGACGGTACCTTAAGTTAGTTGTGAAAAAACTTGATAATATCAAATATATTTACTTTACTCCTCTTTTTTAGAAAAAAAGGCAATGTAACTATTTTTTTAAAGAGAAGAAAGGAAAGAAACAACCAAATTGTGAAAATTTAATTTTTGGCTCGACAGAATGAAGATTCTGGCCTCCAACCGTGGTTCCCCTAGCTTCTTCTCAACCTCAAATATAAAAACCTAACAACAACTTCTCTAACCTAAAAAACTCCCTTCTAAAAATCTAATAAAATAATATTTATGGGCTCATAATTCTTCTTCACGCTGCGGCATGATACATATTGCATCGCAACGCGAGTGTAAATTAGGTCACCACACCGCGACATTTACTTCTTTACGTCACGATGTTCTATCCTCAGGTTTCAGTATGAAGAAGGCTAAATGCACTATGTAGCAGCATGAACCTGCCTGCGCCGCGGCATGAGATGCTGAACTTAACATTTGGCTTTCTCTTGGGCTTCCTCTTCCAATATTAGTCCAAATCTTCCACCAATCCGCTTGTTTGGAGCCATTCCTGCATTAGAGAAATCACCAAATTAATCACAGTTGTAAATCCAGTTAATCGCTTAAAAAATATGCACAATTTACTCAAGATTATATGGGAACATATCCAAATTGAATTTGACAAATATAAGCTTAAAATCTTTCATATATGCACAATAACAAGGACTAAGCTATCACTAGAACACATATATAGGGTATAAATAACTACATTTCCTATAGTTATCAGGGGTCGTGGCCTGTGCACACCCCTTCCAATCTGTCCCTGTCTACCTTACTGCCTTTTGATGAAATTTTAATATATCCTTTTATTTATCATTATATTCGTTTAGATTAGTCCATGTATATTATTTTGTTTCCAAGCCTTGTTTAGTCATTCGCCAATGTCGGTGCATCACAAATCACGAGTAACCATTTACTTGGGCTCGTGCAGTAAAATTATCCAGAAAACCAAAATATATTAAGCAATTGACTCATGTATATTAGTATGACTAGTCATTTAACAAGTTGTTCCAAGTTGTTTATAATTATTTTGGATTCTTGATATTGGGAATAAAATTTCTAATTTTAAAATTTATAATTAATAGTTTTTTATTTTTTTATTAGATTTATATCTTGTAATTATTATTAAGATATGTAAAAAATATATGATATATGCAAAATTTGAGAGAAGTTTATTTCTAATAAGAAATTAGGAAAGTCATAAATAGTGTAGTAAGGATAGTTACTTATGGAATTATGAGATGATAAGGGGTGTTAAAATTGAGAGGCCTAATAGAAATGCAGAGATAATAGTGATGAGTTATGAGGATATTAAGAGTGCCAACAGACATTATCTTATAATATTGTTTTGATAATAAACTTTTTTCATCTATGGATGTAAACATGTTTGGCCAAACCATGTTAATTTGTGTGATGCTTTTATCTATGGAGGGGGCGTGCATGGGCCACGCCACCCCCCTTCCATAAAAAATAAAAAATATTTTATTAGATACATACAATGTGAAGAATAAAGCCTATTTGATGACAAGCATTAATATCAATAAATTATTTTGTTAAAAGGCTTAAAAGAAGATAAGTGAGGTCCTTCAATCCCATCTTCAAGTGGGCTTTGGTAGCTAGGAGGGGGCGTATACTAAGTAATTAAAGTCCTACAACTACAAGAAAACATTTTGAAATTATAAAAAAAAGAGACTTTTCTGTTTTCAATTTATCTCACTGAGTGGGACAGCAGAGACAGAGAGGTCGTTGTCTATGATGATGACTATGTAAGTATTTGATATGTGGGAATTCTAAATTTCTAATATTCTTAAGTTCCAAACTGGGTTATTTTCATCATGATCCACTATTCCGATTATCATATGGATCACTATGTTTTTCTCCTATTATTTCTATATATTAGCTAATTGGGATTTGATTATGCTGACATGAACTAATTACTAACCATTTTTATTTGCTTCTAGTTCTCATGTGGTTTAGAACTTGTGCTATGAATTCTTGGAGATCAAATCTCAGCAAAGGGAGTGATCCATAGACCACAAACGAATAAATGACCACACAAGAACACAACCAAGATTTCTCTTCAGCGAAAGTAAAATACCTCTTTCACTATGCCTTTTTATTTAGGTAATATACTATTAATTTATTTGTTTTTAGTTAATTTAATTTTTTGTTCATTTGTTCTTCTAAGCATACTTTAGTTGTTAATATTAATTCTATACATGAGAATAAGAAGAAATAAGAGACTTCAATAATGGGAAAGCAATCTAAAATAGATGTATTTTTTAAGAGGAAAACTACATATAATCTTGAAGTTCAAGTTAGTGAGACCTCCATTCCTGCTTCAAATGCATAATTGATCAATGATGAACAACAAAAATCTAAAAGTCCCAAGAATTGAAAAAGACAAAATTGATATCTCCTTACTAGAAAAAGATCCAGGAAAATGATGTCCAATTTGGAAATGTCATGTTGATCAACATGATAAGGTTCGTAGAGCTTATATAAAATCTGAACCATATCAACCAACAAATATTAAATATCCAGCTTTTGGTAAAGATAATCATAGTCGACATTTTCCATCTTCTTGGTTAAAAAGTTCCCAAGTTGGTTAGAATATTTACCAGAAAAAGATGTTCCATATTGCTTGCTATGTTACTTGTTTAATAAAAATTATGGTGATCGCAATGATAGAAAGAATGCATTTACAGAGTTAGGGTTTAGAAATTGGAAGAAAATAAAGGATGGGAAAAATTGTACATTTCTATGTCATGAAGGTGCTAGTCCTAATTCTCCATATAATATAAGTGTGAAATATTATGATGATTTAATGGCTCAATCTCATCATATAGATAAAGTTTTTCATAAGCAAAGTGCTCAACTTATTGCAAATAACCATTTACGGTTAAAGATTTCCATTGATGCAATTTAATGGCTTACATTTCAAGCATGTGCATTTAGAGGCAATGATGAAAGTATTCAATCCTTGAATAGGGTAAATTTTATTGAGTTGGTTGAACTTTTAGCTTCTTATAATTGAAATGTTGCCAATGTTGTCCTTAGAAATGCTTAGTATATATATCTCGTAGTGTTCAAAAGATATTTTGTATATTTTGTAATTGGCTAGTTATCATGGATAATGGTTTTGATGATAACAAACATAATGAAGATGATGGCAAGACCAAGTCCAAGACTTTCAAGAATAGCTTTAGGACTTAGGATCTTATGTACGGAGCCTTTCTGGATATCTCATTGTTTTTGCATGAAAAGATGAAAATGGTTTTAAATTAAATATCCCAAAATTCAAATCATGGTTTTTGAAAGCATTTAAAAGTGTTAAAAGTTGTTTTTCAACAGAGGTATTCGAATACCATTTAGAGGTATTCGAATAACATCCTTTTAAACCATTTTTACAAAGCTTTTAAAACAAAGGTATTCGAATACCTCTGATGGTATTTGAATACCCCCTGATGGTATTCGAATACCACAGGAGTCCTGGTTTAGAAACTAACAGACATATTTCAAATTTAATATACATTCAATGATCCAAACAGCTCTTTTTGTCACATGCTCTATAAATAGAGACCTTGGGTCTCTTCTAAATATTGCCCAACCACTTGAATTATTTTTGCTTGTGCCAAAAACGTGATTCACTATTTTTCTCATATTTTCTGTGTTCTTTTTGCCAAAACTTTGAGATATCCTTAGAGAGCTCCATAGTGCTTCAAGTTGTATCATTTACTCTTTGTGAGAGGTTTCTATTTCATCTATTTTCTGCTTTTGTAAAGGGTGAGGTATCCCTTAGTGAAATTGTGAGGGTGAGGTATCCCTCAGTAAAAGGGTGAGGTATCCCTTGTTGTAAAGAAGGTGAGGTATCCTTCAAAGGGGGTGAGGTATCCCTCTAGTATATAGGGTGAGGTATCCCTGTTGTGTAAAGGTTGCAAGCACCTGTTTTAAGCTTGTATTGAATAGTGAAAAATCTCGAACTGTGTTTCGGGGACTGGACGTAGGCCACAAGTGGTTGGTGGTCGAACCAGGATAAATATCGTGCCTGCTTCTCTTATCCTTAATCTTTTATTTATCTGCGTTCAATTTATTATCTCTTGCAATTTATTTATTGGCTATTCTTCTTCTCTTCCTTTATTTCACGTCGTTTTAATATTTTATTTAAGCATATTTAATTTATTTACGCTTTTGTGAAAAAGTTTTAAATACTCAATTCACCTCCCTCTTGAGTACTGAAGCCACTTGGGTAACAAGTGGTATCAGAGCTTGTAACACCCCAAACTTTCTATTTATTAAATAATAATTTTGACAGTTAACAGAATTCTACTGTTTAGTGATTTTTGTGTACTGTAAAATTATTTTGAATATTCCATCTGTATATTTGATCGTTTTGAGTAATTTGCTCCGTGTCAGGAAAATAATAATTTTCGGGCCAGAAAATTTTTACTTAATTTAATTATTACTGAAAAATCTTAATTATTTTACGCAATCTGATGTGATATTTATGAGTTTTCTAATTTTTGTGATTTTATGTGTGATTATAAAATTTTTTACTATTTGTGGGCCTCAAGGGGTGTATGTGGGCCCAGGTGGCCATACGTGGGCCCAGGTGGGTCCCGTAAAGTGAAAATTTTTCTACGCATAGAAAAATTTGTACTGTTTAGATAGAGACAGGGGATCTTGCTAAACCTGAATCCGGAAACAGTTTTAGAAAATTTCCTTTATTGTATTTTGTACTGTATTTAATTATCAAACGATAAAAATATAGTAAATATATTCTTTCGTAGGGTTATAACAGATAAAAAAATAAAATTCTATACTGTTAAGTCAACATTAGTGGTTTGGATATCCACTATCGATTTAATCACCGTTGGAAATTTAATCTTGATTTAATCAACGGTGGAGATTTGATCTTAAAAGTGAATAGGATCAATTATAACCGTTGGATGGAAATTAAATCAAGGGTATAGATTTAGTCTTATAAATGACTATGACCATTATCAACCCTTGGATGTAAAATTAATCAATGGTGGAGATGGATCATTAATGACCATTGGATTTGGATTTAGATCAATGGTGGAGAATTGGTCATCAAAAATGACTACAACCATTTTGGACCCTTGGATGTAAAGTTTGAAGGTGTAATCTTGACCCTTCATTTTGGAGACACATTCAATGGTTAGGATTGCAAGCAAAAATGATCCAATGGCTCAAATGAAGTCTTCTATCTATAACCTAAACCTAGTAACTATTTTTAATCCAAACCATTCTTTTAATCAATGGTTAGGATGGCTTAAAGTGATGGTTATGAAATTTGTCACTTTTGGAGTGCATGAAGAGGGGGGGACGGTTTGGAGAAGCAAGGAAGAGGGGAGACAACTTAGTATAGGCTTTTTAGGCCAAAGAAAAAAATGAAGACAATAGCCAAGTGTCAAGACCATTTATTATTTTTCCTATTGATCATTAATGATCATGTTTTTCAAACTTCACTTTCCATTCTCTCCAATGCATGCTACGGCCATGCATAGTCCTAAAGGCCAAATAATTCATTTTTTTTACATTTCACATTATCACTTCTTCACATATTTCACTTAGTTTCAAGAAACCAACCAAAGAAAATTTCATTTTTCTCTCCCTAAGAGACCATTCGGCCAAGCACCCTAATTCTCTCCTCCATCACTCTTTAATTTCATACAACCTAGTTTCTTGAATCCTTACCTTATTCTAAACAACTTTCATGTTGAAGACTTTCTCTAAATCTTCCATCTTGAAGGACTTTTACTAAGATCAAGTTCTAGAGTTTTTGTTGGTGAAGTGTAAGAAAACTTCATTTATTCTTTTCTTTTTCATGTTCTAAATCATGTTTGATCCATGGTTCTTCTTATTCAAGCTTGATATACTAATTTTTTTTTATTTGTTTCATGTTTAAGAACTTGTGTTGGTGGAGATCTTGTTCAAAATACAAAGCAACAAGCTTTTTGGTGGTTCTTCAAGAAGTAAGAGGGAGATCCATCTCACCAACCAAGCATGGTGGTGAAAGATGGTCTTATATTTGATGGATGTTGAATCCATATGAGGATTCATATCCATGGTCATGTAATAATTTATATGTGTTTATGAGCTTTGATTAATTGCCTATGCTTAATATGCTTTGCATGAGTTTATGATTTTGATGGTATGCTTATACTATGTATGATGATAATATGGCATGCTTTTGATATATATATATATATATATATATATATATATATATATATATATATATATATATATATATATTGTGTATGTATGTGTATACCATGATTTGATGATGGAAAAAAAATTAATTTTGGTCCCAATGGCCAAGGAAGAGCTACGGTTTTGATGCCCTTGATTAGGGTTCATGTTGAAATTTTTCAAGAACAAGGAAATTAATTTTTGATCCCTAGAACATGGTGAATTTCGGTTAAGACACCTCAAGATAGGTGTTCACAAAATTAATATTTTCTTGAATGATGAAAATGGATGTTTAGAAAAAGCAAGGAAAATAAATAAAGAGTTTATTTTTCAAAGAGTACATGAACACGGTTTTAGAAGGATTTTTGTTGATTTATTTTGTGTAAAAAGTTTCTAAGTGTTTTACTAAACATGAGATTTAAATGAAAATAACAATGATGATTTTAAAGGATTTGTAAAGAAAGTGAAAACGGATTTGCAAAGAAAGTGAAAAATGGAAATGAACAAATGATTTGATTTTTCAAAGACTATGAGTCTTACGTTTTTGTAAAGGATTTTTAATGGTTTTTTTTTGTGTAAAACCATATCAATTTAAAAGGAAAAATATTTGATGGTTTCAATAGTCATGTCCACATTTTTTTAAAGGCTTGTAATGTCTTGATTTTTATGAACAAAGTGATTTTCAAAGTGAAAACGTAACTTGATTTAATACAAGGAGTTTGGAAAGGGAATCAGAGTGTTTTTACCACTTGAGAGAATTTTGTAAACGAAAGACAAAGAGAGGTTGAACATGTTTGAACTCTAATTTATTTTGAAGAACGATTTTAGAAGTGATTTGAGAAAAATGGAGAATATAATGGCGATTTGAAAAGTTACTAACGTATAACTTATTTTTGAGTTTTGAAAGTACGTTAGAAAATGTTAAGTTTTGAAACGTTGATTTATATCAATGGAAAAGTGATTTTATGACTTATATTTTGGAAAAGGATTTCTTGAGTAAAGAAATGTGGAAAAAGATTTTCTTGAGTAAGAATAATATATTACATGAAGTATAAAGTTATATTATTTTAAGAAAAGTTGAAAAAGGAATATTTGAAGGATGAGAAATATTTTCTGTAATGAAATTGTGGTAAAAAAATTATTTATGTATCTTAAAAACGTAATTTTAAAGTACGTGGTTTGAAATACAGTAAAATATTTCTAAGTGTTTGGAAATACAATAAAATATTTCTATGCGATTTTAAATACGTTGAAATATTTTTACGCGATTTGAATTACATTTAAATATTTTACGTAATCTGAATTACTATTGAAAAATCACTACGTGATGGAAAAGTGATGAATTATTTTTACGTGATTGTGAAAATAGCAGAAAATCATTATGTGATTTGAAAAGTGTTTTAAATATTTTGAAAATTAAAGAAAATGATTTACGCGACTTAAAAGGATGATTTTTAAGTTACGTGATTTTGAAACAGTAGAAAAATATTATGGGATTTGAGAAACGTATATCTTTACGCGATTGAGAAAAATGTTGAAAAATTGGTACGTGATTTAAAAGTGCAACAGAAGAGTTGCGGCATTTTGAAAACGTAACAGAAGGGTTACGATATTTTGAAAACGTAACAAAAACATTTTGGAATTGTGAAAATGTAACGAAAATATTGCGCAATTTTGTGAAAACACGACAAAAGTGTTTTATAACTATGAAAATGTGATAACATGATTTTGCTGTTGAAAATACAGTATAATTTGGTACAATTTATATGCATTGGAAAGAGATGCCTGTGATTGGATTTGGTGCATTATACATGCATTGGAAAAACATGCGTTGAGGCATATGATACATTGAACAAATGAAATTGAAAAGAATTTGGCCCTTTGGGGTTGGACTTGCACTGATATATTCATGCATTGTATATGACCCTTGTGGTTGAAGAGGGAATGAGAATTAATAGTGAGGTCTATGATGGATCTTGGGGGCGTCGAGGCGCGGCGGTCGACTAGTGGACAGCTGGCGAGTACCCTGTGCCACTTGGCGATGCAGTCCATTGCAACGCATTGACGATACCCGACAAGAGCACGATTTTTTTCAACAACTAGAAGATTATCTTTGGGCTAAGGCTGACAATTGACAGAGCATTCTCCTCAAAATTGTGAAAACCTCCATGGAGTTGTTTTGAAAAATTGAGTCTTTGTGCACATGCATAATCTGACATTTATATCTGTGTGATATATTAATTGAGGAATATTGGCTATGACAATTGTTTTGAATACTTGAATGATGATGATGATAATTAGACAATATTGAGGGCATTATCGTAATTGTTGCTTATGATAATTGAACTGAGAAATGATTGGATGATGATAGTTGATTAATGTTAGTGGCATGGTCATAATTGTGATGTGATCTATCTGTATGATATGCTGCTTGTGTTATCTCTGTGCTGCCATGTTGGTATTGGTGTAGGTGATCTCACCTCTTTGTTATGTTATTTTGCTATGTCTGTACTGTTAAAATCAAATAATAGAAGGATCGAATTGTCTTAGACACAACGGGCAATGAATACTCTGAGATGGGTGACAACAATAAGGAGTGGACATTCAGGACTCGAAGGTGTGCAGTGTTGACAAAGAACAGATGTAGAAGAGATGTCTGATGCAACAAGATGGATACACAATAGAATAAGTATGTTAAGTTTTACGTTAGTGTTGTACCATGCAATTAAGTAGGACCCGTCATGGGGTTTGCTACTGTTAAAAAAAATAGTCTGTTAGTTTTATATTTCTCTTTAAATTATGAAATATTAATTAGTGTCAATATTGCATAATGAATAGTTGAAATATGATTTTCAATATTACCTAATATTTTCAGTAAATTTATGTTTCAGTAAAGAAGAAATTTTAAAACCCACTTTTTATAACTCAAACTTTGTGCGAATTTCTTTTCAGATTATGAGTCGGGAGTCAGACAGGTGATACCCTAGGGAGGGTGTTACATTAGTTGGTATCAAAGCACGGAAAGACTCAAATATTCAAAACAGTTGTCATAGCCAATATTCCTCAATTAATATATCATACTGATATAAATGTTCAGATTCATGCATGTGCACATAGACTCAGTTTTTCAAAAACAACTCCATGGAGGTTTTCACAATTTCGAGAAGAATGCTCTGGTTAATTGTCAGCCTTAGCCCAAAGACAATCTCCCAGTCGTAGAAAAGAATCGTATTCTTGTCGGGTATCGTCAATGCATTGCAACGGACTGCATCGCCAAGTGGCATATGGTCCAGCCTTAGCCCACAGACAGATATCCACTGGTCGACCGCCGTGCCTTGACGCCCCCAAGATCCATCGTAGGACTCACTATCAATTCTCATTCCCTCTTTAACCACAAGGGCCAAAATAACTTATTAGCTATACTTTATACAATGCACGAATATATCAGTGCAATTCCAACCACAAGGGCCAAATCTTTTCAATTTCATTTGTTCAATGTAATCATATGCCTCAACGCATATTTTTCCAATGCATGTAAAATGCACCAATGTCAATCACAAGCATATCTTTCCAATGCATGTAAAATGCACCAAATGCCAATCACAGGCAAAACTTGTCATTTTCTCATACAAATGTTCATACACGTTTTGCGCAAAGAATCATCATGTTATCATGTTTTTATAGTCATAAAACACTTTTGCCATATTTTCAATTCCAAACATTTTTATTATGTTTTCACAATTCAAAAACGCGTTTCATATTTTCACAATACCATAACACTTCTTTTACATTTTCACAATACCGTAACACCTTTGTTACGTTCTTAAAATTCCAAAACATTTTTATTACGTTTTCACAATACTGTAACACTACTGTTACATTTTCAAAATACCGCAACTATTCTGTTACACTTTTAAATCACGTACTAATTTTTTAACATTTTTCTCAATCTCATAAAAATATACGTTTCTCAAATCGCATAGTATTTTTTTCCATTGTTTCAAAATCGCGTAACTTAAAAATCATTCTTTTAAGTCGCGTAAATTATTTTCCATCATTTTCAAAATATTTAAAACACTTTCCAATTCACATAACGATTTTTCGTCATTTTCACAATCACGTAAAAATATTCTATCACTTTTAAATCATATATTGATTTTTCAACAGTAGTTCAAATTACGTAAAATATTTAAACGTAATTCAAATCACGTAGAAATATTTTAACGTATTCTAAATCGTTTTTAAGATACGTAAAATATTTTTCAACATGTTACAATCACATAAAATATTCCTCAATATTCCAAACATTATTTTGGACTTAAATAAATCAATATCATTTTCAACAATGTTTTTCAAATTGCTTAGCTTAAAAATCATGTTTTTAAGATACGTAAAATATTTTTCATCACAATTTCATTACAGAAAATATTTCTTAACCTTCAAAAATTTCTTTTCAACTTTTCTCAAAATAATATAACTTTGTACTTCATTTAATATATTTTCTTACTCAAGAAAATCTTTTTCCACATTCTTTACTCAAGAAATCCTTTTCCAAAATATAATCCATAAAAATCACTTTTCCATTGATATAAATCAACGTTTCAAAACTTAACATTTTCTAACATATTTCAAAACTCAAAAATAAGTTATACGTTAGTAACTTTTCAAATCGCCATTATATTCTCCATTTTTCTCAAATCACTTCCAAAATCATTCTTCAAAATAAATTAGAGTTCAAACATGTTCAACCTCTCTTTGTCTTTCGTTTACAAAATTCTCTCAAGTGATAAAAACACTCTGATTCCCTTTCCAAATTCCTTGTATTAAATCAAGTTACGTTTTCACTTTGAAAATCACTTTGTTCATAAAAATCAAGACATTACAAGCCTTAAAAAAATATGAACATGACTATTGAAACCATCAAATATTTTTCCTTTTAAATTGATATGGTTTTACATAAACAAAACCATTAAAAATTCTTTACAAAAACGTAAGACTCATAGTCTTCGAAAATCAAATCATTTGTTCATTTCCATTTTTCACTTTCTTTGCAAATCCGTTTTCACTTTCTTTACAAATCCTTTAAAATCATCATTGCTATTTTCATTTAAATCTCATGTTTAGTAAAACACTTAGAAAATTTTTACACAAAATAAATCAATAAAAATTCTTCTAAAACTGTGTTCATGTACTCTTTGAAAAATAAACTCTTTATTTATTTTCCTTGCTTTTTCTAAACATCCATTTTCATCATTCAAGAAAATATTAATTTTGTGAACACCTATCTTAAGGTGTCTTAACCGAAATTCACCATGTTCTAGGGATCAAAAATTAATTCCCATGTTCTTGAAAAATTTCAACATGAACCATAATCAAGGGCATCAAAACCGTAGCTCTTCCTTGGCCATTGGGACCAAAATTAATTTTCTTTCCATCATCAAATCATGGCATACACATACATACTATATATATATATATATATATATATATATATATATATATATATATATATATATATATAAAAGCATGCCATATTATAATCATGCATAGTATAAGCATACCATCAAAATCATAAACTCATGCAAAGCATATTAAGCATAGGCAATTAATCAAAACTCATAAACACATATAAATTATTACATGACCATGGATATGAATCCTCACATGGATTCAACACCCATCAAATATAAGACCATCTCTCACCACCATGCTTGGTTGGTGAGATGGATCTCCCTCTTACCTCTTGAAGATCCTCAAAAACTCCTTGTTTTGCTTCTTTTTCCAAGTCCTTCATCACCAAGGGACTTCACCTCAAAAACCCAATAGCTTTGATCTTGAAGAAAGTCCATGAAGATGAATGATTTAGAGAAAATCTCCAACATGAAAGTTGCTTAGAATATCATGTAGATTCAAGATCTATGGTTGGATGAAATTAAAAGAGATTGGATGGTGGTTTTGAGTGTCTTGACCAAATGGTTTCTCTTGAAACACAAAGATGGAATTTTTTATTTTTGATAGAAACTTGAAGCTTGGATTTGAAGCCCAAGATGAATGATTTTGGAAAAACTCATAACTAGAGATGTTCTTAGAATGGTGTTTAGGTTTAGGAAATGTGTTTAGATGAGATTTTAGAAGCTTGGAGACATAGCTTCTAGGTGTTGGCCGAATGGTGTTCTAAGAGAAAAGAATGGAGTTTTTGTGTTTTATTTTAGAGAAGATGATGAATAGAAATCAACCATTTTGGTCTCCTTTAGGGTGCATGGCCGTGAGGTAGCTTGAAGGAAAAGGAGAGAAATTTTTTTTTGAAGACTTTAGACTTTAGGAAATGACCAAGAATGATCAATAAGGAGTAATAATGATGTCTTCAAATTTTCCTTCACTCTAAAGCCACCAAACCGTAGCCCCCCCTCCAATGCATTCTCCTTGAATGCAAATTGATCAATAATGATACATCATTGACCATGACATGTAATAATGGTCATAAAGCTTTTTTTTTCTTTGTCTCCTAAACAATCCAAAATTGTCCCCTTCCATGCATGCTTCTCCTTGTGCATTTAATTATTTGTCATCATTATTAGCCACCATCAAGAGCATTTCTAGCCATTGATTAATTCAATGGCTTGGATTTAGGTAGACTTTTGATTTAGAAGACTTAATCTAGGCCATTGAATCTTTTTCTTTTAAATTCTAGTCATTGGATGTGTCTCCAAAATTAAGGGTCAAGATTACTCCTTCTTACTTTTAATCTAAGGGTCATAATTAGTCTTTGTCACTTTTTAAGACTAAATCTTCTCTATTGATTAAATCTAAATCCAGTGGTCATAAATGGTCCTTGTTACTTTACAAGACCAAATCTCCACCCTTAATCAATTCTATATCCAATGGTTACAAATGGTCATAGTCACTTTATATGACCAAATCTCTACCCTTGATTTAATCTCCATCTAATGGTTATAAATGATCTTATTCACTTTTAAGATCAAATCTCCACCGTTGATTAAATCAAGATCAAGTCTCCATCGTTAATTAAATCAATGGTGGATATCCAAATCACCAATGTTGACTTAAGCAATATAATTTCTATTTTTATCTGCTAAAACCCTACGAAAGATTATATTTACTATATTTTTATTGTCTGATAATTAAATACAGTACCAAACACAGTA
Source organism: Ormosia emarginata (assembly GCA_029884605.1). Taxonomy (NCBI): domain Eukaryota; kingdom Viridiplantae; phylum Streptophyta; class Magnoliopsida; order Fabales; family Fabaceae; genus Ormosia; species Ormosia emarginata. The sequence goes on along the minus strand of JAQQTP010000074.1, from coordinate 39,842,903 downwards.
TAAGAAATTTTCTAAAACTGTTTCCAGATTCAAGTTTAGTAAGATCCCCTGTCTCCGTCTAAACAGTACAATTTTTTCTATGCGTAGAAAAATTTTCACTTTGCGGGACCCACCTGGGCCCACGTATGGCCACCTGGGCCCATATAAGACCACCTAGGCCCACATACAGTCCAAAAAAAAATTCATAATCATCCACAAAAATCACAAATATTAGAAAACGTATGAAAATCAAGTCAAATTATTAAAAATAATTAACAGTCAAGAGAAATAAATATTTAACGATTTTCTCTGGCCCGAAAATTATTATTTTCTTGACACGGAGTAAATCACTCAAACGATCAAATCTGTTGTGAATAAACAAAATAATTTTATAAGGCACGAAATTACTAAACAAGAAAATTGTTAATCACAAAATTATTGTTTAAGAGACAGGAAATTTCTTATCTCTTAAGCAATAATTTTGACAGTTAACAGAATTTTACTGTTTAGTAATTTCTAGATACTGTAAAATTATTTTGAATATTCCGTCAGTGTATTTGATCGTTTTGAGTGATTTATTCCGTGTCAGGAAAATAAAAATTGATCAAGAGATAAAGAACTTTCATTGGTTAAAATCATTTGGAATAACGTAAGAGGTGAAACTACGAGGGAACTGGAAGAAAAGATAAAGGAATAATGTCATTATTTATTCCGAGTGTGTGAAATCATGGGTATTAAATTTCGAGGACGAAATTTCTATAAAGAGGGGGAGTATTGTAACATCCCAAATTTTCTTATCTCTTAAGCAATAATTTTGATAGTTAACAGAATTTTACTGTTTAGTAATTTCTGGATACTTGATCTTGATTTAATCAACGGTGGAGATTTGATCTTAGAAGTGAATAAGATCATTTATAACCATTAGATGGAGATTAAATCAAGGGTAGAGATTTGGTCATATAAAGTGACTATGACCATTTGTAACCATTGGATATAGAATTGATTAAGGGTGGAGATTTGGTCTTGTAAAGTAACAAGGACCATTTATGACCATTGGATTTAGATTTAATCAATGGTGAAGATTTAGTCTTAAAAAGTGACAAAGACTAATTATGACCCATAGATTAAAAGTAAGAAGGAGTAATCTTGACCCTTAATTTTGGAGGCACATCCAATGACTAGAATTTAAAGGAGAAAGATTCAATGGCCTAGATTAAGTCTTTTAAATCAAAAGTCTACCTAAATCCTAACCATTGAAGTAATCAATGGCTAGAAATGCTCTAGATGGTGGCTAATAATGATGACAAATAATTAAATGCACAAGGAGAAGCATGCATGGAAGGGGACGGTTTTGGATTGTTTAGGAGACAAAGAAAAAAAAAGCTTTATGACCATTATTACATGTCATGGTCAATGGTGTATCATTATTGATCATTATTGATCAATTTTCATTCAAGGAGAATGCATTGGAGGGGGGGCTATGGTTTGGTGGTTTTAGAGTGAAGGAAAATTTGAAGACATCATTATTACTCCTTATTGATCATTCTTGGTCATTTCCTAAAGTCTAAAGTCTTCAAAAAAAAATTTCTCTCCTTTTCCTTCAAGCTACCTCACGGCCATTGATAAACACATATTTTATTCATTAAGAAACCCTTATATTTAGTCATTTACACTCTCCATATTCTTAATTGATTGAGTTTGACATGATTTTGTGAGTTTGAGCTCAAATTGGTCCTAATTGAATATTTTCAGCATTATTGAGATTTTACACTGTTTCTGTATTTTGGTCATAACTTGAGTTCCTGATATCTGAAAATCATGAATTTTATCTTGTAGAAAAGCTAAGAGGAAGCTCTACAACTTTGATGAAGAGCTCGAAGTCCGATTCAGATGTCTAAGGGACCTAAGTTTACATGGAAGTCAGAATATGGGTTCTGTCAGTAGAATCCGAACAGTGTGCACTCATAAAATCATATCTCAAGATGTAATAATGGAGATGGGCTGAAATTTGGACAGTGGATAGTCAAGATCCAAATAAACAACGTTCATGAAGAACACATTTTCAGAAAAAGAAGTCTAGTAGGTCATTTTGAGCTTGCAAGTCGGAACAGAGGTGCTGAAGTTGGGTTTGAGCAACCTACGGTATTTGGGACATATCTTGGGATTAAGGAAGCCAAATTGGACGAACCAGCTATCCATTTTATATCCAAGACAAGGATCTACAACTTTCATGAAGAACACTTTTCGTGGTTCTGAAGTATAGTGGGTCGTTTTTGGCTTCCAAGTCAGACACGAAATTTTCGTCCTCAACCACCCACTCATCCATCCACTAATCCACTCATTCATCCACTAATCCACTCATCCACTCATTCCCTCATCCACTAACTCACCCATTCATCCACTCATACACTAATCCAACCACTTAACCACTCCACCCACTCATCCACTAATCCATCCACTCATCCATCCACTCACCCATTCATGTCCATAATTTCCCACTCACCAAAAGTCCTTTGGCATTTTTCACTAATTCAACCACTCAACCATTCCACTCACTCATCCACTAAACCAATCCACTAAACCAACCCACTAATCCATCCACTCAAACACTCCACTCACTCACCCACTCATCCACCCACTTCCCTTTGTCATTTTGTTACCTTAGACTTCTATAAAAGGCACCATTTATCATGAACAAGATGTAACTCTCCTTCATTTTCTCTCTTAGTTTCTTGTTTCTTCATAGTTTCTTCTTGTTTCTTCATAGTTTTTCTTGTGATTTCTTTCTAGCTATGTGTAACTAAACCTCCCTTGGTTAAGGGGGTGATGAAACCGCTAGTATTAATGTTGTAAACTTTGCATATTTGATTATTTCAACACAGCTTATGTTTTTATTCATATATTTCTCGAATCTATTGTTGGTATGAAGGTTTTTGTACTTGTTCCTACTTTCAAAGTAGTAGATCTAGGTTTATTATGCGCGGTTGCGGTAGTAGATCTAGTGGGATGTATGATGTTCATGTGGGTATAATTATCTTTGTGCTATTTACCAGCTTATAAAAGTGGTAGATCCGGGTTTATTATGCGCGGTTGCGGTATTAGATCTAGAGAAATATATGTTCTAAGTAATTTAATCCCGGTGTGTGATTAGACCTTAGTGTAATTGGTTTTCTAAATCTTAATGCAATTGTTGGATAGTTGTAAGAGCGGTTGCTTTATGACTAATCGGTGATTAGGAGTTGATTTGAGCGGTTGCTAAATTGGTCAACACGTAAGGAAAACAGAGATTTAATATCACAATTGCATAAAAACATAATTGAGCATGTTGGAATAAAAGGATATGTGGATTTACATTATCATATAAATCTAGTGGTGGATTCAATCTCTTAACCAATTTTCTTATATTGTTGATTTCAGTTTGTTTATTGTTATCTTTGAAGTTTGTTCATTGTTCATCAAAACTCCAAAACCCCCTTTTATCGCTTATTGTTAATCGAGTCTAAATTGGGAATTGTTTAATAGTGTTAATTGAATTGGTTCTCTCAGGATCGACTTTACTAACTACAACTAGTTGTAAGGTTTTTATTTTCTCGGTGGGCCTCGACAACTGATTTTTATCTTAATTTTAATCACTACATCCGCACGCATCGAATTTTGGCGCCATTGCTCGGAACCAATTTTTTCAATTACACTATTAATTTATTTCCTATTTTTATTCTGTTTTTATTTTATTTTATTTTATTTTATTTTTAATCTTTCTTTCTCGAGTGTTTTGTAGGTGTTGATGTCCTTTGAAGGAGTAGACGAAGGATTGCTAAATTTGAGGAACTATATTGATCAACTCACTTCACATCCTCAATTTCCTTCCATCCTGCTAACTTCCAACTCACACCGCCGACATTGAAGCCGCCTGTTACATTGATCTATCAAGTTCGTTGAGACATTTGAGCCATCCGAAATATCCGAAGAAGTGACAATGGCGTAAAACACTTTAAGGGCATTGGGTGCTCCAGATCTAGATCAACAACCTCTTTGCATAGACATTCTTGAAAATGAAGAGGCATTTGAATTGAAATCCGATTTAATCCATCTCTTGCCATCTTTCAATGGATTACCCGGAGAGGACCCCAACAAGCACTTGAAGGAAATCCATGTGGTATGTTCTAGCATGAAACCTGCAGGAATTCATGTAGAGCAAGTCAAGTTGAGAGTTTTTCCATTCTCATTGAAAGACTCATCTAAGGAGTGGCTTTACTACTTGCCACCCGGATCCATCCAATCATGGCAGGACATGGCCCGAACTTTCCTAGACAGATACTTCCCTGCCTCAAAAGTCAGCAACAATCAAAAAGAAATCATGGTATTCAACAAAGGCATGGGGAATCACTCCATGACTACTTGGAGAGATTTAAGAAGCTATGTTTCAGCCGCCTCATCATCAAATAAGTGAGCAGCTTTTTAATTCAAGATTTCTATGAAGGCTTACAAGTGATGGATCGCAACATGATTGATGCCGCTAAGCGGAGGAGCATTGATTGATAAAACTCCTCAAGAAGCTAGAAACTTGATCTCAAGAATGGCTGCCAATACTCAACAATTCTACTCTAGAAATGACACCGGAGTAAGAGCGAAAGAAAGAAGTAGAGACAACCAAGATACAAAGAAAGAAATGACTCAATTGACTCGCTATGGTTCACGGTTAATGGATTCAGTAAAGCACCGCACAGCTCATGCTTGTGGGATCTGTTGTTCATCCGGACATCCCACTGATATATGTCCCACTCTCCAAGAAGACACAAATGAGGAGGTAAGAGCAAGTATGGGGATATGTTGGACTTTCAAAAAATTACAACCCCTACTCAAACACATATAATCCGGGTTGGAGGGATCATCCAAATTTCAGCTATGCAAAGCAACCTCAAAATCAACCTCCAAATTATGGACCTCCAGATTCCAACAAAGGCAAGTACCTTTCCTCGAGACAAGAAGAAGTTCAAGCTCCTAAGCAATCTGAGCCTTCATTAGAGGAGCTAGTAAAACAAATGGCCACTAATAATTTGCAGTTCCAACAAGAAACAAATGCAACTATACAAAGTTTCAAACAAGAAACAAGGATTGCAATCAATAACTTGCAGAATCAGATAGGACAGCTTGTCCACAGAATTCAACAAGTTTCAAAGCCAAGCTTCAGTGGAAACTACCCTCACAAATGTAAGTAATCCGAGGGAAAATGCTAGTGTCATCACATTGAGAAGCTGGAAAGACGATGGATGAGCCTACCTCTCTTCCACCAATCATTCAAGAGAAGGATGAACCACCCAAAGAAGCAAATGATAAGGGGCAAACTTCCAAAACCCCTAAGGTAAGTATTTCTCGAACCCCTTCCTAAATATGTCACTAAAGCTCCTTTTCCTAGTAGGTTGGTTAAAACCAAGAAAGAAGAAGCAGAAAAAGAAATACTTGAGACTTTTAGGAAGGTAGAGGTTAATATCCCTTTGTTAGATGCCATTAAGCTGGTACCTAGATATGCAAAATTTCTCGAAAGAATTATGCACTAACAAGAGGAAGTTAAAAGGAAATGAAAAGGTCCAAGTGGGAGAAAATGTTTCAGCTGTAATTAAAAAGAAACTCCCAACCAAATGTAAGGACCCCGCACATTCACCATTCCATGCACTATAGGTAACACAAGGTTTGAAAGGGCAATGCTTGATTTAGGTGCATCTATAAATGTCATGCCATATTCTATTTATGCATCTTTATACTTGGGTCCTTTGGAACCTACTGGTGTTGTTATTCAATTGGTTGATAGATCTAATGCATACCCTAAGGGTGTGGTTGAAGATGTTTGGTACAAGTGAATGAATTAGTGTTTCCTACAGACTTCTATGTTTTGGACATGGAAGAGGATGAGTCTCCCAAATCTGCTCCTATCTTGCTAGGAAGACCATTTTTGAAGACCGCACGGATAAAAATTGATGTGTACTCGTGAATTCTAACAATGGAATTTGATGGGGAATTAATTAGATTCAATATTTTTGAAGCTATGAGATACCCAAGTGATGTGCACTCGCTTGTTTAATTGATTCTTTTGATCCTTTTGATTCTTTAATTTCTCACAGCCTTTTGATACTGACCATTTTGATGCTCTTGATACAATTCTAACTCATAGCTTAGATGTACAGGAGGAAAAGAAGAAGAGTGAAGAAGAGCAAGGAGTGAAGACATTGATGAAATTGTTGCTGCCTTACAAGAGCTCTCTTCCACTCCAGAAGAGCATGAGGTAACTTTTGTTGATTTACCTGTTACTACTGATATACCTCAACCTTCTGTTGTGCAGGCACCTGAATTGGAACTGAAAGCACTACCTGATCATCTTAAATACATCTTCTTGGGGGAGAAGGACACCCTTCCAGTAATAATTGCAAAGTCACTCACCCAAGAGCAAGAAGAGAAACTGGTAGTTGTTTTGCAGGAACATAAGACAGCCATTGGTTGGTCAATAGCTGATATCAAGGGTATTAGTCCCTCCGTTTGTATGCACAGGATATTAATGGAGGAGGATACTAAACCTGTGAGAGACCCTCAGCGGAGATTGAATCCTCCCATGATGGAGGTTGTGAAAAAGGAGATACTGAAGCTCCTAAGTGTGGGGGTGATCTACCCCATTTCGACAAAGAAGTGGGTAAGCCCAGTCCTGTAGTACCAAAGAAATCTGAATTACTATGGTAAGAAATGCTGAAAATGAGCTTATTCCCACTAGGTTACAGACAGGGTGGCGTGTTTGTATTGATTACAGGAAGTTGAATGCCGCCACGAGAAAAGACCATTTTCCTTTACCTTTCATTGATCAAATGTTAGAAAGATTAATGGTCATTCTTATTATTGTTTTCTGGATGGTTTTTCATGTTACAATCAGATTGCCATAGCTCCGAAGACCAAGACAAGACTACATTCACTTGTCCATTTGGTACCTTTGCATATAGGCGAATGCCTTTTGGACTCGCAATGCACCAGAACTTTCCAAAGATGCATGATGAGTATATTTTCTGATTACATTGAAAACATCATTGAGGTTTTTATGGATGACTTTAGTGTCTTTGGAAATGATTTTGAAAATTGTTTGGAACATTTAACTTTGGTGCTTAAAAGATGCATTGACACTAACCTGGTACTGAATTGGGAAAAATGTCATTTCATGGTGAATGAAGGTATTGTGTTAGGTCATGTAATTTTTGCTAGGGGAATTGAAGTAGATAAAGCTAAAGTAGAACTCATGCATTCTTTGCCACCACCCACTAGTGTGCGGAGATTCGTTCTTTTATTGGTCATGCAGTTTTCTACCGGAGATTCATTAAAGACTTTTCTAAAGTCTCATTGCCCCTTTGCGACTTCTTCAAAAAGATGTTAATTTTAACTTTGATGAGAAATGTATGGAAGCTTTCAATAAACTCAAGAAGTTGTTAACTGCATTGCGCCTATCATCGTGCCACCCAACCGGGAGTTACCTTTTGAACTAATGTGTGATGCCGTGACTTTGCAAAGAGGAGTCGTCTTGGGACAACGAGTTGATAGAGTTCCTTATGCCATTTACTATGCATCAAGGACTCTAAATGATGCTCAACTTAATTACTCAACCACGTAAAAGGAACTTCTAGTCGTTGTATTTGCTTTAGAAAAATTTAGATCATATCTAATTAGTTCTAAAGTGATTGTGTTTTCAGATCATGCAGCCTTGAAGTATCTTCTAACAAAGAAAGAAGCAAAGCCTAGATTGTTCGATGGATTTTATTGCTCCGTGAATTTGACTTGGAGATTAAAGACAAGAAAGGGAGCGAAAACTTGGTGGCCGATCACTTGAGTAGATTGGTAATCAAGAGGAAGAAATGCCTATCATGGAGACTTTTCCTGATGAATATTTGATGGTTGTCAACACCATAATCCCTTGGTATGCCGACATTGTTAACTACCTGGTTACTAAGGACTTTTCGAGGATTTGAACAAGGCCCAAAGAGATAAATTAAGGAGTGATCAGAATACTATATCCGGGATGACCCGTACTTATGGAAGCATTGTGCAGATCAAGTCATTAGGAGGTGCATTCCCGATTCTCGAGACACACTCCATCCTCTCCTTTTGCCACACCTATGCATGTGGAGGACACTTTGGCAAAAAAAGGACAGCCAATAAAGTGCTTGACAAAGGGTTTCTATTGGCCTTCAATTTTCAAAGACGCTTATAACTTCGTAAGTCTTGTGACCGCCGTTAGAGAACAGTAATATTGGTCCTCGTAATCAAATGCCTCGGACTCCGATCATTTTTGTGGAACTCTTTGATGTGTGGGGTATTGATTTCATGGGACCATTCCCTCCTTCATTTGGTTTCACATACATTCTTTTATCCGTTGATTATGTGTCTAAATGGGTGGAAGCAAAAGCCACTCGATCCGATGATTCTAAAACTCAAGTGCATTTTGTTAAGTCATATATTTTCTCCAGGTTCGGGACCCCAAGGGCTATCATCGCGACCAAGGGACCCATTTCTCGCAACAAAACCTTTGATGCTCTATTGAAGAGATATGGAGTAATGCACAAAATTTCCACTCCTTACCATCCACAGACAAATGGGCAAACCGAAGTGTCCAACCGGGAGATTAAGTCAATCCTTGAAAAGACAAAGTGAATCCCTCAAGAAAGGATTGGAGCACTCGACTTGAAGATGCTTTATGGGCTTATAGGACTGCCTATAAGACTCCCATCGGCATGTCACCATTTCGGTTGGTGTATGGAAAGCCCCGTCATTTGCCCGTTGAGTTGCAACATCGATCTTACTCGGGCCATTAAACAAGTTAATATGGAATTGGAAGGTGCTGGAAAGCAAAGGAAGTTCCAAGCACAGAATTAGAAGAACTAAGAAATGAGGCCTTTGAGAATGCCCCGATTTATAAGACTAAAGCTAAGGCATTCCACGACCAATTGATTTCCGTAAAGAAATTTCACAGAGGACAAAAAGTCCCGCTATTCCAATCAAGACTCAAATTATTTCCAGTGTAAACTACGTTCTAAGTGGATTGGGCCGTTTGTGGTAACTAATGTTTTTCCTTTTGGTGCGCTTGAGATCGAGTGAAAATTCTGGCAAAGCATTTAAGGTCAATGGTCATCGTCTCAAACCATATCATGAACTTCCTGACAGTGCAGAGATGGAAGTGATGACCCTCATCCTTCCACAATATGAGGAGTAGTGAAAGTATCATCATGTCGGGCTGAGGACAATAAACTAAGCGCTCATTGGGAGGCAACCCAACCAGATTTGCTCTCTTTATCCCTTTTTATTTTGTGTTTTCATTAGTTCCTTAGATTATGTTTTTATCTGTTTGTTGGTTGTAAGCATTTGAATCTCTAAAAAAAAAAAAAAAAAGTGTGCCCGACAATAAGGTAGGTAGTGCCATTAAATTTTGTCACTCGAAGCATGTAAGGTCACTTTTCTTCACCGACAACAACTCGCGAAAATCTTGCAAGATGGATTTTATTGGCCTACTTTATTCAAGGTCTCATTACACCTTTTGCAAAAGTTGCGAAATTGGTCAAAAAGGTTCTCGCTTTGAGATTATCATCCGCACCTACTCCTTGAAAAATTGAGATCTAGGTGGCGCGGTTCTTTTGTTTGTCAAACACGTGTATCCTCCGGGGCCGTAAATATTGAGGATCCTAGGAATGGTAATGCGCGTAAAGTTAATGGACAAAGACTCAACCATTCCCGGAAAATCAAGTTCTTGAGTTCTTTGTGTTGCCTGCTTAAGTGGCGGATACGGTTGACTCCGTGACTCTCAAGTCGGTTTATTTTTCGCTTTCCCAAAAATAACCGAATCCTTCTTCTCCTTCAAAATGGATGTCATTCTTTCAAACCCGAGAAAACATTTTCCTTCTTTTCCTCAAAATGCTCGAGAAAAATCTACAAAGTTCGATGTGAAAGATTGAGACCGTTAATGCACAAAGGTATGCTAGAAGATGTACGTTGGATAATTGAAGCAAAGGTTCGATTAGCAGTGAGTCCTCAATTTCATTTGACTCATATATGCCCTGGCCTTGGAAGAAGTTCATATTCTAAAAGGAGAAGAGCAAAAAGGTTACAAGTCCGTTACAAATGTGGACGATGGAACCGTAACAAGCGATGTCATACTTTGGGGATGGTTTCCGCAAATAGAGAAGATAAAATTTTCTTCATTAAGAATGGATCGAGTAAGGAGTCATTAGATGATATCTTATCGACTCTTGAGACGCATTCTTGTGGATTGGTGCATCGTGAAATTCTTAAATTGTGGAATCTCTTCAAGGATGAAGAAAAACGCTACGCCTTGGGAATCGACTCTAAAAGACCCCGTTTGCCGCTTTATAAGAAAATTGGATGGGAAGCCTATCCCCGACTCATAGAAGGCGTTTAAGCCGTTTCTCGACGTAAAACCGAGGAAGATGTGAGCCACAATCACAACAATCTGACATATCATCATCATCTTCTTCTTCTTCTTCTTCTTCTTCTTCATGTCATCTCTCAAAAACAAAAAAAAAAAAAAAAAAAAAAAAAAAAAAAAAAAAAAAAAATGTATACGTCTTAGGGTTGGCTTTGGTAACACACACCGTGAATGGGGAAATGCATGCATCCCGATCCAGCCTTCTTAATTGAAAAACAAAGAAGGTAGATTGTATCCCACATGTGAGGCAAACAGCGTATTATGGCCACTTGTCCCTTTTGGGAGCCCTATGTTGCGCCGGTCTTGAATGGGTCGAATATTGGTCAACAATGCTTTGGCACAAAGCCGAAAGAGCATACTACCTCCATCCCAATCTTAAGTAAGTATACACTCATCTTTCATCAAGTTTTTCTAACAAATTCAAAAAAAAAAAAAAAGAGAGAGGACGTGATGTCTACTGCACTCATGACGCGCAGGTATAAAGATACGCCATGGACACTTGTACATACAGTATGTCATCATTTTCTATTTCTTTTATCTTTGTATCATTTTGTTGTATTTTAATTTTTGTACAGACGATCCTTTGAGCAGGGTCCTTCAGGGGTTTCTAGACTTCTTTACCTTGATGGTTTTCTTGAAGTCAAACAAAAAAAAATAAAAAAAAAAAAAAAAAAAAAAATAAAAAAAAAAGTAAAAAAAAAAAGAGGAGAAAAGATTCTGTGTTTCTTAATTTCAACCTTTTCTGACAACAGCCAACCTACCCTCATAGGTGCAATTATTCCCCTTTCCATTCTTTTTCCTACTTAAACACTCCATTTTCTCCATTTTCCTTCAACTCGAAACACTCAAAGGGAGGAAGAGTATAGAATGGGGCCTTCTATTCGTAACCTCAAAAATGTTTGTGTTTTTTGTGGGTCGAGTTATGGGAAGGATTAGAGTTTGTAAACGCAGCTAGCACTCTTGGTCGATCACTTGTCGCGAGGAATATTCATCTTGTATATGGGGAGGTTGTCGTGGGTTAATGGGGGCAGTATCACTTGTCGCTTCTATAGGAGGCAACAGTTTTAGGTGTTATTCCTAAACCTTTGGCTGAAAATAACATCACCGGAAAGACAGCTTGGAGAAGAAATTCAGTAACATCTATGCATGGACGAATGAAAACAATGGTTGACAATTCTCGATGCATTTATTGTCTTACCAGTGTGGATTTGGTACTTTAGAAGAAATTTTTCAAATTGTCTCTTGGTCGAACTAAACATCCACCATAGACCCATTGGTTTGTTGAATGTTAATAATTTCTTTGATCTTTTGTTATCTTTTCTTGACAAAGTCAGTGGAACGTAAATTTATCACTCCTTCAAGAAGACAACTTCTTATCTCTCGCTCCACTATTGATGAGCTCATTGATAAATTAGAAGCTTTTGAGTATGTACCTGATCCGTATTAGCTCGTATAGATTGGTCAACAGAAGCAAAGAAGGAAGTAACAAGAAACAAAAGCCGATCTCATGCGACTTCATCTTTAATGGGTTTGATTTTATTGTACCTTGTTTCGTTTAAATTTGTGTCACTTTCTCCAACAGGTAATATCTTCTCGTCCTTTACTCATCTATATTTTAACATTGAGGACAATGTTGTGATTTAGTTGGGGGGGGGGAAGGATAGTTGACCCAAAAAAAAAATAATAAAAAAAAAAAAATAAAAAATAAAAAAATAAAAAAAAAAAATAAAAAAATAAAAAAAATAAAAAAAATTGTTGTGTTGTTTGGAAAGTATGATATGATTGTCATGTACTTATTAAATCAATTAGTGATGGCAGAGTAAGGAGTAATTTTACTCTTGAGACGCATCTTAATTAGTGGCAGAGTAAGGAGTAATTTTACTCTTGAGACGCATTTTAATTGGTGGCAGATTAAGGAGTTTTTTAGGTAGTAACTAATTAGTACTAAAGTTTTATTGTTTGATTTCTTTTCGTGGTCCGATGCAGATCGACAAAGGTGTTTTTTTCTCGCTTGGCGTTGATTCACTTCTTATCGTGTTGTGTTGCTCTTTTCTATATCTCTTTCACATTGAAGGCAATGTTATATTAAGCGTGGGGGAGAGATTTCAAGATGTTCTTTTTGTAAAAAAAAAAAAAAAAAAAAAAAAAAAAAAAGAAAAGAAAAAAAAGGGGTTCATTGCATGATTGAATAACTTTTCTCCCTTCTTGAACTGATATGCTTGGTGATGGATGATTAAATTGATGAATTGAGTTTGATGGATGCATACCTTGTGAGATTTTGAGCCTAATGGATGGATTCAACATTTATGCCATTCTCTTCTTTCTTGTGTGATTTTCACTCATGTTAATGACCACTTTAGAACTTGCTTTGATTCTTTTTAAGGCTACATTTCACTTGCATGCATGAACATGATTGAGGCCCTCTTTCTTAATTAGCTAGTTTAACCAAATAGCCAACCTTGTTTTCAATATGATATCAAGCACTCTTTTGATTTCTTGAAAATTCTCTGATTCCTGCCAACCTTGTATATTTTCCTTTGCTTAACCCCTTTGAGCTTATTTGACCATTCCTTGTTTCTAGCTCATCATGTGCCTTAAATGAGAAATCGTGTTCTTACTTTACCTTAGGGAATAAAAGAACATTAGCTTGGTTAATGGATGAGTTTTTGAACAAGTGTGGGGTGTGTGTACAAAATGGTTGTTGAAAAAGAAAAGAGTGCCCAAAAAAAAAAAAAAAATGTATGTATATAGTTATGTTCATATATATAAAAAGAAAGAAAAAAAAAAAAAAAAAAAAAAACCAAGTGTTTAAAAAAAGAAAAGGATTGAGAAATGAATATGTAAAGGGATATACACTAGAGTTGGGATGAACTTTTATGCTTGTTATTTGAACTCACTCTCATTTGCTTTTATTCTCTTTGGTATTTATCTTCTCATATCCATTTTATCCTCTCCTGTTACCTTGACCTCACTACAACCTTGAATAAAGTCCTCATGATTTGTGTGTGCATGTGTTTTGAGTAGTGGAGAAGTAGAAGATAAGCAAGCTTATGGTAAAGGCAATTTTCACGGGGTTGAATTGAGTGAAATACCTACCCTTTAAACACTTGAGAGATTGAGAGGGAATCTTGTGAAGATCTATCATTCTCGATTCATGTTGAAGATACCTTGCTTGATGGTTTGAGATGTGGAGAATTGTTAACTCATGAATGTTTTGATCCTCGAACCTTTGGTTGTTCTTCTTGATGTAAAATTTTGGTCTTGAGTTTTGCCCAGAGTGCAAAAAGCTAAGTGTGGGGGAATTTGATAAACACATATTTTATTCATTAAGAAACCCTTATATTTAGTCATTTACACTCTCCATATTCTTAATTGATTGAGTTTGACATGATTTTGTGAGTTTGAGCTCAAATTGGTCCTAATTGAATATTTTCAGCATTATTGAGATTTTACACTGTTTCTGTATTTTGGTCATAACTTGAGTTCCTGATATCTGAAAATCATGAATTTTATCTTGTAGAAAAGCTAAGAGGAAGCTCTACAACTTTGATGAAGAGCTCGAAGTCCGATTCAGATGTCTAAGGGACCTAAGTTTACATGGAAGTCAGAATATGGGTTCTGTCAGTAGAATCCGAACAGTGTGCACTCATAAAATCATATCTCAAGATGTAATAATGGAGATGGGCTGAAATTTGGACAGTGGATAGTCAAGATCCAAATAAACAACTTTCATGAAGAACACATTTTCAGAAAAAGAAGTCTAGTAGGTCATTTTGAGCTTGCAAGTCGGAACAGAGGTGCTGAAGTTGGGTTTGAGCAACCTACGGTATTTGGGACATATCTTGGGATTAAGGAAGCCAAATTGGACGAACCAGCTATCCATTTTATAGCCAAGACAAGGATATAAACTTTCATGAAGAACACTTTTCGTGGTTCTGAAGTATAGTGGGTCGTTTTTGGCTTCCAAGTCAGACACGAAATTTTCGTCCTCAACCACCCACTCATCCATCCACTAATCCACTCATCCATCCACTAATCCACTCATCCACTCATCCACTCATCCACTAACTCACCCATTCATCCACTCATACACTAATCCAACCACTTAACCACTCCACCCACTCATCCACTAATCCATCCACTCATCCATCCACTCACCCATTCATGTCCATAATTTCCCACTCACCAAAAGTCCTTTGGCATTTTTCACTAATTCAACCACTCAACCATTCCACTCACTCATCCACTAAACCAATCCACTAAACCAACCCACTAATCCATCCACTCAAACACTCCACTCACTCACCCACTCATCCACCCACTTCCCTTTGTCATTTTGTTACCTTAGACTTCTATAAAAGGCACCATTTATCATGAACAAGATGTAACTCTCCTTCATTTTCTCTCTTAGTTTCTTGTTTCTTCATAGTTTCTTCTTGTTTCTTCATAGTTTTTCTTGTGATTTCTTTCTAGCTATGTGTAACTAAACCTCCCTTGGTTAAGGGGGTGATGAAACCGCTAGTATTAATGTTGTAAACTTTGCATATTTGATTATTTCAACACGCTTATGTTTTTATTCATATATTTCTCGAATCTATTGTTGGTATGAAGGTTTTTGTACTTGTTCCTACTTTCAAAGTAGTAGATCTAGGTTTATTATGCGCGGTTGCGTAGTAGATCTAGTGGGATGTATGATGTTCATGTGGGTATAATTATCTTTGTGCTATTTGCCGCTTATAAAAGTGGTAGATCCGGGTTTATTATGCGCTGTGATTGCATATTAGATCTAGAGAAATATATGTTCTAAGTAATTTAATCCCTGTGTGATTAGACCTTAGTGTAATTGGTTTTCTAAATCTTAATGCAATTGTTGGATAGTTGTAAGAGCGGTTGCTTTATGACTAATCGGTGATTAGGAGTTGATTTGAGCGGTTGCTAAATTGGCCAACACGTAAGGAAAACAGAGATTTAATATCACAATTGCATAAAAACATAATTGAGCATGTTGGAATAAAAGGATATGTGGATTTACATTATCATATAAATCTAGTGGTGGATTCAATCTCTTAACCAATTTTCTTATATTGTTGATTTCAGTTTGTTTATTGTTATCTTTGAAGTCGTTCATTGTTCATCAAAACTCCAAAACCCCCTTTTACTGTTTATTGTTAATCGAGTCTAAATTGGGAATTGTTTAATAGTGTTAATTGAATTGGTTCTCTGTGGATCGACCCTTACTAACTACAACTAGTTGCAAGGTTTTTTATTTTCTGGTGGGCCTGACAACTGATTTTTATCTTAATTTTAATCACTACATCCGCACGCATCAGCCATGCACCCTAAAGGAGACCAAAATGGTTGATTTCTATTCATCATCTCATAATTGTCTTTCCATTCATCATCTTCTCTAAAACAAAACACAAAAACTCCATTCTTTTCTCCTAGAACACCATCCAGCCAACACCTAGAAGCTATGTCTCCAAGCTTCTAAAATCTCATCTAAACACATTTCCTAAACCTAAACACCATTTTAAGAACATCACTAGTTATGAGTTTTTCCAAAATCATTCATCTTGGGCTTCAAATCCAAGCTTCAAGTTTCTATCAAAAATAAAAAAATTCCATCTTTGTGTTTCAAGAGAAACCATTCGGTCAAGACACTCAAAACCACCATCCAATCTCTTTTAATTTCATCCAACCATAGATCTTGAATCTACATGATATTCTAAGCAACTTTCATGTTGGAGATTTTCTCTAAATCATTCATCTTCATGGACTTTCTTCAAGATCAAAACTATTGGGTTTTTGAGGTGAAGTCCCTTGGTGATGAAGGACTTGAAAAAAGAAGCAAAACAAGGAGTTTTTGAGGATCTTCAAGAGATAAGAGGGAGATCCATCTCACCAACCAAGTATGGTGGTGAGAGATGGTCTTATATTTGATGGGTGTTGAATCCATGTGAGGATTCATATCCATGGTCATGTAATAATTTATATGTGTTTATGAGCTTTGATTACTTGCCTATGCTTAATATGCTTTGCATGAGTTTATGATTTTGATGGTATGCTTATACTATGCATGATTATAATATGGCATGCTTTTGATATATATATATATATATATATATATATATATATGTGTATGTATGTGTATGTCATGATTTGATGATGGAAAGAAAATTAATTTTGGTCCCAATGGCCAAGGAAGAGCTATGGTTTTGATGCCCTTGATTAGGGTTCATGTTGAAATTTTTCAAGAATAAGGGAATTAATTTTTGATCCCTAGAACATGGTGAATTTAGGTTAAGACACCTCAAGATAGGTGTTCACAAAATTAATATTTTCTTGAATGATGAAAATGGATGTTTAGAAAAAGCAAGGAAAATAAATAAAGAGTTTATTTTTCAAAGAGTACATGAACACAGTTTTAGAAGGATTTTTATTGATTTATTTTGTGTAAAAAGTTTCTAAGTGTTTTAGTAAACATGAGATTTAAATGAAAATAGCAATGATGATTTTAAAGGATTTGTAAAGAAAGTGAAAATGGATTTGCAAAGAAAGTGAAAAATGGAAATGAACAAATGATTTGATTTTCGAAGACTATGAGTCTTACGTTTTTGTAAAGGATTTTTAATGATTTTGTTTGTATAAAACCATATCAATTTAAAAGGAAAATTTTTTGATGGTTTCAATAGCCATGTCCACGTTTTTTTTAAGGCTTGTAATGTCTTGATTTTTATGAACAAAGTGATTTTCAAAGTGAAAACGTAACTTGATTTAATACAAGGAATTTGAAAAGGGAATTAGAGTATTTTTATCACTTGAGAGAATTTTGTAAACGAAAGACAAAGAGAGGTTGAACATGTTTGAACTCTAATTTATTTTGAAGAATAATTTTGGAAGTGATTTGAGAAAAATGGAGAATATAATGGTGATTTGAAAAGTTACTAACGTATAACTTATTTTTGAGTTTTGAAATACGTTAGAAAATGTTAAGTTTTGAAACGTTGATTTATATCAATGGAAAAGTGATTTTTATGGATTATATTTTGGAAAAGGATTTCTTGAGTAAAGAAATGTGGAAAAAGATTTTCTTGAGTAAGAAAATATATTAAATGAAGTACAAAGTTATATTATTTTGAGAAAAGTTGAAAAGAAATTTTTGAAGGTTAAGAAATATTTTCTGTAATGAAATTGTGATGAAAAATATTTTACGTATCTTAAAAACGTGATTTTTAAGCTACGCTATTTGAAAAACATTGTTGAAAATGATATTGATTTATTTAAGTCCAAAATAATGTTTGGAATATTGAGGAATATTTTACGTGATTGTAAAATGTTGAAAAATATTTTACGTATCTTAAAAATGATTTGGAATATGTTAAAATATTTCTACGTGATTTGAATTATGTTTAAATATTTTACGTAATTTGAACTACTGTTGACAAATCAATATGTGATTTAAAAGTGATAGAATATTTTTACGTGGTTGTGAAAAAGACAAAAAATCGTTATGTGATTTGAAAAGTGTTTTAAATATTTTGAAAATGATGGAAAATGATTTACGCGACTTAAAAGAATGATTTTTAAGTTATGCAATTTTACAGCAGTGGAAAAAATACTATGCGATTTGAGAAACGCATATTTTTATGTGATTGAGAAAAACGTTAAAAAATTAGTACGTGGTTTAAAAGTGCAACAGAAGAGTTGCGGTATTTTGAAAATATAATAGAAATGTTACGAAATTTTGTAAACGTAACAGTAGTGTTACGGTATTGTGAAAACATAATAAAAATGTTTTGGAATTTTAAGAACGTAACAAAGGTGTTACGGTATTGTGAAAATGTAAAAGAAGTGTTATGGTATTGTGAAAATATAACAAAAATGTTTTTGAATTGTGAAAACGTAACAAAAATGTTACGCGATTGTGAAAATATGGCAAAAGTGTTTTATGACTAAAAAAACATGATAACATGATGATTACTGCCAAAATAGTGTATGAACATTGTATGAGAAAATGACAAGTTTTGCCTGTGATTGACATTTTGTGCATTTTACATGCATTGGAAAGATATGCCTGTGATTGACATTGGTGCATTTTACATGCATTGGAAAAATATGCGTTGAGGCATATGACTACATTGAACAAATGAAATTGAAAAGATTTGGCCCTTGTGGTTGAACTTGCACTGATATATTCGTGCATTGTATAAAGTATAGCTAATAAGCTATTTTGGCCCTTGTGGTTGAAAAGGGAATGAGAATTGATCGTGAGGTCTATGATGGATCTTGGGGGCGTCAAGGCGCGACGGTCGACCAGTGGATATCTGTTTGTGGGCTAAGGCTGGACCATATGCCACTTGGCGATGTAGTCCATTGCAACGCATTGACGATACCCCACAAGAACATGATTCTTTTCTACAACTGGGAGATTGTCTTTGGGCTAAGGCTGACAATTAACCAGAGCATTCTTCTCGAAATTGTGAAAACCTCCATGGAGTTGTTTTTGAAAAACTGAGTCTATGTGCACATGCATGAATCTGAACATTTATATCTGTATGATATATTAATTGAGGAATATTTGCTATGACAACTGTTTTGAATATTTGGATTGATATATGATTAGATGATGATAGTTGATTAATATTGAATATATTTTTGGAAATCTGGTATGATATCTCTGTATGGTATGTTATTTGTGTTATCTCTGTGCTACTATGTTGGTATTGGCGTAGGTGATCTCACCTCTTTGTTATGTTGTTTTGCCGTGTCTGTACTGTTAAAATTAAATAATAGAAGGATCGAGTTGTCTTAGTCATAACGGGCGATGGATACTCTGAGATCGACATTGAAGAGTGGCTATCCCAGGTTCGATGATGTGCAGTGTTGACATAGAACAGATGTTTGATGTGTCAAGATGGATACAAGAAAGAATAAGTATGTTAAGTTTTCTTGTTAGTGTCGTACCGTGCTATTAAGTAGGACCCGTTATAGGGTTTGCTACTGTTAAAAAAAAAGAGTCTGTTAGTTTTATATTTCTCTTTAAATTGTTAAATATTAATTGGTGTCAATATTGTATATTACTCAGTAAATATATTTTCAGTAATACTTATGAATTTTAGTAAGTTTATGTTTTCAGTAAAGAAGAAATTTTAAAACTCACATTTTATAACTCAAACCTTGTGCGAACTTCTTTTCAGATTATGAGTCGGGAGTCAGACATGTGATACCCTAAGGAGGGCGTTACATTAGTTGGATGCAGAGCAGTTCCTCATGTTGAGCAGCTCTCCATTATTGGTATCAGAGCAGTTCCTCCTGTTGAGCCGAGGTATAGACTGACTAGGCTTAGACACGTTTAGTGTTTTTCTGCTAAGTGCGAGGCATTTCTTATCTCATATGTTTAATGTGATGCTTGAATTACATGTTTTGCTTTGAGTTGGTGGTTATTAGCTACTGTTGCACGGTTACATGATATTGAGACTGCAGCTCAATATTAATTGTGACGGTGTGTGCAGGAAGCTATGGCACCAAAGAAGCGAACCAGAGCAGCAGGGAACACAGCTCCTGAAGGTCCCAACATGGCCGATGCGGTGGTAGCTATGACCAATGTGTTGACAAGGATGTTAGAGAGGTTGGAAGCCAATCCACCTATACAACCTGTGCAATAAGAACCAGTCGGAAGGAATCAGAACTTCTAGGACTTGGCAGCGTTCAGACGAATGAACCCTTCACCTTTTAATGGTGAGTTTGACCTAGTGAAAGCGGAAGGGTGGCTAAATGAGATAGAAAGCATTTTTCAAGTGATGGTCTGCACTGATGAGCAGAAAGTTTCTTTTGCTTCTTTTATGTTGAAGGGAGAGGCAGAGTATTGGTGGAAGAGTACCACAAGAGTGATGGCAGTTGCTGGAACTCAGATGACCTAGGAAATGTTTAAAACAACTTTCTTGGGAAAGTATTTTTCGCAAACTTTACGTGATGCAAAGGAGGTGGAATTTATGAGGTTAGAACAGGGGAGTATGTCAGTGGGCCAGTATGAGGCCAAGTTTGAGCAGCTATCAAAGTATTCATATCATTTCAGACATGACCCGAATGAGAATAGGAGATGTGTGAAATTCGAGTCCGGTCTGAGAGCTGATATCAGAGATGTGGTAGAGCCCTTGGAGATCAAAGATTTTTCTTCTTTAGTCAACAAGTGTTGAATAATAGAGAAACGTGAGAGGAGACCTACAGTGGCCCAAGAGTCTCAAGGTTCTCAGAAAAGGAAGCATAGTGAGTCAAAGTTCACAAAAGGTGAAAAATGTAGATCAGAGCAGGTGGAGTTTAAGAAGGGTCAATGCCCTAAGTGTAGAAGGCAGCATAGTGATAGACCTTGTTTAGCAGGTCAGTCAGTGTGTTATAAGTGTGGACAACCAGGGCATTTTGCCAGGGAGTGTTCGAAAAAGGAAGAAGAGGTTCAGCCCGATAGTAGACCCACAGCTCCGGAAAGGGTTTACATCGTGCAAGGCAAGGAGACAACGCAGCCTAAGGATTCAGAGAAAGGTAAGTGTTTGGTTTTGTTTCTTCAAGGTTTGGTTGTACTTGTTTTAAAGTGTGAGTTGCATGTGACTTCTTGCATGAGGTATACCAAATTTTGGGGACAAAATTTTAAAAAGGAGGGGAGAATGTAACATCCTGGAAAAAAAAACATATTAGACTTTTATATGTGTACAAAGGTAGCATATAAGTTGTTTGATATGTCAGTGAAGATTTGTGACAAACAGAGTTAGTTTAGGTACTTTGTTATAACACAGAGTGTGGAAAGTGGCCTATAATGACTCAGTAAATAGCATAAATTGCTATTTGAAGGGAAACAAGTTTAGATAATTTGTTTCTAGGTCACAAATAAGTTAAATAAGGTGTGGTTAAAGTTTCAAGAGAATCAGAGTCAGTTTAGTATTTTTAGGCATACTGGTTGTGTATTTTAATACCGAATGACTAGCAACGATATAGAAAATGATGAGAATTGTGAAACAATAATTTAGATGAATCGTATGATTTATTCTAAAGTTGTTGGAAGCTGGAAAACTTGAATTAGCATAATTTGGGTGTCCTTAGCAGATAAAAGTTTCAGTGTAAAAACTTAAGTTAATCTTTTTCCTTAATTTCCTCCATGTCCCACCCCCTATTTCTATCTTCTCTCTCGGCAGAATGAAGAAAAAAACAGAAAGAAAGAAAGAAAGAAAGAAAAGAGAAAAGAGAGAAATGGGAGAAGGGAGAAAGGGGAAGAAGAAGGAGGAGGAGAGGAAGAGCAAGATCAAGAGGATCAAGCTTCAAGATCTTCATCTTCTTCAAGAGGTAGGGGATTTCTATTCATTCTCCCTCTTTGTTCTCTTTGAATAGGGGTTAGGGTTTTTGAATAGAAAAGGGGATTTGGAGAGCCAAATCCGAGTTCCTATCTTGATTCTTGGTTTCCAAGAGTTGAGTAAGGTTAGTTTTAGTTTAGTAAATCTAAGAGAGTCGTTTATGGCTCAAGATCAACCATTAAGATCCATAGATATAAAATTGGATAATAGTTAAAGTTATGTGATTTTGGACCTAGATCTATGCCCTAAGAGAATTCATAGGTTGTAAAAGAGTTACAACAAGTTTAAGGGCCTAGATTAATGTTAGAAATTGCTTAGAATCCATGAGGAAAGGATTGGAAATTGGTTTTTCAACCAACTATGCAGAAAACGTATTCTGCAGATTTTTCTGTTACACAATGAGTGCTCAGGCAGTACGTTTTGGGCACCTAGGCGCTCACTGTCCAGAGAAAATTTGCGTGTAGCAGGACCCTGAGCGCTCAGGCGCTGGGTTTTGGGCGTTTGGGCGCCCATCGACAAGCAGGACATGGAATTCGAACAGCCTGTAGTGTTTTGATCATAACTCGAGCTACCGATATCGGAATGACCTAATTTTAGAGCCATTTGAAAGCTAAGACATAAGGCTATTTGCCTATAAAATTTTAGAACCATTAAAGTTAGGATGTAGCTCTGGTGCATTTATGAAAATTAGTCATTTTAAGGGTCCAGAGTAGATTTCATCAAAGATGTTTTTTTGGTGATTTGAAATCCCTAGTTGTTAGCATCCTTTGTTTATGCATAGTAAAGATTGTTGAGACACTTGAGAGGTTATTTCTCTGAGAGAAAAACCTAGTGGCATACAAGGAAAGATAAAAGAAAAGTAGTACATCCATTAGACATGGATTGCTAGAGATCAAGAGCTTAGCTTCTTAAGCAACTTAAAGTTGCACAGAGATCACAAGAGAGGTGATAAGAGATTTAAGAAATGAAATGGCAATAGTAGAGTGTCATAGTGCCTAAGTGGCAAGAGTTAAGGGCCAAGGTGCCAAGTTGGCAAAAGTTAAGTGTAACGCCCCTTTTTCTACCTTTTATCATAACGGGTGAGAAGAAGGAACGTCGCACTATAGCGAAACAACACAAAAATGACTACAAAAAATTTAAGCATTTTTTTTCTTTTTCTTTTAACATAGTTCCGGTTAAAATTTCCATTGAATATACATATACACCTGTTTGTAAATATATCGCGTGATTGATTTAAAATTAAAAATTCCTCCTTCATATAAAACTTCTTATAAAAAATGTCAAAGAGAAATCAACATGTAATGAAACATACAACCATATACAATATAGATAGTTACATACTTTGTACCAGAATTACAAGCCTGTTTAAATTACAATTCCAAAAGATATACAAAAAAAAGCAAAATGTGTACCTACCCCAAGAGATACAAATATATCTACCCACTAATCCAGTAGTACGTCAGGCTCCCTCAAAATAACCGGATAGCCATCAGTAGCCATCAATTTACAACCAACCCTAAGACTGCCTGGAACGAGAAGGAACCGTAGATGGATCCTCCTCAGGGTCTTCATCGTCCGACGAGACATCCATCGGGACGACAGAACAGCGGGCAGGAGCCCGGGCAGTAGACAAGAAAGAGTCATCACGTGGGTTATAGTACATATCCGCCCACATATCCCTTACAGGCATATAAAATTCCAACCACACAAAAGCATGAAAGTCAAAAATAGAAGCAGTGTAGCGTCCCCATGCCAAAGACACCGTCAATTCGCCGTGGTACACACATCGATTAGTCTGCACGTTGATATGCCAGCAATCCGGACCACCATGAAAGTTGATCCGCACGTAACCAAAAAATCCACGGGGGCGAAAAGACATTCTCAGCAACTTCGGTCTTAATCGAGATAAGGCCAGAAACCTTGAAACTCAGTAGCTTCCTTGTTCTCCTCACGAGTATCTTCTAGAGAGCATACGATTCAACCAAAATGCAAAATAAAGAAAAGTACCGAAAGAGGTGAGATTCCCAGCTTTCAGTACCAACAAGGCAGCAAGAAAATAAACGGCGTCGAACGCCCACATAAGACACAATTAATACATACAAGCATAGTAGTACATGAAAGCAATTAATGAGAGTAAAGCAACAAGGAACAGTAATTAACATCATCCATAGCCGACTAGCAACATCAGTATTTCCAAGAATCAGATAAATATCATAGTCATAATAGTAAACACATTATCCAATCATGAATGCTCAATGGACCATGTGACTGACAACTCACAATGCAACAAGGATACCAAAGTTCCTACTCCATGGAGCTAGACATAAACATTTTCGGAGTGAATGATCAAGGAGTAATGCCAGCATATCGTTAGCCTTAAAAATATAGTGTGCTCATCTCATAAAAACAGTTGCACAAAATGGCTCACACATGGCACCTCAACAGTTGATCGCGACATAGGACAACATCACAGTCAGGATCGTCGGTGTCTTTGCATTGGTTTATCCCACGGCCCCAGTGGAGCTACCACTGCCCATTGTGAGACACTCACACCCCGACGCCCTCAGGGTCAACAACATATGACACCTACGCTTAGTCTATTCGCACCCGCACATAGGTGTTATTCAAACTCCTAGGCAACATAGCCTTCTCAATAATGTCCCACGGACAATACGCATGCATGATGACACAATGTCTAATCATGTATGTTTATCAATGATGCATTCAGCATAAGCCTTTCCTTAATGGCACATAAGCATTTTTTAATGTCCAACATGACATATCAATAATACATTTATTAAAACGTTGCCTCAATGGCACATCATCATTCTTATCTCATTGAGTACTACATCAATAATTCTCAGCATCAACATGTATTCCTCATTACACACATACCACAATTTCCATGTCATAGATCCAAGAATTCCATATTAAAAATCATTCCTTCTCTATTGGTATGAATGCACATTCCTATCAAAATTTAGTAAGGTAAATTCCTTGAATCCAGGATTTTTAGGTTATGTTTGAGTTACAAAGGACAAAGAACCATAATCTCAACCATTTCCAGCTCAAAAATCTCATTTTTGGTCTTGGTAATCGATTACATCACCCATATAATCAATTACTTGAGAAACAGAACCTCTGTAATCGATTACAATCTCATTGTAATCGATTACGTGATTCCTAGAACCACGTTTCGTAACTTCAAGGCACTGGTAATCGATTACACAATCGTGGTAATCGATAACCCACAAATTGTAATCGATTACGTGATTCCCAGAAGCACCATTGCGTGACATCAGAGGCTTGGTAATCGATTACACTCCTCTCGTAATCGATTACAAGCTAAATAGAATCTCTGTAATCGATTACACACCAGACGTAATCGATTACCAGATTTCCAGAATCACGATTTTGTATCTTTAAGAGCTTGGTAATCAATTACAAGCCCCGTGTAATCGATTACCACGCGTAAACTTGCAGAAAACAGAGTTCTTCAGGTCCTCTAATTCAAACCAAACCATTCCTCATCATATTTAATCAGCAAGATACTCAAATACACCTTCAAATCATGCAAGAGGCATCAATTAAATCATACAAACCCAACAAAATACATTATCATCAAGAACAACATAAAAATGAGAGAACTTTATACATGGATTCAAAAATCAACAACAACACACATACAAGACATTCCCTTACTACCAAGGTTGGTTGAAGAGGATCATCTCCCTCTTACCTATGTGGAAAACAACACAATGTGCCACTCCTTCTTGCCCTAGATTTTCGTTTTCCCCCCTTCAAGAAAAACTCCAATGTGAGTGATCACCACAATGTTCACTTAAACCATGAAAAATAGGTTCTTGGTCACCAAGGTGGCCAAGAGAAAACGAAAATAGCAAGGAAATGGAAGAAAGTTGAAGACTTTACCTTAAAGCTCCAAGCTTTAGCTTCAATGGTGGAAGAGAAATGGAAGAAGAAGAAGAAGAGGAACCAAAAGATAACCACCAAGGAGAATAGTCTTGGAATGGTGGAAGGAACAAGAAAATGTGATTTGTTTGGCAAATAAGGAAGTTGGTCTCCAATGTGAGGGTGTGTGTGTGTATACGGTGGAGAGGAAGAAGAAGAGAGAAAAAGAGAAATGGGTATTTGGGTTTAGAGAAATGAGAGTGAAATATTAAGACAATGGAGGGGAAATATTTGGGCTTCCCCTTGTAGCTTCTGCCGTAGAAGAGTGGAAAAAGGGAGAGAGAAAAATGTGTTGCAAGGGAAATTGCTAGGAAGCTTCTCATAACAAGCTTGGATTAAATTTAATCTTTCTTTTGAAATTAAAACTAATAGATGTGATACAAAAAATTAGATTTTGAATAATGTGATAATATTTTTAATACATGTTATTATTTATTGGACAATAGTTATAGTTGGTAGAAGTCAACATTACAAATCTGACAGATAAATTCCTCACAGTGTTTTATTATCTCATCTGTTAAGATTCCTCGAAAAATGTAAAACCTTGTAAACTGTGTCCGGCCTCGGGTTTAGTAAGATCCCCCGTCGACGTTTCCATAGTTCAAGGTTCTTAGAGAAAATGTCTCATTTCTCCGGTTCCGCTCAGTACATACGTAAAACGAGAAATATATTAAAATATTCCACGTTTTTAGAAAATTCCAAGAAAATTCCAAAAAATCATAAATATTTTTAGAATGAATCCTGAGAGTAGAAAAGTAAATTTTGGGGTGTTACAACTCTCCCCAACAAATAGGAATTTCGTCCTCGAAATTTTCCATACCTTAAAACAATTCAGGATATTGCTCCTTCATCTTGTTCTCCAGCTCCCACGTTACATCTCCAGTTGCTTCATTCCAGATCACCTTCACTAGTGCAATGTCCTTTCCTCTGAGTTGCTTTGTCCTCCTATCCTCAATCCTTACAGGAGTTATCTCATATGTCAAGTTTTCCTTCAATTGTACAGAATCAGGTGCTATGACATGATTAGGATTCGGGATATACTTTCTGAGTTGTGACACATGAAAGACATTATGAAGGTTTGAAAGAAAAGGGGGTAAAGCTATTTGGTAAGCAACAGGACCTATCTGACGAAGAATTTGGTAGGGTCCAAGGAATTTTGGAGTAAGTTTTCTAGATTTGAGGACACGACCGACCCCAGTTATAGGCGTGACTTTCAAGAAGACATACTCTCCTTCTTCGAACTCAAGAGGTTTCCTTCTTTTGTCCGCATAACTCTTCTGCCGACTTTGAGCCGTTTTCATTTTTTCCTGAATCATTTTAACCTTCTCAGTTGTCTGCTGAATGAGTTCAGGTCCAACGGTAAGCCGTTCTCCATCTTGATACTAGCACAGAGGCGTCCAACACCTCCGCCTTTATAAAGCCTCATAGGGCGCCATCCCTATACTTGAATGGTAACTGTTGTTGTAGGTGAATTCCACCAATGGTAAGATTTCATCCCAACCTCCAGTTTGCTCTACCGCACAAGCTCTCAACAGATCTTCTAACGACTGAATTGTTCTTTCTGATTGACCATCAGTTTGTGGATGGTAGGCAGAACTTAACCGCAACTTTGTTCCCATAGCCTCTTGAAGACTTTGCCAAAACTTCGAGGTAAACCTCGGGTCTCTATCGGAAATAATACTTGTGGGTATCCCGTGAAGTCTAACAATTTCACCAATGTAAATCTGAGTCAACTTCTCCAACGGATATCTTATGTTGATTGGCAGAAAGTGAGCTGACTTCGTAAGTCGATCCACTATTACCCATATTGAGTCATATCCTTTCTGAGTTCTTGGTAACCCGACAACAAAGTCCATGGCAATGCTATCCCATTTCCATTCAGGAATAGCCAAGGGTTGTAGTAATCCGGCTGGTCTTTGGTGTTCAATCTTTGTTTTCTGGCAAACCAAACAAGATGACACGCATCTAGCAATATCTCTTTTCATCCCATGCCACCAAAATAACTTCCTCAAGTCTTGATACATCTTGGTCATTCCAGGATGCATACTCAACTGACTAGAATGAGCATGTTCAAGTATGTACTTCCCGAGTTCTTCATCTTTAGGTACACAGACCCTTCCTTGGAATCTCAAAATCCTATCACTTCCTTCCTTCAATGTTGATACACCACCTTGCTTTATCAATTCTCTTTCTTCTTGCAAGAATTTATCGACCTTTTGTTTCTCTCGAATATCATCCATCAGGTCATTCGAGATAGTGATCCTATTCATGCAGATTTTACCCGGTATTAACTTTACAAATGACCATACATCTCTGAATTGCTCTATCAAGTCCTTTTCTCTAATCATCATAGTAGCAACACTAATCGTCTTTCTACTCAAAGCATCGGCCACCACGTTCGCCTTTCCAGGATGATACTGGAGTTAGAAATCGTAATCTTTCAAAAATTCTAGCCATCTTCTGCCTCATGTTCAGCTCTTTACGATCGATCGTACAGGTACTTCAACTTTTGTGATAACTGAAGACGTTGAATGTGGCTCCATACAAATAATGTCTCCATATCTTCAATGCAAACACCACTGCAGCTAATTCTAGATCGTGTGTTGGGTAGTTCTTCTCGTGCACTCGCAATTGTCTTGAAGCGTAAGCTACCACTCCTCCGTTTTGCATGAGAATGCACCCCAAACCTTGATACGAAGCGCCACAGTACACTTCAAATGGTTCACTAGGATTCAGTAAGACTAGCACTAGTGACATAGTCAGCTTTCTTTTTAACTCTTGGAAACTTCCTTCACAGGAATCTGTCCATTCAAAAGCTTGGTCTTTCTTAGTGAGTTGAGTGAGCGGTCCAGCGATTTTGGAAAATCCCTCAATAAACCTCCGGTAGTATCCGGCTAAACCAATGAAGCTTTGGATTTCCGTCACTGTAGTTGGTCTTTCCCACTGTAGTACAGCTTCTACCTTTGAAGGATCTACTGCAATTCCTTCCTTTGTGATTACATGACCTAAGAATTTCACTTCATCTAGCCAAAACTCGCACTTAGATAGTTTCACATATAGCTCTTTTTCCTTCAAGATCTGGAGAACTATGCTGAGGTGCTCAGCATGGTCCTCGCGACTTTGTGAATAAATCAGAATATCGTCGATGAAGACAACAACGAATTTGTCCAAGTAAGGATGAAAGATCCTATTCATGTAGTCCATAAATATCGTAGGTGCATTTGTCACACCAAAAGGCATCACTAGATACTCGTAATGACCATAACGAGTATGGAAAGCCATTTTGGGAATATCTTCCACTTTCACTCTAATTTGGTGATATCCTGATCGTAGATCGATCTTGGAAAACACAGCTGCTCCCTTCAACTGGTCCATCAAGTCATCTATCCTCGGCAATGGATACTTGTTCTTGATCGTAACCTTGTTTAACTGATGGTAGTCCACGCATAATCTTGAAGTCCCATCTTTCTTCTTGACCAACAATACAGGTGCTCCCCAAGGTGACACACTGGGTCTCATGAATTTCTTCTCTAGGAGCTCTTCCAACTACTTCTTAAGTTCCACAAGTTCTGTTAGTGCCATACAATAAGGCGCCATAGAAATAGGGCCAGCTCCAGGTACCAAGTCGATAGCAAACTCGACCTCACGTTCCGGTGGCAAACAAGGCACATCGTCAGGGAAAACCTCAGGAAAATCTCGAACAACAGAGATTGCGTCCACATCAACTTCACTCTCAACTTTCAAAGAAGATAACAGTATGTATCCTTGAGCTCCTTCTTTCAGAAAAGCTTTCACTTGGTTGGCGGTCAAAAATCTAGAATCCTCATCCAAAGGGAAAACTATTGTTTTTCGAGAACAGTCTAACAAAACATGGTTGGCAGATAGCCAGTCCATTCCTAATATCACGTCTAGTTGGGATAATGGTAAACAGATCAAATCGACAGAGAAGATTCGACCTTCCATGATTAAAGGACAACCTAGACACACCTTAGTAGTGACTACAAGTTTTGCAGTAGGAGTTGAAACAGTCAAATCGAAAGGTAAAGAAGACACAGGCAATCCAAGTCTTTTCACACAATCATGTGAAATGAAAGAATGAGTAGCACTAGAGTCATACAGTACAATTAAAAGATTACTTTCAATGATACCTTCTCCTTATATTAGATCCTCGGATTCAGAGGCCTCAGCACCACTTAGGGTGTAGACTCTGCCTCCAACTTGTGGTTTTGAAGTCTTAGCAGCATTGACGGATGGTTCCGCCTTGGTCTGGTTACAGTCTCGAAAAACATGACCAGGTTTCCTGCACCGAAAGAAAACAAATCCTTTGATTGTGTAGTCCCTTGTGAAATGCTCCTTCCCACACTTCATGCATCTCGGAGTAGTTGTAGCATTCTGACCCATCCTTCCAGGGCTTCCAGTTGGACTTCGTCCTTGAAATTTTTGTGGTTGTTGGCTTCCAGAGGGTCTGGAATAAGGCTTCTTTTGATAACGAATTGCGTTACCACTGTAACATCCCCGGGACTGCCTGTAGGATTGACGAGTGTCTCCACAAACCAACACGGGTCTTTTCAGCGTGCTTTGTCCTCACTCACACGCATCCTAGGAAACTTCCCAGGAGGTCACCCATCCCATAATTGCTCCAGGTCAAGCACGCTTAACAATGGAGTTCTTATGTTCTAGGCTCCCGAAAAGAAGTTGCAACTTGTTGATATGGTTACGCCTAATCAATTCGTTTAAGCCATCCTCAACTATGCAGTCCCATACCTGCACAGTCTCTGAATCCCTCTCATTCTGGTGCGTATTCAGTTCATTCATGGGACCCTTCGCCTAGAAGCATGCCAGGAGCCGCTCCTTGTACGTGCCTCTCATGCATCGGCGTCCACTCCCCACCCTCATCAACCCCGGGACACCACATGCCCACCAGCTTCCGCCTGGTTCGTCCCCGAACCACACCGTACTGGGAGAGGTCCCGTCTCTGATACCATCTGTAACATCCCCGGGACTGCCTGCAGGATTGACGAGTGTCTCCACAAACTAACACGGGTCTTTTCAGCGTGCTTTGTCCTCACTCACACGCATCCTAGGAAACTTCCCAGGAGGTCACCCATCCCATAATTGCTCCAGGTCAAGCACGCTTAACAATGGAGTTCTTATGTTCTAGGCTCCTGAAAAGAAGTTGCAACTTGTTGATATGGTTACGCCTAATCAATTCCTTTAAGCCATCCTCAACTATGCAGTCCCATACCCGCACAACCCCGCACACCACATGCTCTCGAATCCCTCTCATTCCGGTGCGTATTCGGTTCATTCATGGGACCGTTCGCCTAAAAGCATGCCAGGAGCCGCTCCTTGTACGTGCCTCTCATGCACCGGCGTCCACTCCCCACCCTCATCAACCCCGGGACACCACAACCACCACCTCCTCTTTGGGACCGAACGAGCCCAAAGTTTCTGTTTCTTGCCTCGCGTTCTTGTTCCACACTTTCCAATCGGCAACAAGTGTCGAGTAGCTCAGAAAACTGAGTGATCTTCAAAGCTATCACGATTTTCTTCACATCATGCCTCAGGCCTTCCTCAAACTTTCGACACTTCCAAGTTTCATTGGGTTGAAGTTGAAAATAGGCTGAGAATCTGGACAAGTTCTTAAACTTGGCGGTGTATTCGCTCACAGTCATGCCTCCCTGTCGCAACCTCAGAAATTCCATTTCTTTTGCGTGTCTGGCACTTTCAGGAAAATATTTGTTCAAGAACCTTTCTTTGAACACTTCCCAGGTTATCACTCTGTTCGCGGCTTGCAGTAGCCTTTGTTCTCCCGTCCACCAATGTTCAGCATCTCCTATCAGCATGTAGGCGGCATAGGTCACCTTTCTATTATTAGCACAATTCATCCCCGTAAATATTTTCTCCAATTCTTGAATCCACAATGTAGCTTTTTCCGGGTCAAACTCCCCTTTAAATTGTGGAGGATTAGCGCGACGAAATCCTTCTAAGTTCTGAACATCCACTGTAGCCTCTAGCTGTTGTGCAGCCCTAGCCTGTTGTTGAGCTGTCTGCTGGTTCTGTTGTAACATTGCCTCGGCCATCTTCTGTATTGCCTCTATGGCAGCAACCATATCACCTCGACGAGCCATTGTTCCTTCTCGAGTTAGACTATGCAAAACACAGAGAAAGTCAGATGTATTCATTTGAATACCAAACAGTAAAATCACAGAGAATGACACAGCACAAACAAGACAGTCCAAAACCACACGACCCAAAGAAACATAATCGGGAGCTCTGATACCAAGACAGTGTAACGCCCCTTTTTCTCCCTTTTATCATAACGGGTGAGAAGAAGGAACGTCGCACTATAGTGAAACAACACAAAAATGACTACGAAAAATTTAAGCAATTTTTTTTCCTTTTCTTTTAACATAGTTCCGGTTAAAACTTCCATTGAATATACATATACACCTGTTTGTAAATATATCGCGTGATTGATTTAAAATTAAAAATTCCTCCTTCATATAAAACTTCTTATCAAAAACGTCAAAGAGAAATCAACATGTAATGAAACATACAACCATATACAATATAGATAGTTACATACTTTGTACCAGAATTACAAGCCTGTTTAAATTACATTTCCAAAAGATATACAAAAAAAGCAAAATGTGTACCTACCCCAAGAGATACAAATATATCTACCCACTAATCCAGTAGTACGTCAGGCTCCCTCAAAATAAACGGATAGCCATCAGTAGCCATCAATTTACAACCAACCCTAAGACTGCCTGGAATGAGAAGGAACCGTAGATGGATCCTCCTCAGGGTCCTCGTCGTCCGACGAGACATCCATCGAGAAGACAGAACAGCGGGCAGGAGCCCGGGCAGTAGATAAGAAAGAGTCATCACGTGGGTTATAGTATATATCCGCCCACATATCCCTTACAGGCATATAAAATTCCAACCACACAAAAGCATGAAAGTCAAAAATAGAAGCAGTGTAGCGTCCCCATGCCAAAGACACCGTCAATTCGCCGTGGTACACACATCGATCAGTCTGCACGTTGATATGCCAGCAATCTGGACCACCATAAAAGTTGATCCGCACGTAATCAAAAAATCCACGGGGGCGAAAAGACATTCTCAAAGAACTTCGGTCTTAATCGAGATAAGGCCAGAAACCTTGAAACTCAGTAGCTTCCTTGTTCTCCTCACGAGTGTCTTCTAGAGAGCATACGATTCAACCAAAATGCAAAATAAAGAAAAGTACCGAAAGAGGTGAGATTCCCAGCTTTCAGTACCAACAAGGCAACAAGAAAATAAATGGCGTCGAACGCCCACATAAGACACAATTAATACATATAGGCATAGTAGTAAATGAAAGCAATTAATGAGAGTAAAGCAACAAGGAACAGTAATTAACATCATCCATAGCCGACTAGCAACATCAGTATTTCCAAGAATCAGATAAATATCATAGTCATAATAGTAAACACATTATCCAATCATGAATGCTCAATGGACCATGTGACTGACAACTCACAATGCAACAAGGGTACCAAAGTTCCTACTCCATAGAGCTAGACATAAACATTTTCGGAGTGAATGATCAAGGAGTAATACCAGCGTATCGTTAGCCTTAAAAATATAGTGTGCTCATCTCATAAAAACATTTGCGCAAAATGGCTCACACATGGCACCTCAACAGTTGATCGCAACATAGGACAGCGTCACAGTCAGGATCGTCAGTGTGTTGCATTGGTTTATCCCACGGCCCCAGTGGAGCTACCACTGCCCATTGTGAGACACCCACACCCCGACGCCCTCAGGGTCAACAACATATGACACCTACGCTTAGTCTATTCGCACCCGCACATAGGTGTTATTCAAACTCCTAGGCAACCTAGCCTTCTCAACAATGTCCCACGGACAATACGCATGCATGATGACACAATGTCCAATCATGTATGTTTATCAACGATGCATTCAGCATAAGCCTTTCCTCAATGGCACATGAGCATTTTTCAATGTCCAACATGACATATCAACAATACATTTATTAAAATGTTGCCTCAATGGCACATCATCATTCTTATCTCATTGAGTACTACATCAATAATTCTCAGCATCAACATGTATTCCTCATTACACACATACCACAATTTCCATGTCATAGATCCAAGAATTCCATATTAAAAATCATTCCTTCTCTATTGGTATGAATGCACATTCCTATCACAATTTAGTAAGGTAAATTCCTTGAATCCAGGATTTTTAGGTTATGTTTGAGTTACAAAGGACAAAGAACCATAATCTCAACCATTTCCAGCTCAAAAATCTCATTTTTGGTCTTGGTAATCGATTACATCACCCTTGTAATCGATTACTTGAGAAACAGAACCTCTGTAATCGATTACAATCTCATTGTAATCGATTACGTGATTCCCAGAACCACGTTTCGTAACTTCAAGGCACTGGTAATCGATTACACAACCGTGGTAATCGATTACCCACAAATTATAATCGATTACGTGATTCCCAGAAGCACCATTGCGTGACATCAGAGGCTTGGTAATCGATTACACTCCTCTTGTAATCGATTACAAGCTAAATAGAATCTCTGTAATCGATTACACACCAGATGTAATCGATTACCAGATTTCCAGAATCACGATTTTGTATCTTTAAGAGCTTGGTAATCGATTACAAGCCCCGTGTAATCGATTACCACGCGTAAACTTGTAGAAAACAGAGTTCTTCAGGTCCTCTAATTCAAACCAAACCATTCCTCATCATATTTAATCAACAAGATACTCAAATACACCTTCAAATCATGCAAGAGGCATCAATTAAATCATACAAACCCAACAAAATACATTATCATCAAGAACAACATAAAAATGAGAGAACTTTATACATGGATTCAAAAATTAACAACAACACACATACAAGACATTCCCTTACTACCAAGGTTGGTTGAAGAGGATCATCTCCCTCTTACCTATGTGGAAAACAACACAATGTGCCACTCCTTCTTGCCCTAGATTTTCGTTTTCCCCCCTTCAAGAAAAACTCCAATGTGAGTGATCACCACAATGTTCACTCAAACCATGAAAAATAGGTTCTTGGTCACCAAGGTGGCCAAGAGAAAATGAAAATAGCAAGGAAATGGAAGAAAGTTGAAGACTTTACCTTAAAGCTCCAAGCTTTAGCTTCAATGGTGGAAGAGAAATGGAAGAAGAAGAAGAGGAACCAAAAGATAACCACCAAGGAGAATAGTCTTGGAATGGTGGAAGGAACAAGAAAATGTGATTTGTTTGGCAAATAAGGAAGTTGGTCTCCAATGTGAGGGTGTGTGTGTGTATACGGTGGAGAGGAAGAAGAAGAGAGAAAAAGAGAATTGGGTATTTGGGTTTAGAGAAATAAGAGTGAAATTTTAAGACAATGGAGGGGAAATATTTGGGCTTCCCCTTGTAGCTTCTGCCGTAGAAGAGTGGAAAAAGGGAGAGAGAAAAATGTGTTGCAAGGGAAATTGCTAGGAAGCTTCTCATAACAAGCTTGGATTAAATTTAATCTTTCTTTTGAAATTAAAACTAATAGATGTGATACAAAAAATTAGATTTTGAATAATGTGATAATATTTTTAATACATGTTATTATTTATTGGACAATAGTTATAGTTGGTAGAAGTCAGCATTACAAATCTGACAGATAAATTCCTCACAGTGTTTTATTATCTCATCTGTTAAGATTCCTCAAAAAGTGTGAAACCTTGTAAACTGTGTCCGGCCTCGAGTTTAGTAAGATCCCCCGTCGACATTTCCATAGTTTAAGGTTCTCGGAAAAAATGTCTCATTTCTCCGGTTCCGCTTAGTACACACATAAAACGAGAAATATATTAAAATATTCTGTATTTTCAGAAAATTCCAAGAAAATTCTAAAAAATCATAAATATTTTTAGAATGAATCTTGAGAGTAGAAAAGTAAATTTT
Source organism: Ormosia emarginata (assembly GCA_029884605.1). Lineage (NCBI taxonomy): Eukaryota > Viridiplantae > Streptophyta > Magnoliopsida > Fabales > Fabaceae > Ormosia > Ormosia emarginata. Next base: position 39,807,174 of record JAQQTP010000074.1, on the reverse strand, counting down.
GGGGTGTTACATTAAGTGCCAAAGACCCTAGTTGGCAAAAGTAAATGCCATAGTGCATGAAGAGCTCTCAAAGAGTGAAAGAGAGTTAGTAATGCAAGGACAACAGTGTACTAAGTCTAGTTGGCATTGTTTTAATGTCGTAGTGCATGAAATGCTCCCACAGAGAAGAGGTGGAGTTAGTAATGCAAGATGGACTTAGTACGAGAGCATGTGGTGGTTATGTTAGAGTTAGGGCATAACTCCGTATTACACACACTTCACATTTCACATATGCTTGCTATTCCTAGACAGCAGATGGTGGAGGCATCCACTCAGTTTATGGTAGGTTATAGGAGGTTACATGATATGATTGCAGACTCCCTCCCTACTTGGTAGGTTATAGGAGGTTACTTGTTATCGTATCAGATTCCCTCCATACCTAGGGGTGTAGGAGGTCATGTGTTGTGATGACAGACTTCGTTCCTAAAAGTAGGCGATAAGGGGTCACACGTTATCATGGCAGAATTCCTCTGCGCCTAGGGGAATAGTTAAGTATTCATGACATTGCACCAACACTATCATACACTTTTCTTTGAGCATAAACATACATCATTCCATCATTGTATTATGTAATATTTCGGGCTGGAGAAAATCTTTAAATATTTATTTCTCTTGACTGTTAATTATTTTTAATAATCTGACTTGATTTTCATACGTTTTCTAATATTTGTGATTTTTGTGGATGATTATGAATTTTTTTGACTGTATGTGGGCCCAGGTGACCTTACGTGGGCCCAAGTGGGTCTCGCAAAGTAAAAAATTTTCTACGCATAGAAAAATTTGTACTGTTTAGACGGAGACAGGGGATCTTACTAAACCTGAATCCGGAAACAATTTTAGAAATTTTCTTATACTGTGTTTGGTACTGTATTTATTTATTGGGCGATAAAAATACAGTAAATATAATCTTTCGTAGGGTTTTAGCAGATAAAAATAGAAATTATATTGCTTAAGTCAACATTGGTGGTTTGGATATCCACCATTGATTTAATTAACGATGGAGACTTGATCTTGATTTAATCAACGGTGGAGATTTGATCTTAAAAGTAAATAGGATTATTTATAACCGTTAGATGGAGATTAAATCAAGGGTAGAGATTTAGTTTTATATAATGGCTATGACCATTTACAACCATTGGATTTAGAAGTGATCAAGGGTGGAGATTTGGTCTTGTAAAGTAACAAGGACCATTTATGACCATTGGATGAAGATTTAATTAATGGTGAGGATTTAGTCTTAAAAAGTGACAAAGACTAATTATGACCCTTGGATTTAAAGTTTGAAGGAGCAATCTTGACCCTTAATTTTGGAGACACATCCAATGGCTAGAATTTCAAGGAGAAAAATTTAATGGCCTAGATTAAGTCTTCTAAATCAAAAGTCTACCTAAATCCTAACCATTGAATTAATCAATGGCCTAAAATGCTCTAAATAATGGCTTGAAAAAGATGACAACATTATTGCATGCAAAATGGAGGAAGGGGACGGTTTTGGATTGTTTAGAAGACAAAGAAAAAGCTTTATGACCATTATTACATGTCATGGTCAATATTACATCATCCTTGATTATGATTTCCTTGTTTGCATCCTTAGGAAATTTCTTGGAGGGAGGCCAAAATTATTTCATGCATTATCACCTTTTCTTTCAATTATTCTAGTAACTTGTCTATCACTCAAAAAAATAAATAAATAAATAATCCACTCTTCACTTTCCATCACACTCCACAGCCATGCACTTGAGAAAGAGGACATTTCATTTCATTGTCTTCACTTTGTGACAAAAGGAAGCTATCATCTTTTAATGCAAAGCTTAGTCAATTTTAGTGACTTTGCACATGTAACCTATAGTCATCATCCTATTCAATATCTATTAAAACTATCAAATGATTCTCACTTTCTCTCTTCTTGATATCCCACGGTCATACACTCAAAAGTAGGAGACAATACTCATTTATTCATTTCACTTATTCAATTGCTCATTATTCTATCCAAAGAACCGAGAACCAATACAAGAAATTCTCTTATCTTCTCTTCTCCTCTATATTTCGGCCATGACCATCAAGAGCACCTTCCATTACTTTTTAATTTCATCCAACCATAGATCTTGAATCTACATGATATTTTAAGCAACTTTCATGTTGGAGATTTCCTCCAAATCATTCATCTTCATGGACTTTCTTCAAGATCAAAGTTATTGGGTTTTTGAGGTGAAGTGTAAGGGAACTTCATTTCTTCTCTTCTTTTTCATGATCTAAACCATGTTTGATCCATGGTTCCTCTTAATCAAGCTTAGTATACTAATTTTTATGTATTTTGTCTTGTATTTGAGAAGCCCTTGGTGGTGAAGGACTTGGAAAAAGAAGCAAAATAAAGAGCTTTTAAGGATCTTCAAGAGGTAAGAGGGAGATTCATCTCACCAACCAAGTATGGTGGTGAGAGATGGTCTTATATTTGGTGGATGGTGAATTCATGTGAGGATTCATATCCATGGTCATGTAATTATTTGTGGGTGTTTATGTGTTTTAATTATTTGCCTATGCTTAATATGCTTTGCATGAGTTTATGATTTTGATGGTATGCTTATACTATGCATGATTATAATATGACATGCTTTTGATATATATATATATATATATATATATATATATGTGTATGTATGTGTATGCCATGATTTGATGATGGAAAGAAAATTAATTTTGGTCCCAATGGCCAAGGAAGAGCTACGGTTTTGATGCCCTTGATTAGGGTTCATGTTGAAATTTTTCAAGAACAAGGGAATTAATTTTTTATCCCTAGAACATGGTGAATTTCGGTTAAGACACCTCAAGATAGGTGTTCACAAAATTAATATTTTCTTGAATGATGAAAATGGATGTTTAGAAAAAGCAAGAAAAATAAATAAAGAGTTTATTTTTCCAATAGTACATGAACACGATTTTAGAAGGTATTGATTTATTTTGTGTAAAAAGTTTCTAAGTGTTTTACTAAACATGAGATTTAAATGAAAATAGCAATGATGATTTTAAAGGATTTGTAAAGAAAGTGAAAACGGATTTGCAAAGAAAGTGAAAAATGGAAATGAACAAATGATTTGATTTTCAAAGACTATGAGTCTTACGTTTTTGTAAAGGATTTTTAATGGTTTTGTTTGTGTAAAACCATATCAATTTAAAAGAAAAAATATTTGATGGTTTCAATAGTCATGTCCACGTTTTTTTTAAGGCTTGTAATGTTTTGATTTTTATGAACAAAGTGATTTTCAAAGTGAAAACGTAACTTGATTTAATACAAGGAATTTGGAAAGGGAATCAGAGTGTTTTTATCACTTGAGAGAATTTTGTAAACGAAAGACAAAGAGAGGTTGAACATGTTTGAACTCTAATTTATTTTGAAGAATGATTTTGGAAGTGATTTGAGAAAAATGGAGAATATAATGGCGATTTGAAAAGTTACTAACGTATAACTTATTTTTGAGTTTTGAAATACGTTAGAAAATGTTAAGTTTTGAAACGTTGATTTATATCAATGGAAAAGTGATTTTTATGGATTATATTTTGGAAAAGGATTTCTTGAGTAAAGAAATGTGGAAAAAGATTTTCTTGAGTAAGAAAATATATTAAATGAAGTATAAAGTTATATTATTTTGAGAAAAGTTGAAAAGGAATTTTTGAAGGTTAAGAAATATTTTTTGTAATGAAATTGTGGTGAAAAATTATTTGCGTAGCTTAAAAACGATTTGAAATGCAGTAAAATATTTTTACGCAATTTGAAAAATGTGTTGAAAATGATATTGATTTATTTAAGTCCAAAATAATGTTTTGGAATATTGAGGAATATTTTATGTGATTGTAAAATGTTGAAAAATATTTTACGTATCTTAAAAATGATTTGAAATACAATAAAATATTTCTATGCGATTTGAATTACATTTAAATATTTTACGTAATTTGTACTACTATTGAAAAATCAATATGTGATTTAAAAGTGATAGAATATTTTTACGTGATTGTGAAAATGACGAAAAATCATTATGTGATTTGGAAAGTGTTTTAAATATTTTGAAAATGATGGAAAATGATTTACGCAACTTAAAAGAATGATTTTTAAGTTATGCGATTTTGAAACAGTGGAAAAAGACTATGCGATTTGAGAAACATATGATTTTACGCAATTGAGAAAAATGTTAAAAAATTTGTACGTGGTTTAAAAGTGCAACAGAAGAGTTGTGGTATTTTGAAAACGTAACAAAAATGTTACGAAATGTTATAAACGTAACAGTAGTGTTACGGTATTGTGAAAACGTAATAAAAATATTTCAGAATTTTAAAAACGTAACAAAAGTGTTACGATATTGTGAAAATATAACAGAAACATTTTTCGATTGTGAAAACATAACAGAAATGTTACGCGATTGTGAAAATACGATAAAAGTGTTTTATAACTATGAAAACATGATAACATGATTTTGTTATTGAAAAATATAGTATGATTACTGTAAAACCAATGTAAGGACACTGTTTGTGAAAACAATGAGTTTTGCCTATTATTGGCACGTGGTGCATTTTAGATGCATTGGGAAAAAAATATGCATTGAGGCATATGATTTAATTGAACAAACAAATTTGAATAGAATGGCCCTTGTGGTTGGACTTGCACTGATATATTCGTGCATTGTATAAACTATATCTGAGAAATTATGAGATATACCTGTGATTGGTATTTGGTGCATTATACATGCATTGAAATGGTCCGATGAGGACTGGATATGGCTGATTGCCTAGGAGAAACACACCTCTTGAGTGGGTGCGATATGTGTAGTGTAAGTCACTTGTTGACCTTGGGGGCATCGGGGTGCGGGTTGCTTACACGGGTGGTTGGTCGCGCTTCTTCCTGTAGGTTAGACCGATGCAACACACCGATGATCCTAACCGAGACATTATTCTTAATCAAGATCTGATAAAGACTGTTGTGTATGTGCTAGATGTGCAAAAATTGAAATGAGAATTAAAGCACGTGGTCTGAGGCATGTGGTACCGACAGGTCTTTTCGATCATTTTCTCTGACCTGAGTTTAGCTCCATGGAGTAGGAACATTGAGTCTAAATGTACATGCATTATATGATTACATTTATATCAATATGATATATTAATTGAGAAATATTGGCTATGACAACTATTTTGAATACTTGGATTGATATATAATTGGATGATGATAGTTGATTAATATTAAATATAGTATTGGAAGTCTGGTATGATATCCCTGTATGATATTGTTGTTTGTGTTATCTCTGTGCTGCCATGTTGGTATTGGTGTAGGTGATCTCACCTCTTTGTTATATTGTTTTGTTGTGTCTGTACTGTTAAAATCAAATAATAGAAGGATCGAGTTGTCTTAGACATAACGGGCGATGGATACTCTGAGATTGGTGACAACAATAAGGAGTGGACATTCAGGACTCGAAGGGGTACAGTGTTGACAAAGGAACAGATGTATGATGCATCAAGATGGACAGAAAAAGGAATAAGTATATTAAAGTTTCTCGTTAGTGTTGTACCGTGCTATTAAGTAGGACTCGTTATAGGGTTTGCTACTGTTAAAAAAAGAGAGTCTATTAATTCTATATTTATCTTTAAATTGTGAAATATTAATTGGTGTCAATATTGCATAATGAATAGTTGAAATATGATTTTCAATATTACCAAATATTTTCAGTAAATTTACGTTTCAGTAAAGAAGAGATTTTGAAACCCATATTTTCATAACTCAAACCTTTTACGAATTGATTTTCAGATTATGAGTCAGGAGTCGGAAATGTGATGCTCTAAGGAGGGTGTTACATTAGTTGCTACCCCAAAAGACTCAAACCGTGCTTTGATACCAACTAATGTAACACCCTCCTTAGGGTATCACATGTCTGACTTCCGACTCATAATCTGAAAAGAAGTTCACACAAGGTTTGAGTTATAGAATGTGAGTTTTAAAATTTCTTCTTTACTGAAAACATAAACTTACTGAAATTCATAAGTATTACTGAAAATATATTTACTGAGTAATATACAATATTGACACCAATTAATATTTAACAATTTAAAGAGAAATATAAAACTAACAGACTCTCTTTTTTTTTTAACAGTAGCAAACCCTATAACGGGTCCTACTTAAAAGCACGGTACGACACTAACGGGAAAACTTAACATACTTATTCCTTCTTGTATCTATCTTGATGCATCAGACATCTGTTCTATGTCAACACTGCACATCATCGAACCTGGGACATCCACTCTTCAATGTTATCAGCGATCTCAGAGTATCCATCGCCCGTTATGACTAAGACAACTTGTAACACCCCAATTTTTAGAAAAATGTCCCGAATGTTCTGTTTGCTGTTTTTCAAGCTTTTGTGTAAATGACTGTTATGTCCCTATTTTACTGTTTCTTGTTTTTTTGTATGAAATACAAATATGTTTTACAGGCTAAAATTTTATTTGATCGTTTTACGTATTTTGCTTTGAGACGGTAAAATAAAAATTTTCTCAAGCTACTGTTTTAATTTTTCTGGGAGATATACAGACAATTAATACTGTCTGTAATTTTATTTGAACATTTTGGATGATTTGCTTCGTCGTGGGAAAAAATGAAAAGATGACCGTTACATCCCGATTGTACTATTTTTAAATTTTCTATATGTTACAGTGCTTAATATTACTGTCTGTGATTTTATTTGGACTTTTTGTGTGATTTGCTCCGGGACAGGAAAATAATATTTTTTCGGGCCGGGGAAATCTTGTTTTAATTATTCAGACTAGGGGATCTTACTAAACCCAATTCTGAATGAGACGATAATTAATCTTTTAATTTTTAGGATTTAACTGTCCAATAAAATAATTTTGTATATTATTTTATTAGTCAGTATAATTAGATGACAGTGGACCCGAAAATGTTTTGCGGGACCCACGTTTAGTTAAAACAATTAAGTTAGTAGCTTAATTAAGCATCATTAGTGAAGGAATTCTCTAGAACAAGTGACTAAGCTTGATGACTAGGTTAATTAGTGACTAAGCATGGTGACTAAGGCTAATGACAAGGCAAGGATGAACCAATGGGAGCCAAGCTTGCTAACCAAGTTTTAATCTTAACCTTTGATCCATTCTAAGGCTTGGATGAAGCCAAATCCATGACACCTTGCATGGAGTGAAGTCTACGGCCAAGCCACCTTAGGAAGGCCATAATTACTTTGTCTTCATGCAATTTTCTCTCTTCTCTCTCTTCCAAAAACCCTAAACACTATTGAAGCTCTCTTGAAGCTCCATTCGGCCAAGCCTTGTTCCATACCATCCAACCACCCAAAATTCTATCCAACCAAGTTTCCTAAACCTAAACACAATTCTAAGAACATCTCTAGTTGAGAGTTCTTGCAAAATCTTTCATTTGAAGCTTGGAAACCTACTTGAAAAATTTTACCTAGAAGGTGAAATTTCTAGTTTTCTATTTCTAAACTCTTTTTCAAAGTTCCAAGCCATGATTTCTCCATGGTTTAAGCTCTCTTTTTATGGTTAGTAACTTGTAGATTTTTGTTTAAGTTTGTTAGGTTTTGAAGGAGGAAAACCGAAATCTAGAGGAGGTGTGGAAGTGAAAACCGAAACCCTAGGAAAGGTGTGGAGGAGTTTTTGTCTTCATTTAAGGTAAGAGGAAGACAAATCTTATCATCCATGGGTGGTGGTAAGAAAATGGAAAATTGATTGTTGATTGTAGAATCCATAAGGATTCCTTATTTGTGGTTGTTTAATAGCTTGTTTGTGTGGTTGTTAATAGCTTTCCTATTTGATAATTGTAATAATTTGTATGTAGTTGCATGTCTACAAGCTTTAAATTTGCATGTCTACAAGCTTTGATAATTTGCATGTGTTAGAAATGCATGATAATGTATAGGATATGAATAACATGTTAAGGAATGCATGAGTGTTCCAAAGAACACAATTCTAAGGCTCACGGCCATTGACCCAAAAGGAGAACCAAAATGTTCTCATTATTTTCCTAAAGTGTAATTTAATTAACCTAGGAAAATTAACAAGAGATAGAATTGTTTAGATTAAGGAAAATGAATTTAGAAATCAAATGACCCAAATATATATTTCGGCCAACATGCCAAACCAAGAATTCATGATTTCTAAAATCAATTCCAAACCATTTTCAAGTATAAAGATGCAATATATGTTAAAAAGAATTTTTTTTACAATAAGTTTTAAAGAAACAAATTGATTAGAATTAGGTTTAAGGATTGAAAGTAATAATTTTACTGTTAGAAATGAAATACAGTAACTTTCAAAAATTTCTAACATATAGCTCATACTATATTTTGAAGCATGTTAGTGGTTTTCAAAAGGTTTAAATTATACGGTTAAAAATTAAGTAAATAAGAATTTGTACGAAAAAATTAGGAAACCATTAATATAATTTTCTAAGCAAAATACTGTCAATTTTTAGTAAAAATGGGCAAATAAGAGAGAAAAGATGTCCAAAAGACAGTATACGATATGAAAAATATTTTACGTATTTTAAACGTATTATTTATTATTTATGTTTATTTAAACAGTAATTTTTAAGGGATTTGGACAAGAAAATGATTTAAAAACCTTACGCGATTGAGAAAACGTATTAAAAACTCTACGCGATTTTAAAAACAGAAAAATAAATTTACGCGATTTAAAAACATTTGTAAAAACGACGAGATTGTGAAAACACGATAAAATTTTGACACGATTGACCAAAACGGTAATTTCTGTATTTTTCTGCTGTCGGGCTATGAGGTGAACCCGTACAGGCTTTGGAACAGTATTTGTCCAGTGGGACTTACTGTGTCTTTTTATCTTGAGGATATCTTGGTAATTTGAGATTATGCCAGTTTTTGGTGGATTGGTTGACGAGGTGAATCACATCGTGTTGTCGATGCGATAAACGTAGTGTGGTTCATTGTCTTTATGAACTTGGAGACGTTAGTGTACGAGATCCCATATATGGAAAGTCAATTGCTCCGCTGGGTCGTGGTAACCGATAGCACACTAATGAACTCGACACGCACTATTTTTAATCGAGATTTCGTAAAGCCTAATAGTACATTGCCTGTAGTACCACAACGTGAGACTGTGAACTACACCATGCCTTGGATGATGGATTCCATGTGACGTGGGGCTATAGATGCAAAGTGTGACAGCGCAATAGTTTGGTTGGGCAGCCGTGGTACTAATAGATTTTGCGAGTCATTCTCTCTCTGATATCTGTTTGTGTTTAGCTCCATGGAGTAGGATCGTGTCATGTTGCATTTAATTATATCTTGAACATTATTTATTTTATCTGTTTATTTATTTATTTGGTTATTGTTCTGAGAAATTGTCTGTTTTTGAATTTATTTTATCTGTGATATTATATTGTATGTGTTATTGTTTTAATTGTGATATCATGTGTTGTTATGATAATTAGATCTTTACACTATATTGTTATTAAATTACTGTTATAGCTTTTCATTTTGCATGAATTGTATATCTGTTGTTTGTCGTTTTCTTATTTGCCATGTTGTGATGATTTTAGTTTGTCTTACCTCTTTATTGTATGTGTTTTCTGTATATTTATTTTACGCGGTAAAGAGTTTGAGGAAGAGGAACAGCCTCTTGAGATTGTGTATACTGAGGAGGAAGAAGAGCAGCAAGCCGAAGATCAGTACGACGACCAAGAACCATCTGATCATCCATATCCATTGGACTGATTAGTTTGGGTATGGCGGTGCCAGGATTTTTGGGGTTTGTGACACTCAAGTTTCACGGTGGATCGTTAGCTTGGCATATGCAAGGAGATAGAGACTCCATGATGTATGTAGGACGGCTGACTGTGTCCCTACGTCATAGGTTTGATGAAGAGCCAGTGATGACGACTACTGTGTTTCTGCATTTAGAGTTACCTTTATCCATTAGGCGTCATTGGGGTGGTGTATCCACTGAGCCTAGTGAGATGATACTCGTATCGACTGCGCGGTCTCATGTCCGCCGAGTATCGAGGCATCCTGGATATTTATCTTCTGATGAGTTTCCTGAGAGTGATCCATCAGAGGATTAAATGTTTATGATGTATGTTTTGGGTGCGTCTGCGTATGTATAATTTGACTCTTTACTGGTTTTGGTTTACTATTTCTGTTTAAATATTTGTAGTTGTAGTTGTAAATTATTTGTATAACTTATAACTTGGACCATATGTATATTATGAATGATGTTATTTCTGTTTATTTTATATTTCTGCATTATTTTATTTAATAATATTCTGTTTAACAGGAAATATTTTACAACCCATATTAGTACGTAATAAATGTTTTACAACTTGGGTAGATTTTATTTATCTTTCTTTATATATGTGACATCCCCACAAGGGTGTTACATTAGTTGGTATCAGAGCCCAAGTTAGAGTCTTTTGGGGTTGTGGTTGGGTCTGTTTTTGTTTGTGCTGTGTGATTCTCTGTGATTTACTTTCGAAAGGATGTATCTAATTTTGTTTTGTTCTGTTTGAAGAAAGAAGATGTCTGGACGAGGTAGAGGACGTGCGAACGTGAATCGTGATGTGGACCCTATGATTGCAGCTGCTGAAGCTATGCAGCGAATGGCTGAAGTAATGATGCAGCAGAATTTGAGAGCAGCTCAACAGCAAGATGCTACTGCTGATGCCCTAAATTTATCTGAATTTAGGTGCCACAATCCGCCACAGTTTAGAGGCGAGGTTGATCCGGAGAAGGCAAGTCAATGGATACAAGACTTGGAGAGGATTTTTGAAGGAATGAGATGCATAGATGATAAGAAGGTGACTTATGCTGTCTTTATGCTAAGAGGAGATGGAGAACATTGGTGGAGAGGAACTCGCCAAGTTTTATAAGCTGAAGGAACTGAAATTACGTGGGAAGTGTTTTCTGATGCTTTTCTGGGAAAGTATTTTCCTGCAAGTGCTAGGCATGCCAAGGAAATGGAATTTCTTGGTTTGCGACAAGGAAATATGACGGTGAATGAGTATGCGACAAAATTTGAGAATTTGTCTCAATTCTCAGATTATGCTCAAACTCGACCGGATGATACATGGAGATGTCGGAAGTTTGAATCGGGCTTGAGAGTGGAACTGAAGCGAGGGGTGATATCCTTGAGGATAAATCAGTTTCATGCTTTGGTTGATGCATGTGCGCGACTTGAGGAATTGGAGCCGTCGAGAGATCAGAGGAATCGTAACTTTGGGCCGACAAGGTTTCAAAGAGGTGGAGGAAGTAATACGAATCGGTTTCAGCGCAAGCCGTATTCCAGACCATCAAGGAGTCAATCTCAACGACCACCAGTTGGGGGAGTACAAGTAGTAGTGGAGCTGGACAGAAAGTGACGTTCACGCCAACATATTTTAAGTGCGGAAAGAAAGGTCATATCTCTCCGAAGTGCACAATTAAGGGGACAGTTTGTTTTAACTGTAAACAGCCTGGGCATATGTCGAAGGATTGTACTCAGATGGAAAGGAAGCCTGCTGTTCGTTATGTTCGTGCTAATCAACAGAAGTCAGGGAATATCCAACCGAGATCTGGAGGGCGAGTATATACTATGACGGGAATAGAAATTTCTTAATCTGATGATCTTATACAAGGAGAAGGTGACATTGGAGGTAACCATCTGACTGTGTTATATGACTCTGGTGCTACACACTCGTTTATTGCATATGATTGTGTGGAAAGATTGAAGTTGCCTGTGTCTTCTTTGAATGTTAAATTGAGTGCTTCTACTCCAACTGCTAAACCTGTGATTGCATCAAAGATATGTTTGGATTGTCCTGTTGTTGTGAAGGATCGTAAGTTTTTGGTCAACTTGATTTGTTTACCTCTTGTTGAGATAGATGTAATCTTAGGGATGGACTTGTTTATCTTCTAACCATATCCTTATAGATTGTGCAGCAAAACCATAGTTTTTCCTAAGGAAGAAAAGTCTGGATTCTTAACTGCTGTTAAGGTCAAGTATTTGTTAAGAGAGGGAGCACGAGGGATATGTGGTATTGTCTTCTCTAGAGGTTAAGAATGAGAAGGATGTGAATACTATTCCCGTTGTCAATGAGTTTCCGAGAGGTTTTCCCGATGACGTACCTAGTTTGCCACCTGAGAGGGAGATCGAGTTTTCAATTGATTTAGTACCAGGAGCAGGTCCTATCTCAATTGCACCGTACCGTATGTCGCCAGCAGAGTTGGAGGAGCTGAAAGAGCAATTGGTGGAATTGTTGGAGAAGCAGTTTGTGCGACCAAGTGTTTCGCCATGGGGTGCGCCAATGCTTTTGGTCAAGAAGAAGGATGGAACTTCTCGGCTTTGTGTGGATTATCGTCAGCTGAACAAGGTGACTATCAAGAATAAATATCCGCTTCCAAGAATTAACGATTTGATGGATCAGTTAAGAGGAGCTGTGGTATTTTCCAAGATAGATCTGAGATCGGGTTATCACCAGATTCGTGTTAAGGGGGAAGATGTACCGAAAACCGCTTTTCGAACTCGTTATGGACATTATGAGTATCAGGTAATGCCATTCGGGGTGACGAATGCTCCTGCCATATTTATGGATTATATAAACAGGATTTTTCGTCCGTATCTAGACAAATTTGTTATTGTCTTTATCGATGACATTCTGATCTATTCTCAATCTAAGGAAGAGCATGCTGAACATCTTGGTATTGTTCTTCAGATTTTGAGAGAAAAGCAGCTGTATGCGAAGTTGGCTAAATGTGAGTTCTGGTTAGAAAAAGTTCAGTTTTTAGGTCACGTGATTTCGAAAGAAGGTATTGCGGTAGACCCATCAAAAGTGGAGACTGTTTTACAGTGGGAAAGGCCTAAGATGGTAACAGAAGTTCGAAGTTTTGTTGGACTTGCTGGTTATTATCGAAGGTTTATTGAGGGTTTTTCGAAGATTGCTGGACCGCTTACACAACTTACGAGAAAAAGTCAAGCTTTTGAGTGGACGAAAAAACGTGAAGCCAGTTTTCAAGAGTTGAAGAAGAGGTTAACAACTGCACCTGTGTTGATCTTGCCAGATTCTAAGGGAACTTTTGACGTGTATTGTGATGCTTCTTATCAAGGGTTAGGTTGCGTTTTGATGCAGAACCGGAATGTTGTAGCGTATGCTTCTCGTCAGTTGAAGGTTCATGAGAGGAACTATCCAACGCACGATTTGGAATTGACTGCAGTGGTTTTTGCTCTGAAAGTGTGGAGGCATTTTCTGTATGGAGCGCTATTCAATGTCTTTAGTGATCACAAGAGTCTGAAGTACTTGTTTGATCAGAAAGAATTGAATATGAGGCAAAGGCGATGGTTAGAATTCTTAAAGGATTATGATTTTCAACTTCAATACCACCCGGGAAAAGCTAATGTGGTAGCTGATGCCTTGAGCAGAAAGGTGCTTAGTGTTTCGGCAATGATGATCAAGGAGGAAGAGTTGATCAATAAGTTCCGAGATCTATGGTTATCTGTGGAGTTTCTACCTGAAAGAGTTCATTTATTTAAGGTCGTGATTATAAATGAATTTCTTGATGTTGTCCGAGATAAACAAAAGGAAGATGTGTTTTTGCAAAATGAGAGGGAATTGCTAAAGCAAGGTCATAAGGCGACGGTAGAAGAAGGAGCAGATGGAATCTTAAGGTTGAAGGGAAGAATTTGTATGCCTAATGATTCTGAGTTAAAGAAGTCGATACTAGATAAAGCTCATACTAGTGACCTTAGTTTACATCCGGGGATGACCAAGATGTACCAAGACTTGAAAAGGTTGTTTTGGTGGCCAAGGATGAAAAGAGACGTAGCAGAGTATGTGGAGTCTTGTTTGGTTTGTCAGAAAGCGAAAGTGGAACATCAGAGACTAGCTGGAATGTTGCAACCGTTATCTATTCCAGAATGGAAATGGGATAGTATCTCGATGGATTTCGTTACTGGTTTGCCGAAGACGAGGAAAGGTCATGATTCAATATGGGTTATAGTCGATAGGCTTACTAAATCGGCTCATTTCTTACCAATTAATATCAAGTATTCGTTAGAAAGATTAACCCAGTTGTACATCAGTGAGATTGTTAGATTACATGGTGTACCTACATGTATAGTTTCTGACCGAGATCTGAGGTTTACGTCAAGGTTTTGGCGAAGTCTGCAAGAAGCTATGGGAACTAAGTTGCGATTGAGTTCGGCCTATCATCCGCAGATTGATAGTCAAACATAGAGAACTATACAGTCTTTGGAGGATCTGTTGTGTGCTTGTGTTTTAGAGCAACGAGGAAGTTGGGATGAATTTTTATCTCTGATAGAATTCACTTACAACAATAGTTTTCACTCAAGTATAGGGATGGCACCCTATGAGGCATTGTATGGAAGGCGATGTCGAACCCCGTTATGTTGGTATCAGGATGGAGAAAGCATGACTGTTGGACTAGATCTTGTACAACAGACTACGGAGAAGGTAAAGATGATACAAGAGAAGATGAGAACGATGCAAAGCAGACAAAAGAGTTATGCGGATAAACGAAGACGACCTCTTGAGTTTGAGAAGGGTGAGCATGTGTTTCTAAGAGTTACTCCTACGACCGGTGTCAGAAGAGTTATTAAGTCTAAGAAGCTTACTCCTAAGTTCATTGGACCGTATCAGATTATCCGACGTATAGGTCCTGTGGCATATCAGATTGCTTTGCCGCCTTTTCTATCCAATCTGCATGATGTATTTCATGTGTCTCAGCTCAGGAAGTATATACCGGATCCAACGCATGTTATACAACCAGATGAAGTACAGTTGAAGGAGAATTTGACTTACGAGACTTTACCTGTTAGAATCGAGGACAGAAAGGTAAAGCAGCTTCGAGGAAAGATGATCGAGCTAGTGAAGGTCATATGGAATGACGTGACAGGTGATGCTACCTGGGAGCTGGAAGATAAAATGAGGGATCAGTATCCTCATTTGTTTTGATGTGCAGCGAATTTCGAGGACGAAATTTTTTATTTGTTGGGGAGAGTTGTAACACCCCAATTTTTAGAAAAATGTCCCGAATGTTCTGTTTGCTGTTTTTCAAGCTTTTGTGTAAATGACTGTTATGTCCCTATTTTACTGTTTCTTGTTTTTCTGTATGAAATACAAATATATTTTACAGGCTAAAATTTTATTTGATCGTTTTACGTATTTTGCTTTGAGACGGTAAAATAAAAATTTTCTCAAGCTACTGTTTTAATTTTTCTGGGAGATATACAGACAATTAATACTGTCTGTAATTTTATTTGAACGTTTTGGATGATTTGCTTCGTCATGGGGAAAAATGAAAAAATGACTGTTATGTCTCAATTGTACTATTTTTAATTTTTCTATATGTTACAGTGCTTAATATTACTGTCTGTGATTTTATTTGGACTTTTTGTGCGATTTGCTCTGGGACAGGAAAATAATATGTTTTCGGGACTGGAAAATCTTGTTTTAATTATTCAGACTGGGGGATCTTACTAAACCCAATTCTGAATGAGACGATAATTAATCTTTTAATTTTTAAGATTTAACTGTCTAATAAAATAATTTTGTATATTATTTTATTAGTCAGTATAATTAGATGACAGTGGACCCGAAAATGTTTTGCGGGACCCACGTTTAGTTAAAACAATTAAGTTAGTAGCTTAATTAAGCATCATTAGTGAAGGAATTCTCTAGAACAAGTGACTAAGCTTAATGACTAGGTTAATTAGTGACTAAGCATGGTGACTAAGGCTAATGACAAGGCAAGGATGAACCAATGGGAGCCAAGCTTGCTAACCAAGTTTTAATCTTAACCTTTGATCCATTCTAAGGCTTGGATGAAGCCAAATCCATGACACCTTGCATGGAGTGAAGTCTACGGCCAAGCCACCTTAGGAAGGCCATAATCACTTTGTCTTCATGCAATTTTCTCTCTTCTCTCTCTTCCAAAAACCCTAAACACCATTGAAGCTCTCTTGAAGCTCCATTCGGCCAAGCCTTGTTCCATACCATCCAACCACCCAAAATTCTATCCAACCAAGTTTCCTAAACCTAAACACAATTCTAAGAACATCTCTAGTTGAGAGTTCTTGCAAAATCTTTCATTTGAAGCTTGGAAACCTACTTGAAAAAATTTACCTAGAAGGTGAAATTTCTAGTTTTCTATTTCTAAACTCTTTTTCAAAGTTCCAAGCCATGATTTCTCCATGGTTTAAGCTCTCTTTTTATGGTTAGTAACTAGTAGATTTTTGTTTAAGTTTGTTAGGTTTTGAAGGAGGAAAATCGAAATCTAGAGGAGGTGTGAAAGTGAAAATCGAAACCCTAGGAAAGGTGTGGAGGAGTTTTTATCTTCATTTAAGGTAAGAGGAAGACAAATCTTATCATCCATGGGTGGTGGTAAGAAAATGGAAAATTGATTGTTGATTGTAGAATCCATAAGGATTCCTTATTTGTGGTTGTTTAATAGCTTGTTTGTGTGGTTGTTAATAGCTTTCCTATTTGATAATTGTAATAATTTGTATGTAGTTGCATGTCTACAAGCTTTAAATTTGCATGTCTACAAGTTTTGATAATTTGCATGTGTTAGAAATGCATGATAATGTATAGGATGTGAATAACATGTTAAGGAATGCATGAGCGTTCCAAAGAACACAATTCTAAGGCTCACGGCCATTGACCCAAAAGGAGAACCAAAATGTTCTCATTATTTTCCTAAAGTGTAATTTAATTAACCTAGGAAAATTAAAAAGAGATAGAATTGTTTAGATTAAGGAAAATGAATTTAGAAATCAAATGACCCAAATATATATTTCGGCCAACATGCCAAACCAAGAATTCATGATTTCTAAAATCAATTCCAAACCATTTTCAAGTATAAAGATGCAATATATGTTAAAAAGAATTTTTTTTACAATAAGTTTTAAAGAAACAAATTGATTAGAATTAGGTTTAAGGATTGAAAGTAATAATTTTACTATTAGAAATGAAATACAGTAACTTTCAAAAATTTCTAACATATAGCTCATACTATATTTTGAAGCATGTTAGTGGTTTTCAAAAGGTTTAAATTATACGGTTAAAAATTAAGTAAATAAGAATTTGTACGGAAAAATTAGGAAACCATTAATATAATTTTCTAAGCAAAATTCTGTCAATTTTTAGTAAAAACGGGCAAATAAGAGAGAAAAGATGTCCAAAAGACAGTATACGATATGAAAAATATTTTACGTAGTTTAAACGTATTATTTATTATTTCTGTTTATTTAAATAGTAATTTTTAAGGGATTTGGACAAGAAAATGATTTAAAAACCTTATGCGATTGAGAAAACGTATTAAAAACTCTACGCGATTTTAAAAACAGAAAAATAAATTTACGCGATTTAAAAACGCTTGTAAAAATGATGAGATTGTAAAAACATGATAAAATTTTTATGCGATTGACCAAAACGGTAATTTCTGTATTTTTCTGCTGTCGGGCTATGAGGTGAACCTGTACAGGCTTTAGAACAGTATTTTTCCAGTGGAACTTACTGTGTCTTTTTATCTTGAGGATATCTTGGTAATTTGAGATTATGTCAGTTTTTGGTGGATTGGTTGACGAGGTGAATCACATCGTGTTGTCGATGCGATAAACGTAGTGTGGTTCATTGTCTTTATGAACTTGGAGACGTTAGTGTACGGGATCCCATATATGGACAGTCGGTCTCTCCGCTGGGCCGTGGTAACCGATAGCACACTAATGAACTCGACACGCACTATTTTTAATCGAGATTTCGTAAAGTCTAATAGTACATTGCCTGTAGTGCCACAACGTGAGACCGTGAACTACACCATGCCTTGGATGATGGATTCCATGTGACGTGGGGCTATAGACGCAAAGTGTGACAACAAGAATAGTTTGGTTGGGTAGTGGTACTAATAGATTTTGCGAGTCATTCTCTCTCTGATATCTGTTTGTGTTTAGCTCCATGGAGTAGGATCGTGTCATGTTGCATTTAATTATATCTTGAACATTATTTATTTTATCTGTTTATTTATTTATTTGGTTATTGTTCGAGAAATTGTCATTTGAATTTATTTTATCTGTGATATTATATGTATGTGTTATTGTTTTAATTGTGATATCATGTGTTGTTATGATAATTAGATCTTTACACTATATTGTTATTAAATTATTGTTATAGCTTTTCATTTTGTATGAATTGTATATCTGTTGTTTGTCGTTTTCTTATTTGCCATGTTGTGATGATTTTAGTTTGTCTTACCTCTTTATTGTATGTGTTTTTTGTATATTTATTTTACGCGGTAAAGAGTTTGAGGAAGAGGAACAACCTCTTGAGATTGTGTATACTGAGGAGGAAGAAGAGCAGCAAGCCGAAGATCAGTACGACGACCAAGAACCATATGATCATCCATATCCATTGGACTGATTAGTTTGGGTATGGCGGTGCCAGGATTTTTGGGGTTTGTGACACTCGAGTTTCACGGTGGATCGTTAGCTTGGCATATGCGAGGAGACAGAGACTCCATGACGTATGTAGGACGGCTGACTGTGTCCCTACGTCATAGGTTTGATGAAGAGCCAGTGATGACGACTACTGTGTTTCTGCACTTAGAGTTACTTTTATCCATTAGGCGTCGTTGGGGTGGTGTATCCACTGAGCCTAGTGAGATGACACTCATATCGACTGCGCGGTCTCATGTCCGCCGAGTGTCGAGGCATCCTGGATATTTATCTTCTGGTGAGTTTCCTGAGAGTGATCCATTAGAGGATTAAATGTTTATGATGTATGTTTTGGGCGCGTCTGCGTATGTATAATTTGACTCTTTACTGTTTTTCGTTTACTGTTTCTGTTTAAATATTTGTAGTTGTAGTTGTAAATTATTTGTATAACTTATAACTTGGACTATATGTATATTATGAATGATGTTGTTTCTGTTTATTTTATATTTCTGCATTATTTTATTTAATAATATTCTGTTTAACAGGAAATATTTTACAACCCATATTAGTACGTAATAAATGTTTTACAACTTGGGTAGATTTTATTTATCTTTCTTTATATATGTGACATCCCCACAAGGGTGTTACACAACTTGATCCTTCTATTATTTGATTTTAATGGTACAGACACAGCAAAACAACATAACAAAGAGATGAGATTACCTACGCCAATACCAATATGGTAGCACAGAGATAACACAAAAAACATACCATAAAGATACATCATACCATAATTATAATAATGTCATCATCATGATGTATAAAATAACAATAAACACAATAATGCCATCACATTATTATCATCATCATCATCTAAGTATTCAAAACAATTGTCATAACTAATATCCCTCAATTAATATATCATGCAGATATAAAATGCTCAGTTTCATGCATGTGCAGAAAAACTCAGTTTTTCAAAAACAAATCCATGGAGGTTTTCACAATTTCGAGAAGAATGCTTTGGTTAATTGCCCAGCCTAAGCCCACAGACAATCTCCCAGTCGTTGAAAAGAATCGTGTTCTTATCGGGTATCGTCAATGCATTGCAACGGACTGCATCGCCAAGTGGCATATGGTCCAGCCTTAGCCCACAGACAGATATCCACTGGTCGACCGCCGCGCCTTGACGCCCCCAAGATCCATCATAGACCTCATTATCAATTCTCATTCCCTCTTCAACCACAAGGGCCAAAATAGCTTATTAGCTATACTTTATACAATGCACGAATATATCAGTGCAAGTCCAACCACAAGGGCCAAATCTTTTCAATTTCATTTGTTCAATGTAATCATATGCCTCAATGCATATTTTTCCAATGCATGTATAATGCACCAATGTCAATCACAGGCATATCTTTCCAATGCATGTAAAATGCACTAAATGCCAATCACAGGCAAAACTTGTCATTTTCTCATACAGTGTTCATACACTGTTTTGGCAGTAATCATCATGTTATCATGTTTTTATAGTCATAAAACACTTTTGCCGTAATTTCATAATCCCGTAACATTTTTGTTACGTTTTCACAATTCAAAAACATTTCAGTTATATTTTCACAATACCATAACACTTCTTTTACATTTTCACAATACCGTAACACCTTTGTTATGTTCTTAAAATTCCAAAACATTTTTATTACATTTTCACAATACCGTAACACTACGGTTATATTTACAAAATTTTGTAACATTTCTGTTACGTTTTCAAAATACCGCAACTATTCTGTTGCACTTTTAAACCACGTACTAATTTTTCAATGTTTTTCTCAATCGCATAAAAATATACGTTTCTCAAATCACATAGTATTTTTTTTCCACAGTTTCAAAATCGCGTAACTTAAAAATCATTCTTTTAAGTCGCGTAAATCATTTTCCATCATTTTCAAAATATTTAAAACACTTTCCAAATCACATAACAATTTTTCGTCATTTTTACAATCACGTAAAAATATTCTATCACTTTTAAATCACATATCGATTTTTCAACAGTAGTTCAAATTACGTAAAATATTTAAATGTAATTCAAATCACGTAGAAATATTATAACGTATTCCAAATCATTTTTAAGATACGTAAAATATTTTTCAACATTTTACAATCACGTAAAATATTAGTCAATATTCCAAACATTATTTTGGACTTAAATAAATCAATATCATTTTCAACAATTTTTTTCAAATTGCGTAGCTTAAAAATCACATTTTTAAGATACGTAAAATATTTTTCATCACAATTTCATTACAGAAAATATTTCTTAACCTTGAAAAATTCCTTTTCAACTTTTCTCAAAATAATATAACTTTGTACTTCATTTAATATATTTTCTTACTCAAGAAAATCTTTTTCCACATTTCTTTACTCAAGAAATCCTTTTCCAAAATATAATCCATAAAAATCACTTTTCCATTGATATAAATCAACGTTTCAAAACTTAACATTTTTTAACGTATTTCAAAACTCAAAAATAAGTTATACGTTAGTAACTTTTCAAATCGCCATTATATTCTCCATTTTCTCAAATCACTTTCAAAATCATTCTTCAAAAAAAATTAGAGTTCAAACATGTTCAACCTCTCTTTGTCTTTCATTTACAAAATTCTCTCAAGTGATAAAAACACTTTGATTTCCTTTCCAAATTCCTTGTATTAAATCAAGTTACGTTTTTACTTTGAAAATCACTTTGTTCATAAAAATCAAGACATTACAAGCCTTAAAAAAATGTGGACATGACTATTGAAACCATCAAATATTTTTTCTTTTAAATTGATATGGTTTTACACAAACAAAACCATTAAAAATCCTTTACAAAAACGTAAGACTCATAGTCTTTGAAAATCAAATTATTTGTTCATTTCCATTTTTCACTTTCTTTGCAAATCCGTTTTCACTTTCTCTACAAATCCTTTAAAATCATCATTGCTATTTTCATTTAAATCTCATGTTTAGTAAAACACTTAGAAACTTTTTACACAAAATAAATTAATAAAAATCCTTCTAAAACCGTGTTCATGTACTCTTTGAAAAATAAACACTTTATTTATTTTCCTTGCTTTTTCTAAACATCCATTTTCATCATTCAAAAAAATATTAATTTTGTGAACACCTATCTTGAGGTGTCTTAACCGAAATTCACCATGTTCTAGGGATCAAAAATTAATTCCCTTGTTCTTGAAAAATTTCAACATGAACCCTAATCAAGGGCATCAAAATCATAGCTCTTCCTTGGCCATTGGGACCAAAATTAATTTTCTTTTCATCATCAAATCATGGCATACACATACATACACATATATATATATATATATATATATATATATATATATATATATCAAAAAAGTATGCCATATTATAATCATGCATAGTATAAGCATACCATCAAAATCATAAACTCATGCAAAGCCTATTAAGCATAGGCAATTAATCAAAGCTCATAAACACATATAAATTATTACATGACCATGGATATGAATCCTCACATGGATTCAACACCCATCAAATATAAGACCATCTCTCACCACCATGCTTGGTTGGTGAGATGGATCTCCCTCTTACCTCTTGAAGATCCTCAAAAACTCCTTGTTTTGCTTCTTTTTCCAAGTCCTTCACCACCAAGGGCTTCTCAAATACAAGACAAAATACATAGAAATTAGTATACTAAGCTTGATTAAGAGGAACCATGGATCAAACATGGTTTAGATCATGAAAAAGAAGAGAAGAAATGAAGTTTCCTTACACTTCACCATAAATACCCCATAACATGGATCTTGAAGAAAGTCCATGAAGATGAATGATTTAGAGAAAATCTCCAACATGAAAGTTGCTTAGAATATCATGTTGATTCAAGATCTATGGTTGGATGAAATTAAAAGAGATTGGATGGTGGTTTTGAGTGTCTTGACCGAATGGTTTCTCTTGAAACACAAAGATGGAATTTTTTATTTTTGATAGAAACTTGAAGCTTGGATTTGAAGCCCAAGATGAATGATTTTGGAAAAACTCATAACTAGAGATGTTCTTAGAATGGTGTTTAGGTTTAGGAAATGTGTTTAGATGAGATTTTAGAAGCTTGGAGACATAGCTCCTAGGTGTTGGCCGAATGGTGTTCTAGGAGAAAAGAATGGAGTTTTTGTGTTTTGTTTTAGAGAAGATGATGAATAGAAATCAACCATTTTGGTCTCCTTTAGGGTGCATGGCCATGAGGTAGCTTGAAGGAAAAGGAGAGAAAAAAAAATTTGAAGACTTTAGACTTTAGGAAATGACCAAGAATGATCAATAATGAGTAATAATAATGTCTTCAAATTTTCCTTCACTCTAAAGCCACCAAACCGTAACCTCCCCCCTCCAATGCATTCTCCTTGAATGCAAATTGATCAATAATGATCAATAATGATACACGATTAACCATGACATGTAATAATGGTCATAAAGCTTTTTTTTTTCTTTGTCTCCTAAACAATCCAAAACCGTCCCCTTCCATGCATGCTTCTCCTTGTGCATTTAATTATTTGTCATCATTATTAGCCACCATCTAGAGCATTTCTAGCCATTGATTAATTCAATGGTTAGGATTTAGGTAGACTTTTGATTTAGAAGACTTAATCTAGGCCATTGAATCTTTCTCCTTTAAATTCTAGTCATTGGATGTGTCTCGAAAATTAAGGATCAAGATTACTCCTTCTTACTTTTAATCTAAGGGTCATAATTAGTCTTTGTTACTTTTTAATACTAAATCTTCACCATTGATTAAATCTAAATCCAATGGTCATAAATGGTCCTTGTTACTTTACAAGACCAAATCTCCACCCTTAATCAATTCTATATCCAATGGTTACAAATGGTCATAGTCACTTTATATAACCAAATCTCTACCCTTGATTTAATCTCCATCTAATGGTTATCAATGATCTTATTCACTTTTAAGATCAAATCTCCACCGTTGATTAAATCAAGATCAAGTCTCCATCGTTAATTAAATCAATGGTGGATATCCAAATCACCAACGTTGACTTAAGCAATATAATTTCTATTTTTATCTGCTAAAACCCCACGAAAGATTATATTTACTGTATTTTTATCATCTGATAATTAAATACAATACCAAATACAGTATAAGAAATTTTCTAAAACTGTTTCGTGATTCAGGTTTAGTAAGATCCCCTGTCTCGGTCTAAATAGTATAAATTTTTCTATGCGTAGAAGAATTTTCACTTTGTGGGACTCACCTGGGCCAACGTATGGCCACCTGGGCCGACAAACAGTAAAAAAAAATCATAATCATCCACAAAAATCACAAATATTAGAAAACGTTTGAAAATCAAGTCAGATTATTAAAAATAATTAACAGTCAAGAGAAATAAATATTTAAAGATTTTCTTCGGCCCGAAAATTATTATTTTCCTGACACGGAGTAAATCACTCAAAACGATCAAATACTGTTGACGGAATAAACAAAATAATTTCACAAAGGTACGAAAATTACTAAACAAGAAAATTACATTAACTGTCAAAATTATTGTTTAAGAGATAGGAAATTCGGTGTTATAATACTCCCCATCTAAAAAGAAATTTCGTCCTCGAAATTTGACAAACATGATTTCACACCTTCAGAATAAATATGAATATTACTCTTTCATCTTTCCTTCCAGTTCCCATTTAGCTTGCTTTCTTACATCTTTCTATACTATTCTAACCAACAAAATCTTTTTGCCTGACATTCAACTTCTCCTGATCAAATAGATATCTCAAACTCCTAGTTACTGAAGATATTGAATGTTACTCCAGAAAGAAAGTATCTTCATATCTCTGATACCAATACAACGGCTACCAACCTTCATTCATGCCTATAATAGTTTTTCTCAAATGACTTCAATTTCCTAAAATCATACCCTACAACTCTTCTATTCTGCATAAGCACATATCTTAAGCTCCGATGTAATATGTCATTGTTCACCTCTAATGGTTCACTAGGATTAGATAAAACTAATACTAGAGAAGTACTTCAAACAATTTCAATTCCTAAAAATTTTTTTTATCTGCATTAGTCGATATGAACGCTTAATCCTTTCTGATAAGCTGGGTGAGAAGTCCTATAATCCAAATTTTTTTCAGGATTTCCATTACTGTCTTTTTGACTTTCCCACTGAAAAATTGTTTTCAAACTTTGAAGGATCCACCCCGCTCACGCTGCGCCACTCCGATACTATGACATAGATATAAATAGGAATATCCTTTCTTGCAAAATATTCTTTCTTGCAAATGCAATATATGAAAGAGCATTATAGAGGTTTAGGAAGAAAAGGTAGCGAAATGATCTGATATATTACCAAACATATTCAACAAGAATTTGATTTTCGCCTGATTTTCAGGAATAAATTTTTTTCTAAATTATTAACACCTTATTGAGACAATCTCATAGGATATGGTTGAAAAATAACTAATCCGTTTTGAAGATCATATCTGTTTACGAAACAGATCAAACTAACACAAAATTTTGAACGACAGATCAAACTAACACAAAGATTTGATCTATAACAATATTTCAATAGCACAAGTAGTTCAATCGGCTAAGAATAGAAATAGAAATAATCAAATCAGAGGATAACGAATAACTCTAACATATAATTGATATACTCAATCATATGTCACACAAAATAAGTTGCTCACAGAAATATTCAGTAGGGTTTATAGGATTAGCTCCAATGAGACATTCTCCTTTGTTTAAATCTTCCGCTCAGAACACTCCTGTTCCATTCAGAGTGACAACTTCCCTTACTATCTAAAATTTTACTAACAGAAAACTCTGTTTTCAAATAGCATAATCTTTGGGATAATGTGTCCAACTTTTTCGCAAAATGTTTCCTTGACGTACATTCCTTCATTAAGTACCTTCTTTCACATCACTTACTGCTTTTGGTTTCTCAATGGTCGTAAATACATCTTCCGTCGAAATCAATCACTTTCCCAATATCCCTAAAAATATCAGGTTCCAAAAATTATGAAATCTTATATTCCAAGACTGATTCTCTTTCATCAGATCCTGAACCTCAATTTTTAGTTCTTGTTGTTCAGCAATTCTCTATTCCTATTGTACTATCACGTCAGTTATCTTTCGCATTGCTCCCATAGTTGCAACTGCATTACTGGTGACATGTTCCGCTTCCACGCAAGTACAACTATCTTGAGCCATTTCTTTTTTTTTTTCTCAGAGACGAGCGAATCGAAATATAATGGATCTGATATCCATTATAAACAACATTGTTTCCTTTCGAAAATCAAAGCAGAGAACACAACACAAGCAAAACAGACTTAACCACAAACTCCAAAAGACTCAAACCGTGCTCTGATACCAACTAATGTAACACCCTCCTTAGGGTATCACATGTCTGACTCCTGACTCATAATCTGAAAAGAAGTTCGCACAAGGTTTGAGTTATAAAATGTGAGTTTTAAAATTTCTTCTTTACTGAAAACATAAACTTACTGAAATTCATAAGTATTACTGAAAATATATTTACTGAGTAATATACAATATTGACACCAATTAATATTTAACAATTTAAAGAGAAATATAAAACTAACAGACTCTTTTTTTTTAACAGTAGCAAACCCTATAATGGGTCCTACTTAATAGCATGGTACGACACTAACGGGAAAACTTAACATACTTATTCCTTCTTGTATCCATCTTGATGCATCAGACATCTGTTCTATGTCAACACTGCACATCATCGAACCTGGGACAGCCACTCTTCAATTTTGTCAGCGATCTCAGAGTATCCATCACCCGTTATGACTAAGACAACTCGATCCTTTTATTATTTGATTTTAACGGTACAGACACAACAAAACAACATAACAAAGAGGTGAGATCACCTACGCCAATACTAACATGGTAGCACAGAGATAACACAAACATCATACCATAATTACAATTATGTCATCATCATAATGTATAAAATAACAATAAACACAATAATGCCATCACATTATTATCATCATCATCATCCAAGTATTCAAAACAATTGTCATAACCAATATCCCTTAATTAATATATCATGCAGATATAAAATGCTCAGTTTCATGCATGTGCAGAAAAACTCAGTTTTTCAAAAACAACTCTATGGAGGTTTTCACAATTTCGAGAAGAATGCTCTGGTTAATTACCCAGCCTAAGCCCACAAACAATCTCCCAGTCGTTGAAAAGAATCGTGTTCTTGTCAGGTATCGTCAATGCATTGCAACGGACTGCATCTCCAAGTGGCATATGGTCCAGCCTTAGCCCACAGACAGATATCCACTGGTCGACCGCTGCGCCTTGACGCCCCCAAGATCCATCATATACCTCACTATCAATTCTCATTCCCTCTTCAACCACAAGGGCCAAAATAGCTTCTTAGTTATACTTTATACAATGCACGAATATATCAGTGCAAGTCCAACCACAAGGGCCAAATCTTTTCAATTTCATTTGTTCAATGTTATCATATACCTCAACGCATATTTTTCTAATGCATGTATAATACACCAATGTCAATCACAGGCATATCTTTCCAATGCATGTAAAATGCACCAAATGCTAATCACAGGCAAAACTTGTCATTTTCTCATACAGTGTTCATACACTGTTTTGGTAGTAATCATCATGTTATCATGTTTTTATAGTCATAAAATACTTTTGCCGTATTTTGACAATCACATAACATTTCTGTTACGTTTTCACAATTCAAAAATGTTTCTGTTATATTTTCACAATACCATAATACTTCTTTTACATTTTCACAATACTGTAACACCTTTGTTACGTTCTTAAAATTCCAAAACATTTTTATTACGTTTTCATAATACCGTAACACTACTGTTACGTTTACAAAATTTTGTAACATTTCTGTTACTTTTTCAAAATACCGTAACTCTTCTGTTTCACTTTTAAACCATGTACTAATTTTTCAACGTTTTTCTCAATCCCATAAAAATATACGTTTCTCAAATCACATAGTATTTTTTTTTCACTATTTTAAAATCGCGTAACTTAAAAATCATTCTTTTAAGTCGCATAAATCATTTTCTATCATTTTCAAAATATTTAAAACACTTTCCAAATCACATAACGATTTTTTGTCATTTTCACAATCACGTAAAAATATTCTATCACTTTTAAATCACATATTGATTTTTCAACAGTAGTTCAAATTATGTAAAATATTTAAATGTAATTCAAATCACGTAGAAATATTTTAACGTATTCCAAATCATTTTTAAGATATGTAAAATATTTTTCAATATTTTACAATCACGTAAAATATTAGTCAATATTCCAAACATTATTTTGGACTTAAATAAATCAATATCATTTTCAACAATTTTTTTCAAATTGCGTAGCTTAAAAATCACGTTTTTAAGATACGTAAAATATTTTTCATCACAATTTCATTACAGAAAATATTTCTTAACCTTGAAAAATTCCTTTTCAACTTTTCTCAAAATAATATAACTTTGTACTTCATTTAATATATTTTCTTACACAAGAAAATCTTTTTCCACATTTCTTTACTCAAGAAATCCTTTTTCAAAATATAATCCATAAAAATACATTTCCATTGATATAAATCAACGTTCCAAAACTTAACATTTTCTAACGTATTTCAAAACTCAAAAATAAGTTATACATTAGTAACTTTTCAAATCGCCATTATATTCTCCATTTTTCTCAAATCACTTCCAAAATCATTCTTCAAAATAAATTAGAGTTCAAACATGTTCAACCTGTCTTTGTCTTTTATTTACAAAATTCTCTCAAGTGATAAAAACACTCTGATTCCCTTTCTAAATTCCTTGTATTAAATCAAGTTACGTTTTCACTTTGAAAATCACTTTGTTCATAAAAATCAAGACATTACAAGCCTTTAAAAAAATGTGGACATGACTATTGAAACCATCAAATATTTTTCCTTTTAAATTGATATGGTTTTACACAAACAAAACCATTAAAAATCCTTTACAAAAACGTAAGACTCATAGTCTTTGAAAATCAAATCATTTGTTCATTTCCAATTTTCACTTTCTTTGCAAATCCATTTTCACTTTCTTTACAGATCCTTTTAAATCATCATTGCTATTTTCATTTAAATCTCATGTTTAGTAAAACACTTAGAAACTTTTTACACAAAATAAATCAATAAAAATCCTTCTAAAACTGTGTTCATGTACTCTTTGAAAAATAAACTCTTTATTTATTTTCCTTGCTTTTTCTAAACATCCATTTTTATCATTCAAGAAAATATTAATTTTGTGAACACCTATCTTGAGGTGTCTTAACCGAAATTCACCATGTTCTAGGGATCAAAAATTAATTCCCTTGTTCTTGAAAAATTTCAACATGAACCCTAATCAAGGGCATCAAAACCGTAGCTCTTCCTTGGCCATTGGGACCAAAATTAATTTTTTTTTCATCATCAAATCATGGCATACACATACATACACAATATATATATATATATATATATCAAAAGCATGCCATATTATAATCATGCATAGTATAAGCATACCATCAAAATCATAAACTCATGCAAAGCATATTAAGCATAGGCAATTAATCAAAGCTCATAAACACATATAAATTATTACATGACCATGGATATGAATCCTCACATGGATTCAACACCCATCAAATATAAGACCATTTCTCACCACTATGCTTAGTTGGTGAGATGGATCTCCCTCTTACCTCTTGAAGATCCTCAAAAACTCCTTGTTTTGCTTCTTTTTCCAAGTCCTTCATCACCAAGGGACTTCACCTCAAAAACCCAATAGCTTTGATCTTGAAGAAAGTCCATGAAGATGAATGATTTAGAGAAAATTTCCAACATGAAAGTTGCTTAGAATATCATGTAGATTCAAGATCTATGGTTGGATGAAATTAAAAGAGATTGGATGGTGGTTTTGAGTGTCTTGACTGAATGGTTTCTCTTGAAACACAAAGATAGAATTTTTTATTTTTGATAGAAACTTGAAGCTTGGATTTGAAGCCCAAGATGAATGATTTTGGAAAAACTCATAACTAGAGATGTTCTTAGAAAGGTGTTTAGGTTTAGGAAATGTGTTTAGATGAGATTTTAGAAGCTTGGAGACATAGCTCCTAGGTGTTGGCCGAATGGTGTTCTAGGAGAAAAGAATGGAGTTTTTGTGTTTTGTTTTAGAGAAGATGATGAATAGAAATCAACCATTTTGGTCTCCTTTAGGGTGCATGGCCGTGAGGTAGCTTGAAGGAAAAGGAGAGAAAAAAAAATTGAAGACTTTAGACTTTAGGAAATGACCAAGAATGATCAATAAGGAGTAATAATGATGCCTTCAAATTTTCCTTCACTCTAAAGCCACCAAACCGTAGCCCCCCCTCCAATGCATTCTCCTTGAAAGCAAATTGATCAATAATGATCAATAATGATACACGATTAACCATGACATGTAATAATGGTCATAAAGCTTTTTTTTTCTCTGTCTCCTAAACAATCCAAAACTGTCCCCTTCCATGCATGCTTCTCCTTGTGAATTTAATTATTTGTCATCATTATTAGCCACCATCTAGAGCATTTCTAGCCATTGATTAATTCAATGGTTAGGATTTAGGTAGACTTTTGATTTAGAAGACTTAATCTAGGCCATTGAATCTTTCTCCTTTAAATTCTAGTCATTGGATGTGTCTCCAAAATTAGGGGTCAAGATTACTCCTTCTTACTTTTAATCTAAGGGTCATAATCAGTCTTTGTCACTTTTTAAGACAAAATCTTCACCATTGATTAAATCTAAATCTAATGGTCATAAATGGTCCTTGTTACTTTATAAGACCAAATCTCCACCCTTAATCAATTCTATATCCAATGGTTACAAATGGTCATAGTCACTTTATATGACCAAATCTCTACCCTTGATTTAATCTCCATCTAATGGTTATAAATGATCTTATTCACTTTTAAGATCAAATCTCCACCGTTGATTAAATCAAGATCAAGTCTCCATCGTTAATTAAATCAATGGTGGATATCCAAATCACCAATGTTGACTTAAGCAATATAATTTCTATTTTTATCTGCAAAAACCCCATGAAAGATTATATTTACTGTATTTTTATCGTCTGATAATTAAATACAGTACCAAACACAGTATAAGAAATTTTCTAAAACTATTTCTGGATTCAGGTTTAGTAAGATCCCATGTCTCCATCTAAATAGTACAAATTTTTCTATGCGTAGAAAAATTTTGACTTTGCGGGACCCACTTGGGCTCACGTATGGCCATCTGGGCCCATATAGGACCACCTGGACCCACATACAGTAAAAAAAAATTCATAATCATCCACAAAATCACAAATATTAGAAAATTTATGAAAATCAAGTCAGATTATTAAAAATAATTAACAGTCAAGAGAAATAAATATTTAAAGATTTTCTCCGGCCTGAAAATTATTATTTTCCTGACACAGAGTAAATCACTCAAAATGATCAAATACGCTGACAGAATAAACAAAATAATTTTACAGTGCGCAGAAATTACTAAACAGTAAAATTTTGTTAACTGTCAAAATTATTGTTTAAGAGATAGGAAATTCAGGGTGTTACAATACTCCCCCTCTAAAAAGAAATTTCATCCTCGAAATTTGACAAACATGATTTCACACTCTCAGAATAAATATGAATATTACTCTTTCATCTTTCCTTCTAGTTCCCATGTAGCTTCCTCTCTTACATCTTTCTATACTATTCTAACCAACAAAATCTTTTTGCCTGACGTTCAACTTCTCCTAATCAGATAGATATCTCAAACTCCTAGTTACTGAAGATATCGAATGTTACTCCAGAAAGAAAGTATCTCCATATCTCTGATACCAATACAGCAGCTACCAACCTTTATTCATGCCTAGAATAGTTTTTCTCAAATGACTTCAATTTCCTAAAATAATACCCTACAACTCTTCTATTCTGCATAAGCACATATCTTAAGCTCCGATGTAATACGTCACTGTTCACCTCTAATGGTTCACTAGGATTAGATAAAACTAATACTAGAGAAGTACTTCAAACATATTTTAATTCCTAAAAATTTTCTTATATGCATCAGTCTATACGAACGCTTAATCCTTTCTGATAAGCCGGGTGAGAAGTCTTATGATCCAAAAATTTTCCAGGATTTCCATTACTGTCTTTTTTACTTTCCCACTGAAAAATTGTTTTCAAACTTTGAAGGATCCACCACGCTCACGCTGCGCCACTCCGATACTATGACATGGATATAAATAGGAATATCCTTTCTTGTAAAATATTCTTTCTTGCAAATGCAATATATGAAAGAACATTATAGAGGTTTAGGAAGAAAAGGTAGCGAAATGATCTGATATGTTACCAAACATATTCAACAAGAATTTGATTTTGCCTGATTTTCAGGAATGAATTTTTTTTTCTGAATTATTAACACCTTATGGAGACAATCTCATAGGATATGGTTGAAAAATAACCAATCCGTTTTGAAGATCATATCTGTTTATGAAACAGATCAAACTAATACAAAATTTTGAACGGCAGATCAAACTAACACAAAGATTTGATCTATAACAATATTTGAATAACACAAGTAGCTCGATCGGCTAAGAATAGAAACAGAAATAAACAAATCAGAGGATAACGAATAACTCTAACATATAATTGATCTACTCAATCATATGCCACACAGAATAAGTTGCTCACAGAAATATTCAGTAGGGTTTATAGGATTAGCTCCAATGACACAATCTCCATTTTTAAATCTTCCACTCCGAACACTCCTGTTCCATTCAGAGTAACGACTTTCCCTACTACCCAAGATTTTACTAACAGAAAACTCTGTTTTCATTGGAACACAATCTTTAGAAATGTGTCCAGGCTCTCTGCACTTGAAACAAATTATTTCCTTGAACGTACAATCTTTCATTAAGTGCCCCTTTCCACACTTCTTACATTTCGGTGCAGATGTCACAGTCAAACTAAACCTGTCATTACTAGTACTTTCTCCACAAGAATGTTGTTGTTGTTGACTTCTTGGCGATTGCAAGTACGTTTTCTGTTGGAATCGCTTGACCTTACGATTTCCCTTTTTTCGAAACCAATATAATCTAACGTTACAGGGTCTCTCACCCTGAGATTGATTTAACTCTAACAAAATCTTAGCTTAAGAAATCAATTCTTGCTGCGGAACAATCTTCTCATCATTCTCATCACTATCTTTGTCTTCATACTTCTTCTTCTTGCCTTTGGATGAACTTCCACCTAGATTTACATGGCAACAACGAGGTGAGAAATCATATTTCTCAGTATAAGTATACCAAAACCAACGGTTTAAACATTCAAAATGAATAAACCCAACTGAACTAATACTTCCTGCATAAGAAACAATTACAACTCTTTCTTTATGTAACGTTCTTAAGCGAACTATAATTCTGTTCTGATAACCGAAACCATGATAATATCAAATAACTGCCCATACAATCATTTGAAATCATTGGCTAGACAACCGCTCATACAGCTATCACTAATAACACAGAGTAACACATACACAACAATTACACAAATATATTCACTAAACAAAATATTACATAATGCAACGATGGAATGATGTAAGTTTATGCTCAAAGAAAAGTGTATGATAGTGTTGGTGCAATGTCATGAATACTTAACTATTCCCCTAGGCGCAGAGGAATTCTGCCATGATAACGTGTGACCCCTTATTGGCTACTTTTAGGAATGAAGTCTGTCATCACAACACATGACCTCCTACACCCCTAGGTAGGGAGGGAATCTGATACGATAACAAGTAACCTCCTATAACCTACCAAGTAGGGAGGGAGTCTACAATCATATAATGTAACCTCCTATAACCTACCATAAACTGAGTGGATGCCTCCACCATCTGCTGTCTAGGAATAGCAAGCATATGTGAAATGTGAAGTGTGTGTAATGCGGAGTTATGCCCTAACTCTAACATAACCACCACATGCTCTCGTACTAAGTCCATCTTGCATTACTAACTCCACCTCTTCTCTGTGGGAGCATTTCATGCACTACGACATTAAAACAATGCCAACGAGACTTAGTACACTGTTGTCTTTGCATTACTAACTCTCTTTCACTCTTTGAGAGCTCTTCATGCACTATGGCATTTACTCTTGCCAACTAGGGTCTTTGGCACTTAACTTTTGCCAACTCGGCACCTTGGCCCTTAACTCTTGCCACTTAGGCACTATGACACTCTACTATTGCCATTTCGTTTCTTAAATCTCTTATCACCTCTCTTGTGATCTCTGTGTAACTTTAAGTTGCTTAAGAAGCTAAGCTCTTGATCTCTAGCAATCCATGTCTAATGGATGCACTACTTTTCTTTTATCTTTCCTTGTATGCCACTAGGTTTTTCTCTCAAAGAAATAACCTCTCAAGTGTCTCAACAATCTTTACTAGGCATAAACAAAGGATCCTAACAACTAGGGATTTCAAATCACCAAAAAAAACATCTTTGATGAAACCTGCTCTGGACCCTTAAAAAGACTAATTTTCATAAATGCACCAGAGCTACATCCTAACTTTAATGATTCTAAAATTTTATAGGCAAATAGTCTTATGTCTTAGCTTTCAAATGGCTCTAAAATCAGGTCATTCCGATATCGGTAGCTCGAGTTATGATAAAAACATTACAGGCTGTTTGAATGCCATGTCCTGCTTGTCGATGGGCGCCCAAACGCCCAAAACCCAGTGCCTGAGCGCTCAGGGTCCTGCTACACGCAAATTTTCTCTGGACAGTGAGCGCCTAGGTGCCCAAAACGTACCACCTGAGCGCTCGCTGTGTAACAGAAAAATCTGCAGAATATGTTTTCTGCATAGTTGGTTGAAAAACCAATTTCCAATCCTTTCCTCATGGATTCTAAGCAATTTCTAACATTAATCTAGGCCCTTAAACTTGTTATAACTCTTTTACAACCTAAGAATTCTCTTAGGGCATAGATCTAGGTCCAAAATCACATAACTTTAACTATTATCCAATTCTATATCTATGGATCTTAATGGTTGATCTTGAGCCATAAACGACTCTCTTTTGCAAGAAAGAATATTCCTATTTATATCCATGTCATAGCATCGGAGTGGCGCAACGTGAGCGTGGTGGATCCTTCAAAGTTCGAAAATAGTTTTTTAGTGGGAAAGTCAAAAAGGCAGTAATGGAAATCCTGGAAAATTTTTGGATCATAGGACTTCTCACTCAGCTTATCAGAAAGGATTAAGCGTTCCTATAGACTGATGCATATAAGAAAATTTTTTTAGGAATTGAAATATGTTTGAAGTACTTCTCTAGTATTAGTTTTATCTAATCCTAGTGAACCATTAGAGGTGAACAGTGACATATTACATCGGAGCTTAAGATATGTGCTTATGCAGAATAGAAGGGTTGCAGGGTATGATTTTAGGAAATTGAAGTCATTTGAGAAAAACTATTCTAAGCATGAATGAAGGTTGGTAGCCGCTGTATTGGTATCAGAGATATGGAGATACTTTCTTTCTGGAGTAACATTCAATATCTTCAGTAATTAGGAGTTTGAGATATCTATTTGATCAGGAGAAGTTGAAGGTCAGGCAAAAAGATTTTGTTAGTTAGAATAGTATAAAAAGATGTAAGAGAGAAAACTACATGGGAACTGGAAGGAAAGATGAAAGAGTAATATTCATATTTATTCTGAGGGTATGAAATCATGTTTGTCAAATTTCGAGGACGAAATTTCTTTTTAGAGGGGGAGTATTGTAACACCTTGAATTTCCTATCTCTTAAACAATAATTTTGACAGTTAACAGAATTTTACTATTTAGTAATTTCTGTGCACTGTAAAATTATTTTGTTTATTCCATCAGCGTATTTGATCATTTTGAGTGATTTACTCCGTGTCAGGAAAATAATAACTTTCGGGCCAGAGAAAATTTTTAAATATTTATTTCTCTTGACTGTTAATTATTTTTAATAATCTGACTTGATTTTCATATGTTTTCTAATATTTGTGAATTTTGTGGATGATTATGAATTTTTTTTGACTGTATGTAGGCCCAGGTGGTCCTATGTGGGCTCAAGTGACCTTACGTGGGCCCAGGTGGGTCTCGCAAAGTAAAAATTTTTCTATGCATAGAAAAATTTGTACTGTTTAGACGGAGACAGGGGATCTTACTAAACCTGAATCCGGAAACAGTTTTAAAAATTTTCTTGTACTGTGTTTTGTACTGTATTTATTTATCGGACGATAAAAATATAGTAAATATAATCATTCGTGGGGTTTTAGCAGATAAAAATAAAAATTATATTGCTTAAGTCAATATTAGTGATTGTGACAATTTTTGATGGACCAATAGGAAACAAGTCTAATATTGAAGACTTTGATATCAACCGTTGATTTAATCGACGGTAAAGACTTGATCTTAATTTAATCAACGGTGTAGGATAAGTTTAATAAAATGGCTATGACCATTTATAACCATTGGATTTAGATTTAATCAATGGTAGAGATTTGGTCTCAAAAAGTGACAAAGACCATTTATGACCATTGGATGAATAATTAATCAAGGGTGAAGATTTGGTCTTGTAAAGTAACAAGGACCATTTATGACCATTGGATTTGAATTTAATCAATGGTGGAGAATTAGTCTTAAAAAGTAGCAAAGACTAATTATGACCCTTGGATTAAAAGTAAGAAGGAGTAATCTTGACCCTTCATTTTGGAGACACATCTAATGGCTAGAATTTAAAGGAGGAAAGATCCAATGGCCTATATTAAGTCTTCTACCTAAAGCTAAATCTAAAGCCTACATTAATCCTAAACATTGAACTAATCAATGGCTAGAAAAGCTTCAAATAATGGCATGAAAAGATGACAAATTATTAAATGCATCATGAAGGAGGGGGGACGGTTTTTGTAATGAATTTGGAGCTAAAGGAGACTTTATGACAATTATTTGATGCTTTAGTCAATTATGTTTCTTTATTTTTGTTTGCATTCTTAGAAGACTACTTGGAGGGGGGGACAATTTTTGTGGTGCATTGGAAATTAAAGCAACATTTGAAGACCATAATGATCACCTTTGGTCATTATTGATTATAATTCAGCTTTGTATCCTCCAAAAAGCCAAGTCTTCATCAAACTTTTCTCTTCACCTTTTCTCTAAGCATAGCTACGGCCATGCACTCTAAAGGAGACCAAAATTGTTAGTTTCTATTATTTGTATCATAATTGTCTTTCTATTAATCATTCTTGAACTTTCCTTCAAGCAAAACTCTTAGAAAAATTTCTCTCCTTCTCCTTCTAGCATGGTTCGACCAAGACACCCAAAACCACCATCCAATCTCTTTTAATTTCATCCAACCATAGATCTTGAATCTACATGATGTTCTAAGCAACTTTCATGTTGGAGACTTTCTCTAAATCATTCATCTTCATGGACTTTCTTCAAGATCCATGTTATGGGGTATTTATGGTGAAGTGTAAGGAAACTTCATTTCTTCTCTTCTTTTTCATGATCTAAACCATGTTTGATCCAGGGTTCCTCTTAATCAAGCTTAGTAT